>CM054112.1:182396166-183841166 GCA_028673005.1 Tanypteryx hageni | reverse complement strand
TCCTATATTGTTCTCTTTATTCATAAATGATTGTTCTCAATACTTAACTTACTCCAAGCATCATTTGTACGCCGATGATCTCCAAATCTACTTAGACACAAAACCCAATAACTTATCTCTTTCCATAGCTAACATAAATCATGACTTGGCCCAACTTCAAGAATGGAGCTACGATAATTTTATCACCATAAACCCCTTGAAATCTCAAGCCATTTTAATCGGTTATCCAAAACTACTGGCATCTATAAACCTTGCAGAATCAGTTCCTCTGTCTTTGAACGGCTCAGTTATACCCTATTGCAAAATCGTAAAAAATCTCGGGATTCTAATTAATGAAACGCTCACCTGGAATAATCATATAATAAAAATCTGCAAGACGGTAAACTCCTCCTTACACACTCTAAGGCCTCTCGTTAACATTCTTCCCTCGTCACTAAAAATACAGCTAGTGACCTCCCTAATTTTTCCTCACTTCGATTATTGTGATGTTGCATACCAGGACTTATCAAAGGAACTCACCATTAAGCTACAACGTTCTCATAACGCCTGCATCAGATTCATCTTTAATCTTAAAAAATCTGACCATGTCTCAGAATACTTCCGTTGACTCTCCTGGCTAAAACTTGATTCCCGAAGAAACCTTCACCTTCTCTCTCTATTGTATCAAATTCTAAATAACCACATCCCTTGTTATCTTTCATCTAATTTTGTCACCATTAATACAGTTCACCATTGCAATACCAGAGGATGTGATAAACTACTAACTCCACTTCATAGAACAGAAATTTACAACAAATCCTTTACTGTCACTGCTTGTAAACTCTGGAATGGCCTTCCAACGTTAATAAAAACTCTCTATCTCTAAGCACTTTTAAACGCTTGTATTACAAGCATCTCCTCTCACTCCCCATGCATTGAACCACACTCTATCTTTTCTTTCAGGTTGTCACAAGAATGCGCTTATTAGGCATAAATTTATAATTTTATTTTACTTTATTTTCCTGTATCATAATGACGATGTAATCTCCCAGGCATATCTTACCCTACAATCCCTGTTCCCCTCTCACCCCCCCCTCCCTTATATGGATATAAATGTATGTACATATGTTTGTATTTATGAATGTTTTTTTTCTCTGTTTCTCATATAATTGATTTTTTTTCTTTTCCTTCCCCTGAACTATTTAGGAATTTTCGCGGTTTTTTACACCTCTCTTCTCTTCGTAGGTGTTTTCCGCAGTGGGAATTTTTCTGTGTTAAAACATAACTGATACACAGTTTTTTATGACCCACAAAACTAACATTCTTTGGTAATGCTTTGTTATCTACTAACAAATATATTAACTTGTTATTAATTTGTATTTTGTTAAAATCTGTATGTAATTAATTTCTCTTATTTTGTAAATATTGTAATTACTCATATGACGAAAGGGTTAAATGTAAGAAGGGACTACATAGTCTCAATTTCGCCCTAATAAAGTCGTTTGTCTGTCTGTCTGTCCCTCTCTCCCCCTCTCTATCTCCTTATTCTCTCCCTCTCCCTCCCTCTCTCTCCCTATCTAGGGTTTAGGTGGAAGATGGGACGATTTAGTCTCAATCTCGCCCCAAATAAAGACTAAATCAATCAATCTCTCTCCCTTTCTCTCCCTCCCCTCCCCCCTCTCTCCCCCCTCCCTCCATGGGTTATATGGGATAAGATACTATCTAGTTCCAATTTAGCTCAAAAAAGACGTTTTTCTCTCTATCACTCACGAAATGCTCTGTGAATTTAAAATCAAATCCAAATCCATGCTCATGACCGATTTATTACCAAGACGACTTAGAATAAAAAACGCTGAAACGCTCACGTAATGGGGAATTTAACAAATTAAAGTCTTACTAGTGTAAATGCCCGTTGAATTTCGACGGATTTAGTGAATCTACGACAGTACAACAGGAAACACTTTTTTGCGTTACCCATAAGATATTTTGTCCAATTAGTTACCATTTTACTTTCTTTACGATAGCATAGGGGAAAGTATTTTTTTCATGAAAAAAATCGAATTCGAGATTTCAATGTAAATACGTTTTGTGGTCCCTTAAAGACGTTTTGACCATTTTCTTGATGATGTATGCGTGTTTTTGTGTATGTGATTGAAATTTTGGGGGCGCTCAAACTCAAAAGACATTAATCAGATCAACGCGAAAATTTATATTTGACATTTTTTAAAAAATGATTAGAGTTGATTAGTTTTTGTTAAAATGGGCCAACCGGTCTCTTTTTCGTTTTTGCAGATTTTCTCCATTAAAACTAAATAATTTATAATAACATTAAATTTACACATTGTAGGAAATGTTATTCTGTAGATACAACGTTTGTTTGATACCAAAACTGCATCTTTTAGGAATTGTTTTGATTTGTTCGAATAATATTCTCCACGTCTTTTGTTTGAATCAAATTTTCGTAAAACCTGAAATTTCGGAGATATTTAGTTTATTCATAACTTAGCAGTGTATACGAACGCAACCTGTCGGTAAATTCTTGAAACAACATGTTTAATAAAAACTGACGACAGAAAGAATTACGATCGACTTATTAGACAAAATAAAAATATTAGCATAAAATTCCATTTGCGAATATATCTTAAACAAAACTAGATGATCCAAACAGAACTTATGATTCCTACTTTCCATTTGATCGTTTATTTAATACTTATATTAGGTTTAATAGCTTTAAAGTCATCGCAGGTATCTTTGTGTTCCCAAATTTCATGATTTAGTGTCATAAAATACTACAAATACACTCGAACGGAATATTAAATTGATCACGCGTATTTGTGCGGCAAAAATAACGCGTGTACGCATTAGAATACATATACCGAACCTGAGTCCAACAATAGTTGTTGCTATGGCAACACTCTCGTAATGAGTGATAAAACTGCAAAATCGCCAGTATTTACGTTAAATCCTAAGAAATACAATCGATAAGCAAAGTTATACCATAAAAATTAGAATATTCATTCCCTTTATTAGAGAATACTACAAAACTCGATCCGATATTACAATTCTTAGTTATTTTAATGTGCAAGGGAAAATTACCCTGCACGATGGATTTGAGATTTCCCATGTAAATCAAATGGGGACAGTTCCTGGATTCGAACCCGGGACTTCAATCCTCACAACAAAAACTATCCTCGGTAGCTTGGTTCATGTAGCAAGAGATTTCCACCAAGTTTCATGAAAATCTATCAATTGGTTCAAAAGTTAATAGGGGAGACAGACAGACAAGATAGAGAGAGGACAGACAGACACAACGACAAATCTATAAGCCTATTTCTATTTTGTAAAGTAGGCTAAAAATGATATTTTCAACAGGTTGCGCTATAACAATTTGCCACCCTTGACAACAGGAAACAATTTTGTTTACTAACAGTTAATTCGGCATTTGAAAGACTAGCGCTACTATTTTGTTGAAACAATTTCTTCTTCCATATTCATGTGCCGTTTTTTGTTGATTGCGTGTGTTTATTTTCTCCTTTGTCTTTGTTTCATCTTGCTTTGTTCTTTTCTAAACCGATTTCATGTGCCTTTGGACGAATAGTTGCAAATTTTGGTAATTTACTATTTCATTTATAGCCGTAAGAAGAATCGCAAATATACTGTCTTAAAAACTCATCAATATTTGTTTTCACTACATTACCTAGGAGATATTTCATGCTAACAGACATTGCATAAGAATACTAAAAGCATGGAGAAAGTCATATACTGGCCACATTAGATTTTTTTATGAAAAGTTCTCTAAGAGAGTAAGTAGGCATTGTTAAATGAGTGGAACGAATGTTGTCATCTAAAAACTTTAAAAAAATAGTTGTTGAAATGTAAACAAAACACAAATAAATGAAGCATAGCAAATATACTTGTTTCCTATTTATGAGCATTAAAAGTCGAAATTGTATTTCAAAATGCATAATAAGGCAGAAAAATTGCGTATTTGCGAATAAGTCTGACAGTATGCATTAGTTCCTACGCATTATATGTTTCGTACATATTATATTTTGACCTTAATTATTCGCGTATTTAAGATATCATCGTTTGATTTCAAAATGCAAAATAAAGTAGCATACGTATGTAAAATCCTCGCTTTAATTTTGTTCCTATGGGCACGTTTTGTTAATGGCGACGTGCAACTAAATAGCCATGCTGATAAAATGTATCAAAATATAATTATTAATATTTGTCTAACTTCCCCTAAGTAATTATACATATAAAAAAATCTGATGTGGCCACCACATGACTTTCTACATTCTGTAATATATCTAAAAATTCCAAATAGGTTACATAATAATAAATATTTTAAGAAACTGCGAGAAAATTTTAGACTTTACAAAGAGCAGAAATAAGCCCATAGCCTTCCGATATTGGATATAGCCACAAAGCTCCAACAATTAAGAAAAGAAAAATGAGCGTTACTAACAATAAGACGTAACTAAGCGTCAATTGTTAACAATAGTCGTCGGTAGGTGGCGTGGTGGTGGCAGCTAAGAATATAAGATATCTCTTAAACAATGCATTATATGGAAAAATATTTCAACCAAAGGTTGTAGGAAATTAAATTTTCTAGAACTATATTCCATTACATTTTTTCATTTATCAAATATTAAAGCAAATATTTTAAAATAACGGATAAGTGACGAGAGTAAATACCCACTTCCGGTTGACTGATTGTTACCAAAAAATAATCGGTTCTTGTGACATTTTATAAAAATGTTAAATATAAAATTTCACGTTGACTTGATTAATAGTTTTTGAGTTAAGCACCCACAAGAAGCTATCACATACACACACGCGCACACACACGCTCCACACACGCACACACTCCACACACACACACTCCACACACACGCACACACACACTCCACACACACTCTCACTCACTCTCACACACACTCTCACTCACTCTCACACACACTCTCTCACACACTCACACTCTCACACGCACTCTCACACGCACTCTCACACGCACTCTCACACGCACTCTCACACGCACTCTCACACACACACACTCCCACACACTCACACACTGTCACTACTCACACACTCCCACACACTCTCACACAGACATCACCGAGAAAATGGTCAAAACGTGTCCAGGGGACCTCAAAACGTGTATCTCCGTTGAAGTCTCGAAGTAGATTTTTTTTCATGGATACAATACTTTCCCCTATACTACATATACGGAGAAAATAAAAATGATATATATTAAATCTTGTTAAGCCAATACCAGAGCGAGAAGTCGTCTATATGGCGAGTAGGAATATATTATTTGTTATTTAAATTATATTTTCGCACTTATCATTTATACTTTCTCCATGCGTAGTAATGTATTGTTTTCATGAAAAAAAATCGATTTCGAGACTTCAACGGAGATACACGTTTCGAGGTCCCCTGAACATGTTTTCACCATTTTGTCGATGTCTGCGTGTGTGTGTGTGTGTGTGTATGTTACAGCTTTTTTGTGGATGCTCTAACTCAAATACTATTAATCAGGTCAATGCGAAATTTTTTATTTAACATTACTATAGGATATATCGTATATAACCTAAGGTACTTCTGGAATCGCTTCAGAGCTGAAAGTTGGATGGAAGATAGATCATTGGGTACAATCTCTGGAAAAATCCGAAATTACAGGAAAAGTTATATTTAAGGGGTGTTTTTGACCCCAAGTTCAATTTTAAACAGGCTTAAGAAAGGCATTGAAAATTGAGCAGGGATACATAAAATTGCTTTAATAAATTATTTAAAATTCAGATACAAATTCGAGAAATAAACCGTACGGTGGATGAAAGAATGAAGGTTATTTTTCTTGAAGACACAGTACAAATTCATGCTGAATTTGCGTAAAAATGCGATTTTAATTATAAAATTATGAAATTTTTTCGGTCTTCATCAATGAAAAATATAAACTACTATAGCAACGACTCCAATGTATTTCAATGGGAATTGATTTTCCATACTTCAAGAGCATTTATTTTTTGCTTAGAATTCATTATAATCCATTTGATTTCAGTCAACGACGTATACCTATGATATCGTGATCATTTTAAATTAATTTTTTTATCCTGATACGTACTAAAAGACACGGATGATGACACTATAATCGTAACACACAAAATATTCTATTTTTTTATAAATTTTAATGTAACATATAAGCTATTGTCTTAATGATGATTATAGTTATTGCTTAAAAAGGGCGATCTGTGCCATGAAACTTGAAATTCGATTGTCAGAGAATTTAGAAATTCCGGATAGATGCCTTAATTTCGGGGAAAATGAGGACTATTATCTTATTTAAATGGTGATTTTTTAGCGCTTACACAAGCACCAACAACTCGTATGAAATATTTTGCCAATTGTACTCGAAGATTTGCTCGAAATCATCTTAACAGTACTTCTCTTTTGCTTTATTTCTCTCGCTCTAAGTTTGATGCGACACTATGTCTTTACTTAGCTGAAATTGTATTTTATAAAATTTATAATTCGCTTGAAATACTTTAATCTTCTTCAAAAATCGATGTATTAATTTTTATTTTTTTCAGTTTTGCCTGTTAAAATACATAAGATACACATTCAACTCTCATAACTCCTTTTATGCGTATTAATTTAACTGCATCTTTATGATTTTGAAAACGTTTTCCATTCAGTACGTGATATTTCCCTGTTATGATATGGCTTGGGATTAAATCACCCAAGAGTGATTTATCTCTTTATTTTCCTCGCTTTTTCACACCTCCAATACCCCACTTTTTGCCTCTTAATTTATTTATTCATGTGCACTCTTCCCTCTTCAAGCAATATTTCTAAAGGTGAAAGTTCGGTTCACAGAATCCTTCTCAAACTTCCCAGCCCTTCCCCCTACTAACACCATCTTCTTCGCTTTCTTCATTAACCCCTCAAGTCCGGAGGAGATTTATTAAATCCCACCCTTTCGGCCGAATGAGGTTTTTAAATTTTCACGATTGCGTTGCGAAAACGTTCGAAAATATTAAAATAATCATAACTTTAGAAGTTTTCTCTTGATTCTTCTGAATTTTTTTTTGTGGATTTACGAAAAACATGAAGTTAGTAAATATCTTTTTTGCGTATCATATTTTACATACAAAGATTGTTGGAGTAAAAGAGAATGTACACCAATCGCTAATTTCCGGCGCGCGTTCGCGCTTTATATGTAACATTCAGCACCGGAAAGAAAAGGAACCCAATTTGGTGGGTTCCCTTTCCTCGGGTATTTATGGGTCAACTTTAGAAACCGAAAATCCGTAGGTCCGTGGTAAAAACTAAAATTCTATCACAAAACTAAACGTATATTATTTGTAAACAAATACTTACAAATAGATATACTCAATTACTCGCAATTTTCCTCGAGATTAAAATAAAATTCTAAAGGTCTTGAAAATTATATGACAGGAATTATATATATAAATATTTTATATCAAATTATATAAAAATTAATATATAAAAGGAACAGGAGACGGAGTAGTGAATCGGCCTTACCTTAAAAATTTTGCCTCGTGCGGTAAACCTCAAAGCAGTTTTCCTACTTGTTGACGCCATGATGATAAAGGGCGTCGAAGAAAAAGTCACAATTGAATATTACACTATTTCAAAAATCGCATACAGATATTATAACTCTTAATAATAACAACACCAAGTAATAATAACTCGTAATAAAAACAAAAACAATAATAAAACAACAAAAACTCAGACGAAGTTACAACGTAAACACAACGAAAACTCAAAAGAATTATCCTCCGAAAAGACCAAAGGTTCCTTCTCAACTAACATGCTTTGGGGATGCTATAAACCTTTGTTATCCCAAGCGCCTCGAAGAGGGTGAAACAGATTTTGGTTGGTCCTGGCGCTCTCCTATGCAGCGAGGAACGAAGGTCATGGAAGCGAATGTTTACAGATATGCTTTTACTAACAGAGAAAGCCCTATGTGAAGAGGAAAACAGACCCTACATCTTCCCTCAGGTATTTATGGGTCAACTTTAGAAACTGGAAGTCCGTAGGTCCGTGGTACAAACTAAAATTCTATCACAAAACTAAACGTATATTATATGTAAACATATGCATACAAATAGATATACACAATTCCTCGCAATTCCCCTCCGAGAATAACAAGGGCTCATTCTCAACTAACTTGCTTTGGGGATGCAATAAACCTTGGTAATCCCATCTGCCTTGAAGAGGGTGAAATAAAAGATATTAGTTGGCGTTGACGCTCTCCTATGAAGCGATGAACGAAGGATCGCGTAGTAATGGAAGGAAATGTTTTTAATCAACCTAATTCCATTATTCATGAAGTACATTGTAAACATTTGTAATAAGCTGTGCATAGACAGACATAAGATGTTTTCCTTACTTTCTTTACATACCGACGAAGACCTTTGTCGCATGATATAGGGCACCACCAGGAAAAAAGAGGAGAAAAAACGTGCTCTCCTTTGAAATGATACACAGTTCCTACATTGTGTTTCAAATACCAAGGAAAGGTTCCTTGCTGCATTGAAAAGCGATTTTTATACGGAGAAACACCGTCATATTATAGCAAAATTGAAAATTCTATCGCAAAATTCAACGTTGTTTATATATTTTTTAAACAGAAAAATACAGGACAAACAGATAGGAAGTCCAAAGCTTCCTCTTTCAAAATATATATAGGTTATTTAGATTTAAAGAAGTCTCTAGCGTCAAAAGGTAAAATAAATTAGGGCTGAAGCAGGACGTAATAGTACGCCTGACGGCCGATTTGACAGTTTTCGAAGGACGTAATAGTACGTCTGACGGCGTTTATGGGTTAACTCCGCATCCAATACTCCGAACATGCTCTTCTCTCATCATACTCCTTTTCGCATTCCTGCCGCAAACATTTAATGCCACGTTCAAGATATCTCCTTTGTGGGGACAATAGGAACCATACGATACATTCCTTCCCTTCCAAAATAAGGCGGTCCGCAAATTTAGATCGAAGATTTGGCTTTCATGTTTGCACGTTATATGTCTTATATTAGTATAGATAATTCTAAGGCCGAAAAGGTTCCCAAATTTTATCATTTCGGGTATTTTACTTACATATTTTTATTCATAGTTTCGAGCCTCGTCCTCATCATTAATGCGTCCATGTATAGAATTTAAACCTAACTTATGTAATTTGTGTTTGTGGCTGTTAACTTTACCATGGCCGTCTGTTTATCTCTGCACATTAAAAGCATCCATAAAAAATTAACGTTCGATTAACGAAATCTGTCCATTTGACTTAATCATGCTGTACTATGCCAGCCTATATGAAACTCCCAATTTTGGACCCGTAAAATATTTTCCTGGATCAGAAATCTGCTGTCAGAATTCATGAATACCTCATAAATTAAATTAACTAATCGACTTAATTTACCGTGAAAGCGCGTCTAATTACTATGCGCATTTTATACTGTCATTTTACTGCATTCCTCGTCATTCTTCTAGTTTTAAATGTTTTGCCTCTTCTCTCTTTTTCTCTCCACATTTTCGCCGATTCCTGTTAATTGATTACTATTATAGTGCTCCTAACTCTACAACATTGCGAGTTTTACCAAAATATATTTAAATACTTATTCGTAAAAATAGCTTTTTAGCGCTGCCAATAGAGGAAAAATATCAACAACGTTGCCTATGAATTCATTACAAACGAAAATATGAAGTATATTTTCCAAAGATTTTCCAAGAAAAAGCATAAATAATCCCTGCTTGATTACTATATGCAATGGATATCTGTTCATAGAAAAGTTTACTGAAGCCATACCGGTTCTAATCAAACATAATGATAACAATAATATATTTTTGCTTTTGTGCATGAAAAGTTTTTCCATTACTAATTAAACAAATGACGAACAAGTAACACAATAATTTCATTAATTAAATTATTTCTGAGACTAGGTTATTTATATTACTGTGCTTTGATTTCTTTAAACCCATCAGCTTTTATATGAATAGAAAAATTAATTTTAAAAGTGATGTAAATCTTTTAATGTGAAATAAAAATTTTTACTCTAAAACTAAGTTAATTATTTTTCATACAGATCAAATATTTTGGAAAGGGGTGGCGAGCTCTCGCTGGTATCTCTGTAAAATAAATCACTTTTTAAAAATTAATTAATAACGCAATGATAACTTGATTATGCGGTTACCGGAGGTTGCGCTTATCCGAGGGATTTCTATATAATCATAATATGGACGTTCTTTTCAGAGAGATTTATGGGCGTTATGCGTTGGTGGCACTATATGTGGAGTCGCTAAATCGGGGTTTGACTGTATATACGTTCGAATTCAAAGTTTCCGAACCGACAGCGCATCTCAAAAGTAATCCGTCATCCTCGTGATGTTGTATCGTTTCAAGGACACCTACTTGATCACGAATATCCATTTCATGCATCTGGAATTATGAATCATGTCGCATCCAGTTCATTTATTGATACGAGGAGAAAAACAATGAAAAATATGGCAAAGTTTGAGGACGAAACAACGAAGCAGCGAGTGATGACGTTTGTTGGGAAAATACTCCCTTAGTGTGTTGTGTATATTAGGTGTGTTATAGTAGCTTTATTTGGTATTCATTTTCCGAGAGCTAATTACTGTCAATTGTTAATGTAATTTTTAGGTTTTACCTAGTATTTAAATTTGGAAATGGTTATTTTGAGAATGAAACTAGTAGTCCAAATAATTCTAGTGGAACTAAGTTGATGTGTCGATGACTTTTATAAGTATCCATAACAAATTTCTCCAAAATACATTTAGCATGAGTATTGTAACACGTTAAAGCTAATTGGTGTAATCAGATTGCACAAATATGCTAATAATGAGTATTTTAAGATTCGAAACGAAAAGAAAAATATTCTTTCAGGACTATGGACAGTCATTCGATCTGCTTTAGTGGAATACTTACCTTTTTCCGTTAAAATTAATTTTCCTGAACACCACCCTTTAAGTTAACCAATTTTAAGAATTTTTGTTCGTATATTTTATTAAAAACTACGCTCAAACACTATGAAAATCAATTTGAGCACGTTTTCATAAAAGAAAAAACGTGCTTATATGATCACTCTGTCTGTCGGTTTGTGTACAAGAACTTTTTTGTTTTAAGAGATATTTGGAAAATTCCTTTTGAATTAGGGAGCTCTTATAAATCCATTAAGTTTCCATTGATTGAACTTGCACCGTAGCTCATACATTTTCAGCTAGATGACTTCAAATTTGGATAATTCAAAGCTTTGAAATGTTCTTTTAGTCAAACTACTGAAAATTTCAATAAAATTCTTTTTGAATTAGATACCTCTTATCAATATATGAAATTCTCCCGATTGGATTTTCCATGCAGTTAATAGATTTCCGCTAGTCGGCTTCAATTTTGAAAAATTCGAAATTTTTAAGTGGTATTGTGTCCAAAATACTGAAGCTAGAGAATTGATGTTTTCACGGATGGAAAAACTCTAATTGGGGATTTACATTCCAATGGTGCGGGTTCTCCCCTCCTCATAGAAGGAGGCAAACGATAACCGTAAAAATTTCCAAAAAACGTGCTTCAATCTTCTGCTTTAGCAAGGTTATCTTACTTGTTGAAATTTGGCAAAGGCTATGTTTTAGCAAACAGTTTCATCATACGTGATCTACAGTGTCTCGCACGAGGCTTTCATCTCAGGTCATATCTTCCGTTCATTTGGTAATTTTTCTCGCGTTTCCGTACACAATTTTTCCATTTTAATACTTTGTTGTTTCCCCATTGGTATCCTGCACAATTATTTTCTTATTCCCTTCCGTTCTCTCGCATCCCTTCTCTGTCAATTTTTTAACTTTATAACGTTCCTTTCCCATATTATTACATCCATATCTCTTTCTTTTGCTCTGTATTTCTAAGTCTTTCTGATCGTGGATTCACTTTTATCCATCCTTTCATTTAGCTTTTCACTCCCATTCTTATCTTCTTTATCTCATCTCCTGCACCCTTTCCTTCCGCGCTGGAAATTTTCAAACTACATTTTCATTTGAATGCGTCTCTATTCATTGGATCTCTTTTTATTCCACCTCGACCTTTCTTCTTTAATTGGAATTTTCTCCAAGTCTTTCGAGTCACTACGGAATCTTATACACTACAGATGGTATTAACGCCCTCTTCCTTTTTCTTCTTCATTAACTCTCTCGCTTTCCCTATTGATTTCTCGCCACCGTCGCTTTTAAGGCGATGTTGATTAAATTTTCGCGCTGGGGTAGACTCAGTCGTAGTTTTTCCCACCTCTTACCTCTTTCTTTTCTTCCCCCCTCGCCCCAACTTCCGCGCTGTCTTCAACTCTGCCACCGCAAGAATCACGTAGGATTCGCGGATTCGTACCCGCCAGCTTATTGGAAAATTTTCCGCTTTAATTGTAATTTCTCAAGTCGCGTCGAAAGTGCAAGACAATTTCAGCAGTTCGTCTCATGGGACACCGTCGCTTTAGTGTTTTAAACGTTGGATGCTATCGTTTTAAACGTATTTACTCATTTCTCTGGGGAATAAAACTTAAAGCTTGGAGTAATATTATTCGTCAGGAAAAAAGCCCCCGTGGCCAGACTGCGTCCATGACAACTTTTCATTGTCCACACCGGTAAATTTTCTATAATAATATTAACTTAATAATGCCCTCGCTGAAATTCTCTGTTGGCTGCACTTTCGGCTCGCTGCTGAAATGACAACAAATTATCTGCACCGCTGCACTACTAATATTTGACCGATAATTCCACAATCAAAGTAAAAATTGACACATTACTCATTTGTCCCCCAAAAATTCTATTAATAATTAAAACTATGTTTAAAGTCATTTTCAGCCTTCTAATAATATTGATATGGTCCGTCTTTCCAGTTTACAGAATAAGTTATAGGGAATATATAAGAAATTAGTCGTTATATTTACCTCTACATTTCCTAACTCCTAATGATCTAATTAGTTTCGATAATCCGAATTATTTTATTATAGTGAAGGGTTAATTCAAAATTCGATCGAAGTGGGAAGCCTAGTTTGATTCAATTTAATACATCAATTCAACAAATATATCAGTAAGTTGAAATTTTTATTTATTTTTAAAGAATAAACTAAATAATAAAGGATTAGGAGGAGATGAAATACAGATAGTGAGATGGGAAGAATAGGAAAGAAATTATATTTATTAAATGAGAGGTTGAATTGGTTTTCCGTGAGGAATATTTTGGGAGAACAGTTACCTGCTTAACGCAGAATTTATGTCGTTCGGCCACAGCAGGAGAAACGCTATGTTTAATTTATTTTCTTGGTTCTTCGCTCTTGTCTTATATAAGGAATTCCGTAAGCTCTGCGTGGACCACACGAATTTGGGGATAATGGACGAGGGAATTCCTCCCAAGTGGAACGACCGTCTCACTACCTACGCTCCATTTACCCATTCCCTTTCCCCCGCTACCGGCTTCTGTCCAATCACTCCCTATCTTTCTTCCGACCCGTGATCACAGGCATCCCCATATGGCCCTTAGGTTCAAAAGTTGCTCTCCTAAAATACCGAAATACTTAGAAAAAGGAAACTATTCCGTGTTTGCGACGACGCATTATTTATAAAGTTTGTTACGCTTCATCAGTCTGCGTTTCGTGTGGCTATGTTACTTAATTTACAATGGGATCATTTAATTGATAAATGAGCTAAAATAGCTATGAAGAGGTTAGGAAAACAAAATGAATAATTCGGGTGCAAAAGAGCTGTCATAAGTGGTGAGCAGCTGGTGGAAGATTTAAAATGTTTATAGTGTAGTGTCGATAAATAACTAGTGATGAAAACATCCGTAGCGTCCTAGGGAAATTACAAAAAATGCGTCATGTTTCTTGAATCACATAATTTTAACTTCTAAGGTCCTTTTAGAAACTTAAGTAATAGGGACAAATATTTTTTACTCCTTAAATATTGTATGTAAATATTTCACCAACAGTTTTATTCCTAATAACTCCTTCCATCCGATCGGCCAAAAACCAGCTGTTTTTCATCACCTTGTACATAGACTTTGCAATGTTTTTTTAAATAAAGACATACGAAAAATAACTAACACATGTAAAAGAAATAGCCACAAACCATGGACATAGCTGCAATTTAATTAATCAACTAGTTCGAAAACACAAACTCAAAAAAACATTGACCTACACTACCACTTTTAAAATCGAAAACAAAAAAGAGAACAAGTATGTAAAAGCACCTTATTTTCCACTTCTAAACAAAGGCTTAGGTAAGATTTTCAAACAAAAGAAATATTCAACTATTTACACGAACCCCCACAACTTAAAAAATTTATTAGGCGGTACGAAAGACAAGACAGATGAGTTAAACAAATCTGGGATCTACAAAATACAATGTTCACATTGCGACAAACAATATATAGGCCAAACAAAAAGGAAAATAATTACACGGGTCAAGGAGCATCTAGCATAAAGAACTCACTTAATGTTTTGGAAAATTTACATATTAACAACAACCGTCATACAATTATGAATGCAGACACTGACTTCAACAAAACCTTATATAAACTAACAAATTAATATAACATAAACGCTTAAATTTTTTTTCGCAATTCATTTGTTTTTCGTTCCCCTCAACACGCGAATCCTTATTGTGATCGCAGTTGACTTCCAGTCATTGTCGTGGTAAGGTTCCCCTGAAGATGCCCACATAGTGGGTGAAATGCATTGGGACTAGTGTTAATTTTTATGACTGAAGGAGTTCGTTACATCGATTTACAAGTATGTGTTGAACTGTTCACATCAATTTTAACCAAATTGAAAATTTGTAATGTACACATATATACAAAACCATAATAGCATATTTGGACCGGATCAACCAAGCAGGGTTGCCACACTTACAAATTAAATTCTTTAGTAATTACGGATTTGGAAGAAATTGCCTGGACGGATTTCAACTAAATTCTGTATATAAGATTTGTACAACATGCCATAATGAAATCAAGACGTTTAAAGTGGAGATAAAGAGCAGGGCTACCACAATAAAAGTTAAATGAGAAATCTAAATCCTTAACCGTAAAGTTCAAAAATTAGAGACAGGAAAAAAGGGTGATAGAAAGAAGAAAGTAGGTGAAAAGTCAAAAAAAAGGAAAATACAAACATACAGGTTTAGGGGTTGTTACTCCACGCCAGGGACCTAACGTCATTCACACATTCACTAACTCAATCGCACAAGCACTAATCCTTAAGATGGAAAAAGTATAAAAAAGGAGTCGAGTTTGCGAGAGATTAATCTCCGCCAGGGACCCAAAAATCACACCGATGCTAGAAGGTTTGTGAGTCCGTACGACCGCGACAGGGACCTACTAGGCAACCACAAACACGCGCACACGTACACACCAAGAGGTAAGGGGAAATAAAAGGAAAAGGAAAAATGGTGGGAAATAATACTAGGTTTACGGGAAATTAAACCGCGCCAGGGACCTAGTATCCCACACAGTTGCCTGAAGGTTTATGTGCCGTCAGGCAGTGACAGGGACCTATCAGACGAAGCAATAACGCACACAAGCACTCGAATACACGCACACAAGATCCTTAATATTAAGGTAAACGTACTAAATACGTGTTTAGAGAGCAATGCTCTCATCATCAGTAGCTGATGTGTGTTATTTCCCCTTACCTCTTGGTGTGTACGTGTGCGCGTGTTTGTAGTTGCCTAGTAGGTCCCTGTCGCGGTCGTACGGACTCGCAAATCTTCTAGCAACGGTGTGATTTTGGGTCCCTGGCGCAGATTAATCTCTCCCAAACTACGGCTCCTTTTTTATCCTTTTTCCATCCTTAGGATTAGTGCTTGTGCGATTGAGTGAGTGAATGTGTGACTTCAGGTCCCTGGCGTGGAGTAACAACCCCTAAATCTTTAAGTTTGTATTTTTCATTTTCTTTGACTTTTCACCTCCTTTCTTCTTTTTACGACCCTTTTTCATTTGTGTCTCTAATTTTTGAACTTTACGGTTAAGGAGTTAGATTTCTCATTTAACATCAACTTAGCCGTAGTCTTCACCTATGCCTATCTACCACAATAAAAAGCAAAATTATTATTAGCATGAATTTTAATCCAATATGGTACATATAATCTTCATATATAAATAACTAAAGCAGCATATTTCAACAGAGCAGACTGAACAGGGCTACCACAATATCAAGGTTAGAATTTTTCTGTAACTATGAGTTTGGAAGTTTTTAGCTGAACCGATTTCAGAAAGAAATTTCGCTTGTAGGGCGGGTATAGAATGGAAAAATGAAATGAAGAGCGTATCTAAAAAGCAGGGTTACCATCATATAAGAAAAAATAATTTACTGATTTCAAAGAAAATACACTAATATATGATTACGCTATGGCGAATTTGACGAAATGCACTTATGTACCCGACCACATCCCTACTTGTTAGTAGTGCTTTTCGTCATTGTTGAAAAGCACTATTATCTTCGTCATGTCCGTCCGTACGCATATATCAGGGAAGAATTGGCTGAAACGATCTCAACCAAATTTGGTACACAATATTCAAATAAATACATGACCAAAATGACATATTTCGACCGGATCGACGTAGCAGGGGTGTCACAACTGCAAAGTTTCTTTAATTATGAAATTGAAAGGAATTGGCCAAACCGATTTCAACGAAATTTCGTATGAAAAAAGTGTAACAAAAAACAAAATAAATAGGTTTAGTATAGACGTAAATTGCAGGGCTGCCACAATACAAATAATTAAAACATAAGATTTGTACAGCATACCATAATGAAATCAAGATGTTAAAAGCGGATCTAAAGAGCAGGACTACCACAATAAAAAGTTAAATAATATTTTTACACGTATTTCTAGATGAGACCACATGGATTTTAATCAAATATGGTATATATAATCTTCATATAAATAAATAACCAAAATATCATATTTTAACCGGGTCGACTAAATGAGGCTATCATAATACCAAGGTTAGAATTTTTCTGTAACTATGAATTTGGATGATATTGGCTCATCGGATTTCAAAGAATTTTTTTTTGTAGGGCGATTATAGAACGGGAAAACGAAATGAATTTGTTTAGTACGGATCAAAAAATCAGGGAAAATAATTTTTTATTTCAAATCAAATACATCAGTGGACGATTATGCTACGGCGATTTTGACGAAAAGCATTTCTGTACCACGGGAAATCCGTGTACACCCCTACTTGTTTTATGAAAAGGTTTTACTTAATATTGGTCAGTATCTATCACTTCATGCCATCAATAGGCGTATTTAAATATACGGGTTCTAACGACAGAAATGTCAGAAATATCAAGTAATTAACAAAAGATTTACCTACCGGTTCAAGTGTTTTTAAAATATTCGGCAAAATGCAAACTTATCAAAATAGGGCAATGGGGAAGGAAGCTGCTTTATGAGATGCAGGATAATTTAGGTGGAGGAGAGTGAAATAGGAGTGACCAGGTTCAAAGAAATCAATAATTCTAGAAGGAAAATTCTTGCAAATTATTTCAACCTATTTCGAGTAGGAATTTTATTCGGCGGAGCCTTCAGTTGAAAATTTGGAAGTAAAACGAGATTACATATTGAACTGGAATGTAAAATAATTCCAGAACAGGACTTTAAGTCTAGCTAGCCTCTATCCGATTATTTTACTTATATATTGATATGATAAATATCTTTAAAGCCAAACAACCAAAACTGATCTATAAGGATTGTATTTAACGGATGAGAGTTCTCATTTTTTCCAATCGCCTGGAACATAACTACATGCGAATTTTCTAGATCGAAGAGAAACGTAATTTGTTCTTTTATTGTATAAAACACTCTCGATAAAAAACGTCAGTGGCTTACCACGTTGCTGCGCATAATTTTTGAAAGGGCGATAAATGCTTTCAGATTTAACATTAGTATTCTTAAGAAAGAGGGCCAAAATGTGACGATAATTTCCTATTCTCAGATGGAATCTAATTTAGCGGCAATGTCTTTCTTGGCTTGGCCTCACGATGTAGCGCACGGTAACAATAAAACAGCGTCGCTCTCTGCGGCGTTATCAACAGGAGAAAGAGGGTGTGTAGGTATCAGATTTTAAGGAAACGCCAGATGTGGAAGTAGAGATTCGCGAGGCTTTAAGGATTCCTTCGTCGAATCACGTTATCCTAAGAACGAATGGTCGATTCAAGGTGTCGCATAGATCTCAGACAATTCAGCCCACCACCTAGCAATCCATAAATCGTCCACGACGAACGGGTACCGGAAATGGTGATTGTGTATTCCAAAATCAGCAACTTGTATCAGTCTTATCTCTCCACGTCCAATTATTTTCTTTCGTTCCGTTTCCTCATGCACTATTTTCGTTAACTTTCTATACTTGGCGTACTTCTCTTTCTCTTGATGTTGCGACATTCTCTAATATAATCACTGAATTTACTCATATTTCTGATGGTGTTCCCTTATCTATTGTAATTATCTCATAGCCCTCTCTCTACCTTGGTTCATTTTTTCCTATTCTGCCACACACTGCTGATCCACTTTATTCTCTTAACACCACTTTTACACTTGATTTTTCATTTTTGTCTCTTTTATATTTTCTGTCCTTATAGTTTCTCCAAACTTTTCCACTTTTACATTTACTCTCGCTGGCTTACCCATGCCTCCGCTTTCCTCTTGTTGTCCCATTTCCGCCACTTTCCTTCCATCTTTATTTTCTTTTAAGATTTTTCGTTCGTCTCCCCCGTCCATCTTTCCTCTTCTCGCAATTTCCTGTGCTATCTTTTTTCTTTGGGTCTCCTTCTTTTACCTTTTCGACACCAACATCTTTGATGAAAGGGTTCCTTGGGTGGTTGCATTTTATTTGGCTTATCGTTCAGACGTCTTTTTATCTCAGTAGGATGTCCTTGAAAGTCAAGATATCTCGTAGTGTCCATTGTTGCGTCCAAATAATAATAATAATTATTATTTCAATATACAATGCAAGTGGGCGCCTGGCCCGGTGGCAAGGTTACAAAATTAACATATAAAAACATATTTAAAACATATAAAAACATATTCAGAAGATTCAGTTTACAATTTTTCACATACCACATACAATATTCTATTCATATATTTTTCCTGTTAGGAGCTTCGAGTTCGAGCTCCTTCGTTAATTAATTCATCTTACAATATTATTTAACAATAAATTAACTAAAAGTAATGAAAATCGTTCCCAGTGATATTTTTTTCTCTTGATTTAAAGGTTTTAACATTTCTAGGGAAGGGTACACAAATGGAAACATCACATATCACTCAAAAGCTCGTCTTTAGAATTACCCATAATTATTATGCATTTTAAATGGTATTTAACTTCGCTTTAAAGAGACCTACGCGGGAAGGGAATGGCTTGAAGACCTCTGCAGGTAATGCGTTCCAATGCTAAATCCCTCTATTAAGAAACGAGAATTTTCCCCAGTTTGTTTTTTGTCCATGGCGAGAGTGAACCGATTGACTTCTTTCTCTTTCTCGCTTTGCTGTTTTCGTTTTAGTTTTTCGAAGATACCGTGCATATTAGTTCATACGGCCATTCTATTATTTTTCAATTGATTTCCGGCATCATCATCTTTTCATCTCTGCCATTTCTTACTTT
Organism: Tanypteryx hageni; assembly: GCA_028673005.1. Taxonomy (NCBI): domain Eukaryota; kingdom Metazoa; phylum Arthropoda; class Insecta; order Odonata; family Petaluridae; genus Tanypteryx; species Tanypteryx hageni. The sequence goes on along the minus strand of CM054112.1, from coordinate 183,821,503 downwards.
TTATTCGTCTTTTTATTTCACATTTTTACTCATTTACAACACTAGCCGCGGCATATAGACGCAAAATCCTATAAAAATTTGCAACCTAGGATAAAGTTAAATTAATGCTATGAACACTAAAAAGCATAGTTCCGAATAAGTACCGATATCCATAAAACTTTTACGCACAATGCATTTTATTTTGTTGTCTACAGATTTTCAGGATCACATGAGTATTTTCATGCTTCATCGATACCAATGTGCCGGATTAGAAATAAAACCGAATAAATTTTGAGTTACTGTATGTATCCACATATAAAGACTTTATTAACACATTGGTTTGAGTACTGTTGATAGAAGTTTCGTATAATTCCTACATTTCCTAAATAGGAACTTGGGATTTAGACGGTTCAATGATATAAAGATAAAAGTTTATTTTGTTTCGAAGGAAGAATTCTAATCAGTGTCAAATTTACGTAAAATGTGTATATCTCGAGATATTACGCGTTGAGTGCAAACGATCGGAAAACCGTTAGAGCATTTAAATAAAGAGTTCCTATTGATAGAATTAGGTTGAAGTTAATCAAATATATTACATTTTTTTGCTTTAAAAATTATTGATTCAAGGATATCGTTGTCGTAAACGTATGCAAAATACTATGTGAAACATTATACCCTTAGTGATTTCATTTGGTGGGCGTTGTTATTCCTCATGCGACACAATCCCATTCCTTTCTTTGCTTTGTACAATTCCATCGTATTCCGTAGCAATACAAAGCAAAATTCCTAGTGAGATTCTCCATGAGTGAATGTGTGGCGGAAAACAGGAGAATCAAGAGTGCTTTTTCCTAGACCTATTAATATGCAATGTAAATTGAATTCCCGGATTCACCTTTCACCAACTCGGGGATAAATACCGTTGAAAAGAGGGACTGTGAATGTTAGCTGATAAAGAAGTTAACTCAGAATCTTTTGAAATAATGTGATCCCACTCGCTGATTCTGTTGTTTTCAACTCAGTCGAAATCGTTGGCTTTTTTGTTCATTTGGGGAAATTTTTGAAGTCCACTTTTCCTCGAGCTCTGAAAATATAATTTCCACGGAAACCAATTTGTCGTAGAATCCTTATTGGTCGATTGATTGTTAAAACGCCATGTTATCCATCTCTACATAAAAATTAGCATTCAGTTTTATTTTGAACTCCCAGTAAAAATGCCGAATCGTTTCCTAATATTTCGTGGCCGAAAGAATAATTTTCTCGTAGAGAAAATTTACAAGTCTGTGTAAGCTTAAATCAATAGGTACATCTTCTCATCCAGTTTTATACCATTTGTTTTATTTTACTCAGGCATCAAGGTGATCCATAAGGCACCGAAATCGATTCATTTAAAGGGACACAGGCGCACTGCATTAATCACGTCCCGTGCCATTCTCCCTCATTCGTCCCACGTAACCAACAGGAACTCCATCTGCCGGCTCACCTTCCACTTCACATTCACCTTGTTATCTTTCCCTTCACTTCCATGTTTAACCACATCCCTCCTTTTTTCACCCGTAGCCAAACCTCTCTGCCTTTCTTAGTTTTTATCATCCTAACCCGACGGAAACAAGCTTTCCTTGGGCGCAATCCGCACTCACCCGTGCTCTTTCCATTGCCTCTTTCGAAGGTTGGGCGAGTCACTGTCTCCTCTATATCACGATCGATGCTGTAGAATGGCTGACAGAAAAGTTTTATTTTACATTTTCTCCCCCTCCTTAAGAAAGAAATTTTTGCCAGAATATCGGTCCTCCATGACGAAAAGGAAACGTTCATTAAATTTGCGAAAAGTTTCAAAAGAAATTGATCCTATTGTATGCGTCCTAACTTTCTCCGTCTGTATTTATCTTTTTGTTTTTCGTCGGAATCCATTTTGCTTTTTGGTCTTAACAAGTATTTTTACGTGCATTTCAGATTTTTGGCGTGATTCCTTTTCCCATCTACATCTACATCTACAGTCTTAGTCTAATGCTCGTGGTAGCCTGACGTGCCTTCAGGTCGCTCCGTCCCCTTTCACTTTCCATTTTTAGCCATCCTGACCGCTGAATATGCCGCCGAAGGCTTTAAAGAAGGACGTTGAGTCCGATAGCACGGAGTTCCGTGCTATGATGGCAACGGTTATGAAGACTATGTCTTCATTTCAAGATGAACTGAGCCAAATCCATAAGGAAGATACTCCTAAGAGAAAAGAATCCCTTTCATCCTTAGAGGATAGATTCAACAGCTTCCGAACAAAAGTGATCGAAGACTTCCGCCGTCTCTCTGACCGCCTTAGTGATCTAGAGAAGAAAGGCGTGGAATTGGATGAGAGACAAGACGCCTTAGAGCAGTATTCCCGACGCAACTGTCTTCTCATTCATGGTGTAACGGAGAAGGAGAATGAAGATTGCTTACTTCTAGTGACTAAATTCTTCAAGGACGAAGTAAAAGAAGAGATCGACATGCAGCGTCTTTCCAGAGCTCACAGAATCGGTGTTCCCAGAAGCTCCAATCCTCACCCCAGAGCTATCATCGTCAGGTTTTTATCCTATCAGGAAAGAGACAAGGTGTGGAGAAACAAGAGACGCCTCAAAGGTACCAATTTTCTTGTCACCGAGTCGCTTACCTCTACGCGAAAAAAGTTATTGCAAGAGGTAAAAATGTTGACAGGACCACGTGGGGTCTGGACGCAAGACGGGAAAATAGTTGTCCTGCATGACGGCAGCAGACGGTTTATCTCCACCATGAGAGATTTAGAGGCATTGAAGCGGGCCTGGCCCTCTCAGAAATCAACTCCGGGGGACGGACGTCGCTAAGTAACCTTACGAGCAAGACTTTGGATTTGATTAGAAACTGACAAAGACCACTACGGCATAATCATTAGGTAACATCTGTCGTGCGTACTGCATTGTGCTACTTGAGTTCCTGTTTTCCACTAACTCCGTTTTTGTCATCGCCTGGCATCCCCGTTCCTGCATTTGCTGATTCTCGGCTGTTTTCCGTGTTCCTGAGAGAAGAAAGAAGCTCCCTGTGCGTTTCCGTCCCCCCTTCTTTAGCAGCGAGTTTCTTTTCTTTCTTTTTTTTTCTCTTTTCTTTCTTTCTTTCCCTCCCTTACGTGGCGTCCCAAGTGAAAATTAGTGCCTGTGTATATTAGTGTCTGTTTATATTAGTGCCTGTGTTTATTAGTGCTTGTGTATATTAGTGCCTGTGTATATTAGTGCCTGTATTTATCTGTCTCCCCGACATCCCTAGTTCTCCCAAGTTAATTCATTCATAGCCCCTCATTTCTCTAGTGTCAGTTCTCCCCACAGTGTTTTCATTTTCGGTTCTCTCTAGTGCAATTTCTCCCAAAATCTAATCCTAAGAGCCCCTATTTCCCAGTGCTAGTGCTCCAAGTAGTGTTTTATTCCAATCATCTCACCAGTGCAAATAAGTGTCTGTAGTTATCTGTCTCCCTTCCACCCTTAGTGCTCCCAAAGCCGTTTCCCAATAGCTCTTACTCCACAGTGTTAGTGTTCCACTAAGTGTTTTATTCCACTCACTCGATAAGTTCCTTTAGCTCTCTAGGGCAGTTCTCATATCCCTACAGTGCAGTGCTCGCGCCTTCCTGTGCTCCTCTGTTTTCCTTTGCAATTAGTTTATAACTTATCCTTTACTTGACCTGTGTGTATTTTCCTGCTTTTTCATTATACATTGCAATATTGTATTGTGTCTTGTATTCCTAACTTTGCGCATCCTACTCTATAAAATATCCTCACCTATGTTTAATTCTTCCCCTGGAATCGTGCCCACTAATAGCACTTCTTTCCCGTTCGTACCTCCCATCAGTAGACCCTCCCAGCAGGACGTTATGACGCGCATTAGCTCTTCTGACTCTCCACCCCCCGCTGACCACCCTTTCCCCCGCTTTTCCCATTGCACTCAAAATAACAACACATGCCCTCTCTCGCCCATCACCTCTTCCCCTGTCCCACCATATAACCTTAATACGCATGGTCCTCACACCCTCAACCCAGAGGCAGCAGAATTCTTACCCCCCCCCTCCATTCCACTCCCGTCCCCACCCCCCTCACTACCTGCTATACATCCAGCCACAATCCGTACCTACTTTAACCCACATGCTCCTGATTTCATTCCTTCCCTAACTCAACCGCGTCCTTCCTTAGACCCAAATGCCTCTGAATTCTACCCATACGTATCTCCTGGTTCCGCATCTTCTAATCTTCTCCCTATCACTAATAAAAGCTTATCCTCATATTGCAATTCCAATACAAAGGCCATTCTATCTGAACAGTTTAAGCCCTTTCCACGCTCCCTCCAGATCTTATATTTAAATGCTCAAAGCCTAACAGCACATATCGAAGAACTCCGTGGTATACTACCTAACAATAAAGTACACATCATCGCTATTGCTGAGACCTGGTTGAAACCATCTGTGTCTTCGTCTACTGTTAACATTGACGGTTTTAAACTTTACCGCAACGATCGCGTTGGCAAAGGCGGCGGCGGTGTCGGAATATATGTAAGAAACGATATTTCAACTAAATTTATTGAAAGTAGCGAATGTAATTACAGCAAAAGACCAGAATTTCTCTTTCTTGAATTGAAAATCTATTCACAGAAAATACTTTTCGGTATTGTCTACCGTCCACCCAAAATTGGCCATTTATCCGATATTGATGAAGTCATCTCTAATCACATTAACGATTACAATCATTTAATAATTACTGGCGATTTTAATGCCAATATACTCGCACCAAACCCTGATTCGACATATTTATGTAACTCCTTCAACTCTCTAGGCCTTAGTATTCTACCGCTAAATGCAACTCACCATACTCCTACTTCCTCTACCCTAATTGATTTAGCCGTTACCGCCAATCCTGACAAGGTTCTCGCGCATGGCCAACTCTCTGCTCCGGGAATCTCCGCACATGACATAATATACATTGCATATTCAATAAGGAGCCCAACTCACAAGCCGAAATATATCACCTATAGGGACTTCAAAAACATCAACAATGAGAAGTTAATTGCTGACGCGTCTGCCATGCCTTGGTATTCTATTGAGTACATGGACGACATTAACGACAAGGTTGAGACTTTCAACAATTTTGCACAGTCATTAATCAACACTCACGCTCCACTAAAGACTAAAAGAGTCTCTAAGCCCCATGCACCATGGCTCACAACAGACATCAAACTGATAATGAAGAGACGTGACAATGCCTTCCGCATTTTCAAAAATACAAAAACACAGATCTCATTCAACCAATTTAAAAAACTAAGAAATAAAACTAAGCAACTTATCAGAAACTCTAAAACTCGGTACATTCATTCACTGTCCCGTCCAAATTCTTCACAATCTGCTCTATGGAGTAACTTAAAATTATTTGGTATTGGAAAATCTAAGGATACACAACTTCCTCCTCATATTTGCCTTGATACACTTAACACTCTATTCACCACTCCCCCAACTCCTGATGACAACGAAATAAAACAGAATCACATACACCACCTACTTCAACACACTCCTCCCACCACAGCATCACCACCATTCCAATTTTCTCCTGTAACTCAGCTGGAAGTACTGAATTGTTTACGTAAAATCAAGTCCAGAGCACAAGGTGCTGACGAAATTCCAATAGTTTTCCTTCATAAGATTATTCATCTAGTGCTACCCGTCATCACTCATATATTCAATTGGTCGCTTATGCAAAACAAATTCCCATCGCAATGGAAACTCGCCATAGTCCGTCCCATACCTAAGAAAAGTCTTACTTCTGACATAACCGACTTTCGGCCCATCAGTTTACTTCCTGTATTATCAAAGGCATTTGAAAAGGTTTTACATGAACAAATCACATATTTTCTAATTAGTAATAATATCCTCGATTCTCTACAATCAGGATTCCGAAAATCACACAGCACTACCACAGCACTCCTCAAAATCACTGACGATATCAGATTAGCAATGGACAAAAGAGAAGTCACTATTATGACTCTTCTTGACTTTAGTAAAGCTTTTGACTCTGTAGATGTAAACATACTTCTAACCAAACTGCGCCTCATGAACTTCTCCTCAGATTCCCTAAACTTAATTAGTTCTTACCTGAATGATCGCTATCAAAAGGTCGTAACTGACAATCATTCCTCAAGATGGATTAAAGTGTCACGTGGCGTACCACAAGGTTCCACCCTCGGGCCACTGCTCTTCTCTCTGTACATTAATGATATGTCTTCTCAGCTTGCTCACTGTAAATACCACCTTTATGCTGATGATCTCCAAATCTATATGCACTCTCGCTCTATTGATCTCCATCTTATCATTGATAAAATGAACCATGACCTCACTTCTTTATCCAAATGGAGCAATGTAAATTTCCTCAAAATTAATCCTTTAAAAAGTCAGTCTATTATTATTGGGTATCCCAAACTTCTCTCGTCACTAAACTTCTCAGAACTTCCCCCAATTCTGCTCAATAACTCTGTCATTCGTTTCCAAAAAACTGCAACCAATCTCGGGTTAGTATTCAATGACACATTGACCTGGACTGATCATATAACTAAAATATGTAATACTGTTAACAGTTCACTTCACTCACTTAAAAGAATTAAAAGCATTACCCATTTCTCCCTTCGCAAGCGACTTATCACCGCTCTTGTCCTTCCTCACCTTGATTACTGCGATACGGTCTATCAAGATCTATCTAACGAGCTATCTCTAAAATTGCAGCGTGCACAAAATTCCTGCGTAAGATTCATTTGTGATCTCCAAAAGAGAGACCATGTCACTCAACCTCTATATACGTTAGGCTGGCTTCGCACTGAAGCTCGTAGACGTCTTCACCTCCTCTCGTTATTTTACCGAATTATAACTCTTCAAAACCCGCAGTATCTGAACTCCAAATTTTCCCAAATGAACTCTGTACACAACGCCAACACTAGGGGCACCAATCTCTTCCAGATCCCACATCACAGGACGGAAATTTATAATAAATCCTTCCATGTTACAGCTTGTAGACTTTGGAACGCCCTACCTACTGACCTCCAAAACGCAACATCTCTCCACATATTCAAACATAAATACTTTAAATTGCTGTTCTCTGCCCAAAATTCAGGTCAGCTTTAACATTTTCTTCTTACCAATTGCAAGACGGCTTCCTTCACTCTTCCTTACTTAATTAACATTAATTATTTTTTTGCAGGTTATCGAGTTCGCAAAGTGTACGCCTCCTTCGACTGTTACCTTTTCTTTGTCTAGTGTCTACTATGTTATAGTGTTTATGACGGTATACAACGATGCTGTATATACGAAGACTTACTGTACATACTCCTTTCTATTTAATGTTGTATTACTATATCATTATATGTACACTATCTAGGGTTTTCGCAGGTTTTTCACACCCCCCTTCTCAGTGGGTGTTTTCCTGCGTGGGTTTTACTAGGGAGGACATGCCTGTTTTACCTAGGTTTTCCCCACAATCTCTAATCTGTCTTCAATTTTATATATATATATATATATTTTTTTTTTACTCTGTATGATTTAGGTATATACTGTTTATGTTATGCATATTGTATATATATATATATCTTACTTTACCATTTTTTTATATTTTTATATATTGACGAAGGGTTAAATGTAAGAATGGACCTTATGGTCTAAATTTCGCCCGAATAAAGACGATTATCTATCTATCTATCTATCTATCAAGGATATCTTTAGCATGTAAAACTTTGTTCCTAGAACAAAGAAGGGGAAAGAAAAGAGCGAATAAACATCGGATATAGATAGCATCTTAAGCCGTGAGTGAGCCATACATTCATATCAAGTATAAGTTAGTCTTATTAGAAATTTACTTATAATTGATGTTAATTTAATACTTCTACATTGTAAGTGGAATTTGCAGACTTTATACAAACGTTTAACAGCTATCGGAGTGACCTGCCTCATTTATTTGTTCCTATCAATAGGTTGTAACATTAGTATTCTTTCAGAAAATGATTTAAACTTTTAACAACGCTATCTTTTTTGGCAACCTTGTCCCATCTATAAGGCAGTTTTTCGATGCCTCAGAAACTAGTTGGCGTGAGTCATAAAAGGTAGTGAGGTCGAAAGTGACCTCATTGGCGTCGCTGTACTGTTTTTCATTCAGGTAGTTCTGAAAGGATAAGGACAAATAGTCGGATGGCGTAAGATCAAGTGACCATGAAGTTTGCGGCAGTGCTATCCATTTGAACCTTCTAAATTTAATAAACGCTCTAATTGTGTACAGTTTAGCTCGGCGGTGGTGTTCACATTCAGTTCCAACAGCTCAAAGTGGATCGGGTTTTTGTCTGGCCGCGCCCCATCCTCTGCCTCTTGCGTCGATTGCTCACATACAGTATCCACTTCTCATCCCGTCACAATGCACCCCAAAAACGGCTCACACTGTCGTCGAGCACGCAGGAAGGCACACACTGAGACACGTTGCAGCAAGTTGTCCTTTGCCAGTAAATGTGGAACCCATATGCCATTCTAAGTAAATTTCCGAGCTTATGAAGTTGTCTGTGAAGTAATGGGTGAGCAGGCAAGCTCTGGGCCATTTTTCGAGTGGTATGGCGTGGATCCGATTCAACCACACAAACGGGGCCGGACGACCTCGGAAAAAATCCAACTTTCGCGGGATTCGTGCCTGCTGCTCCTTCGAACAGCAGGCGTGTAGAAGCCAGCGTCCTAACCACTACACCACCAGCAGTTACCGCAGTTTACATAGGTGATATTGATGTGCGTAAAGATTATTCTTGTATCTTGCGAGTGAGTGCGAAACTTTTAAAACGGCGTGAATGCTTCGCGTTTCGAATGAGGGCGTGCGTGAGGAAAGGAGCGGGGAGAGTTGCCATATCGTTCGAGCAGTAATCGTAAATAGAAAATTTACGTCGTAAACATGCGCCAATACTGTACGAAATGTTTCTGTAAAATGGTAATACAAATTGATCATTGCGGAAACCTTTTTATGAACTCTCGTAAATGTAAAATTAAAAAAAATGACCATAGCAGGAACTACATCCTCATTATGAAGCTATGGCAGAGGTGAGCAAACTTTTTATATGGCGGACCGCATTAACAGTTGCCGCTTCTTAGGCGGGCCGCATGAACAGATGAAAATGCTTCGACGGACTACGTTAAGGTTCACGTATGTTATCCTCATAACATCACTCGAGACGCAACTGTCTCATTTTACATTAATCTCTCGTAATTCGCAAAGTACTTGGAATAGAAAAACAATACGATACCTCTTAGGTGACACTGCTGCTGCCAACAGGAAATCAAATATAACACAATGGCAAAATGACAAGGAAATGCTTACAACTGTATTGGAGTGACGTTATACAAAGCAGAAATATACAAAGATACTTAATAGAATTGTCCACTTGGAGGGATAACAAACGATACGAAAAGTAATGGACTAACAGGGAAATCTTCCGCTGGCCGGTTTAAGGCTCCACTCTCCGTGTCCCCTTCCTCGTTCTCTCTCTCTCTCTCTCTCCGTCTCTCACTCAGCTTCGACACTCGTGACTGCCGCCTGCCAGTCCGCGACGTTTTCACATCGGAAGTCCACTAGTTCGGTCTGTTCTCCGGGAAGAGGGCGCACCACTCGCGAAAGTCTATTGGTTAAATCGCACGATGGTAGCGTTCTCTTCTGGGCTAATGTCTGTTGCTTATAGAAGTAGAGACTCTGTACGTACGCGCAAAGCCGAAGTACTCGCGTTTGCAGAAGTACGAGCGTTTGCAGGGGTGTATGCGTTTGCAGGGGTGCGTCGTTGGCTGGAGTTCGTCGTTTGATTGAGTTCGAACACAAAAACTTTGGCTAATACGTTATTTTTGCCGGTGTAGCTTTTATCCTTATGAAACTGCTGTCCCGAAACTTCTATAAATTTGATAATGTTTTCCTCATCCCAATCTAGGGTTTCAATAGCCGACATGATGACCATTCACTATCACTTCACGTTTAAAAATAATAATCTCTGTGATTTATAGGAATGAGGGAAATTGGATCTACTTATATTCTGTTGCAATTGACGATTGAGGCTTCTACACGCGCATCCTTGCCAGGAGATGAGATTGAATGGGTGACATTTCGAAGAAAATAAGAATAGGGGTCAACCTTATATTTTTCTTATGGGGTTATTTTTGACCCCATTTTTCATTTTCATTACCCCATAGAAATAGCACGGGATTCAGTGCGAGGCAGTCTAAAATGCATTTTTAAATCACTTCGGGACGATAACAGTGCTATGGCTAAAAGAACAAAATTTATAATTTTCGAAGACAGAATTCAAGTCCGTGCCGAATTCGCTTATTAATCGGGTTTTAATGCTAAGAAAAGGCTGTTTTTTCCGGTTTTCGGCCATGTTAAATGCTAATTATTATAGCGACGAGCTCAATGCTTTTATATCGGAACTTATATCATAGAAGTGCCTAAACATTAGTATCCTCCTCCTCCTCTTTAAGGAACGTCTATATATATTGATAATATATAGGAGGATACAAATGTTTAGGCACTTCCAGATGAGCTGGAGATTCGAAATGTTTTTCTTAGGTAGGATTTTGTGCAAAACCGACTAGAAAAAACGAAATTCTTGAAAAATTGCAACAATGCGACCGCTAAAAATTTGCAATTGTTTAAACAAAATTTGAAGGTTTATGTATTTCCGAATGTGCTACGGAGCTTACATTTTTTTTAGAGGTAGGATTTGTAAAAAAACGAAATTGGGATTATAGAAATTTTGATATTTTAATTTGTTTGGCAGTTAAAAATTCTTAAAGTTTAACCAAATAGGTAAATGGTTAGGTACTACGGGATGAGCTAGGAAGCTGCAATTTTCAAGTTATTTACAGAGTAATACATTTGCCTAAATAAACATTTTAATCTCTCCATAAATATATTGCGGCGGCCGTTAAAAATGTTTTAATTTTAAAGAATTAGAAAAATATTATTTCACTTCTAGAAGTGCTACAACTTTAATATTTTGCAGTAATGTGGAGCCTTAGTACCCCATAATGCAGATAGTATAAAATTCTTAAAATTGCAAAGTTTGGGGATTGTTTTAATCTTATATTTTTACATAAGGGAAAAACGAAAACCGGTCCAGAGGAGAAATATTTTGAATTAAAGAAATATTACTTATGATGAAATATCTCTCTGAAAAATTAATGAATTTTCAAGGTGAGATGAAATGCTTGCAGTATGCAAGCACCTTCTACTAGTCATTATATATTGACGTTCCTGACAGAGGAGGAGGAGTATATAACATATAGGAGGATACTAATGTTTAGGCACTTCCAGATGAGCTGGAGGTTCGAAATTTTTTTAGATAGAATTTTGTGCAAAACCGAGTAGAGAAAACGAAAATCTTGAAAAAGTGCAACAATGCGGTCGCTAAAAATTCGCAATTGTTTAGACAAATTTTCAAGGTTTATGCATTATCGAATGTGCTAGGGAGCTGAAATTTTTAATGGAGATAGGATTAAAACAAAAACAAAATAGCGATTATACAAATTTTGATATTTTAATATGTTTGGCAGTTAAAAATTCTTAAAGTTTAAACAAATAGGTATATATTTAGGCACTACGCGGAGAGTTAGGAAGCTGAAATATTTATGTTATTTAGAGTTTAATATATATAAACGAATAAACATTTCAATGTATCCATCAAATTCTTATTGTGGCCGTTAAAAATTATTGAAATTTAATCAATTTGATAAATGTTATTTCACTTCTAAACGTGCTACAAATTTACATTATTTTTCCATAAGGAAAAAACGAAAATCGGTCCACAAAAGAAATCTAATGAATTAAAGAAATATTTCCCATGATGTAATATTTCCCTGAAAAATTAATATTTTTTCAAGGTGAGATGAAATGCTTGCAGTATGCAAGTACCTTCTATACATATAATATATAGGAGGATACTAATGTTTAGGCACTTTCAAATGTGCTGGAGATTTGAAATTTTTTTCTTATGTAGCATTTTGTGCAAAACCGACTAGAAAAAACGAAAATGCTTGAAGAAGTGCAACAATGCGGCCGCTAAAAATTCGCAATTGTTTAAACATAATTTCAAGGTTTATGTATTTCCGACTGCTACGGAGCTGAAATTTTATTTAGAGGTAGGATTTGTAAAAAAACGAAATTGGGATTATAGAAATTTTGATATTTTAATTTGTTTTGCTGATAAAAATTCTTAAAATTTAAACGAATAGATAAATCTTTAGCTCCAATGGGATGAGCTAGGAAGCTGAAATTTTCAGGTTATATACGGAGCATTGCATTTGCTCAAGTAAACATTTGAATCTCACCTTAAATATATTCCGGCGGCCGTTAAGAATGTTTAAAATTTATACAATTAGAAAAATATTATTTCACTTCTAGAAGAGCTACAACATTGAAATTTGGCAGAAATGTGTAGCATTAGTACTCCATAATGGAAAAGTATAAAATTCTCAAAATTGCTAAGTTTGGGGATTGTTTTAATCTGTTATTTTTACATAAGGGAAAAACGAAAATCGTAGCGGAAGTTAAATCTTTAGAATTAAAAAAATATTTGTAATGATAAAATATCTGTCTGAAAAATGAATGTTTTTAAGGTGAGATGAAATGCCTGCAGAATGCAAGCAAGCAAGCTAGTATGTTATATCCTCCTCCTCCTCTGTAAGAAACGTTTATGTATATATATATATATATATATATATATATATATATATATATATATATATATATATCATATTAAACCTAAGGTGCCTCAAGATATGCCACAGGACTGAAATTGAATATGTAACATTGGTTACAATCTCTGAAAAAATCCGAAATTTCAGGAAAATTTATATTTAAGGGGTGTTTTTGACCCCAAAGTTCAATTTGAAAAACCCATAAGAAAAGCATATAAAACTGTGCAGGGCTATATAAAATTGATTTTGAAAATAATTTTTAATTAAGGTACAAAGTCGGGACATGCACCATAATGTGGAAAAAAGAATGTGGTTTATTTTTCTTGAAGAAAAAATCGATATCCATACTGAATTTGCTTAAAAATTTGATTTTAATTATAAAATTATGAATTTTTTTCGGTCTTCAACAATGAAAAATATTAACTACCATAGCAACGACTCTAATGCCTTTCAATGAGAATTGATTTTCCATACTTCAAGAGCATTGATTTAATGCTTAGGTATTGATTTAATGCTTAGACTGCGTTATAATCCATTTGATTTCAGCCAACGACGTATACATATGATGGCGTGATAATTTTAAATTAATTTTTTTTCAGGTACGTACTAAAAGGCACGGATGATGGCATCACTATCCTAATTTTTACATAACTTGTAGTGTAACATATAAGCAGTTGTCTTAATAAAGATCATAGTTATTGCCTAAAAAGCGCGTTCTGAGCCGTTTGTTTATTTATGAGTTTATATCTTGGTGTATGGTGATTTTTTTAACGCTTGCAGTATGCAAGCACCGACAGCTCGTATAATATAAAAGCTATTAAATAAGAATGGGAACATACCTCTCGACTGGTGACAAAATGAAAACAAGAAAATGAATATAGAGAAATGTGGTAAAGGGGACAGACGAGATGCAAGATGATCATGTCCAACGGTGTAGCGAAATGAGCTATGGGATAATCGTGCAGAATATGCGCGGCCGACTCGTTGCAACCAACGACCGCCTACATTATGATACCCACGTCACAACAACACGCGCTTTCACTTTTTCATCCTCATCCTCTTTCTCTAGGGATACATACACAAAACGTATCTCCTCATATCCAAACATTCCCTCATTGCCAAATCTTGCCCTTTTCCGCAAAATAATCATCCATACATTGGCTCGGAATGACATTTATGTGATTTTTAGGGAGAATTATTTTTCAACACCCACCACGATGCCATCTCCGCAGATGACAACATTTTCAGTTTATTTTCTCTACCGAGTCTCATATTGCCAGCTCTTTTCACATTTTATTGATGCAGTAACGAGAGAAAGTATCTATGATGGTGAAATAATTAAACTCAAAAATATTGATGACAATGCACGTTTTAGGCGCGTCTGTGTCCATAAAAGGTTTTTTGCAATATCGTTTGCCTATTTCAAAGTCAGAAAATTCGAAATTTTAAATGGCGTTGTTGCCAAACAACTGAGTGGTGAAGTTTTCACTGATCGGAAGATCTGCTGAAGCTCTACATTCCAAAGGGGAGGGAGGAATCTACCAAAATAATATTAAAAAAACGTGATTTCACCTCTTACTCTTTTTTATTAATAATAACGCTTAGGTGTTCGGCTCGTCTGTCCGTATATGTGAGTAATGTGTCCTTAATCTTGAAATATAGGATATGTCTGTCTATTTGAGAGCTGGTGGATATAGGTTCAGCTGCTTATGAATAATTTCTTTAGAAAAAAATCTCCTTATATAATTTTCTCTGCAATTCTTCCCATACTGATTTTCAACCAACTTATTTCTTCAGGCACGTTCAGCAATATTTCCGACTTTTGTGTATCCAAGCAAAGAGGATGTATTTTCTAGATTTTATGGCGGTATTAGATTGCGGAATGGAAAGCTTTCGATGTTTGACGTACTTTGTTGCCGCCGTCCAATTTCTCATCCATATCTCGATAAAGGATGAATATCATAAAGCGGAAAATATTGAAGACTGGTGTTAGTTTATCTTTCCTCCAAAACCACCCCCTAATCCCGTTTCGTCCTCTTTCCACCAACTTACCCACACTTCTATCAATTCTGCACTCACGGCGCTAAAACTTAACTCATTCGCCTTCCATCTCCTTCTTTCGCTCAGCTCAACACCCATCTCCTCGCCGTCTCCTCATGCCCATCCTTCATCCTCTTCCTCTTCCTCATCATTCATCCTCTTCCTCATCCCATTACGCTCCTCCCCTAGCTCCCATAATCTTCCTTTTTCCTTACTACCCCGACTCGAAGCCTTTCCTTTTTGGTTTCCTCACTAAAAATTTTATCGCCGTACTATTCTCTCCCCCTACCCATTCGACTAACGCCCATTTTTACCGTTTCTCTTCCACTGCGCTGATCGCCCATTTAACGCACGCATAATAGGGGCCCGGAAATTCCCCTCCCCCAAGGATACGCAAGAAAAACGGAGAGTACGAGGGATAATTTTACTTTCGGCGGAGTTTATTGTACGCGTCGCGAAACGTGTTGAAAGGCCACGATGGGTACCTCTACTTCCTTTCCTTTTATTTGCGCCTTGGTGGTTTTGCCTTTCACTTTCTTAGGCGCTGTGGCGAGCAAAGAGGCTTTTCTTGCCATTCTACCGAGCGTTGAATATATTCCGCGCCGCCCATAGAGCCGAAGAATTTTAACTGGCAACGAAAGAGGTTAAGACGAGTGGGTGGAAGGGCGGAAAGAATGCCTTTCTGAAAAAGCTTATCGGTCAGGTGGCCCCTTGGTCCCTCAAAAGAAATCTGATGAAGTACCTTTCGATAAAGTAGAATGAAAAGTTTATAACAAATTCCCTTGAATTTCCCACTCAACATAAAATTATGATAGCTTTTCTCCTCCTGTTGTTTTAGCTACAAAAATTAAAAAAAATATATCGCAGAATATTTTACCATTAATGTGCATTTCCATGCACGCGTTACTCGCGTAGCAAACGACGCGTTGGGAATACTGCCTGTTTACATGTGTGCGTCGATGAACGCGTAGACAATTGACTGCTATGATACGCGCATTTGTTGTTTTAAGTTGTAAGTTGTGATTCCACGTGAACAAATGGACGATCGAGTGGTGAGATGGCGTTATATTTTATTATTATTGCTTACGGATTCTGAATCATTTCACATACCGATCTCGGACACTTTTCCAGCCTTTCTGACAGCTTTTTACTGACAATGTATTCATTTATATCATGAGGAAACCTCATTCCATATTTGATAATGCAATTCATACATAGAAATAATCGTATTCAATTTTGCAATTACCATTTATCTGAGCCTTATCTCCAATGTATTTCCATGCTTTCTCCCGGAGATATTATCCCTATATATTTAATCCTTTTTATTGCAAAAGGAGGAATGATTATTTAGTAAATAACGAATTCGTCATTGGAATTCATATCTATACCGTAAACAGGCGTGGAATCCATGCTGACTTCCGGCTGTAGGAGCCCAAATAAATTTGGTGTTCGCTTGTTCTTTCTCGCATAACGGCCATCTAGAAATTTTCACGCGTTACTCGCGTTGAAGTTGAAATTTTCTCAACTCTAACGCGTCGTCGCGACCAAGGCGCGTCACGCCTGAAGCAAGGCCTCTGATTGGATAGCGTCAGTTCTCGGACGCGCGTAACGCGTGCATGGAAACGCACCTTTAGACTCAAGCCTCAAGTGCCAGAGATTTGTTTCTTTTTATATTTCCCTGAGGAAATAGCTTTTCTCTCCCCAATTTTTACTTTCTCATATACGAAGTATAGAGAAAGTATTGTTTTCATGAAAAAATCGAATTCGAGATTTCAATGGAAATGCATGTTTTAAGGCCTCCTAAACACGTTTTGACTTTTTTCTCGATGTCTGTGTGTGTCTGTAACCGGAATTTTGTGGGTGCTCGAACTCAAAATCTATTAATCAGATCAATGCGAAATTTGATATTTGACAATTCTGTTCAAGTGAAAAGAACTTACTTATTAGTTTTTGGTAAAATCGGTCAACCGAAAGTGGGCGTTTACTATTGTCACATTCTTTTTTTAATATTTGTATTAAATTTGATAAATGTACAAACGTACTGGAATAAAAGTTTTAGGAAATTTAGTTTTCTGCAATGTTTCTTTAAAGCATTTCCCCATATAATGCATTGTTGAAGAGATATTTTAAAAACAAAATGTTTAAGCTGCCACAAACATTTTACGCTCCTTTTTATTTTTTTAATTGTTGAAGCTTCGGGGCTATCTATATCCCATATCAGAAGGCCACGACTTGAGTTTATTTCCGTTCTTAGTAAAGTAGTAATTTTTCTATCAGTTAGAATAAAATTTGGTGAAGAATGCTTAAATTACAATTAATTTTTAATATAAATATATAATAAATACATACAAGTTTATAAAAGTACCGTATTGTCCGAATATAATGCGATGTTTTTCCCCCAAAATGTACCTTTAAAAGTCGCATTAGCACTATATTCGAGTACTCGTAGCTTTAAAATAATAACTGCGTATTGGCGCGTTTCATGACACGTGTTTCAGCGCGTGTTTATAATTGCTACATTGTAAGTGAATTGGGCGTTCATGTTACGATGCTACATTGTACAAATATACTCGGTAGGGGTCTGAGGAGACTTGAAAATAGATCAAGGTCAAATTGCAGCAACCACAGTACCGGCACGACTTCACTCAGGGTCAAGACACTGAACGTTAGAAAACGAGGGCCGTCTAAACGTGGCGTCACATTAACCTCCTTTAGTACATAATTCATGAGTTTACAGATTATTTAAATGTATAAAATAGAGAAAATTAAATGTTTTTTCGTCTTTTTCTAAAATTCCTTTAAAATACTTGGGGTCGCATTATATTTGGGCTAGCATTATATTAGGGCTAATACGGTACAAATGTAATAATTTTACTATTTTACAAGAGTCCTCATTTTCATACACATCTATTTTTCTCATAATGTCTCATAATTTTTTCAGAAATCTCATTTACAACTGCAAAGTATAAATTAATTAATGTGAGACAATTAGTGTATAAAAATTTAATTATTTACTATATTGCATATGGAGAAAGTGAAAAGATCATAAGTTTTTTGCTCATCTCGGAAATTATAGGTATCGGTTAAAATTTGTTGAGTGAGAAACAGAAACATGAAAAAACTGTCAATTGTTGCATTTAAAACATTCCCAAAAACAGCAACAATATTTTCCACACAAGGAGATATATCACAGATGTTCGTCTCAAATTGTCGTATCTAAGAAAAAGCTTCCTTACTAAAAAATGGTTGACACAATACTAGAAATTTTTGCCTAAAAACCTTCCAGTCGTGTCATTTCAGCTACTGAAAAGGAGGAGACATCGAAAAACAAACGGGAGGAAAATCGTCATAGAATGTGAGGGGTGGGGTAGAAATTTACCCCGCGCGAGTACCGGAGGGTTAATCTATTTAAAATTTTTAGAAATATTACAGGCATGGAGATGGTCATGTGGTAGATACATCAGATTTTTATATCTAGAGTTAACATATTTTGACATGTATGAAATTGTTGTATTTTCATTACAAAATAGTGTATATTTTGAAAGTCCTCAAATTTTATCAACCAATTTTGAGTTTAATAAGTACTGGAATGGCGTTTTTACGTTTCAGAAACGGCTTATAGCTTATCAGAACTGCTCTTTGATTATAACTTCCGTAAATGGTGAGATATTCAGAAAATATCATCTGATATTTTTAATGCAATAAAAAAAATGCTTTCCTTATCAAATGCTTTGGTCAATTATGTTACTGAAAATTTTATCAAAATAAATTGGTAAATATTTATTCACATTTGCTTATTTTTCTCTTAAACAAATTATACTATTTTTATTTTCTACTCAATTATTCTGCATGAAATGTTGAATTATAAAATGGTAGTCTCTATTTTCAGTTTTTGACCTATTCTTTATGTAGCCACAAACAACATCAGCACAAAATAAAAGTATTGTACTGGTAGTACATTTATAGCATTTAAGAAAACCTGGAGTTGTTATACTATACTAAAAGTTCGTCATCATCTCCATAAGAAAAGCTTTCGTTGAAGTTGATGTTTTATTTCGAGGACTCTGATAGGTGCGTGGAATTAGAAAACGATCTTAATTGGAAAACGCTCTCTAACCTACCAACTGCTTAAAGATTTGTAAACTTCTTTGCTCTGGAACTCAAAAAGTTTGAGCATTTAAAATGGACTAGTAGCTAGCTCATTTTGCTCACCAAATGTTTAGTACTTGCGCTGTTTGCGTTCTATCTTTATTATTTTTATTGATATTAGTGAAATTCTGACTAACCAAGCTACAATTATCTGGATCAAATTCAGAAGAAATTTTAATTACAATAAATTTTCGTTATAATAATCTTTAAATGCTTTAGATGTTGTTCGATAAATAGTTATTTTTTATTTTAAATTTTAAATCAATATGTTTCACCCTCAGCCTTACTTCAGTCTTTGACCTTTGTACAGAATAAAGGCCTCCCTTAAAAAAGTCATGTATTGCCCTAACTTAACTTATAAATATATTGTGTGTATATATAATATTCGTGTGTTTTACGTGTCTCTTCGGCGCCCCCAGAAGCCTGCCAACTTGGTAAGTGTCCGCTGGGCTTCCCTCAACACCTTGTTGCCACCCTCACCACTACCTTTTCTTTTCCTTAAGTTAATATATATATATATATATATACACACTATGTATTGCCCAAATATACTACTAACTTGTAAATCGACTGTAGCGTTTCCGCTGAATGCTTTAAATTCAATCACTGCAGCTGTATTTCATTAAACAACTCGCGGCAGCGAGTTGTTTAATATAGCACCATTTAGCTAAAATTAAAATTTTATAGCTTTTTAAACGACTTTAAGATACTATGAATATATCGATGTATATAAAACATCCTGAAACAGAATTTTATTATATAAAAGGTTTAATATGTCATTTATAGTATTTTATTAAATGTCTAATCTTATTTACTTATGCCAGCAAGATAAGATCTCACTTGCTATAAAGAAATGAATTGATCCAAGTTACATGATATAAATTTTTTATATCCATAGCATCCACTTTCGATTAAACTAGAAAAATTGTTGAAATATGTACCATAATTGCATAGTATTTATCATATTAGTCACATGTAGACTAGGAGGATTTAATGTCAATACATTTGATAGTTAATAGAAATTATTTAATCTTGTGCCAGCTCGGGAAATAAAATACTTATGTTAGGTGTATTCAATATCCATAACAAGGTTTTATAAACCATATGCGTTTATCGGCTTCAATGCAGTCGTCTAAGTGGCGATTCACCAAAAGCAGATTCTAAATGTAAAGGCTACTGGATGCCTAATACGATTACTTATATTTTCAAGCGGTTATTCTTGAATTATTTTTTGTTGTTTTTATTTTTCTCCGTTAGGGATAGAGAGCGGAGTTTTGATACCCGAGCCAAGACAAGTATATGTTGAGCACATTGTCAATTCGCAGAATCTTTACCAAATCGATGTTGTAGCACTTGCACAGTATAGATGTTGGTGTAGAAACATGAGCAGGGAAAAAGAACGGAAATAGAACGAGCATTCAGTGTAAGAGAGATTCATTAGCAGAGGAGAAGGGAATTATGAAATATAGAAGGAACTGAGGGGTGTCGGTGGTGTAGTGGTAAGAGCGTTTGACTGCTACGCTTTTCGGCACCGGGCACGAATCCTGCCAAAATAGGTTGTATCCGAGGTCGCACGGCCCCCTAATTGTGTGGTTTGAGGAGACGACGTTGATCATCTTGCTGCTCTTTGCAAAGAGTAGGCTGATGCCGGCACCGGGTTTCTCTCCTCTCTTCTGTGTATGTCCGGTGTGGAAGGAAACGGGAAACCACCACACCATGAATTAATATTCCCGAGTCATACGTGTGAGAAGCAAGACAAGAAACTGAATATGAAGAGCTATGGATGAGGCAATAATGAATGTTTCGTTAGAGAGTTGAATAGATTTTGAAGGATAGGGATTGTAAATGTGTGCATTGATATACACTTCCTCTACCAAGGTATTTTACACCTTACTCCTCCCAAGGGGGGTAACTGGTTTACCCCACCATTTTTGCTGTCATTGGTGGTTAATTTTTGAAGAAAATTATGATACTATTAATTAATCCTAAAATAAATTAAAATAGCTATTGGGAAATATCTTTATTGGCAAAAATATATCAGATAATAAAATTAAAAACTTTTTTCAAAACATTTTCTATAAGACATTATTCAACCTTCCGAAATTTTTCCTCATATTCGAAACACGTAGAGAAAGTGTTCTTTCCTGTGTATATGACACACTGGTTTTTGGCACTGCACGCACATCAGTCTGGTCTTTCTGGCCTCACCTCTTTTGCAAAAACCGCATTTCTTTCCTGTCTTTCCTTGTTATGGTTTCTCAGGCACTGTAGCATTTTACGATTTACGCTAACTCCTAAGCTTTCCATTGCAAGTAAGATACTATTATGTAAACCCACGGGGTTTTTTGCTCTCTCCTAAATGTACGGTAGAGCCAATTGTTAGCACAACTCATGCAAAATGTTTTCGTCTTTTTGTGTTTGTTGTTTCCCAAGTTACATTTTTTCTGTCCATATAATGTAGGAATTCAGAATTTTACATCCAAAATGTGATACATTGTATAAAACTTTGAAGTAATGATAAGAAAATGTATATATTTCAGTACAGGTATAGCAGCACAAAATTCAAACTCAGATCAACCTGAGACAAACTATCCCAAGAGGGGTAACTCAGTTACCCCAACAAAGTTTTCATTTAAAATTAGACCAAAAAAATGTTATAGACGAAACATTTACCAAGAATAATATTTTCAGGTCTTAAAGAACAAATACATGGACGCATGAAAATATTAAAAAAATTATTAACAAGAAAAAAACAAAAAATATCGTTGGGGTAACTGAGTTACCCCCTTTGGTAGAGGAAGGGTTAAGAAATATAAGAATATATAGGAGAGATTGAATCGTGAAACAGGCGAGTGTGTGTGGGAAAATGAGAAGAGAATTTTTGGAGTGGATGCCATCTGATAAACCCTTAATCGAGAGCTCTTATCGTATGCAATATCAGAGATTTCCCAAGTTTTCGACGAAAATTTCGTCCTCAGCCATAAATTTTGTTAGCTTATGAAAAATATCAATTTATTGTAACGTATTTACTTCAATGAAGATTAAATTAGTGACATTCAATTGTGAGAATGAATTTCTGTATTGCTATTATATTTAATAATTCATAAAGTTGAATTGAACCGAGATGAAAAATATTTATTTGTAGAATATTGAGCCTCCGTTACTTTAAATAATTAAATATATATTTTGACGTAACAGTTAAAAGTAGATGTTATAACTTTTTTATATAATGTCAGTGCCTTCATAATGTTTTCATAACTACTGTTTCTGCTATTTTGATTACTGCTTCCCGTTTTGAGAAAATATTAGATGCAATTAAAAGCTCTCAAGCGATATTCTTCATATCTCATAAGTCAAATGTACTTGATCTAATCGAATTGTAAAATATCTACTTAACGGAATACTTTCATTGATCGATCACTGCTTGGAAACCAATTGTTAGGCGAAATTTACGAATTTAGGTATTAGGAATGAGAGTATCGATTAAAGTTCTAGTCTTCTTTACAGCCACTTATAAAACGCGAAATATATTATTTAAAAACCTTGCATTTTGCTATTATTCTCTCGGAACACTCTCGACGTCCAGGATCCTACCTTTTTACCATTACCATAAATTGTGGAAAGAAAGTTTTTCCTTGGTTAATGATGAGAGATAGGTTGACTTGGTTAAGAGGAATATATTGGAGGGAAAAGAACGGAGAGGAAATGGTGAGTTGAAGGATTTTTATTATCCTTATAGTAAATGACAAACGTTCTAATCTCAGTGACCGTATCACGACTATTGTAACTATTTCTCCTGCTCCCCATCTTTTGGCCGCCGAGCAAAATGCGTCACGTGTTGAAGATTCTCGTTTTTCTTCAGAAAAGAGAGACGTGAAGTAAGACGATATCAAAATAAATCCGCTTCATTAGTCATTTTAATACATCATTACAGCTATATTTTTTGGCACTTTTATAAAACTAGTGGTACCCGCAAAACATTTTGCGAAGTCAGTCAGATATCTGCATGTTTAAAAGTAATAACAGTCAATTTCTCCTTTTAAAATTAGACAACTGATATTTTGAATGTCATGTTTGTTTTTATAATTTATATGCGCAGTTTTAATTCTCTATCCCATACGAAAAAGGTCACATTCCAGTATTGAAATAAAGAAAGAAGATTTTTTTCTTTTGGTCAATCGTTAAAAATGCCCACAGCCCATACGCAGTTTACTGAATAATAATAATCTTTAATTATTAACGATGCAATCTATTAAGTTTGATATTACTATAATTTTGATGCTACAAAAACGGCGCGAAGCGGATAACGCAATTATTTTATTTATTTTAAGGCTTAATAGACGCTAATTCAATCGGAGGCAACAACGCGGGTCGCCTTGGCAAAGAGTACGAAAAAGCCATAAAATTTCGAAAAGAAATGCGTTTCTGAGGAATTATTCCGTGTAACATCGAAAAATTGCATGAATAAGATTGTCTGTAGTTTTAACCGTCGAATAAAGCAAAAACGGAGAAATTTGGTCTATATTTACGTATTTTAATGAAAGACAGAAATAAACCCTGCAGCTTGAAAAATCGAAACTCCTGTGTAAACTTATGGGAAAATATTATCGTTTCCCGGAGTCGAATCTGGGACCCTTCCGTAAACGAAAATAATTTTCCTCGGATCTCCTTGTTGGCAGAAGCGGCGTTTACAGCATTTCTCTATGCCAAACTGCTCAAGAGATAAAAGGGGGGACGGACGGAAGGACGGACAGACAGCCTGACTGAGTTGAGTAATTATGTATAAAGATTATATTTTTCACGCAAAACACATTGTGTGACTGCTTGTCACTCGGTGTTATTATAATTAACAAAAATATTTTCCTCTAGAGAGATGAGTTTTGGTGAAGAGGTTTTTATAATAACGCGTTACCGGAACAGTATCACCCCACAAAATTTATATTTTATAAAGTATTGCTAAATTTAAAGTGAGTGATTAAAAGGGCCTTGGAAATTTATTTTAAATAAAAAGCTCGCCAGTTAACTGGCTCTATGGAAAACGAAGAAAGACAACCTTGACTGCTAGCGTCGCCAAATTTGCTTTAAGTAAATTTGGAATTAAAAAAGTAGCTAATTTTCACTTCCTTTCTAAAATAAGAAGCTGAATTTCTTTTTTTTTTGCCTCGTGGGTTGTGCTTGGTTCAAATTTTGTTTTTTTTTTCGTCGGGCGCTACTCACAGCGAAAGCTTTTATAGATCTGCCCCAAACATAAGAATATGCGCGGACTTCGGCGGCGCACGGAGGGGAATTTCCTCCGTCACCGAGGGTAAGTTACCTCGGTCATCTTGACGACCCCATCGCACTACTAGCCAGGGCATCGAACCGACATTTTTTTCGCTCCGGTTTTCGTTCCGATTTACACAAAAAAATTCGGTTCGGTTCCGGTTTCGCTCCAGCAACCACCGTTGAACGGGTTCGAACCGGTTTTTTTCGCTCCGACTTTGAATTTTTTTAAAGACTATTTTTGGAGAAATCCTAAAGAATCTTTATTATTTAATGTTATTTTTTATTTAAACGAAATACGTCTTAATTATCGCAAGTCAAGATGACAGAAATAGATATCCGCACGTAGCATCGCGAAAGCGTCCCCTCCCACCTTGTAACGAACAGTAAAACATTGTATGAATTCCCTTCTTACATTTTCTTTATTCAATTTTATTCGAATCCGTCTAATACTGTTCTAGGGGAATTTCATCTTTTTTTTCCTTTTTAGCGCGTATAAATGCGATTAAAAATTTTATTTGTTTTTAGTCATTAATCTGATGTAAAACCGTTGTTATTCTTTCAAAAATCAACATTTATTTGATTTAACAATTCCTATATTCCACATTCCAATATAAGCAGATACTCTCATCAATTATTACATTACATATATTAAAGAGATTTCTGTCTTTCTTTCTGTGCTTGCACAGTTGCAGCATATTTTTCATTTGCATTTTATAATCACTTGGAATTGCGATATGAATACAGGACTTGCACCAAACTACTCCTAAAAGAACGGATATTTATTTTCCAGCCATCGATTTTCGAAAACTTGTCGAATCGATCCACAAATTTGTTATTAACACGAAAATTTGTCTAAATTTTAAACGACAAAATTTCGTCGTCAAAGGCGACGGCATTGTTGCTGATCTAACAAAATTACGTCTATATCTAAAAACAATGACATGAACTTTGACATTGTATTTAAAATCAATTGTGAGAACTCTTCTTATTTATTTTGAATGCATTTTAATCGAAAGGGAGGTAATGATGGCTTAATTTGAACGATAGATTTGTTTACTGCATTGACATTTCTAAGGCGTGGAATAAATGCGAACAAATATACGACCGCTAATATTTTAATTAGCTTTTTGTTTTGGTTACCTTGACGACGAAAAAACTTAGTAAGTAGTTTTTTTAATTCACGCAGTTATTGTATTCACTATAAATGCACCGGCCATGCTTCAAATATCTTGCTTAATTATCGAAAGAAATTAATCATAATCACTGTCAATATAGTAATTTGCTTTAAAATACCCAATAAAATTTGCAAACGAAAAGACATTTTCAACGTACGGGTCAAGTATCTTTCTATTTGAAATGTTGAATTGTCCATCATTACAATGTATTGGAGTCGTTTCTGACTTAAAGTTTTTACGCTACGTGTTTATTTGTTTTAAATTTACATGAAATTTTTCACATAAATTTTCAATCGGTTTTTGTCCTTCATGAGTCATTGCAACCTCTTTATGAGATGTCGAAAAATCGGAAAAAATCATCGAATTTATACTTAGAATATGAGGGAGGAGAATGGAAGAGAGAAAAGGAGGAAGCATGGGAAGTGTCTTAAATTTAATATTTAATCCACTCATTCCCGTCATATTGACGGGCTTTTGTACTAGTTATCATAATGAATTTACGCCAACAGTACTCTTGCAGGTACTTGAACAGGTACAATAATATTAATGCACATTTGTATGTAGAATGTTATTCATAGAGAGTTGTTCAAAGAATAGCTACTTAACTATTTCTTCAATATAATAATTTAGATTTTAATATTACAAATATCATAAAATATTTAATTACATGAATTTTCTTAAGACAACATATATGTATACACAGTAACATTTAACAGAAGTAAGAATTCTTGGATAAGTTTTAGAGAAAGACTACCAGAATGTAAGCGTTCAATACATATGGAGAAAGGATGAAAGTTTATGGGGACATCCAAATTAAGAATTGTGAAACATTTTTACTCCGAACACTCCGCAAGGTAGACTCTAGGGGAGGGTACCTAGACGATTAGCTACTTTCTTTAAAGTACCAATAAGTACCTTTCCACCAGCCTCGTTTAACCCTGCGGTACTCGCGTGGAGTGCTCCTGACATCCCATAGATTTTTTATAAGAAAATTATCACTATTATTCAATTAATTCTTTATTTTGTTCTATTTATAGGTGAATTTTGAGAAGTTCCACATGATTTTTCACTATTTATCTATTTCGAAAGAAAAAGTCTTAAGGTACATTTTCGTGAATATTTTCGGATGTAAATTTATGAGTCAGTTGACAGTTTTTAGGAATCTACTTATAATATCGTCGGTTAAATTAAAGGAATCAGAAATACCACAATAAAACAAATTATAATTGTACATAAGAGGAAAAATCGTTTTTCACATCATTTGTGTAATTCACTATAATTTTTATAATAATTCTGTCATATATAAGTCGAAAACAGTCTATAAGGAGCTTCAAAACAGAAACTTAACATTGAGATAATAAAAATCTACAAAACTTGTAGGATCAGAGTCAGTGAATAAACTGTTGAGATACGATCTCCAATTCCGGGAAATTACGGGGGTGTTTAATTGAATGGTATTGTAGGAGAGGAATTAATGGGATTTGAAGGAGCAGTAACAGGAGAAGAAGAATGAAGATAAAATTGGAGTTGATAATGTAGGTCTGAGGAAATAGATAGGATTAGTTCAACCAAATACGAAGTTAATCCGAATGATATGCAGATTGGAGTTTTAACGTATAGAAGGGGGAAGAGATGGATATGAACTTGAGGCGAAATATCTGTAAGTGAAGGTGCAGAACAAGATAAAGGTAGTAGAAAATGCGGCTCGGTGAAAGGCGGAAGATAGAATTAGGGAGAGGGAAGAGACGGAGATGGTGGCGTGATGAATGGGATTCTGTGAGGAGGAGGGAAATAGATGTGCCGATTGAAAAGAAAGCTGTAGAGACGGGAAAAGTAGTAAAGATGGAGGGAAGCAAAGGAGAGGTAAAATTAGGCCTCGAGGAGACGGAGAGGAGACATGGTGTACCAAGCGAAGAGAGGGGGGAAGGAAGAGAAAAGAGAGAGTTGGGGAAAGACAGATGAGAGGGAGGGAGAGACAGGATTTATGATGATGAATTAACGGGAAAGCGAGAGGAAATATAAGGAAAGAGAATACGAGGATTGGAGGGAGACGAGGACGGACAAAATTCAACGGACATAGGGAAATTGACGCCGCCACCCGCCCCGATACTATCTGATGCGCCAGCCTAATAACTATATTTAATGCCCCTCTAAAATCCCATTATTTACGGGCAATGTTTGATTTTGATGGAGGAATGATTAAATATAGGTCGTAGAGATAAGGGAGAAATGGTTATAGCAGCAGTTAATTTTTGAATCGCCTGTCGTTGCATACCTTTCCTTTACGAGACCATGAATGTGCCGTATGAAATTCTTTGGACACAACCATTTGAATCACCACGTAAAAATAATCTTTGGTTACTTAATGTGGCAGTATCGTAAAAAGTGATGAAAGAAGATCGCACTATCTTTTAATTTATTTTATGTCAACCCCTTTCGTCATTAATCTTACAATTCGCTCTTTCCACAAGATCCTTTCATATCTCCGCTAGTATTTGAATAAAATAACATTTTCGGGTGGTTTTTACCTTTAAAGTTTTACATTAGCATTTCTCCACAACTGCTTTATTCTACAAGTCAGAAATTTAGGAGATTAATTACAATATATATTAAAGATAAATTCTCGGCCAGATTTGTAATATTCTCACTTCATAAATACACCGACTTTATATTTCGCTTTTCACTTTCCCGTCACCTAACTCTCCCATTCTTATTTCTCCTTCAAAAAATCCTAGTTTCCTCTCATTCCACTTTTCATATCTTTTCACCCAGTTTTGGATTCCGTGAATACTCTGGTTTCTTTCCTCCATCTCCAAATTCCTGAGGTTCCTCTTAATGTTATCATGTATTCTCCATGCGTACAGCTCTAATTCATAGGGCGACAAGTTTTTTAAAAATAATTTTCATCTTCTCCTTAGTTCCATGTTATTTATTATATCAATTTGAGTAGAAATTCGAGACGGAATTTCTCTTGCATGATGCTCAGACGAATTGTGTAACAAAGAGGGTTATGATAAGTATTCTGAGCTCGAAAGCTTGTCATCACGCTGCTAGTTTTATCCGTCCTCAAGTAGAACGACAGATGCTTTCCGCTCTAAATACTACAGCTAAGGATGGAATTCTTTACATAAGTACTATATTTCTTGCTTATGGCGTAGATTACGAATAGTATCTTTGTCCTTACCTCGGGCATGAGCGTCCGTCCTAAAGGTGAATAATTTTAGCTCCATAAGTGCGGGGATTTTTTATTCCCAATATTCTCCACTGGAATTGAAAAATAAGGAGGTAGGCTAGGACTAAGATCGGGATCTGCTTTTTGATAGATACATATACGGAAGTAATGAATAATAAAGATGGAGGACGTCTTCAGCGCCTTTTTCTAAAACAATCGCTTATGTATATGGTTAATCTGTTCGTTCATCCGTCTTGGTATGCTATAGTTCTGTAAACCTATAGCCTGAAGAAGTCAAATTCTCAGGATAGGTTTAACCTATATGAGAGTTCTACATGGTGAACCTAGTGGATTTGGGATCAGCTATTGGAGAGTAATCGATGTCTACACCAGAGCTTGGATAATTACTCAAGAAGAATTCACGATAGAAAAGATGACTTTTGCAGTGAAGCATCTGTGGATGAAAAGATAATGTAATGGGTAGTGCATCGGAACTCAATCACTAGAATGGAAATAGGCTTATAGTTTTGTCGTTGTGTCTGTCTGTCCGTCCCTCACTATTAACTTTTGAACCAATAGACCGATTTTCATGAAAATTGGTGGAAATCTCTTGCTACATGGGCTAGGCTCCCGAGGATAGTTTTTGTTGCGAAAATTGAAGTCCCGGGTTCGATTCAAGGAACTATCCTTCCCATTCGATTTACATGGGAAATCTGAAATCCATCATGCGGCGTAATTTTCTCTTGCACATTAAAATATCTTAGAATTGTAATATAGCAAGTTTCATACTATTCCCTGAGGAAAGGAATGGAGATTCTAATTTTTATCGTAGAATTTTGCTTATTGGTTGTATTTCACAGAATTTCGCGTAAATACCGGCGATTTTGCAGTTTTTATCACTCATTACGAGGGTTTTGCCATAGCAACAGCTATTGTTGAACTCAGATTCGGTATCATTATATATAGACGTTTCTTACAGAGGAGGATATAATATATAGGAGGATACTAATGTTTAGGCACTTCCAGATGAGCTGGAGATTCGAAATTTTTTTCTTAGGTAGGAGTTTGTAAAAACCGACTAGAAAAAACGAAAATCTTGAAAAAATGCTACAATGCGGCCGCTAAAAATTCGCAAATGTTTAAAAAAAAGTAGGCATCATAAGTTCTTTTTGAATCATCTTGTTAAATATCGAATTTTATTTTTATTTTATTTTTGCTTATTGGCAAGACAATAATATTTATTTTCGATAGTTTTCGCGAAAAAAGGAAAAAAGCGCTTTACATAATTTTCTCTACAATTCTTCCCTTCACTTATATTAAACACCTACATATACGCCCTCCCACTCAATAAAGCATAGTTTTGTACCATTCAGTGGCATCCATTCCACGAATTTCATTATACTTCGTTATTCAATAACAAATGACCAATTATTTGCCCTATCAATCGCTCGGAATTTAATTCAGTGGCTTATTTAGACTTACGACTCCCAGACGCCTTTCTCTAAACCTTTATTTTCCGCCGGTCTTCGCCGCCAACTACTTGACTTCCGTCCGATTCCGTCCACGTTCCTTCTCAAATGCTTCCGAGGTACGCCCTGCGAATCGAGAATGCTACTCGAAAATTAACTTCCATGCACGTCCTTTCTCTCTCTCTTTCTCCTTCGTGTTTCTCTCTTGTGTTTTACCATTATTCGTGTTCCGTGAATTCTCCGTCGTTCTTATCGGATTTTATTTATTTTAAATAAATATCAAGTTGTTGCGGGCTAGATTTGCTGTGTTATTTAGTTTTCACATGTAAATATGATTCGAAATTTAGCAGGGAGACCTGCTACTATAAATATGGTTTGTTTTTTCACGTAGTGAGACCTCTATCTTTATTGGAAATGCCTTTATTTCCCTCAGATGTTCCTCTTTAAAGAGGAAAGTATGCTTTCGTTGAAAAAGAAGAAAAGAAGAAGAACGGAGAAAAGGATTTTTTAATGAGCATTACCTTCGAGGACTTCTTATGTTTTCAACGTAATCCTCTCACTCCATTTCGCAGAACTGTTGCTCCTCCCCACTCCTGGATCAATGTGAGCCGACGACGGTAACCCTATTCGAGTAATTCAACTCCCATCTACCCGTAAGACGGGTTCCGAGAAGTTTCCTTTTCCTAATTATTAACAAGCTACATATATGGGATCGAGTTTTGCATGCGTAACACGATATGTCCGTAATCGTCTGTTATTAATAAAACATGGGCGTTGGACGGAAGGGTTTGCAGTTATAAGCTTGTGAGTCTGTGTTGGTACTCAAAGCATTTGCAAATGAGATAAATTAGTTATCAGTGTCGTGACATTTAAACGGCTGCATGATATCCTCACTGACTACTTAAAGCCAACGGAAATAGCTTTAATTTTTTGAGCGATAAGATGTCTACGTTTCAAAGACGACTTTCAGGAATGTTCCACAATCTTGAGCAAGTGGATTAATTTAGAAGTTGATCCTGATTTTTCACAGTTCATAAGTTTAAAAACGGTTTTTCTTTTAGTCAAGGTGGGAATTTAACATTTCTCGTTAAATTTTAAATATGAATGGACCAATAGTTTACTTCGAATCTCTAGTTTACTCTTATAGCCAAATATACATTTATCCATAGTTTTTGGTTTATCACAGGATTCATTAGGGCCACGCCAATTAAAGCAGCTATCATTACATTTAAATAATACTAGCTGGAGTATCAGGCGTTGCCCGGGTAAATTCAATAATTCATGTGTGGTAAACTGAAGATCCTTGATCCTTATGATTTCCTGTGAATCACGTATCTTGGGTGTAGTGATCTTTGTAAAGAATAGGCTAATGCCGGCACCGGTTTCCCTCCTCCCTTGTGTATGTGTTCGTTGTGAAAGGAGTTGTAGCTATAATAATCAAAGAGGTTGATTAGACAGAAGTGCTCACAAACTAACCTATCTTGGGTTGTTCCGTTCGCTCAATTAAAAAACTAGTGGACTGTATAAAGCGTATTTTATTCTACCGAGGGCGGTACAATCACCGAATCTGCGTTCTATTACAAAACACCCGAGCCGGGCAGGCACGTCCAGCGTCACCGTTTAATCTCTCCTCCCGAGTGGGGACCTCTCCAGTTAGCTCATTCGTGGAGAGGGTAGAACGCCAAGGGATCCACCGCCGCCTCACCACGCCGCGTTGACGAAATCTCCTTCTTGCCGTAACCGATGTAGGCCGGCCGCTATTACGGGACCTCTCCAGTTAGCTCGTTCGTGGAGGGGGTAGAACGCCAAGGGATCCACCGACGCCTCACCACGCCGCGTTGACGAAATTTCCGATGCTTACTGCGTAGTCGGTCCGCTCGTAGCTAGCTCCCACCCGTCGTAGTTTGTTAGAGACACAGATCCGGCCCGAAGGACCAAAATGTTCCGATCGCTCAATTAAAAAAACTAGTGGACTGTATAAATCGTATTTTATTCTACCGAGGGCGGTACAATCACCGAATCTGCGTTCTATTACAAAACACCCGAGCCGGGCAGGCACGTCCAGCGTCACCGTTTAATCTCTCCTCCCGAGTGGGCAGACGCGTCCTCTCCTCACCGTGTTCAGGTCTCCACTGCCGCACACCGTCCAAAGGCAACATTGTCACACTTCACCATCAACCACACGGCGCCCGCCAGGACGCCGCCACCCGTCAACAAAACAAAGGCAAACATACAATGTGCCAACATGCTTCACCACACGGCGCCCGCCAGGACGCCGCCACCCGTCAACAAAACAAAGGCAAACATACAATGTCCCAACATGGGTATTGCAAGCCCCTTAACCAATTCTTTTAACCTTCATCCAACCTTCTCACCCGAAATAGAGATATTCCACGCATTTGTTTTATCACGCAAATTTTACTTTTAAATGAAACTATTGACGCCAAGGAACTGCATTGTTGCTTTCGGTAAGTCGTCAAGTACGTTTCCTTCAGTATTTTAGTCGTCTCAATAGTTCTGCACGCATCTCTGTGTATCTTCTTTTACTCGAGTTTTGCTGTTTCTTCCTTTAATTTTCTGATTTTAAAATTCCTCTCATATGCGAATGGAGTCAATGCAAGAGTTTTATGTTAAATGTGTTGTTCTTATAACTCATAAAGGAACTATCAGACGTCAAACTCACTAGCAGATGGCGCATACTCATTGATTTAATGAGTTAATTGTTAATCTTAATTAAAGCCCGAAAGTTCAGGCAAAATGCCATAAATGCCTTTTTTTGCCAATTTTCATGTTGTTTTCCAAATATAGGTACCTTTTTTATACAAAAAAGCCTATTTTTTCTTATTAAACTAAATTTTTGCCAAATGTCATTCCCTTCCGCCAAATCTCTTAAATTTGGCCACTATACGGTTTTGTTTGAATCTTCAAGGACAGTTTTTACCCACCCTGGGTTCGGTATCATATAAAATTCAGACCATTGGCGCAGCTTATCTTAATCCGACCACTGCTATTGACCTGAGTTCACTTTTGGGAAACCCATGGCTCGGGAAGGCCTCATGAGCCCTCATTTTCACTCCTAGCATCCCTCAGTTGTCTTTTGACTTTAACACAGTTCATAACAATCGTTTTTAACAAATTATTTGTTTGGTGAAACTTCCATTCTAGTGGCCATAATGTCTAAAGTGAGATTCCACGAAACAGAGAATGGACAATTTCATTAATGAGTTTGGTGTTGATATTTTCTGGACAGACGGTTTAGTGCTTTTTGGAAACTTTGAATTCGGGGAAAATGTACTTTGTATCGCAGCGTTTAAGTACCTCAAAAATAAAGCTGCAGCTGATAAGAAGACTGACGGCAGTGAGAAGACGACCCTTTTACCATTGTTTTGTTCAGCTTCTTCTAGGCAGTCGGAGTTTTTTTTTCAACTTGTGTAAATCTTTCGTCGAGGCCGCCATTCCTTTATAGAAATTAGAAAACGGTTCTTTGAAAGCGTTTTTGGAAAAATGTACGAGAAAAGAGATTTCAAGTTAGTTAACATTGAGGAAAACCTATTTAGATAAAGCGTACAACTGTGTTATCAAAAAAATCAGAGATAATGTTGGGGACAAGAAAATTTGGGTCTCTATCGACGAGACTACCGACACTGGGAAGATTCGTTGCAAACATCATAATAGGAACCATGGAGGTTAGTCAGCCATCAAAAATTTATTTAATTACGTCAGAAGTTTTGGAAAATGCAAATGGCTCAACAATCGCTCAACTGTTCACCATAGCATTGAATCTTCTATAGCCGGATGCCAATCTTGAAAAGATGTATGAAGTTGTCAACACTTTTGATGAAGAATACGCGTAATCCATACATATTGTCAAAAAACTCTTGGAAAAGAAGTCTGACAGCCACGATTTGGCATACATCGCAGTCTACTTCTAAAAGTTTCCAGACGCCAATCCATTACTTGAAAAAAGTGAGGAGACATTGATCAATTCACTGAACGTGAAATGTGCAGTGCTCCAGGTAAAAATGATGTAGTTGTAAAAACAAGTGTGAAAAAGTATTGTGCGCCAAAACAAATTTGGATTAAATGAAAATAATTGCGAATATTCTAGAAGTAGACAGTCGCGCAGAAATTGAGGCGAGTCCCGCAGATATAGCTTGCGTTAAATACGCCCACGTCACTTCCATGGAGGTAGAGAGATCCTTTTCACTTTTAAAACACATCCTAACTGTAGAAGACAAAGTTTTAATTTGAAATTTTTTAAAATCATCTCTTTGTCTCATGTAATAGTTCATAATTTGAAGACGTTATCAATAGCAATCGCAATCATATTTTATTGAAATATTTTACCTATTCCATATAAACTCCATATAGTAATAATATTTAGGTTAAAATAAGTACCTTTTTTAAGTGCCTATTTTCCTGTTTTATTGTGCCATTTTTGCCTGCCTATTTTGACAGCCTATTTTGACATTTTATAGTGCCTAAACTTCTGGGCTCTAGTCATAATAAATACACCCTTGTCAGCCTATCTCGAGTCTAATTAAAAAATATGAATTAATGCAATGTTTACATCCAGAATTTGAGAGACATCTGCTGGTTTGTACCTATATTTCATAGAGACGACAAATACAAATAACTTTTTTGTGGGAAACCTAGTGGGAATTTTGACCCCTTCATGTTACTTTTGTGGTCCGTAGGTGTCTCCATGATGGAGATTGGTCAAATAATAGGGGAGGAATTAGCGGACAGGAAACATACAATTTCGCTATTAGATATATAGATTGGAACTAAGTAATCATTATCATGATTATTATAAACGACAAATTTTGTAGTGATTTTTTCCCTGAAAGCGTAATTTTGATTTAGCAATTGCATCCTCCAACTTTTCGATTCCAAGAATCTTATCTTGGATTTTGACGCAAATTAATTCTTTAAATTTACTTGGAGTTGAATATCCATGAAACACGAAACGTTGGTTTTTGAAACGCAAAGGGTTCGTTTTGGTTTTCCTCAAGTATTTAAATAACTTTAATGAATGAAGGAACATTCTTTTTCTAGTTGTTAGTTAATTTTTTTATCAAGACCAAACGAATTCTTTCATCTGCAGTTGGTGAATATAAAAGTAGAGGTAAGTGTAACTTGTTGACGTTTTAAAAGTGGAGGGAAAAATAGTTAATTAAAGTATCCTTAATTACCCCTGAAAACCCCCGAGAGTAGGCCTTCTTTGATTTTTGCTTCTATTTGGCAGCTGCGTAAGATTCCCTCCACGTGCAAAACATTCAATGGTCGTACGCTCTGAGGAGAATCCTGCGCTATCTCTCCGACCCCGTGAATCCCTATCTGATGAATGAAGTTAGACGAGGGGGGGAGGGAGGAAGAAAGACAAAATGGCGTATTCCTCAATTCCTTTTACGGCACTTTTACATTGGTATCGTAAAGTTGGAATTTAGCCGATTTACCGCGCTTAGGTTAATCAAAGAAAAATCGAGGAACTTTCAAAACGCCGCTTTCCGCTTCTTAATTAAATTATTTCTCAAATTATTGGTATGGTTGAGCGATCAATGGCTGAGCTATCATCCCGGTGCTCATTCCTTTGTCGCAGTACTCCCAAGCTCAGCAGACTTATTGTTATTACGCTGAAATCATCAGTTTATTCTTAACATATTAGTCCAGTAGATTTGATTCGATGGAATTTTGAGGTTCTTCTGTACTCATTATCGATTCTGGAATGCTCGAGGCTAAGAATTCCCAATTCATTTTGGTGGAATGTTGAGGAACATAGTCTTTAATGAAGCGCCTTTTTTCTACTGCAGTTTTGATCCTGGGATAGGCTACTCTGCGATAGAAACGTAATTTTTTGTCAGCCGTTAGGCTTTGAACAGATGTTCGACTTCTTTTGAAAATTGTCGCTTGTTATTTCAGGGACGACTCGCTCGTTAAAAGAGAAATAAATTAAAAAGAAGGGCAAAGTCATGAGTTTTCCTTAACAGCGACACGTAATTAATCTCCACGACAAAAATAAAAATCTGATGATTAGCAATTAAAAAAGGCTCATAAATTAATTCTGCAATAAATTTGCTTCCTTTTTAATTGATCGTCCCACGGATTAAAAATTAAGTTTGTTTTGTTTTCAAACACTCCTATAAACTGGATATAATTTTTACTATCGCACTATTTCATATTTCCTCCAAAATGATCGCAATTCGAAATAATAAATTTAACTCTGTATTCGAAAACAAGTGGTGTGCGGTAATGTAAATAACAAGGAGACTACGGTGAGTGAAACTATGACCTGAAGAATCGAACATTTTTCTCAACTTCACACAATCGGTCCCGACAGCAAAACTCAGCGTCAGTGATCACTTCCGCTAAGTCCTCATTTACTCCTTTTTCCCTCTTAACTTCGCCGCTAATTCTCCCTTTATCATTATTCCAGCCTAAGGATTTGAACAGGTTTCGCAAACTCTCGACACAAATACAAACCACAGGAGCCGACATCAAATTTCTCAAAGACTGCAAAAAAAAACCCCTTCCACAATTCACGAATATTTTTCCCAAGTCCACCAACCTCACAACAATTAAAGCCAAACAGAAAATGATAGATTTAGATCACACAACACTCACAAACATTAACACCAAAAATTGAAAATACATTAAAATACCGTTTGCTCCAGGTGTCATCAACAATCTCGGAAACTTTTTTTCCGAACACGACTTAAAAACTGTTCATGTCAACAACAGTAAACTCGCCAACCTTCTTCACAACTCGAAAGGCACAATACCGCCTTTACAAAAATCAGGAATTTACAAGATTGCTTGCGGGACGTGTAATAGGATATATATAGGACAGAGAAAACGTAATTTAGAAACACGCTTCAAAGAGCACTTAGCACACTTCAGACACAACAGGATAAACAATTCGAGTGCAGCCGCCCATATACAAGAAAACAACCACCCCATCACTATACAGAATATAACACTGTTCGAATCAATACGTGAATAAAACAAATTAGACGCCTTTGAGTCTCTTTATTAACAAATTCAAACAAACCGTTATGAATATCGATCGCGGCCCGGTATCTTACTCCCCCCTTTACGGTCTCACGATTCCCCCTTTCCCTCCTCCCCCTCCCACTCTCCTCCCACTCTCCTCCCACTCTCCTCCCACTCTCCTCCCACTCTCCTCCCACTCTCCTCCCACTCCCCTCCCACTCTCCTCCCACTCCCCTCCCTCTCACCTTCACTTTCTCGCAACCGTCAAAGGTTCAAATTCCATCACGCAACGACGCAACCCAACAGACCCCATTCTTCTTCGAGAGCTACTGATGATGAGAGCTCTCGAAATACGCATTTAGCGCTTGGTTCTTCTCGCTAAATCCTTTGTTTGTTTACGGTCGGAGTCGACTCTTCAGGCCAAGTGGTGTACAAATTAGCTCGAGTTTTTCGATCGGTAGGTTTTATTTGAAAAAATTCATTCTACTCGACTATACTATATTATAGACTTTATTATATACTAGATGAATTAGCTCATTTAAAACGGGCTTTGTAATCAAACAATATAAAAAACAAATTAGACCAATTTATTATAAAATTGAAGTATGGTAATAATACCAAATTCGATTGAATTGCCTGAAGAAACGGTTGAGATATTGAGCATTACGGACAGAATGACCAAGAGAATGAGGGTTTTATTATATTCTTATAATGTGCTATTTATAATTATATTAGGTTATATGTTAGGACTTTGGGATAACATTTATTTGAAATGCTATATGTATACGTTAGCTACAAGGTATTTTCAAATTCAATCATGTCAATAGAAAATTTGAAATTATGCTGTAACATTTTTTTCTTTAGTTGTTCTTTTTTATAATTACGTTATATTGAAAACACAAGCGTACTTAACGCGAGAAATTCTATTTTTCGTGTTTCCACTCAATTCCGTAATCGAAAGTGGATCTAAAAAAGGTTTTCATATTTTCAAATTTCTGTTATTCACATGTTCCTCCGGAAAAGTCTATTTTGAGATAATGGAAAATTTTATGAAAGTAGTCTAAGATATCATTTTACAATGATGAACCTCGGTTTACAAAAATGCTAAGTCTGGAATTATTCTTAGAATTAATTTCCCCTGAGCAGTCTTTCAGATGTCATTCTTGGGGTATCGGGGCTGCTAAATTAATAATTATTAATTGAGTCGAAAATTATTTTATTCGCGTCTGTATTAATTCATGTAATATTAAAACGTTAATGAATATCTTAACCCAGTGGTTCTCAATCTTTTTTATTTTCATATCACCAAATCAAAATCGAAAATGTTTGCGTACCACCATAGTGAGATTTACGGCAATTTAATTTCAAATATTATATTACTGTAATGTGCCAACAATCGTGCATGTAAATTTGTAATTGAATTACGTAAATATAATATAACAATATTTTAAGCTATAGGCAAACCCATGTGTTTTTATTTTTTTGGCGTGACACATTGCGCTGACTCGCACACCACTTGTGGTATGCGTACCACAGGTTGAAACCCCATGCCTTAACCAATCCACTAGAAGAGATATTTGATTTGATTACTGATATTTTAAATTAACTTTTCAAATTACAGGTTTTTCAATCAGCTCAAAATGAGTTACAATGAAGATCAGGGTTGGTGTATATTTTTCATTGATCAAGTGTTCCCGTTCAGTTGCTTTAAAATGACTTTTTCGAATGAATGAAACTTCGAACACATATTTTAGGAAATATTGAACATCTTATTTTTTAAACGTATTCAAATTTCAACAAATTAAACCTTTTATAATTTAAATTATACTTTTAGTTTATCCAAATTAAATTAATTGATTTATTTATTATAAATTAATTATTTTATTTATTAACGTATATTTAAGATTTTTTCGAGTGACATTTTCCTAAACGAATTGCTTAAAATTGATCAAATCTCATAATTCTGATGGGTTAATTTTTTAGAGGCTTAGGAAATCGAGAAGATTGAAGTAAACAATAAAGTCATAAAACTCAATCACAAGCCATTATAGAGCATTTTAGCAACCACGTTAAAAAGGAGGGAATACAAATTTAATAATCCTCGAATCCCTAATCAATTTTCATTGCAGCTAATTTTTAGCTGACTTAAAGTGAATTTTGAAAAATTTGTCATTCAAATATTTTCCAACAGAATATTTGAGTGTCTGAAAAATTGATTATCAAGAAATTTAACTTGATCCGTTTTACTCCGTCCATTCTTACGAGAAAAGCTCAGACACCAGCTCTCATTTACCACTCAAAATTATAATTATGAGAATTTTTATAATATATCTCCCATTTCCACAAATGGAATAGTAATGATATGGCTCATTTTCTCATAGGGTTCTAAATATCTCTGTAATTTAAGTAGAGTCTATTTATGCTTCACCATAAATTTTGTAATCAATTCTGCCAGGGATTACGGAGAGTTTAATTTCTCTCCCAATCGATGACTGCTTAGCTTGCTTTTTCTCCGGAGGTGTCATTTGCCTACAACCTCTGCATTTTTAAGGCCAGGTATGGTGGGAATAAATATCAAAACTGGAGGTAATCCAGTTGGCGTTTATTTTCTTTGTTAACTAACATAAAATTGTTTTCCTCCTATTCTTTTGGAAATTTTCCCTCTCATATAGTTGTTATATCTTGAAGAGTTATTATTTGAAATTAAGTATAAATGGTTGCTCTGGAGTCAATGTTACACTCAATTCCATATATATTTCTGTTAACCGTTGCTATTATGTAGGTGTATATTTTATTTTTACTATCTAGCGAAGTGAGTTGTTCATTTTCATATCGTTAACCTTTCAACTTATTACTTTTTAATAATTTTGTTTTCATTAAATATCCTGCAAAAAGCAAGAATTGCAGCTCATTTCTATGGTCTTAACAAAACCAGATTCCATTTCCGTCTTGCCAATTCCTTGCATTGGAATATCCTTATTGTGTTCAAGACTTTTTGTTATAATACTCGGATACAAACTTTTATTGATGTACTCAATCCGCTACACATTTGAGCTGCGTTTTCTTTCGCTTCCCTGTCTTACAAATTCCTGGATAAGTTTTAGTGACTTTCTATCCAAAGATAAATCTACTTGGCAGAAGGAAACCTCTTAAGAAGTTTACGAGTATTACCTTCATTTTGTATTAGCTCAAAGAAGTTCTCCAAGAATACATCAAATGTCTGTATTTTGTTTTAGAAAAAACGATTCCAGAATAATCTTAAATCAGATAGGGGAGCAGTATAAAGGTTGGAATAAAATTTTAAAGTCGTAGAACCGAAAGGATTTTTTAT
Source organism: Tanypteryx hageni (assembly GCA_028673005.1). Classification (NCBI taxonomy): domain Eukaryota; kingdom Metazoa; phylum Arthropoda; class Insecta; order Odonata; family Petaluridae; genus Tanypteryx; species Tanypteryx hageni. Next base: position 183,781,203 of record CM054112.1, on the reverse strand, counting down.
ATATTTTAACCTTGCGACATTCATTTCTCTTATATGCGAATATGATTTCATAATTTATTTAACGAAAACGATTACTTTATTTGCTTCCTATTTTTTTCGTATCCTTTCTTTCATCCTCAGCTCCCTACATTTTTCTCTCTATCAGGGTAGTGGACTCCGCAACAGACAATTGATTTTAGCTGATTTTAAAATGTATGCTTGGATATCGGGCGAAGAAAGCGCTTAGCTCAGCGGATATCTTATTTCGAGGAAAATCTCTGAACACTCGAACTTACGCGGTTCTGTGTTCCTAGAAAAAGAAATTGAAGAACACGAGGGTTTAAGGAAACGTAAAAGAGATTTGGGAGAGCAAGAGGTGGGCGGTATTCTGGCGGACGGAGAGTCTCTTTCTATCCCCCATAATTCAAGCAACCCTTGTACGAACTCGTAGTTTCCTATTCATTCGTCGGAAAAGAGAATGTTTTGGACTAAGGGGATTTGCGTTCTAAACTCATTAGCATACGATGCTCGCCCCCTCTTTCCTGCCAACTTCTTACCACTCTCTTTGGAAATCTGTTCTTCTCTTTCAGAACATACTTACATATTTTTCGCTTTTCGTGCTTCATAAAATGCTGCCCTCAGTTTTCTCCCATTTCGTGTATAAGATAAAGATAAAATATCGTCGATTAGCTTAAGATATGAGTTTGAACGACAAGTTCTATATTTTCATTAACATTTAAATATTTTTATCCTCATTTTGTGCCAGTAATCTCTGAAATGGCAAAACTTATTATTCCAAAAGTAAGAAAGCTTTCATACAAACAAACTTTTTTAATGCCGTAAATACTAGTAAAAATTAGTATTAAGTGATGCAGAGATATAAATATTGCCGGAAAATAGGCTAAAAAAGATGATCCAAAACGAAACTTATAATGCCTACTTTCCACATAGATATTTAAAAATAAATTAACGAAAATTCATTACTTTTAAATTAAATAATAAATAAAAATTAATACAGATTTACACGGTATAATTAAATCATCATATATTACTAATACTATTAGTGAATTTTGACATTACCGAATAGTGCAGTAATTACTTATATTGGCCTTAATATCTTTTAAATCACCGCGAATGAGTTGGTCATAATGTTCCCAAATTTCATAATTTAGCGCCATAAATTATTACAGATACATTCGAACGGAAAACAAAATTGATCACGCGAATCCAACAATAGTCTTTGCAATGTCAACATTCCCGTAATGAGCGACAAAAACTGCAGAAACGCCAGTTCGCAAAGTTGGAAGAAATACGATCGATAAGCAACATTCTGCGATAAATATTACAATTTCCATTCCTCTCACAGAAAATAGTACCTACAAGTCCCTCTCCGATATTACAATTCTAAGATATTTTAATGTGCACGAGAAAACTACTCTTCACGATGGATTTCAGGTTTCCCATGTAAATCACATGGGATGGATAATACCTGGAATCGAACCCGGGACTTTCAATCTTCGCAACGAAAACTATCCTCGGGAGCTCGGTTTTAGTGGCAAGAGATTTCCACCGTCATGAAAATCAGTCTATTGGTTCAAAAGTTAATGGAGGAAGAGGGCAGAAAAACACAGCGAAGAAACTATTAGCTTATTTCCATTCTGGTACGTAGGCTAAAAATTGACTTCTTAACTTCATCATCAATTTTCTTGTTTGAGATATACGCAATATAAAGAGGGCCGTATTTTGGAGACACGTGGTTTATAAATTAAAAATTTAATTTTTATAATTTATTCCCCTCTTGAACTTCATATTGATTATCGAATTATGAAACAAATGTTGTAATATTGATATTTCATTTTCATGGAATATTCATTGTTTGATTAACAGGTTGCAATTTGTTTGCATCAGAATTGGCATATAGAACAATCGTTCTCATAAAGAAACAATCAATGCAATTCCTACCTACTAAATAAATTTCTATGGTAAAAATGTGACTATATTACTAATTTATAAGTTGCACATACAAGATTGTTTTACCTACCAAGAAACCGTATTAAAATTAGGTCACAAAAATTAATTAGCTTTGACATATATTAATGAAATGAATGTTCCTCGCATACATATCCCGAATTTTAATACAAATTCGGAATCGTAGTGATAAATTAAAAAATACTTATCCATATTTAAAATTGCCGATTGCAGAAATGACACAAGGGCTTTATATTTCAATTTATTCCACTACTCTTTCTTTTATCTACATTTTTAATTGATAAACACTTGACGTTTCTCATATTCCTGCTATATCTCTTTGTAAAAATATTTGCTTTTAAACTTTCCCTTCTACCGTCCACCAAACCTTTTGCCGTCTGCTCTTTTTTCTTTTTCATATATGATTAGCTTTTGTCTCCTCTTACTTTACTCTCACTTTTTCTTTGTCTCATTTTTCCATCTTTCCTCACTCTTCATTTCTATATCATTCTTTTTCTCTCCGATTTTAATAACTCTTTATCAAACATTGGTCCTACTCTTGGCCCTATCATTTTCCATATACATGATAGAATTAAAGGGTTTCCACGCTATAGGAATGAAATTATTTCATTCACGTTCGTGCTACATTTGAAGGTGCCTCTAAATTTTGCTTGAAAAGGGAAATAAATGGAAAATTAACTTTTCCTATTACTTGATATGGAAAATATTGCGTTTTTCTCTTCTCAAAATAGCGTTATGAATTGAAATTCGAACCTTATTTATATGAAAAATGAACTTTTGCCAGTTGTTGCGAGGACAAGTATTTATTTTATGTTATTCCTCGACCTATTAATCGGAAACAAAAATGATAATTTAAAATGATTCATTTAATTTCGAGAAATGAAATTAAATATTTAACAGAAAAGCGCTCACGAAATGTGTAAACTTATTTTAAAAAATAATATTATCTTTGTAATAATAGACCGACATCAATTCCAAAGCAATAGTTGTACAGTTAAAATATTTACTGAGCAAATATGTTTATTTTTACCAAAAGTATTGGATTTATTTAAGGAATTACATACATCAGTTTTACGGTAAATATTAAATTCTTAGATTACTACGGGATTTTTCAGAATTTGCAAATTAGCGATAACTAAAATTTGCAAGTGTGTCTACTGATAGTCTGAGATATGTCATTTTGTCACTACCATTACGCAATGTGTTTCTACATAATAATAAATTCAACTAGTTATTTAAAATTAATTCTAGATTAGTAGTATCTTTTGACATTTTATTTAAAGAAAATTTCAATAGTTATGCGTGAACGTGTTTGGTATATGTTACAAAAGGTGCAAATACTGGGTGTTGCAAAGGTAATGGAAGTTTCATTTCCTAAACTTCATTTTTAATGCGTACTGTCGGCGATCGTTCGGCCACAGATTCCTGTTCTGTTATCGATTGGTCATTAGCAATACAACTCAAGTCTTTGGATAGAGCGGTCTTAAATGTATATTTACAAATCAGTTTTCATCGTATATAATAAGGAATTTTTAGTTTCAATACCCTTGAAACTTAAAAAAGAAGTGGGCAGTATCGCTATAAAACTTTCTTATGAGACAAAATTCTGAAGAAGTAGCGAGACGAATCGGTATGGAATTTATAATGCAAGCTCCCGCAATCCATGGAGATATAAGATTAGGACATAAGTTTGGATTCATTTACTGTAAGGCACGACCATTAACTGTTAAAAATAAAGGGATTTCAGACAGGTTCTGATTGATCACCTTGAGCAGGGCATTGATATGTCTCCTCGCAGAACTTTAAGTCAGTTAGATACTGGTGATTAACGTAAAGTTAACCACAAACTGCATTTCAAATGAAATTAAAACAGTCGCACTACTTGATTAACACCCTTTATTTTGCAGTACATAACTGCTGGAAAAATATTTCTCTAAATATCTATAAAATGTATAAAATATAATCTTACTTTTTGAATGCCAGTATGGAAAATGAATGTACGCCAGTATTGTGATCATTTTGGCAGTGTATTATGCATAGGGTAAAATCTGATAATTGAAGAATACTGGGAATCATTACTGTTATATTGCAAGACTCATAATCCGTAGGGAATAGGAGAGATCGACCGTAGAGAGAATGTGACTTACCGCTACGTGACCCAGAGACGGTTGTGGAAATCCCCAAGTTCCTCGAGTGGGCAGTTTTTGAGAGGCGATTCACTTTTCATTGTTTCTAGATTATATATAATGTCTCAGCTTCGTAACTCAGGTGTGGGATTTTTGTACCGTATGTTGGTGTTAGCAGCTAAACCTAAATTTCGAGGGTGTAACGAGTAAGAATACCTCTTCAGATAAGGTTATCCATTGCTTCGAAAATGCTCCATTCAGCAGCAGTATAAAATAATATTTAAAGCATATTTTTCCTTCAACCTAACGTATTCTTCTACTTATCCCGCACCAATCTGAAACCGATGGGATTTAGTCCACGGCCGTGCACCGGAACTACGATTTTGTTCTATCCGTCATTCTTTACGATAGCACTTTCATAATTTTATCACATACCACAATTTTATGGTTCGGAAATGCTAAAAAATAAATCTATAGAACTTACAATTACTTCCAAATATTCCAATAAAATACTACTAATATCGATATGGAAGGAAATATATTTCTCAAGTTTTCCAACGGTTCACTAATCTAACTTTTCTATGAATAAGTTTTACTTGAAATAAACCGTTGAGTATTCTTCTCCTAATAGTCGTCAAATACATACTGTTGAAAACTTAAGTATAAAATATTTGTCGACAATGCTAGTTAAACTCTATGAAGGTTACTTACTCAAGAATATTTCTTTTTCCATATACCTGCGTTCCAATTTTTCTTCTAGAAACACTTCCTTTTATTTGCTCTCGTTTTCGTACATCTTCATGGGTGTTTATTCTTGTTACTTATCCGTTATTTAGAAATATTTGCTTTAATATTTGATAAATGTAAAAATGTATCGGAATAAAAGTTGTAGTCAAATTAATTTTCTACAACCTTCGTTTGAAACTTTTTCCGTATAATGCATTGTTTAAGAGATATCTTATATTATTAGCTGCCTCCACCACGCCACCTACCGAGGACTATTGCTAACAATTAACGCTTAGTTAAATCTTACAATTTGTATCGCCCCTTTTTCTCTTCTTAATTGTTGGAGCTTGGTAGATATATGCAATATCAGAAGGTTATGGTTTGAGTTTATTTCTGTTCTTTGTAAAGTCTAATATTTTCTCGCAGTTTCTTAAAATATTTATTATTATGTAACCTATTTGGAATTTTTAGAAATATTACAGATATGGAGAAAGTCATGTGGTGGCCACATCAGATTTTTTAAAATTGTTGATGCTCTTCCAATTTCGTTAAATAGCGATATTAAAAAATTAAATGCATTCTTATTTTAAATCATGTATCCTAAAGTCAGGTGTGTATTTAATATTATTAAATATATTTTTCATTTGATTTTATCTCCTAGGGTTTCTTCTTAACTCTCAAGGTTTTAAACAATGTCAGGTTGATGAAGATCTTAACGTAGGCAGCCCGCAACACAACCTCCGGTTTACGAATGGGTTAAAGTAGGCAAACTCTCAACACAATCTCCGGTTCATGAAGTTATAAAAGTTGGCAATCCTACTCACGAGGTTACTTTTCATGTGTTAAAGTTCCTTCAAATGTATAAAGTGGATGTACGGCCACTATTACAATGAACCTTGAGAACTGTATGGTAAGAGTTTTAGTAGGTAACTTGATTTTAAGGTCAGGTATTTGAATAATAGACCGGAAAACCAATTGACGAATTTTTTCTGTGTTACAAAGTAACTTCTTTAAATATATGAATATTTATATTTTCGAAATAAAATTGTCAGTTTTTTAGTTATAAATGTATTTTTTTTTAAATTTCTGTTCTTTTTCCAAAGACTGCCAAAACAACGGTTGCTGTTCCCGATCCTGAGATCGACCTATTATTTGTAAGGTACTGATTCTGGAGGAACGGCTATAGAAGGTAAGGAATTCATACGTTAATATATATTTGAATGAGAATTTCAGCATGCTCTCTTTGCTATGCGTCATTAGATGTATTATTGTCCCTTTCTCATTCGCCTTCGTATTTTAGGAGTTCCACGTAGCTTAACCAGATTTATTTTCAAAGTCCTAAATTCTCTCCAGACCTTAACATTAGAAATTTTCATTAACTTACGATACTCTCGATCCTTAGGGTATCCCGGAAATTTTACTTATCGTCTTTCTTTATCTCGCTGAAGCTCGTTTCTTTAGAATCCTTTCGCGCATGTATTATAACCGAGCAAGAGAAGTCAAATTGAAATATTTTCTGGGAGAAATATTTTTTAACTTATATTTACAATATTTTTTCGTCAAAACCATGACGTAAATATGCTATTTAATTCTCTGTGTCTTCTACTAACTTTTTCGTGTTTCAGTCAGTTTTATATTTTAGTCATTATTCAAAAACTCATCTCATGACGGATTCATCATGATAAGTGGCGAACTTGCATGTATGCAACAAAATTTTAGTAATTTACTGACATTCTAGATAACATTTTAAATAAAAACTTGAGTGAAGTATTTACTCGTGTAATCTTACTGAAAATATCTTGAATGGACTTTAAATCACGTAAGTATTCATGTTTTTCTGAGTCTAAAATTTTAATCTTAAACATGCCAATAGAGACTATTATCAGAATGCGTTGCTTCATATTTAAACCTAAGATCATAGTAAAACCATATTTCGCTCCTTGGTTTTCATACTCAAGGGATTTCACCTTTATCAAGAACCCTTTTTTTATCCTATCACACTGATGCTTTACATGGTAAGGGTCTCTACAGCTTTTCGGAAATAGTGTCTACGTAATTGTAAAAAAACTCTTGGGATTCTGTCACCACCTGTGAATGTCAGCTAACCAAGTGATATATCTCTTAATGAATCTCGAACATTTTTCTCTACGGCCTTACCATTTCGTGCTTCTCACATCTAAAAATGTCCTCTACATCCTCCTGAATTTTCATTTGACGATTTAACACCATCTACTAGTTTTCTGTGCGAGTGAAAACTCACCTCGCATAAATACACCGATCAATCGATAAAGGCTTTAGTTTTCCGCTCTCTTTATGTTAAAGTTTAGATAATGGAGACTGCTTCTTTATTCAGTTCTTACTCTATCGGTTTTCTCTTCGGTAGAACGGCGAGTTATGTTTTATTCGTATCCTTCTTCCAGGAGATTTGGGTGGTAATAGAGAATTTTTACACTAATTAAATTAGCAACAAATGGACAAAAAATAGTTTGAACATTTTGAAACAATGTATCCATCAAGGTAATAAAATAAAAACTATATCGTCGCTCAAGTGCATGCTCACACGGAAACACGCAACGCTAAATCAATATATACAATCTAGTACGCCATGCAGAGAGACTTTGACGACCATTTATTACATAATGATGCCATAATTGATGCTCATACGCATTACCCTAGTATAACTTATTGTTAATGAGAATTTATTTAATGCGTCGGTAGAAAAATCCGTATCCGAGAAGAGCTCGCAACTGCGAGTCAAGTCTAAAATTTTCTCGCAATTTCTTAAAATATTTATTATTATGTAACCTATTTGGAATTATTAGAAATATTACAGATATGGAGAAAGTTACGTGGTGGCCACATCAGATTTTTTCATTGTGAGGTACAACTGCCACACATTTTTGCCAAATTTTAAAGTTGTAGCACCGACGAAAAAATCGAAAATCACAGAAATGTTTATATTTGAGGGTTCATTTTGACCCCAATGTTCCATTTCAATACCCCATAAGAAAAGCATGGGATTCATTGTTGTTGTAGTAATTTATTCACTCTGTTGATCCGTAGTATATGAACATAGAGTAAATCAAAGTCCAGGAATTAGAATTACTAACGGTACCCCCAAAAAAGTTTGCGGAAGTCAGTCAGAAATCTGCATGTTTAAAATCATCATCGTTAAAAATGCCCACAGCCCACCCACAGTTTACTGAATAATAGTAATAATCCTCAATTATTAACGTTGCAACGTTAAGTTTGACATTGATACAACTATAATTGCGATGCTTCATAAAAAGCGCAAAGCGAATAACGCAATTCTTTTGTGTAGTTGAAGGCTTAATAGACGCTAATTCAATTGGAGGCAACAATGCGGGTCGCCTTGGCATCGCCCGGAAAGAGTACGAAAAAGCCACAAAATTTCGAAAAGAAACGCGTGTTTCTGACAAATTCTTCCTTGTAAAATCGAAACATCGCAGGAATAAGATATTTTATAGTTTTAGTCGTCGAATCAAGTAAAAATGGAGAAATTCAGTCCCTATTTACGTAATTTAATGAATGAAGGATGTTCCGATCGCTCAATTAAAAAACTAGTGGACTGTATAAATCGTATTTTATTCTACCGAGGGCGGTACAATCACCGAATCTGCGTTCTATTACAAACACCCGAGCCGGGCAGGCACGTCCAGCGTCACCGTTTAATCTCTACTCCCGAGTGGGCAGACGCGTCCTCTCCTCACCGTGTTCAGGTCCCCACTGCCTCACCCCGTCCAAAGGCAACGTTGTCACACTTCACCATTCCACCACACGGCGCCCGCCAGGACGCCGCCACCCGTCAACAAAACAAAGGCAAACATACAATGTCCCAACATGCTTCAACCACACGGCGCCCGCCAGGACGCCGCCACCCGTCGACAAAACAAAGGCAAACATACAATGTCCCAACATGCCGGCCGCTGAAAAGGAATTACAATCTCCTTTTCTTACATAACAATTTAAATGTCAATAAATTATAATTCAGGTGCAGTTGGGAAAGGGCAAAGCCTTGTAATGGGTCGCTTAAAGGTTCCAGAGGGGGTACGGATAATTGCTACTCGCACTAATCCGTCTGCGCCTGGATGGATTTCTTGAATCACTACCAGCTTCCAACAGAGTGGAGGTAAGTTGTCTTCCTTCAGGATGCAAAGGGTTCCAGGTTGCACATTTGCACAGGTTGATGTCCACTTGGCCCTCTGCTGTAAGTGACTGAGATAGTCAGTCGACCATTTGCACCAAAATTGCTGGAGCTGCCGCTGTAGGAACTGCCATCTGGAAAGTAAGCTAAGCTTGACATCGATTAAGTCTGGTTCAGGACAACTAGTGATAGCCGAGCCAATCAGAAAATGACCAGGAGTAAGAACAGCGGGGTCATTGGGATCATTTGAGAGAGGAATCAAGGGCCTTGAATTGAGACAAGCTTCAATCTGAGTTGTTAACGTGGTCAACTCCTCGAAGGTTAAACATGCTTTTCCCATGACTCGCCGTAGATGGTATTTCAAGGATTTCACTCCAGCTTCCCATATGCCACCGAAATGTGGTGCTCGGGGTGGAATGAAATGCCATGTAATGCCCTCTTGTTGAGCATATGTGTTCACCCTTAATTGGTAGTCTTCTGCTTGGAACAGTGCCTTTAATTCTCGAAGTTCTCTTTCGGCTCTAACAAAATTCGCTCCATTGTCGCTGTAAACATTATTGCATCGACCTCGACGTGACACAAACCTTTTCAAGGCTGCCAAAAATGCTTGTGTGGACATGTCACTGACGACTTCAAGATGAATGGCTCTAGTGGACAAACATACAAATATGGCGATATAGCATTTACTCTTCACTTTACTTCTGCGAGTTCCAAATTTCACATACAAGGGTCCAGCGTAGTCAATTCCACAATTAAGAAATGGTCTAGCGGGTTTCACCCTTGGGCTGGGCAATTGACCCATGAGTTGACGAGTTGATTCAGCTTTCAACTTGTGACATATTAAGCAATGGTACAAAATTCGTCTAATAGTTGCCTTACCATTCATAATCCAAAAAATTTGTCTTAAGGTTGATAATAGTAACTGACCGCTGGCATGGATTATACGTAGGTGTTCGCTTTCAACGATCAGTTTTGTTAGATGATGGGATGGAGGCAATATTATCTGATGTTTTTTATCATAAGCAAGTTCAGCATGCTGCAGGCGCCCTCCGACTCGGAGTAATTGATTATTGCATAAGAAAGGGTTTAAATTCTTTAACTTGCTCTTGTTGTCAGGAGGCCGAGAATTCTTGAGCAACTGGATCTCTGATGAATATGCTGTACTTTGAGCAATATTAACACAGGTATGTAATGCCGTTTGCAATTCCTCTTTAGAAAGCGGACCAATTTTCCGATCCTCGGGGGGTAACTTGCAGTTGGATACATAACGAAGACAATATGATACAACTCTTTGTAGTTTTGTTAGTTTAGAGAACCTCGAGATTATTTCATCTTGACAAATTGTCGTGGCCAAGCTGGTCACAGTCTTACGTTGTTCTGGCATGTCGTGTGATGCCGGAAGAATGCCTGCGGTAGGCCATGAAATTGATGGATCCAGGAGCCATGCTGGTCCGTTCCACCATAATGAGTTGTGAATTAAATCATTTGGATTGATTCCTCTTGATATTAGATCAGCTGGGTTGTCCTGAGATGCGACGTGTTTCCACTCAGCTGTTGAAGTGATATCTTGAATTTCGGAGATTCTGTTCGCTATGAACGTCTTCCATCTTGTTGGTGCTGCGGAAAGCCATGCCAAAACTATCGTCGAGTCCGCCCACAGTGAGCTGTGACTGATCTTCATGGTGAAACCCTTAATGATCTTACTAAACAATCGCGCAAGTAAAAGTGCGCCGCATAATTCTAGGCGAGGAAGAGAAATCTTCTTTAATGGGGCAACTCTTGATTTTGAGCATAAGAGCTTGACAATGGTCTCTCCATTCTGATTGGTTGATCGTACGTAAATGCAAGCTCCATATGCACGTTCAGGTGCATCCGAAAACCCGTGGATTTGGATGTTAGCTGGTGTGCCTTTCACCAGAACTAACCTGTCAATTCGAATGTTGTCAACTACTGGAATCTGGTCATACAAAGGTTGCCAGCACTCCAGTAATTCTGGTGTTAAATCATATATCATATATATATAAAGATATTACATAATACATATTCTGAAATAAATGCTCAAACTATTGTAGTATTATTATTATTACAGCAGAACATCACATCTATATAGCATTTTTCTATCAGAAATTCTTTTAACTTGCGTTTAAATAGAACAGCCGATTATATGCCTTTTATACTGGTTGGTAGTTTGTTATATAAATATATGCCAGCATTTGCTGGAGAGACTTTGAACAGATTAGTTCTGTGGTACTCCATATGGTAATCTGCTTTCCTTCGGGTATCATGTTTGTGCTTGTCCAAATTTAAGTTACACTCAGGCCCTCTTACACATATAATACATTCATAGATGTACAATGAATATAATGTCATAATTCCCAGTTTCCTTAAAAGATGACCTACAGGATTCTCTGCATTTTAGGTTAGCTATACCTCTTATAGAACAATTTCCTAGCTGAAAGAACGGAGGTATTAATTTTTGATGGCAGAATTCAAATACATACAGAATTAGCGTCAATATTTCCTTTTGATCTGAAAAATAGTGAATTTTTTGTCTTTTCAACAATGGAAATCTTTAAATACTATGGCAATGACCTCAATGCTTTTAAAGCAGAGGTCGGCAACGCGGTGACCGCGGGCGCTATGGCGCCCGCAAGACATTTGTGTTGCCCGCCAGCCAAAAAGAGAACTCAAGTTAAACAATTATGGAAAACTCTCAGAAGACTAATAAGTTGCGGAACAAGATGAAGAATAGAACTTTGTAACCAACATCTTAATCTTACATCACACCAAGCCGAATCGTATGTCTGTGACAAAATAACATCGTCAATGTCAGGACTTATAAACGAACAGAATGGGGACATACATTATTGGATAAAGACATTGTTGTCATTAACAGAGTTCTTTTCATAATGACTCCTCCGTTACCCCTCTCTTGTTTATCCACGTCCCTTTCCCTATCCTGCCCTAGTATAAATACATCCTTCACAGCAGAAGCCGCAATCGGGGGAGCCGGTGGTGTAGTGGTTAGAGTGTTGACCCCACCGTACGATCTGCTAAAAAAAGCGACACCCGGTTCGAATTCTTATGAGGATTTTTTTCCGAGGACGCTCCGGCCCCCTACTTGTGCGTGTTGGAACTAAGGTAACGAGGACGAGCTAATGAGGAAAGAGAACACGAGAAAATGAGGAGCGCGCTCAAATCAACACTCCGTCCTTCGGAAGGGACGTTAAGCAGTTGGCCCCCCTGGTGTTCTTCGTAAGAATAGGCAAATGCCGGCACCGGGTTTCCCTCCTCCCTTCCTGGCTATTCATTGCAATACCTCTAAGATACCGATTGTGATTAAGAAAGAGGCGAATCGGCTGGACTCAGATCAGCCGCTATCGTGTTTGTGTGATTGCCGTGCCTGTGCTGGCAATTCATACAAACGTTCTCGTATGAACTGTACAAAAAGATAGGGAATTCTCCGCCCCTAGTTTATACTAGGTGAAGGTGTCCTGTCGCGTTCAATCGCTATTACGGATGCAAGGATAACTGAGATCCTTGTTCTCAACCCGTCGTGTACTATAGCTCCGTTAGCCGGTTCAGACTATTTGGAGGAAGGCGCTCGATACGGGAAAACTATTTCCCTATGTCGCGTGAAACTCCCAAGTTCTTGTCAAAAGTCATTGGTTTCGGAGTTCTGTCCTCCCTCCGTCTTGTAGCATAAGTTGGCTGGAGTTATTGTTGTGAGTAGTTGGTTTCGGAGTTCCGTTCTTCGTTTAGTATACTAAGTACAGGGTTTGGGAGATTTTTCTTCGTCTCTTACAATATCAGCCAGTGATAGCTCATTTCCCTCTTCGTTGGTTAAACATAAATCAATTTAAATTGACCAACAGTTGACAATATTTCTGATATTTTCCCGATATTCAGTGTGTTGTGTTTATTAATTCATTTGTAGAAAACTTCATCACCATTATGAGTAATAAGAGGCCAAGGACATATTACTTCAATGTTGATTGGAAAGAACAATTCTGTTTTATTGATTTAAAAGGAAAGTGTGTTTGTTTATTGTGCAATGCTTGTGTCGCACTTTCAAAGAAAAGTAATGTTGAAAGACATTTTAATACGGTCCACGGAAATTTTAATACTAATTATCCGTTAAACTCTGAGATCAGGAAAAAGAAAATTTCTAATACGAAATCTATTTTAACTAAACAGCAGAGCATTTTTACCAGACCAGTGCAGCAATCAAAAAGAGCAACGATTGCATCACTTAAAATTTCGCATTTGTTGGCCAAGTGGAAAAAGCCTTTTGAAGATGACGTGATTGTAAAAGAAGCCATGTTAGCAACTGCTGACTCACTTTTCGAAGATTTAAAAAATATAAATGAAATAACCTCAGCAATCAACACGATTCAGTTATCAGCAAGAACTGTTACAAGAAGATTTGAAGTTATTGCAACCAATATGGAGAAAGAGATGGCAAATGATTTACAAAAATGTATTTTCTTCTCGCTGCGACTGGATGAGTCAACAGACATATATCAGACACTTCTCAATTGGCTATGGTTGTGAAGATGGTGTTTAATAATTTTTCAGGAAAGGAAGAATTTCTTAAAATTCTTCCATTAAAGGGACGAACAAGAGGCGAAGACATTTTTTCACCTTTTAAAAAATATGTCCAAGAAAGTAATATACCATTAATGAAGTTGACCGCAATTACTACAGTTGGTGCACCTTGGATGATAGGTTGCAAAAAGGGATTTATTGCGCTATGTAAAGAAGACCCTCTCTTTCCAAAATTTATTTATTATCACTGCATTATACACCAAGAAATGTTATGCGCAAAAATTTTTAACGTCATGAAAACAGTAGCAAAAATAATAAATTCCATAAGAGCCGTACCAATGCAACACCGATTGTTTAAACTTCTTTGACAAGGTGAAGATGCCGAATTCGATAATCTCCTTTTACATACCGAAGTTAGATGGCTCAGCAGAGGTAAAATATTTGTGAGGTTTATAAATCTCATAAAAGAGGTAAAGGAATTTCTCACGTCAAGAAATGAATATTATGCACAGTTGGATGACAAAGCTTGGTTGATGGATTTCGGATTTCTTGTTGATATAACTATAAAATAGAACGAACTTAATATGGAGATGCAAGGGAATAATCAACACATTGCAAAAATGATTAGTGGAGTAGATGCATTCAAATGTAAATTGGCATTGTGGAAGTCTCACCTAGAGAGAAATTCATTATCACATTTCCCGAGTTTAAAATATATTATTGAGTCTGACTGATGTAAATGTTACCACTAAACCATTTTCACAACACATTGAAACTCTCCTGAAGGAATTTAATTTTAGGTTTCGACAGTTTTCTGAATAATAACATTCTTTGCTAATCTGTTCAATTTTATGGACAATGATGTGTCTGTTAATATTAGAACGTACTTTAATATCGTTAACACCGAGGACTTAGAAATGGAAATAATAAATATGCAGAATGAAATTATTTTAAGGTCACATAAAAATGATGAAAACTTTTGGAATTTAGTTGACAAAAATCGCTATCCATTATTAAGAAAATGTGCCCTAAAAATATATTCTTACTGTGCTTCAACATTCACTTGCGAGTCCATTTTTTCAAGCACGAAACACTTGAAATCCAAGTACCGATCGACACTCACCGATTACAATTTAGACCAGTGTTCTTCAACCTGTGGTCCGCGGACCGGTGCCGGTCCCCGGAAATTTCCTGGCGGTCTGCCAAAAATTTTCCCCAATCATGTAGCGGCTACATCATTCGCGCGCGACATTGTTGCGGGGCGAGCGGGACGCTGCACGCGACAATGTAGCGCCCGAAGTATAGGCGAAGTGCGCGGCCTTCGAATGCCAGTATTGCGTCAGCTCGCCTGTTGACGACACGTCGCAAAAATTCTTATTTTATCGCGCTCGTCCGTCTTGTTTTCTAATATTGTGTTGTGGTATTTCGGAAAAACAAGTCATTTCTTTCGTAAAATTTGAAAACCTACAAAATGGAGACAAAAAAAGTCAAACAGCAAAACCTTTTAATCTTCTTTAGTAGAGGCATGGACAATATTCAGGATAAAAGTAATGATGGTACTGAAAGTATGCCAAGTACTAGTGCTTCAAGTTGAGAAGAAACAAAGAAAAAGAAATGTGTTGATACTTCGGAATGTGCAATACAAACCAAAAAGAGAAAATGAAACTTTGTTAGGCATTACGATAAGGAGTATTTAAAGGTTTGTTTCATTGTAGCCCCTGGCAGTGAACTATCGCCACGGCCTTTGTGTGTAGTATGTTCCGAAATTCTCTCAAATGACGCTATGAAACCTTCCAAACTTGCTCGTCATTTGCATTCGAAGCATAGAGATTTTACTGATAAGTCACTGGACTTTTTTCAAAGATTACGTAACCAGATGAAAAATCAGAAAAGTTAAATGAAATTGATGACGACTAGTGACAATTCGCTGCTTCGAGCGTCTTATTTAGTTGCTCTTCGAATAGCTAAAACGAAAAAACCGTTTACTATTGGTGAGGAGTTAGTAAAGCCTTGCATCTTAGATGTCGTACGAGAAATTTTAAGTCCTCAAGCCACTAAAAAACTGGAGTCCTATATCGCTTTCGGACACCACCATTCAGAGGAGAATTGTTGATATGCCCACCGATATTGAAAAGCAAGTTGTAGAGGGGATAAAGAAATCGAGATGTTTCGCGATTCAACTTGATGAATCAACTGACGTGAGTAACCATGCTATCCTACTTTGCATCGTGAGGTATAGTGAAGATGAAGACTTAAGGGAAGAACTTCTTTGTTGCCTTAACTTACCTGGATGGACCACTAGTTCCGAGATATTTAATGCTCTTGATGATTATTTTCAAGCGCAGGGCTTAGACTGAAGCAAATGCGTCGGAGTGTGTACGGACGGTGCTGCGAGCATGACTGGACGTCGTTCAGGAGTAGTTGCGAAAATAAAGGAAGTCGCGCACCCAGAGGTTTTGTCCACTCACTGTATGATCCACCGGGAGCACCTAGCTGCAAAGAAGCTTTCTACTGAACTAAACACTGTGATGAATGACGCGGTGAAGATCATTAATGAAATTCGTAGTCGAGCTATGAACTCCAGGCTGTTCACGACACTGTGTGAGATTATGGACTCATACCACCAATATCTCCTTGTCCATGCAGAAGTGAGGTGGTTATCGAGAGGAATGGTTCTCGCACGCCTTTTCGAACTGAAGGAAAAAGTAAAGCAGTTTCTGCGAGAGCAAAAATCTGACCTAGTAGAGCCTTTGTTGAATGAGGAATGGATGGCTAAGCCTGCGTATATGGCGGACATATTTAGCCTTCTTAACGAACTTAATATTTCTCTTCAGGGGTCTTGTACAAATATTTGTACACTGAGAAATAAAATGGATGCGTTCAAAAAGAAGCTGGCTCTTTGGGATAGTCGCGTACAAGAGGAAGATATAGAAATGTTTCCACTTTTGGGAGAATTTTTGATTGCTGCTGATGTCGACCAGAAAGTCATATTGAACATAATAAGTCAACATTTAAGGGCGTTAGCTGAAAACTTTAATAATTATTTCCCTGAAAATGAGGATTCTCGTAAAGGTAACCTCTGGATTAATAATCCCTTCTTAGAAGATATAAAATCATGCGCACTTGATCCTCGTGAAAAAGAAAAGCTGATTGAGTTGTCTTCTGATGTCACTCTGGTGTTCAGACATAAAATGCAATCATTGTCTCAATTTTGGATATCACTCGAAAAAGAATATCCATCTCTGAGTTATAAAGCTATCAAATTGTTAGTCGTTTTTTCGACTTCCTATTTGTGTGAAAAGACTTTTCCAGCCATGTCAGTAATAAAAACCAAACGGAGAAATCGAATGGATGTTATTGCAGCGTTTCGTCTCTCAGAAACAACGCTCCAGCCACGTACTCAAATTTTCTAACCTCTAAGCAGCAGCAGATGTCGCACTAGCTAAAAATTGTAATTTTATAACATTGGATTTAATAAATAAAATACTATCTACATTGATTTTTGTTTCTGTCTTAGCCGTCAGCTGGTCTGCGAAATATTTCTCCTATTTTCCCCTGTCCGCAGGTGTAAAAAGTTTGAAGAACGAGTTTATTCCCATAAGCATATAAGTTAACTCACTCTAAATTTCAATATAATGCATATTATGAAAATATCATGTATGTATGACATAGTGGAAGCAACACTTTGCTAGCTGGCCAACTGACTTCCCCGCTGCGTTACGTTATCTCAGCGACGCGATACTTCCTGGCCCGGCTCGACACCCCAGGGCCTCAATCGTGTGAACTGCTGTCGTAGCCAAACCAAGGGAGACCCTAGAGACAGCCAATGGGAGGAGATGCTGGCGGTCAGCTGACCACGCCGAAGAACGGCGAGAGGGAGTTTTGTCTAGGCAGTGGTTGACAGGAGTGCGAGGGTTGTAGAGAGTTTTGGCAATAAATGTTTAAATCCGAAGTGGCATTTATTTTCCTTTCCCTTTTTGCTCCTCAACGACCCACATCTCGAGATTAGGGTAACAAATGGTGTCATAAGTGGGATACGCCTAACGGCTATTTGAGGAGTAAAAAATATCGGAAAAACATTGTGGTGATAAAGGTAGGTGAAAATGCCTTCACGAGAGAGTATGTCGGGATGCGAAATGGAGCAACTAAAGTCTCTGCGGGAAGAGAATGATAGAGTTAAGGCGCGCATGGCAGACGTAGTCGGAGAATCGTCCTCAAGGAAGAGTTATGCGCTCATTTCATCGATAGATAGCTTTTCGGGAGGCCTTGAGGAGGACATTGGCGCGTTTTTTACAAAATTAGAAAAAGCGGCAAAGCTAAGCGGATGGACCGAGGGCAGGGGCGGATCCAGAAACTTCCCAAGGGGAGGGCGATCGCCCCCAATTGCCCCTCCCCCCTCTTGATTCCGTCTCTGCCGACGACCATACATTTTGAAAATCCCTATCCCCATCAGAACCTTTCTTTTCCTTGTCAAACAGACTTAATCTTCGGTGTAGAAACAAGGAATGTTGCGCGGAATGAATTTAAGAATGTACCCAGTGGATGGCAATGGGGTCGTCCAAGGGGAGGGCGATAGCCCCCATCGCCCCTCCCTTGGATCCGCCACTGACCGAGGGAGATAAGCTGAATGTGACCACACTGCGCCTGAACGGGTGAACCGCGGAATTCATTCGCATCAAAGAAGAATGCAGAGTAGCCGGCACCTATGAGGAGCTGAAGAAGCTTCCAGTGGATCGGTGTCAAACGACAAGGAGCGGCCGTTTCTATCGCGAGCTGTTGTCGACGCTGAGGATAAAGCCGAGAGAAGATATCCATGAGTTTGCCGACCGAATAAGAAAAATAAATTCTCGCACCTACGATACAGAGGGAACGGCGGACTATGTAAATGCGGCGCGGTTCGAAGCAGACCAAGGAGCGGCGCTTGATGCGTTTTTGAACGGCTTAGCGGGAGAGGTTGGACGGCAATGCCGTCTAGCGATGCCTAAAACGTTTGACGCGGCCGTAGAAGCAGCGGTGCGGATCCTTGAGGTGGAGAGGCGTGTCAAGGTACGACCCGAGTAGAGGAATGTATTTGCGGCGCCCGCAGAAGCCTACTTCTCGTATGCTCGTCCGGAACATTTCGCTCGTGACTCCGCAAATAATTGCGGGCTTACTGGACATTTTGCGCATAACTGTCGTGCGCCATCGCGGAGAAGGAATGGAAACAACCGGGACAGAGTAAGTGATTTAAACGACGACGGGGCCGAGTTCGCCGCCCGCGCAGGCCCCAATTAACTGGAGTGCTGCCACGGATACACCGCGAAAACCTGACGGACAATTTAGCGGTAAGAGTGGAGTGTGGTGGCAGAGAGTGGCGGATTCTAATTGATACTGGTGCGCAAGTGCCCTTACTCGCCAAGCGGTGTTGCCGTGATCAAGTCCCACGGAAATCGCCCTTTCGAATAAAAGGAATCACAGGAGGACACACATAGAATTATGGTGAGGTTTCGGCGCCGGTGAAGTTAGGAAAGAATGTATTCATTGGTCGACTCTCGGGTACGTTAAGGCTATTCTTCTTGTGGAAATTTAAATTAGAAATATTTGACCTTCGATCTTCGGATCTGGACCATTCTAAAGAAAACATTTTTAAGTTTCGTATTCTATTCGTCTTTTTTCACCTTCAGCTCGAAATCGCTCATGATAATATATGGTATATTTTGGAAATATCTTGGCATTTTAAGGGGATGTCGCCTTTACTACCAAGTACATTGTGAAACCTCGAAATCCTATTGTTACTTCAATCCATATAGGTTTAAGCGTGCTTTGAAGGATTTTATTAAGAGAAGGAGAGAAAGACGAAAGGAGGGGGAAATAATTTTCATATAAATCAATTTAAAGAACATTCGTTGCGTACGAGAAGGAAATCCTAAAAATCTTAAGTACTATTCAATGAGATTAAAAATCGTAATAATGACCTAAATTCAATATTATTGAAATAGAAACTATGAAAATCTGAGGAACGTGTTGGACGTTATAATAAACAAACCGAGCATCTAAAAAGTGTATGGAGTGAAGGATTGTGCGATAGGTTACGGGAGTTAGGTAGAAGAATCGAGGACTCGGGGACGGTTTTGGAAATAGGGAGAGAAAGTGATGTTTAAAAGATTCAAATCACAAAAATAACAATAAAAGGCTATGTTGTCCGTCCGTTGGTCTGACAGTGAGCGAGTATGATTGAAAATTGGCAGAAGTAATCTATTCAAATATAAAAATGCGTAGCCGAAAGAAAATTCACGAAAAAATCCAGAGTTCGACTCCAGGGTAATAATTCCACTCTTCGTAAATAACACTCAAAAATCGACTTTTTGTCGTGCAGGCTTTTCTTATTTTGGAAATTAAAATTGGAAAAACCTGACCTACGATCATCCGATTTGAACTATTTTAAAGAAAAATTAATAAAGTCACTTATTCTATTCTTCTTTTTCCAAAATCGCTCATTTGTTTATCTTGACAACGGATTGCTGTGAGAAACAAAATCAATATAAATAGTATTTGTTAAATTATTTTATTTAAAGTTAAAAATTTTAATTCCGTTTTTTATTAATTTGGACCCTTCATTTTTGACGGGCAATTGCGCTAGTATAGTGATATTATCCTTCAGCAGTCTCACTCCTACCTCCTCTTTCTCTCCCTCGGTATCTTTTGTCGAAGCTATAGAAATTCAACTTTCCTTATTACATTCCGGCGTAACTTATTCTCATTTCTCATCAAATATTGTGATGTTTCTCTTCTACTTATAAATACATCTATGTGATTTTTTGGTAATTCCTACAATCGTTTTGTATGCAATGTATTGTGATCTTGGTATGACGATGGGAAGATTATACTAAAAAATATTTTATACTTTAAGTAAATTTTGGAGTATTATTTTGATCTTTCTTGTTATGGCATCATTAAAGAGTTACATTTAAAATACATTGCCTAATATTTTATTAAATGTAAGTTTCTATGATCAAGGGGCATATTTTTAAACGAGGCGGTGTTAGGCGTCAATTTATAACATACAGAACAATGTAAAATAGCAAATTATTTCGTTTGAGTACATAATATTTTGGAATATAAAAAAACAAAGTTTTGTATTTTCCAGTTATAACAAAAGCTTGGTATCTTTCTGTTTTTTGATTTGGTTTGGTGCCTTTATTCAATAAGGGTGTAAGTTTGTTTCACAGTTCATTGTCTCTAATTCGATAATGGAGACAAATATTTGGTGTGAATCACATAATGACTCAGACTAAATTTGTTAAGTCATTGCAATTGCAAGGCCTTGCATTTTATTTTATCCCTAATTTTCCCCATAACTTAGGATTAATATAGTTAGACTTTTTGTTAAGATTAACGGAACTAAGGCTGAAACAAGAAGAAAGAGTTGGTAATGCATCATTTGTGAAATAAACATGAGCGAACGTCAATTTGTGGGAAATAAATGGAGTCACTCGTTGTTTTCTTCGCTGTATTTTTATTTAGTCGTCCTTGTATTCGCAATGGCCATATCATTAAGTCTAGCGACTAAGTAATAATAATATAAATATTATTAATGACGACTTAAATAAAAATAAGAAGAGTACGACTATATGAATACGTAAAAGTAACATCAACCGCAAAAAAGGGGCAAACTCGAACCCCTCATTTAGTTTTCGCTATTGTGATATACTTTCCAATGTTTTTATCCAAATGTTGCATTACGGGGTTTATCAATAGAAGAAGTGAGGAAATAGATGAAAACAGATTCTGATGAACGTGATATAATGAAGAAACGGAAATTTACGGCAAAATGCGAAAGAGGAAAAAATACGATAAAGAGAAGCGAGCAAAGAAAAATGAGATGAATGCAGAGGGAGAGGTAGGAAAAACTGGGTCACTGGGACTGGAAATAGAATAATTAGGAGAATTATGCCAAGTTGGAATACGTATGGGGGAAAGGGAAGTAAAACACGTAACGAATATACACAACAGAAATGGTATGCGTGAAGGTTGTTTCGAGCTCTTCAACTATTGAGTGGCGCTGAATGTTATTCTGAAATCAGATGTTGTCACAAAGCGAGGAAAGCAAGTCGTAAGAACTTTGAAATCCGCTTCGGTTCCACGCCGTCTGACTTAATTTGAAGTGAGGAGTCGCTCTAACTAACTATACGTTCTTTTGGCATTTCTGCTTGCATTTTGTGGCTGGCGATGCATATTTCATTCGAAGGAATACGTAGCGAACCTCGACGCACGTCAACGGGAACGAAGCGCACGAATAACGCTTCTGCGGTGCAAGCTGCCGCATTTTCGTTCAGTAGGATAATTGCCGGCATTGGAGGAGGAGCCGTTAGTGCATCTACTATGCAATTCAATTCGCTGTCTCCTGCCACGGGATTTTTGGTTATGTGCTCGTCTTTGTTACTTTTGATAGTCTCATTTTGTTTGGCCACAAAGTTTTTTGAGTAAGTTAAAAATAAATAAATGCATTTAGGAACTAGAACAATATTATTATTATATATCGTATATTATATCTCGAACGAAGCGTGTTAAGGGTAATTGCGACTGATTAACTTGTCGATGTTAATGTAGAAAATTACAAATGTTAAAAATATTTCTCTGAACAAATAGCGATGTCACGTTTATATTTGAAGTATTTATTTTTGCAATTAATCAATTTTACTGAGAGTTTTTTAATTGAAAGATTCTATATGAATTTTCCCGTATTTTTGCTAATTTGCTGATATGAAAGTCAAAAAACGCTTGGCTGTGATTATATAAGGTGCTGTAGGAGGAGATCTGAAAATAGTGAGGAGAAAATGAAGAAAGGGAATTGTTCAAAAAAAGATCATTTCAGGTGGAGAGACATATTTTAAACGAAAAGAGATTAGAGAAAGAGATAAAGAGATTTTGGAAGAAGGATGTGACCTTTTTGCATATACATTTATTGGTTCCACCAAGAATTACGGCGAACTTCTTCTAAGGAGAGTTGATAAAGAAATAAAATAGCAAATAATATTTCGGACCATATTTTCATTTATTTAAATTATTTCGAAATATAGTCTTAATTTCTCAGTGGGTATTGTTCAGCGATTTGATGAGACTCGGAAAACCTGGTGGTTATGGTAGAAACCTTCACAAGAGCTAAAGATGAACGTAAAGAATATGTCGATAGGAGTTGTGTCGAGGAGTAGGAATATGAGAAGTAGGTTTAAAGGAGAAGCAACAGGATTCGCAGAAGGATGGAAAGGAAGAAGAGGTCTTCTTAAAGATACAAAATGGTTTTTCAGCGGAAAAGTTGCTCTTTAGTATTGAATTTTGGTGTTAAGGAAAATAATTACTGTCACCCCGTGCGAAAAAATAAAAAACTGAGAGAAACGACTTGGTGATGCTACTAATGACAATGGCGAGGAAATGGCTAGAGAGATAAAAAAGAGAGGTAAGAGGCCTAACTCGAATTTTGTCTGTTAAAAAAAACTAAGAACAGCAAGAGTAAATGGAAAATGAATTTTCTTCTCATAATTATTTGAAAGAACCATCAATCACAAAAAAGAGACAAGTAAACGTGTCTTCAAACATTTCCGAAAAAATATAAGATTTCTTAATTTTCCCTAATGTAGATAAATACACCCGCCACCGCGTTACGTGGATTTTTATTTAATTTTAATCTCGGGAAATTATATAACTCGAGCGGCAGATTTAAAAGTTTATATTCAACTATGATATGATTGATATTGAAATATTAATATTCATTCAAAGTTCGCTCAAAGATTAAATATTAGTCAACACGACTTATATATGCAACGTTTATGACTCGAATTGAATAAAAATAATTATTTTGTGAATGAATGGTTAGGAACACCTAAGAAGGAAAATATGGCCTTGCAAATGGATATCGCTTTATAGCCGATTGATTTTTTCTACATTAAAGAGGAAATGTTTTAAATAGATCATTTAAATTAATGACGAGCGGGGAACCTTGAGAGATATGGGTTTGTGAGTTGTAGCTTTAATTAAGTACTGGAATAAAATTAGTTTCTGACACCTTGGTGCCGCGGCACACTGGGGCGCCGCAGCTGATTTTTAGGGGTGCCGCGTTAACATTAGTTTTTTTTAATAAATCAACGATTTGGATGTTTGCAGGTAACTAGGTCATTATTGTTTTCTCTAATAAATTGATTGTAGTGTGGTACAAACAAATGGATGTCCAAAAGTTGTAATGCTCGTTTGTGAAAATGTAAAAACCTGGTTTGAAGTCTGGGGTGTCGTGAAATTGTTCATCTTTGAAAGGCTGCAGCGCCTACAAAATGTTTGGGAACCACTGTCCTACAGAGTGAAAGGATGTAGTTTTAGAAAGAAGATAGTGCAAGTAACGTGGAACACGAAGAGATAAAATGGATTTTAGCTGTATTAGAAGAAGGGGGTTAAGGTCGGACTGAGCAGACTGAGGAGAGCTCAAAGATACGCTAACAGCCTGGGGTGTTACTTTACGGTGAATGCGTAATTCATTTCTTAAGTCTTTTCTCTGTATATCCATCGATAGCACCAAGGAAAGGATCCTTATAAAGAAATTTGTGAATACCTACGGAATTCTTTATTAGATAAATGACATTTTATTTGATTAGTTTTTGTAGCTCAGAATCACTACTCGGCCTTGATGCTAATATCTCGATGTTTCGCAATCAATTTTTATATGCGATTTATAAAGTAATCTCTTATTCTGACTTAACGCTAACTCTAAGAAACCTCTTTTAATGTAACACTTATTATGAAACGCTCTTTTGGTGAACGAGGAGTTCGAAGACGAGGAACGAGTAGGGCGAGTAAGCGAAGGTGGGAGATTTTGCGTGATTAGGGTGCGTATGAGAGAGAGAGAGAGGCGAAGAGTGTAATGGAGGAAAGGTGATAGGAGGGAAAGAATGACGAAAGTAAGGAGTGAGTGAATCTTGAATGTGGGCTGAAAGTAATCAATGTCGACGGGGCATTTAAATGCGCGGTTGGTTCAACGGATGAACGCATCTCTGTGTTCCACGTGTGCGAGTACGATCGATAGAGAGGGGAGGTTTCGGACGGCGTGAAGAGAGAGGTACATTAAGGAAGAGAAATTCATCGCCCGTAAAACATTCGGGCCAAATATATGCCACAGAAAATGGCGGCCATAAAAAGCGGGACGAGGTGCAGAGTCGTATGCAGAACTTGATTCCTTCGTGTGGAAAATAAACACCGCGTACCATTTTTCAAAGTGTTCATCGAGCCGTGGTGGAGCCTCCACGGAATATAAGATGGCTACGTTTGTGAATATCTTCGCATAAGATTGAAATTTTATTCAGTGGATTAAGTAGCCAAAGGTTCTCGTAGCGGCTGCTGAAAGAATACGGCGTTGAGCGTATTAAAGTAAAATCTTCGCTGATTCTGAAGCGGTTACTTTTAAGTCTTTTAATCCCCTTATGCGTTTTGTTTATCCGTTTTTCCGACACGCTACCATTTCCTAAACAAAAGCATAGTGAGATTTTGTTTTGTAGCCAATCGATTTAAATTTGTCTCGTTGTGCACGTTCTTTTGTGGAGGTTCTAGTTATATTATTTCAGACTAGTCATACAAGTATACACAAATTTCAACATTGTATTAACAGTTAAAAAACCGCTATATATTGTCCGCTTAAGCTGATATTTCTTTATTTGTATTCTATGCGTTTATCAATCCCGATAAAACTTAAATTACCTCTAAACGTGAAATTAAAATGTTAAATATTTCATGCATACGTGGTGGGAACTATACAGTATTCATCAACGAGTTCCAGTTCAATAGAGTATCTTATTTAGTCGATTTTGTTTATATGTAATTTTGTATCAGGTTATCTGGAATTTCAATTAATCGATTAAACTCAAAAAAATCCCTTTATCGCGCTAAAGTTTCCGGTTT
The DNA here is from genome assembly GCA_028673005.1 of Tanypteryx hageni. Classification (NCBI taxonomy): domain Eukaryota; kingdom Metazoa; phylum Arthropoda; class Insecta; order Odonata; family Petaluridae; genus Tanypteryx; species Tanypteryx hageni. Next base: position 183,755,751 of record CM054112.1, on the reverse strand, counting down.
GCTCGTTATCCCGTGAAACGTGGTATCAGTTTTGGATGTTCAAATATGATATGATATGATAGGAAAAAGTGTCGGGTAAAATGTTTGGGAGTGAATCAAGAGCCTGTGCTGTAGGAATTTTATCATTTGGATGTGTTAAGGGACAATAAGGGCTATATGGGAAAGGTAGGACGCTGTTTCATTGGAAAGGAGATAACGATGTTGAATAAGCGGCTAAAGTTAGAAGCGGGAAAGGTTCTTAATGAGTACATATTGTTTTGGATGGATAGAGAGGTCAGTGAAGCCGAGAGTTCCGAGAGAAAATCGATTAAGGTCGTTGGAGGATGAAATGTTACTGGCAGTGCCATCATCATTGTGTGAGTGGGATCAAGATAGGAGCTAACTTAGTGAGGAGACATTAAATCTCGTTCCAAAAGAACTCAATTCCCCAAGGGCTTCAACGACCACCGATTCGTATCATCTCCGTCTCTTAATATCCGACCTTTATTTTCTCTCTTGCGATATTTATCGAAGCGCCTTTTTCCGCTTTAATCTTTCTCTCACTCTGTCCTACCTCTCATCACCTCTACCTGCATTTCATCTAAAAAACTTCTACTCAAGTTTTTATTGCTGTGACATGCACTGTTTCTCGCAATTTATTTGTGAGTATTGAAAATAAATGTGCATTTATTACAAAATGCGCCAGGAAACAGCATCAAATTTTATTTTTACTTAAAAAATGCTTTAAAAATGGATAATTACTGGAAACTGATAAAAGACCAGAAATATGACTGCTGGTGGTTTGTGGGCATGTGCTGTCCTGGTGAATGCAAAGACGTCTGAGATTTCTGCCTTAAATAATGAGAAAATCCAGTAATAAACCAATCCGTCTCTTCTCCTCTTGCACCCCTCAACCCGAGACCGATTATCCATTTCCTCGGCGTTCTTCTCTGCCATTAATACAAACACATTTTACCTACTAAGACTCTATAACTTTCGTCTTTGATAGCTCGGCTAGAAAAAAAGAAAGGTTCTCTTGTCTCATCCACATTAATGAAACTACAAGATGCTGGATTTCTTATTCAGCCTTGATGTACTTCCTCTGCCATTAGTTAATCTTTCCCTCTTATAACCTTATCATCTCGCCCTCTACTGTCTTTGATGTCGTTTTCCGTTTGCTCATTTAATCTCATCTGCTACACAACTTATGCTGTAATATATTGGCTTTTCCATAAATTCTGTCGATTCCACGGAGAATTTTCACATCATTCTAAAATTAAACAAAACACATTCAAACGAATAATTTTATCGCTTTTTAGTAGACCTCGCCTCCAATGACATACAAAAAAGAACGAGTTGGCTTCCTCATCTGATATCATGGAAAGAAGTAGGACAACGGAATATTTTTTCAATTTCAAGAACTCCTGCCATGTGCTACCGACGCTAGAAAAAAATGTACCTATGTACATCACAAAAAAAACAGTTCAGATTGTTTTGCCAAAAAATAAAATTGTATTCAAAATAGTTTTAACTCTGAAGCCTTTCACATGATACAATAAATGTTAACATCCCCGAAATTTACATCGAACTCGTTTTGTTCTGTGAAATCATTTTCAGAATATATTTTCTACTCGAATGAAAAAGTAAATCTTTCGTTTTAAAATTTTCATTTGTTATGAATCGCGTTTTATCATGATTTTCCTTTCTCACTTTGAGGATCAAATTTTTCCGGTAATCTCTTAAAAGTTATATTTTTGTAAAAATCCATATTTAGGCGTTCCATGCAGAATCCAATCGGAGACGTCTGAATCAAGTTTTTATTTCAATTAAAATGTGGAAGATAGGACATCTTCTGCCGTTCTCTTAATCATTTCAGTTAACGTACGTGTGCCTCTCCATTTTCTCATTAATTATTTCCCATCTCCTTGTAATTTCTTCACTTTTGCTGCTGTCATTTCTTACCTTTTCCCTTGTTCTTCTTCCTTTAGTGTTCTCCTCAATCCCTTCATCGTGAGTAATTTTCTCTTCTTCCTTCATCCATTCTTATTTAACGTCTGCACATTCCTTCCTTTATTCACTTTATAATCCCTATTCTCCCCTCTCTTAGCCATTAGGTATCTTCTTCCTATACTCACCCCAAATTCGCTATTATTTTATTCACTCAGGAAAACCCTATTAAGTCCCATTTCCATTCGAATTCCACACCAAAAAGAGCTGTCTGTCTCCAAAGATTTTATGCAATACCGGATCTAGAAATTTTTTCGGGCTAGGAGGCAACTTTAAGAAGCTAAAAAGATACCACTTTAAACATTAAAAAAAAATATTTCCTCCCCCAAACTAAACAATTATAAATCTTAAATATTATCAGATTTCTTGGCGGCGAAAGTCTACCGCATGTTGCCACATTTTTGTATATAAATTTTATTTTAACTTCCAGCCTCTTCCTATGACGTAAACGTAGATTTTTATTGTTATTGACTTTCGATGGATAAAACTAGTAAGTTTACGTCATGGTAATACCAAATGTAATTCTTTTATGTCAGTTTTGCGATATATTAGCTGAACATGCCAGTCAAGATGCAGGTATGTTAGATCTCGTTTGATGTAAAATCTCGCGCCACCAATACCAAAGATTATAAGTAATTCAGTTGAAAAAATTAGAATATATATATTGAAATATTGTATCCACTAAAATTCAACTTAAAATTGCAAGCATATAATAAAATCATTTTTTGTAAAAGAATATTAAAGCGAAAACAAAACAATCAACTTCTAGATTTTATTATTCATATTATATTCATTAGGTTTCACTTGATGTTCCTTTTAAAAATTATTTAATTTGAAACGTTCTCAAACGTGTTGGCAAACTTTTGGCTTTTAATTACATATGGCTAGTGGTCGACGTTTACTCAAGTCCAAAATTAGAACACTTGTCACTTTACAGAACAAAATTCATTCTGAGGCCTATGAAAAACAATTGCTGCAATTATTTATCAAGAAAGAGGTAAAATTTCTATGTTGTTTTATATTCAGCTTTATTTGATTTCATTTACATGCTGTTAAAAATTTTGTTAAATAAAAACTATAATTCCAGATTCCCGCAGCTCATAACGAATATCACTGACGTAATTCTTATTCCGTACTATTTAATATATTTCTCTAAAACAGTTACTTAGTAGGGTATTTTGAGTCATCCCCTTTCTTTTTCATCTCAAAATTCTCCATAGGATTTATACCTCCATTAGCCAATCAGGAATTCAGTCGGTTCAATTTCTCTGAGACCTTAACCCCATTCAATATCCTACTTAGATCCATTAATTCCGAATTCCCTCTACTTCTCATTCTACAAAGTGCAAATCTCGATCATTCTCCTTCCCTCCAACGCCTTCCATATCCAACGAATGTCGCTTCCGCTCTATAAAATCCTTATAACGAACCCTCCTTGCCGTTTACTTACCCTAAGCACGTTTGGCGTTCCTATTTATTTTATAACTGATAAATTTAGCGTAAAATGACTCTACTTTGGCTATCATATAAATGGATGTAAATACATCTATTTACGGTACCAAGGAATAATTTACTTCGGCATTAATAATGTCGAAAATAGTTTATACCCAATTCATTTAGTTAAAGATAACAATACTCAGCTTTTTATAAGCTATTCAATGAACAAAATTCTTTTGGGAGAAAAATGACGTATTAATATAGCGAGGTTAAAAAAATGTATTTGTCCCATTTTAGAAGATTACTTTTAACACTTTAAGCTTAATGGTTTTAAATTTTCAGCCAAAAATATGTAAAGCATTAATGAATAATTGGAACTTAAGAATAAACAAATACCAGTGATACACTCGGGTACATCTTTATCAAGTTATAGCGTTGGCATTTACAATTTTTTACTTCACGATTATTCATCCGGCCATCGATTATCCGACTTAACAACATTATCCGGCGGTTCTGGGCGATCCGGCCAAAGTTGCGAGTAATTCGGGGTTTGCCGGAAGGTCGCATCAAAGGCAGTATCAGTCCTGCGAAAGCGCACCGCGTGGTGCCAAAACGTTTCAGGACGATCCCGAGTAGTACAGTAGGATCTAGTTTATTCGTAGCCCAGTAATACGTAATATGTACTCGTTTAGCCATATGTTTTTGCTATCCCCGGCGAAACATTGCAAGTTCATACCTACACATATCGAATTCTAGGTAATTGAATTGTACGTAATTCTCGTATTTATCTATTACAGTCTGAATTTATGTTTTTAAATATTCCATGCTTTATTTATAAAATTTTTACTTTCTTGAAAGTATTGTTTTCATGAAAAAAATCGATTTCGAGATTTTAACGGAAATACACGTTTTGAGATCCCCTGAACAGGTTTTGGCCATTTTCTAGATGATATCTGTGTGTGTATGTGATTGGAATTTTGTGAGTACTCTAACTCAAAAACTATTAATCATGCCAACGCAAAATTTTACATCTGATATTTTTGTTAAAGGCAAAAGAACTGATTAGTTTTTGGTAAAAATCGATCAACCGGAAATGGGTTTTTACTCTTATCACATCAGATTTTTTTAAATATTTGCTTTATTATTTGATTAATGTAAAAAAGTATTCGAATAAAGGAGATATCTTAAAAACAAATATTTTTTATCTGCCACAACTACACCACCTATCGGCGATTAATGTAAACATTTTACGCTTAGTTGCGTCATAGTAACGCTCCTCTTATTTTCTTAATTTTTGGAGCTTTCTGGCTATATCCAATATCAGAAGGCTGTAGGAAATTTAATTTTCTACAACCTTTGTTTGAAACATTACCATTGTTTAAGAGATATTTTAAAAACTAATTTTTTAGCTTCCACCACCACACCACCTACCGGCAATTATAGTAAACACTTTCCGCTTACCATTAGTTGCCTTATAATTAGTAACGCTCCATTTTGTTTTCTTAATTTTTGTAACTTCTTCGCTATATCCAATATCAGAAGGCTGTAGGAAATTTAATTTTCTACAACCTTTGTTTGAAACATTACCATTGTTTAAGAGATATTTTAAAAACTAATTTTTTAGCTTCCACCACCACACCACCTACCGGCAATTATAGTAAACACTTTCCGCTTACCATTAGTTGCCTTATAATTAGTAACGCTCCATTTTGTTTTCTTAATTTTTGTAACTTCTTCGCTATATCCAATATCAGAAGGCTATGGTTTGAGTTTATTTCTGTTCTTTGTAAAGTCTTAAAATTTTTCTCGCAGTTTCTTTAAATATTTATTATCACTTAACCTATTTATTTTATAAATATTACAGTATGGGGTAAGTCATGTGGTGGCCACATCAGATTTTTTACAGTAAGCAAATTCAAAACACTAACATCATATACACGAAACACAAAAACACAATGTTGTAATAGAATGTTAAAAAATAAGCTGTATAAAAACTTGGATGTGATTATCCGGCGTTTTTGAGAATCCGGCCACCCCTTCCCTCCTAGGGCGCCAGATAATCGATGATCTACTGTATATACGTTATTTGTAAGTAATGGGTTCTACAATTATGAATGGCCATTTTAAAGTTCATACTTTGAAAAAAAATTTCAAAGCATAATTGAAATTCAAAACCACTTCGCACACATTCCACTATAGAAAATACTTGTACCCAAGGTTACGACTTATACCGCTATCAATTTTCTAGATAACGGCTTCGTCGTTTGATTTTACCCTTAATTTTTACCGGTTTTTAGAAAACTCCGCGTATGGTTAGTTTTGTCTGTCTGTATGACGCGCTACTACTACTTCTAAACGAAAGCTGATAAAAATTTCGTTTTTTCGCCGATAAATTTAGTATTTTGTCTCGTTGTGCTCCTTTTCTTTTTGAAGTCAAACGGCCTACAGAACGAGGGTAAAAAATTTTATTTTACACTCCATTTTTAGCGGTTTAAAAAACGCGTATGCGTTAGTTTTGAATTTTTTTCTTACCCTGTTAATCATCCTAAACGAAAGCCGAGAGAGGCTTCGTTTTTTTGCCAATCGGTTTAGCATCCATTCTCGTTGTGCACTTTATCATGGAAGTCCATCTGTTTGTTTGTTTATCTGACGAGCTAACTCCTGAACGAAAGCAGCTAAAGACTTCGTTATTTCGTCAATCTATTTAGCATTCTGCCTCGTTGTGAACGTTTTCTTGTGGAGATTCTAGTGACCAGTAGAGTGAAAGTGAATAATGTTAAGTTCAATTTCCTTTTTTTTGAAAAACGTTTTGTTTTAAAAATTCTTTCTAATTATATTAAATTATTTTTATAAAATTATTTGTGTAATTACTCTGTTATACATACATTTTAACATTTCTGTATTAACAATTAAAAAAAACTCATTTGCTTCCTGCTTCATCAGCCCTTACTTGTTTATTATAGCTACATACGGCATACGATCGTATATGTCTATTATACCTCATACTATATGTTATTGTAAAATAGATTTTCGTGAGCGCCTGACTCGCTTCTGCTAAATTTTATCCAGTTATTCGCGTTTTCTATTAGGGTATAGTGCTTTTGTTTCTATAGTTGCCTTGTGGCGCATTTATTTAGATAAAGGTATTTTTACTCCTTTTCATTTTTACGAAGAAGTATAAATATTTTGTGATTAAATCAAGGATATTGAAGATCACGAAATTTCACACACATATCAGAATAGGATTTTATATATTTATTTTTATTGTATACGAGTTGTCGGTGCTTGCATACTGCAAGCGCTTAAAAAAAATCACCATACACCAAGATCTAAACTCGTAAATAAACCAACGCGATCTCCAGGGCAACACCACTTATGTCACGTGGAGCCTATATGAATAATTAATAAATTCCATGAGTAATATCAGTATATTTATAATTTTCCGTGAAATTAAGGCAACTGTCCATATTTTACAAATTCTCTGACAATCGGCTCGTTTCCAAGTTTTCGTATTTCACGTTTAGTGACACAGATTGCACTGCATGAGCAATAAGAATAATCATCATTAAGACTATACCCTATACATTAAATTTATGGAAAAATTAGGATATTTTCTGTTAGGAATATGGCATAATCATTCATGCCTTCAGCGCGTATTTGAAAAAAATATCGCGAAATAAGTATGACGCCATTATATTTATCAATTGAAAAGAGTTAAAATTTCTCAATAAACTACGAAACACAACATTTAAATACTTTTCATGTTTTATCTTCACTTCTACCAAGGTTGCTTCTCCTATTGTGATTCCTTATAGACCTGGAGAAAAACAAACCTATTCGCTCCTTCCTACAGACGATAATCCAAATTTAATCATAATGTTTGTGATTTCAGTAGTACGTGAGAATTACAATTATCTATTATACCCTCAATCACAGTGCGTAATGCAATTAGTGTATTGGATACAGTAAAATCTTACATATTATCGGAAGAAAATATTGGTGATGATGTTTTCATAATATGCATTATATTTAAATTTAGAGTAAGTTGACTTATATGCTTATGGGAATAAACTTGATGTTAATTCGAATAAAGAAAAATGAAAAAATATATTTTCCTAACTCGAATTTTCTATAACTCGAATAAGTTTTGCTTTCCTTTTACATTTGAGTTATAGATGTTCCACTGTATATATACAAATATTTAAAAATATATTTCCATAACTTGAACTTTCTATTACTCAAATAATTACTACTTTTCCTTAAGGTTCGAGTTGTGGAAGTTCAATTGTAAATCGTTATGACGGCATTAATTTCTATTAAAAACATTAAATTACTGCAATCGTAATGTATAATATCAGATCCTTTTAAAAGCATTGAGGTCGTTTTCATAGTATTTAAAGTTTTTCATTGTTGAAAAGTGGAAAAAATTCACACTTTTTCCGATTAAAAGCAGATATTTACGCTAATTCTGTAGGTATTTGAATTCTGCTTTAAAAATTAAAAACTCCGTTCTTTCAGATAGACAACTGTTTTTTTCCCGAATTCGTGCCCTAATTTAAAGTAATTTAAAATTGCATTTTTAGAAAACCTTGCACTGAATCCCATAATTTTCTTATGGGGTATTGAAATGGAACATTGGGGTTAAAAAGACCCCTAAAATATAAACTTTTTGTGATTTTCGATTTTTCTCGTAGGTTGTGCCACTCGACCTACCTGAATGCCAAATTTCAGATTTCTAGAAGCACCTAAGTTTTATTTTAGTGAGTGAGTGAGTGAGGCACAAGTAGCTATATTATATATATATATATATATATATATATATTTATATATTATATATATATATATATATATATATATATATATATATATATATTTATTCATTTGGTTTAGAGGTGCGCTACCTTTATTGTTAGAGGAACACATATAGGGAGAAGGAGCTAACAAGTTTCCACTCCGACTGTAGAGGCAGGGACTGTTTGAATTCTTCTCACTTGTCCTATAGCTGGTGAGTATACGATGGAAGAGTAATCAGTTTCGAAACCATTTAATTCCGAAATGTTGGGTAAAGTAGATTGGATTACGATAATGGAACGGAGAATAGTAATTGAACGAACTGAGATAATTGTATGGGATGAGATAGGTAATTGAAAAGTAGGACAGTATTCGCTAGAAAAGATTTTCCTGTAAATCCAAAAGCAAATAATTCTATTAAATCTTTCAGCGCAAAATCTAGTTTGGTCGTAATATAATCTTGAGGAATACTAGAATTTTACTTTTAATTGACTATCTTTACACTTATTTGGGCTTGAAAATCAGTTAGTCAGTGTTTAGCAGCTTTGTTGCAAAGTGTTCGGTCCAATTAAAAGTTGATACACTGTAAAGATAGCGAACGTTCTCCGGAACTTCATTTTATGAGCAGTTGGTTTTTAAAGAAAAACAATGAATTTTCTTAACAGAACAAAAAGATGAATGATTCTCAATAATTTAATAGTTATTAAAGTAACAACATTTATTCTACCTCAATTTGTTTTTATTGTATTAAAACGCTGTAAAAAACACCTAAAACTGATTTTATTAAAATTGGACTTTATTTTGCTTAGGCATGCGAATTATCAATTCAGAATTAATTTTTCTCTGCATCTCCACAAATGTATAAGTAGGTTTGCCAAGTTATAAAATTTGGTAATGTTTACCAAACAAATTGAGTCTCTGCTAATCTAATAAACCTCCACTGTTGAACTATTTTTGGAGAGAATTGCTTTTAAAAACGTAGTTTGCCCGAGGGCTTAATTTAAAGCGCTATTTCCTCAAAACGCAAGTAATTTGTAAATAAATAAAATGTCTAAATATTTAGATAGAAATTTCGTCGACTAAGAAAAATCTTGAATATATCGCTGAGCCTGAATAATTTCTTTGCTAAGTATGTCTTTTAAGGATTAGTCTGGCCGATTTTATGTTGATAAATAGGATTATGCTACCTTTGCAGTCTTGTTCTCTCTTGGCGTGCTGTAACCTATCCAAGTCGTTAAGTTTATAATTTAGTATCGGAAATAAATGAAAATGTAGTTCCTTCGACTATTTACATCTTTGTTTTATTGATATTCATTATTTCGGGTTTTCGACTTTCAGTATGAAAGATAACATCAATCTTATGTTGCTGAAGGGTGCCATGTCTTCTGTGCTATATCCGTATATATGATATGTGAATATTTTCTCTCTATTCGAACCGTGTATGTATTCTTTTTCGCTTATTATAAGGTAATTGGCCAAGCGAAGCGACTTCTCTCCTGTTGAGTCCATGTGCATTATGTCTGCCAGTTTGTCTGTTTGTTTGTTCTACGATAACTGCAATGTGATTCTCCCCACTAGCTCTATGTGCGCAGAACGAGGCCGAAGATCCCGCAGATCCCCTAGTATATTAAGTGCCCGTTCAGGAATTAAACTCACTCTTGAAGGCATTTAGAAGAATGTTAAGGTGAAAACATGTTTAGTAATTAAAGAGTGATATCCTAATGAGGGCCTGTTTGCAAACACTTGATATTTTCCCAATTTCTCGAGTTTTTCTTCCGTTGCGGTCTATGAGAGCATTTTTTCAAGATAAGCATTTCCCACACTAGATACCGCTGATCCATCCTGGTTGCTGTTTTAATGCATATAAAATGCTAAAAATAGCTGCATCTATATCCAAACTCGGAAATTAACCATCCGCAAGAGGATGCAAAAGGATTCAGCAGAGAGAGCTTCGTCTCAGCAGTTAAAGGGATAGAGGTTAATTAAATCTTATGCACGAAATATTACGAATTTAAAATATAGCTGAAAATAATATGCTTATATTTACATATATAAACTTTTTGGAATTGAGGTATTTGAATTTCAATGGATAAGATTCCATTTTCCTTGTGTTCTTGCTGGTTTCGTCGACGCGCCCATTTGAACACCAATATGCGTCGGATATAGGGAAAATGGAGGTTGTGAAAGATGGAATCAGGCAGTATGAGGACCAAAAGGAAGGTATGGGGCGAGAGGACCAATGACAGAGGTAGAGAGAGGAAGGATGTAACACTCTTTCAGAGAAAAATCATCGGACTCCCAACGAAGCCGGTGCCTCTACTCGCGATTTACAACACTATTACTCGCATCGCCTTTTCGTTCCGCACGATAAACCTATTCCGCACGATAAACCTATTCCGCAATGATTTTTTCCAACCATCTCATACCTTTTGGAATCGCTCGGGCATTGCCGGAGAAGAATAGCCAGAAAGGGAAAAGGTACGAGGAAAAAAGTGGAGGGTGAGGATGAAAAGGAGATATGGGTGCCTTTTTTGGTGAGATTGAGAGTCTTAGTCCCCTTCATGCATCTAAACCTTAGGCAGAGAGGGATATGAAAATGATAGGGTTAGACAGATTACGCCAACTTCTTTATTTATCCGCAATAAAATAGTGATTTTAAACTTGGAGTACTGGCAGAGTACAAACGACCGCAAAATTCACAAGTTAATAAATCATTGTAAGGAGAATTTTTCGTCTTATTTCTTTGTCTAGGTTCCCCGTAAGAATATATAGGGATGAGTGCAGTGACTAAAAAATTTGTATTTTTAAATTAGTCAGAAGAACAATTTTGAGCGTGGAAGGCGTACCGACGAAAAAATTTAAAATGCTTGATTGTAGTTAAATTTCAATTGCTTTCCGAATTTACCCGTAATTATTTCTATTTCCGAATGATACGGAAAATTTTAATCAACAGGAGATTTTAGTTTCTATAACTACTTCGCACATTTTTATCCATATTTATTTATTTACCTATATTTATATTCAAATAAGAAAATTTTTATTTTACTTGTGTTCGTAATATTTGTTTTATGACTCAAATTCTCTCAAAGGCTTTGTGAGATTAATAATCATCTTATAGGCAACGTTTATTATATAATGAGGTACTTAAGATAAGGAGGACTTTCGCAACTCGAGGTGAAGCTAGAGAATGGAGAGTGAGAGAGAGAGAGAGTACAGGAAATTGTGTGTTGAATGATGTAAAATCCCTCTAATCCAGAGGTTTTCAACCGGGAGTGTTAGGAGTTTTGGAGGGATACGCAGATGCGTTCATTATAATATTTTTGTTCTAACGTCGTTTTTTATGCATGACTTGGGAGTTAAAAGTTGCGATCTTACATCTAAGAAGAACGTTATAAAACCAGAAAATACGCCAAAGATGTGAATTTTAACGTTACAAACGAGAAATTTATCTTAATGCAGGTGTTATTTATATATTTATAACTTTAAATTTTACTAAGGGGTATCTGACCATTAAAAATATACAAATTCACATTATTTAATATTCTTATTTTTCTGCTAGTATAACTCGTCCTCTAGTTTAGTTTTTTTTAATCGTCAAGTATAGTATCTTTCTTTTTATTCAGTTATTGCTAAAAGGACGGAGGAATATATTAATGTGTTTGACCGTATCAAAAGATATACCTAAATCCGCGGGGAATGCCATGTTGACACACTGTTTCTATATAGAAACACCAAGAAGAAGAAAAGTAGATATTATTTCATGAGCAAAGTTCTTCTAAATGTTCAAAGCGCACGACTTGTGGATTAGGGTCGATAATTAGAAATGTTTATTTAATAAAATGTTTTTTTCGTTCTGAGGAATGAAAATGAGAATTTAAATGGCGCAAATAGCTAATATTTGAAAAAATGGTATTAAGCATTGATTGAAAAATAACGTTTACCAAGCATGTATAAACAAGGAAAGGAGATATTTAGGAGAGTAATCTACTACTGATAATAAAATTTAGTGTATGAATAAATTCTCCAGCACATATTTAAAAATTGGAGCATTAGGATCAGCCCAACATGAAACGACGTCTTTGGATGAGTATGTGTTTTGAAGGAAGAATAAGTTAGTAGGTGCGGAAGATCGGCTATCAAAGGGACTTGTAAGGAAGATTATTTGAATGTTTTTTGCCAATAATATGGTCGCGAGGTCGAATCTCACTGCGGACATGAGCATACGTGCCTTTCTTTGTTTGTGTATACTATGTCTTTGTAAAAGGTCTAACATCTGCTGTATAATAGCTGATAAAAATAGATAAATAAAAAGAGAAAAGATGAGGAAAAATTGAAACCAAGAGAGAGGTCGGAATTAAATATTTCCTTGTAATGCGTGTTATAGAGACAAGGATAGAGTAAAAAGTAAGAATAAAAAAGACAAACTGAAACAGATGCCAGTTTACAGACCTTTAGCTGTGCTTCGTTGTAGAATTTAAAATATAAAACCAAAACGTTTCCTTAAAATTCATATTTGTTCTCCGAATGGCTATATACTAAAACGTTATTCATGCATATGTTTTTACGTTGCAATGGGTCAATTTGCTGCAGACATGTCCGCTGCCATGCTTGTGAACATGTATTCCTGAAGACTTTCTAATGCAAATTAGTCACAAAGATGGGTCAATTTATCATCCATACTACGATTTAGTATTATGGCTACGGGATTTACGAATTCCAAAGGACGCCCACGAGATTTGCAATTTATTTTCCTACCACCGATTTTCGAATTCGCGTCAAATCGGTCCACATATTTGTTTTGATCGTCAAAAATTGAAGTTTTTATCAAGAAAAATCGTTTTCCGTCATGGCAACCCTAAGGCCGATTCACATTATATGTAACGTCGTTTCGACACGGACCGTCTTCGACACGTCAACATTTCTTCTAGTATGTATTTAGATGGAGTTGTGTACACCATCCGTCACGTCTCCATTACGTCATCGTTCCGTTCCGTCACGGTTTCTCTGGAGGAATATTTGACGGTGACGGTCCGAACGTGTCCGTACGTGTGCCTTTCTTACAATGTTAACACCTCACCCGTCAGGTTTCCGTCAGTGCCTGTTATATTGCAAATAGTAGTAGTTCGTTTTTATCACAATGGACGCAAAACTAATAAAGTTGTAGTAGATATTATTTTTTAATTCATCTATATTTACCTTCTTGATCAATATGCTGAATTGGTACTTAGATATTCTGAAATACTGATTAAACTTTCACTCATCTTATGCGAAGTTCTTAAAGAATGTCCTAGATTATCTTACCGATTTTATGTTCCACAAGCATTTATGCACCATTATTTTTAGTGCGGATAATCTAGCGTCGATGCTCCTCTTCTTCATTTAAAAGTAGAGATATTACTCCGAATCAATAAGCTATAACCACTGAAAAGTTGACGGTCCCTGTCGAAGTCTCAACATAACACGTGAACATTGATGAAAAATGACTTGAATAATACGGTCCATGTCGGTGCGTTGTCGTTACGTATAGTGTGAATCCACCTTAATAGTCACATTTTTCACGGTTTTACGTAATCCTAATAGGACTGGCATTGAGTATGAATTCTTTTGCTTATTTGAACGACTATATAGGTCAAGGGTCAGCAACCAATGCCTTGCGGGCCACATGCGATCCATGAGAGCGCTTTATGCTGTAATGAAGAACTGATCGGGAAAATGTATATTAGAGTGAAATTATGGTCTGAAAACCTTTCTGGTGAAGTTTTAACGCTAGTAAATTATGTCGATTTGATTTTTGCTTAAATGAGACCACAGAAACCAGGTAATTTCTGATTTATTCATTCATCTGGCCCGCTGGCGATATTTTAACTTTCATTTTGGCCGTCCGAAGCATTTACTGCGAATTTTGCCCGCCGTGCAGAAAAGGTTTCCGGCCTCTGATATAGATGTAGAGAAAGAGTGAGGGTTTGAATTTGAAAAGGACGGGAGGACAGAGGTAAAGAGGAAGAAGAAGAAAAAGAGGGAGAGCGATGGATTGGGAGCGGAGGGCAAATAAGAGGTGAAAGGGAGGAAAGAGAGGGAGAAGGAGGGCGAGGGGGAGGGTGAGGGAGGGAGATAGATGGAGGGAGGGAGATGGAGGGATGGAGATGGAGGGAGGGAGATGGAGGGATAGAGATGGAGGGAGGAGATGGAGGGATGGAGATGGAGGGAGGGAGGTAGATGAAGGGAGGGAGGTAGATGAAGGGAGGGAGGGGGTTGAGAGAGGGAGGGGGTTGAGGGAGGGAAAGGGTTGAGGGAGGGAAGGGGTTGAGGGAGGGAGGGGGTTGAGGGAGATGAAGGGAGGGAGGAAGATGAAGGGAGGGAGGAAGATGGAGGGAGGGGAAGAGGGAGGGAGGGGCAGAGGGGGGAGGGAGTAAGAGAGGGGAGAGAAAGATAGGGAGACGCAGAGAGAGGGAGTTGTACTTGTGTACGTGTTATGTTATTGAACGTTTTTATGGGGAAATGCATAGCTTTGTGAATGACTTATTTATCGAAGTGATAGAAACTATCTCTCCAGTTATATGATGGGAAGAATAAGAAATTGTATTCATTTTTCTTTAAAACGGTACAGGTCCGAAGATCTTAGGTTAATTCTTTCTAATTTTAATTTCCAAAAGAGTAAAATCCTGTAAGTCAAAAAATCGATTTTTACGTGTTATCATATGGGAAATAGAAATTATCAACTGGAGTCGAACCCGGAACTTTTTGAGAATTTTGTTTCGTAAGCGGCTTTTACTATAAGAGTCCAACATTCCTAACAAATGTTTATCTTCTACCTACTCGGAAATGGCACTCCTCTCTACTTCCCCCCTCCCACCGAAAATAAAAATTCTGGCTCCGAGGTGCACATCTCCATGGTCCCATTAGTAAATGTACCAAGTTTTAAGTCTCCAAGTTTCTTGGTTTTCGAGATATGCTGCTCACGCACGCACACGCACTCATTGCCTTTTATTCATAGAGATGTGTAAGGGATGCGTGCTTTGAATGCTTTAATACGAGAAAGAAGGAGAGAGACAGTGGGGGATACAGACACAAAATTAAATGTTTCATAAATTAAGAATAACTTTGGGCGTATAAGAATTGTATGGCGTAATGTATTTCTTTTTCAAACCATTTCTATTCGCCCAAAACTATTTTTACTCTCTGGAACACTCAGTTATATGAATTTTATATTTATTGCATACTTTTTAGTGCATATAATAGTTTACTTCATTAATTTTTATTTCAATTTTAACTTAATACTTAATTCACACATACACGTTATCTTTGACGGGCAATTACGCTAGTTATAATTATTATTCTACCCGTTCTTGTGGTTTCATTTTCTCTCTTTACAAATCAGTTACGTGTTTTACTTGATCGTAGAAAATATGCTTTCATAACTGTGAATAGTGATTTTTGAAAACTTTTTTGTTTTACTTGTTTCAAGTTCAGACTTGGTCATTAATAAGTCGATTTATGTATTTTTGAGTTGTAAGATTGTTATACGTGTGGTTGATTTGTGTTTCGTCTGATACTTAGAGGGAGTAATTGTTTTTGATATTTGATTTTAGCCAACCAACAATTCACGCATTGAGAAAATTGACTTCGGGTGTCATATATTTCACGATCGAGTTATTTAACAAAATAAAAAATTTCTTTACAAATTAAAAATTTTCCAAGATATAAATTACAAGATATAAATATTTAAAATGGTTTTATTTCTGTATCGTATATTAAAATGAGTAAAAAGTGGATATTTTCAAGAGGCAAAACCATCTAGGAAAAATAAAAATTATGCAATCTAACAATAATAAAAGGCTACTTCTGTCCCTTGGTCCCTTTGTGGCTCCCTCTGTCACGCTATAAAAATGTGAATAACTCGACAATGGAACGAGATTCATTTTTTATATTTGGCAGGAATGATCAATTCACATATTGTAAGATGATGACGAACAGAAATCTCGAGAAAAGTCCTAGGTTCGACTCCAAGGTAGGCATTTCCATTTCCCACATGATAACACGTAAACATCAACTTTTTGACATACAGACTTTTATTCTTTTTGAGAACTAAGATAGAAAGAATTCACTTATGATCTTCGGATCTAGCCCATTTAAAGAACAAGTGAAGATATAAAAATGAATTTTTATAACCAAATTTTATGTAGTTAATATTTTAATATGAATAAACTCTATAATATAATTATGATAACCTTTCTGCTTTCATGGCCGTAATAAGATGCAAAAATGTCTACCAGCTCTTGAGTGATGTGGGAGTCTCACTATTTAACTTTAAATCTTTTTAAAGTTGTGAGAATGGCAGACAGAGGTAGAGAACTGTAAGAATGTTTGATATATATAAGTAGTAAGAAGTTTGATAGTATCTTTTGTTTCATTAATGAAAATACTGACTTATCCATTCCTATTGCTTAGAATTAACGAAAATATACTGCTAGTTCAGAGTAATTCATCTTTAGATACTAGTAGGAGTGAAACTTGCATATTTCATCTTTTAGTCACCTAACTTAAATGACAAAAATAATAAATTGTTCTTTTCCTAAGATCACAACAACCATCCATAAAAAAACCACTGTATAAGTATAGTTAGCTGAAGAATTGCTAAGCTACAACACTTTAAAATGTTTTATTTAAATTTGTTCAAATCAACGCCCTTTACAACAGCAACCTATCTCAAATACTGAAAAAGGGAATATTATACTAAAATGTGAGGGCTTTTAGAAAAAAGCAAGAACAGCTGGTCTTAAAGGTCTATAAATAGAAAATATTTAGCCCAAAGTAAAAAATAAGCCAAGTGAACAGTTCCAAAGAATAAAATTATTTTCATGGCACAGGCTATATAAATATAGTCATCTAAAGTAGTGTTCAAATGAATTTTCAATGTGAACTATTCCGAGAAGATCGCATTAATGATTATTAGTAGCAGAGCAATACGAATTTCATGATAATGTAATAATAATAAAATACATGTATAAGGCAATAAATAATAAAATCCATCAAATGCTTACATGTACATTGATTTTCCAGATGTAATGAAACTCATAGGGAAAACCGTTTTTAGAATAATCTTAAATGAATAATGATAAAACGTTTTTGAGATAATTAAAAACTTATTATCAATAATAATTACGATATATAAAAACTTACAACTATTAGCAGAAATATCCCTTCAAAAAACGTAGGAATGCTAGTATCAATACAAATCCACATTAAAATGAGACTTCTATTAAACAATGACAATAGTTTGTTTAATCTTGCTGCTATGATAGACGCGTTTATCTTCCCACGCAAATTTAAATACACATTTATCACGGCGCTTATGCAAGAATCTGGTGGCCGAGGTGACTAAATCACTCGCCACTCGTCTTACGTGATGGTGAGGTGACGTGGTTCGAATATATATATATATATATATATATATATATATATATATATATATATACACACACACACACTAGTAGAAGGTGCTTGCATACTGCAAGCATTTCATCTCACCTTGAAAAAACATTAATTTTTTTGAGAGATATTTCATCATGGGAAATATTTCATTAATTCAAATGATTTCTCCTAGGGATCAAATATCTTTTTTTCCTTAAGGAATAATAATAGAATAAAAAAATTGCTAATTTTTGAAATTTAATGCATATTATACGTTTTCCACATAGGGTTAATAATGCCACACATTTACGCCAAATTTTAAATTTGTAGCACATTTAGAAGTGAAATAATATTCATCTAATTGTTTAAATTAAAATAATTTTTAACGGCCGCAATAAGTATTTCATAGATACAATGAATTGTTTATTCGTTTTAATAGACTAAACTCTAAATAACTTGAAAATTTCAGCTCTCTAACTCGTCCCGTAGTATCTAAACATTTACCTATTTGTTTAAATTTTAAGAATTTTTAACTGCCAAACAAATTAAAATATCAAAATTTGTATAATCCTTATTTCGTTTTTTTACATTTCCTACCTCTAGAAAAAATTTCAGCTCCGTAGCACATTTGGAAATACATAAACCTTGAAATTTTGTTTAAACAATTGCAAATTTTTAGCGGCCGCATTGTTCCATTTTTTCAAGATTTTCGTTTTTTCTAGTCGGTTATGCGCAAAATACTACCCAAGAAAAAAATTTCGAATCTCCATCTCATCTGGAAGTGCCTAAACATTAGTATCCTCCTATATGTTATATATTATCTCCTCTGTAAGAAACGTCTATGTAGAAGGGGTTTGCGTGGACTGAAGAATGAGAGGTATGGCGAAGGGGGGGAGGAGGGGGAATGGCGTAGAGGAGTGGGTGGAGGGAGGAGGAGGAAGGGGAGGGGCGTAGGGGAGGGAGTGTGGAGCGAATGGGGGAAGGCTTGATCGGGAGACAGGAATAGAAAAGAAATGATATATAAATCGAAGTTAATATAAAGGTTAGTAAAAACTATGATGTCTCTTATTCCGTTCACCTATTTAAGCCTACAGTTCGAAATTCCTCATGTTAAACGTTTAATCAACATATTTTGGGAAAATCTTGCCATTTTTACGGGATGTTGCCATGCCAAACCCATTACATTGTTAAACTTTGAAATCCTATTGTTATTTCAATCCCTATGGGTGAAAGTGTACTTTGAATGCTCTAACAATTAGTACGAGAGAGAGAAGGAGAGAAATTCTTTTCATAGAAACCAATGTAAACAACATTCGATGCATTATTTATGAGGAGTACATTTAAATGTAGAATATTGATCATTAGCATATTAAAATTAGGTACTTAGAATCACCGTAGAAGTTCGAAACTTGAAACAAGGGACGCCTAAAAGAACGAAAGTTTGTTTTCTTGCCATCGAAAGAAAGTCAATGCTTACTTATGTTCGTTTTTTATTTCACAAAAACATTTACCGTTGAATTTCAACGGGAATCTCCCTAGTTTTTCTAAAAATTACTTCGATGTATGTTACGCCGAATCCGTGAAATTGCCGAATTCGTGACCTGGGCAGCTTTTTTTTCCTAATTCGTGTAATGGGCTAGAAATTGATCCATTTCGTAAAAATGGCAAATTTAGTGCATAGTTCGTTCGTGAATTGGGCAAAGATTATTATGCCTATTTCATGAATTGGTCAAACACTTGAAATAATGAATAAATTAAAACATATTATTGTTATTGTTCTCCGTCCGTCCGTCTCTCTGCCGTCTTCAGCTATCGTATAACGTGAGTAGTTTTTTAATATTAAAAATAAAAATGAGATTTAACTGTAAAATTAGAAATAATAAATTTGAGATAAGTTTTCGGTAAGTCTTGAATCAGCTATAACATTATTTTTTTTATCCTTAATTATTTCGTGGAAATACTTTTTTCCGCGGTGCCACGGAAAATTATTTCTTCGTTTGATTTTGACGAATTGGTTAAAATGGTATTCGTTATTTCTGAGAAAGATATTTCTTTCTGGAATAATTAAAAAAGTGGAAAACTTTCGAATAATCTTGCAGTCACAAGGATTTCCCGCGAAAGACAGCGTGACCTTTTTCACTTCTAGAGAACCTTTCAATAAATCTTAAATGAAATACTTTTCTTTTTCCATGTTATGTGAGTCGAATCCCGAGCGTCCGCTCAATTTCTATTTCCTTTCTCCTACATTCTCACTTTTCCACTTCGCCTTCTTTCTTAATCTCTTGCTGCCAAATATTCTTTATATCAAATTCCACTTCTCACCTACCATCTATTCTCTCTCCGTCCTTTTGTCCCCTTTCTATGCCTCGCCCGTTTCTCTCCCATATTCCCATGCATTTCCTTCCTCTTTTCCCACTCCTATTTCGGCAACACTTCTGTCTAGATCTCCGCCGAAAATATTGTGCCACTCTCACCGTTATATTTTATGGTCTCTTCTCTTATGGTCTTTCGTTCCTTTGGTCGGCCTTGTGTTACGCTTTCAAGTACTTGAGTTTAAGTTATGTTTGAAAAGTTAATTATTTATATGTTCTCGGTTGTTGTCGCTAATCTTTACTATGGTTATGTAACGTTATTTCCCATTAAATTGAATGAAAACGATTTTCCTCAATATTTTAGATTGCAAACAAGGCAAACTATTTTTCCAAAGATATAACGATGACCTGCAACCCAAATTGTGAGTTATTATTTTTAGTTTTTCGCCGTTTCACTTCATTAATGACACTTATCAGTTTCACAAAGTTAAGTATAATAGTGGAATAGAATAACTTTTGTTGCTTTTTTCGAGCTGCTTTTGAGAAAAATATGAGTTATATTTCTAATGCCTGACGAAAAGACATTTTTAATGCTTTATTTACAGATTGAAATGTTGAAATAAATTATTTAATGCGCGTTAACAATGGCACCGCTACTTAGTTGCTCACTTAAGGAAACATTTTAGGTACCTTGCCTAATGTTATTCAAGTTTACCTCTAAAGATTATCCCACAGTTCCGTGCAATAGTCGTGGATTATTTGAATGCGGTTACTTCTGGTAAAATATTTCATATTTTCGAAGTCCCTCGACTTTCATATATTACACAACCATGCTGTTAAGCAAAAAACTTAAAATTATAAAATGATTAACTTATTTACCGCTGTAAAGTCGTTCTGAAACGATTACCTGCATACGGGAGTAATACTAAGCATTACCTTTTTTGTGCTGAATTCCCATAAGCAGCAATGTTATATGTGAGTACGGTTCTCAGTCAACCTAAAAAAAATAATTTCTTATTGCAAATAATGCAGTTTAACAGAAAATAAAAGAAAACGTGACTGCAAATGAAAACCTAGCATCATAAAGTGAAAACTATTCTTTTAATTATCTTCAAAACACATAGCAAATGAAAACCCAGCATTACAAAGCGATTACACTTCTTTCAGCACTTGCGTTGGCGGTGAAGTTGAAACTGAGCTACAAAATAATGAAGTTAAGAGTTACCATATTTGTTTACTTCGAAAACTGCTAATAATGAGCATTTTAAATATAATAATGTCCTTTTCTAGGGCGCCAAAGTTTACACTGAATATCGAAACAAGGTAGTGGGAGTTCACGCTTGTTGGAATCGCAAATGACGCGAAATGTAATCGGCACAAAACAGAATGGACAAAATATTTCGTCGCAAAGTGCAAATTCGCGAACCGCAAGCACGTGAAGTTAAAAAAAGATGGGTGCATTTTAAAAAACAAATAGGCCAAATACATTATAGTTTTTTGTTCATAGTAATGATGAAACACTAAGACAAAATCCAAGTACCCCAACATTTAAAAATACAAGCAAACCAACTGCACTTTGTCACATTCTATTTGTATTTTGACATTACAACACTTGCAACTCTCTGGCTGCGGTCCACTTTACAAACCAAAAATATGATTTCAACTTGGCTCGTCACCCACCACTCAAAGAGATGCGATATATTCAAAATGCAAGTTGAAGAAGCACACAAGTGGAAATTTACAGAAGGATATACCTTACGTTAGTAAATTGCACGATTTGCATTTACTGAAGGTTGCAACATACCTGGTAACCTGTTTAGGAAAACGGAAACACGAAATTTATCAACTCGGCAGCCATACTGCAGCACAATACTTGGTGCTGATAAGCCTAGCTTTATCTGTCATCTTTTCAAACTCAGAATGACGACATGACCTCAACCACACCCCACCAAGGAATACGTGCAATACAATATGAATATATAGACTATAACTATATTACATTTATGTTATATTATTATTATTTAAATTACTGAAGCTAAAATTTTGATATTTTAGTGGAAGTTATGGAAAGTTTACAAAACAACCCTAGATAAGGAGGACGCTAAGGTCGGCGATGCTAATACCCTCTATAGATAAACGCAAAGACGTACGAGTGTCGGATGGTTTCACCTTTTGCGTATAACTCGGCCACATATGAAACCTTTTTCGACTATATATTCAGTCCCAGTTTACCTCACTAAAATCCTCTTGATGTTTAAGTGGAAACTTTCCCATGCCCTCTTCCACCATCTTGTCCGTCTCCATTCGATCCTACTACCCTGTAAGCACACCCAGACGGGTGCCATTTTTAGGCTGATTTCCAAAGGAAACAGCTTTATGAAATGGTCCTGTCTTTTGCACAAATGGACCGATTTTCATGAAGCTTTGTATGAGGCTCGTGCTGCCAGGATCCACCTCCGGTCTATATTTTATTTGGCGAAGATTGAAGTCCAAGGTTCGATTCCAGGAACATTTTTTCCCTATTTGTTTTAAATAGGAAATCTCAAATCCATCGTGCAGAGATGTTTTCTTTAATACTTTAAAAAACCTTAAAATTATGACATCGGAGCAAGTTTACTGTTCTAAGGAGAAAAGAATGTAAATTCTAATTCTTATCACAATTTTGATAATTGATCGTACTTTCTTGAATTTCTACTAAAACAGCGTGTTTGCGTTTTAAATCGCATTTTATCGGATTGTTGCCATGGAGACGATTATTACCGAACTCGGCTTGAGCATAGACGAGTGAACAAATGGGTTATTTTCTTTTCCATTTGGAATACCCTTCAGCAATGGATACATATTAGGGTATAAACAGTAACATTTATTAAATTCGTTTATTTTAAAAAAATACATGCAAAATACGTCAGAAAGAGATTTTGACATTTCTTTTAGGATGTGAAACCTAATAATTCTCTATTAATTAGTTTTCCAATTTTTCTCTATCATAAATAAATTAGGAATTACAAATGGTATTTATCGTTTGAGAATTGCTCGGAATGACTAACACATACTGAAACATTTCCTGTCAATATAAGTAATCAATTCGGTACGTCAACTTTGGGAAACCAGCCTGAATTAGTCTTGGTTTGGACTTCTTGTTTCAATTTTCCTACTTCATATTGTGAGCAAATCCTACTTATGACCATCCACACCTTTCTCTACCCTCTCTTATCCACGTCTAGGCTATCCTTTTCACCGAAAATTTCTTTTAGTTAATCATTTTAGAATTCTCGTCTTCTCGTCACCATTTTATTTCATCCTCCCTTCTTCAGGTTCCGCGATTATTTATATCACTTTGTTTTTGGCTTAAATCGCCCGTAATGCCCTTTGGGAATTTTGAATATTCGCGTACTCCCTAGCAATTTTAATTATTCGAGTATGAAGAAAACTTTTGTATTAACATAAACTCCGTATGTTTATAATAATTACTAATAAAACTCAGGGTGAGAAATTTCAATGTTAAATATAATTAACGTCCGTGAGAAACTTATTCCGCGGAAAAAGACATAGCAATATCTTAATACTTCACTTACTGAGACGATGGACCTTCTCGGTGTCTTGTAACCTGCATGTTTGCCGTTTTACTTTTTCTCTTCCCTAGCTTTCCATTTTCAATTTCTCTTTTCCCAGCAGGTACGCGGCCGTATTCAATAGGTTTCGTGTAGATGATATCCTTGGTGTCGAAATGTGATAACATATCCACCATAAAAGAAAAGATCGAATTTCATTCGAAACAAAAGGAATAATATATTTTTGCCTGTCACTGAACATCATGTCCATGCATCATTTTAGATTCCCATTATATCTTAACGAAGCTAACGTTAACACAACCTTCTTTTCTAACTCCTGTTATAATGTCCTGATTGAGGATTAGGTGTAGGAGGATAGATTAGAGGGAGATGGTTTCGGTTGAGCGTAGTTTACTTAAAGCGCGATCGCAGAGGTTTGCTTCCTTGACATCTCTTTCTCTTCTTCGCGACACTTTCACTGGAATAGTTGCGTTTACTATTTAATATAAAGGGTCAGAGAGACATTCGGTCGACTTTTCCAAATAATCGAGAAATGGCAAGTACTCGTGGTGAGACAAAAATGCAGACGAGGTAGGATTTTAAGAGCGAGGAAAAATTATCCAGTTGTTGAGGTTTGAAATAATCAAATGTACGTCGTTAGAAGTCAGGCCATCAAAAGAGGATATACAAAGATAGTTTGAGATAGCGCCTTGAGGAAATTCATTAAGGCAACTCGCAAAAAGAAGTTGCACTTCATCGCGAAAACATATATTAGAACTTTTTCGTCCAGCATTCGAAACAAGAAAGAGGCTGACATCGTCGACACGTAAACACTGAGAACAAAGATTGTCATTTTTTACAAAAGAGATGGAATATAATGACGCAAATGTCGGCATACTGTAGTTTACCGTCACAATTACGTTTGAAATTAATGAGAAGGATAGATACAGTAAATTTATTAAGTTCGGGAAATGCGATTTTCTCGTTATTATTCGGGAAAATGACGCTTTTGCAAGAGCGCCTGTAAATTATGAAGAATAAAGAATAATAATAATGATATAAAGAGGACGTTGGCAAAGGATTAAAAATGTAGGCGTCGGAAACGGAGAAACGCCCAAAGGATAGTAATATAGAGGAGTATAGTAGATTCGTAGTAGAATGAAGTAAGACTAATTTTTTCAAGTAATCTCATTTTGGTCGTGAAAGAATTACCGTAATTTTCCGATTATAATACGCATATTTTTTATTAAAATATTGGCAAAATTTAGGGTGCATATTATACATGGTAACAAACGTACTTTTTCTAGTAAGGAAATAATTGTATTTTCAGACATGACTTTATAAATAAATTGTACTTTTAATTGCATTTTGATAGTTGCGAGCAACAAATAACAACATTACATACCTTGACCTGCTTGTATGAACGTAGACAAATAGATGAAATTTTCATCAACGAGGCGTAGGTAATGTTCTCGTAGACTTTCGCTCGGCGGCAAAGCGAGAACTATTATTCCAACCCACCAGATTTATACAAAATGCGTTTTTGTTACATATTTAAATACATTGTGTCGATCTTTAATAAGTGAGTCAGAACGTAACGTGATATCCTCGTAAACTATCTCGACGTATATCACTTGGCGGCAAAACGAGAACTGTATCGATACTCAGGCCCGGACATAGAGACCCAGGGCCCCTAGGCAGTTAACAGATTCGGGGCTCCCTTTTTGGTAATTTAGCAAAAAACAAACTTTACTTTTATTTTTTATTTATTTAACGTACTTTGACTTTAGAAAATAGACAAGCAGACTTAGAAATGAAATAGACAAGTACCAACTATACTTTTTTACACATTATAATTTTTACATTTACATATAATTACAAGATTACATTGCCACGCGACGAACTTTCTTCTCTGCAAAGGAACGGCTGACCTCACTATAGTCCACAGACTGCGTGATTTCTGACTATGTACAGCACAGAGAGTGAATTAAGCCTGTTCTCTTCTGTGGTGGATCTTAAATAATTCTTTACTCTCTTTAGCGCTGAAAACGACCGTTCTGCCGAACAGTTTGACCCTGGTGTACACAACAGCATCCGGAACGCTATTCCCACGTTTGGATAAATGTCCAAAAAGCCTTTTTCTAGGATGTACTTGTATAGCTCCAGTGACGATAACCCTTTTCCCCCTGTAGCCTCAGCGGACAACAAATGAGCTCGTTTTCCAAAGTACCGTCCAAATCCCCCGGGCTTCCAGGTTCCGTGCTCCGTCACGAACGTCTTGAGATTCCAAACTATGTATCTTCGTGAGAAAGTCAAACTTTTTACTTAACTTCTCGTAAACGTCTCTGTAGTTCTACAATCAACCTGTCGATAATGACGTTGAAGACCGTAACTCTGAATCTGTCCCTGCCGGAGAGTTCGATCTCGTTTTCCTTTACTTCGTCAAACTGGACCTTTCGCTTACGTTTCCTCTTCATATCGTATGCGTAGTGCTGCTCACCGCTTGTTTCCACAGCTTTCGACTCATAATGATCAAAGGTACCGACTTTCCTTATATCTTCTAGGTATGTTACCAAGGACCGGTAAAGTTCAGCGATCGTACCCAGTTCGATGTTCACAGATTGCAGAGATTTGCTCACTTTGTTAAATCTTTCCAGTATATCATTCCACAGCAGGGTCAGGAAGCACATTTCCAGGGAGTCAATTGAATTAAAAAGTCCTGAAGCCTCAGAACGCGTAGATGGTTTTTCACTTGTGTCACTGGCGATTATCTGAAGAGCTGCCATGATCTCATTCCAGGAGCAATAGAGACTTTGGCAGGCGTCACCCCGAGCAGACCATCTTGTCTGAGAAAGGCTCTTCACAACTGTTGAATTTGGCTTCAGTTGAGATAACAAAACTTCCCATCTGTGTGTCGAGACCGAGAAAAAATTGTACAATTCCTGTAAAATAACGAAGAAAGGTATAGCAGCCTCACAACACTCAGCAGCACATGATCCGACAAGATTCAGTGAATGAGCCGAACAGGGGACGAAAACTACCAGAGGATTCACTTGTTTTATTCTCGCTTGAAGACCGGAATATACACCCGACATGTTGCTTGCGTGGTCATAAGACTGTCCGCGACAGTTGGCGATATCCAAGTCGTGATTTTTCAAAGTCTCGAGAACGACGTTAGCCAGGTCTTCTGCTATATGGCCAGAATTTGGTATGAATCTTATAAATCATTCGACAGGACATCCCTCGTGGGAGATGTCAGAATTCGAGTCGACAGAGATGGAAAAATACTTGGCATGCTTTATCTCAGTCACGATCGTGCTTATGACCTTTTCTGCCATGATGTTGATAATTTCTTCGCATATTCTAGACGAGAGGTATGATGTTGTGCCGCATCCTTTGTTTCCGTGGCGTTTTATGTGCGTGTCCATAAAAGGATCGAACTCAGCCAAAAGTTCTAGTCATGACATAGTTCCCACTGTTTCTCGATCCAAATCTCTCCTGTGAACCTCTAAACGGCAATCCGCGTGCAGACAGTGACCTCACAACAGCCACAATACGCCTCAAAACCTCATGCCAGTATTTTATTTCTTCTTCCGTTTGAAGAACAAGATTCTTATCAACTCTACCGCCAACGTTCTTCCTCGCTAACAGCGTCTCACATGCTGACCTGTGATCGTCTGAATTTTCATGTTCCTTCATCCTCTGACCTGCATTTTTCCAGTCGTTGTACCCCGACCCCGATTTTCCAAACATCTTACAAGGGGCGCAGAACACGGTACCTTTGCTCTTCAAAAATACTAGCCAAGGCCGAGGTCGTTTTTCACCATTAGGCAATGTTCGGCTAAAGAGTGAAAGGGATAGATACCTGGTTGTATCTGCGTACTGGCGCTTCGAAGAAGATAAATCTGCATCCATATTTTGTTTCACGCCATTTTGTACGAAGTGTTCGAGTGTCGCATCGTCCAGTATCCACTCGGCAGGATCGTCACTAACAGATGGAAATGACGGAATCGCAAAACATGTGTTCGCATGCGATTCAGGATGTTTACCAGAATCTTCTCCAATGACTGCTGCGGGGTTTTCGGAAATCAAGTTTTGAGGAATTTGAGGTAGCTCGTCACAGTCAGACACGCTTGCCGGTTGACGGTCGTCACTCCAATCGCCAGAGGCTGATGCACTAGTACTAGGTCTGGAAGAAGCGAAGAACGAGTCCAACTTAGGAACATTACAAAGAAGCTCTTTTTCCTTCTGCAATTTCTCCTTATTCCTTTCTCTTTTCTGGAACCCGCTCAGTTTTTTGTTGACGACAGACATCGGTAATTTCTAAAAAATAAGAGGATAATGAGTAATAGTCACGTGATCATTTAGCTTAAATAGTAACTCACACACAACTCTTTAACACTCTATGAGAATCAACTTTCACTATCGCTGTGTCCTTGCAGGCTGAAATTGAAATTGATACAACTTTCTAACACACACTTTCAACGCAAACTGACAAGTAGTGACAAGTTATAGAATGAAGTCAGGTGCGATGCAAAACAAACAAAGAACACAAACACAGTGTTGCCACTTGACTTGTCAAAAAATTAACTAT
Source organism: Tanypteryx hageni (assembly GCA_028673005.1). NCBI lineage: Eukaryota > Metazoa > Arthropoda > Insecta > Odonata > Petaluridae > Tanypteryx > Tanypteryx hageni. Next base: position 183,727,669 of record CM054112.1, on the reverse strand, counting down.
GGTCAATTATTTTCTATTTCGTTTGGAAAAATGGACAATATTTTCCGTGTCCTGTGTCCTCAATGTGTACCATTTCGGCCCCTGGTCGGGGCCTCCGCCGAGGTTGGGGCCCTAGGCAGCTGCCTAGTTTGCCTAGGCAGAAGTTCGCCGCTGTCGATACTGCTAATAATCTACTGAAAAGTTACACTGATCTTTATACAAAAAAATAGGTGCGTATTATATATGGTGATAAGAAAATTTTCACATTTCATTCGTAAAAACGTGGGTGCGTATTATAATCGGAAAATTACGGTACTCGGATAAGAAATGTGAAAGGTAAATACCTATATCGGTGGCAGACATGTTTGTTATATTAACCTGTTTTATTTACTCATTCTACCCAGTCTGTCACATTCAGGGCCTTTCTCTCAGTTTTCTCATATCCGTCCCCTTCTTTTAAGCCATATAATATTCCTTATCTTTCTCTCTACCTTTTCGCCTCTTTCCTAGAATTTCTCTTTTCATGACTTCTTCCACTCGACCTTCGCCTCTCAAAATTTGGTCCATCTATTTCCTCTCCCTTTCCCTTATTACTCTAAATAATCTCCTATATCCACCATTTTACCCCAACTTATGTTCTCCAGTCTAAGTCCATACCCACATCTCAAACGCCTCAAATCTGCTCGCATAATTTTTTCCCATAGTCCATGTTTCGCAAATACCTCCTTTGCTCTTGCTATCCCTGTTGGGATTGAGTTTGCGCTTCTTCCACCCTGAGTTGGAATACTACGTATATAAGTAAAATATTTTACTTGCTACAGGCTATTCCGTCCACTATCTAGATATCTGGTTTTAAATATATTATCATTTTAAAATAGAATCGATGAAAACAGTATGTCCAAGTAGAGAATTAGTAGAGAGGAAAATACAAATTCATGTTTATTCCACCCACAAATATTTTTGATAAAGCATCGAATTTTATTGTAGTATATCTTTCTCATGGCAAAAACGTTTAAAAAAAATAAAATGATAACTCTCTTACCTCAATTTGTCATTTGCTACCATAATTACTCAAGTATTTCGGTTCTTTCAATCGAATATATCACGAGTATCAGTTATTGTCAGTCGCGTAATCTCTGAACATTACTCGAGTATCGTTCCCCAAAAATCGGAGCGCTATAAAAAGAGATTACAAGTTTGTTGCATCGGGAAATTCCATTGTTCCAAGGCGGAATGAAATGCTTGTGGCTCAAGGTATGATACAGACCTGTAAAAAATCTCGGTCGCGAACGACGCGGAATCAACAAGTAACTGCGAAACATAAAGTGAAACACCGCGTTTAGAAATATACGTGGGTAGGCGAAGAATGTCCGAGTTAATAAAGTGTCTCCTTTTAGTACCACGTAAAACGTTGCAGTGTTTCAAAAAAATTGTTTCTCTCTAGTTTATTCGACACTTCTGCACTTCAGCAGAGAAAAAGAGTGAAAGTAAATGGAAATTCTGTTGGAAAATGTTACAATAATCTCGTGAAGTGGAATATTTCTGTAATTTTTACTTTTTTTACTAGGATTTGAATAAATGCGTAGGAAACAACCGCAGTTTTAATATAGTTATATCGCCGAACGAATTAGTTTGCGGAGTATCAATTACAACGCTAGAAAAAATAAATCTTCGATAAATTCAACGTCAGCTGTTTACCGAATTCCTAAAGCTGCCATTTTGTATCAAAGAAATGCACTAAGTGGAATGTATGAGAATTTGAGAGAATTAGCAAACGGCAGGTTTGTTGGAGAACGCCATTCTACTAAGGGAGGCTTTTGTTTGTTTCTTGTTAAAGACGTTGCACTGGAGGAAAATTGAAACCAAATACAGTAATACCTTGATATAGGAAGTTTCGCTATAACAAACATTTTATTTGGATATATATTTTACATTTTCCATCAGCAACATAACTAACATTCACATTAACAACAAACATTTTTACCAAGAACTGATAAGTTTATGTGGGAAAGATATCGCAAACAGCTTTAAAAATTCCAACTAGAAAGTATGCATAGCGTGTAGAAACCATGTTGCCGAATATTCTTGCAGAATAACATATAAGTACTATGTAATTCTAATGAAAGCCAAAATAAAATCCAGCCTTACAGAAGATTACATTTTCTGCTATAAAATGATATTGAGAAGATTATGACAAGAAGATATCGTGCCGATTCAATCAACGCCTACAATGTTAGGGCCTCTGGCTCAGAACGAAAGAACAAGTGATCTCAATCAAGCGGCGCGTATCATATTTAATGCAACACATACGGCTGCTTTTTTCCCGTTATGGTCGTCTTATCAAGCATTCAGTTACCTTCGTAGCGTCATTTTCGTTGTGGGAATTCGGCTACTGTGTTGTTTTTTGCCACGATAAAGTGTTAAAGTTGCAAAAAGTGATTCTTTATTGACAACGAATTTTATTTTACCCAAATATTTTAAAAATGTGATTGGTAATTAATAAAAGGTTTATGCCAAATGATGTGAAGTTATTGTTGTTCGATATACGTCGTTTTAATATACGAACAAAGTTTAGGAACGCATTTACTTCGTATATCGAGGTCCAGTCATTTTCATAAGTCTTTCCTCAAATGAAGAGGCGCCACATTCGCCGCTAGTGGATATCAAACTTCTTTTTCTGGCTAGGCATTCCATGACTGAGCTTCGTGCTACTATGAGAAATTTTACGGTCATCATTCTAAATAACGATGAGCAAATAGAAACGCAAGAATCGGGTTTCCCCTTTAAAACACTGTAGGCGCATTTAACTAGACGGTTTTTCGAGGAAAATCCTGCGGGTGTTGCCTCCAATTGAATTAGGGTCTATTAAACCTACAAATAGAAGAAAGAATTACGTTACTCGCTTCTCACTATTTATGAAGCATCGAAATTATTGTTGTAGCAACGGCAAACGTAATAGATTGCAACTTAATTAATTGCAGATAAGTTTCATTGTATGGTTCACCCGTGTGTATTGCAGGCAGAAAATTTTGATTTTTTTAAAAAGTCGTAACCCCCAGAGTGCACCAGTCCTTTTGGGTTTTACATTTGTACCAAAGTTGAGGAATAAATCCAAGTTAGATTTTTATTTGGTATTTGTATGCCCAGTCATTTCGCCTCTCTTACAGCACAAATGGGTATCTCAGAGGTAGTGCAATGAATAACCGGGGAGGGAGGAGGGAAACCCGGTGCCGGCATTTGCCTGCTCTTACGAAGAACACCAGGGGGGGCCAACAGCTTAACGTCCCTTCCGAAGGACGGAACAGCTGAATTTGCGCGGTCTCCTCAAACTACGCAAACAGGAGGCCGGGTGACCTTGAGAAAAATCCTACTCGCGCAGGATTCGTACCCGATGACTTTTTCAAGCATCGGGCGAGTAGCAGCCAGCGTCCTAACCACTACACCACCGGCACCCCCTAGATTTTTATTACAGGCTCCGGTATGTGTTTCATTTCGTTATCGGGCTTCTTTTTCAGTTATGCTATTTTAACCTTCAACAAAAGAAATACTATGCCGCTTTAATATCTTGAGCGAAGCCGGGTACATCTGCTAGTATAAAATAAAAAACGAAGATAACGAAAAGATATAATAACTAGAATAGAATAAAAGAATAAATGAATAAATATAATAAAAGCTTAATTCGATGTTGCAACACTTCAGAGTCATCTACAGATGGTTTTAAAAAGCTGCTACTCAATATTCGAGGGCGATAGTGCGGGAAAATATTTTTAGTTTAGTAAGATTGCATTACAGTAGTATGGTACAGTCATTTCCAAAAGTATTCCAACAAGTTGAGCCGCGCCGCTTTTGCGGCAGATATAATTTTAACTTCATATCTACGTGATTGTTATATCAGTCGGTGAATATGGATTCCTGTCGTGACGCCACCTCAGCCTTCAGGGTTTATTACTGTATAAAATACGACGCATTCTTGTGTACCGATCGGAGTTAACAAAGAGTATTCTTCCTCTTGCGCTATCGTTTGAACGTACTATTATAATTCTTGCATCGTGATGATATCTTAAGCATGCCCATGGAATTGTTTTGTGTCCAAGTGAAGAGTTTTTGGGGGAGACCGAAACAAACTCGCTGCGTAATTAGTTCTAATAGTGGTTTTACGAATTTCGAATCGACGATTTCATCGGTTTTATCAAATTTCCCGGTTCGATGGTATTTGTTACATAACGGAAATAGCGAAAGTGACAAGGCACAACTCTCAAAAACAGTAGAGGTATATACGTTAAAAAAACACTTTGCAGAGTTTCTTCTTCCATTACTAGGTAATTTATAATATTCTCCGTTTATTCCACGTTAAACACCGACGCAAGAAGTCGGTTTGGCTGACGGAATGCACGAGATATTATGGCGGTATATCATTTTTACGTTTCATTGAGTTAAATTACTGTTGTAGACATCCTCATTTCATTTCACTTAGTTATTAAGTGAACCTCATGTTCACTGACGAGTCGTAGCTAATTGCAAGATAAATCTATCTCCGAACTGTATGTGACTGCTTGGGTAATACGTGCTATTATGACAAACCTTTATGGCTTTGCGATGGGCTTGTGTTGAGAAGTTAATAGTTTCGGGGCTAACGACGCATACGCTGTGCCCGGGTGGGTGCGCGCGCCTTCCCGCCGACGCAGCTTAGGCGTTCAAGGTCCCACAATTTCTAATGACATCCCCACCCTTGCGGGGAAATGGGAATGAGCTAGTAAGGGCAGCGGGACTTAGTTTTGGTTCAACCTTCACTGTGGTAGCATTGGTTCCGATTTTTTTTTCGAGTAAAGTCTTGTGAAATCGCGTTATATGATGGATTATGTTAATAGAAAATGGGGAGTTGAAGTTCTTGGATCTCATATTCTAAAAGTTTTTTAGAATATTGTTTTAACCGGTTTTTAAATACGTAAAATAATACCGTATTTACTAGCATATTCCCGTAAATTCTAGAGTAGTATTTACAATATTAAATAAAAATATTACTCAGTCGTTTTTTTTGTAATTCGTATATCCATATCAGACCCAAAAGAAGTATATGAAGTGGCGAAAGAAAATAAATGCTTTTAGTTTGGCTTATAAAAAGGAACTTGATGACGTCATGGATCGCGGAAGCAGTCGCCACGACCCGCTAACGCAGCGTATGGGTCCAATTTTATTTTTTTAAAATTCCGTACTGATTTCACTTGTAATACATGAAAATTACTTCGACATAATATTCATGTATATATCTGCCATATAATAAACAATTTCAAAGCGGACAGACGGGATTGTTGTGTGTTTTAGAGGTGGTCCCGAAAGTGTAAAAACTTTCTAGTTTTTGCTCATACGGAATTTGATAATCCATTCTTAGAGCCACTCTTAACCTAAACAACTCTCTTGAGGTAAAAATTATCGTAGCACCGCAGAGAGTTCAACCGAAACCAAAATCTAAAATAAATGATAAATTTTTCCACTAATAAAATTCAAAAATTATAAAAATCCGTGACGTATATGGAGATAAAATTAGCACTTTCGGGATTCGAACCATATACTTCTGCTTTGTAATGCAGGCACGCTACCTTCCTGCTATCCGATCTATGAATTTGTAAAAACAGCGCATTTATTTAATTCAGTGGCCGACAAACCTTTTCCACGATATGAGCTGCTTGAAAAGGAAATATTTATTATATTTTAAATTATATATTACATTATATATATTTATTAATATTTTTATTGCTATGGACCGCTGGTTGCCGGCTTTTGCTGTAAATGTTTAACATATTCGTTTCAGAGAACCTATTGCACAGTTAAGCACAGCCGATAGAGGAAGAATAGTGGGCATGGTTGGGCATTCGTGAAATATCTCAAGAAATGCACGTGAATAGTAGTACTATTTATTACTGGGCTAAACGTTTCAGAGAAGGAGACAGTTCCCTTAAAATCAAACCAAGATGTGGACAGCCAAGGTGTACATCTCGTCAAGACGACCAGTCGGCAATTCTGAAGGCGGTGGTATACCCGTTGACGGTGGGAGGGGTAATTTCTGTTAGATGAATGGAGTGTAGTTACTCCACAATCAGGCGTCGCCTCCACGAGGCTGGAATCCATCATCACAAGCCAGCCAAGAAACCCTCATTCACAGAGGTCTATCTTATTGCTCGTCTGCAGTTTGCCCCATCATTCATCGGTATGGATGATGCATACTGGAATGTTACCATATTCAGCGACAAAAAAACTTTTCGTAGCGATCAAAATGGAAAAGTTCAACTTTGGTGCTCTCGAAATTCAAGGTAGTAACAGAATAAAGATAAAGTTTACGTATTCTTTACAAGAGGAGAAATACAACATTTGTGCTACTTTTGATGTTTTCATTTACAAGTATCGCCCACAAAACGTTCTCAAAACTAATAAACTCGGCCATATTAATTTAAGTTTTTAGGGGGCAATGACTGCTGCGGGTCCCGGGCCGTTAGTTCAGACGCCAGCAAGAATGAAATCCACTGATTATGTCAGTATTTTAAGAGATAATCTCATTCCATATATAAATGAAATTGTTCCAGAAGGTGAAGAGATAGTCTTCGTTCAGGACAACTCCCCCGTCCATAACGCGAAGCTGAGAAAACGTTTTTCAACAACATTCGCATATATAGGTTCTTCCACGGACACCTCACTCGCCCGATCTGAACCCTATAGAAAATCTTTGGGGAATAATTGTTGAAGAATAGTACATGAAAGAACTGAAGAGGCATTGGAGGCCTACATAAGGAAGATATGGAACTGTTTGGGAAGGCGACCATCCCTTTTCCAAAACTTGTTGGAATCCATGGGGCGACTCCAGAGTGTTTTGTACAGCGAAGGAAACTTCACACGTTATTGAAATTATATATATATATGTGGGAATTGCGGGTAACAACAGGGACAAGCACACAATAACACCACTCACTGGCGTAAAAAACAAACTTTAATAATAATTAAGGTCGTCACTACATTACGTCCTTACACTTCACGGTCCGCCTCGGAAGTCCCGACCATATCCCCAAACTCCCGTGGGCTCTTCCACCGAGCGTCCTTTCCCCCTCCTCCATACCCTCGCTCAGTGGCACGGCCATTGCCGAAGACCCTCCCTTTCTCCCTCTCTCTTTCTCTCTCACACACACACATATATTCCAACACACTCTCTCTCATACTCTTACTTTTCTGTCACACTCGTCACACTCCCACACACACATATATATATATATATATATATATATATATATATATATATATATATATATATATATATATATATATATATATATATATATATATATAGACTTAAGGAAATGAAAAGGTAGTGATGAGGGTGGCAACAAGGTGTTGAAGGAAGCCCAGCGGACACTTACCAAGTAGGAGACCAAGTTGGCAGGCTGCTGGGGGCGTCGAAGAGGCACGTTGAACACACGAACACAAAAACAAAAAACACGCAAGCTTATCGGGCCTATGCCCTTCTTCAGCAGTAGAGTAAATGAGAGTGACACACTGAGCGGGGAATGACCGGGTGGTAAGGGGAGGTTGATGATCGGAGGAGGCGGGGAGTAGGAAGGGTGGATAGCCAATAAGGAGGAAGTGTGATGAGGTAGAGTGCGAATAGTTACAAAATAACAAGGAGACAATGTATGGGGGCTAATAGGGTTAGCGGAGATTGAGGCCAGGAGGAGAGAAAGAGTCAAGAAGATGTATGTGTGCAAGTTCCCAGTGTCGGAGAAGGGGGGCAGGAGTGTCATTGGGTAATGCGCGAATAACCATTACAATGTAGCAACTATTGAAGGGGACATGTGGGCATTGGCGTGTAATGCAACTGGGAGAGGGCGTCTGAGAGAGACGCTATTCCGGTGATATATATATATATATATATATATATATATATATATATATATATATATATGGATGTCAACAAGGTGTTGGGATGAGGAAACCCAGTGAGCACTCACCAATCAGACGACTTCAGGTTGGCGAGGCTCAGCTACAGAGAGAGTTCTCTCTCTGTAGCTGAAGAAGGGGTAGTTCCGAAAGCTTTACGTTTGTGATGTTTCTGTGTTTTTGTGTTATTTTACGTGTGTCGCTTCGACATCCCCGGAGCCTCGCCAACCTGAAGTCGTCTGATTGGTGAGTGCTCACTGGGTTTCCTCATCCCAACACCTTGTTGACATCCATATATTCATTTTACCTTTCCTTTTCCGTAAGTTGTTATATATATATATATATATATATATATATATATATATATATATATATAGTTGTTTTAGGTAAATTTATATAATTATTTGTTGGTTATTTTTTTATTATTTTCTGTTTTCTTGAATACTAAGAACCTATGTAGTTGAAATTTGAAAAATGTTTATTAGGCTTTTGCTCAATAAAATGTTAGCAGCTATGTTGTGGGAAAATAATCAGACATATTTCGGAGATTGATGTATATAGCAATTACCTACGACTTGTCTGTGAAAATGAGGTTCACTTCATAACGAATGGAAACGAAATGATAATGCTGCAACAACATTTAACTTAATGAATTGTAAAAATGATATACCGGCATAATATCTCGTGTTTTCCGTCAGCCAAAACGACCTTTTACGTCAGTGTTTTACGTAGAATAAACGGAGAATATTATAAATTACCTAGCAATGGAAGAAGAAACTCTGCGAAGTGTTTTCTTTAACGTATATATCTCTACTGTTTTTTAAAGTTGTACCTTGTCACTTTCGCTATTTCCGTTATGTAACAAATACTATCTACCAACACGAATAACACCATCATCAAAGTGATTATTGGATAACTTCTTTTCTAACTATGATTCCAAGAAAACTGAATCAGATGTTCATGACTTACATTTATCAGATTATTTGACTATTTCAACTGCATTTGAACTTGATACTGTAGCACAAATCAAATCAATTAGTTATTTCGCCACTAACTAAACTTACTAACTAAATCTCTGTACTCTTTTAAGATGGGAAAACCGGTAACCGATATTCAATGCCAGACTTTTCAATGACAGTTTCAATAATTTTTACTCAAAACTTCCTCTACTTATTTAACTGCAATTCCTGAAATTAGAATCAAAAGAGACCGTAGGCAGCAGATGAAGCAATTGGTCACACCAGAAATTCTTAAGTTCTCTGCTATTGCCAAGGAGTGGGCCCACCTTGATAATGTGTGTAACACACATGAAACACATTCATCTTATTTGCATATCCAGCAACTCTACAGGAAATTAATTAATTGACCTAAAAGGTCCTTTCATAATGAATTATTGATTAATGCCACAAACAAAATGAAAGAGGCCTGGAAAATAGTAAATAGGGAGCTTGGTAAACATAAGACCGAATTTATACCTCAAGTCTGCAATAGAAATGGTGTACTTATCACTGATTAGATAGACCTATGTAACTACATAAATAATATTTTTTTTTAAACTCCCAAGTAATGATTTTAATATCAATTAAAGTATCAATAGAGACTTAAGTAGTAAATCTGTATCTAGTTGAATATATTTATATTCTTGCAATGAAAATGAACTAGATCTCTGTTTGTATATATTAAGTAAAGGGTTGGCAGCTGGTCTAGATGGTAATTTGTTGAACAAATGCAATGATTTTATCTTGAAACAACTATTATTCCTTTTAAATGAATCTTTAAGGATAGGAACCATTCCTGGTGCATGAAAGACTAACAAAGTAATATCAGTCTATAAAAATAAAGGGGAAAAATAGTATAAGCATATTTAGACCAAGTTCTCTTTTATCATAAGTTTCTATGTTGTTTGAATTATTCTCTTTCAACAGAATTATTACATACCTTGAAAATTTCAGGTTAATATCTGACACACAATAGAACTACAGAAAGGGAAGATCATCAGAATATGCTGTTTTCCAGGCTACAAAGTTTATCCTAGATTCAACTGACAACAAAAATCAAACCCTAGGACTATTTTTTATTTTAGTCATGCTTTTGACATGGTGAATCATCAAATCCTGTTGCACAAATGTTACAATTGGGGAATCAGATGGGTTATTTATGATTGGATAAATTCTTATCTTACCATTAGATCACAGAGAGTTATTCTAAAGTTTAATAACACTAATCAGAGCTCTGATACTAAACTTTGCGAAACATGTTCTCCAAGGATCTATTTTTGGGCCTATATTGTTTATAATTGTCATAAATGATCTGCCACTTATATAAAACAAATCAAATAGTAAAAAGCATCATCTTTGCAGATGATATGAATTTTATCATTTCAGCAGCTGACCCTAAATCACTTGAAGTGGAAGGTCAAAAAATCATGTGCCATATGATCAGTTGCTGCAAAACTAATAAGCTGCAACTGAATTATGATAAGACTCAAGTAATGCACTTCTCTCAGACACATCTTCATGTTACCCTAAGTCTAATACACAATGATGTAAGAATCACTCCTACTCCCAATACCAAATTTCAGGACATTCACATTGCAGGAACATTAAACTGTTCAGAACATGTGACACAACTCAAAAATTGAATTCCGCATTCTACTGCATAAGAGAGAGACGGTATCTCTTAAAATCCTCAAATCTCTATATTATAGTTATTTTTATGCAAAAGCTTTATATGGTATTGTTTTCTGGGATTCATCTCTAGCATTATTGCACAAAGTGTTCCTTATTCAAAAGCGCATTGTAAGGTGTATGTTGAATGCTCCTCAGAGGGCTGCATGCCATCTCATTTTACTCAGCTGAATATGTTACCCATTCAAAGTTAGTATATTTATAATATTCTTGTATTAGTAAAATGCAACATTAGTATGTTTGTAAAAAAACCATGAAGTGCACAAGCATGGTTCTAGAGGACATGAAAAAATACATTTGGTGCATCATAGCAGGAAGATAACATGCAGAGATCCCTTTGCCATGGGGACAAAATTATACAACATATTACCCATGCAAATTAGTAATACATATTAGCAAATTGACAATGTTTAAAAAAACAGCTAAAATACTTAATTTATAAATGTTTTCATGATATTGGTGAATTTCTTACGTCTTCTTTTATTGTATTATTGTTAATCAGTATATTGTACTTGTATCATTGACGATTCATATACCTCCACACTGTATGGTCTATTGGATAATACATATTTTTTATTGTGATAGAACCGGGGAATTTGATAAAACCGGTATTTTTGTCATATGCGGTCTATGTTATCTCTATCAATGCGGGAATGAAGGGGGTGGCAGCCCCCTTTATGGGCTGCAACAAAACCTAAATGCGAGGGTTATAGGGGCCCTGCATCAGATAATTGATTCACTCCATATAAACCATGACGCGAAAGAATTCCTCCACGTTCACATTTTCACTCTCCATCGGGTTGTGTTGGAGGAGATAAACCGGTGGAGAACGTCGATCCTCTTCAATTGAATGAAGGTTATACGTATTCAAGAAGAAATTATGTAAATAGAATGGAAGGTCCGTGGATATTTGGAATCGGCTAGAAAAGTCGCGTGAATATCACCGAAGCTCGATACTTTGTCGTTCAGAGACGAGACTGAGAAACGCTGCATTCCATCATAAGGGAAGAAATCGAAACAGAAATTCATTCCGACGAGTGGCTAGCATATAGAACACTCGATGAAATCGGTTGCATTCATAAGACAGTTAATCAGTCGCGCTTCTTCGAAGATCCTGAATCAGGTGCAAATACACAAGGCATCGACTCTTTATGAGGGGTCTTGAAATTGAAAATTGTTATGAAAATGCACGGAACGTCTGATTCCTTGCTTTCATCGCATTTAGCAGAGAAATGGTGGATGCTGAAAAACAGAGACGAGGACGTATTTTAAGCATTTTTGCAAGATGTGAAAGCAGTATATGCGACCTAAATGCTGGTCTCATAAATTAAACAATCTTTATAATAACTTATTTCTTTTGTTAGTTTTATCATTTTCATAAATAAAGTATGTCCTTCACATTGAATACTGAAAAAAAAACTTGGTTACTTCCACACATTTCTTTTTTCAATATGAGTAAATTCCACAGAGTTGAGCCTGACCTCATTACTGATAATTACAGATATGTCCTTCACATAATGATTTTTATTATTTTATCTATTATAGACTGCATCCAAACGTAAAACATACGACAAGAATATCATAAAACTGATGAAATCGTCGATTCGAAAATCGTAAATCCACTCGTACTTCTACTATTAGAACTAATTTCACAGCGAGGTTGTTACAGCCCTCTGATTGATTTATCTTGCAATTAGCTACGACTGGTCAGTGAACATGAGGTTCACTTAATAACGAAGTGAAATGAAATGAGGATGTCTACAACAGTAATTTAACTCAATGAAACGTAAAAATGATATACCGCCATAATATCTCGTGCATTCCGTCAGCCAAACCGACTTCTTGCGTCGGTGTTTAACGTGGAATAAACGGAGAATATTATAAATTACCTAGTAATGGAAGAAGAAACTCTGCAAAGTGTTTTTTTAACGTATATACCTCTACTGTTTTTGAGAGTTGTGCCTTGTCACTTTCGCTATTTCCGTTATGTAACAAATACCATCGAACCGGGAAATTTGATAAAACCGATGAAATCGTCGATTCGAAATTCGTAAAACCACTATTAGAACTAATTACGCAGCGAGTTTGTTTCGGTCTCCCCCAAAAACTCTTCACTTGGACACAAAACAATTCCATGGGCATGCTTAAGATATCATCACGATGCAAGAATTATAATAGTACGTTCAAACGATAGCGCAAGAGGAAGAATACTCTTTGTTAACTCCGATCGGTACACAAGAATGCGTCGTATTTTATACAGTAATAAACCCTGAAGGCTGAGGTGGCGTCACGACAGGAATCCATATTCACCGACTGATATAACAATCACGTAGATATGAAGTTAAAATTCTATCTGCCGCAAAAGCGACTCGGCTCAACTTGTTGGAATACTTTTGGAAATGACTGTACCTTGCTAATGCTTACGGATTTATTACAATGACAAATAGATGGAAAATGGATTGATATTTCTTTGATTTGTAAGCCACACAATTTTAATGTCTGACTTTTATGTATAGACGTCAATTTTTATCGCAATGCATGAGTAATGTGTACGAAAAACTTGAATGAAAATCACTGTCTCTTATTTGGTCATCAAAATTATGTAAACCTCAGTACATACTACATACAATTCATTAGTTTTCTTATGAAAATCAAGGTTTCACTCATCAACTCATTTATTCCCTCCAAATGAAGAGTTATCAATAAAAAAATGTCATTTCTAGTTATATTAACCAATTAAATATCAATCGTTTGATCTCTACTTTAAAACTGTATCCATGAAATGATTGAAAATATATTTTTCTTTCAGATAAATTAAAATAATATTCAGTTAGTCTGGAAGGGGGGGAGAGGAGGGAGTGGGAGAGAGAAAAGAGAGTGAGGGGATAAGTAGGTTCGTAAAACGAGGGAAGAGGAGAAATAATGAAAGACGAAGAGAGAAAGAATAAGAGGGACGAGGAAAAAGAGAGGCCTCGAGTATGCTCGGTCATTGGTGTGTTATAAAGCGAAGGAGAGGAAAGCAAAAGGTATGAACATAGCAAGGGAAGCGAATGAGCTGGGCAGATGCGTTGAGTTGCGCCGTAAGTCATAGCGAGTTTGAGGCGGCGAAGGAGAGAGGAAGGGTGGGTAGGAGAAGAGGGTCGCGGAAGAGAGCGCGAGACTTCAGGCAGTGCGTGATTGTCAGTCCTCTCTCGGAGACCAAACTCGACGCCATCGTATCCGACGCTCTCTACTGGCGCGTATCTCTCTTATTCTATCCCTCTCTCAATATTTTAACTCAAACCTAAGAATACCTCCTTCCTTCCCAGAAAAACTATGATACCCCATCGTTTCCATACACTCCATCTCCTGTTTATTTTTCTAACCAAGTCGTAGAACCGTGAGTTATAGGGGAGACCTCCCTTCCCCTTTTCTTCATTCCCTCCCCTTTCTTCCAGAAGGATCGTTTAGAGGTTATGATCCGGTATTATCTTTTCATTTATTTCTCCTTTTCACCTCCTTAATAATCGCATTTCGCCGTGTGAATTATTTTGCATTTAAACCAATTATCTTACTGAATTTCCACGAGTTGCAATACTCTTTGAGAAATAATATCTCCTTGCACCTCTCCTTATCCTACCCATTTTATCTTGGTCTCTTTTTGTCTAATCTTCCTCGAATCCTTTTCCTCTATTATTAACCCCCGTATAAATTCGCTGTGAGTTACACAAACGAATATTTCTATCGTTTCTCCTGACAGAAGTTTCTGGTGGTTCGCATTGGTTCCTTTCACTTTGATTTTTTCGCACTAGAAAGAAAACCTCTCTTGGAACTCCTATGAAGAAGTCTTGGTTCATTCTATACCATTATCTTTTTTCCCCACTCACGCCCTTTGACGAGCTTTTCCCTTCACAATTCCTCTCCTTAACCTTCCTTCTCTCTACCCCCACTGTACCTATCCTGATTAAAGCGCGATCATATCGCGACGGCGTCCGGTTATAACCATTAGAATAATAATATGAGGGGATGAATAATATATCATTTGTTTTGTTCGTCTCCTATCAAAGAATAGATTTAACGTTTTTATGGAGATATATTAGGGGGATAGAAAGCAACATATACATTTAAGAGAACCGAGTTTTTTTGTTTCCCGATAGTTTTTGTCGCATTTGCGTCTGGAAGTTGAACGTGACAAAACTAACGGAGGGGTGGTCAAGCCATCGGTGGTGTGCTTTAAGTGTGGACCCTTCCTCAGCGGATTCTACTTTCTAATCCCAGCGATGGCAGTCCTAAGTTGAAATTGTGTGAGAGAGAGAGGCGGGATAAACACGGCGAGAATTCGTCGAAAGAAGAAGAGGTAGAGAACATCGCTGGAGAAGGAAGGTTGGTGAAGATCTTTCTTAATTTCTTGGAATCTACTTTTCGGACGGCTCCCAAAATTCCGAGTATAGTTTGTCAAGAGACGCTGTGGCTTACTGTCTAGGAAAAGGGGAGGGAATCGTTTGACGTTAGTGGTCTTTGGTTTTGTCGCCGTCGACTTTGTAACTCGTGATGTCGCTTTCAAAACATTTCTTTTTACTGCTGTGCACTATTTATTCGACTCGCTCGGTGCCCCCAAGTATCTGTTTACGTTTTAATCTTATTGTAATGTAACGCCTGAATCCAATTCTCTCACTGCGTTTGTGTGTGAAAATTTACATACGACCGCACGCCAATTATACTCTCTAAGTTTCTTTTGTAGATGCTTTATCGGGGCAAAATGGACGATTCGCCAGCGCGACGTAATTGAATCGAGCTTCGCTCAGCAAGTTTCATAACGTTAATTATAGAACCGCATAGTATATTTGGTCTTTTTTGTTTAGTTTTTACTGGAATTCCAATAATATATTATTGGTCGAATGTCTTTAGTTATCAATCATACTATTGAATCTTCTTACATACATAAATATAGATACACATACGATACATATAGAAAACCTAATATTTTAAATTTCGCATTATGATGCATTCCTCATTCCACAAAAAAATAATTCTTAAGGGATTTAAAAAAAATTATGGGCTATTTAGATCGCGAATATTCATGGAGATACAAACATTTTATAATTTCTCCCTTCAAGAGAATCTAATAGTAAGGGGAAAGTAGTGATACATTTCTTTAAAATTTGTTAAATAGAAAGCAAAGTGGGTATCAGATATAGTGTGGGTATTTTTTCTTTGCTTTTCTATTTTAATTTACTTGTAATATGTAAGTAAAAAGATAATCAGAATTACTTTTTATTTGAAGTAATCGTATTTACTATCAAAATCGGCAACACTTTTAGATATAAGTCGCAGTAAGAAGATTAAATACATTCCGTTCCAAACATTGGCTCTGTCATAGCCCCTATGTGTACAAATTTCACGAGAATAGTTTATCAGAACTGTTTTGCATAAACTGCAGGAGTTTTCTTTGGTAAGAGCATTAGGCTTCGCATAAGTTTAGCCTTATTAGTGCCATTAGCAGTTAAAACTATCTGTTACAGATTAAATTAAAGAGGCTGTTGGTTGCAATTGGCGGAATGAGTAGATTATTCCTTCGCGATGCGGCGTTTGTGGAACGTTCATTATCTTAGGGGTCCACAGTTCGAGTTGGAGTGGCGGGATCGTCTAAAGCTGGGGTTTTCAACCTTTTTTCTCTGCTGCCCAGTAAAATGATAAAATATTTGTTGCGGCCCACAAAAATTTTTATTCATTAGTTACTGCATATAAACTAATAATTAGTGGATCTGCGACACAAAATAGCGTAAATTAATTAAATCTTGCGCGCATAGAGATCAAAACGTAATATTTCATACAAAGAATATATGTGCGCTGCTTGTAAATCAGAAATTCAGAATTGAATTTACATCTTATAAATGATACAGAATGTAATTGAATACTGTATATTTAAACTGGAAAATGGAATCATCCAAGAAGCACGAGCAATGTAATACCAGAAAAATTAAATTAGTTCCATTTCCAATAAGGATTTGCACTGATTTTACTTGGAACTCATTGGATACCCATTAATAAAAAAACAGTATTTTGCTGCCTAATTGCCGCACTATTTACTCCAGTAAATTATTTTTAAAGCTGAGACACAAAAGTATGCAAGAAAATTTCCTCAAAGCCCTGATATTACTAGGAAGATTGAAATAATCGATAACTACTCTATATAATAAGATAACCCTTATGGTGTTAACAGAATATTTCTTTACAAATTATTAATCAAAACTATATTTAGGAAATGCTATTCGAAAAATGAGTTATAAATATAAAAAACTAAAAGATACACCTAATTAGGGATTAGTGGAAATTCAATTTTACCAAAAAAGAATTTTCCGCGCGCTGCTGCGGCGGTCTTGTCTCCGAACTGTTGAAAATCAAATAAAATTTCCACGTCAACATATCACTCAACTGATGCCATTTTTCTATTATCGTGTCAGACAGTTCAGAAATAAATACAGGTTTTAGTTTAAGGTGATTTTAGATTATTTTATTTGAATAGTATCGTATTATTGATCTAATTTGTTGCAATACATCACGGAAAAGGTTGCCACGTTGTTCTACTAAGACCGGTGGAGTGAAATGATCAAACGGAAAAATACCCCAAGGCAATTTTTTCTTTTAAAGAAATAATTATTTAATAAAATTGTCAGAAAATACCCCTCTACTCAACCTGTTTTTCCGTCACTCGTGTTTTACTCACTTAGTTCTTCATTCGTTTCTCCCGTTCCTTCTGTATATGCGCCGAATTACCCCGACTAGTTATTTCGTCCCACACCGCTCTCTCTGTTATTTATTTCGCTTCCGATCCATTTTTAGACTCTCTGTGTTGTGAAAATTATCTCTACCTCTACTTCACTCATCAACTCGAATTTATTCTCCGCATTGCATATCGCGAAGAATAATAAAAATCTAGTATAAATAATTTTTTGAAATAACTTGATTCGCGTCTCTGGCCCTTTCAAAAGAATGTTGTAGATATGAATTCACAGTTTTCTTTTTAATTTTGTTTATTAGTATTGATAGATTTTATTGATACTGGCACAAAATGTTGGGACTAACTCAAATCTTCGTTTAAAGACCAATGAGAATTTTTGTAGTATATGTGCAAAATGTTCACTCAAAGAAGTGCCAGACAATTTAAATATGGGATTTGAATTGAAATTTGAATGATAAAAGGAAACTAAGATGAATAATTAGAATCGTTCCAATGAAAGTTGAAATTAATTGAAGTATTTCAATATTGATTACTCATTTTGCAAGACCAATTCAGGTTTCTTCCATTAGAACCAGTTTTTTCCTATTTTAATTATTTTAAACCCTTTCCAAATTTATAAATAAGTAAAGATGGATACTACGGCGAAACTGATGTTAAATATAAATTAACTCCGTAACCGTAAAATTCAAAATTAGAGACACAATGAAAAGGGGGAGGAAAGGAAGGAAAGGTAAAAGACAATAAAAATTATAAGCTTACAGGTTTAGGGGTTGTTATTCCACGCCAGGGACCTTATGTCACTCACACATAGTGCGATTGAGTGAATGAATACTTGTTTAAGAGGTAAAAGACATTTTTTAGCTACCACCACCACAACATCTAGAAGTGACTTTTGTAATCACTTTCGTTTACGCTTAGTTACGTCTTAGTAACGCATTATTTTATTATTCTTAATTGTTGGAGCTTCGTGGCTATATCCAATATGAGAAGGCTATGGTTTGAGTTTCTCTCTTTTGTAAAGTCTTTGAATTTTTCTCGCAGTTTCTTAAAATGTTAATTATCACGTAACCTATTTGGAATTTTTAGAAATATTACTGGTATGGAGAAAGTCATTTGGTAGCCACATCAGATTTTTTATTCTTGGTCCCACGCATTTCTATAACGATGAGGTGTTCGCAAAGATTTTCTCAGTCGGGAATTTCGATGTGTTATTTCCGTTTTTCTGTTAGTCAATAACTTCTTCCTGGAAATATATTTTCACGTTGCATTTTGATTTTCCAAAAGTTTTTTATGCTAGATATACATATGTAGTTTCTGTAAAGAATAGTCACTTCTTATAGTTTTTTGTTTCATACGTCTTAGTTAATATTTTCTAAAAACTATTAAACGTGACACAAGACGCCGAAGAAAATTTAGATGACCATTATATTACTTTGATTCATTTTTCCATAGCCATAACTTTTAAGGTTCCTCAAACTAGAGGGGCTGCATCCTTTACCAATTCTCTAAATTTTCTCATGTTATATTAATAATAACTACAATTAAAAGTCAACCAAGACAGCATTTAATTAAATTTTCTTTTAAAATTTTTTATTTCTTTCTTAAAAGTGTTATAAAAATGTGGCTATAGGCATCAATCTTTTCATTATTTGATTTAATTGGGCGAGGACTTTAAACGTATTCAATTTTGGGGTTGCCTGTTGAATTCCAATTCCAACTGATCTCTGAATTTTATTTTCGCATTTATTTATCACTCTTATAGCATTTTTGGTCTTCACTGTACTTTTGTTTGCAAATATAAATTTCGTGATGTATTTTCCATTATGGATGGATTCGATTTTTCGTGTATTTTTGAATACATTTCTAAAAAAACTGATGTGTCCAACACATGACTTTCTCCAAACCTGTAATATTTCTACGAATTCCAAATAGGTTAAATGATAATAAATATTTTAAGGGACTGCGAGAAAAGACTTGACAAAGAACAGAAATAAACTAAAACCGTAGCCTTCTGATATTGGATATAGCCTCGAAGCTCGAACAATTAGGAAAATAAAAAGGAGGGTCAAGTGTTTGCAATAGTCTCCGGTAGGTGGTGTAGTTGTGGCAGCTGTAAATATAGTTTTTACAATATCTCTTCAACAATGCCTAATATGGAAAAATGTTTCGAACAAAGTTTGTAGAAAATTAAATTTCGTACGACTTTTATTTCAGTACTGTTTTACATTTATCGAATATAAAGAAATATTAAATAAATAGAATATTTCCTTAACAATGCGTTCTACAAAAATTTGTTCAAAACAAAAGTTATAAAGAACATTATCTATGAAGTTTATAAAAAAAAACCATTAACATGTATGAAGATTTAAAAGAGTTATTTGCCCAAAACCAAAATATGACTAGAGTAAACATCACTTTCGGTTGAGCGATTGTTACCAAAACCTAATCAGCTCTTAATTATATAGAACTCTTTCTAAATATAAAATTTGGTATTGATACAAGTTTAAGTGTTGAGTTAGAGCGCCCACAAACTCCTATGACATACTGACTGACAGACCGACAGACAGACACAGACATTGAGAAAATAGTCAAAACGTGTTCAGGGGACCTTAAAACATGTATTTCCGTTGAAATCTCGAATTCGATTTTTTTCATGAAAACAATACTTGCTCTATACTTCGTATATGGAGAAAGTAATAAACCCACCCATATTCATGATTTCCATTGCATTAATTTTCCATGCCGGATGGAAGTAAGCGTATATTTTATTGATGCTGCAAGCTACGCTGCAAGAAGCAGCTAATAGAAGATAAATCAGACATATTATGCCATTTTAGTAAAACGTGGTTGGGCAATTACAGGACATAGCACTATTACAGGACCTCGTTGTATCCATTAATTATGGACGAACGCGATTTCCTTCTCCATTCCATGTAGTAGATGTCAATTGATAACGCGTATTTGCTGAATTCTTGGAAAATTAGTATAACAAAGGCAAAGAATTGAAGGGAATGGCGATGTAGCCTAAGGTGCAAATGTCTTTCTACTTGTTTATTGCGGACAGATTAACTCTACATTTTCATATTTTTCACAGAAACGTAGAATTGTAAACGTAGACTAGAATGTATTAGTTAAATGGAGTTCTTTAAACCTTGAAAACATTGAAGCAACCAAAGAAAAAGTCGCATGTTTTCATTAAATTTAAAGAAATTCAAAATAATGGTGATAAACGATACTTAAATCGATGAAATGGTTGTAAGTCACAACTTGTAATTGTTACAAAGTTAACAAGTACTCTTCAAGAACTACAAAAAGTTATTATTAACCAACATCAATCTTTTTGCCTTGATAGGTTTATATGAAATTTTATATCATTTAATTGGTCCCACTCCATATCTGGCAATTAGATGGAATAGCATTAGATGAAAACGTATTTTTTCGAATGACTAAGATTTAATACTTTCATATTCCATTTAGTATTTTTTTTTATTTCGCCTTCTTATATTGGATATAGCCACCAAGTTCCGACAACTAAACATAAAAAGGAGCGTTACTAAGACGTAACTAACTGACAATTGTTTACTAAAGTAAACTCCAGGAGATGTGGTGGTAGCAGCTAAAAAATATCTCTTTAACAGTGCGTTATATTAGAAAATGTTTCGAACAAACTATTTCGTGTATATTCTGATTTTAACGAGCATCTCAAGATTTCTCAAGAAATATACAATAACAAGACTGATTTTGATAGTTTTTAAATTAAAAACTATTATTACAAACCAATAAGAGTTGAACCAGAAGACTTCATGTTAAATAATAATTCATTGTATATTTATACAGATTGTAGAAATTATTTATTTTGTTTTTCCTTTTTTCATTGAAAAATATAGTAAGAATAAACAATTCACAGATTTATCGTACATCCTAGCCCTTTTTTGACACAAAATTTCCAGAAATTGAAGATTTTCGCCCATTTTGAGTTGATGTTATAGTATTTTAAAGTGCTTTTTGCTAATAATAACTTTTATGCAATTTTTTCTGTCGATTCGTCAACATTAATTTGTAATTATGTGATAAAAGAATATGTCTACAAATTTTAAAATTTTAATGATGAAGTTTAAGAAAATACTTTTAAATTTTTGTTATTGCTATGTGAGATTTTAATTTAGGTTATTAAGTTAACAAATGCTTTTTATACAAATTTATGATGCCAAAACCGTATTCTCCTTCGTAGTTGACGATGGAGGGTATCAACTATTCTTAGATTTTTGCGAAAAACCTTTTAATATAGGTACCATTTTTAGGCGCGTTTCGCTTAGAAGCTTACAAGATGGAAAAGTATGCTCCATCAATGTAATACACAGAGATTTCAAAGGCAATCTTTATGGGAAATCCTTATAAAGCGGTATCGAAAAAGTAGGCGCATCGTGAATTTTTATCTCCGTAACTATAGGTCGCAGTTATGTGATCTCGCGAACTTTTACGTGGTAAATAGTATCCTTTATCTGAATAAAGGTTTTAATGTATAACTCACAGATTAGCGCAGTTGAAACGCAGAATTAATCAACATTGCATACATTTTTTTAGCAAAGCGTATTTGATAATTGATCATCATGCTTAAAAATCAATTGTACTCAAAATTACACACTACCCGGACTCAACTTGAGAGAAGATACATTCGATAATTGAAGAAAGTTAAACAAACTTCACGATATGAATAATACACATCAAATGAAATTGCGCTTAGAAGTGCATATAATGTTTCTTACTTGATTTGAAAGAAACAACATTCCATAATGGAAAGCAATAAAAAATGTCTAAAAAACCATTACGAGTAAATAGGATTATTGGTGTGCTTAAATTATTACGTAACCGTATGATTAGTGCATTGGAATGAATGATAGTTCCGTATCGTGTACTTAGCCCAATAAAAAGCATTAATTCTATTCTATTATTGGAAAATTTCAATTTTCTGGATTAAAAGCAATTATTTGGGCAAATACGGATTATTATTTACTCTTCGACAAAAATAAGAATGCATCTGTACATTGTATATGCTTCCTAAATTTTTTTAATTCTTATTTGTAATAGAAACTTGAATGTATGCGTCTTCCCTTGGTGGTATTCCGTCATAAGACGGTTTTTAGATTAACCATGTAAATCAAAAGGTGAAAGAACACTCCTGCAATCGATCTAGAGAACTATAAATTCGGAATATAAATTATGGCCCGGATGTAGTCTCAGAGAGCACTAGCCTTACACCAAGTTTCATGAAGAAGATGTTAGTGGGGGACTCGCGCACACGCACATGGACAGCGAGGCAATCTCATAAGACTACTTTTCATTTTTGGAATGTAGGCTAAAACATCCGACCGTTATGCATTGTTGGTTTATGCAATAAATCATTTTCAGTTATATATTTTTTAAATAATAAAATTCCCCTTCTAAGTCATAATATAACCGATGAAGCCTCTTTTTCGTATCGTTTCAATACCTAAATTTATTAGATTTCTGTGGTCATTTTTGTCATGCCGTTGTATCAGTAAGTGGCACATTTTATTTCTTTTTCTCTTTTGTGGAGTGCCAACGAAAATCGTTCCCCGTGCCATCCACGGAACGCGACCCATAGGTTCGCCATCACTGGTTTACATTCTTACTTTATGGCGGCTCCCTGTTATATCACCAAACTTATGAAGAACGATTCTTTCAAGTTTGAAGCTCTTCCCATTTCACGTTATTTTTAGCGCGTTTTATGTCATAAATTAGCTTGTGTTTTCGCTTTTTCTGTTTTCCGTCTTTCCAACCAATTTAATTAAAAAAGTAAATTGCAAGAGTTATGATTAAAATTTACAGGGTTCATGTGATATATGATACTATTTTTTTCTTTAGATTTAAGTTTTAAAAATATACAGCGTCGGGTAGTGGGCCATTATTTTTTTGTATCTCCGAAGGTATCAAAAATGGAATGCTGAAATTTTGAAAGCGTACATTTTTGCAATGATGCCACTTACAACCGAGGTCATTCTAACCGAATATGTGGCGTAATATCCACATAAAAATGAGATAAGCTAAATGTACGCATATAATTGCTAATCAAATTTCAAAACTTCTCAGTTGATCAATTATGTTAACAGGGGAAATCTTCATAGCGGAATTAAACACAAAATATTACCAAATTTAATAATAGACGATAAAACGCGCTAATTTTATCCAGAATAAAATCAACTGCAGTAGTCTTTACGTCTTTTTGAATTTTATCCAGACTCATGAATAAAATTCCACTTGTTTATTATAATTTTTAACAACCTCCCTCTATAGAATATATTTTTGTGAATGTAATTCCAAGAAAAATGCTTCTGTTAGGTTTAGTATTTTCTTCACCACCTGTACCCTGACCCTCCCTTGAATAAGCGTTGGTCCCCAATTGCAAAGGGGGAACATCTCCACGACCGCTTTTACGAGAGCATTTGCGACGTAAAAACCTCTAAATGTTCTAGTCGTGTACGATATTCACGGGACGTCATTTCGCCTGAAGTACGGAACTTATGGGGACGTCTAACTCCCATGTGTTTAATTAAGTGTAGGTCTGGCACTGCCCTCCACCTTTCTTTCCTTCTCTACACGATGTGGAAAATAAAAATTCACACGGCTAAGCTTACCATTAAGGTGGATGATCTAAGTTCCTCCTCATAACCCGTTCGCTGGCACATCTACTCGAACTACTCCGTAACAGCCAAACGCAGTATAACTATATACAGGGTCAGTACCGTAACTAGGGCGGGGCAAGCGGGGAATCTGCCCCGGGCGCGACTAAAGAAGGGGCTCAAAAATTGTTAATAGTTAGTTGTGCGAGGTTGCATGGCACAAGGGCAAGAGCTATTTCACTACTATATTTGTTCCAGACATTACGCATAGCAGAAATTATAAATTTCTATGATATTATTGATGAGTTTTCTGTTTTTAAATTATTATTATTATATTATTATATTTTTTAGTTTACTTTTATTTATCAAATTTTCGCCAAAAATCCATATATTAAAAAATATTGGTATTGGAGAATTTTTTATGGAGGGGGCGCATATTTGGTAGTAGTGCTAAAATAGCTAGTTACGGCGCTGTACAGGGTGTACCAAAATGAATGGGACGAATGCAATTTTCATTATTCATTTCATTTCATATTTCATTATTCATTGGAACAGTTACAACAATGAAATTGCTTGGAAAATGTAGAGAAACACTTCAAGTTTTGCCTTTAAGTGTTAAATATGCGTACTTCGAGTTACGCGGTAAATGTCTAAGTGATACTGCAATTCCTCCCACTACTACTACTGGAACTATTCCATAATAACCAAACTCAGTCTAACTAAATATAAGGATGATTAATGTGGAATAAAATCGACTCATAGTTAACTTAATATTTACTGAAATTCATTAATAAAAATCTGATGTGGCCACCACATGACTTTTTCCATATCTGTAATATTGCTAATTATTCCAAATAGGTCACATAAAAATAAATACTGCGAGAAAATTTTAAGACTTTACAAAGGACAGAAATAAACTCCAACCATAGCCTTCTGATATTTAATACTAGTAGTTGGTGCTAGCATACTGCAAGCATTTCATCTCACCTTGAAAAAACATTAATTTTTCAGACAGATATTTCATCATTACAAATATTCTACTAATTCTAAAGATTTTCGTTTTTCCCACATATAAAAATAATAGTTTAAAACAATCCCCAAATGTTGCAATTTTAAACATTTTACACTTTCTCCATTATAAAGGTACTAATGCTACACATTTCAGCCAATTTTGAAAGTAGTAGCACTTCTAGAAGTAAAATAATATTTTTCTAATTGTTTAAAATTTAAAGATTTTTAACGGTTGCCGCAATAAATATATGGAGAGATTGAAATGTTTATTTGTGCAAATGCACTGTTCTGTAAACAATTTGAAAATTGCAGCTTCCTAGCTCATCCCGTAGTACCTAAAAAATTATTAAACTTTAATGTTCAAATGGGGTAAAAACAACCTCTAAAAATTAACAATTTTAAAATTCTAGATTTTGATAGTTGCTTATGAGAAAAGTACTATGATCTTGCAAAATTTTAGCTTCCTAAACTTATTAGATTGGTCTACACACTGGATTGCGTTTCCCCATGCTAACTTATGGGAGATATTCCGGGGTCTCTGGATTCGAACCCAAGACACTGTAAGCAAAAGTGACAATAATTCCTAATAGATATTGCAGCCATCTAGCAACACTTAAAATTTCATTTTTCTAGCTTACCGGCAAGTGCCCATAATTAATTTACAAAAATGGCGCAATGCTTTTCTTATGCGAAAAAACGCAACTTTCGGAATTTCTGAAGTCGGACTCATGTCACTTAGGTGAAAAGTCTCATTTTATCTGAAAGTTTCTCTATCATATCTACAAAACCTAAAACTTTCAGCTCTCTAGCTCTTGTTGTTTGGGCTGGACATTAGTATCCTCCTATATGTTATCATTATATATCGACGACTCTTACAGAGGAGGATGAGGAGGAGGAGGAAGATATAACATACTAGTAGTTGGTGCTTGCATACTGCAAGCATTTCATTTCACTTTGAAAAAATATTCATTTTTCAGACAGACATTTCATCATTACAAACATTCTTTTAATTCTAAATATTTCACCTCCGCAGGGACTTTCGTTTTTCCCAAATGTAAAAATAATAGTTTAAAAAAATCCCCAAATGTTGTAATTTTAAAATTTTTACACTATCTTCATTATGGAGTACTAATGCTACACATTTTAGCCAAATTTTAAAGTTGTAGCACTTCTAGAAGTAAAATAATATTTTTCTAATTGTTTAAATTTAAATAATTTTTAACGGCCGCCTCAATTCATATGTGGTAAAATTGAAATGTTTATTTGTGCAAAGTCTATACTCTATAAATAATATGAAAATTTCAGCTTCCTAGCTCATCCCGTAGTACCTAAACAGTTATCTATTTGTTTAAAATTTAAGAATTTTTAACTGCCAAACAAATCAAAATATCAAAATTTGTATAATCTCTATTTCGTTTTTTTATGAATTCTACTTATAAAAAAAATTTCAACTCCGTAACACATGCGGAAATACATAAACCATGAAAATTTGTTTAAACAATTTCGAATTTTTAGGGGCCGCATTGTTGCACTTTTTCAAGATTTTCGTTTTTTCTAGTCGGTTTTGCACAAAATCCTACCTAAGAAAAAAATTTTGAATCTCCAGCAAATCTGGAAGTGCCTAAACATTACTATCCTCCTATATGTTATATGTTATCATTATATATCGACGATACTTACAGAGGAGGAGGAAGATATAACATACTAGTAGTTGGTGCTTGCATACTGCAAGCATTTCATCTCACCTTGAAAAAACATTAATTTTTCAGACAGACATTTCATCATTACAAATAGTCTTTTAATTCTAAAGATTTCACATATACACATATATGTGTAGAATTAGTACCACATAATGGAGAAAGTGTAAAATGTTTAAAATTGCAATATTTGGGGAATGTTTTAAACTATTATTTTTACATGTGGGAAAAACGAAAATCGCTGCGGAGGTGAAATCTTTAGAATTAATAAAATGTTTGTAATGATGAAATATGTTATATCCTCCTCTGTAAGAGTCGTCGATATATAATGATAGCCACAAAGCTCCAACAATTAAGAAAAGTTAAAGGAGCGTTACTAAGACGTAACTAAGCGTCAATTTTTAACAATAGTAGTCGGTAGGTGGCGTGGTGGTGGCAGCAAAAATATAAGATATCTCTTAAAGAATGCATTAAGTGGAATAATGTTTCAAACAAAGGTTGTGCAAATTACATTTCCTACAACTTTTATCCCGATACATTTTTACATTTATCACATATTATAGCAAATATTTAAAAATAACGGATAGGTGACTAGAGTAAACGCCCACTTCCGGTGGACCGATTTTTACCAAAAACTAATCAGTTCTTCTGACTTTTATTAAAATGTTAAATATAAAATTTCACGTTGACCATTAATAGCTTTTGAGTTCGAGCACCCACAAAAAGCTATCACATACACACACACAGACATCATCGAGAAAATGGTCAAAAAGTGTTCAGGGGACCTCAAAACATGTATTTCCGTTGAAATCTCCAAGTCTATTTTTTTTAATGAATACAATATTTTGCCCTATACCACGTATATGGAGAAAGTAAAAACTAACGTTTCTCTCATATCCGACGTAGTTCGAGGATTAAGTGTGCACATACGAGAATTTATAGGATTAGCTTGGGATAGGTAAGAAATTAGTCGTCTTTTTACTTTCTCCATATAGCTAGTATAGGGGAAAGTATTGTATTAATGAGATTTTTCGAGATTTCAACGAAAATACACGTTTTGTGGTCCCCTGAACACGTTTTGAGCATTTTCTCGATGATGTATGTGTGTGTGTGTGTTTAAATCTACGTAGTATTTTCGCAAATTTAGAAACGATGATGACGAATCGGGTTATAATATTTTTTAATTGCGTCGCTATTTATTTTTATATAATTGGGAATGAGCTTCACGGCACACATACAATGATATTACGGCATTTGGAGATTTTTTACTTTTTATCATGTATTTATATCATCAGAAAACGGTATGTTTATTTCAATTCCGTTAACGTTAGCAGTATCTCTCGGCGGTACTATAATATCATCCTATCGCTAAAACACCTCTCTTATCTTTCGTGTATATGTAATTTTATCGACTTTTGGTCTCAACTGGAGATGGCGCAGATATTGGATTTGTAGTTATTTCTCGCGAGTTTGCTTTCGGGTTATTTATTATGGCTTCACGACGTACCATTTTAGAAGACGTAGTTGCTTCTTACACAGTGAAACGGATAGAAAGATGAGAATGAAAGGTTTCGAAGAAAGTGAGCGGGGAATCGAGGAATTGCTCTGAAATCAGTAACGTCGAAGATTTATCTACCCTCTAAACCAGAGGTCTCCATCCTGCGGCCCGCGTGCTAAATGTGGCCTCCCACAGCTCTCTCCGCGAAGCTATGATGAAATGGTGATCGGTAAAATTTGTTTTAGACAAATTCATATTTTTCAGTATAATTATCGTCTCAAAACCTTTTCTGTTGGAGCTTAAACACTAGTAACTTATTTATACTTACTTGATTTTTGCTAATATGAGACCATAGAATCCTTTGGTAACTTCTAATGTAAACACTCGTCCTGCTCGCCGAAGCTCTCGTGACATCCAATGCGGCCCCCCGAACCATTCACAACTACGAATGCGGCCCGCCATGTAAAAAGGTTGGGCTCCACTGCTCTAAACACGTGCATTTACATTTAGAGTTTATTGGTATATCTAGTCGATTACTTATCTGGAAAGCATGATAAATGAATAGATAGTCATTAAAGCTAATCTTTAAAATAGGCGTTTTTCTTTGGTCTGCGTTATTTCTTATGTGCGTCTGATAAATTGGTATTGGGAGAATTTTGATAGCAAGTATTTCTCCATTCTCCATCTTTATTCACTAAAGACGGTTTGATACCTCCTTAAATACGGAAAATATCCTCTAAAAATATATTTTATAACAATGCGTTATAGATTTTTTATATTCATGACTATAAATTATTCGATATACATTGTTTCCGATGGCACAGAACTTTATAATCGGTGTTTTTGGAAACTCTGTTGATTGTATTACATGTACTTTTTTAAATTAAATAAATCGAGAATTTTTTAAAATTGCTGCTGCATTGAAGCGCTGCAACCAGGAGAATACATTACTCGTGTTTCGTTTATTAAATTTTGACGAATCTCGAAATAAATATTACACAAAAATCAGTTAATCGTATTAAATCTTTTTCGTGTAATTATGAATTATAATTACACGAAAAATATGACCTAATTTTTAATCTTTTGGTACCGATATCCTTTAAACCGTTAAACATTCCATGCAAATAAAACTTTAAGCTAAACTAATGGCAGTATAACTCGAAAACTATTAATTTTATTATCGTCATTACGTGGGTAAATAGTAAGATCACTAGTCAATAATTTAGTAGTCATTTTGTAGTAGATGTTATTTATAAAGGAAAGACTGCGGTGTCTTCTAAATACTTTTTCACTTGTGTAATGTTTTAGTCTAAGACTTTCTTTATCCGATCTGCTCGTGCCAATGCACCTCAAAGATTTTATTGCTGGATACATAAAGTTACCTGATTGATTGATAGGTATACAAATATTCCAGAAGCTAAGAAGAAAAGTAAGTTCTCTGGAACATCTTAGGTTAAGAAAACCTTGCTTGGAATTCTTCCCTGAAGTACTGCCTGCTACCCGCTCTTTACGCATCTGGAAACCATCAGCGGAACGAAAATAGTTTCCAGAAACCACTAAGTGCCATGTTGGTAAACAAGGAGGCGTGAGGAGTATTGGAAAAGAGACAGAAGAAGAGAGGGAGGGGGAGGGAGAGATAGACAGAGGGGTGATGAGGAGGGAAGAGAGAATTTGCGAAGCCTTTCTATATTCGCGTCCTGATGTTCCCGTAGGATGGATCGCGCAGCTCCGTATGGCAGAGCGGCAGTCTTGTGTTAATACAAAACTTCTACACAGTTCGGTGATGTAGGTTTAAAACAATATAAAGATGTATATATTTATAACATCTTATTTTAACAGAACGCGAAAATCGTGAATTTAAAAGCCGTGGATGTTACCATGGATGAAAATCCATGAGAAAATTCATTTAGAGAAGATTAACGAATTGTGATTGATGGGAAATAAATTAGGGAGGGAAGATAATTAAAGAGATAATTAGCAGTAAAGAGTGGAGTTATCAGGAAGAATGAGGAACATTTAAGCGAGAAAAGGCATAATGAATGTGGAAAATGTGGAAAAACGCCACATTGTCCGCATAACGGTTTAAGTATGGTCGGAATTACTTTGAGTGATAAATAGGAATTTGTTTCGTGAAAGAAGTGATAAATTTCTCTGCGTTCAATTTCTCTGCAAAGAAGCAGCTTTTAAAGTTAGGCCATACATTTCCATTTACAATGATTATCGATTTCTTTTCCGCGGTATTTCTAAGTTCGAGCGTAATTTATTTAGTGGAATCATCATTTCACTTTGCTAATCGTTAGTTGGTTCAGAAATTATATCGATTTCTATTCTAATCGCTGGAGGAATTTTATATTTAAATGTTTGTGATTTGTAACGAGGACCTCCAGTCTTTGTTCTTCGCCATCATTATGAAAAGTAATGCCACCAGAAACTACAATCTAATCTTTTGACTTTGTATTTGCGAGGGTTAGTGAGTCATAAAACCCATCGCGAGAGTACCTTATTTTTCGTGGAATTAATAACTCTTTCACTGTCCATTTTACAATAACAAACTTCCAAGTACCTGAAGCCTTGTTTATAATAGATATTTTACAAATTTATTGCTCAAATATAAATAAAATCGCCGATGAAAGGGATGACGAATGTGGAAACGACAATCGAGGAAATATTACAGTCCAGTGAAATCTACAATTTTTGTTTCGCCGCTTCAAATAATTATACACGCTCGCAATGTATGATAATTTCTGTGAAATAGGCGAAAAATAAACGTATAGGACATAATTGACGTCTATGAGGACGTTTGTGTTAGAGGTTTACTACTTAGCCCTTCTTCACCGTAAATACCCCAATTCGAAAAAGGAGAGGCTGGCTTGATCGCTTAGTTGATTAAATCACCTATCCGGCAAGGGGAGTGGGGGGGACGCGGGTTTGATTTCCGGTAAAGTTCAGATTTTTTCTCCTTCTAAAGTCTCAAAATTTAGTTTCAGCTTTATGCGAACATGTGTAATTTCAACACCTTTGTAACTTGCCAGAATGAGATTTTAAATTGGATCGCATAATGAGGATAAAAGAATAATGGAAATGGAGGTGTGAGCGATTATATTTATATTCGTCTCTAGGGAGAAATAATGAGAAATCTAATAAATTGAATGACAAATACAAGAGGTTACAAAATAACCGCAGGATGATTGAAAATGGGAAGATGGGATTGTGTAAAGTAGTATAGCCGTTGGATGGATTGGAAGCGAGAAGATGTAGTTGAAAAGAAGTGGTAGTCATGAAGTAAGAGAGAGAAAGGATAGGATACTGAGAGAGATAGATTGTAATGAGGAAGTGATGCAACAGGGAAAATAGAAATAATACTTTTTGGAGGAATATGAGTTTATATCCATTGGAACACGAAACATTCCGGCCTTCAGTAGCAACAAACAATTCCGTTGGATTGAAAAATCTTCAAGCGAAACGACACGACATAAAGCTGCTATAGCAATATTATTTGCACGTTTTCACAATGCAAATATGATAATTGTATTTTATTTTCGACACCTCGCCGTTGAGGTTAAACTGTGCGAAAAGGTAATGAAATTTCACGCCAGAAACATTAGCAATATGTTGGACTATCGACCATGTTCCTTTTAATATAATCTAACAATAATAAAAGGATACTTCTGTCCCTTGGTCCCTTTGTGGCTCCCTCTATCTCGCTATAAAAATGCAAATAACTCAATAACGGAACAAGATTCATTTTTGATATTTGGCAGGAATGATTGACTTACATATTGTAAGAGGATGACGAAAAGAAATCTCGAAAAAGTCCTAGGATCGACTCCAAGGTAAGCAATTCCATTTCCCATATGATAACACGTAAAAATCCACTTTTTGACTTGCAGGCTTTTATTCTTTTTGAGATCTAAATTACAAAGAATTCACCCATGATCATCGGATCTAGACCATTTAAAACAAAAAACTATGATGTTTCTTATTCCGTTCATTTATTCCCGCCATCTATTCCCGCCTATATTTAGAAATTCCTCATTTTAAACGTTTAATTCACATATTTTGGGAAAATCTTACCATTTTAACGGGATGTTGCCATGCCAACCCATTACATTGTTAAACCTCGAAATCCTATTATTATTTTAATCCTTATGGGTGAAAGCGTACTTTGAATGCTCTTACAATTAGTACGAGAGAGAGGAGAGAGAAATTCTTTTCATAGCAACCAATTTTAACAACATTTGTTGCGTTATTTACGAGAAGTACATTTAAATGTAGAATATTTATCATTCGCATATTAAAATTAGGTGCTTAGAGTCATCTTAGGAGATCGAAACTTGAAACATGGAACCCCTAAAAGAACGAAATTTTGTTTTTTTGCCATCCAAAGAAAGTCAAGGCATATTTATGTTCATTTTTTATTTCACATAACCTTTCCCGTTTAATTTCAACGGCCATCTCCCTAGTATATTATAACCGCTGTCTGTGTGTGCGTCCCTGCCTGCCTGTGTCTGAAGCCATTGAGGGCATTGTTCATCTCGGATATTTGCATTGTTGGACTCGGGCTTCAAGTGCATTTGCACTAATCTTGCAATAAAACGCGTGAAGGACAAAAACAGATTGAGCATCGAGTGACGTCACCTCCCAGTATAAACGCATATAAATCAAGAACGGTCGGCTCGATTTCGACATCTTTCGCCTGAATACTCGACGCAAACTCTTGCAGTTTTTAAGTGAGAAGTAGTCTCCCGAAAAGGCATGGGTACGATATCAGGAAAGTTTCGTTTTTGCATTTGATTATCACATAATCGGCTGGAATACGATGTGTAGACCTTCAGTCTTTAACATTTTAAAATATCTTAGGATCGATTGACTCGAGATTTACACTATTTCACGTAAAAAAATAAAAATTCTTATTCTTACTTTCTATTCTGTTGTTTAATTCGTGTTTGCTCGTATTTTAAGTTTACATTCGATTTTCTCCCATTTTTCAACATTTCAATTGTTGACCTCGAATTTTTGCATTGCTAGACTCGGGCTTTTAAGTGCATTTGCACTAAGCCTACAATGAAATAAACGCATCAAGGACAACCGATTGAACATGTATATGAAAAGTTTTGTGTAAATATAAAACAAAAGAAACACGTAGCGATGAAAAGAAACGATTCCAATACATTATAATAATGGACAACTTAACATTTCAAATAGAAAGATGTTTCACGCATGCATTGAAAATATCCTTTCGTTTGCAAGTTTTATTTCGAAAATTTCACTGTAAACATTGATGCACTTTTCAACTCGTGTGAGAACATAGCGTGTTGCTCGTCTGAGTTCATCTTGACGTTCCTTTACCAAGATCCCCAGACCTAACCCCGTTAGATTTTTGTTTATGGGGTTGGATGGAGAGTGAAGTGTACACAAGAAAAGTGGATACACGTGACGAATTGCTTGATCGCATAATGGGTGCTATTGCCCGCGTAAAGGAACATCAAGATGAACTCAGACGAGAAACGCCATGTTCTCACACGAGTTGAAAAGTGCATTAATGTTGACGGTGAAATTTTCGAAAATTTATTATAAACTGTAACAAATTTTTCACTTGAACAATAAATATTAGCAACAGTACGTAATATCTCTTTCTCATCAATAATTTTGCAATTGTACATTCAAATAGCTATATCTCGTAAACTGTTTGGAATAGGACACTTTTTTTCTTAGAGTGACCGGTACTATCACCTACCAGAATATCGACCTTCCCTCCAGGGACCCTGTATATGGATTTAATAGGAAGTAATCTATCATTAATCAGGCAGATGTAATGTTTAAGTGGAAATTAGACGAATTGTTATAGTTCTTTCCTGAAAGACTTAATTCATTCGTGAACTCAGCTATACGTCGTCATTTACGAAACGTACCTCTATCAACCATAGTAATGCGATGATTTGCCTTAGTTGGTAACATTATTTTGCATTTAACCATTGATGCCTTAAACTTGCGAATAACTGAACTCCAATCCATACGAAGACATTATACTTCAAGATCTTTGAATGACATTCCATGAACGTTAACGGACATTTACCCAAAGTTGTTTTTAAATTTTTCGCTTTATTTAGCATTTTGAACTAAATTTTTTACGTTTAATGAATAATAACGAATATTTCCGAAACAGACATATTAGAGAACAAATCTAAATATAGTATTATTATAGTAATTATATAGTAATTTTAAAGGTATTTACGTTAAGAAATGAAGGTATTAGTCAGTTTTATTGCTTAATTATCAATATTGGAAATAGAATGTTGACATTTTCGAGATCGAAATAGATGTTTTCATGTATGTATACCTACGAAACTCATGTTTAACTAAAATGATATACAAATAAAAATCCATGGTCGACCGCTGAAGGGAGCAATGGGGGGCGGGGGGGGGGGGTGCACTTATATTTTTCATTGAATATTTTTTAAATGTAAAGATGTTCTCAATGACACTGAAACAATAATTAACTTTTTCCCGAATTTTTTGCACGGGATTCGCTATTATTGAAATAAAGATGAAGGAATCCATATAAATATCCCTGGGAGTAGGCCTGGTCAGCGGACATAAAGCTGGCCGAGAAAAACTTCAGGTAAATCTACTATAATGATACAGAAGGCAGATGCAGTTGGAAAGGTCTGCCAGGAGGAATCTGCCTGCTACGTTCTCAGTGTTCATTGGGATATTGGACACACAGAACGCACAAGATTTAAGTTCAAGATGATTCTTTGGATAAGCATACCTTGAATATTGAATATTCCGCGCGAATTTCAACTTAATATTCAGTATATGCAAGGGCAAATGGGACTCGGCGACAGGTGGGAGACTACTCTTTCCTTCCTTTCATTTACAAATGAAACAATTTGTCGACAAAAATGTGTAAATAGTTCAAACCATTTAGCTTCACACGTGGATCGTTTTTCCTCTCAGCCTTTTATTTTATCACATTCAAGCATGAGTTCTTTATTTTAATTACTTCGTCAGAAATACTCGATTCCTATAAAATGTTATTTGTAATTATCATTTCTTAACGTCAATTCGAGCAAATTTTAAGTAGAGACTTTTCCGGTTGACTCGGGACGCATGGTAAGAAAATCGCCTCATAATGTGATGTTACTGTAACCAAGCTACATAGTTAATTATCGTTATCGCCCACCAAAGAGCACCGATACATCTCTTAGAATCTCTCGTACAGAACGAGTTAATTTTTGGTCAGTTAATTAGCATGTGGCTGATTTGGGGAGTTTTTCTGCAATTTTGATCAACCAGCTGGTATCAGCCCTATCAATCCAAAGCTGTCCCAGTCAAAGTGTAACGTATGGTAACATTGCGTGAAATCGTCTTTTGAAAATGAAAACTATAAAGAGTTAATAGTAAAATCATAATGGAATTCCATAAACTAGAATAAAAGGTAAATTCAAAGTATATATATTTTGAAATAATGGGATATCTAGCTGCCATTTTTTGAAAGAAATTTTAAGTGACATCATCAGCAGGAATTCAAAGAAGTTCTAGTAAAATTATTTAAGGCAAGGGCAAAAGTGAAACACAATTAGTAAGCAGGTACGAATCCACGGTGGTTGGGGAGGAGATGATTGCCCAACCCTCTTGTGAGAGCAAATTAACTCTGATTAACTACATTCACCATTGCGGGGTTTGCGGCTAAAAGCGTTGGGAATAAACTGATGCCAGGAATCTGTTTCGAAGCATCCTTCAAAGTTATGTCGATGCTTAGTTAAGAAAACTACGTATTTTAAACATTAGTAATAAAATACGTCTCAAGTTTTTCAGGGATATGTTTTCCCTTGATATTAAAACCCATTTCTCTTGTAATCTTATGTGAACAAGATGTTCCAGACGGAACTTATGATGCCTACTTTCCATATTTGCATTTGGTTTTGTAATGGAAATTAAATAATAAATGAAAATTAATATAATAATTAATAATAATTAATTAATAAACGGCATAATTGAATCATCATATATATATATATATGGATGTCAACAAGGTGTTGGGATGAGGAAACCCAGTGAGCACTCACCAATCAGACGACTTCAGGTTGGCGAGGCCCCGGGGATGTCGAAGCGACACACGTAAAATAACACAAAAACACAGAAACATCACAAACGTAAAGCTTTCGGTTCGGTTCTCCCTCTGTAGCTGAAGAAGGAGTAGTTCCGAAAGCTTTACGTTTGTGATGTTTTTGTGTTATTTTACGTGTGTCGCTTCGACATCCCCGGGGCCTCGCCAACCTGAAGTCGTCTGATTGGTGAGTGCTCACTGGGTTTCTTCATCCCAACACCTTGTTGACATCCATATATTCATTTTACCTTTCCTTTTCCGTAAGTTGTTATATATATATATATTGATTACTTATACTATTAGTGAATTTTCACATGTCTAACCGAGTGGTGCACAATTTACTTAAATTAGCTTTAATATCTTTAAAATCACCGCGGATGAGTTGCCCTTTGTGTTCCGAAATTCCACAATTTTATAAAATATTACAAATACATTAGTACGGAAAACTAAATTGTTCACGCGTATTTGTGTGGCAAAAATAACGCGAGTATGTACTAGATCAGGGGTGGGGAACTGGCGGCCTTTTGTGTTACTCAGTGCGGCCTTTTGCATACTTGTCTAAAAATACTCAAACTCGTATATGATTTTAGCATTTACAGAATGAACAAACAAAAGATATGTATTTTGCATCAACAGAATCTTTGCGCCAAATCTACTGTCATTATATTGTGTTAAAGCCTTCAAGTTTTTAAAAATATTAGTAAATATGAGGAATTGAAATCTGTATTCGTTAAGTTAAAAAGCCATTAAATTGTGTTTGCCTCTTTATAACTATATCAATTTTGATAAATGTGAATTTATGCAACGTGCATCGCTATGTGCGGTCTGATGAGGTCTCCGTTAAGTAACATTTGGCCTTCCAATGATAAAAGGTTCTCCACCCCTGTACTAGATTATACCGAATCCCAGTTCAACAATAGTCGTTGCAACAAAAAACTCATAATGAGTTATATAAACTGCAAAAACGCCCGTATTTCGACGAAATTCGTAGAAATACGATCGATAAGCAACTTTCTATGATAACAATTAGAATTTTCATTCCTTTCTTCAGAGAATAGTAAAAGTCCCGCTCCGGTATTACAATTATAAGATATTTTAATGTGCAAGAAAAAATTACCCTGCACGATGGATTTCTGATTTTCTATCTAAATCAAGTGGGAGTGATAGTTACCGGAATCGAACCCGAGACTTTGAATCTTCGTAACAAAAACTATCCCCGGAAGCTCGGCCTCAGTAGCAAGAGGTTTCCACCAAGTGTCATGAAAATTGGTGTATTCGTTCAGATGTTAATAGGGCGACGGACAGACAGACACAACTGCGAAACTATGAGCCTATTTCCATACTGGAAGGTAGGCTAAAGGCGCTTTTCTGTGCTTCTGTAATTTACTAGAAAAGCGCACTTTAACTCGTATGTAACGTCATTACCTATTTGTGTAACGTGATTAAACTATGAATATAACAATTTGTACTATATATCTAATTAATACTGAGACGAACTGTCTCATTCGCATTATTCTCTTATAATTCACAAGATACTTAAGATATAACAGAAACGATACGACCCTTTTATATAACGCTGGTGCTGACTTAAGACAATCGAATATTAGAGAATGGTAACGTGAAAATGAAAATTCTTACAAATATATTGGAACAAGAATAATACACAATAGAAATATTCAATAGAGATACTCAATAGAAATTGTCCACTTTGAAGGGATAATAAACGATATGAAAATTGCAGTTTGATGCAGAGGAATTTTGCCGGCTGTATCGCCTTCTCTCGCCGTCGTTCGTGCTTCTCCCCGGTCTCTGCTCGAGCCTCTCGGCTCGCTCCACTCCTCGCCGTCTCCATTCTCTGTCTGCCGTCGGCATTCAGGGGTCGTGCTTTGGGCATTGCCAGATTCAATCTCTCCTGGTTCCGTCTCTTCTCGAGATGAGGGCGTACCTCTCACGGAAGTTATTGGCTAATTAGGGGGACACGGAGAACTGGAGGGAAGACGGGAAACTATATGTGGCAGAATGCTGCAATACGTTATATGTTGTGTGACTTGATAGTTTAAAGATGTCTTCATGTTTAGGCTCTAGTTTTTTCAAGAAATGAGTCAAAATATGTGTAAAAAGTCATCATTTGTTTAGAATTTAAACGATTTCTGTATTTATAGATGTAGTAGACCTGGTTTTTAATAATATTCATCCCAAATCACAAAAGATTGTATATACCGTTCATGTGGACAAGACCGCAAAGGCTCCCCTATCTTAAGTGCCTCGGTTCCTCCAAAGCCTTAATCCGACCATGACAACAAATTTGTTTGCCTTAATCACTCCTGGTTTATATTACTCGGAAATGGTCTATTTCGACATAATCCTTCCTAAAGCCATAATACTGAATCCATGATTTCCTTTCTCGTAAATTTTGGAAAGTGTTGATTCTTCCTAAACGGACGAAAATAGATTAGCATCTCTTTTTCCGCTTTGACTTCCAACGAGCGACTTTATTCAAAATGGCTTACATTGTTGATGTAGACTGTTTACCAAAAGATTCCAAATTCCTAGAAATCTAAAAATACGAGTTGTTGGAAAGTTGAATATGTAGTGCGAGTTGATAGATGTCTACTACATTCCCAATGTTGATTAGCATCGATCCAAAACTAGGTAAATGAAAAGAAGTAGTTCTGGAAAGAACTAATCAGCCTACTTTCCTTTCAATACAATTTTAATATATAAATACCACCTTCAAAATTAACAAATTTTCTTGTTAGTAGTGCCAGTAATTTATATTTTTAGGTGCATCGACGGCTATGGTCATTTCGCACCGTTGAATATTCTATTCAGAAAAATCCTTGGACAATCACAACATCCATGCCCTAGGCGGGATTCGGGCTTGCGAACTTTTGGTTATCAGGCAGGCATATTCATTCATATATTTCACCGCGATTCCGATAGACATGAATCGACCTAAGGGTCGAATGTTACCTCGATAGCTATGAATCGAAACACGGCTGGAACTTGTACTCGGCTATACTCCTGCCGAGATCGGCAATAATCATCATCATAGTAACAAATCGAAAAAAATATTTTGAAAACGCCGAAACAAATGTTTTTGAGAAAAATTAAAACAAATATGATTGAAAATTAAAATTGTGTGATAAGAATAATAATCTTCACTTTTCTCCTTAGAGCAGTACAAATCCCACTCCGATATCATAATTCCAAAATGTAAATTAAAATGTAAAATACGGTTTTTAGATTAGCCATGTAAATCAAATGGTGAAAGAACTCACCTGGAATCGATCTAGAGACTTATAAATTCGGAATATAAATTATGGTCCGGAGGTAATCACCGAGAGCACTAACTTTACTCAAAGTTTCATGGAAATTCATGAAGAAGATGTTAGTGGGACACACATGGACAGTGAGCTGATCTCATAAGGCTACTTTCCATTTTTTGGAAAGTAGGTTAAAAATAGGTATTTTTTGCGAAATGATCGTGTTGTGATGAAGTGTGTCATATAACGGTATTTAAAAATAATCTGATATGGTCACCACATGACTTTATACATACATGTAATATTTCTAAAAATTCCAAATAGGTTAAATGATAATGAATATTTGAAGGAATTGAGAGAAAAATTCAAAAGACCTTACAAAGAACAGAAATAAACTCAAAATTGCAGCCTCCTGATATTGAATATAGCCCGAAGCTCCAATAATTAAAAAATAAAAAGGAGCGTCAAGTGTTTACATTAGTCGCCGGTAGGTGATGTGGCGGAGGCAGCTAAATAATTTAGTTTATAAAATACCTCTTCAACAATGCATTATATGGAAAAATGCTTCAAACAAATATTGTAGAAAATTAAATTTCCTACAACGTTTATTCCAGTATGTTTTTATATTTTTCGAATATTAAAGCATATCTTAAAAAAAAACGGATTTGACAAGAGTAAACACCCACTTCTGGTTGACCGATGTTTAACAAAACCTAATCACCACTTCTTTCTTTAACAAAAATTCGTAAAATGTCGTTTTGATCTGAGTAATAGTGTTTTAGTTAGAGCACCCACAAAATCCTGGTCACAGACACAAACACAGACACCCACAGACATCATCGATAAAATAGCCAAAACGTGTTCAGGGAACTTTAAAACATGTATTTCCGTTGAAATCTCTAATTCGATTTTTTTCATGAAAACAATACTTTCTCTATAAAGTAATAACTGTCTAGCAAATAGAAATGGATATAAAATCCGATTTTGCATTGACCTTTACCTTTAGCTAAAAAATTCTTTTAGCATTGTACTATGTCCTCGTATATTATATTTAGTTAACACGAGTATGAAGGTAAGGGCTTAAAGAGTCTACAGGTTAACTGTCGTAGCATTAAAAACAACCGGGATAAAATTCAGTCCTTTATTGAGGTTTGTAGACCAGATATCGTCACAGTTACGGAATCTTGGTTGAGCAAGGATATATATTCTATTGAAATACTTCCGGAGGGATTTATAGTGTACTGGAGGGACAGAGATGAGAGAGGAGGCGGTGTTTTTTATTTTGTAAATAGTGGGCTATTAAGTAAGCTAGGATGGGAGAGAGACGACTGTGAAATGCTCTGCTTTAAACTACTTCATAGAAATCGCAAAAAACAATGGATATTATAGGAGTATATAGGAAACCAAACGACGACATGTTTACCCTGGAGGTTTTGGCAGATATATGCTCGGAACCAGCCTTAAAGGCTGGTTCAAACTGGATGGACGGTCGCGGTTGGAACATTTTAGACCAAATATAAAAATCCTATTTTCAATGGGGATTCTATGGAGAAGTCCCAAATGCGTTCATAGTGGTAGGGGACGGCCTCGGCACAAACCTCTTGGGTCGCTTGAGGAGGCAAAATTTGTCCCAAGCCCCTTCGAGTCCTTGCCGGTTTGGTTACTATCGGCAATCCTCGGTGACATCCGAAGTGAGCTTGAATCTTTCTGCTAGTTAGGAGCATCCATAAACTACGTCACGCTATAGATGGGGGCCGAAATGCGACCGTGCCACGACCGATGCCTAACCTACAAGTGTGAACGGTCTCCGCAAACAGTCCTATCCCTAACTAGCTGCAGTTATCCGGCTTCGCTCGGGAAAGAGATTTCTTTTAATTGGCAATTGATTTGTATTTCTCGGGGCCCCGCGCTGTCGGTGCCCCCAAATTTCTCAAATGTGTTATTCGGAGATGAGATTTACACGGAATTTTAACTACCACCTAAAGAAACCACTGAAAAATTTTAGTCAGGCTTGTGCTCGTGGGTGTATCTCAATGGCGAATCCATCATGTAATTAAGGCAAACTGCTTTTCCAAGAATATTTGGCATAGTCGAGCAGTTTTATTAAAATAGAAATTACTCCGAGTGCACCGTAAGCCCTGAAGTTTCGTTTCCCATTCCTTAATTAAGCAAGTGAAGTTTACATTAACATTTTATATTTTATCTATTGTGTTGTAAAATTTTACCATTAATATATTTATGCATTAACGTCTTGCTATCCACATGGATACGGGTATAAGAGACCCCACGGTCTGCAAACATAGACCAAATTCTTTCTTTTGTCCATAGAATGACGCATGAAACTTTTGAATTCGATAGCTTCAACGGTGTAAAAATGTATAGAAAGAATAAGAATAAGTTTATTTGTTCAAAAAGACATTACAAAATAATGCATAGAGCACGTCAAAAACATTAAAAAGGGGACAAAAACACAAACTATCTCAAGCACCAGACGTAAAATTGCTAATATTGTAAAGACAATTAGTCACAATGAGCTTATGAACATGCTTCTTGAATGACTGGAATGAGCTTACTTCTTTGATTGCAGCAGGCAGAGCATTATAAAATTTAATGCATCTTGCTTTTGGTCCTTGAGAGCAAACTTTTAAGTTTCGTTGTATAACACGGAGATCATCGTTTCTTCTTGTGTTGTAATTATGGAAATTACTGTTTTTCTCATAGTCAGACATGTTTTGCCTCACAAACAATACAGCATTATATATATAAATAGAGGGAACAGTCAAGAGTCCTAATCTTTTGAATAGGGGCCTGCAGTGTGCTCTGAATTGTGCATTGCACATTGACCTGACAATCTTTTTCTGGATCTTAAAAACCTCAATTAATTGGGAGGAGGAGCCCCAGAGGACAATGCCATAGGCAACACGTGAATAGAAATAAGCAAAATATACTTTTTTTTAATACCTTGATACTAAGTGAGTGCTTCAAGACAGATAGTATATAATACACAGAGTTTAGATTTTTACATAAC
The DNA here is from genome assembly GCA_028673005.1 of Tanypteryx hageni. Taxonomy (NCBI): domain Eukaryota; kingdom Metazoa; phylum Arthropoda; class Insecta; order Odonata; family Petaluridae; genus Tanypteryx; species Tanypteryx hageni. Next base: position 183,685,108 of record CM054112.1, on the reverse strand, counting down.
TTGTCAGTATGATGAGACCATTTCAGTAGAGGGTCAATATAGACACCTAGAAATTTGAACTCCTCAGTAGAACTCATCATATCTTGGTCAAGGCAGGAGTATAAATTTCGGCACCGTTTATGCGAGGAGGAGAAAAACAGCCAGTGTTTTACTTTCATTTAAGGAGAGTCTATTGCCCTTACACCACTCAGACATTGCCTGCAAAACCACCCTGCTACTGTCTACTAGTGTTTTGTCAATAGGATTGGAAACTAAAACATTCACGTCATCGGCTTACATAATAATATTATTACACACTTTATTCATAAGGTTCTCTGGTAAGTCATTAATAAAAATTAGGAAGAGGACAGGGCCTAAAATGGACCCCTGTGGCACACCAGAGAGTACTAGACTAGGGTCAGAGAAATATTTTTTGCCTTCCTTGAAAATGGAGACAGTTTCCTGACGATTTTTAAAGTAAGATTTTAGCCAGTTGTAGGCCACACCTCTAACACCTAGCTTATCACACTTAGCCAATAGGAGATCATGCTTAACTGAATCAAAGGCTTTACTGAGACCAAAGAAAACCCCCAGAGTACTATTTCTCATATTCAGTTGTTCTATGATGCAGTTAATAGCAGAAAATAGAGCCTGCTCTGTGGATTTCCCTTTCCTAAATCCAAATTGACAGCTTGACAGGATGTTACATTTTTCAAGAAATTCCAGTAGTCTAGCACAGAAAACATGTTCAAATATTTTGGAAAATTGTGATACAAGTGATATAGGTCTGTAGTTATTTATTTGGGTTTTATCACACTTGTTTTTATAGATGGAAATTACCTTAGAGATTTTTAAAATTTCTGGGAAAATTCCTTGATTTAATGACTGGTGTGACGGGCTAGGGTTTCTCGGAGAGGAAAGGGCACAAATGAAAGTTACGCGTAAAAACACAAACACCTTTAATCGCCTGGGGCGCACACTACACTACGTAAGCTTCCACAAGAGAGGAGAGAACTGACGCGCACCCTGTTGGCTGCGCGCAAAAACAAAATAAAATGAACAGCAAAGTCCGTTATCGGTCTGGTCTCGTTACATCCTCCCCCTTAGAATGGCATGTACGACCTCGAATGCAATTCTACAAGGTCTGCTACTGGCGGCATCTCCTAGGTGGCTGCATCCTAGTAGGTAGCGCAGGTATGTGGGAAGCCACCGATGAAGTAGAAGGCACCGATGTCCTGGAAGGGAATGATGTCCTGGAAGGCACCGATGACGTAGAAGGCACCGATGTCCTGGAAGGGAATGATGTCCTGGAAGGCACCGATGACGTAGAAGGCACCGATGACGTAGAAGGCGCCGATGACGTAGAAGGCGCCGATGACGTAGAAGGCACCGATGTTCTAAAAGGTACCGATGCAGGTCTTGGGGCTGATTGCTGTTGCCGTGGACGGCCTCGTTTCCGCAGAGGCCGTAATAGACACGGATCAGGGGCACCAAGAGTGGCGACAAAGGGAGTCAAGGACGACACATGGTAAACACCAAGAGGGATATTAGGTGCTTCAGGAGTTGCAAGCTGATATGTGCTCGGTGAGATCTGCTTGCAAATCAAATATGGGCCATCTCGTCGAGGGGCAAACTTTGAAGTGTAGCCATGTTTGGCTTTACTTAACGCGTGTATCTCGACCAGAACCCTATCCCCAATCTTAAAGTTAATGCCGCTTCTTCTTTTCTCGTCAGCGTATGATTTTGAGCGATCTTGCTGAATTTCATGCTTTTCCTTCGCTTCTCTTAGTGCTTTCGCAAAGGTTTTCAGGTACGGAGTAATTTCCTGTACAAACGGCGAATTCTCAACTATCGCACGTAGATCACGGTTGACGTCGTCAGGTGTACGAAGTTCACGCCCGAAACACAAGTAAGCAGGGGAAAAACCGGTTGCCTGACTCTTCGTCGAATTCATCGCGAATCGAATGCTCGGTAGGTGATCCTTCCATCCGCTGTGGCAATTGGCGGTGAAGATAGCCAGTTGGGTCTTAAGGTCCCGATTCTTTCGCTCTACAGGGTTGGCCTCAGGATGATACGCAGGTATCAAACTCTGGTTGAAACCCAGACAGTATGCAACCTTTTGCAGTACATCGCTTACAAACTGCGTGCCGTTGTCACTAATGACCCGTCGCGGGGTTCCGAACCGAAGGATCACTTCGTCGATTAGAAGTCTTGCGCACGCAGCAGCAGTAGCGACTTTCAGTGGGAACAATTCTACCCATCGAGTTGATGTATCCTCCACTATAAAAATCCACCGCTCCCCGGTAGATGTCTCTGGCAGTGGACCAAATAGGTCCATCGATAGCACTTCAAACCGTCGGTGTTGTATAGGCGTTTGTAGGAGTCCAGCTGGTTTGAGGTTGCTAGGCTTAAAGCGCTGGCACTCGATACATGATTTCACATGATCTGTGACCGTGCGACGCATTCCTGTCCAGTAGTATCTGGAGCCGATCTTCTGCAAGGTCTTTTCTGCACCGTAATGTCCGGCGGTGGGCGAATCATGATATTCGTACAATATCTTGGGTATTTGTGTCCGTGGTAAGACCTGCTGGGCATCTCCATCATCATGCTCAGGGGAATATCTATACAAAATGCCATTGAGCATAATATATCCCCGGTCAGTCCATCGTACAAAATCTACCGCATTCTCCTGTGACTCGAAGCAGTCGATTATCTGCTTAATTTCTGGATCAGCCAGCTGCTCCTGCCTGATAACTTCTGCAGAGGTGGTCGGCATGTCGACAGTCACAGAACAGATATTCATATCCTCGTATTGGCCTGGTGGACGTGATAGCGTATCAGCCACTGCGTTACATCGCCCTGGAGTGTATTCTACTTGAATATCGTACGATTGTAGAGATAGAGCCCATCTTGCCAGGCGACCACTAGGTGACTTGAGTGTCATGAGCCAGCGGAGAGGTTGGTGATCAGTAACAACTGTCACAGGTGCTCCTTCTAAGTATCCCCGGAACTTTTCCAAGGCCCAGACAACTGCCAACGCCTCCCTCTCAGTCGTACTATAATTGCGCTCAGGGGCAGTCAGCAGTCTGCTCGCATACTCGACGGGGCGTTGGTCTGGAAGCTCCCCCTGGAGTAGAACCGCTCCCAAAGCGTAAGCGCTTGCGTCTGTTCGGAGCACATATGGCAGTGTATGATCTGCTTGCCGAAGGATGGGCGGTGTTGTTAATAATTTCTTGAGCATCTTGAATGCGTCATCTTGACTCGGTCCCCAATTCCATAGAGCATTCTTTTTCGTCAAATCACTTAGAGGTCGAGCAACACTGGAATAGTTGGGCACAAACCGTCGGAACCAGGACCCTGTCTGCAGAAACGTTATGAGTTCTTTGACATTCTTAGGTGCTCTCATTTCTGCGATGGCGGCTATCTTACCGGGATCTGGTTTGATTCCTTGAGATGAAATAAGATGGCCAAGATATTTTACCTCCGACGACCCAAGTGTGCACTTTGACCTATTTACATGTAACCTGAATTGTTGCAGGCGACTGAACACTTGGCGAAGGTCTTCCATGTGTTCATCAAAGGATGACGATAAAATGATCAAATCATCCAAGTACGCCAGTACCTGGACATCTCTAAGACCAGATCGGAGACGGTCAATCAGCCTTTGAAAGGTGGCAGGAGCATTTCGGAGACCAAATGGCATGCGTTTGAATCGGAAGTGGCCCAAGGGCGAGATAAACGCAGTTTTGTCTCTGTCTTCAATCCTGACCGGAACCTGCCAATACCCTGAACGTAAGTCAAGCGTAGTCATGTACAGGGACTGCTTTGCTGCGTGAAGTAGATCATCTACACGAGGTAAAGGGTATCTATCTGGAACCGTCAGACTGTTCAGGCGTCTGTAATCAACGCAGGTCCGAAAGGTTCCGTTCTTTTTGGGCACGAGGACGACGGGCGCTGCATAGGGAGAATCACACTCCTCGATGATGTCCTCAGCCAGCATTCTCTCAAGGTCCTGCTGAAGAAACTCCTTTTTGGCAGGCGACAGCCTATATGGGGGTACAGCGATTGGAGTATCATCGGTTACCTTAATAGCATGCTCTGCAAATGGAGTGGGCTCCTTGCTAGGAGAAAAGACATCTTCATATTCAGCGAGAAGTGCGGTGATGCGGCGTTTCTGGTCCTCATCCAAATTCTGTCCTTCATCATCCCGTAATGGCAGGTTGCTGACGTGGACGTTGCTCACAGGTACAGATGTAGCAATATCTTCTTCTCGTACAAAACCGTGGCGGCTACTGGGATCTTCCTTGAAGAACCATTCATGTCCGGGAAGATCCAGAACCATGCCAGCACTTCGGATAAAATCTATGCCAAGTAGCATCCGGCTCTCCGGATGATCCGGAATTGCGATCAAGGTCGTGAGGATTTTACGGTTGACGACAGAAATTTCCACAGAAAAACTCCTGGCTAATACTCGATGCGTTTTTCCATCAGCTAACTTCATGTCCAGGGAAGTCTCGCTGAACGGACGCCCTCGAGAAATTAATATATGATAAAGCTGTGCACCGGCTATACTTCTTTGGGAGCCAGTGTCAAGACAAGCTAGACCATCCAGTCCTAAAATCTGGACCGGGAGCATTGGTCGCGATGAACCATCATCAATAGAGAAGGTTGACTGCGTAAAATTGAAGGATGAGACAATCGTACTTTCAGTTTTCATGGGAGGCGCACAGTTAGGACAGTTGCTTCTGACGTAACCTGGGGCACCGCACCCAAAACACGTTATTTGTGGTTTTGGCGAATCAGATTTTGGGGTTTGGGGTGATGATTTTACTGATTGTACAACATCACCCTTAGTTGCCTTTGCTTTCCTGCAATCTGATTCAACGTGGCCGAAATATTTACAGTAACTACACCTCGGACGCTGTTTCTTCTCCGGTCGGTGTCTACCTTCATTACTACTGAAATCCTTTGATGGTCGCACAACCTCACGCCGTGAGTGTTCAATGTCTTTTGCACATTGCAAAAGACTCTTGAATGAGTCGAAATCGCTAGGTGAAAGTCTTTTCCTAACTTTTCTATTCATTAACCCGTATACAATATCTAATTGCGCGCGTTCTGGCAAGGTATACGGTAATTGTGACAAGAGGGCACGAATGTGGCATACAAAAATCTCGCTTGTTTCATTTTCGTGTTGCTCACGTGCAAAAATCTCTCTAAAGACGAGATGAGGCGGCAATTTGCGAGAGAACGCGTCTCGAAACGCGCACACGGCACCGTCCCAGTCCGAAATATCTCTCTTTATACCCTGCCACCATGTCGCAGCAATGCCTTCCAGAAGCATTGAGACACCACGTAATGCATTTTCTTCGCTGACATTTGCGCAATCCTTAAAGGTCAAAACCGAGTCCAAGAATGCGTCAACATCAGACGAAGCACTGCCGTTAAATCGAGAAGTACATTTAGAAAAATTGCCGCTACTTGGTGTAACAAGGACGGGGCTCGTCAATTGCCTATCAAGAACAGTCATTCTTGCCGAGTCCGTAATTTGCGCAATCAGCGCCTGAAATTGTTCGTTTGATAACGTCAAGGCTGGCGGAGATTCACTCTTCCCTTCCGTGGGTAATGATTTAGATTTAGGCATGGTTGCTATTTCTAAACTAATCCACGCAGGAAACAATATCACTCAGCGGAAATACGGAAAAATTCGCTAGGCGGCAAGGCCCAAGGTCGCAGCGCGGAAAAGGCAATATGGCCGCACAAAGTAACAACCACGTGGAAGAACGCAGTTTGGCCAAAAAAGCAATATGGCCGCGAGTAACACAATTTGGCCACGCGGAAGAACACAATGCCGCAGCGCTGAAGGACAGTTAATTGTTGCAGCGCGAAAGGACAAATATTTTCGCAGCGAGCGAATAATATCACGTGGAAATAAGAAATTTACGGACACACGTATCGCACTAAATTTCACTGTAGGTGGAAGTAGGCGAAGAAGTACCGCTTCGCGGAAGGATACATAAAAAAACCACGTGGCAGGATCTATAGCACTAACACGTAGAAAATAAACAGCACACACTAATTATGGCCAAAAATACAAATTTAAAATTTACGGAAACACGTATGACACTAAATTTCACTGTAGGTGGAAGTAGGCGAAGAAGTATCGCTTCGCGGAAGGATACTTAAGAAAACCACGTGGCAGGATGTATAGCACTAACACGTAGGAAATAGACAGCACACACTAATTATGGCCAAAATACAAATTTGAAATTTGCGGACACAAGTATCGCACTTAATTTCGCTGTATATGGCACTAAGTGAGGAGGTATCTATACACAACATGGAATTGGTTGCGCTGCTTCCGGAATCCGATGCTCAGATCTGATGAGTGTTTAAAACGCAAATATTCCTTTGCAAACTTTTATCTGCTCCCGAGCCCCTCGTTGGGCGCCATTTGTGACGGGCTAGGGTTTCTCGGAGAGGAAAGGGCACAAATGAAAGTTACGCGTAAAAACACAAACACCTTTAATCGCCTGGGGCGCACACTACACTACGTAAGCTTCCACAAGAGAGGAGAGAACTGACGCGCACCCTGTTGGCTGCGCGCAAAAACAAAATAAAATGAACAGCAAAGTCCGTTATCGGTCTGGTCTCGTTTCACTGGTTAATTAGGAACAAAAGTGGAGATATAATTGTTTTTCGACATGCTTTAAGTAGTTTACCTGGGATATCATCTAATCCAGCAGAGTTCTTGAGGCCAACTTTGGAGAGGTAAGTGGATAATTCCAGTTCATTACAGGGTCGGAGGTACATAGACTCAGTATTTGAGAATTTGGTTCTTATGACTGGATTATGTCAAGTTGTGCCATCAGGAGTAGGTGTGAGAGGTAAATCAAGGAAGAATCTGTTGATAATATTTGCTAAGAGTGAAGGGTCTGTAATTTCATCTGAGTCAATGCCTTTTATCACTGGCAAGGACATCAATTTTGTGGAACCAGTAACTACATTTATAATTTTCCAAGCTGCCTTGGTATGATTGGGTGCATTCATAATTTTTGAGTCATTAAAGGTTCTTTTACTAATTTTGATGAGATTCCTGTACTGCTTTTTGAGAGCAGAATACAGCCTGTGGGTTTCCTCATTACCAAGATACTTATCATTGTAGAAAAGTCTTTTGATGTTGCCAGATAACATACGAATTTCAGGCAAGATCCAATCATTTGTAGAATTTGGCTTTGGTTTAGCTGGAACAATTGGAAATGTAACATTGAAAAGGTACAATAATTTGTCATAAAATAAATTAAAGCTGTCATTAAAATAATAAGCATTAAAAATAACAGACCAATCTTGGCTGCTTAGAAGATAAGGGGCATACAAACATACATATATACACACATTAATTTTTATATATTATGTTTTATGGTAGCCATTTTGTTTCAAAATGGCCGATACGATGATCTATGTCTATTTGACTTTTATGTAGTGCTAGAAGCTATTTAAAGTTTGTTCCATGAAAATCCGTTGAGTTTATCCATAGAAAAGGGTGTTTTATGACCGCCATTTTGTTTTAAGATGGCGGACAAAATTGTTAATAGCCCGGTGTAAACCCCCAGGGCATACTGTAAACACTGTAAATTTCGTACTGATCTGTTCACCCGTTTTCAAGTGATGCCCGAACAAACAGAATCACAGGCAGACAGAAAATTCGAGTTTTAATAGCCTTAATAGTTCGGTGGAATATGGACGCAGTAGGGGATGGGAAGGCTCAAAGCATTGCTAACCGTCTAACGCAAGAGGGGTTTACGCAGTTGGTAAACAAGTCAACAAGGGTGAAAATATTCTCGATGTTTTTTTTAAGGCTGTACAAACCATGCATATGCCCTGAAATCATTCCAGGTATTGCACATTAAAACTGTCTTCCACCTACTTTTGAAATAATTAGCCAGACTTATAGTTTTTTTTGTTGATTGCCCTTAGTATTTCTTTCTTCCCTACTTTATATTATATTAGGTATATATTATTTCCTTTAATTAGTATTAGATATTATTTATAATGGTTGTCAAGTAGATTGTTAATCCAACAATATGCTCATACCCGTGTTATTTAAATGGGAAAAAATTAAGAGAGAAAAAAATTATTAATGAAATATGTAGGTCAAATCTCTTTTAAAACGCTCCCATTTTGCTTACCTTTTTATTGCGGTTAAAATGGCATCTTCATCTTGCTTCTACGTTCTGTATTTGTTGCATTATAAATGCACAAACAAACAAATTCTTTAAAATATTTATGGTAGATATTGGTCTTACAATGGATTTATAGGCTAATTACTTAGTGGCCTTTCCGCTACCCTTAAGGTTCCTCATTACCCAATGTAACATTTAAATGCCTTTCCCACAACTTGATCGATGTGCTGTCCCCACCCAAAATTAGCTGATTGTGAGATATTTATTCCTAAATATTTACAGCACTCACTATAGGAATGTCGTCACCCATTAGCTTATATTGCCTAGATTCCTTAACTCTTCCATCAGTAAGGCTTATAAGGTTGCTTTTCCCGAAGTTTATATCTACATCTACATGATACGCTGCAAGTCAGCATTTTGGCGGATGGCAGTAGGTGCAGGGCACCAAAGGTCCCTAGTTTTTCCAAGGTTCTTTTCCTATTATGTTCCCTTGTCGTCCTAGAGAAATACGATCCTCTATATCGCCCCGTTCTACAATCGATCTCGCGAATCTTATCCTCGCTGTCCTACCTTCCGAGAAACGGCGGACTTCTGATAAGACCTATTATAGTACCATCACTTTTCTTGAATACTCTAGCGACTACTTATTTAGTTCGTTTGCTTTGCCCACGTCGTCCAGGATCACCCTTGTCGGTTTCAATCGCAGCTATATCTTCGCGATTTACCTTTTTTCTTTTAATGTATTTAAAAAACTTATTTGTATAGTTCTTGTTTAATATGGCCAGTAAATGATCTTTCCTGGCTTTCGCCTTTTCACTGTTTATGTTGCGAAATAGTGTTTTGTACTTTTCCAAATATCCAGGTCCTAAATATTTATCATTATACGCTTTTCTAACCTTTATCTTTAGTTTCCTTATGTTTAAATTGTAATATTCTGGATTGCTATTATTGTTAAGTATTTTTTAGGAACAAACTTCAATAGCCCTTCATGAATAACGTCTTTGAATGTATTCCATATATCATTTAAACTCCATTTATCGCCCACCTAGGCAACTGGTCCCTTTAATGATTTCTAAAACTTTCACTATTTCCTCTTTTATTGTGCCAAATAAAATTATTGCTTGATTTAATTGCTTTGGTCGTCAATCATTCTAATTCTATAAGCACTGCCGTATGGTTACTTAAGTGCTTTCGTTCTCTAAAAACTTTTTATGTATTCCGCATGTACTATATGCCAATTATACTTATTAAATTATAATATCTACATAAAAATTAGACCCTCAAAATCAGTCTTTGCATGGGATAACTTCTGGGTGAGCTAAATTTGAATATATCTGCAAATGTGTTTCCACCGGTTGCATCCCTAGAGCTTGCAATTCCTGCCCAAGTTTTTAATATTGTTGAGATTCATGACCACATAATATCATGCAGTTTGTTCCACTGGAACTTAATTTGAGTGAAATAACTATATTTTAAAAGTGATTCTATCGGTTGTTTATTATGATTATTTGGTAAAAAATAGTCGCGAAATTGATTGATCAAGGATGCAGGAAAAATTTATTTATATGAGGAAAAAATGAGAAGACAAGAAATATTGCATACCTAAATTAAATATTTATTCTAACCAACCAGTTGATTTATCGACGGGCAACTTCTTGTTTCCAATAAAAGCATTAAAGGTTCCTTTAAAGCAATGAGGTCGTTGCCAAGGTTTTTATACATTTCAATTTCTGAAAAGAGGAAAAATTCAAACATTTTTTTCCGATTTAAAGTAGATATTTACCCCAATAAAACCCTTTATAATATTCTACCACAGCCAGATATTTTTCTCTACTGTGATTCCTCAAACGGTTCCTTCATTTATATTTTCATTAAAAATTCCCTCATATATTAGCGTTGAAAACCCTTCCCTATTAAAAAGTTGCTTCGTATTATATTTCGTCGAGTCCAGTCGATACACAGGATGACCCAATAGTCAGACTAACATTATCCAATTGGCATTAAAACCTTTTAATTTTTGTTATTTATTTTTTGCCTTATTACTTACTTCGGTTGCCTATCCTCACTAATTAGGGGGCTCAATTACATCATTACGGTTTCATCTCACCATAAAAGAGAATACTTAAGCCTGTGAGAAATATATTGGTCCGCGGTATGTTATTAAGAATGTCTAAAAGAGGAGGTTGTTGGAATAATTGAACCATCAACGTATATAGGTAGAAACGACCGTGACGATAAGATACGTGAGATCGATTGTAGGACGGAGCGTTATCTAGGCTCGTTCTTTCCGAGGACAATACGAGATCACAATAGAAAATTTCAACCTCCGATAGACAATCTTTAGGTAGGTTATGGTGCATTGCACCCCCTGCCACCCACCAATTAGGTGAATTGCAGGGTACCATGTAGATGTAGTAATCTATATAATTAATTTCGTAAAGACGAGTGTTGAGGGTTGAGTGTCGTTTGCTTCCTAAAACGAAAGCTGTCTTTTATCTCATTGGTTCGCGACCTTTTCTCATCTCCGGGATCCTTTTTAGTCCGAGAACCCCAAGTTGAGAACCGTTGCTCTTTCTCCAAGTCTATCTCCATCTCTCTTTCGAGGCGTCTCAATGCGGGTAAATGCACAGATTACGTGGGACCTTTGATATTTTGCGCATAGCTTACGGACTCGCTGTACTATCTCGGTCATGTCCCTTTCCCGAATTGGACTTCCCAAGCTTTTCGCTACTCCGGACCCTTTTTTAGTCCGAGGACTCCAATTTGGGAACCGCTACTCTAACTCGAGCTATGTCCGGCCTTCCTTCGGACGGTCTTAATGTGGGTAAATGCACGAATTACATTGAAACCATTTGACATTTGGAACACAGCCAACGGCTTCTCAGTACTAGCTCGGTCCGGTCCCCTTCTCGAAGTTGACTTCCAAACATTTTCGCCGTCACCGACCCCATGTTGGGAACCGCTGCTCTACCTCAAGTTATATCTCCGCCCCTCTTCCCCCACTCTCCTCTCTCTCCTCCCTCTCTCTCTCTCATCCCCACCTCTTCCTCCCCCCTCTCCCCCTCTCTCTCTCCTCCGTTCATACGCGGCCAAATTAAAAGTGAAAAAAATAAAACGTGAAATAATAGAATTGATTATTCTTTTAAAATACAAGTAATAAATAATAATAAAAATTTAACATACACAGTAGAATCTCGATATTCCGTCAGGGTTTGGGACCAAGGGAATGATGGATTTTAGATATAGACGGATAATATATAGAGAGAGGGGGAGAGGGAGATATATATATATATATATATATATATATATATATATAGATAGAATATCGGTTCGGTTGGATAACCATTTAGTTTTGCATTCATAGCAAGGGCCTTCTGTGTTATAATTAGCCCTGTTAGAATAATTCTTTTATTTCGTTGTTGAACGAAACACCGAAGCATTGCGATATCAAGTTGGTTGTGATTGGCACATTTCATAGTTATCCTTCGAGTTATGATTCAATAGTTCACTTCCATTTTGCTTACCAAGTCCTCAATTTTGTCACCATCCCGCTACAAATCGTTAATGGTCGTTCGTGCACACCGTAAATTTATGTTAAACTGGAAGCACTTTCGCCTTTCCTTAAACATCGAAGGATTTTGAACTTTTTTATTAAGCCCAAAAAGATACGCGTCTCCGTTTTTCCGACATTTTATGTAGGGCATATGAATTTACCAAACTATCAGAAATTTTTAAGTAATAAACGGAAACAGTAGGGAATGCAAATTCCGAGAATTGTTTGTGTATGCGAAAACGTGTGGCGCTGATTTCAAGAATCATTAGCGAGAAGTGAGCATGAATTTTTTCTAGGAATGGCTGAAATAATGCCATATACAAGCATTACATAACAGAAATTTTTACTTTGATGAATGTAGTTCTTAGTATTATGAATGTATGTTCAAACTTTGAAACAAAAAATCTAGCGAGGTGACGGTTAACAGAAAGTAACAAATAAAAGGGTGGCATATAATCCAGGTTCTCCTGAATAAAGGGCGTAGGAAAAATGGCGCATTCTAACAACGGGGACGGGTATAAAACCTCAAAACTAAGCAAAATGTATAAGGAACAATTTCTCTAGAATGAATAGGTACCGAGATATCATCGTAAGAAGGAACTGTCAATTGGGGTAAGCATGTAGTCATGCTGTGAAAAGACCAAGGATTACAAAACATCACATATGGTACAGAAAAGACAAAGATAACTCACTGCAATGCCACGTACGACAGTGATCAACACTCAACGCGCAATATGCAGGCCTACTGTCATACTGCCCAGTCGTTCCATAATAGTACGCTGTCAACACGGAAGGGGAAATGATATGGACTATATGTTACACGAATACTATTATATGTACTTGATCCTTGGTGCGTTTGGTAACCGGACCTACGCTGCAGCCAGGGCAGAAAGTTATCCGGCACGCCGCTATCCAGACATAAATGTGTTTTTCTGCCTGGAACAGCGAATGAAAGATACTGGCAACGTCCAACCATATCTCCGTATCTATCCATTCTAGAGAATTTGTTCCTTAACCATTTTGCTTAGTTATGAGGTTTTCTACCCGTTCCCATTGTTAGTGTTCGCAATTTTTCCCACACCCTGTATAACTAGTTTTTATTGATTTCTTTGCAAGCAAAGCTGCAACGGACATGCTAGTAGTAAAGAAACTAAAAAAGGAAGGATAGAGAGAGAATATGAGAGGATAGACAAGGGGAACAGGATGATGAGTCAACTATCTAGGTAGCCAGAAAGGTAAAGTAAAAGGGAAGGAAGTAAATGAGGTTAGGATCAAACGGAAAATGTATATTGTCTTAAACTCAAGACAGTGAGTTTAAGTGAAAGGGAAGAAGGCTAAGGGGCTAGAGATAGTCGAGCGAAGGCCAAATTTGATGAAACTGGGACGCTGGGGTATGGAGAAATACCTATTAAAATTATCAGGGATCTGGGGGGAAAATGACGACGGGGATGTTAGTAAAAAGAGAGTTGGTCAGCATTTGAATGTCAGAAATAATTGGTTGCGCGTAAACATTTTTGAGGAAATTAAATGCATAAGGGAGTAATTGATTTAATATGGGGCTCGTGCCACAGCGTTATAATCGAGGATAAAACGCGAAATCCAGGGGAAAAGGGTGAATCAAGTTGAGAGTGGTAGTGATCGGACGTGATTGGTTGCAGGAGTGTGGGTTAGGGTTAAGCAATGGGGGAGGGAATACAATAAAAAAGATCTCTCTCTGTATTGGGTGGCGAATATTTTATTAGTTTTCTACTCAATTGCGTCGCGGTTTATTCACTCAACGCCAAGGTAATACAAATATTCCAGCTGGTGCTTATCGAAACCATGATATTTTTGGTCTCTTAATCTGTCGTAGCAATAATTATTTAGATCAGGTCACATGCCGAATATCGTGAATATTTCGCGTAAATAAACAAAAATAACTTGCCAAAATTTGAAATTTTTTGACAAAACTGATTTTTATCTCGTTTTATTAACTATTCGAGACAAGTGTTGAATTTTTATGGATAGAAGTAAATGAAATAGAATTAGAAAATAAAGGGGTGAAAGAAAACATAGTAAGATTGTTACAGAAAAATGGATGCTAACATTGGGGAGGATATTTAAGAATTTTTATTAAATATGCGGGTCGCACAAAAACGCTGGAACCTAAGAAGAGTAGTCCCCGCAATTTAAAACTTAGTGCCATTGTTCCATAAAAGCTTATATTAGACAAAATCAATTCATTCATCAATTTCGTTTGCTACCTTTTATACGAGTCAATCGCAGAATTAAATTAGAAAAAATTAGTAAATACGATGTATGAGTAAGAGAACTGAAGAAATTAATAGTGATATAGAGGAATAAGTGTCGCCTTATATAAATGAAAGAGCTGGATTTTTAAGAAAATTATTTTCAATATGTACTTGAAAAGCTTAAAAATGAGGGCGGGGGAAAGAATGTTGAAAAGAAAATGGCGGATCGAGTAAAGAATGACGAAACTTTAATAAGAATAAGAGACGATATTGATAACACTAATTTTTTAAGGAGGGAGGTTAAATGCTTTAGTTAATAATCATAATAATTATACTTATACGCATATATAATAATGGTATCTTATTCCCGATTCTATCTTCTACCCTTCACTTCCCCTTCCTGCTGTCCATTAGTCGTTTAACCCTCGCCTAACTCCTTCCCTCCATTCTTTTTCGTATACAGTGTGTCCCAGGAGGAAAGGACAATATTCAGGGAGGTGATAGTATCGGCCATTCTAAGAAAAGAAGTTCGTATGGACAAGTGTCCTATTCCAAACAGTTTCCGAGATAAATTTATTTGAATGTGCAGTTGCAAAATTATTGATGAGAAAGAGATATTACGTACTGTTGCTAATATTTATTGTTCAAGTGAAAAATTTGTTACAGTTTATAATAAATTTTCAAAAATTTCACCGTCAACATAATGCACTTTACAACTCGTGTGAGAACATGGCGTGTTGCTCGTCTGAGTTCATCCTGACGTTCCTTTACCAAGATCTCCATACCTAACCCCGTTAGGTTTTTGTTTATGGGGTTGGATGGAGAGTGAAGTGTACACAAGAAAAGTGGATACACGAGACAAACTGCTCGATCGCATAATGGGTGCTATTGCCCGCGTAAAGGAACGTCAAGATGAACTCAGACGAGCACCACTGGTACTATCACCTCCCTGAATATTGACCTTTCCTCCTGGGACACCCTGTATAAACAACGCTTGACAAAGCTTCCGTTACATGATGATGTAATAAGTAAGTCTATTTAGTAGAAATTTTAATGAGTGTTTTATTTGATTATGTCTTTATTACAATAAAATCTATTAGCGTAATTAAAGTGAGCCAAAATCACCGCTGGAATTCTGTGATTTAGCTCCAGTGAGTTTAAGGTTCCGGTATAATCTTCTCTAACAAAAGGTTTAAAGCAGTGGTTCTCAAACTTTCAATTGTCGTGGCCCACTTGAGTGTCATGCGGCTCTCTTTGAATTGTAAATAGTAAAATAAGAATACTGAAAATTTCTTCATTTTATGTGACTATTAATAACTTTATCACATCGTATTTCCTAAAATTTCCTAATAAAATTTTATTATTCGTGAAAACTTTATTTTTCGACATTTCAACTTGCATCCAAAATAATTTTGCGGCCCCCTGGGAGACCGCGGCCCACAGTTTCAGAAACACTAGTCTAAAGGACAGAGGTAATGAAGGAAAACATCATTCGTACGAGAACGGACTGCGAGGGATAAAGGTCCCTTTAATTTCACGCGGTTAAGTTGACTTCCAGCTTGAATGAATACAATTGTTAGAGACCAAGCGATTATCGGTATTGCATATTTAATTTTCTTTTTTGCGCAGTCGCCACGATATATTAAGCACACCTACTCTCATCGGCATTCTCGGCGATACGCAGTCAATCTCTACTTTTCTCTTTCACGTCGTTTGAATTATTTTTTTAATATGGCAATATTCACTTAGCAAAAAAAACCTCTCCCCTCATATTTTCATGTATACCCTGTTATTCCAATACTATCATTTTTCCTTCCACTGTTCATATATCCCAGCACTGCTTTCTTTGCACTTATCAACTCCAAACGCCCCTTAGCTCCAACATCAGCCATTTCTCAATCTCAAAGTGAATATCTTCCAGAATTCTAGATAAAAGCTGCTACATTCTCAATAGCATTGCGTCTCTATTTCCTTTCACGCATTTATTTGCGAAGCCACCTCACTCCTATTCTCTCCTTCAGTGCTATAATCAACTGCCGCAGCAATATCTTGCCTAATTCATTCTCACTTTTTTATCTCTCACATGACATTCCTCTGCATACTTTGCCTTTCCTGAAATTCTCTTTTCCTTTAATATCGTAAACACTTTACTTTGAGGGTTATGAAATTCTGCGCCTCTTGTTCAGTGTTCGCCCATGTCTCCTCGATTCTAAAGCTCTCTATAAACAACTATGGACAACTCCTTTTGACTGCTACAACGACAGCCATTACGGGTCCAAACAGAGTATTAACTCAATAGGAATGTATGTATAAAAATCGAATTTTGAGAATTTTAAGGAATAGAAATAAATTAAATACACTTGATAATTATCTAATAATGGTGTCTCCTATCACGTGACCAGCGTTAGATCAATAAATTGACCCCGTTGTCTGCGAAAGTTGGGGAAAAGGATGACTGTACTTGGTTATAGAGAGCTTTACCCTATTCTCTCCGTTTCATTTCATTCCTATCATCCTCTCCATCTCTCCTCACACCCTAATTTTATACTCCACGCCCTTTCTGCGCACGAAAACACTATAAATAGTCGGCTATTGTTCCCTATCTTGACGTAATCTTCAAAGAGGGTGCTGAGGGTTATGAAAACTTTTTTTTAATTTTCTTTCTTTGGATCAATCTGACGACAGTAATGAATATTTCGAAAAAATTTCATATGATTTTTTCACTGTGGGAGAAAGGTTTCCGATCCACTCTCGAGTTAACCAACGTACTGAAGATTTTTTTGCCACTTAAATCCACCCGATCCTCAAACTGAGTAACCGTTACATTAGTTCAGTTCTGATGCTCGTTGTGTGCGGACGTGTGCGTTTTATCGCTCACTCTTTCGCGTTCACTTTTTCTCCCACTCTCTAAATTCTACAATGACTACGAAAGCGGACATGTAGTTGCAAATCACCGAACTGAAATCCCAGAATAAGGAACTGCACACGAAGATTTAAGTGCTACCTAAATCCATGGGCAGTTTTCAGCACCTTTTGGATGAAGGAAAAGATAAACTAAATAATACGCGACTATGGGACAAACTCACTTGTCTTGAAACGAACTCCCAAAAATTCAGATTGGTTTTGTTGAAGATATAAAGCAACTGATGTTGAAAATGGATTTTCTTGGGGCACACCACTCGGTGTTCGAAGAAAGGCTTGATTCCCTTGAGGAACTCTCTGGGAGAAATACTGTTATCTTTGGACTTCCCAAAGAGGCCAAAGAATTTCGAATAGTGGCATCTTGCCAAGGGACTCATCTAGTGCGCCGGAGTCCAATCATTCTTAGGTGAATCCGAACTTGTTTGATTTTGATAGATTTGTTGACTAGTTGTTAATTAATATTGCGTTTTAATTTAGGTACTTATATTAAGTAATTTTCTTCTTCATATTTGACGGGATAAACATGCAACTCAATCTGAACCGAGCTTTAAATATTTAATTTCTAAAGCATTTCATTGTTTTCAATTAAACTAAAAGAAAGGTATTTTATATCTGAGAGAGTTGTTTGAATGTAAACACGCCGATGAATTGAATTGGCCCCCTTGG
Organism: Tanypteryx hageni; assembly: GCA_028673005.1. NCBI lineage: Eukaryota > Metazoa > Arthropoda > Insecta > Odonata > Petaluridae > Tanypteryx > Tanypteryx hageni. Next base: position 183,667,577 of record CM054112.1, on the reverse strand, counting down.
TGTTCTTCGTTAAGAGTAGGCTAATACCTGCACCGGGTCTCCCTCCTCTATTGTGGTCGTGTTCAGTGTGGAAGGAGTTATGGCTATAATAATCGAAGAGGTTGATTAGCCTATAACACACACAAGCACACGCACTCACAAACAGACAGACAGAGAGACAGACAGGGACAGACAGAGACAAGCATAGAGACAGACAGTGACAGACAGAGAGACAGACAGAGACAGACATAGAGACAGACAGACACACACAGATAGACACATACAGACAGATACACAAAATTTTCATAAAATGTATGAATTTGTACGTAAAATCTTTCGGATCGGTCTTTCATCAGAGCTTCGCGGGCCGCACAAAAACCCGTCGTGGGCCGGATGCGGACCGCGAGCCGAAGATTGGGCACCGCTGCTTTGTAATAAGATTACTTGAAAGAATGTAATATCGAATAAGAAATCAAATTTTCTTAGATTCCGAATCCACTTGATTATTTTTACTAGCCTTGAATAAAGAATTGGTTATCCGCCTTACTATATTACTAGGATTGTATTAGAAGTACCTATCCTAATAGTGATCATATCGACGTAGGGTAGAATGTCTTTGTTTATTTATTTTACACCTATAGGATCAGTCAATGGTGGTTCTAGGTTTTTTTATTACGAAACTAAATTAATCCACACCAAGACTTGATTCCACGCCCACCCGAGATATTTTCAATTAACGAATTGCCACGGCTGTGTTCATTCTGAGAAACACGAGAAAGGAAGGAACGGAATAATGAGGGTCTAGGTCAGTTTGGCGGCTGACCCGAATGGCGTTCAAACTAGAGGCAAAAGTTGTGGTCACAGGAGAACTCTTTTTACTCTTGAACATTTCCACTTTAGCTCTCTCTGCACCATAAATTTTTGCTTCGTTTTAATCTGTTCGAAAATTTGGCTTATAAACAGCAAATAGAGTAGTTATTGTTAAACGAAAGTTCTCCATTTATCTACATACAAATGTCTTGCTTTTTGATAGAAAGAAACTATTTTTACAAATCGGGACATAAAGTTGTAAAATTGTTTTTTCTACTTATTCTGGTATAACCCATTTAAAGATCAATAGAAGAGGAGACCACGGCGAGTAAACTATGAATTGAAGATTTGATTCCGACCGTAAACCGTTGACGGTTACGGTTCTATTTATCATCGTTTTGCCCTTCCAGCTTATGGAGTTAAACGGTTGTTCACAACTGTCTTCAAATCATTGATACCGACATCAAACTCTTTTCACACCACTGAAACCCGTCACACAGTTCAAAGTTAATAGCTTCATTTATCGTTATTTATATTTATAGGAATGTATACGCTTTTGCCAAGGCCGACTTTAAAAGTGTCAGTTTACATCTCAGAAGTACCTTTGTCAGTTATCGTGAAAAGACAGAACGATTAGGTATGGAGCCATCATGGTTATTATTTAAGGATATACTAGGAAAAGGTATCAATAGATTTATCCCTAGTAAGTTAAAATCTGATAAGAAAGAACCTCGTTGGTTTAATATGGAAGCCAGGATTGCCTTAAGACGACAGAGGCGTAGCCACACAAAATTGAAAAACATACCTACCACCGCTTCCGATGATTATCGCACAGCTATATAGTCCATGAGTTTAACAGTGCCCGCGTATTAGCGAGAAAAACCATGCGTAACGAGTTTAATACCTTCCGGAATGAGGTATTAAATACAAAATTGAAGGAGGATCCAAAAGCGTTCTGGTCCAATGTAAGAGAAGTCAAGGGAGGGGGTTCTTCAATACCCTCCCTGCGATGTGATTCCTGAGACATCCTTCACGATGGGGAGGATAAAGCTAATCTACTAAACGTTTACTTCGCGAAGGCGTTCACGGCAGGTGGAGATAGACTCGAAGATAATCTTATTCCCGATGGATGTACTCGGATGGATAATATTAAAATCTCTGAGGCAGGAATAGCGAAGCAACTGGGTGCGATAAAGCCCAACAAAAACCCAGGACCAGAAGGAATTCCCGCGCGTGTATTAAAAGAACTAGCAGAAGAAATAGCTCCCTTACTTTGGATAGTATTCGAGAAATCTCTTAACCTCTGTGAGGTTCCTGATGATTGGAGACTAGCACACACTAGCACACGTCACACCCATTCATAAGTGAGGTGACAAAGAAAACCCAGAAAATTATAGGTCGATTTCTCTAACATCATTATCATGTAAGATTTTGGAGCACATTATTGTTAGCAACACTATGCGTCATCTCGAGAGTAGATCGCTGTTAGTCAGCTGTCAACATGGCTTCATAAAAGGTAGATCCTGTGACACCCAACTCGGTCTGTTTGTGAATGATGTTTTATTATGCGGCAAAAATAATAAACAGGTCGATGCAGTGTTCCTTGATTTTAGAAAAGCTTTTGACAAGGTTCTCCACCGTAAGTTGTTATTAAAATTGGGAAATCTTAGCGTTAATGTTAAAGTCATTAACTGGGTTCGCGCTTTCCTTTGGAATAGAAAACAAAAAGTAGTCATCGACGGTAAGTCCTCGAGTGTGGCAGATGCGTGCCGCAGGTCAGTGTGATCGGACCTATGCTTCTCTTGCTTTATATAAACGACATCAGCTCAGTTATGAAAAGTAATATCAGGCTTTTTGCGGATGACACCGTAGTCTATAGATAAATTAGTGGTCCTAGCCACCATCGTCAGCTTCAGGATGATCTGGATGCGTTATCTGTTTGGTGCAAGGAATGGCAGCTAGAAACCAATCAGAAAAAGAGTAACGTGTAACGTTCTAAACTTTTGGAAATCTACAAGCCCATCGTCCGTATTTACCTACTCGATAGATGGTGAGAGCATTCCTGTTTCGGATTCCGTGAAATACCTCGGAGTAACCTTGAATCGTGACCTGTCTTGGGGCACCCACATAAGACGAGTGATAGGTGCGGCAAATAAGAAGTTGGCTTTTGTGCGTAGAATAGTCAGGAAAAGCACGGAAAAGGTGAGAGGATCCTGTTATTTATCCTTGTTTAGACCTCAAATGGAATACGCAGCAGCGGTTTGGGATCCATATCAGAGGGGACTCATAAAGGATTTAGAAAAAATACAGCGGCGAGCAGCTAGATTCGTGAAAATGAATTACGATAAAAAACAGAGCGTTACATTACTCATTGAAGAGTTGAGTTGGTCATCGTTGAAAGATCGTAGATTATAGGCGAGACTTAAACTTCTAGATAAATATAGATCGGAGATATTCGTAAATGAAATGAAGGATATTATTCGACAACCAACGTATATCGGACGGAGGGATAATGAGGACAAGATTCGCGAAATAGATAGTAGGACGGAGTCCTTTTTCCTTAGGACAATACGTAACCACAATATATCCTACAATTCATCATCATATTGGATTCCCAGGATCGAACAATTTTCTCAACTCAACACACCTTTCGTTCCGACAGCAAATCTCCGAGTCAGCGATCTCCTCCGCTAAGTCCGATCAAAGTTATAAGTCCTATTCTTCCATTATCTTCGCCGCTGTTTCTTCCTCTGTTCATCATCACCATGGCCTTCCAGCGTAAGGATTTGAACAGGTTTCACAAAATTTCGACACTAATACAAACCATCGGAGCCGTCATCAAATACCTCAAGGACTAAGAAAAACAAAAACTCCTTCCGCAATTCACGAATATTTTCCTCAAGAACACCAACCTTACAGCAGTTAAAGCCATTCTTTGTGCCAAACAGAAAATGGTAGACGTAGAAAATTAACACTTTTACAGAAAACGGGCCCATCTCGAATTAGAAGCATACCAATTACACCTTAAACTTACCAAAAACTTATCTGGGTTTGAACAAATAATTTGGGATCTTCACTTAAACAGAATTCAGAAAGTCATCCAACAAAAAATACAAAAGAAAACAAACATTTTGCACAGGAAGCTACTCTTCCTTAAAAATAAAAAATCAAGAAATAATTTTCTCATTCCCAAACAACTTCACCACAACGTAGTAAGCCTTTCAACGTTACTTTTACAAATAAAGTACTCGAACTTCTCGGTAAGGGCTTAAAATATACACTTCTATACCGTAAACCTCCACTAGAAGACCTAGTTGCAGTCATCGAATCATCAATTAAAAAATTGGTTGTTAACACCAAGAATTCCATCAGACACTCCGCATTGTCACAAAACTGAAAAGTCAAAAATTAAACGTCACAGCTTCCACAAAAACACAACAATTAAAACACTCAATTATAAAGACTGTTTTGCCTGAAGGCAGAAAAAGGAAACACTGCCGTCATTCTACAAAAAAAAACAATATTACGAAAAGTTCGATAAAAAATTTGTTTACGGTCGGAGTGAAATCTTCAATTCATAATCCATTTAAAGGCAAAATTCAAACCAAAGCACAGATTTATATAAAGTGCAACAAGTTCTTTTACTTAGTCAAAATTCTAACTGATATGTAATTTTCTATCATACATTTGGATTTTTTCCATGTTTTGAGATATCCCTTCGTATAATTTACTTAATTGTAATATTCTGAAATAACATACTTTTGTGGAATATGAATTCTTTCATGTTTAATTAAAACTTTCATTGTTATTTTTCGGATATTTGATCTAGATTTTCATTGTCTTTTTCCTCTGTTCGTGACAAACTAATAATTACTAAAGCATGCCGTGGATTTTATATCATTAGTTTCAAACTTGCTTAGCAGTATTTATGAAATTTATTCAGAAAAGTAGGGTTTTGAGTATAGGCCCTTATAGAATAGTTTTTTTTTGCTCGGTATAACCTATACCTAGGGAATTTATTTTTCGGATTAAAAGTAAAATCGCAGTCGGGGGGTAGTTATTGGGTTTTTAAAATTTTTAAACAAATCGGGTGAAGTCGATTTTTAATGAAAGCAAAGCAATTACATTTAAAAAATCGGGTTATAACCGGTTAATAGAAATAAAGTTTTTAACCATTACATGTTATATTATACTCATATTATACGTATTATAAATTTTTGGAACTGACTCATGTAAACTGGTAGCACAACAATGCCTGGAAGTGTTGCTGATTGGTTCCGCTGTTCAATCATTCTATTAAACAACGAATAATGCGATATTGTGCCGTGTGGCGTGTAGATGAAATTCCATATCTGTTATATGGTCAAACGTTCAAGTTTTATGTCTTGTAAAGAGTTTTCGTCCGTGTTATTCTCCGTAAGATGTAACGTCCGCATGAATTAATTACGTCTCCATTTCTGTCTAAAACTCTGCGTTTTTGAAATAGTTATAGTTACGTGATAAACTCGAAATTTTAAGAAAAAAGGAGAGAGGAGACTACGGCGGATAGTTGAATTAAAAATTACTAACTCCAAACCGTAACGTTTACTCAGAGAAGCGCCCAAAAGAAAGAAGTTTTAAAAAAATACTTACAAGTCGAACCCCATGGTTCCTAGGATGTATTGTCTACCAAAAATCCACAAAAAAGACATCCCCCTAAGATTTATTGTTTATTCCATCAACAGCCCGACATACAAAATTTCCCGTTGGCTAAATGAACAATTCAAACAATTTCCTCAAACAAGAATCTATCATAAAAAATAATTCTCATTTCATTAACGAGGTTAAGGGCTTTACATTGAAAGATAGTGATATTTTAGTTTCATTTGATGTTGCTTCCCACTTTCCCAGTGTTCCTATTGATGAAACGTTACATTTCCTACAAAATTGGCTCACCGAACAAGACCTACCATTAACAACATCTACATCTACATCTACAAGTTACCCTGCAATTCACCAAGTTGGTGGGTGGCAGGGGGTGCAATGCACCAATCCTACCTAAAGATTGTCTAACGCAATTCGAAATTTCCTATTGTGATCTCTTATTGTCCTCGGAAAGAACGAGCCTAGATAACGCTCCGTCCTACAATCGATCTCACGTATTTTATCGTCTCGATCATTTCTACCTATATACGTCGGTGCCACAATTATTCCCACTACCTCCTCTTTTAGACATTCTGACCTATATTTCTCTAGAAGTTTCAACCTTGAGTGCAATCTACGGTCCTCCAGTGATACCCAGTTCAAATCGCTCAATAAAGAGGTGACGCTTTCCTTATGTTCGTACTTTTGTTTTACAAATCTGGCTGCTCTGCGCTGTACTCTTTCTAGTAGAATTATGTGTCCCTACAACAATAGAAGAACTCGTTCGACTAACACGTTTATGCATGAACCAAAACGTCTTTCAAGTTAACAACAAGTTCTACCTACAAAACTACGGCACAACCATGGGAAACTGCCTTTCACCGTTCTTAGCCAACCTTTTCATGGTCACCTTTGAAAAATAATGCAAAAACGCCTAAAACTACTTCCCTCGTTTATGGCTAAGATACGTAGACGATAGTTTCGCGATTTTCGATACATCCAAAAGTAACATAACAGATTTTGTACAACAACTAAACGATCAATTCCCTTCCATCAACTTCACACATGAAGAAGAAAAACAGAATTGGATACCATTTCTTGACCTTCTCGTCAAACGAGAAAACAACCAAATTAAGTTTGGGATTTACCGCAAACCCACACATACTGACACCTATATCCCTTCTGACTCTAATCATTACATCTCACACAAATTAGCACCATACCACTCCATGGTACATAGACTCTTACAAGTCCCTCTGTCTAAAGTTGATTTTTTCAAAGAACTAAAACACATAAAAAATTGCGCTGAAATCAATGATTACGATCGTCAAGTTATAGAAAACATTTTACGGAAACAAACACAAGATTCACATTAAAAAACACACCACTCTCTCAAACACGCCTATCAAAAAACCAAAATACGTAAAAATCCCTTTCGTTCCCGGTATCACAAACGGCCTCTCAAAAATACTCTCAGAACAGCAGTGCATGTTAATGAAAACAAACTCTCCAACCTACTAAACAATCCAAAAGACACGTTCCAAACCCTACAAAAATCCGGCATATACAAAATCGCCTGCACGGAATGTGAGAAAATATACATAGGTCAAACAAAATGGAGGCTAGAAATCAGATTCAAAGAACACATCGCACACTTCAGACACAACAGGTTTAACAGGTCTAGCGTCGCAGCACACACAAGAAAACAATCACCCCATTAAAATCTAAAACATGACTCTTAAAATCAATACAAACAGACTGGAAACTTGACGCTTACGAAAGCATTTTCATAACGACTAGGGACTCATCCCCCACTTCGGTCCCCGATCCCCCTTCATCCTTTCACTTTCACCCCGAACATATAAATACACAACACAAGACACCTTCAAATCCTACTACTTCGGCTACTGAAGATGAAAGCGTTGCTCTCGAAATACGTATTTAGTGCTTGTTCCAGGGAAGTTTTTCTTTATTTGCCTTGGACTTTAATTTTTCCTTTTAGGCTTAGGTTTTGACCACAAGTCCCTGTTAGGCCATTGTCCAGCAAACTTGTATTTTTTTAAAACCTTTTTTTTTTGGGCGCTTCTCTGGGTAAATGTTACGGTTTGGAGTTAGTAATTTTTAATTCGAAATTTTAAGTAAATTAGATCCAAATCAATTATCAATTATTTATATCAAATGTAGACCTGAGCAGATATTGTAAAGCGTTTGCATATTAAAATCCTGTCCGAAAGTTCCAATCTCCTAGTTTAATATTAATTATTTTATTACTAGCGTAGCATTTTCGGGTTTTCCACAACTAAAAAAATCGAATCGGAAGGTAAAAAACGGGCAAACGGAAAATATACTCCCTACCCGTAGGACATGTTTAGTTGAACTTTAACTAGCTTTGGATTTGCATACGAAATCGGCAATTTTACGAAAGTTCAGCTGAATTAAACAAGTTTAATTAGATTTTTATGACAAGCTTTGAAACTTTTACACTAAACCGATAAAAAGCATATTTTTTGGAAATTGTAAGAAATGTACGTGCCTTGAATTCTTAACGACGTTCTTCCGACAATCGCCCGTCAGCATGTCGATTTGATGAATTATTGCTTAGAGCTTAACACTAGCAATGTTTTAGATCTTAGAATTAATACTATTATTAATTAGTGTATTTGATTGCGGAGAAATAGTAGTATTTCAATGGAAATGACAGATATTATTACCTGGAACGTTTATCTACACCAGCGTTTCCCAACCGGTGGTTCGCGTCCCCGTAGGGGTTTGCGAAATAAATCTGAGGGGTTCGCGATAAAAGTTTTGCTATAGCATCCTTTTCAATTTCTTAGCTCTGCAATTCTTAACGACATTTTCATTTCATTCAAATGAGTTGTGTGGTTCTATTTACAATTTTTTCTTATGCTTCAAGAATTGCTTGAATTTTACAAGGCACTAACTAGAAACTGATGACAATATCAGAGATTCTGATTTTATTGTAAACGTTTACATACTATGTGCTATATAAACTTTTTATTTTTAATATATTAATCTACATCTTACCCTGCAATTCACCTAATTGGTGGGTGGCAGGGGGTGCAATGCACCATAACCGACCTAAAGATTGTCTATCGCAGGTTGAAATTTTCTATTGTGATCTCGTATTTTCGTCGGAAAGAACAAGCCTAGATAACGCTCCGTCGTACAATCGATCTCACGTATCTTATCGTCACGGTCGTTTCTACCTATATACGTTGGTGCTTCAATTATTCCTGCAACCTCGTGTTTTTGACATTCCGATCTATATTTCTCCAGAAGCCACAACCTTCAATCTACGATCCTCCGGTGGTACCCAGTTGAAATCCCTCAATAATGAGGTGACGCTTTCCTTATTTTCGTACTTTTGTTTTACGAATCTGGCTGTTCTGCGCTGAACTCTTTCTACATCTACATTATACCCTGCAAGTCACCTTTTTGGTGGATGGCAGGGGGTGCAGTGCACCAAGGGTCCATAGTCTTCCTACGTTGTCTTTTCCTATTATGTTCTCTTATCGCCCTAGGGAAAAACGATCCTCTATATCGCTCCGTTCTACAGTCGATCTCGCGAATCTTATCCTCACAGGACGCCTTCCGAGATACGTCGGGGTTCTGATAAGTCCTGCTACCTCATTTGATAATCCCTCCGACATAAATTTTTCCAGTAGTTTAAATCTAGCCTGCAGCCAACGTTCCTCTAACGGTGTCCATTTCAGATTTTCTATTAATGATGTTACGCTTTGTATACTATCGTAATTCCTCTTTACAAATCTAGCTGCCCTGCACAGAACCTTTTCTATCTCGTTAGTGAGTCCCTTTTCGAAGGGATCCCACCGTGCTGAAGCATATTCGATCTGCGGTCCAACCAAGGATAAATAACATAATTCTTTCACTTTTTCGGAGATATTCGAACTATTCTCCTTATAAAGGCTAGCTTTTTGTTAGCGGCACCTATCAATCGGCGAAGTGGGTGTCCCACGAGAGATCACGATGGATCGTGACTCCGAGATATTTAATCGAGTCTGAAACTGAAATCTCTACCCCGTCCAACGAATAATTATTATCCAACGAGATACTCTTTGTTCTCCAGAAGTTGATGACGCAGCTTTTCTTTTGGTTAATCTCTAACTGCCATTCCATACACCATGCAAAAATAGCTTCTAGGTCATTTTGGAGATACTGGTGGTCTTCCGGATTGCTTATTTCTCTATAGATGACGGTGTCGTCCGCGAAAAGCCTAATTTTACTTCTGACTACTGAGCTGATATCGTTTATATAAATTAGAAATAATAACGGACCAATTTCACTACCCTGCTGAACGCCAGAGACAACCTCCACTAAGTTCGAAAATTTCCCATCTATAACAACCTTCTGCGTCCTATGATACGGATCCAACTAACGATTTTAGAATTAACGCCTAAGGTTTCTAATTTCGTTATTAACTTCCTGTGAGGTACCTTGTCAAAGGCTTTCCTAAAATTTAAGAAGATGGCATCGACCTGCGTATTCTTTTCTCCGCTTCTCAGTATACAATTCACAAAAAGACCGAGCTGAATATCACAAGACCTACCTTTCCTGAAGCCGTTTTGACAATCATCTAACAATATATAACTATCAAGAAAACGCATTATATTGCTAACGAGTATATGCTCGAGAATCTTACACGATATCGAAGTTAAGGAAATCGGCCTGTAATTTTCTGGGTTCTCCTTGTCGCCGCCCTTATGAATTGGGGGTAACGTGCGCTAACCTCCAGTCGTTAGCGACCTCTGCGCGAGAAATGGATTTCTCGAAGATTATCCGAAGAAAAGGTGCTATTTCTTCAGATAATTCTTTTAAAACGCGAGCAGGAATTTCTTCGGGGCCAGTGGCTTTGTTATGTTTTATGGAACTTAATTGCTTTGCTATTCCCACCTCAGAAAATACTATATCGTCCATCAGCCTTCCCCCCCCTTGTTGCGGGTGCATAATGTAGGCATTGGTCGCTGACGGCTGTAAATGCTTTTACAAAATGACCGTTTAACAGGTTGGCTCTCCCTACGCTATCATTAATAACGGCACCCGAGTCATTACGCAGGGAAGGTATGGTAGGGCCTTTACCTTGGACCTCTCTCACATAGGACCAAATCGCCTTAGGGTCCTCCTTCAAATAATTATTTAATACCATATTCCGGAAGTTAGTAAAAGCCTCGCGCATAGTATTTCTCTCTTTAGCGCGGGATTCCTTAAACGTCTTAACTTTAGTTGCTCTATATTCATCGGATGATGTAGACGGCATATTTTTTATTTTCGCGTGGCTTATTCTCTGACGTCTAAGCGCACTCCTAACTTGCTTATTGTACCAACGTGACTCTTTATTGTTGACCTTCAATTTAATTGGAGTGTACTTATCGATACCCTCTAGCTTTATATCCTTGAATAGTGTCCATGACGACTCAGCACCTGATCGTTCGGTCACATCACGGAAGCCAGGTAGTATTTCTCGTAGGCGCGACCTGAAGCTTGAAAAGTTTTCCTTAGCAAATATATAAAACTTTCTTTTAGGCTTAGGGTGCCTATCGATTTTCATCTTACACTCTGCATATACGGCCTGATGATCACTTATCCCATATTCAATGGTGACTTTGTTTATTCTTTCTGAGACTTTAGTTGCTAATATATCTAATATGTTTCTTGATCGCGTTGGCTTTCTGACTAATTGAAGGAGAGAGTGCTCGCAGAATGTTTCGTTTTATGCCTCACAGGATTCGCATTCTTTACCTTTAGATTCGAAACATAGATTTTCCCAATCAATTGAGTGTAAGTTAAAGTAGTCACCGACTATAACGATTCCATCTTCATTTATCAGTCTAAGCTTTGATAGTTGTTTCTCGAGATTTAAAATACAATCTACACCAGCGTTAGGTGGCCTGTAAAACGAGCATAAGAACACCTTTTTGGAGCCATATTTACCTATGCGGCACCAAACACTCTCGATATCCTCGTCACTTATCGGAATCTCACTGCTATCGTACTTATCGCTAACCGCTATGAAAACTCCCCCGCCCGATCTATTAGCGCGATCTTTTCTATAGACACGATAGTCTCTAGGAAATATCTCCTGACTCTGAATCTCATCCGTTAACCACTTGTCTGTACCTATCACGACGTCGGCGTGCAGACTGCAAATAATATGCTCGAACTCAGCAGTTTTCCTACGGATGCGGCGACAGTATAGTACGACGACGTTTAATTTCTCACTATCACTTCGCATACTAATCTCACCCTTGACTTTCTCTTCCACTCTAAAACTACATGCGCTCCCATCACAATCACTCCCACGACTGTATGGCGTCGCATCAAAATAGGAATTGCGACCCGTCGCGCCCTTTACTGAGCATTCTATCAATGACCTATCGCGAAATTAGCGCTGCATGTTACGCTCGAAGTATATTCTATCATTAAATAATCTTTCGGGATTCTTATTTCCTATAAACGCATCGATTATCCCCTTACCCAAAACTGACCTACACCCTGCCCTACTCTCTAGCCTAAAAAATCCCTACTGTGCTCGAGAATCCTACTCGCAACTCTCTGAGCCGATTCGGGCGTGTAGTGAACACCAGAGTGATCCAGTGGTGCCCTGCACAATTCGATATTCGGTCGTAGGTCGACGAAGTTCGCTTCCAAGTTCCGACAGAAATTCCACAGCCTTCAGTTCAGACCGTCAACTCTACTTCAAACCTCAGAACCGCGGTCAATCCTAGGGACTGTACTGCAGACAGTAAGCCGCACATCGGAACCCGACTCCTCTCGGACACGAGCAACCTCAGAGGTCAAGTCCTTAAGAGAACTTAAAATCTCCTCGGACCCGCGCTTCGAGGCGTCGTTAGTCCCAACATGGGCCACCACCCGCAGCCGAGAGCAACCTGTCGCCACTACCGCTTCTCTCACCGTGTTTGTCATTTGCGGCACCGTGCCTCCTGATATACATCTGGAGAAGACCCGCTCTTCAACTCCCTCCCGGCGGGCACTGGATAACAGGGGTGCCATTACACGCCGAACGTTAGAGCTACCTAACACTAACAACCCTCCCTTCGCAACCCGGCTCCCCTTGGGCCCGGCCTTTATCGAAGAGACGGGAGTGGGTACGGGCGCAATGGCCGTGGAGTCGTCCTCTGACAACACCTCGAACCTATTACTGACAGGAAGAGAGTCCGCCGAAGCATTCCCAACTCCCTGTCTCCGCAGCACCACTCCACGATCTCCCCGAGTAGACACACTCTCCACTCATCGGATTTCCCAGCCCGAGGACCATTTGCCCGCGGTAAGGAGTCAAAGGCAACCCCGATCGCTCTACCGGCTACCGCACCCAGGCAAACCCGGGCCGCAAATATGGCGCGGCGAGCTTTCAGAGATGACCCCGCACCCCCCACAAAAGCCAAGGCTGCCTCGGACCTTTCAACCCTCGGAAGGAGGTTCGCAACCACCCTCCTTAGCTCCGTGATTCGAACCCTCATGGCCTCGCAACCAACGGCGCACAAGAAGGAGGAAACGGGAGTGCTCGGTGAAGCCATCCTAAACTTACCTAATTTATATGCTAACGCAAAAGAGTTAAAATATAAAAACAAAAGCTTAAATGGGATAAGGCTAAAGAATTTGGTCTGTTTTAAAGCGTGGACGCTCTTCGTGTAGCGTACGAGGAAGGGTCAAACGCAGGTATAAAGTGAAAGGCATAAACAACACAAACAAGGTTAGATCACGCACAGGAAATGATAGTACGAAAATATAAATACTATGGAGGGTAAAAATAAAACAACCTTACAAATGTAACGACAATATGCTAGTACACAATAACTACTATGATATAAAGGGGAGAATGAAATTTCTAACAAGAAACTACGAGGAATTAAAATTTAAAACTCCTGAAGTCGTACGACTTCAGCTACTGAAGATGGGAGTACAGCTCCCGAAATACGCATCTAGCGAGTTTCCTAGAGATTTCCAGAGAGATTGTGCGTGTGTGTGTTCCTTTTCTTCTTTTTAGGCTAGTTTTTGGCAACAGGTCCCTGTAGGCCATCATCGTCCTCCAAACTTGTAAGTATAATTTAATATTCCTTATTTCTTATTGACGTGTGAGTGCTCTCTGGGTTAATTTACGGTTCAGGAGTTTTAAATTTTAATTCCAATCAGTACACTGTAGTCTCCATTTCCTTTGTTAACGTCAAGAAACTACGAGGCTTAAGAGTTAACTATTATGGTAGAGAAAAAAATAAAAACTATAACGTGGATGTTATAACAAAACTAACTACATAACTTAAACGAATGTTAAATAAAATTACCGAAGAATAATAATAGAATACAGTAAATTGTTAGTTCTACTTAACACTACAGCTACTCTAGTCACTCGAGGCTACGTAGGAGCTCGCAGGAGCAAGTGAAAGGCACGTCCGTTCACTTCAACAGCCAGGTAAAGACTCGATTGAATTATATGTCCCTTCTCGTACGGATCCCATATGCATGAGGCGTATTCCACTTGTGGTCTAACCATTGATAAGTAACATGTATCGTGTTGTTTTTCTGTAGTGTTCCGTACTATTCTACCTATGAAAGCCAGTTTCTTGTTGGCCGCGCCTATAACTCGACGATTGTGCATGCCCCATGAAAGATCTCGACAAATGGTTAATCCTAAATATTTTACATACTCGGCTGCTTATAAATTAATGTTATTGAATTTATCAATTTAAACTTATCTAAAGCACCAATTGATTTAATGCATAATTTATTCATTCTAAAACGATTTCATGATTTTAGGGATATTTTATAGTACTTTTGTGAGTACTTAATGATATTTTATTATCTCTCCTTCTCTGGAGCCCTGGAACGCATATATTATTTGTAATTCTGCTAACGATGCTTCTGATTAGGAATCGGCGTCATGGAACGCATCTACTTTGCGAGTTGAGGTATTACTGTACTTCGGATTACAGTTCAAGAGATATTTGACGAGCTCGCCTTCATCAGTCGAATTATTCTGCCTTTATTTTACGGTCTTATTTTTCTGTATCTTGTATTTAAGCGTTCATACGGCGGGATTTTCAATCAGCACGCATGCATCTTTCAGCAGCACCAATTTGCTCATGATTATTCAATATTTTCACGCCCGCCCAATTAACCAAACGACAATGTGACGGGTATCCTTTGCACGTGAAGAGACTTTTTTCCTTTTGGGGACATGAGCATTATTTACTCATTAAAATAACATGAAATTTTTAAATTTGGCGAAATAATGAGACAATTTCCAATTTGCAGGTACTACAATGTTAACTTCTAAAGCGTTTTCACGAACAGCTTTGAGCGTTTAACCATGTTTTCACTCGGACACAAGGCCGATTGCCTTTTTACGTTTACGCAAGCACCCAATCTCAGCATATTGTTTTTACCAGGCACAATGCGTTGGGATTTTATTAGAATAGTTCTGCGATTCTTTGTATATTAACACATAATAAACGCATGATTAGAATTTTTCTTCCTCTTATCATTTCGTTTCCCTGTACAATCAAACCTTAATAATTCGTGTTAATTGGGACTTAGGTAGGCTCGGATAATTGAAGTACACGGATCCGCATTTTAAAAGGTAAAATATGAAATTTACTACTAAGTACTGTACAAATTTATTTACGTAAAAACAGTACGGAAACCATAAATAAAAAAGCTATCCATTAAACTAGAAGCTGTAACTAAGGTGGAACAAATTGACAAATAACTACAATTTGTTTTTGGCAGTGACTGTTCTTTCTGACCTACCGCTGTGTGCGCACAAAAACAAGATGGAGCAGGAAGATAAATATTTTACTAGAACACTTACTCTATCATAGAGTAAATTAACGTCGCTGCTAATATAAGATGGCCCTAGGTTTTTAAGAATCTCTCTAAAATAAAAGTGCAAACCTAGCTTCATTTCGAGTGAAAATGGTTGGTTATTTATGGTATGGTATTTAAATTACAATTTGATACAAAAAATTCTCTTTACTTTGCCACTTGCTGATACGGCTATTTGTTATTTTTTTATATATCGGAGGATGTTTAATAAATCTGTAAAGTCTGTCTTCTTCATTTTTACTTTCTCCGTACGTAATATAGAGGAAATTGTTTTCATGAAAAAAATCGATTTCGAGATTTCAACGGAAATACACGTTTTGAGGTCCCCTAAACACGTGTTGACCATTTTCTCGATGTCTGTGTGTATGTGAGAGTTTTTTTGTGGGTGCTCTAACTCTAAAGCTATTAATCAGGTGAACGCAAAATTATATATTTAACATTTTTTGAGTCACTAGAACTGATTAGTTTTTAGTAAAGATAGGTCAACCGAAAGTGGGTGTTTACCCTTGTCACTTCTCAGTTTATTTGAAATACTTGCTTTAATATTCGATTAATGTAAAAACATACTGGAATAAATGTTGTAGGAAATTTTATTTTTTACAGCCTGTATTTGAAGCATTTGCCCATATAACGCATTGTTTAAGAGATCTTATATTTTTAGCTGCCAACACCATGCCACCTTCCGACGACTATTGTAAACAATTGACGCTTTGTTACGTCTTAGTAACGCTCCTTTTTCTTTTCTTAATTGTTGGAGATTCCTGGCTATATCCAATATCAGAAGGCTACGGTATGAGTCTATTTCTGTTCTTTGCAAAGTCTTTAAATCAGTTCTTAAAATATCCATTATTATTTTACCTATTTGGAATTTTTAGAAACATCCGAGGTATGGAGAAAGTCATGTGGTGGCCACATCAGATTTTTTATATAAGCGAGAAAATTTAACCTCGCTTCAGGGCGCGCGGCCAATTTGCTGATCGGTTAATCCGCGCACGGTTGTGTATCTTCTGTATGCGCCTCTTAGCAGATTAATTCAATATTCTACCTCACACCTGGATATGTTAAAAATACGAGTAGAAGTGATAAAATTGGACCGCGATTACAATACAACTATGGAAAAATAAATGTTTTACATAAATTATTAAATTCATTATTTAATATTAATGATACCATGTAAATCTCTGGATGTAATCCGTCTCTGAGAAGTTTTACCTCAGCTATGAGAGAAGAGAGGTACTGAAAGACATTATAAGTAGACTTAGTAGTTATCGACATTTATTTTTCCTAAATATCGGCGACGAATATCGACGTTTATTTTAATACATTTTATAAATTTTTATCTACTAAAAGTGTATAAATACAAATAAGGCTTCTAGTATGCTTGTTTATTTGTTGTTATACAAATTTTGTTGAATTCCTTATTGTTGACTTCGACCGTCAACCCGAAACAGCTAATTTTTCGGAATAAATCAGAAAGTATGTTTTATTCGTAAATTCGCGCCCGTTATTCACGAAATCATGAACATTCGTTAGAAGATTAATGTGACGTGAATATAATTTACAGCCGAATGTGTGAATGAATATTTTGACGAAAAAACTTATTTTCTTGAGTAACAAACGACTATGAATGCAGAAAAAAGTCCAAAATGCGTATACGGACCGATGTTACTTCTACATAATTGCAAAGGAAACAGGGGTCAATCTCGCTCGGAGTAGGGATTACATAAACTTTAGCGGTGTACTTTTAAAAATAGTATTAGGACATCTGACGATCGCTACTCATTTTTAAATTAGGGGAAATCTTTCTTTTCGCCTCTTCGAGGTCTGCATATCTTATCGCACAGAACACACAATAGACGTCCCCCTACTTTTCGGTAAATGGGGCCCAATGTGCGTATGGATTATCGGATTTGGTGGAGGGTAAAAACAGAGCGTAATATACCGATCATATGGTTTTGTTTCTTTCCATTGGCTTTTGATCCAGCGGCAGCTCAGTATGTGACCTTAATAAAGTCATAATGCGACATTAGAAAGAAAAATGTAGTGTATTCGGAATGTTGTGTGGCAGCCTGGTATGACAAATACAGATTTTCTCTTCCGTTTTAGATGTTTGTTTGTAAAATTTATTGTTTGATGGTGGTAAACCAAATTTAAAATAATGACTTAATTTCGTTGAAAATATTTCATTTTCGTGGAACTTTAAAGTTTTCAGGATTCGGTGTTAATTGACATTTATCGATTTAAATCGAATCCTACCAAACCTCATTATAAGTAGACTCATCACGCCTCCAATGGTACGAGGCATTTTTGCTTAACCGAACTGCTGAATTACGCACAGGAATGTGTTCATATATAGAAATTGTAAGTACGATCCATTTTAAAATTATTTTTCTTAACTTTCTCCAAGGATTAGAAATCTAAACATTTCTTATATTAACCCAGACGTTATTTTTTATAAATATGCATTACAAGTTGGGAAATAAAAAATCATAAGAAGCGACTTACACGATTCCTTGAATGGTGGCGAATGTTTTTTCATGTCTGAATGTAAACTAGAGTGATTTTCGTCTCGCCAGGTATTTTTATTTTTCAAATCCTAGAAAAAGATCAAGGACAAAGTGAAGCTGTTTCGCCCAAAAAAGAAAATATTTCTTCGAGGGCATGTGCCCCAGGTGGCTCAGTCGAGCAGGAAAATTGTATGAAGGCAATAAATAGAATGTAATAAGAACACTGAAAATATAATTCCCAATACCATATCAGTCGTTGATCCTTATCAGATGTTTTCGGAAAATTTCTCCATCTCTCAAAAGAGTCGACAAAGTAAACGCCAAAAAAGGTACTCCATACTCATGCAATAAAAACGACCATTAGAATCTCCTCTCCCCCTTCATCCCTCGGCATTTACTCAAATGGGCCACAAAAGTATCTTACAATAGACTAAATAAATTTTGACTATAATTCGCTGAAAGTATTTCTTCGGAAGTATAACATATCCTAAACCGTTATTGTTACTCCTCTTCGACGTACACACGTAAGTTAATAAAAACCATCTCGAGGGTCTGAATACTGTCTTAATTTTAATAATGCACCTTAAATCTTCTTTTTTCAATTCCTCGGAAGCTATCTCCATTAATCAAGTGAAACACACTTGAAAACTAAAATCAGAAATCTAATCATCTAAAAATAAATGGTAAAACAGAAAAAAATACTAATTTAAATGAAATACTAATAAATAAAACTACGAAAATGAAAAAGAAAACGAAATGTACTAAAGCGTACACTAAAAAAAAGTATGGGCGTATTATTAGAAGAAACGTTTGTCTTACAGAGATAATCGCAAAATGTAAACCAACGGTATAGTTATGGGGGAGATGGGGAGACGGACATCTTCTGTGGATTCGCCAATGACTGCGGCTCTTATATTGTCTGTTATACATAATTTGAAAGAAGTGGCTCTTCATGTGAAAATGGTTACCGAAAGGAAACGCTCAGGCGATGTAGCCCTTCCTATTGGCCAGGGGTGACTTTGGGGCTTTGCAAGGGCCGAGTTATACAGACTCACACTTACTTCAATTAGTAATGAATGACATAATGAAATTGGCACCGAAACGGATTCCGCTTCTGCTGTTGAAGTCCACTGTTTTCAAAATACTAGTTTGTCCTCTACAAGAAGTAACTTCTCTAACTAGCTTTGTGGGCGTAGACTAATTACGTTTGAGCTCATGGTAAGCTTTCACGGCCAACAACTGCAGTGGACTAAGATACACGTCGGCGTTCAAGTACTGTGCAACTGCATAATTCATCAGCAGGCGGAACCATTGCTGCACTCAAGCGTGCGCAGAGTAAGGAAGGGCATATTGGTGGCTGAAAGCGGCTGGTGACGGGGAGATATAGAACGGGAAGAGAAGAGCTTGGGATGGTCGTGATAATATTTTATCAGTGCTGTCTCAGGAGGCATACAGGTATTTCGGGAATGTTTCTCTTGTCGGTGACAGGAGGTGTGGTAGATGAATAATTTCCAAATATTTAGAAGAAACTCGTGGTACCCGCAAAAATTTTAGCGAATCTGCATGTTTAAAAGTAACAATAGCCCATTTCTCCTTACAAATTAGACAACTGACATTTTTAATGTTATGTTTGTTTTTATTATTTATATGTGTAATTTTAATTCCTTCTCCCTTACAAAAAATGTAATATTCCAGTATTTAAATAAAGGACTTTTTCTTTTGGTCGATCGTTAAAACGCCCACAGTCTGCACATAGTTTACTGAGTAATAATTATCTGTAATGTAAAATTTGAATCTATATTTAATTTGTTCATAACAATTAAGGAGGGATATTGATCAATTATCTTGAAAGTATCTTGAGTTTGAATGAAAATAGTGGCGAGTGAATTGAGCATGAAAAATTCGAGACTATAAGCCCGGAGCAAATCCCGCGTAATTAGCTATTAAGTTAATAAAAGTTTAGTATTTTCTATTAATACTAAAATTGATGCTAATAGAGTTCATTTTTGAAATTCCGTGTAAAGAATAAGGAGCTTGAAATTCTAGTGTTTGGAAACATCTGGTAAAGGGTCTGTTGAAGTCAGGGATTTTATTTTTTGATCCATATTTCGATATGCCTCGAATTCAAAAGCATTTCATTCTTTACCTCTTGACGCACATTCCTCGTTAGTTTGGTTAAATTGAGATTTTTATGAAAGTATTCCCGGAGTAATTGGTGTATATCTCAGTGACATTCAGAATTCTCTCTCTCAGGTGTTGAAGCCATGGGAAGAGTGAAAATCGATCATAAGTAAAATTTATGAACATGATAAGATAATGTATTTAATGTATAGGATATCTGATCTGGTGCTTTCCCGGTGGAGGAAAGTTTCTATAGGATGTCTAATTATTGGTATAATAGTGACCAACAGTTTTTTATATCAATGAGGAGAGATAATCGGAAGATTTTTATTTTTTCAATCAGAAATTGAAACGTATTTTTTAAGTCCAACCCAAATGTTGTGGTAATTTATATACCAAATTGTAATCTTTTTAATTTGCATCCACTTGCAAACACGGCGAAATTTTACTTCCGGATAATGAAATATCTTCCTCTGCTTAAGTGAAAGAAATGGGAAGACTCGTCAAATATTCCTTAAAACGCGGAATTCGTGATTCTTAGCTCATGATCTAGGCCCCGGAACGTGCTCGGTAAACATTTTCTTTCTGTGATTCAATTCTTTGAAAATAATCGAATGTATTTGAAGATGAGCAAAAAATTATCGCTTAAAGAACTATGATTTTTATTTTTTATCCTAATAGGATATTGATTTTTTGGTACTCAATTCATTTAGTTTTTTCTTTAATCAATACGCTTTCAGACAATTTGTATTTTTATATATTATTTTATCAAACTCTTAAATTGCAAAACCTTCCGCTTTGTATATTCCACGGTGAATGCCAGTGGAAAAATGCTCCTAGTGTTATTTTTTATTTTCGTCTTATCAATTTTCTTCGACACTTCCATTCCCCGTTTCATAAATCAACCTCCTCCTCTAGTTCTGTTATTCATTCTTTGTCTTTCTTGCCTCTCCAAGGAGACTAGAAAGGAAATAGCCAAGCGCCACTAGTCCCCATGCTCCTTCCAGCCAACTCTTTCCTTTATCCCAATTCTCCTTGCTTCCTTAATCGTTTCGTATTCAATATTCCACTCGTGCGCTCTTCTCTAGTCAATCTTCTTTTTCTCGTTTCCTTCGCCAGCATTAATCACAACGCGCGAGGTGTCGCCTTTGTGGCTTCGATCGAAATATTGCGACTTATTCGTTTCGAAATCAAATAGGTTTTTCGCGTTTATCCATGCCTGTAAATTCGATATTGTTCATTGATTATGTTTTATTAAAATTACTAGCGTATCTGCCCGTCAAATATGACGGGATCATCATAAATGTATGTATTCCAAATATATTCGATTTCAATATAAACAAGTTAGGAAAGTGTACAGTGCATCACAAATAAGCGCTTTTCGTACGATGGAGTATTTGAAACTATACGATATAAGTTGACCGAATACACCATAAAACGGCAAAACACCACGACCCGGCGTCGATTAAATATTTATTCTCCCCCTTAGTTGGTGCATCAATAAACATTACGTAATTTTAATTACTAAATACTGAAAACCGATATATCAGAAATTATTCCAGGGAATTATTCAATTTATATTTAGTGATTTATTTTATAATCAGTTTTAGTCATCCAAACAGTCGGAAATTACTTAAAATATACCTCACTTGAGTTCAGTAGTTGTAATATGTACGTTTTTGTTCTTTTCTTTTCCGTAGAGAATCCATTTCCTTCCGCTTACAAAATCTTTCATGCACGCATAAGGAATTAAATGAATTTTTAATTATAGCAGATCTCATTTACTTCAGTAACCAATAAGATTATTTACGTTGACAACAATTAGGTAGCAATGTAAGAAATTTTCCAAGTTCAAAGCGAATTACGACTTTCTTGTTCAATTCCATTCAATTCAATTACTATAAGTTTTAAATTCGAGTCATAATTCCGTCGAGTCCCCTTGTTAATCTGCCTTTCAAAACTTCTTTACGTTCACTCATAATTGAGGTTTGTAGTGACTCGCTTATTTCCCAGTTTTCTCTACTGAAAATATACAGTAATTAATATAAGATTTAAATCCGAAAATTGTATAAACTAAAATTAGACTACATGGATTTTACCATTCACTTAGTATATTTCCGTGTTTGTTTTTAATTTTTCAAAATCAAGAATTTAAACAAGTTGGGAAACTGTGCAGTGTATCACAAATATGCCCGTTTCGTGCGATGGAGTATTTGAAACTATACGATATAATTTGACCGAACATACCATAAAACAGTAAAACACCACGACCCGACTTTATCTTTATCTATTAAAAATTTCTTCTCCCCCTTAGTTGGTGCATCATTAATCATTACGTAATTTTAATTACTAACTACTGAAAAACGATATATCAGAAATGATTCGAGGGAATTATTCAATTTATATTTAGCGATTTATTTTATAATCATTTTTAGTCATCTGAACAGTCGAAAATTACTTAAAACATACTTCACTTGAGCTCAGTAGTTGTAATATTTACGTTTTTGTTCTTTTCTTTTCCGTAGACAATCCATTTCCTTCCGCTTACAAAATCTGTCATGCACTCATAAGGAATTAAATGAATTTTTAATTATAGCAGATCTCATTTACTTCAGTAACCAATAAGATTATTTACGTTGACAACAATTAGGTAGCTATGTAAGAAAGTTCAAAGCAAATTACGACTTTCTTGTTCAATTTTCTTGATAACGGCTATTCCTAGAAGAAAATTGTATAAGAAATGAAATACTTTACGTTACTAGTTTTACAAGACTATTTAAAAATTATTTTAATTTGACCAAATATTTACGAGAAAAGTTCATTTTTTGTCACCATCAAAGTGGTACCCCTGATTGCGTGATTTATTTTTTCCTAAAATCAATAATATTATGATCTGATTTTACTTTCACGTATAATAAAATTAGTGTTTTTTAAAGTTATCTTTGTTTTAATTATATTGTTTAAATAATAATTATTAGAGAGGCCAAATGATTATCCAAATATTTTCTGAAAATAAGAGGAAATTCTAAATGATAATATATAATGTATGAAGAATCAGCAGAAATTTACTTGAAATATTTGAGCAAATTATAAGTTATTAATAACGTATAGAATCTTACTTATTAATTGAAATATTTTACTAAGTCTTTTCAACGCTTAAAAACAGGATAAAACGTGAATGAACAGTCAATTTACCATTAAAGAAAAATATGTAGTAGCTTACTATGAAGTAGATAGTTATAGCCCGTACGGAATAACATGAGCTATGCTCCACCCACTACCAGATCGAAGGGATGGGGAGCCGTAGCCAATAGAGGCGATTCTTCGCTAGATAAGTGTCTCGTTTCCATGAAGAGTCTCTCTTTCTCGGTTGAGGAAAGAGATCCCGAGTGGATGAATAGTATGGACGAGAGGCATTGCCGCAATCCCAATCGCTCTTTGGAGGGTCCCATCGAGAGTGTGAATTCTTTGTCGAAGTCCATCCACATTAGACCCAGCTGCGGGGATGAAAACGATGCCGTTTGGGTGAGAGAGGTCAATATACGCCTCAAAGGGTCCTAGAACCGACATACCCGGAGTGGGCACGTGGGTTTCGCTGAATGAATATTTTCAAAAGATTATTGTCGCGAGGGCGCGATTTTACATAGGAGAGAGAAAACGTGATTGCTCGTGAGGGTGGCAGCGATTTCCGTGGCGTTGGGAATAACCAAGTTAACAAATAATTTATTTGGGTGTTATTGAACGAGCGTTCTCGTTAATGCTATACCCCACGCACCTATCTAAATTAAAAGCATAACTACAGCAATCATTTTTAAGTGCACGCTTAATTTGTCTGTGAGTCTTACAATTAGTGACTGAATGCAGCTTATTGGGCGATCCTTGTTATTCAGCATGCCATGGCGATAACAGTATTTATGAGTTATATTTGAATAATCATTTATGTTATTTTCTAGTGATGACGGCTCCTTTGTGACCGAAATTAGCATGTATTTTTCATAATCTTTTATAGATATTGGAAATAATTCTCTATTTAATATATGAACAAGTGTTAATAAGTATTTTCATTTTAATCACATCATTATTGTATATATATATATATATATATATACGTTTGTGATGTTTCTGTGTTTTTGTGTTATTTTACGTGTGTCGCTTCGACATCCCCGGGGCCTCGCCAACCTGAAGTCGTCTGATTGGTGAGTGCTCACTGGGTTTCCTCATCCCAACACCTTGTTGACATCCATATATATATATATATATATATATATATATATATATATATAATTGTATATTAAAATGGAAGTAGATATAGACAAGAATTATTTTTTTAAGTAGCGCAAGTTCAAGCAACTTTTCTGTCTTCGGCAAAGAATCGACAAAAAAATAAAGAGTAGCAATACGATTGATATTGTGAAATATATAAAATAAAAACGTAAGAATGTTTAAATGGATGGAATAATATGATTTAAAGATCCTATGCAGGTAGGCAGAAGCTGTAATTTTGGGAAACATTTTGAAACGGGAAAGAATCTGATATGACTGGGAATCGAACCCTGGTCTTCCACTTGCCGAGCGGAGAATATCCGCCCGGTAAGTGGAAGACCCGGATTCGAATTCTGGTCATAGCAGAATATTTCCCGTTTCAAAATTATCCCTAAGAATGTATGTAATTTAAAAGGTAATTGATTGCGTTCAATAATTCGCGAGCTCACCGTTTTTAAAGCATTTCCTTCCGTAAAATTTCGGTTTGCGCCAAACATATTGAAAGAGAAGAGGGACCAGAGGAGAGCTGAGATGGGAATTCCATCAGATATTATCGTTGTAAAAAACGATATTATTTGCGAGTGCTAAATTTTTTATACAAGACATGTTATCCGCAGAAAGCCATTAAAACGCACACAATATAATATTTATTTTCAAATATACATTACACAAAAAATGCCGCTATTTTGGTATTTTTGCATAAAAGACTTAAATCTCCGTTTTAAATTTGTTAGCACTAAATCGCTTTCCACAAAAATCCCTTTAGCTCAGGGGGGATAACGGGTTGAAATAGAAAAGGAATCCTATAATAATTTTTAAAAATTTTATGTAACTTTGAGCCGGGCAACCAAATAGGTTAGCAATAAATGCTTATTTTCGTAGAGACACTCAAATAAAAAAAAACATTAAAAACAAGTGAAATGACGCCGGGTATGTGGATTTGATGTGGCAACAGTGCTATCGACCGAAAGAGATTAAAGAGAATGGGAAAGAGAAAGAGAGAAAATAGGAAGCGAAGTGAGATCAGGCTGGAGGTAGAAGGCAGTTGGAGAAAAGGTATGACTTTTTCAAAAAGACGATTGAGGTATTGGCTAGATCCTGATTTAAGTAACTACTACGTTTATTAAACGATCGTATAAACTAGAACATTTCTAAGCACAAAAAACTAGTGATATATGAACCGATCTTTAAATCTTCGGCGTTAAATTAAAAAACATTGGAAAAGTCTATTATGTAATTTTAATTACCAGATATTTTACTCAAACGTTTTATAGTTGAAGCAAGCTTGGAATTGGCTACTTAAAGCAAACCGCGTTGCGCATTTTTAATGCTCAATGGAAAAATGCACATGTTCCTATAAGCTAAGAGCTTTCTCACACCACATAGATACATTCGTAAAATATGGTACTCGCACACTTCAGGAACTCGTAACTCACTCCACACAAAGTGGTTATATCAACGATGTATTGATGTAGATTAAATTAAGAAGCGACGATGTTGCAGCGACGATAGTAAGAGGAAATTTGCAGAAAGATGATTTAAAATAACGCAGAGAAAGATGGAAGATGTAAGTTCCATTAACAGGAATTTGGACTGAAGCATTTGGGATTTGAAGTTTAGTATTTGGGAAAGCGGAGGAAAAAGGGAGAATTTCAGGAAGTGAATGCGATTATATTATGCAGGTAGGGATACTAAGGGCGCAATTTTAAAGTTAGATAGGAAGTCGGTGAGTGGGATGAAGAACGTGAAATGTATTGTGGTTTTTAGGCGTTATTTACAAGAAGTAAAAAATGAACGTCTTATGGCCAGATCCTGTCCGTCCTATGTTTCATCTGCGAAACTACTGGGCGGATGTTCACGAAATTGGGTATTCAGGACGTATGAGTAAAGAAAATTATATAAATGGCTCACGTAGCCTAATCGGGAGTGCCACTTAAAAGGTGACAAAAATGAACTTTTCTTTATATCTCGGAAAATATTACTTATAACAAAAATCTTTTCAAACAAAATTAATAGAACTATTCAAATAGCGTATGTTTTGTTCAGTACATTTTATCTAAGAGGTAGCGGATTATAAAAAACAAACGAGAACTTCGTAATTAACTTTGAACTTAGATAATTCTTCCCGTTTTTTTAATTTTTGTCTGTGAAAACAATCTCCGTAGCAACTGAAGTAAACTACATTTACTATAACTAAGTTTAATTTCCTTTTGTGCGCCGGCAGCTTATGTAGTAGAAGAAAGGAAGTGGATTTTTCACGATAAATAAATGAAATTAAATACATAGTTTATTTTCCTTACGTGTACACAGCGTTTGTAAGTGAAAAGAAATGGATTATTTACGTCAAAGAAATGAACGTGAACTACTCATTTCAAGTGAGATATTAAAAAAATAATTTTGAATTGTTTTATTAATTACTACTAATTATAAAATAAATTGGTAAATCACAAATTCAATATTTCCTTGGCAGTGCTTCCGATATATCGTTTTGCATTGCTCAGGCAATGAACTAAGTCATTAATACAATCTTTTGTTGACATGATAACATGATAACATAAATCTTAAAGAATGCCTTTGGAAAATGTGTATTCAGACACCTTTCCATGCTTGTTATTTTATGGATGGTTCTCAGACGGTTTAATTTTCAATAAGCTACATGTTTTAGTGTACATAATCTTAATAAACAGAATAAATACATAATCTCAGGCATTATACATATGAAAAATTACATATCTAACTTGAAAAGACTTAGGTAGATGTCGATATAAGCAAGAACAATTTGGAACAACGATTCCCCATTTTCATGACGTTTTCCATTTATAAAAAATATAATTAATTAATCATACAATCAATCTTTTATATCTATCTACCGTATATTCGTTACATTCTTGTATTTATAGTTGATTCTCCTCTCTTTTTCTGTTAAATAGGTTTTCTACCATTTCAGCGCTTTGACCTAACGCTGGAGGGCAGTACCGTTAATGAGCAAGGATGGGGATTGCGCGTGCTAACTGTTTGGCAAGGTGATGCGGGTGGGGAGGGTTGCGGCTTTCACACGACACACTCGGTGGCTACGTAGTGTAGGGATGCACACGGGTTTCCCGTGGTACATAAGTGCTTTTCGTCAAATTCGCAGTAGTATAATCGTATACTAATGCATTTGCTTTGAAATCAGAAAATTATTTTTCCTTGTATTGTGGTAACTCTGTTTTTTAAATGTTCTAAAAATGTTCATTTCGTTTTGCCATTCTATACTCGACCTAAAAACGAAGTTTCTTTTTAAAATAGGTTCAGCCAATGCCTTCCAAATTTATAATCACATAGAAATTCCAGCCTTCATATTGTCGTAGCCTTGCTTAGTCGATCTGGTTGAAATATGATATTTTGGTTATTTATGTATTTTAACATTATATATACCAAATTGGGTTATAATCCAAGCTGTCAGTTCTCTAAAAATACGTGTAAAATAAATATGATTTAACTTTTTGTTGCAGTAGCCCTGTTCTTTAGCTCTTGATTTCATTATGGGATGTTATACAAATCTTATACACAAAATTTAGTTGAAATTCGTTCAGTCAATTCCTTCCAAATCCCTAATTACAGAAAGTTTAATTTGTAAATGTGTCACCCCTGTTTGGTTGATCTGGGCCAGATATGCTAATATGGTTTTGTATATATGTGTACATTATAAATATAATACTTGCTTAAAATTTATGTTGACTGTTCAACACAAATACGTGTAAAATAATTATTTATTCCTCGGATTGTGGCAGCTCTACTTTCTATTTATATATACTAATAATCTTGATTTTTTTTGCTACACACCTCCTTCATACAAACTTTCATCATTACCTAAATGATATATTTTACAATTGTGGCAGCCCTGCTGAATCGATCCGGTCGAAGTATGTCATTTTGGTCATAAATTTATGTGAAGATTCTATCTCCCAAATTTGGTTGGAATCGGTTCTGTCAATTCTTCCCTGATATATACGGACGGACGAACATCACGAAGATAACACGTCTGTATTTCTGAAAAAAAAATTTGTGATGTTTTGAATATGAAATGTTTCTAAATCTTTTTCACATGCTGTTTTTAAAAACAACATCCTTTTTGCTCTATCCCGTCAGAATTTTTGACAAATTAAAAAAACGAAAGGAAATATTTTCTGTAATTGTAATCTGGCCCACTTAATTTACATTTCACAACAATGGTATACAATACAATTTAAACAGTCGCTTTACATATAGAACTGTGTTCGATCAGGACCAGAAATTTCAGGTTCAGGATCCGATTGCACATTCTCCAAAACATCTGCGGAGGAGGGTACCGGCAGTTCGGGTCCATGTGGCACTAAGTGCAGATTCAATATTGGTATAAACAATACCTTGCTTGGTTTTTGCACTATATCCATCTACTGTTATCAAACAAAAATAAGTCTTCTCCGTGATTTCAAGGTTCCCTCCATACCATAGGGATTGAAAATGGCATGGCTTTCTTCTTACCCTTCATCCGCAGTCGCAAACCTTCCACACGTATGGCATATTTTGTCTACAACATAACTACACATATGTAACAATAAATGCCAGGATTGTTCACACACCCGCGGGATGACATGTTTACAGTCACAATAAGTATCACATGAATCACCCAGCAGCGACTTGTGGATAGTACTGCACCAAGAATGCAACTGAACTAACAACTCGCCAGCCGGGAAGAGATACCCCATAGTCTACTCAAGGTCAAGCGGTCACCTCAAAGCAGGACTGCCAACTACAAGACATACCAAACTCGAGCCTTGGCGTAAATTTCGAAAAACAGACCAAGGCAACAAAACCGTACGTGATAGCAAAAGACTGTTTTCATTTTCGCAATCATCGTCAAAAATGGATTAAAAAACAGCTGCAAGTTTGAAAACATCAAAATCAATGCAGAACAGTGTAGTAGTGCTTTTCAGTAATGACGAAGAGCACTAAGAAGGGGATAATATTTCCTATGGAAAGGAAACAAATTGAATAAATTGTCTTTCTAAATACTAAAAGAAAACAGAAAGCCACGAAAGTCTGAAAAGGTGAGGCCAACACTATCCGAAATGACTAGCAGAAGTAAAAGGGAGCGAGCGAGTGATTATTAAGACGCGGAGGACCCGATGCTCCGGAGTTAATAATAAATAATTAAAAATAAATACATATGTTGAAGTTAAAATACGTTCTTCAATTAACACATTTCAAGAATTTTTACACTATGATATATATTAACAGTAACCTGTGCCGTGAATACGGAAGAATCGATCTAATTAGCACATCTTTCCTTATTTATCTATTGAAAAATTTTGGTTGGGACAAACTTTAGGAACCTTCGCATCAGCATATTTCATATTCGAGGCTCCAGAAGCATACGCTTAATTTGCAGAGGCGTGAATGTGATGTGAAGCGCGCCGTCTGCTAAGAGAATGCCAGAAAATGGGGCTAGATATAATTTTCTACCTTAAATATACCGTATATACCCGAATGCAATGAGAATATAAAAAAATGTTTTTTTGCCAACTTGAATATATAGACTTTTAGGGATGTAGATGAAATAGTCAAATGCCTACTTATTATATTTAAAAGTATTAATTTCGTTACACATCCATAATTAAAATCACATATTATATAAAATAATAGATATATTAATTTAGAAATATTGCTTTTTTCCACTCTCACAATTCGTGAAACAATTTTATTTAAACTCTTCACACGCATCTTCGACATCAGTGTCTTCGTCATCTCTAGAGCCACTTTTAGAGTCATCTGGAACAGTTTCCTAGAGAACATCATCTTCACTTCCGTCTAAGTTGTTTGAGATACAGCACTTCTTGAATCCGTGTATGATGCTGCCACTGGAAATTTTATCCCAAGCCACAAGTACCCATTCACATAACATTAGGACAGTTGGTTTTTTCATTCGTCCTGTAGGTGTATATTCGTGATCTCCACAACGTAATCACTTACTGTATTGCTTTTTTAAGTGATCTTTATAAGGCTTGTTTACTACGACATCCAACACTTGCAATTGTTAGGTCAATATCCCGGGAATAATTACTAAATCTCTGTTAAATTTTTTACCTCTTTTTTACTGATTTTGTCAGGTGACCTCTATAAGCATCCAAACCTAGCATTGAGGTCGTTTCAGGCTAATGTGTCTTCCCCAAACAGTTCTCAACCAGTCAATGACGAGAGTTTCATCCATCCACCCCTTTTCGTGAACTCGGACTACGACCCCACTTACTTGGCAATGTTTCTTTTGGCATGGTATTTCTCTTTAAAATAACGTAGAGCGGCAGTTTCTTCCCATCTGCCATCACACCTAGCATTACCGTAATCCTTGATTTTTCATTTCCTGCTGTCTTGAAGATAATGGATTTTTCGCCTTTTTTGTTCACAGTGACACTCGTCGGCATATCGAAGAAGACAGGAACTTGGTCAGAGTTACCGCTTAGACGTAAAATATGCCTCTGAAACGAAAATAATTTCTCGTCAAACTCGTTCGTCAACCGTTGCGCTAATGTCACATGCCTCATAGCTAAACCATTCCGGAGGATCATTCTTCTACACCAGCCAATGCTTTCTTTGAACTGATCTTCTTCGATGCTCAAATTGCGTGCAATTTCTTGACCTTTGGTCTGAATCGCCTCCCATGTAACGGGAAATCCTTGTCGTTGCATTTTAGTGATGAATTGTATGACTTTGACATCAATTTCGTTGAACCTCCCTCTCTTTGGCCCTCGAAACGCTTTTATAGTAGAATGGGGATCTAATAATTCATCTTCCTGCTTCCGCCATCTTTTGACATTATTTTCGGTGATGCTCAACTTTTTTGCAGCTGCACAGTTGTTCGTTTTTTCTGCTTCACGAATTACTATAAGTTTGAAATTCGAGTCATAATTCCGTCGAATTCCCTTGTTAATCTGCCGTTCAAAACTTCGTTTACGTTCACTCATACTCGGGGTTTGTAGTGACTCGCTTATTTTCCAGTTTCTCTACTGAAAATAAACAATAATTAATATAAGATTTAAATCCGAAAATTGTATAAAATAAAATTAGACTACATGGATTTTACCATGCACTTAGTATATTTCCGTGTTTGTTTTTAATTTTTCAAAATCAAGAATTTAAACAAGTTGGGAAACTGTACAGTGTATCACAAATATACCCGTTTCGTGCGATGGAGTATTTGAAACTATACGATATAATTTGACCGAACACACCATAAAACAGTAAAACACCACGACCCGACTTTATCTTTATCTATTAAAAATGTCTTCTTCCCCTCAGTTGGTGCATCAATTGACATTACGTAATTTTAATTACTAAATACTGAAAAACGATATATTAGAAATGATTCCAGGGAATTATTGAATTTATATTTAGTGATTTATTTTATAATCAGTGTTAGTCAACCGAACAGTCGAAAATCACCTGAGTTAAGAAGTTGTAATATTTACGTTTTTGTTCTTTTCTTTTTCGTAGAGAATCCATTTCCTTCCGCTTACAAAATCTGTCATGCACGCATAAGGAATTAAATTAATTTTGTAATTATAGCAGATCTCATTTACTTCAGTAACCAATAAGATTATTTACGTTGACAACAATTAGGTAGCTATGCAAGAAATTTTCTAAGTTCAAAGCGAATTACGACTTTCTTGTACAATTTTCTTGATAACGGCTATTCCTAGAAGAAAAATGTGTAAGAAATGAAATACTCTACGTTACCAGTTTTACAAGGCTATTTAAAAATTATTTTAATTTGACTAAACATTTACGAGATATAACGGAAAGTTCATTTTTTGTCACCATCAAAGTAGTACCCCTGATTACGTGATTTACTTTTCTGATTTTCTTATTTTCTTTGATTGTAAGTCCTTAATATCAAATTTCATAAAAATCCGTTCGGTAGAAGCCGAGAACGAACATGCGGACGGACGGACGGGCAAACCGACGCTAACAGGCGCTTATGCTGGAAGCGAAACGGTATACCATCAATATTATTTAACGCCAAAAAGGTTTTCAAGAAGAGAAATTTTCAGATGTTGGACTTATCGTAGGTGGAAACGCGGACCTGGTTGACTACTCTTTGGGCTTGGGAAGTTTGTGTAACACTGACGGATTACCGACTAAACTTTTTATTAAATAGTGCGGAAAGTAATAGACACCTGTTGGATTTGTACGATGGTCTAAACACATTAGTGTTATGAACAACGTATGTAAAAATTTGCATAAACTCCTTTTTTGTTCAAAATAAAGTAATTGAGAGAGCGACCCGTAATATGAGAGACTTAGTTGAGAGAGCGTCCCGTAATTTGAGAGACTTTGTAAGGACTTGAATATAAGGCAGCCCCCTCTTTTCTGAGAGACAATTTTGGGGAAAAAACGTCGCCTTATATTTTGGCATATACGGTATATAGAAAGGAAGAGGTTCAGATAATGAGCACGGGCAGCTGACAAATTTGCAGAGCGGGGCGCGGGCTTTGCGCTTGCATTCCATAGAAAATTTTCCGAGTAATCGTTCAAACTTTTCGGACTGAAAAAATGCAATAAAAATTATCTGTTATTGCCTAATTAATTCAGGTGGAACTCTTTCTGGAAGATATTCGGTGGTCTATCCAATTCTGCAAATTTTGTAGCATGCACCTTTGATCTGAGTTAGGATAAGCTCTTTCGATCACCTATCTCTGATGACAATGAGGTGTATGCATTATCTGAAAAGGAAAAAATGTCAAAATTTATATTTACGATCTCCTTTCCTGTTGATGGATAGCTGAAGTCAATCTGACGTCCAAAGGTGCCTAAATTTACGGCATTCTTTTTTAAGCCTGGATGATCCTGCCACTGTTTCTTTTCACTAGAATTGACATCCATTGCCTGAAACAATTCCTTCTCTCATTTTCCATCTTTGATTAAAACGGAGATTTTCTGCAATTAGTTTCCGCAATCATGATGTACGAACAAATTTAAGAGAGATCAGTTTGTGAGTGACTTATTGTTTCGTGAGAGACAAAGTGAGACGTAGGATTTCGTTATCGTCGTAGGGGAAGAATTATATAACGCGACTGGTGCGTCGGGCTTAATAATGTAGTCTCTCTGAAGTGGGTTCCCTTCTTTTGAGAGAAATCACCTTGGGCGTGTTTCGCGACTGGCTGAAGCGATCGAATAAAAGGTTTTTTCCGGGTTCAGTTAGAGATCAAAAGCGATACGTAGAGGCAGAAACTCGGGAGAAACTCATTCAAAATTGTCGGTTGAATAACGCATATTGAAAAGTAATTGTTCGTATACAATTCAATAGCTGTAATCATGAATGTATACTATACATCCATGATTCCGGATATTGAATTGCACCGAACGTCGAAAATTTTATTTTTTAAATTAAATATATATATATAGATGGCAACAAGATGTTGGGATGAGGAAGCCCAGTGAACACTCACCAATCAGACGACTTCAGGTTGGCGAGGCCCTGGGGATGTCGAAGCGACACACGTAAAAGAACACTAAAATTACACAGAAACATCACAAACGTAGAAGCTTTCGGAGTTATTCCTTCATCAGCTACAGAGAGAGAGTTCTCTCTCTCTCTCTCTCTCTCTCTCTCTCTCTCTCTCTCTCTCTCTCTCTCTATATATATATATGTATATATATATATATATAGTATATATATGTTACGGCATAGGTACGTAATCGGGAAATGTGTACATTTACCGGTAAATGTGCACATTTACCACCAAGCTCGGAAAATGTAAGTTTACGTTTACAGAAATACGTATTATCCGTACATTTCCCGGTAAATGTGCGCTTATACCGATGTGCCTTGGTAAATGTGGAAATAAGTAATAATGAGAAAAGCTACACATTAATAATTACGTTCATCTATATAAATAAAATTATAATTCTGTCTGTTTGATTGTTTGTACTCGCATATCGCAAAAACGGCTCAAAGGATTTCAATGAAATCTGGGGATTAGTTGTAAACTGGCCCCACGTAAAACTTAGGTTACTCTAAATCAAATTTTATCATCTTGAAACAAAATGGCGGCTTATTTAGAAAAAAAACTCAAAATTCAGGCTGCCATCTTGAAACAAAATGGCGACTCAGGACGACACAGTGAATTATCCTGTGGAATTTTTGAATAGTGTTAACAGCTCCTGGGCTCCCTGCCCATAAAATCACTTAGAAAGTTGGATGTCCAATAATGCTCATGCGAAACCTAAGAGCTCCAAATGTATGTAATGGCACAAGGCTGCAGGTGAAAGCCCTCCATAGATACGTGATAAAACCCTAACAGGTTGCGGTAAAGGTGAGTCGGTTTTTATCCCCCGAATTCCGCTGACACCGTTTGTTTCGCCGTGACAATTAACAAGTCACAAGGCCAAACCATCGGCATTGCAGGCGTTGATTTGTCATCCAGCTGCTTCTCACACGGACAACTCTACGTAGCCTGCTCCAGGGTGAGTAGCAGCAAGAATCTTTTCATCTGTGTCCGGATGCAAAGACTCGCAACGTAGTTTATAAAGAGGCACTCTCTTAACCAAGCAACATTCACTCGCGACTATTGGCTGTTAATATTGCAGCGAACTATAATTTTCGGTGCAAAAACATCCACTGATGTGCTAAGTGCTAATGACAAACTATAGATAGAATATAAAAATATAGAAATATAACAATCCAACAGTTGAATTTGAATAGATTTAAGTAATACCACAATACAAAATACACCTCATAGGTGAAGGCGATTCGAAACGAAACTTAATTAATGTCAGTTAAATCACATCCAATAGTTACTATCACTCTTCCGGCTCCCAGTAGGTCAATGTCCACTCAACACTGAGAATGAGTGACACTCCTTTCAAAAGAGCAGGCAGTTAGCGTGGTAAATAACCGACGGGGGGGAGTGGGTTCTGAGTGGAAGGCAGAGGGTTTCCGAGAAGAAGATCGTGGCAAATTGGAGGCAGTGGGGGAGAGAAAGATGAAGAGGCGAGAAGGGAGTGGTTGGGACAGGAGCCAAAGGTGGGCCAGGCAGCTGGTTGCTGCAGAAACTGAAATATGCTCTCGGGTGACCATGGGGTGGAGTGGGGGAGGCGGAGTGGGGGAGGCGGAGTGATGATGAAGGGTGGGCGGCGGGACCGGGTGAAGACCGCAGAGGCGGAGGGAGAGTGTGGTTTGGAGGCGAGGTTGAAAAGGTGAGATAGGCTAGGGGGACGGGGAAGGCGCAGGCGGTGGAGAGGCAAAGGTGGATTTTTGAAGCGGCCCGCTCTCGGAGCAGTCTTACTAGTTGCAGTTCTGTTCGCAATGGGGATGAGATCTTCCCTTGGAGCCAGGAGGATTTTGAACCAACGGAGGGTGCTATTTTCTTCCTACCAAATCCGAAAATTCTAAACTTTCGAGTGCTTTTGGGCTTTCCCCGTTGAACTTTGAAGAATTGCTTTATTTTTCCCGCCGTTACAAGTATATAAGCTTTCAGAAGACACTTTTCTCAACTACAGCCCCCAGAATATTGAAGCAACGGAGGGTACTATTTTCTTCCTGCCAAATTCAAAAATTCTAAACTTTCGTTGATTTTTAAAGAATTTATTTTTTTCCCCGCCGTCACGACTATATAAGCTTTCGGAAGCCACTTTTTGCAACTCGCTGGCTTAATCACAGCTCCCGGAATTTTGAGGCAAAGGAGGGTGTTTTTTTCTTACCAAATTATATATTTATAGAAGATATATATATACTATATATATACTATATATGTTATATATATACTATATATACTATATATACACTATATATATATATATATATATATATATATATATATATATACACCTCACACCTATATACGTATATATACACACACACACACATACTAGGTAGGAGCTCTGCGCCTACGCGCGTCAACTCCGTGCCTCGCTCCGCCAGGCGAATTCGTCTGCCGCCCGTTTACAACCCTGAACCTCCTCATTTTGGCATATATTTACGGTAGGAAATTATAGTTAGCCGTATTTTCGCGCTTCTCTCTCCCTCTCCCATTTCCCTTCCACTCTCTACTTCCCTATATGCCCCTCCCTCCCATCAAATCTTCCGATTTCCCAAATTTCCACTTTCCCTCATTCTCTCCCTCCTACCTTCTTTCTCTTCTCTCTCTCTCCTTCGGTCTTTCTTTCAGTCTTTCTTTTCCGGAAACTTCCGTCTTCCTCCGTTTTCCCCCACACGGTTTTTTATAATGTTAGTAGTACGTCAACAATGATAGTTGTTCTTGGCAACGAATTATTTTATTCACAATAAAACTTAAAATTTTTGTATACAAAAGTTTTATTAGTCAATTCGAATACTATTTGAAAATCTACGGCAGCAAAATAAATTGGCGTTCTTCTGCACGTACGATGGTTTAAGTTTCTAATTTCTAGGACAATTATAAGTAATTTAAATAGTAAACGAAAGATGTCTCACACTCTTTTACGCGTAAATCAAATTGAGAATGGAAACTTTCCTGGCATAGAGCCCATCTACTTATGTTACATCTACATCTACATCTACAAGTTACCCTGCAATTCACCAAGTTGGTGGGTGGCAGGGGGTGCAATGCACCAAATCCTACCTAAAGATTGTCTAACGCAATTCGAAATTTCCTATTGTGATCTCTTATTGTCCTCGGAAAGAACGAGCCTAGATAACGCTCCGTCCTACAATCGATCTCACGTATTTTATCGTCTCGATCATTTCTACCTATATACGTCGGTGCCACAATTATTCCCACTACCTCCTCTTTTAGACATTCTGACGTATATTTCTCTAGAAGTTTCAACCTTGAGTGCAATCTACGGTCCTCCAGTGATACCCAGTTCAAATCGCTCAATAAAGAGGTGACGCTTTCCTTATGTTCGTACTTTTGTTTTACAAATCTGGCTGCTCTGCGCTGTACTCTTTCTAGTTGAATTATGTGTCCCTTCTCGTACGGATCCCATATGCTCGCTGCGTATTCCACTTGTGGTCTTACCAGTGATAAGTAGCATGTTTCGCGTACTTTCTCTGTAGTGTTCCGTACTATTCTACCTATGAATGCCAGTTTCTTGTTGGCCGCGCCTATAACTCGACGAATGTGCATGTCCCACGAAAGATCTCGACAAATGGTTACTCCTAAATATTTTACATACTCAGCTTGTCGAATACTCATTTCATCTATTTTATATTCGAAACCTAAATCTATGTTCTTACTTTTCCAGAACGTGACTGCGGCACATTTAGTATAATTAATTTCGATTTGCCATTCTTTGCACCACGCTGAAATGGCTCTTAAGTCTTCACACAGAGACTGATGGTCCTCCTGATTTTTTATTTCTTTATATAGAACGGTGTCATCGGCGAAAAGCCTAATTTTACTACGAACAACCGAGCACATATCATTTACATAGATTAAGAAGAGCAGAGGGCCCAATACACTTCCCTGAGGAACACCCGAAGCAACTTTAACGGGGGACGAGTATTTCCCATCGATGACAACTATCTGTTCCCTATTCGAGAGGAAGTCTCTAACCCAACCGACAACTTTCGAATTGATACCACATTGTCCTAACTTCGCAATTAATTTCCTATGAGATACTTTATCGAACGCCTTCCTGAAATCAATGAATATGGCATTGACCTGAGTATTTTTCTCTCCGCATCGCAACAAATCGTCCACGAACAGGCCGAGCTGCGTTTCGCATGATCTACCTCTCCGGAATCCGTGTTGGCATCCGTTAAGCAATGAATGACTATCTAAATAGCGCATTACAGAGCTAAAGACTATGTGCTCAAGTATCTTGCACGATAATGAAGTTAAGGATATCGGCCTATAATTTTCGGGGTTCTCTCTGTCGCCACTCTTATGGATGGGCGTAACATGTGCCACCTTCCAATCTTTAGGAACTACTCCTTCTCTAATGGATTTCTCGAATATAATTTTCAAATACGGCGCGATTTCAGCAGCTAATTCTTTCATTACACGCGCGGGAATTTCCTCCGGTCCAGGAGATTTATTTGGCTTAATTGAATGAAGTTGGAGCGCGATGCCATTTTCCGAAAATACCAAATCTTCCATCGAATCGCCCTGACGCATAGGAATAGGGGTTTCACATTCATCGTCATCACGAGTAAAAGCTTTCTGAAAGTGATGATTTAATAGGTTTGCTTTATCCATACTATCGTGAACTACGTTTCCCGTTTCCGACCGCAGTGACGCAATAATGGGGCCCCTACCTTGAACTTCCCTGACGTAAGACCAAAATGCTTTTGGGTTCTCTTTCAAATTTTCCTGTAAAACCTTCTTTTTATAATTGTTAAACGCATTACGCATAGCTACTCTGGCTATGGAGCGCGCCTCCTTGTATTGATGCCTTATTATTGCAATCTGTTCGACCGTAGCTGTTGAGAATGTGTTATTTACGCGAGAGTGGAGTTTTCTTTGACGTCGGAGAGCGCTTCTTACTTTCTGATTGTACCATCTAGGTTCTGCACTATCACGCTTCAGTTTGCTCGGAATAAATTTATCTGTACACTCTCGCATCATATCTCTGAACATGCACCAGGATTCATCCGCGTCTGCACTATCGGTTAAATTGCAGAAATTAGTATATTTATTTCGCAGAAAAGACCTAAATCTTGTGAAATCGGCTTTGGCGAATACATAAAGTTTTCTTTTGGCCTTAACCTGTTTCTCAATAATTAACTGAAATTCCACGTAAACTGCCTTGTGATCGCTTATTCCCTCAGCATCAGATACTCTATTCATACGCTCAGGAAGATTAGTAACAAATAAATCTAATATATTATTAAATCTCGTGGGAAATCTCACTAATTGATACAATGAGTGCTTACCGAAAGTTTCTAGTAACGCCTCGCACGATTCACGCTCTCTACCTCCGGGATAAAAGCAATTATGCCTCCAATCTATTGACGGAAGATTGAAATCGCCCCCGATTATAATGGCTTTATCTTTATTAGACGAATTTAGCGTCGCCACTTGTTTCTCCAGAGAATGAATAGTTTCCACGCTCGCATTTGGGGGTCTATAAAAAGCGCATATATTTATAGTTTTGGAGTCGCTTCCTTTCACACGACACCAAACACTTTCGACTTCGTCGTCGTTAATCTGTATTGGGTAACTTTCGTATTTATTGCTAACTGCTACCCGACCGGATACATCGATCTTTTCTGAAGACGCTATAGTCACGAGGAAAGATCTCCTGACTGGCTATGTCTGCCGTAAGCCAACTTTCAGTGCCTATAACTACATCAGCACGGAGACTACGAATAAGATGTTCAAATTCGGCCTCCTTCCTGCGAATGCTGCGACAATTAACCGTAATGATTTTTAATTTCTCGCTATGACTACGTAATGATTCCTCGCGCTCTACTGTGCTATTATTACTGTTATTATTATTAAGATTATAATTATTATTATTTACTGCCTCCTTATCCTTCCTACTATGTCGACTATTTCTACGCTTGGAATGTATTCTACTGTTACTTAACGTCGGGTTTATAGCGTTGTTAAGGTAGCACGCATTATCTACAGAATTGTTGCATGGAAGATCGTTTATCCTCATGCCTTCGATAATTCTGTTACCGCACGGATTTCTTACATTTTCCCCTATTGTGCTCTCAATTAATCCCGTACCGGTAAGCTGCCTACATCCTAACCTACCATCTGATCTACTATTGGCGTGCATCTCAACGCTTGCTAAAAAATTGCAATTGCTTAAATCTAACCTAAAAAAGCCCTAGAATGCTCAAACACCCTACGCGCTACCGCCTCCGCAGCCTCGGCAGTGTAGTGCACACCAGAACCGTTTAGGGATGCCCTACATGAGTCCAGGACCGGCCTCAGGTCAACGAAGTCCACTCCATTGCCCCTACAGAAGTCCCACAGCCTACGGTTCAGCCCGACCACTCGGCTCCAAACCATAGAACCACAGTCCGTCCGAGGAACAATGCTACAGATGGAAAGCCGCACATCAGCACCAGACTCCTCTCGGACACGAGCAACCTCAGCGGCCAAGTCCTTAAAAGAGCTTAAGACCTCCTCGGAGCCGCGCTTCGAAGCGTCATTGGTACCAACATGGGCCACCACCCGCAGCGAGGAGCAACCCGTGCCCGATACCGACACCCTGAACTCCTTCGTCACCTGGGGCACCGAACCTCCTGGTATACACCTGGAGAACACCCGCTCGTGAACTCCCTCCCGGCGGGCCCGTGACAGTAAAGGCGCCACCACACGCCGGACGTTGGAGCTCCCTATCACTAACAGCCCTCTCTTTCCCCCCGAGCTCTCCTTGGGCCCGGCCTCCACCGAGGAGACGGGGGCGGGCACGGGCGTAACGGCAGTGGAGTCGTCCTCCGACAACACCGCAAACCGATTACTAACAGGAAGAGGGGCCACCGAGGCGTTCCCAACTCCCTGTCTCCGCAACACCACCCCACGATCCCCCCGAGTGGACACCACACACCACTCATCGGGCTTCCGGACCGGAGGACCCTCGACCCGCGAAGAGGAGCCAGGAGCCTCCCCGATCGCTCTGCCGGCTTCCGCACCCAGGCGAACCCGAGCCGCCATTTTGGCGCGGTTTGCTCTCAGGGAAGAACCCGCACCCCTCCCACGCGCCAAGGCTGCCTCCGACCTTTCCACCCTCTGAAGGAGGTCCGCAACCACCCTCTCCAGCTCCGTGATCCGAGACCTCATGGCCTCGCAACCAGCGTCGCGCAAGAAGGAGGAAACAGGAGTCCTCGGAGTAGCCATCCTATCCTCTTAACTAATCTGTACTATCTATATAAATATACTAGAACTAACGTAAATACGCGGTTGGCTGTCTTCAAGGTTAAATTAGGGTCGAGCACAGGTAAAAAGTGAAAGGGAAAGTGTTTCACTACACCAACAACGTTAGTAAATAAGCAAGAAAGTTTAGCACAAGAGCAATGTAGATTTAGAAGCTAAAGAAATGCTAAGGTAAAAGGAAATAATTAAGAACGAGTAATGTAATACGCTACTATAAATAAATATTACAAAGATTACGGATTTAGTGGCTGAGAGACGCAATTAACTACTATGATACGGCAAGAGAAGGATGAGTAAGCTTTACGCTCAAAGATGAGTTAAACTACAATTACAACAAAACAATTAACGTAAGAAGATGAAAAAATAAATAGAATAAAAAGAAAAAATACTAGTTCTACTTAACACAACAATACGGCTACAGCTAAACTACAGCTACTGCTACTACTACAGGTGTCGCTCGCAGGCAGGTCAGCGCTCGCAGGAGGAAGTGAAAGGCACGTCCGTCCTCTTCGAGGGCCAGGTGACTACTCTAAAGATGATGTTAGATGACTGCATATTTGTCACATGCAGAACCTCACGCCGAGTATTATAATTAAAGTTTCGTCAAATAGAACTGACCTGTCCCGATTTATTTACCCCGTGATCTGCTGCGTACATACCGAGTTTGAACTCCAATTTGCATCTTAAAGTCCTCTTTAGAAACGTGCCTGGCAGCTACAATGCTCCAATGTTAATATTACGAGAATTTTTAGAATTTTCAAAATTTTTTGTGGCACTTAAATTTAAAAACGTTCCGTTTTCCCAATTATTCCTTTGTTTATAAGTCATTATTGATCAGTCCGAATTTTTTCAACATTATAACTTATACGGAAATAAGAAAGTTTCTGTAACACTCATTAGTGCTGTTATAATATAGAGAGTTTTAGAAGTATAGTAGGCAAGTTCATATAAACTTTATTTTAAAAAATCGACGTTTATCGATCGGTTATCGGTTTAAATCGAATCTTACCAAGCCTAGTTATATTATAAGTAAGCAGTGCGAACATATAATAGATATGTTCCCACTCTTTTATAAAATATATTGTTTTATCTTCAAATAACTGAGCGCGGTTCTATCACAATATCAGGGTGTTTAAGGGAACTTATGCTAATGACTGATCCAGCAAAACAAAAAGAGGTAATAGAGGAAGGAAAGAGAAGGGCTAATAAACTAATTGGTATGTCAAAGTTGTAGAAATTAAAACCTCCTTGTCTGTCACTTAATCTGAAGTACCGAAACGCAGTGAGAGTGGGATTCGAACGAAACATGCAAACTACGAGTAACTATCCTACAAAACTTTGACCGTTGAGTTCGTTTGAAGCTTATATTGTACGAGGAAGTACTGGGTAAATATTTGCATGGTTGTGTGTTATTTGGATATTAAATTTCAAATGTTACTTCAATACATGTTTGCTTTAAATGTGTTGGTTTAATGTAATAATGAAACCTGGAAATATGGCTTCTATTACCTATAAACTATTCGGAAACATTCTTTTCGCTGCTCAGCTATCCCAGTAAATTTTGCATGAAAATACTTCATCATAGAATTTTATTTTCCCTGACTTTCTTGGTGTGAGAATTTATTTTTGCGCTAAGTTACAGGAAGTTAAAAAATATACCAAGTAATAGTTATCTCAGCGAGTAAATATGTTAAGTTTTTACGATTCATCGTTAGCGTTGTAAGGTATTGATACTAATAATTATCCTATGCATTTTAACAGCTAGAATTGTAGATAGAGGCCTTCATTTCGATTTAAATTTAAAATAAAGGTTTAATAGAAATGCTTGCATATATTTTTAATTTCATATAATGTAATAGTTTCATAATGCGTTTAGAGAAGTCGTTTCTCGCTATTCTTGCGGAATCTGTTGGGTAAACAGCTACCTCGCTGTCTTTAGGTAATTAGGCTATTATAGGCCAACAGTTTGACGTTTCAATTTTTTATTGGCGGTTCTCTCTCATCTAATGGACGAAAATCCGTGAGATCTCGATCGGACCATACGAATTAGGGTTAATGGATTGGGGAATTCCTGACGAGGAGGAGGGACGGTCCCGCACCTTACACTCCATTACTCCCTCGCAACTCACTTTCGTCCAATCTATTCCTCTCCTCCTCCCTTTTTACCCGATCTCACATTCCCTTGCGCTACCATAAAGCTGGAAGTCTCCCATCCCTTTCCATTACCGAAAGTACAGAGAGCAATCGAGAGGGAAACTATTCGATGTTTCACCAAAATCAGTTATTCGTTATTCCAAGTTTGAGCGCATTCTCAGTGACACGCTTACTAACTGGATTACTCCGTTCATGGATATAGTTTTTGATCATGATGGTGACATTCAAACAATAACTTACCTGAAGTTTAGGTAAACTTAAGCTAATCTGTTTGGAGAATTTCGCACTCCTGGATTGATCTGAATCAACTATCAATATTTGAAGCCGGCACGTAGTAATCAAATTATGTTTACGATGATAAATAAT
Source organism: Tanypteryx hageni (assembly GCA_028673005.1). Taxonomy (NCBI): domain Eukaryota; kingdom Metazoa; phylum Arthropoda; class Insecta; order Odonata; family Petaluridae; genus Tanypteryx; species Tanypteryx hageni. The sequence continues at coordinate 183,624,040 of CM054112.1, read as the reverse complement.
TCGTCATTATATCACGATTTAAAAAAAATGAAACCAGTAATTCATTGGTAGTGATGGGATAAAATTAAATAAGCATTGTATAAATAATTGTAATAGGACTGCGTTAAAAACTAAATTCTCCAGAATATTTACATTATAATAAATCTATAATATGATGTATTAAACATTTTCATGCGTATAAACTGGTTTATATTTTATATTTAGCATAATATTTTCGCGGAAGACAATTTGCATTTCTTTTTTGCTAAAAGGCTAGATAAAAATTTTCAACGCAATTCAACGTATTACACAAAATAATACTGTCGTAAAAATCTGATAAAAACCTACGTATTCCTGATACCAAAATTGTTGAATGTATATACGATTAAACGTTTTTAAGTATATATTTTCGGTAATGTTTTAATTGAAATAATATAATTATTCGATTGTTTATTTGTTGTGATGTTTCAGATTTCCCATTACCTTTCGCCTTCACAATTAAGTTACACAACGCTTCCATTTTCAGCCTACTTTCCAAAAAATGGAAAGTAGTCGTATGAGATCGCCCCGGTGACCGTGTGTGTGTCTCCTTAACATCTTCTTCATTAATGGACCGATTTCCATGAAACTTGGTGTAAGGCTAGTGCTCTCGGAGACTACCTCCGAGCCATAGTTTATATTCCGAATTTACAGGTCCCGAGTTTGATTTCAGGCGAGTTCTTTTCCCATTTGATTAACATGGTTAATCTAAAATTTGCTTTTAAAAATATTTTAGAATTATGATATCGGAGTGGGATTTGTACTGTTCTAAGGGAAAAAAGTTAAGATTTTTTTATCACACAATTTTGATTCTCGGTCGTATTTGTTTTGATTTATCTAAAAAAACTTTCGTTTCGGCGTTTTGAAAGCAATTTTTTCGATTTGTTGCTATAGCGATTTATTGCCGAACTCAGCTGGAGCATATCCGAGTGCACATTCCAGCCGTGTTTCGATTGATAGCTATCGAGGAAACGATCGATCCTTTAAAGAAAACACTCGGTAACGAATTTATTAAAATATTATTATGTCTTTTACTTACAGTAAAAATGTATACAGTACTAAGTATACAGTACTAAATATACAAAGTAAGAAGTGTATTTAAATCGTTAATTTGGTCTTTTACTAATTAAATCGCGACTTTTAACCAAGATAATCACCACATTTGAGCCGACCACGAGATTTGCGTGCTTTTTTGATCTATTAGAAAATGTCCAGGAGCTGAGTGTAGTACGGAAATCTAGACCCAGTGCACAACGTGTTAATGCGACGTATGCACAGCGTACAATCATATATATATATATATATATATATATATATATATATATATATATATATATATATATATATATATATATACATACACACAAGAATATTTTGATTTGAAATCTTACCTCTTTAAGTAACAAAAAATTGTTATTGCAGAATAAAGTTCATTGTGCGAACACGAAACTATATTTCTTGTTCTTGTATTTTCACTCGGAAAAATATTTTACAACAAATAGAAAATAAATATTTATCCTTAATCCCTCTTCAATTTCTAGTAACGATTGCTAATTTATGTGCACCTTTTTTAAACCATTATATATAAATTGAAATTTATTAACCTGTAGCAAAAGACGAAGGAGCCAAAAGCACGAGAGAGGAATGATCCTTCCTGGATAGCATTAAGAAAAAGACTGCCAAAAGATTGAGTTGTGCATAGGGAGAACGGGTAAAAGTACATACAATAAGGTCATCTTTAGGAAAAACCCTAGCAAGGATCGAGAAACATTTGTTTCCGGAATACACTCCACGGGGTTGATGAGTGGAAGGGGCAAAATGACCACCGAAATTCTGTTCTCCCGAACCTCGTTTAAGGCCGTATTAACGGGGTCGAGGCATTATCAGCAGAGCATATTCATGACTTTATCTGTATAGAAATGCTCGTTGAATATCCCATCATTAGGTCAGCAAGTATAATCTCAAAAACCTCAAAAGGACAAAGTCTGAAGTTTGAGAAACGTAGGCTGCAGGCTAGATTTAAAATGCTGGAAAAATTTGTTTTTCCCTAGGACGATATGAGAACATAATAGGAAAAGATAACGTAGAAAAACTAACTAACTAACCTTGCGGTTACCTGATTGTCCAGAGTACAAGCGTGAGCTTTTCAATATTTGAATATCAGTCCCACTCTTAATGTAAGCCCAGAAAAGGAACGAAATCCTAAGTAGAAAATAATACTGCGAAAAAAGTACACAGAAACGAGTTAAATATTATAATTCAGAATAGGTTTTGGACGTATACATTTCCATCTTGTTGGAAAATCGACGCTTATCGACGACTACATTTTCGTAGATTTTGAAAATTTTAAAAATTGACGTTTATCGTCGTTTTACGATTGAAATCGAACCCTACCAAGCCTATTCATAATTTTTTGTTTTGCGTCTTTTTTGCGAAATTGTATTCTTCCGTGTACCAAACACCTTAATCTGCCTGTTTGGAGAAAAATGCCAAATTCTTAGCACGAAGTCCTTTAATATCCTTTACTCTGTCCCTCCTTTGTTCTTTTACTCCCTGTCTTCATACTAGTATCCATAGCCTATCATTATCTTTTTATAACTTCATTCTTTGTCCTTTTCTCCCATTTTCGACGTCTGCATCACACGACCCCATCGGAAAACGCTATTGAATTATGGAAAGATTTATTGTGCTCGTGAGTTATTAATATACAGCGATCATTTGAGAGAAAAACCGTTCATTCTATCGTGGCATTTTGGCTATAAGTAGCGAGATATTGTTTTAAAATCCATCCAAAGAATGTGGCTTATTATTCTGGACAATATCTTTCACATAACCCAATGGGATAAAAATTAAAATTCCAATGTCCATGCTTTTATTTCTTTCCAACCCAACATTTTTATACGAGTTAAGGGTTCTCACTTAAACTGGTCACTCTGCAGAGGTAAATTACAGGTTGGGATCATTATAGTTTCCTCGCCCGCATGACAATAATATCACCATAAAGATAAAGGCGAGTCTTATAACAATACATTCGAAAAAAAAATATTCTGCAAAAATAAAATCGAAAGTTCTATTTATGTAGCAGTTTGGTCGCTGAAATAATACGCTATAACTTAAATCTATTGAAATTGTATGCAATGAATTTAAAGAAAAAGATGTATCTTGAAGAAGACTTCATCTGTGTAATCTGAATTACTTAAAAATTATGGAAAGGCATTTAACCATATGCAAAACATAAGTATTAAAATGTAGTTTGAGCAGCTTTATGTATGTAGTTTCTGTTGGAATGATCAATAATAATAGATAAGTTAGTCAGTTTATGATTATCGGTATGTTTCGCTAATAAAAGGAAAACCAGGATCTTACCAAGGGAAATTTTTATCTACATCCCGATTTACACAGTTTAGACATGTTGGGTTATAGTTTCGTCTTGCATTTGCTATAAAACTAGGTTTAATTTCATATTACTTTATATCAATTTTTCTACGCGTAGATTTCAAATTCGAAAATTTCCTAAGATAAGACCCTTATAAATCCATGATAATGTACACCTAAACAGACCTAGAAAGTGAATTATGATTAAAAATAGAAAGTAACACATTTTCGTCTTAGCAGTATATTTTCATTTTATCATAATACGAATATAATCTCTGTGAAGATAGATGTACAATCTTCTGAAACTTCTAGAAAAAATATCTAAGCAGCAATATGACTGAATTGGCACAAGGTCTGTTCTCGAGATTCTTTATAAGTGCAAAAGAATCAAAACAAGATTTGGAATTCTGCAAAATCTTTAAGATTTAATGATAAAGGCAGCGAGATGGGTTACAGGATGATTGGGGAGTTCGATAGCAAAGGAATAAGAAAAACGTCATGGAAGTGGATAGTTTAAGTTGGGAAACGGTAGAAGATTGAATGAAACTATTTAAAGTTGAAGGTTCTCAAGAGAACGCTGAAAGCCAAATTCTATAAGATAAGCGAGATTCTTGGGATAGAAGCGAAATACCAGATTATATCTTTAAATTTTAAAAGGATCTCCTAGATCAAGTGAATGAAATCCTTCTTTAAAACGATATATATGGGAAATATCTACATTGAAGCATGATTTATTCTAAATTATTAGTTTTTACGTTTACATCTTAGCAACAGTTCATTCAAAACGCGCTTTTTCTATTCACTTCTTGGGTATCAATTCAACGGGGAATTATCGAGCTCGTCTTATGACTAAAAAATGCAAGAACAACCATTTAAAAATTCTTGTCTCAGGTGTCTGCAATAACCTTGTTTAGTCTATTGGAGATACCTGAGACAAGTAATTTTGAAGCGTATGTTCTTGAATTTTTTCAGCCATAAGACGAGCTCGATAATTCCCTCTTGAATATCCAGTCAAAAATAATAGTTTCCATCGTCTTATTTTAGTAACAGGATCCCGTTTTATTTCGCATGCTCGGAATACATACTGTATTGAAAAAATAGAGATACATTTATTGCCCAGTAAACGTTGCTTGAAAATTTTACTTCCAAGAATGTTTAATGATAAGCAATTATAATGCGTTTATTGCACCATAGGAAACGCAGTGATTCTAATTGCTACTTGTGTTAGATGGAAGAAGAGAATAATCGCATTCTTGCTTGCTCCGCAAGATTGGAAAGGTGTACTATATGTCGGAGTACAAAGAGTTCCCAAAGGTGTTCTTTGAGATTTCACAATGTTCTCAATATTGTTCCTCAAATGCGTATTTAACGAGTAACCAGAGAGGTTCTTTGTAAAATACAAGTAGGTCTTCATCGCAGCATTTTACCCTCTAACAGTTTATCCAGAAAATGACGAGCCCCTGAAAAAGCACGCAGCCCTGCAAACGCACGTACTTCTGCAAAAGCGACTACTTCGGCTTTGCGCGTACGTACAGAGTCTCTACTTCTATAAGCAACAGACATTAGCCCAGAAGAGAACGCTACCATCGTGCGATTTTACCAATAGACTTTCGCGAGTGGTGTGCCCTCTTTCCGGAGAACAGACCGAACTAGCGAACTTCCGATCTGACAACGTCGCGGACTGGCAGCAGGCAGTCACGAGTGTCGAAGCTGAGTGTGACGGGGAGAGAGAGAGAGAGAGAACGAGGAAGGGGACACGGAGAGAGAGGAGCCTTAAACCGGCCAGCGGAAGATTTCCCTGTTAGTCCATTACTTTTCGTATCGTTTGTTATTCCTCCAAGTGGACAATTCTATTAAGTATCTTTGTATATTTCTGCTTTGTATAACGTCACTCCAATATAGTTGTAAGCATTTCCTTGTCATTTTGCCATCGCGTTATATTTGTTTTCCTGTTGGCAGCAGCAGTGTCAACTAAGATGTATCGTATCGTTTTTCAATTCCAAGTACTTTGCGAATTATGAGAGATTAATGTAAAATGAGACAGTTGCGTCTCATCATATAAAGTAATCGTAATTATTGTCCGATTTTAAACAAAGCTGGAATCGGTTATCCCATTTTAGCAAAACTTCCCATTACCATATTTTATCAAAATTCGTATAGCGTTTCCCGAGCTGAATCAAAGGAACATTGTAAACTACATTTAAACCTTCATCTAAAGTGGTCAACAAATTTTAGCAAAACTCCCCAATATCAAATTTTATCAAAATAAGATCAGCGGTTTACGAGTTGAAACAAAGTAACATTGTAGGTCTTCATGTAAAGCTGTAATTGTTTTTCGATTTTAACCAAAATTGGAATCGGTCCACCAATTTTACCAAAACTCCCCAACGCCAAATTACATCAAAATACGTCATGCGGTTCTCGAGTTGAAACGGTTGATCTAGCGGTACCAGAGTTGAAACAAGAACATTGTAAACTACATGTAGGTCTTCATCCAAAGTGGTCGTAATTTTTGTCCTATTTTAACCAAAATTCAAATCGGTCGACCAATTTTAACAAAACTTCATAATTGGAATAATTTTTGAAACGAGAAAAAAGTCTGCTATGACCGGGAATTGAACCCGGGTCTTCCACTTGCCGGGCGGATATTCTACCCCTGAACTATCGTAGCAGAACATTTTCTCTCGTTTCTGAACACGGATGTTTTCCTTTGTGGGACGGGAACTAGCCAAGCTAATATCAAACTGCCCCGACAGATGTCCTCAAAGAGGATCGTCGAAAGAAACTCCTTCCTCTCAAATGGTGAGATTGCCAAACATGAAATTGATGGAATGATATGATCCGAAGATCCTATGCAGACAGGCATAAGCTGTGAAAGTTGGAACAATTTTTGAAACGAGAAAAAAAAAACTTCATAATACCAAATTTCATCAAAGTAAGTCCAGCGGTTCCCTAGTTGAAACAAAGGAACATTGTAAACTGCATGTAGGTCTTAATGTAAAGTTATCGTTATTATTTTCCGATTTTAACCAAAATTGGAGTCAGTCGACAAATTTTAATAAAACTTTTTAATACTAAATTTCATCAAAATAAGTCAAGCGATTTCCGAGTTGAAACAAAAGAACCTTGTGAACTACATGTAGGTCATTTAAAGTGGTCGTAATTGTTTCCGATTTTAACCAAAATTAGAATCAGTCGACAACTTTTAGCAAACCTCTGCAATACCAAATTTCATCAAAATACGTCCAGCGGTTCCCGACTAAAAAGAAAGGAACATTTTAAACTACATGTAGGTCATGTAAATTGCTCGTAGTTGTTGCCCGATTTTAACCAAAATTGGAATACGTCGACTAATTTTAGCAAAACTCCCCAACGCCAAATTACATCAAAATACGTTCTGCGGTTCTCGTGTTTTTAAATGCGGACGAACGGAAACGACCTCCCTTATATGCGTTCACTTCTTGCAAAGAGCGAATAAATTCGATAAAATCCATCGAATATTCTATGTACGTATTTGCGTTTCAGATGGGTCAAAAAAATGCGATCATTTGTGGATTTTATGCGTTCAATGCACGAAGTGAACGTATATAGGGGATGCTTTCGTCCATCCGTCCGTCCGTCCTTCCGTCCGCATGTTAAAAAACGGAAACCGCTGGACGTATTTAGTTTAAATTTGGTATTGGGGAGTTTTGCTAAAATTGGTGTAACGATTCCAATTTTGGTTAAATTCGGACAACAATTACGGCCACTTTAAATGAAGACCTACATGTAGTATACAATGTTCTTGTTTCAAGTCGGGAAACGCTTGATCTATTTTGATGTAATTTGGTATCGGGGAGGTTTGCTAAATTGGCTCAACGATTCCAATTTTGGTTCAAATCGGGCAAAAATTACGACTACTTTACAAGAAGACCTACATATAGTTTACAATGTTCCTTTGTTTCAACAAGGGAACCGCTAGACGTATTTTGATAAAATCTGGTATTAAGGATTTTTTCTAAAATTTGTCGACCAATTCTAATTTTGGTTCAAATCGAACAACATTAACGATAACTTTACATAAGGTCTTACATGTAATTTACAACGCACCTCGTTAGCTTCTCGTTAAAACTTCATCTGAGCGAAAAATATTGAGATCATTGTGAAATCTCAAAGAACGCATTTGGAGTACACATTTCCAATCTTGTTTAACTGCATGGATAGATGCAAAGTTATGCACAACTGTCGTAAAATAATATTGGCCTGTGTGTTATTAAAACAAATAGTATTTTTAAAATAAAAAGTTGGACTCTTTTTAGCCTACTTTCCAGAATTGATATAGGCTTTTATTTTTTTCGAGTCTGTATGTCTGTCTGTCCGTCCTCCTATTAACTTTTCAATGTATTGACCGATTTCCATGACACTTGGTGGAAATCTCCTGCTACTGTAGCCGAACTCCCGAGGATAATTTTTGTTACGAATATTGAAAGTCTCGGGTACGATTCCAGGAACTATCCCTCCCATTTGATTTACATGGAAATTCTGTAAACCATTGTGCAGGGTAATTTTCTCTTGCGCATTAAATTATCTTAGAATTATAATATCGGAGTGAGATTTCTGCTATTCTCTGAGGAAAGGAATTGAGATTCCAATTTATATCGTTGAATTTTCCTTATCGATCGTATTTCTTCGAATTTTGCTGTTTTTATCACTCGTTACGGGAGTGTTGCCATAACAATGACTATTGTTGGACTCGGATTCTGTATATTTTAATGCATACGCACGTTATTTTTGCCACACAAATACGCGTGATCAATTTAATATTTCATTCGAATGTGTTTGTTATATTTTATAACGCTCGAGTATAAAATTTGGGTGATTTTAAAGCTATTAAAGCCAATATATGTATCAAATAAACGATTAAATGGCATATAGGCATCATAAGTTCGGTTTGGATCATTTTGGTTTGAGTTGAATGTCTCACTAGCTAACTCTGAAACGAGATATTTAATAGACGACATTAAATTTCCCATGATGAAATTTAAACGGAGGTGCCGATTAGGGTGGTGGAGGCATTTTGGAGTTTAATCTTTGACCGCAAAATAAAGAGGTGCGGAGAAAATATCCTTTGAAATTGGTTCCGACCCTTGTCTTTTACACCTCCCACCATTACCTCTGAAGTGCTCATTCATCAACCTCTTTTGCCTCGACCTTTCTCCTCAATAACGTTTTGTTCACTCTTCGCCATTCTCAAATAATCCTGCCATCCTTACCCGACGATTTTACTAATTTTCTCGATCTCTTTTCATATACTGGACGCTGCTAAAACGACAGATATTTTATTTTTTGATCGGAGAAGAAAGCGAAAGTTTTTTCTGCTGACACCCACTGTTTAAGAAGGGTTATTAATTCCACAAGTTTAATGTTTTACGTTTCTAAAGCATTTGTAATTTTTCAAAAAACCCAGCTCGACTTTTGGGTCGTAATCAATGGAAATTCTAGTAAGGTGAAGCATTTTTATGTGATACATGAAATGAAAAATAAAACTCCTAATAATGACAATCATAGGTGTCGCTTTGCGGCTTCTATCCAATAAATTAAATGATTAACTCCAGCAATCACAAAATGGCCGAGTAACTACTTTATCCAGTGCTTTTTATGTCTAGATTATAGTAAATAGAGTAAAACTCCTATAGCAAAAAAAAGGATTAACAATCCCAATGCATTTCACCCACGATGTGGACAACAGTTGACCACTTGTCACTGTCAAGATCAGGTCACCCCTGAAGATGCCCACATCGTGGATGAAATGCATTGGATTTGTTAATCCTTTCTTTTGGCTATAGGAGTTTTACTTTGTTTAAGCCAAAAGTTATTGAGCTAATATACAATATCTAGATAAGTTACTTACAACATCTGTCCCGCTCGTGAAAATTAGAGCACGGCGTACAAACGTACATATCGGAAAAAAAACTTCTCGAATCGCGAATACAAATATTTACGATGTCACCCAAAGTTCCTATCATATTGCGTAATATACTTCGACACCACGCGAAATCTCATAAATACATGTAATTATTTTGGTGGCCTGGATTTTTACTTCTGGAGTTAGAAAGAAGGAAGACAGTGGGCGCTAATTTCCCAAAGATGCTTTAACCCTCTTGTTTAATCTGATTCCGGAGTAACTCACAGACTTGCAAGGATTAGGACAAGGAAGAGGAGGTCACCCTCTCGCTTTTTTTGTTCGCCAAGTGGCGATAAAAAAGACGTCGACCTCCGTGCGTCATTCTTAGCGACAGAGGGAGAGGTTAAAGTTTTTTGGGAGTGTCGATTGGAGAACTCGGGATTTGAGGATGTGCGGCTGATAGAAGTGGGAGGATGAGGTCTCGTGGGACTTAGTGAACTCCTCCCTCGTACGCGTCTCATCCTTCAACATCCGCTACGCAGCCTTAAAGGTGTCACCTAAGCCTTAGGTCGATTCTTCCGATCACATGCTGGAATTGCCGAGCCATCGGAATCGCTAGAGGCGTGTACAGAGGATAGAGAGAGCGCGTGGGTGTGTGTGTAGGTGGGTGTGTGTGTAGGTGGGTGTGTGTGTGTGTGCTGGGGAGAATTGATTCGAATCTTTTGATTTTTTGGTGACCTCGTCGATCTTCTGTCCACCCCTTTTTCCTGTTGGGTTTTCTGCTTTTTTGTTCGTTTTCTTTTCATCTTCTGCGTTTTATTTTTACTCTTCTGATTTTTACTTATTTTCGTCATTGCTGAAAAGCACTATTATCTTCGTGATGCCCGTCCGTACGCATATATCATGGAAGAATTGGTTGAACCGGTTTCAACCACATTTGGTACATAGAATCTTCACATAAATACATGAAAAAATGACAGATTTTGACCGAAACGCCTCAGTAGAGGTACCAAAATTGTAAAATAAATCTTTTCGGTAATTATAAATTCGGAAGGAATTGGCAGAACAGATGTCAACGAAATTTTGTATGAAGGAGGTGTGCAACATAAGAAAACAAAATCAAGATTGTTTGTATAGATATATAAAAAGCGGGGCTGCCACAATACAAGGAAAATTTAATTTCTTTTTACACGTATTAGTGTTAAATTTTCCGTATTAAATTTAACCAAATTTAATGTTTATAATGTTCACATATATGTATGCAAAACCATAATAGCACATTTGGACCGGATCAGCTAAGCAAGGATGCCACAATTACCATTTTCAGTAATTATGGATTTGGAAGGGATTGACTGAACGGATTTAAACTAAATTTTGTATATAAGATTTGTACAACATACCATAATGAAATATAGATGTTTAAAGCGGAGCTAAAGAACAGGGCTACCATAATAAAAGGTAAAGTAGTATTTCTTTTACACATATTTACAGGGAACTGACCTCATGGATTTTAGCAAAATATAGTATATATTAGCTTCATATAATTAAATAACCAAAAGAGCATATTCCAACTTGGTCGACTAAACAGGGATACCACAATATCAAGATTATAATTTTTCTCTAACTATGATTTTGACGAAAAGTACTTCTATACCACTAGGAACCCGTATACATCCCTACTTGTTATTCGTTATCATCCTAATTTTCTCTCTCTCAATTCTCTACTCCGAGGCTTCGCAACCTTTACAATTTGGTGGCCACCAAGTGTTACCCTATAACAGAGGTCCCCAACCTGCGGCCCTTGTAGCAGTTTCATGTGGCCCACCATCAGTGTTCGTGGTTTTCAAATATTTTCATTCTTTTTGGTGCTTTTCGTCATTGCTGAAAGGCACTATTATCTTCATGATGCCCGCCCGTCCGTATATATCGTATCATGGAAGAATTGTCTTAACCAATTCCATCCAAATTTAGTAGATAAAATCTTCACATAAATTAATGGCCAAAATGACATATTTAGACCAGATCGATTCAGCAGGGCTGCCACAACTGTAAAATAAATCTTTTCGGTAATAATGAATTTGGAAGGAATTGGCCAAACCGATTTTTAAAAATATTTGTGTGAAGGAGGGGTGCAACATAATAAAACAAAATCAAGATTTTTAGTATAGATATAGAAAGCAGGGCTGACACAATCCAAGGAATAAATAATATTTTACATGTATTTCTTTTGAATTTTCCGCATCAATTTCAATTAAATTTATTGCTTACAATGTACGCATTTATAAAAAACCATATTAGTATATTTATACCGAATCAGCCTCACACGGATGCCACAATTACAAAATTAAACTCTTTCAGTAATTATGGATTTGGAAGGAATAGGCTCAACGGATTTCAATTAAATTTTGTATATATGATTTGTACAACATACCATAATGAAATCAAGATGTTTAAAGCGGAGTTAAGAACAGGGCTACCACAGTAAAAGGTAAAATAATTGTTATTTTACACATATTTATAGAGAACTGACCTCATGGATTTTAAACAAATATGATATATATAATCTTCATATAAATATATAACCTGAATGTTATATTTCTACCGGATCGACTAAACAGGTCTATCACAATACCGAGGTTAGTATTTTTCTGTAACTATGAATTTGGAGGTTATTGGCTGAACGGATTTCAAATAAATTTCCTTTGTAGGGCGAGTATAGAATGAGAAAATGAAATGAATATGTTTAGAACGGATCAAAAATTGGGGCTACCACAATATAAGGAAAAATAATTTTCTGATTTCAAAACAAATATATTAGTATGATTATACTACTGCGAATTTGACGAAAGGTACTTCTGTATCCCGTGTACACCCATACTTGTTTGATTTTCCCACCAAATGTTATTTTATATCTAGCAAAACCTGTTAATAAGTCTAGCATTAAATTGAGACCCCTTAATAAATACTTTTCTATTCAAATAAATTCTTTCTAATTTTGTTTTTTACCTTTTCTCAATTCCGTCATGATTCTTAATATTGTAATGTTAACCATAAAAATCTAATTTTAACTTGATTTTCATTAATGTAGTGTCTAAGAATCTTTAGGGTACTTCCGATTTACCTGTAATCCAGTCCGCCGAAGCATTGACAATTTTCAATGCGGCCCACCGTTGGCTTCACTACCATTAATGCGGCCCACCAAGTAGAAAAGGTTCCCACCATTGCCCTATAATATCAAGCGTGCACCAATAATATACTTCTGCAAAAATGAAAGTGGTCATGAATTATATTAAATCATCGTCAACAGTTTTTCTTAACATTCTTGAATTCTTTTAGAAAGAAGTTACAACAATAATCAAATTATTGGATCCAAGAAACGAGATTTCATGCACAATAGAATAGAAAAATCAGGCTGTTTAAGAGCTTAGTTAGGCTTCCAAAGAGCGCAGCGTTGCTAGCGAGCATCAAGTTGGGAACACTACTCGAATTGAACTCATCACGAGATTCTCATTTATCTCCAGTTTCAACCTCTCTCACCGTGTGTTTTGTTCCGGGGTTTTTCCCTCTCTTTTGTTCTTAATATTGTCTTTCATTCGTCCTACCTTTGACGAAGAACACGTATATTAAATAAGACACGCGAGACTATTTAATCTTTGTTGTTATATCCGCAGATTTATCTTCTTAACTGTCTAAACTTCTACTGTAACAATTTATCTGCGGATAATTACCAAGTTTAAAGAATTTATCGCTTGGATTCATTTACCGAGCGTGTTCTTTCCAATTATGGAGTTCCACGAGTTACCGGCATTCTCAGAAAATACATCCTACCTTGCTCTCATCTCTCCACCACTTTTGTCATATTTTCCTCACACCTTTTACCGATTTTTCTTTTGCTATTGTTCTTTATTTTCCTTTTTTACTTCCCCCACTCTTTTTACTCTTCTTTATGGTTTATCTCTCATTTTTTTCTTCTATATTACGTTTTACTCTTTTTCCTAATCTCCATTTTCCCTTCCATGCTTTTTATTTTCATCTCCATACATAACACTTTCTTTCCTTATATCTTTCATTACTCCCTTTACATATTTAATAATATTCGGTTTGCTTATATTTTTTCCTCTTTCCATACCCTTTCTGAAAAGCATTCTCTCAGGGGAAATGTGTGGGTTTTCTGATAGATAACTCCTACTGGTGGTGACATTTCCGTTGCCTACGTATTTGACCTATTTTGTTTTCTCAATTGCCTGTGATGTGTTCGAACGTCCAAGGCTCTCTATCCTTGTCTCGCGTGACCCTTAAAAGGTTCAGAGGCCACCTGACTCATCAATGGGTTAACAGAGACCGTCGTGCGAGATCTTTCCCTTTTCCTTATTTTATTCCACTCGACTCCTTTTTCCTGAAACTTTTCCAGGATTCCAGCGTTCCCATTTTTTTCGTAGGGTTTATCTCTTCTTTTATTGATTATTACTCCGGCCGCATGATGTCTCCTTAGCCTCGGTTTCTTTCTCCATTTCCTCCTCAATTTATTTTCGCCCTTGTGCGACAAGGTGTTATATAGAGGAGAAATTTGGTAAAATATTCGTAATATTACGTAAGAGCCTTAATATCAATCAAGTCATATAAATTAAGTTCATTTTTGCAAAGCATTCTGATTGATTCGTGGGAAACAACCAAGTCTCGATGACTGAATCGATATTCCCGCATGCAACCTGCAAGGATATATTTCGCAGAAATCAAAACCAAATTGAGATTTGATACGGGTCAAAGAGATGGAAAAATTATATCTTGGTGAAATATGGCAAAATATTTTTTCCTGTATATTGGAAATTTTTTTTTTAGTTTCAATTATTAAGTAATGAGTCTCACATGATTTAATTTTTGTTTAAGATTCGAAGCGTAATTTTTCAACAAAATTTATCCAAAAAAAGATCGATCATTAGTGCTTTCGTAAGAAATATATATATTCAACTAGCTTTGGTTGCTAAAAATCAATAAAAATTAGTTATACACAGTAGAACCCGGATTATCTGTGCCCTTTTATCCGTCACTTTCTGTTAATCCTAACCTCACTTGATTTTTTGTTTCAAAGTTTGAACATACATTCATAATACTAAGAACTACATTCATCAAAGTAAAATTTCTGTTATGTAATGTTTACCTGTATATGGCATTATTTCAGCCATTCCTAGAAAAAATTCATGCTCACTTCTCGCTAATGATTCTCGGAATCAGCACCACACGTTTTCGCGTACACAAATAATTCTAGGAATTTGCATTCCCTACTGTTTCCGTTTATTACTTAAAAATTCCTGTCAGTTTTGAAAGATCAACCTGACTGGTAAGTTCATATGCCCTACATACAAATGGCAGAAAACGGAGACGCGTATCTTTTTGGACTTAATAAAGTTTTAAATCCTTCGATGTTTAAGGAAAGGCGAAATTGCTTCCAGTTTAACAGAAAATTACGGTGTTCCAAGAACTACAATTAACAATTTGTAGCGGGATGGCGACAAAATTGAGGACTTGATAAGCAAAATGGATGTGAACTATGGAATCGTAACTCGAAGGATAACTATGAAATGTGCCACTCACATTCAACTGGATATTGCAATGTTTCGTTAAACAACGGAGTGAAGGAATTACTTTTCACAGAAGGCCCTTGTTATGAATGCAAAACTGAATTGTCATCCAGCCGATCCGATATTCTATTTATTTATCTCTCTCTATCTCTATTATTCGCCTATTTCTCAAACCCGTCATCCTCATGGTCCCTAACCCAGATGGAAATTCGAGATTTTGCCGTGTTAATTTTATTTTATTATTATTACTTTTATGTATTTGAAATGAATAATCAATTCTATTATTTCACATTTTATTTATTTCACTCTTTATGTGGCCACGTATGAACGGAGGGGGAGAGAGAGGGGAAGCAGGGGAGATTGAGAGAGGAGGAAGGAAAAAGATGGGCGAAGATATAATTTGAGGTAGAGCAGTGGTTCCCAACATGAGGTCCCCGGGCTATGAGGGTCGGCGGCGGCGAAAATGATGGGAATCATGCTTCGAGAAAGGAACTGGACCGAGTCCGTCCGAGTCGTAAGCTATGTTCAAAATATCAAAAGGCCCAATGAAATTCTGGCATTTGCCTACATTAAGATGGCCCGAAAGTGGGGCGGAGATAGACCTAAGTTAGAACAGCGGTTCCCAACTTGGAATCCTTGGACTAAAAAGGGTTCGCGGGGATGAGAAAAGGTCGGAAACTACTGAGATAAAGGAGAGCTTTCACTTTTCAGGTGGCAACCGACACAAAGCTCAACGGTCAACACTCGTTACGAAATTAATTATATAGATATCAATTTCTCAGATCGGAATAGCTGGTGAATTTCTTCCATTTTCTGTGATGTATGAAATGTGAAAGATAAAGATTGATCGTATGCAAATTATAAAAATTTTGTGAAAAACGCGAGTTTTGCTTCAAGATATAAATATTTTCCTCGGTGAATTTGCTGTATTTTATATGTATATAGAGTAAAAACTAGCGATTATTTTGTTGCTTTTATCAAAAGATAGACAAGTCGTAAAAATAAAATTATGTGAACCATTTGCGCATTTGAACTACAAATTACATACTCTTATTATTAATTCTCATTATAAACGTTCTTGTAAATATAGAGCAGCTCATATACAGTCTTTATTCAATTATTTTGGTCTCTTTATTTTGTAAACTAGCTTATAAAAAGATGGGGAAATGTTAAAATTATTTAGAATTCTAGCATTTGTCATCACAACTCTAACGTATTATTACAAAGTTATTTTCTTATCACATCAATTCACTGATGTGATTGTTCTTAAAACAACATTTCTTATAAATATTTGTTTGTAAGTTTTTTTCGGTTAGGTGGAAGTAGTGTCTACGTAACCTCAACTTCGCCATTCAAGAGTGTAAAATAGTAGTTTGTTGAGCACTTCTGATAACGGCTATTTCTTCGGTGGGATACCATCGCAATCCATTTGAAAGAAGAAATAAGAGAAAAAAGTGCCTAATAGATAGGAGGAGAAAAGGATTTTGAATAATTTAAACCATGTGGATAGATGATATGACGAAAAGAGCTTTTTCTGGAATGGTTGAACCGAAATCTATGGAGAGGTAAATAAATTCAACAGAATCCAATTTTACAATAAAATAATGCTTGATTTTTTCATAGTACTGACTGATATTCTTAATTCTCATTCAATTTAATTTTAGTTCAGAGAACTGCTTGGGGTCTTAATAGACATCTTTTTAAAAAAGTTTATAATTTTATTGTCTTTTGCCTTTTCCTGCCCTTCCTCCTTCCCCCCTTTTTCATTGTTTGTCTCTAATTTTGAATTTTACGGTCAAGGAGTTAATTCTATTTAACATTAACAGACATCTTTTTCTTTCTTTCAATTCAAACACATTATCTTAGGAAAACAAATTTGTTTATAGCGAAACATTTTTTATAGTCCATGCATGCTTTCGTATTAACAAACTTTGGGAATGTACCAACGTTTAATTCAAAATTAAAACTTGACCTCCAGATTAAAAAATCACCAACTCGATAAAATTGACCCTTTTAATAAAAGGCTATGTTGGTCCATGGGTTGGCCGGTCTGTTAGTAGGTTCATGTTACGCTCTTAAAACGCGAATAACTCAATCAAATATGAAAATACAAACTTGATATGTAGCAGATATAATCTATTTATATATAAAAATACTGTGACGAAGGAAAACCTACGAAAAACGTCTGCATCACACGATCCCCATCTGGAAACGCTCTTGAATTATTGGAAGATTTATTGTGCTCGTGAGCTATTATTATAGTGTGATCAGCATGAGGGCAAAACCGTTCTTTCTATAAATACGAAATTTATTCCGATTGAATTATTACGTAATATTCTGATTTAGTCATTGACCTCCGTCATTTTGGGCCCTTAACTTATTCTTCTTAATTCTTCCTTATAATAAATGGCAATGTTGTTCCGTTGGTCCATGTCACGCTATTAAAACGTGATTAACTCGATCAAATATGCAGATATAATCTTGAAATTTGGCAACGATAATCTACTACGATATGAAAACGCTGTGACAAAGAAACATTTACGAAAAACGTCCAGGGTGTGACTCCAGGGGATGATTTCCATTCTCCATAAGATAACGCGTAAAAATCGACTTTTTACCTGCAACCTTTTCTTCTTTTTGAAATTAAAATTAGGAAACATTTACCTACAATCTCTGGATCTAGACCATTCTAAAGAAAAAAATATAGTTTCTTATTCTGTTCATCTTCTTTTGCATACAGTTCGAAATCCTTCATGCTAAACGTTTAATTAACATATTTTGGGAAAATCTTTCCATTTTAACTGGATGTTGCCTTGCCTACCAATTACACTGTTAAACCTCGAAATCCTATTGTTATTTTAATCTTTATTGGTACAATCGTGCTTTTAAGGCTTTTATTAAGAGAAAGAGAAAAACACGGAAGAAGGGAGAAATGATTTTCATAGAAATCAATCTAAACAACATACGTTACGTTATTTAAGAGAAGGAATACCTAAAAAGCAGAAATAATATTCAAATAGATTAAGTATCGTAATAATGAGCTAAATTCAATATTAATGAAATAGAAACGGTATGAAAATATGAGGAACCTGCTGGACATATTAATGGACAGAATAAAAAATGTATAGTGAATGATTGGGCGATAGGTTACGGGTGTTAGATAGATGAATGGAGGGCATGAGGACGGTTTGGGAAACATCACATCAAAAATGATTAATATAATAAAATCTAATACAGACAGAGATAGAGAGATAGATAGGTACATTTTCAGAAAAACGTCTTAGAAAGACAAGGTATTTGTGGGGAAAACCTAGGAAGGACCTGGATTGGCCAACCTAGTAAAAACCCGTGCAGGAACACACCCACGAAGTGAAGGGGGATGGAAAAATCTGCGAAAAGTCTAGATTCATAAAAGAACAACATGAACGGTACAATAACACAATAAAGTTAGAAAACAAAAATTAAATGTTAATAGAGCAGGTCAAAAATATGATGATGATGATAAATAAATAAATGAGAAAAATATGTAAGATAAAATGACAAAATAGGGAAAGGAGGAGGGGTTTAAAAGACTCAAAGATTCAGAAATATAATAATAAAAGTCTATATTGTCCGTCAGTTGGTCTGAGTGTAAAAATATTAAACACGAATAACTCGATCAAGGATGTAGATAGAAAATTGAAATTTGGCAGAAATTTATATAATGAGCAACTCTGAATTTGTTTATTTGGAGTTGGCAATTTAAGAAATAAATATCCGTTTGTGGCACTATTTTGAGGGGGAATATATTGCACCTCCGCCGAATAAAACTAATAAATTTTAATTTAATGAAACAGTATTTTAAGTGGACTGAAAATTAAACAAGTAGTTATAGAAAGAACTAATCCGCCTACTTTCCTTTCAATACAGTTTTAATACATAACAAGTGTGCACAGGTTTCTCGTGGTACAGAAGTGCTTTTCATCAAGTTCGACGTAGTGTAATCGAATACAAATGTATTTCATTTGAAATCAGAAAATTATTTTTTCTTATATAGTGGTAGTCCTGATTTTTTGATCCGTTCTAAACATATTCATTTCGTTTTCTCATTCTGTGCTCGCCCTACAAACGAAATTTCTTTGAAATCCGTTAAGCCGATATTCATAGTTGCATAAAAATTCTAACCTTGGTATTGTGATAGCCCTGTTTATTTGATCCGATTGAAATGTAATATTTAAGTCATTTATTTATATGAAGATTATATATACCATATTTGGCTAAAATCCATGCTGTCAGTTCTCTAGAAATACATGCATAAAATATTATTTAACTTTTTATTGTGGTAGTCCTGGTCCTTAGCTCCGCTTTTAACATCTTGATTTTCTTATGGTATGTTGTACAAATCTTCTACACAAAATTATTTGAAATCCGTTCAGCCAAGTTCTTCCAAATTCTTAATTACTGAAAGAGTTTAATTTGTAATTATGGCACACCTGTTTCGCTAATTCTGGAAGGGAGAGAGAGAGAGAGGTGAAGGAAGGGGGGTGGGAGAGAAAGGAAGGAAGAGGGAGATATATAGATAATGTTCCTTATTAAGGCGAGATGGAGACTAGGAAGTCTACTTTTCTAGAGAAGAAGAAAGGGGAAGAGGGAGGAGAATGGAAAGGAGGAGAGAGAGAGGAAGTGAGAAAAGGTGGAAGAATGGGAAATGCCTTGACTTGAATACTTAATCCAGACATACCCGTCATATTTGACGGACAATTGCCCTGCTCTCTATAATAATAGACATGTGTTAATTGGTAATAATTTTCAATCGTATATATCTCCACAGCGCTAATAGATAATGGATCGAAATTTTCCAGGAATACTTCATTCACATAAAAAGTGATAGACAAAGATATTTGAAAAAACGGCTCGGGTTCGATCCAGAGAATTATTTATATTTCACATAAGGTTACACACTAAATTGATGTTTTCGACGTGCAGACTTTGATTGTTTTAGAAATTAAAATTAGAAAAACTGACCTTCGATCATCCGATTTGAATTATTTCAAAGAAAAATTAATACCGTCACTTATTCTATTCATCTTTTTCCTCCTAGAGCTCGAGATTGCTCATTTCGAACGTTGAAACCGCATATTTAGGGGTATTTGCCACTTGAACGATAACTGCCTTGACGACGATGTAAGTGTCAAAACATGAGCTCATATTGTTGTCTCAAAGCTAAATGCCTACCTACTTTTCGACGTGCAGGCTGTTATTATTTTACTTTCTCATATACGTAGTATATTGAGGAAGTATTGTAATCGTGAAAAAATTCGACTTCTAGATTTTGATGGAAACACGTTTTACGTGTCCCTGAGTTCATAAAAGTGGTTTCCGCCATGCCGTCTGTCGGTCTGTTCGCTATTATAGGGCCCAAACGCGTGCATGAAATCGAAGAATATTTCTTATTTGTTCTATATATCATTTTTGCACACCACGTTTTTATGAAAATGATATTACTCAAAAACTAAGGGTAGTTTATTCTTAGCGATTTTTAGAAAAATTTTATTTACTTAATAAAAGCTCCAGAGAATTTGATTAAAATCAATCCAGTTGTAAAGCCTGATGTCACAATAATACTACGTAAGTCATATATCTGTTGAAATCACTATATGGTGTCCAGTGGTATTACTATATGTGCTAAGCTACCTTACTCAAACCCTATGACGTCAAGCCTACGCTGCGATCCACTAAAAATCTTATTACAGCCTAATCAGTTAAATTTAATCGAATGATATCTCATATTTTTGGATAATATCATTCATAATAGACACCCTGAAGAGATGAACGATATTGCGCAACAATTAAGGGTAGTTTATTCTAGGATATTTTGAAACAAAATTTGATTTACTCAAAAATGGCTCTAAGGATTTTGATTAAAATCCATCCAACCTGATGTCACAAATAATACTCACTAAGCCATATGCTCCAAAAAATTACTATATATCGTCCAATCGCATTATTTCTGTAAAAGACGCTCATCGCATGGGGAGGAGGAGGGAGAACCTAGGGATTTCTTAGTCTAACATTTCGTGCTTTTCTGTTAAGGCCACCAGCTTATTAGTGCGAGGTGAAAGACGTGAAGTTAATGGTGTCAATTCGTTTGGTTCTGTTGCTACGCATTATTAGCAAACATCATTGACAGTGAATTACCAAGCACACAGAGTTAATTTCGGTACAAAGAGTGTGGTGAGACCAAACGTATATAATATATACGTATAAGATAGTTTGTGCAATGGGTATTGCGCCGTTTATTTAAAATTTATATTAGAAAATAGTGACCACCACATAACTTTCTCCATACCTGTAATATTTCTAATAATTATAAATATGCAAATGTTAATAAATATTTTATGGAACTGTGAAAAAATTTAAAGACTTGAAAAAGAACAACCAGAAGTCCAAAGCAGGACTAATGCAGGCTGGTTTCTCAAATTTGACGTCCCGAATTTATTACTTATATTGACAGAAAATGTTTCAGTATGTGTTAGTCATTCCAAGGAATTCTCATACCATAAATACCACTTGTAATTCATAGTTCATCAATGATAGAGAAAAATTGGAAAACAAATTAACAGAGCAATATCAGGTTTAAAATACTAAAAGCAATGTCAAAATCTCTTTATGACATATTATGCATGCATTTAAAAAAAAATAAACGAATTTAATAAATGTTACCGTTTATACACTAACATGTATGGATCAACCTTCCATTGCTGAAGGGTAGTCGAGTGAAAAGAAAATAACCCATTTTTCACTCGTCTATGCCCAAGTCGAGTTCGGTAATAAACGTCTATATGGCAAAAATTCGATAAAATGTGATTTAAAACGAAATAAACACTATTTTGATAGAAATTTAAAAAAATACGATCAATTATGAAAATTTGGCGATAAGAATTAGAATCTACATTCTATTTTCCTTGAAAATTACAAACCTTGCGCCGATTTCACAATTTTAAGATATTTTAATGTATTAAAGAAAACATCTCTGCACGATGGATTAGAAACTTCCTATGTAAAACAAATAGGGAAAAACGTTCCTGGAATCGAACCAAGAACTTTAATCTTCGCCAAATAAGATTTAGCCCGGAGGTGGACCCTGGCAGCACGAGATTCATACCAAGTTTCATGAAAAGTGGTGAATTGATGTAAAGGTTGTTAGTAGGGGACACAGACAGGACCATATCCTTCCTTTGGAAACCAACCTAAAAATAAGCTCGAACCATAGCATTCTGATATTGGATATAGCCACGGAAGCTCCAACAATTAGGAAAATGAAAATTAGCGTTACTAAGATGTAACTTTGCGTAAACAGTTTACAATATTCACCGGTAGATGGTGTGGTTGTGGCAGCTAAAATATTTAGATTTCTAGATATTTCTTAAACAATGGGAAAATGTTTCAAGCAAAGATTATAGAAAATTAAATTTCCTGCTACGCAAATGCGCGTGATAAGTGTAGTTTTCCGTTCGAATGTTTTTTTAAATAATTATGTGAAAAGTAGACCTCATATGTTCGGCTTGGATTATCTTGTTTATTCAGAAAATGATCGAAGATAATTTGTATGTGTACATTTTTGATGGAATCTAAGATAAAATGCTATCAATTCTATCGAAATTTGATGTAAAAAGGTCGATTTAAAACGTTATAAAATAAATGGCGCAATTTACATTGCACAAACTTTCTCATACGGATATAAGTTTTATCTCACTACACTTTTTACCCCGAAATTAACTCTCCCCTCTGCCGCGTGCGCTGAGCGTCTTGTACAAAAATAATGCCATTTTACGATATAGAGTAATTTTTGGGACATAGGGCTTAGTGAGTATTATTGGTGACATCAGGCTGTGTGACTGAATGATATTATCCGTAAATATGAGATATTATTCGATTTATTTTAATTGTAAGGCTGTAGTAAGAGTTTGAATGGATCGCGGCGGAGGCGTGACGTCATAAGGCTTAGGTAAGGTAGTTGAGCGAACATTGTAATGCGGGAGTGCCACTTTATTAGTGACAAAAATGAATTTTTCTTTATATTTCGTAAAATATCACTTATAACAAAAAATTCTTTAAACGACTTTGTAGAACTAGTCAAATAGCATGTCTTTTCAGTATTTACAGTTCTATCAAAGGAGTAGCCGATTTTAAGAAAATCAAACGAAAATGTCGTATTTCACTTTGAAATTGGAAAATTTTCCCGTTTTTTAAATGTCAACAAAAAGACGTAAACAATAGCTGTTGTAAATACCTAATTAGTTCAAGTTTATATCGTGCGCACGCAACATTTGGAAAGTGAAGGGAAAAGGGTAATCTACGACGAAGAAATTAACGTAAATACGTCTATGTTATTTATTTATACACATCGTTTGTCTGTGAAAAGGAATGAATAATTTACGACAAAGGAATGAACGTGAACTTAAAGATTATAATTCCATTCGAGTGATGTATGTTTTAAGTAATTGTCGATTGTTTTATTACTTATAACTGATTAGGAAATTAGTTGATGAATAAAACATTCGATTTTTTTAAGGCTTTTCTAGACTTTTTAGTTCGTAGACATTATACTAAGCCATCTTTTTTGACATGATTGCATAAATCGTATAGAAAGCTTCTGCCTCGCATATAACCACGCATGATGTGTGCATATTTCCGCTCTAGTGATATATGCGTTTATAGATTAGACCTGCGATGGCGTGGATAAGATTTCGACGAACTTCTTATATTCATAGAATGTGAGAGTGCACGCAGTTGCAATTCTTTAAATTTCTTATCCTCGTGAACAAAGAAATTTCAGGCACAAAGATGCACCTCATAAGTGTGGCGCTTTTGTACCTCCTACTGTGTCAGGTAGCCTGATCTAGATAATACGTTTTACAGAATGTTGGACTTTTATATTTTGCACCAAAGGAGCTCTCTCGTCTATCGACCACCTGCTCGAGGAACCGATGCCGAGAACAATATCCCTTAAAATGTTTGGCGGAAAAACACCTCAACTGTTGTGATGTCTAATTCTCCCTTGGGGCCCCTCCCTCCCTTACCTTCTTCCTCTCCAGAGAATTGGTCGTGCATATATTGCCCACGGCAAAAAACGGTCTCCTCTATAGGCGGTCCCGCCCCAAGGATGGACTCGTCCTACCGTGAGAGTGCCTTTTGCGCACCGCCACCACAAAACGAAAAAGGGCTCACTGGCGGTTGATGACGACCGTTTCTCTCCCTTGACTCTTTTAATGGATCATTTAACCACACACGCGGACTCGATTATTGTTCATCAACCTTATAATCGCCCAATAACTCCGTGTTACTCCTCTCATGCATACTACAT
This sequence comes from Tanypteryx hageni, assembly GCA_028673005.1. NCBI lineage: Eukaryota > Metazoa > Arthropoda > Insecta > Odonata > Petaluridae > Tanypteryx > Tanypteryx hageni. The sequence continues at coordinate 183,599,838 of CM054112.1, read as the reverse complement.
TTCTTTTCAGATATTTTCTACTTCTCTCAAACACAATATGCGTTTACCTACATCGTTTACCCTTCTTGTAAACTACGGAATTCCGCCGCATTCAGCTCTCCGTCATCGCTCTCTCTAGCGGACGAACCTCCTTTTCTTTCTCACTTCTTCGCTCCCAAATTTAATCCGATCTTAGACCGCCCTCTTTAGGGACTCTTAACTACTTCAACTGTTTCCCTTAATCGAGGCCTGTTGCCTTTTCCATGGCGGTCGATGCTCGGAGAATCGGGAAAGGAAAAGTTTAGTTATTTTTTCTCGTAACGAATGGATGTCACTTGGCTAAATCGCTCCATCACAACCAAATGGAAAGGTTACCAAAGTTGGAGAGACATTTCAAATGAAGGGTCGTCTATTAAGAGTGCTCTCTCTTTTTCCCCATATTATTTTTCTCGTGGTTTCTACCTTTTCCCCCCTTTGTTTCGTCTTTCAACATTTATGGGTTCTCACAGTTTTAGGAGTGGTTTCCTGTGTCATCGGAAAATGGATATTTTAACCTTTGTTTAGCAGAAGAGATGGTAGAAAATAAAATTTTGAAACAGTTTTATGGAGAGCGCACATTAGTTCATTCAGTTCACTGTTCGCCAAAGAAGGGGCCGTTAATTCATGCGTAATGGACGTGATTGTAGGAATTTGCTTTAAGTTGTGCATCTTTGAGGAAATCATGTTGTAAATATTTCTTCCTTGTTTTTATAAGAAATGTTGCACTGACCTACCTTTTATAAACATCATTTTCAGTCACACGAGTATATTTGAAAGGTTATGGTAACACAAATATCTACGAGTTAATCTTCAAATAGGTATGTAGTCCTTGATGGACTTTTATTAGGACTTGGACACTAAATCCGTAAGCTTAATAGTTAATATGAATAGTTATAGTTAGTATTATTCCAGTTAAGTGGCAACTTCGAAACCTGAATGATTTAACGTATCTTTTTCTGTGTGAAGGTCATGAAAATAAGCTGTGAAACGAATGCTACACTTTATTACATTACTAGTAAATTACCCGTCAAAAATGACGAAATGAGAGAGCCAAAATAGAATTATACTAAATATCTTTATTTAAATTGAACAAAAATATGTAAAAAAAAGAATTTGAAATTACAGTATTTATTTATACACTACATTTTTTGTAAAACGCATTAACCCATCGCCTCCTTGTTCCTCACCCTTCTCAATTATTTTCACGTTAACATGTGTAGGTGAAGTACACCTGGGTAAGGTAACATATAATTGCGCATATATATTCCAACCCTATCGAAAGTCTGACTCTGCGACTTATTTATTGTGATTGCGAAGGCAATTGTTATTGGAAACTGCCTTCTTTTTAATGTGAACGTCAAAAGATGTTCACTTGCAAGAGATCAATCCTTGGTATAATACTCTTTCTCCTCTATTTTAAACTGTTAATTAATAAAAGTCTTATGTACCACTTTTATAGTAAAACGCGTCCCATTACATAACTCATTCTGAGGCATTAAATTTCTCAATAACATTCCAATACTGCCAACTTTTAATGTTAACATATGAGGTGGCATGCCAAACTAATTTTGAGCATTTAAAAACTCAGCTGGTTAGGTAATAGCATCATCTGGATTACCATCAATAATTGAATCACAGCTGTCATATTTGGGATGAGAGATATAATTTCATTATTAAGTGAAACAGTATCTTCATTTTTGGGTGATAATACTGTCTTTCCATCAAAGGATGCGATGACGTTCATATCGATATGATCGCCATAAATTTCTTTTACTGTAGCAACTTTTACTATCATGGAAGGTGGTTTTTCCGTTACATCTTCAGAAAGATTAGAAACTTATTTAGTCGTTCCTTCACCAATTTGAATCAACCAATTTTTGAAAAAAAAAATTTACACGATCCTGTTATCATATTTTGATGAAAATTAATATATTGATAACTACTCCACAAACTGCTATTTTTAATAGTTGCCTCTAATATTTGAACTTTTTTGTCTTTAGAACTACAGGCAAAGTTTATCTAAAATCACCTCCAAAAACAATAACTTCGTCGACGAAATTTTCAGTGGTTTGCATTATTTCCCTAAGAAGATCAATGCATCGAAGGGCATGTGATGTTATCATTGAAGCTTCGTCTATAATAATCAATTTGGCCTGTTTTAGTTGTTTATCATCGTCTGATTGTAATGTCATCATAGGCAAAGAAGTTTCTAAAAATAACTACGCTATTAGTGAATGCCCGTTGAAATTTCATTAAATAACAAACGTAATATTCATCACTTTTTTGTTGTTCAATGCAACACAATATCTATCATCACATTCAAACAAATTATGCTAAATCCATTATATATATTAAAGAGAATTCTGTCTTACTTTTTGTGTGTTTGCGCAGTTACAGGAAAATTTTCATTTGCATTTTAAAATCACTTAGAATTGCGATATGAATACGGGACTTGCACCAAACGACGCCTTAAAGAACGGATATTCATTTTTCAGTCATCGATTTTCGAATACGCCTCGAATCGTTCCACAAATTCGTTATTAACACGAAAATTTGGCTAAATTTTAGACGACAAAATTTCTTAGTCAAGGGCGACGGCATTGTTGCTGATCTAACAAAATTACGTCTATATCTGAAAGCAATGGCATAAACTTAGATATTGTATTTGAAATCAGTTGTGAAAACTCTTCTTATATATTTTGAATGCATTTGAATCGAAAGGGAAGTAATGATGGCTTAATTTGAACGATAGGTTTGTTTACTGCAGTGTCATTTCTAAGGCGTGGAAGAAATGCGAACGAACATGACCGCTAATAGCTTTTTGTTTTGTTTACCTTGACGACGAAAGAACTTAGTGAGTAGCTTTTTTAATTCACACATTTTTTGTAATCACTATAAATGCACCGGCCATGTGTCAAATATCTTGTTTAATTATCGAAAGAAGTTAATCATAATCATTGTCAATATAGTAATTTGCTTTAAACCGCCCAATAAAATTTGCAAACGAAAAGATATTTTCAACGTACGGGTCAAGTATCTTCCTATTTGAAATGTTTAGTTGTCCATCATTACGATGTATTGGAATCGTTTCTGACTTAAAGTTTTTACGCTACGTGTTTGTTTGTTTTAAGTTTACATGAAACTTTACACACATTTTCAATCAATTTTTGTCCTTCGTGATTTTGTTTCATTGTAAGCTGTGTAAATGCAGTTGAAAGCCTGAGTCCAGTAATGCAAAAATTCGAGATCAGCAATGCCAGCTACTTTAAGAAATGTCGAAAAAATCGGAAAAAATTGAATATAAACTTAAAATATGAGGGAGGAGAATGGAAGAGAGAAAAGAAAAAGAATGGGAAGTGCCTTACACTTTAATTACATATTTAATCCACGCATACCCGTCATATTGACGGGCTTTTGTACTACTAGTAGTGTTAAATAAAATAGCTACTTCCCGAGTTCTTTCGTCGTCATGGTAAATAAAACAAAAAGGTAACTAAAATATTAACGGTCATGTGTTCTTTCGCATTTCATCCAAGTCTTATAACGCCATAAATCTATAATCTAATCATTGAAGTTGCCACTAAAAAAATATGTATAATAAAAAACTATGCGAAATTTAATTTTTATTGAAGATGGCCCACAATTACTTTGGATAAATACGTTGAGCTTACTGAATGTTTTTATCAAAATCTCCAAGACTACCACACTAAAATATCAAAAATAATAAGTTAACAATTTGTCGCATAATCTACTTGTAGGCTAATCCTAGGACCGAAATTTCTTTTCATTTTTTGTCTATTTACGTTAAAATTGTCTTTAGTATTTCACATAAACCCAGAGAGCTCCAGAATAGGAAATTTAGAGCTTTAAGAAACGTAGTAAGGTCTATTCCGACCTTTATAGTGAAGAAAATGATATTGTTAAAATTATATTTTCACGTTATAGATCATTCATCAAAACTTATGACGAAATACTTAAAATTAAATTTATTTCGTTAGTATCATAACGATCCTTTTAGGTATAAATTGCATTCAACTAACAAATAAGGCAATGCTTAAGATTTTTAAAGAAAGCAGAAAAATATGACGGCAGTTAGGAACCTTTCTTTCTGAAAATTTTAATTCAACAGACATGAGTACTGGTTTCTTTATAATCATATTTAATTACGATGCATAATTCAAAATTAATTACCCGTCAATGTTTTATTGAGATAATGCCCTGGGGAAAGGGTGTAGTTCGCGATTTTGGGACATACTACGATTTCTCTTGCATTGTATCGTGGAACGCCTGTACTCAAAATGTACGAACGAGTTGCTTGTTGAAAGCAGTTTGTGAGAGCGTTCTCGGAAATTTGGAACAAGGGCGGTAAATGGAAAATTTATGTCGCCCTCGTAATTAATGACAGCATTGTTAAACTTTTGGGCCATGTGCCGTCATTGGAATTTATGCAGTATTTTCGAAAATTTAGCTACTGCACTTTTTCATTCCATTGCAATTCTACGGAAATATAACCAATGAAATATTATTTAAATATCGAGTATCAATTTAGTATTTTGTTCGATATGAAGAGATAAGTCTTTTCCAAGCAAATTTCGACAAATCAGCTAAAAAGGAAGTTATTTCCTAATATTCAATAAGATGCGTTTCAGTTTTTCAAATTTTTTTTAAATTTAGCGACTTGATACAATACGTACTGATGATGAGAGTTTGGCCCTTGAAACGTGCGTTTAGGCAATATTGAAATATTTAGAATGATTGCATCTAATCCTATCTTCTTTTGTATTATTTAATTTAATTTAATTTCTTATTTTTATATTTTACTTTGTTTTTATTTTTCAATCGTGTTTGACATTAGTGTTGTGAGTATGTGGTCTCCTTGGCTCCCTGAAAGCTGAGTGTTAATTTCGTTGCTTTATGTTTATTTAACCTTCCTTTTACTTTTTTCCTCCCCCTCTACCTTTGTGCGACATATTTTTATTAAATTATTGCATAGGGGTTGTTTCCTTTCTGTATAATCTCAAATTAGTCAATATGACTATCATGTTATCGATCGGATCATAAAGCTTTATATGTGGAATTGCAATTTCGTGGAAAATAAAGACGCCGTTTGTGCGTAAATCAGAAATATCTAATATATATATATATATATATATATATATATATATATATATATATATATATATATATATATATAATCATTTGCAGGGCGAGTATAGAATGGGTAAACGAAATTAATATGTTGAGAACGGATAATAAAGCGGGACTACCACTGTATAAGGAAAAATAAATTTTCTGATTTCAAAGGAAATACGTTAGTATTCGATTATACTACGGCGATTTTGACGGAAAGCACTTCTGTACCACGCGAAACTTGTCTACACCCCTACTTGTTGTATATTAAAATTCTATTGAATGGAAAGTAGGCAGATTAGTTCTTTCCAGAACTGCTTGTCCTTTTTTTTTAGTGTGCATTATTGGATATGTAACGAGAAATGAAAATCATTCTACGCCTCATTGACGCAGTTAGTAAAAGCTTCTGACCCTTCATTCACTACAAATAACGGTTTTAGTTAACTTAGCATGAAATTCAATTCACTACGGTGAAATTTTTCTCGAAGTGGTTAACCGTAACTAAGCAAGAGCGCGGTATGCGTTGGGTATTCAGTTTTCTTATATCTCTAATTCGCAAGTTATTTTAAAAGTTTTCTTTACCAAGTTTTATACTGGTGTGTGAATAAAAAAATAGAAATTTTCCATTTTATAAACGACGACAGGTTTATAAGACAGGTCTAAATTAGTTTCGGTAGTATCCATTTACGGTATTGAAGGTGCACAACTTCTGTTCTAATAAACGTAAGGAAACACTCTATAAACCAGTTTTATTCGCATTTTTGCCAATTGCATCTGTTAACATTAATATTTTAATCCCTGAGCTATTTGGGTAACCATTTGAGATCGCAAAGACGAAAAATTAAAAATAAAACTTGTGTATAAACGTGTAAAGTAATGAAATTGATGTTATCATCTTCTTCGAGGGCAAGCTTGACTTTTATTTGATTAATGCACTTTATTATTTACCATTTTTCTTCATGATATTTCGGTGATTTTATTTTGAAATCGTACATTTTTTGGCCCACTTTGTAAATATTTACCTTAAGTAATGAGAACAACAAACGGAAAGTTACCTACAATATTTCCTCCTCACTGTTTTTGTGTAGCAGTTTCATCAAAAAATATGGAAAATTGTTCGGCAATACGGTCAATCCTTTTTATAAATTTGAAGGTCTAAAAATCCGATTTACAAAATAGTTTATTATTTAATACTTTATACATAAAGGAGGGTATATTTTTAATCGTCTCCTGACCGATGTGTTCTGATTGCTCAGGAAGTGATGAAAATAATTGCAACTACCTTTAGTTGCTGTTTGAAACATATGGAAGAGTTTAATTTAAGAAGTCCCTATCATGATTTCTATAAAATGTAATTGATGAACAAAGAGATATTCGGTATCCAATTAAACCCAAATGTTCCCTAAGATAGGTACCCATTTTGTCTGGTGAACTATGCTTAGCAGAGATTCATTGACATGATTCACCCAATGCATCATTAAGAGTAGGTTTCAGATTCATATGATGGGTGCAATATGGAAGCTTTTTGCAAAAAATTACAGTCGAAGTTTCTCATTAACTCGCCCTCTGCCCTCTCGAATAAAATATCATGTATCTTGCTTAATGTAATAATATTTTGGTTATTCGCGATATCTGTACATGATTTTGGAATAAAGATACACAACGAAACGTAACTGATTAAAGAAGTCTCTAAATTCTGATTAAGAATTTCAGGAACAATTTCCTGAAATTCCCCTTTACTTGATAGTCGTTCTCACTTTGTCGGATTTTCAAATTTTTGCTCTAAGGAAACAATAAGCTCATAAATAGCGTATTTTTTCGCCGTCATAAATCTCATTGGAACTGGGTCACAAAAATGTGTTAGGCAAGAAATTGAAGTGGAAATAAGAAATCGATTTCTTAGGAAAAATTTACTTAGTAAAAAAGAAAACAGCGTGCGAGTGAAGGTTAGCGTTTTGAACATTCGGAGAACTTCGTAAGAATGGAAATGGAAGATGGGAATGCGGTAGTAAAAGAAAGAAACTGGCCGAATAAGGTTATGCCATGGATGTGAAATTTTCAGATGCCTACTGCGAAATTACTTGAGGAAAGCAAAGAAAGGAGAATGTGGTTTAGGAATCTCAAGCATTTCGTGGTGGCGTTTATACGGGATTTTTCTCGTAGGGAGAGGCGGCGCTAGGTGAAAGAAGCATGCCTAAGTTGGGGAAAAACATCGTTTTCGAAGAAAGAGGTAGTATCACTATACCCATGAAAATTCGAGTCTGCTCGCTCTCCGGTTACTTTCGTCGTACATATTTTTGCCCAGAAACCATCCTCTGTCATACTTTGTAATTTACGGGCTTATCGTTATCGGCTGCGTCCATCTTCCCCTTTTCAGTCCAACGCGCTGTCATATTTTACTGTCCTACTTGATTCCTCGATCTTCTCCCTCTTGTGTTTTTAGTTCTCGTTTCGATTCTTTCCTTCTCATTAACTCACTTCTGCCTTCCTCCGACTACGATCTCAATTACGCTTTTAAATTCTTGACGCTGCTTCTTTCTTCGCATTCTCGGATGTGTGCTGTCCCATTTGCGGTTATTTTCAAGCGTGAATCCTTTTGTAATTAATGAAAGTATCTTCGTCGTAGTGAAAACTCTATCTATCTTCTTAAGCATTCTCTTGAACTTAGATATGCTGGTCCCTCTTTTAATTAATGGAGAGAGCACGTTGAATAATAGACAATCCTACATACAGTACTGACATTGTGAGTTATAAGAAGCTGTAGATAGATCATGAAAAAATCCATTTCGAGATTTCAACGGGAATACACGCCTTTGGGTCCCCTGAACACGTTTTGACCATTTTATCGATAATGTCTGCGTGGATGTATGTGATAGAAAGACCTATTAATCACGTCAACGCGAAATTTTACATTTTTGTTCAAGGCAAAAGAACTGATTAGTTTGTAATTGATGGAATGATATGATCCGAAGATCCTATGCAGACAGGCATAAGCTGTGAAAGATGGAACAATTTTTGAAACGAGAAAAAAGTCTGCTATGACCGGGAATTGAACCCGGGTCTTCCACTTGCCGGGCGGATATTCTACCTCTGAACTATCGTAGCAGAACATTTTCTCTCGTTTCTGAACACGGATGTTTCCCTTGTTGGGACGGGAACTAACCAAGTTAGTATCAAACTGCCCCAACAGTGATTAGTTTGTGATAAATACCGATCAACCGGAAGAGGGTGTTTACTCCTGACACATCAGGTTTTTTGAAATATGTGAAATATTTGATTAATGTAAAAAGTATTGAAATAAAAGTTGCAGGAATTTTCTACAACCTTGGTTTGAAACTTTTTCCATATAATGCATTGTTTAAGAGATATCTTAAAAACTAAATTTTTTAGGAGCCACAACCACACCACCTACAGGCGACTAGTGTAAACTCTTTACGCTTGGTTACGTCTTAGTAACGCTACTTTTTATTACTTTCTCCTTTTACGTAGTATAGGGGAAAGTATTGTATTCATGAAAAAATCGAATTCGATATTTCAACGGAAATACACGTTTTGAGGTCCCCTGAACACGTTTTGACCATTTTCTCGATGATGTCTGTGTGTGTGTGTGATAGCTTTTTGTGGGTGCTCTAACTCAAAAACTATCAACGCGAAATTTTTTATTTAACATTTTTGTGAAGTTCACAAGAACTGATTAGTTTGTGGTAAATATCGGTCAACCGGAAGTGGGTGTTTACTCTTGTCACTTATCCGTAATTTTGAAATATTTGCTTTAATATTTGATAAATGTAAAAATGTACTGGAATAAAAGTTGTAGGAAATTTAATTTTCTACACTCTTTTTTTTGAAACATGTATCCATATAATGCATTGTTTAACAGATATCTTATATTTTTAGCTGCTACCACCACGTCACCTACCGACGACTATTGTTAACAATTGACGCTTAGTTGCATCTTAGTAACGCTCCTTTTTTCTCAATTGTTGGAGTTTTGTGTGGCTATATCCAATGTCAGAAGACTATGATTTTAGTTTATTTCTGTTCCTTGTAAATCTAAAATTTTCTCGCAGGTTCTTAAAATATTTATTATTATTTAACCTATTTGGAATTTTTAGAAATATTACAGATATGGAGAAAGTCATGTGGTGGCCACATCAGATTTTTTCTGTTCATTTTCATCCGCAATGTCCATGTGTGATAAAGACAATTCATGTTTTGTTTTATAATGACTTTGGACACTAGAACTAGGATAAACAGTATTTTTACTACATAAGGCACACACAACTCGTTCACCTTGCTGTAGGTATAAACCCGTACTTGTATCACTATTCTTCCTGAAAGTCTTGTTGTCTTTGGCTGTGATATTGTTTAATTAGGGTAATATTAATTTTTTGTAAATTAGTCACTTCAGAAAAGCAATTTAATCAAGTAGTTAAGACTTCCACTGTGCTAAAACTGCTTAAAGTTAACATGCGTGATCATCAAAGGGAAAAGACGTACTAAAGCTATCGATGTCTGAGTGATAAAATGACTGATAACATTCACTACATTGTAATTTGTAACTTAAAAGTGAGCTAATCCTTCCGCTCATTCTAAATAGATAATTTACATTGTAACCGAATTATAACCCATTGTATTTAACATTCTTGTAATGGTTTCTAATCTTTTATGATCAAATGCTCTTTCATTGTCGCTAATTTTCGTAAATTCGTCGTAAGACATCTTGGCAAACCACTAACTTTGAGAAGGAAAGACACTACGCTTGTGTGAAAAGACATTTGTGTGTCGCCCGCCAGGCAAAAAGAGAACTCAAGGTAAACAATTACGGAAAACTCTCAGAAGACCAATTACTTGCGGAACAAGATGAAGAATAGAACTTTGTAAACAACATCTTAATCTTGCATCACACCGAGTCGAATCGTATATCTGTTACAAAATAACATTGTCAAGGTCAGGACTTATAAGCGAACAGAATGGGGACGTACATTGTTTGATAAAGACATTGTTGTCATTAACAGAGTTCTTTTCATAATGACTCCTCCATTACTCCTCTCTTGTTTATCCATGTCCCTTTCCCTTCTCCCTACCCTGCCGTAGTATAAATACATCCTTCACAGCGTTTTTTGGAGATTACTCGCCGAGAGTAGGAGAAGCCGCTATCGTGTTTGTGTGATTGCCGTGCCTGTGTTGACAATTCATACAAACGTTCTCGTACGAACTGTACGAAAAGATAGGGAATTCTCCGCCCCTAGTTTATGCTAGGTGAAGGTGTCCTGTCGCCTTCAATCGCTATTATGGGTGCAAGGCTAACTGAGATCCTTGTTCTCAACCCGTCGTGTACTAAAGCTCCGTTAGCCGGTTCAGGCTATTTGGAGGTAGGCACTCGATACGGGAAAACAATTTCCCTATGTCACGTGAAACTTCCAAGTTCTTGTCAAAAGTCGTTGGTTTCGGAGTTCTGTCCTCCGTCTTGTAGCATAACTTGGCTCGAGTTATTGTTGTGGCGTTGGTTTCAGAGTTCCGTTCTTCGCTTAGTATACAATGTGCAGGGTTTGGGAGATTTTTCTTCGGCTCTTACAATATCAGCCAGTGATAGCTCATTTCCCTCTTCTTTGGTTAAACATAAATCAATTTAAATTGACCAACAGTTGACAATATTTCTGATATTTTCCCGATATTCAGTGTGTTGTGTTTATTAATTCATTTGTAGAAAACTTCATCACCATTATGAGTAATAAGAGGCCAAGGACATATTACTTCAATGTTGATTGGAAAGAACAATTCTGTTTTATTGATTTAAAAGGAAAGTGTGTTTGTTTATTGTGCAATGCTTGTGTCGCACTTTCAAAGAAAAGTAATATTGAAAGACATTATAATACGGTCCATGGAAATTTTAATACTAGTTATCCGTTAAACTCTGAGATCAGGAAAAAGAAAATTTCTGATATTAAATCTATTTTAACTAAACAGCAGAGCATTTTTACCAGACCAGTGCAGCAATCAAAAAGAGCAACGATTGCATCACTTAAATTTTCGCATTTGTTGGCCAAGAGGAAAAAGCCTTTTGAAGATGGCGAGATTGTAAACGAAGCCATGTTAGCAATTGCTGACTCCCTTTTCGAAGATTTTAAAAATAAAAATGGAATTACATCAGCAATCAACACGATTAAGTTATCAGCAAGAACAATTACAAGAATTGAATATGGAGAAAGAGTTGGCAAATGATTTACAAAAATGTATTTTCTTCTCGTTGCAACTGGATGAGTCAACAGACATATCAGACACTTCTCAATTGGCTATGGTTGTGAAGATGGTGTTTAATGATTTTTCAGGAAAGGAAGAATTTCTTAAAATTCTTCCATTAAAGGGACGAACAAGAGGTGAAGACATTTTTTCAGCTTTTAAAAAATATGTCCAAGAATGTAATATACCTTTAATGAAGTTGACCGCATTTACTGCAGATGGTGCTCCTTTGATGACAGGTTGTAAAAATGGATTTATTGCGCTATGTAAAGAAGACCCTCTCTTTCCAAAATTTATTTCATATCACTGCATTATACACCAAGAAATGTTATGCGCAAAAGTTCTTCATTTTGAAAATGTCATGAAAACAGTAATAAAAATAATAAATTCCTTAAGAGTCGTACCAATGCAACGCCGATTGTTTAAACTGCTTTTGCAAGGTGAAGATGCCGAATTCGGTGATCTCCTTTTACATACTGAAGTTAGATGGCTCGGCAGAGGAAAAATACTTGTTAGGTTTATAAATAAAGGAGGTAAAGGAATTTCTCAGGTCAAGAAATGGATATTATGCACAGTTGGTTGACAAAGCTTGGTTGATGGATTTCGGATTTCTTGTTGATATAACTATAAAATTGAACGAACTGAATATGGAGATGCAAGGGACAAATCAACGCATTGCAAAAATGATAAGTGCAGTAGATACATTCAAATGTAAATTGGCATTGTGGAAGTCTTACCTAGAGAGAAATTCATTATCACATTTCCCGAGTTTAAAATATATTATTGAGTCTGACTGATGTAAATGTTACCACTAAACCATTTTCACAACACATTGATACTCTCCTGAAGGAATTTAATTTTAGGTTTCGTCAGTTTTCTGAAGTAGAACCCATAATAACATTCTTTGCTAATCCGTTCAATTTATGGACAATGATATGTCTGTTAATATTAGAACTTACTTTAATATCGTTAACACCGAGGACTTAGAAATGGAAATAATAAATATGCAGAATGATATTATTTTAAGGTCACATAAAAATGATGAAAACTTTTGGAATTTAGTTGACGAAAATCTCTATCCATTATTAAATAAATGTGCCCTAAAAATATATTCTTACTGTGCTTCAACATACACTTGCGAGTCCATTTTTTCAAGCACGAAACACTTGAAATCCAAGTACCGATCGAGACTCACCGATTACAATTTAGACAACTGCCTAAGATCAGATATCTCGAGTTATGTGCCAAATTATAGCAAGTTGGCTGAAGATATGCAGTCCCAGGTTTTACATTGATATGTTTTTCATGTTTTTGTAATAAATTCTTTAATAGTTTTTCTCTTATATATACAAAAATATTTTAATAAATATTGGTACACATCTACTATTGTTACTTTACTTCACGCCCCCAATAATTAAAGTTGCGCCCTCATAGATAAAGAGATTGCCGACCACTGATACTGAGAAATATCAACTGATCTTGCTTATGCGCCCTTCAGGTCCTTAGTAATATAAATTGCGCCCTCGTTGGTGAAAAGGTTGCCGACCCCTGCCCTAGGGCATAGCGAACCTTTTCTACCTCGCGTGCCAAAATTACCATAAGAGAAAATTTGCCTGTTGGCGTGTCAGTATCATAAAAAATCTTATATGTCTTTAATAGTAGGGTATAGCATATAGTATGTCTTTTCCCACACACGCAGAAATATATACGAAATGATTCAAATGATATATCGGAAACAAAGTAAGAAATATAGTTTTTTCGTTAATTATCGAATTCTTCAAGACTTGACAAATAATATTAAATGCTAACGAAAAATAGGCTACATTAATAGATAATGTTATCTTTGGTGGAGGTGACACTCTCTATTTAGAAGAAAAAAATAGTTATCTCATGAAAAATCATCATACGTAAAAACGATTTCATAAATGACGTAAATGAAGTAATGAAGAAGATGTATGAACGGAGTGATCCAAGGCATCAACTTCCGTTTGACAAATTCCTATTAAAAACATCAGATATTAACGATACAATAAAAATGTCAAATTTCGTGGTGATCCCAGGGACATATTGGGCCGCCGGCGTGTAATCATAATATAACCAATGGTACCTCTGATCACCGCCGTAACTACTAGTAGTAGGTCGGGGCAAGCGGGGCATCTGCGCCGGGCGTAACTAAAGGAGGGCGCAAACATTGTTAAAGGCAAATCACAAGGACGGGGGATTTCACTACTGTACTCGTTCCAGACATTACGCATAGCAGAAACTATAAATTTTGATGATGCTATTGATGAGTTTGCTGCATTAAAATCACATAGAATTACTCTTTAATATTAAAATATGTATACTTTCTGTATTTAAATTATGTATGTGTGTAATTGTATGTCATTATATTTATAATTTTGTATTTAATTTATGTACATTTATAGTAAGAAATTATATCATTTGTTTATTTTTATTTATTAATTGTTCGCCCTAAATCTATATAGCTATTAGAGAATTTTGGTAGTTTGCTAAAGGTGCTAAAATATCCTCTGGCAAACGAAGCCTCTCTTTCGCATCCTTTTAATACCTACATTTATTAGATTTCTGTGGTCATTTTTGTCATGTCGCTGTATTAGCGAGTGGCACGTTTTATTTATTATTCCATTTTGTGGCGCGCCAACGAAAATCGTTCCGCGTGCCATCCTTGGCACGCGTGCCATAGGTTCGCCATCACTGCCCTAAGGGGTTCGCGAACCACAGTTTGGGAACCTCTGATCTACAGTCATTCTACAACAACTAATACAATATATTATCGGTGAATGCTGACTATGACGGCTGCCTGATGTCTAAATGCACCTACTGATTTTTCGCAAGGTTTACATGTCTTTTGAAGATACTTGAGATTAGTAAACACTTTTTCAAGTTCAAATTATGTTTATGTTTTACTGGATAGAAATATTTATAGGAGTGGATACGGTCATTGCGTCTTTACTTTTTTTACATGTGAGCATATGTGAATGTACGAATCTTGATAATTGTTACGACTTGAATTTTAAGCTCTCTTTTTGTTCCTTTCAGTCGTTTCTTTGGAGATTTACTCCGTCAACGTCCGGCGTCGTCTTCGTTCATTGGAATACGCTCTTTTACGAGAGAACCGAAGAAGAGCTTTTCTCTTTCTACCGTTGTGAGATATTGGATAAACGCCGTGATCCACGGAGAGCATAAGAAATAAAGAGCTTTCAATCAACAGTAAATTAGTAGTGAGCGAGGAGGAAACCTCGACGCTTCGGCCTTTCGGAAGAGGAAGTGAGAGGAGAGCATAGAAGTAAGTCTCAAATACCTTTCTAAATATTTACCAATTTGTTCCACCCAGTGTATTCCAATAGAATTCCTGTTGAAGGAGCTTTGAGCGGGATGCTTCGGAAATTTTGCAAAACTCCAAATTACCGTTTTTTTCCCCTGAAGCAGTACAATGAAAACTATACTTCGCATATTATCGGAAGGGTAACATAAATCAAACGCTGAATTTAAACTTTTCAAGTACTTGATGGTATTCAAATATTGAAACTTTGGAAAATCCCTTGAATACTGATAGCAATCCAATTTATATTTAACTAAGTTAAGGTTAAAATCGACGGATAGTTATTCTCTCCTTTTTATTTAAGTTAAGGTTAATAGAAATAAACAAATTTGGCATTTTACAGGCCCTTTGTGGAATTTAAATAATAGTCTTCGAATAATCTCTTGAATAGTGATAGCAATATAGTTTATATTTAACTAAATTGGGGTTAATAACATTTAGCAGAGAAAATCCATTTTGATTTTCAGTAATTACCGTTTAGCATTGAGTAGCTAGCTTGCAATGTTCACGCAAGAAAAGAATAATTGTTCTCAACCCGTCACATTAACTAGCACCTATTTGTGGTCACGACTTTCATTTGGTGTAATATGCGAGGTCTAAGTATATTAGCCATTGATTACAAATTACTCGGATATAATTTGATACAATTAAGTCATTATGCTAAAGATAAAGGCAGATGATAACAATAAAAAGAAATAAAGCGAAAGAGAAATTTATACTGCTAACTCGCGCGGTCATCTTCCTAAGTATTAGTTAACGCTGAATTTAATTTTTTTCGGCTTAACGGCCGTCTTGTCCAAAATTTTCGGTTAATTTTTCATTAATAATTTTTGGCTTTAAAGTTAAAAACCAAGTGGCATCAATTATTCTCTATATCATAGTTCAATCAGAAAATTATCCAAGTATGTATGATGCTCTCATATATTTCTGCAGCGTCTCTTTCTTCATTTAAAAGATTGTATAGTCGAATCAAAAAGATCTGAACAGTCGTCAGGAAACATTTTGTTGCCGTTAAAATGTTCGTCGATTCAATCTGTCCCCGCAGCCATTCATCCTCATTCTAAACACATATACTCACAGGGAAACACCAAATTTTCTTTTTTCGTTCCTGCTAATAGGCAACCATTTAAAAATCAATATTCGCCCCTCATATTGTTAATCCTATCGATCCGAAGCAAATTTTAGCTTTTAGGTAAATTAATAAAAATTAGTGGTATCCGCAAAAACTTTTACGAAGTCAGTCAGAAATTTGCATGTTTAAAAGTAATAATAGCCCATTTCTCCTTATAAAATTACACAACTGATGTTTTGAATGTGATGTTTGTTTTTATAATTTATATGTGCAATTTTAATTGCTTCTTCCTTACGAAAAATTTAACATTCCAGTATTTAAATAAAACAGATTTTTTCTTTTAGTCAATCGTTAAAAATGCCCATAGTCCACACGCAGTTTACAGAATAATGATAATCTGAAATTATTAAAGTTGCAATCTATTAAGTTTGAAGTTGCTACAACTATAATTTCGATGCTTCATAGAAAGCGCGAAGCGAATAATGCAGATCTTTTATCTATTTCAAGGCTTAATAGACGCTAGTTCAATCGGAGGAAACAATACGGTTCGCCTTGGCAACACCCAGAAAGAGTACGAGAAAGCCGTAAAATTTTGGAAAGAATCGCATGTTTTTGACATATTCTTCCGTGTAACATCTAAACACCTCAAGAATAAGATATTATATAGCTTTAACCGTCGAATAAAGCAAAAACGGAGAAATTCGGTCCAAATTTATCTATTTTAATGAATGAAGAAATAAAAACCGTGGACCTTGAAAAATCGAAACTCCTGTGTAAACATATGGGCAAATATAATTGCCTCCTGGAGCCGAATCTGGAACACTTCCGTAAACGAAAATAGTTCTCCCGGGGGTCTCTTAGTTGGCAGAAACAAAGTGGTGTTTACAGCACTTCTCTATGACAAACTGTTCAAGAGATGAAAGGGAGGATGAACAGACGGACGGACAGACATTGAGTAATTATATATTAAAGATAACACGTCGTCTATTATCACTGATACTAGAATTCTCCACTTTTACTCTCTTCTCATTAGATCAGCAGTTCCCTAACTGGCGTTTCGAATGTTAATCAATAGGGTCACGAAGATAATACCTACATTGTATCTGTAATAGTTACGATATTTTTAATACTAGGGGCGTTCAAATGTGACCTGGACTGTATTTTTTCCTGAATATAATTGAAGAGCAACATTGGCAGCCGTGTAGGGTTTTTAGCGTGTATGTTGGCTACCCGCACCAGCAATATTCACTTGCTTGCGGGAACAAATGACAAGCGTATTCAAGATGGAAGCCAATGATGTACTGAACTCTGTTGCGCAGCGCATTATTATCAAGTTTTTATGCAAGGAAAGTGTAAAGGCGACTGAGATTCATCGCAGACATCAAGCACAGTTTAAGATCCTCGGTGTTTGAATGGTGCAAATCGTTTAATGATGGTTGTGTGTTGGCGTCAGATTTGCCTCATGCTGCGCGGCCTGCCACAGTATTGAACCCACACAACATTCAAAGAGTTGATGAGCTCATTCGCAGTGATAGGCACATATAGGTATGTGATTTATCTGAATTAGTGAACATCAGTGTCGAATGTGTTGAAAACATTATTCACAATTAGCTTAAATTTACGAAAGTGAGTTCCAAATGGGTGCCGAAGCAACTTTCGGATGAGCAGCGAGAAAGACGTGTTGAGGTGTGCAGAGAACATCTTCAGCGCTACAAACAGAATGGCGATGGGTTCCTGTCATTGACTGTGACCTCCGACGTGACTTGGCTTCAACATTACACCCCGGAAAGCAAGCTGGCCAGCATGGAATGGCGAGATACAACCTCGCCGCGACTAAAGAAGTTCATGACTCAACGCTCTGTGGAGAAAGTAATGGGCACTGTCTTTTGGGACGCGAAGAGACTGGTTTTCATTGTTTTTTTGGTAGGGCAAAGAGTAATAAATGCGGCTTATTAGAGCGATCTACTCACAAACAGTGTCAAGCCAGCCATCAGGTCCAAAAGGCGCGGTCAGCTGTCCAAAGGAGTGGTCCTCCTCCATGACAATGCCCGTCCTCATTCCGCACAGGTGACAACTGCTTCTCTCGCTGACTTAGGCTGGGAAGTACTGCCACATCCTCCTTAGAGTCCAGACTTGGCCCCGTGCGACTTTTACCTGTTTTGACCTCTCAAATCAGACCTGGGAGGCTTCACTTCAAACGAGGAAGTGATGGAAGCGGTGCAAACCTGGTTGCGCAGGCTACCAAAAGAATTTTTCACTGCAGGGATATGCAAGTTACCGGAACGATGGAAAAAATGTATTGAGAAGCAGGGACATTATGTTGAAAAATAAGCAAGGTTTGAGATTTTTTCAGCTTGTGTAGTAATGTTAAAAAAATAATCTCCAGATCATATTTGAACACCCTCGTATAATAAAAAAATATTAATCTTCTCTAAATATTCCATTCGCATTTTATATTTATTGATATAAGACTTCCATAAGATGGTGTCGCAGAAGCATGAAGTTTGGAGACCTCTAATTTATAGCTGCTTGCCCATTATTTCGATGTTGCTACACAAGTAGAACATATTATTATTTTTTTAAAATCTGATGTGGCCACCATGTGACTTTCTCCATACCTCTAATCAGCGCCGTAACTAGCTATTTTAGCACCCGGGGAAAACTACCAAATATGCGCCCCCTCCATAAAAAATTCTCTAATACCAATATTTTTACTATGGATTTTGGCTGAACAATTAATAACTAAAAATTAGCTATAAATGATATAATTTCTCACGATAGTTGTACATAATTTAACTACAGAAAGTATAAATATTTTAATATTAAAGAGTTATTTTACGTGATTTTAATGCAACAAACTCATCAATAACAGTCGAAATTTATAGTTTGTGCAATGTGTAATGTCTGGAATAAGTATAGTAGAGAAATCGCCCGACCTTGTGCCATGCAACCTCGCAAAACTTGCCATTAACAATTTTTGCGCCCGGGGTAGATGCACAGCTTGCCCCGCCCTAGTTACGGCACTGCCTGTAATATTTCTAAAATTTCAAATAGGTTAAATGATAATGAATATTTTAAGGAACTGCGAGAAAAATTTAAGGACGTTACAAAGAACAGAAATAGACTCATACTGTAGACTTCTTATATTGAATATAGCCAGGAATCTCCAACAATTAAGAAAATAAAAAGAAGAGTTACTAAGACGTAACGAAGCGTCAATTGTTAACAATAGTCGCCGGTAGGTGGTGGCAGCTAAATAATTAGTTTTAAAAATATTTTTTAAACAATGTATTATATGGCAAAATGTTGCAAACAAAGTTTGTAGAATATTAAATTTCCTACGACTATTATTCTAATACTATTTTACATTCATCAAATATTAAACAGATAGAATATATTCTTAACTATGGGTTGTACGCAGTCGATAAATATGAAAACCTAAAATAGGATTAAAATGAGAGGAAGAGAAATTTACTTAGGATTTGAGCGTAAATAAATAACTGGAAATCTTAGTTTTGAATATCGATATGAACACAAAAGTTAGGATTGAATGGGTGAGGCGGAAAGAGATGCTCGTAGAATAGTGTTCTGCACCGGATGGTGTTTTTTGTCCAGTATTTTATCTGTTGTTAGTTTTCGTGAAAATGGAATGACTTCATTTAACATCAGCTACCTACTGATGATGAGACCTTGGCTCTCGAAATAGGTATTTACTATTACTGGTTTCTTCTAAGCTCTCACTTAGCTTTACTTGTCTTCTATATGTCCTCACTTATACGGTTCGGAGGTAAAATTTCAAGTTGCCATTAAACCCCCTTTAAGAGCTTTCTTTTTCGAGTTTTTTGTCTTCGGGTGAAACATATTTTCCCATGTTATTTTACGTCATCTCTGCTTTCACCGTCTTTTATTTTCCCCGACGTGAATTAATATGTAGCCCGAAACTTTAATTTTCAGATCTTAGGGTTTCTATGACGTTGCCGTAATTTTCCCTTTTTGCATATTTTCACAGTTTACAAATTAGTCTGGGCCGATTTGCTGTTTATTGTATCAAGTGTTGCTTGATGTTGGTACTTTCGTTGATTATAACTTTTGTTCGCAACTTTCGCCGCTTAATATCCGGAAAACAAAATATAACTTGTGAGATCCGTCTGGGTACTCCACGGAGATGGAAAAAAGAGAGAAATTTAGAGGAGAAAAGGTAAGAGAGGGAGAGGATCGAATGGAGGTGGAGTTGTAACGCAGTCATATCTTTAAACAGTGAGCAAGCAGGAAACAATGAAGAGAGACCGAAGGTGACGGAACAAGTTGTAACCCGAGGTAATAAAGTGAGGAAAAGGATGCAATAACGATGGGTAGCAACAAAAATTAATGAACGAGACAAATATTAAGGCACGGAAAGAAATTTTTATTTTGGAGAAAAAAATGGAGAGAGTTACAGAAAGAATATTGTGACAAAATATGGAGGGAAATAAAATATTCCACGGAAATTGTTAACATTCCGAGTAAATTTAAGCCAATTACTAATACTTCGTGGTGGAATATTTGAATGTAAGAAGCTTACTTATGCAGAATAGCGTGTTAGTAAATTCGGCTAGAGGAATAACCTTTTAGATATCATTTTTAATTTATTAAAGTACTTTCTTTCTTTAGCATGCACGTCGTTGTTCACGAGGTAGACAATTTTTATTCTTATTATGTTTTAGAATGAATTGTATTTCTTAAATTCTTGAAACCTATATAAATGCAAGATATTACTCGCAAAAGATTTAATTGTAAAATACCAATGTATCTGGTAAATTTTCTTTCCTTTCTATTCCCCTTTTCGAAATACATTTTCAACTTTTCCAAATAAGGTGATTTTTTATTTGAATCCATTTAGAGTAGTCGATAAATATTATTCAATATATATAAAAACCAAGAAATTTTTTTATCAATCCACTCATGAAATAAATGAAAGTTTAATTTTTCCATAAAGAGCAAAAATATAATAACAGATCCTTGCGTGTCTAACCAAACGAAAATTTGATTAATGGAAAAGCAAAAGGTTGGTTATTATTAGTTTTTACTAGATTTTAAAATATATGAAAGAACTGTAAAATTGCAGTTTCGGCTTTCCAAACCGTCTATTCTCAATATGTTTGGCTAATTGGAGTATAACGAGTTATTTGATAAAAGTAGCATCGGTATCAATTTTTAAAGTTAATCTGCTGTATTAATAGCAAATGCTCGGATGATTTTAGTCCATATATTGATAGCAGATGAACTATTTGATCTATAACTACTTATTCTTACGACGAAAAAAATTCTTGTAAAAATTTTTATAATATATCTATATATATTTTTTTTTCTTACTCCGTCTACAACAACTTTCACCACGCACCACCAGACCGCGCCACTGACAGACCGTAATGCTATTTTAACAAACTTTCCGAGTAGGTAGAAGATTGAAATTTGGTAGGTATGTTTCTCTATTATAGTAAAAGTCATTTTCGAAACAAAAACAAAAAAAAACCGGGTTAAGGCGGGGACACACAGAATGCTACGCTTTGCTATGCTGCAGCACGACTTGGAACAAATAGATTGCTATGCCATGCTGTGCTATCACCATTCGTTTCGTACCGATTGAGGCTTCAACATGCCTCGTTCTAAACGCATGTATCCTTCTTATGTTTATAATAGTAGTAGTGAAAGTGAGGAAGAAGAAGCACTTTTGTAGGCTTTCGTCCTGGAAGATTAAGGGAATACACCGCAGCAACAAACGTTTATGGGTACATGATACCATATTAAACAGAGAAACTCTTGGGGAATTTCACCGTCTAATAATGGAACTTGAAAATGACGAAGAACAATTTAGGAACTATTTAAGACTGAAGAAGCAAGAATTTTATGAAGTTCTGTCTCTAATTCAGGATGATATTAAGAAAAAGCATACATACTGGAGGATGCCTATCTCACCCAAAGAGAGACTTGTGATATGTTTATGGTTAGTAAATAAGTTAATTGTGTGTATCTTTAAGGGAAGTATTTCATTTACTATCATTTTTGTCGTGTGGCATAGACAATAATTAACTGAAAGTCACATTGTCGGCTGGTGGATAGGGTTCGGGAGTACTCATTGATGTAGTAGCTGGACTTTTTGTGACATACGTTATTAAATTTTCCCTTTCCTGAGATAAATTACCTTCCTCAGCTGCCGTTACTGCAGTAAAGACTTTGCGTTTTACTCGCATTTACAAATACGCAGGAAGTTTCTTAGTAGTTTTGCACATAGATGCAAAAAACATGTTCATCGGGTCGTCAATTTTCTCTCCACTATTTTCCTTTTCTTGCCTTTTCGCATTCAGATACGATATCACCTTATCTGCACTGCTTGAGTATTGGTTGGTTTTGTTTCTTAACCCGCACATCCATTGTTGGAATTGTATCAGCTGTCCCACAGGTAGTGGGATCTGGTGTCACGCAGGAAACTGAGTTTGATATAACATACTCTTGGTCACCGGGGCAGTCTTGATTACCATTTGACTTATTTTGAAGGCAATGTTGAATTTCAACACCCTCGGTTTTTTCAAATAGCGATATGGATACTGTAAAAAATATATTTCTGTTAACATATGAAAGCTTTTGAAAGTATTTATTGTCCTTATAAAAAATAAACGTAAACATAGTAACTCACATTCTTGTGAAATATGACAGCAGAAATACCATGTTCTTCTGGTGTCTCCATTCCTTCACTCGTTTTGTTTCTTTTTGTCTCTTTATTGCCTCACGGAACGGAAACAGTCTCGCAGTTTTTTTCAGTTAGATTTAGCTTGTTTGCCTAAAAAAATCCATATATCTGGTGACGAGATAGAGTTCGATTTCTTTAGCCTACAGTTACAGAACAGGTGCTTCAATAATTTCTGTAATAGTAAATGTAGTTTGTGAAGCAATTTGGAATCGGATACAAATTAAGGTTCTACCACGGCCATCAACAAATACATGGAAGAAATTTACAAAAGATTTTGGCAATTTGTGGAATTTTTCCAATTGCATTAATGCTTTGGACGATATACACGTAGTTATCCTCGCTCCGCCCAAAACTGGATCGTCATTCTGTAATTACAAGATGACTTTTTTAATTGTCCTTCTAGCAGCTGTTGATGCACGACACCGTTTCACTATTATTGATGTGGGTGCTGAAGGTAAAAATAGCGATGTTGGAGTGTTTTCAAAAAGTTAATTCGGAGAAGCCTTCAAATATAGTCCATTAAAAGTGCCGGTTGATGAATCATTAGTATCATATGGTCAAAATATGGCCTTCGCTTTGTTTGCGGCGAAGCTTTCCCATTAAAGCGATGCCTTATGCGACCATTTCCCCGCGATCAGGTACAAAACAACGAGTCAAAAAGTTTGTTCAATTATCGGCTGTCACCAGTGAGACGTGTGGTTGAGAACACTTTTGAGACATTATTGTCCCAATTGGGTGTATATGAACGCTCATTAAAATGTAACGTACAACTTGTCGACGGAATTGTAAAAGCAATTGATTCTTTGTTTTCTTGCCATCTAAAGAAAGTCAAGGTATATTTGTTCATTGTTTTTATTTCACAAATAACTTTCCCGTTGAATTTCCACAGGCATCTCCCTAGTCTTGAAATAATTAGCTAAGAAATCCGGTCACGCTCGACTAATATAAACTATTTATGACTGACTGTAATGCTATTTTTAACACACTTTCCGAGTAGGTAAAAGATTGAAATTTGGTAAAAATGTTTGTTTCTTATAGTAAAGGCTCAAAACACTAGTGTTCGACTCCAGTAGATAATTTGTGTTTCCCATAAGATTACAAGTAAAAAGCGCATCAACTATCGCTAGCCTTACCTTTTTTTACATCTGTCAGGAATTGTCTAAGGTCACATCCTTGGAACATAACTTTGCCGTCAAATAGCCTGGAGCACTTCATAATGTCACGCAAGGTACGATCTAACGCTTCGAAGGCAAATTTGTGTGTCATTGGTGCCTCATCCTATAAATTCGCGCTGCCTGTTTGATCAGTTTAGCCAAATCGGACTGAAGAGATATGCTACACATTGAAAATTCGGTTAATTCCAGAGGAATTTTAAACCTTGAATGCGCCGTTCTTCCTCCGTCTGACAGCATTGATGTAATGCCAGATGATGTGACAGCCAACGCAATTTTTTTGCAAGATCGTACTTTTGCTAAAATTTTATTGAATAAATCTTGCCAGTTCTTCCAGATCCATCAACAAATATAATTTTTCCTTCTAGCGAATCTATGGATTTCACAACTGTTTCATATATTTCTAGTTACTTTGCATTCAGCCTTGGAATATTGTTTGCAAAAGGCTTTTCTGAATCTTGAAAATTGATGAACATATCCTCCTGTGTCAATCTTGGCACGCCTACAAAATTTTCTGTTTTAATTACGCTGATTTTTTTAGTGCACAATAATTAAATAACATTACAATAAGAGTAATACTTAAATACAATAATTAAAAATATTCCTGAATAAGTACAATATAATTTTTATAACTCACAAGATCAATGTCAATTTCAATTATTATTATAATTATGATATGCAAGTCTTTTAATATTTGAAACTGAAAAAATATGTTGTTTTGCCTTATCTCTTATTTACCTTGAATTCATTTCAATGTCATAGGCTTACGATATTGAGTTTGGCAACAATATCGGTCGCCATGGAAAGGCAAACGTTTTCATTCAAAAACCTCGAGATTTTGTTGTTTAAAGCTTTAATTTTGGAAAAATTCTATCCGTATTGGAAAGTTTACGGTAGAAAAATAAACATCATAAATGTTTTCGTCCTCAAATTCTGACGTTGTAAGATGATGTTTAGCAATTTTAATGTACAAATGAAAAATAGTCTACACTCATCTCCATGTTTTTAAATGGGGAAAATGAAAATAGAAAATAAAAAAATTATAAAATGAATCGGTTTTAAAGCCAGCCTACCACCCTATACTATTTATTGCGGTTAAATGACACCTTCGACTTGTCTCTACGTTATGTAGTTTTTGAGTTATCGAATCGCATATATACATACTCATACTTGGCCGGACTCCGCCTCAGACAAAATTATTTTTATATATAGTATGATTGGATTGAATCGATTCATGTTCACAGTATTTTGTTACCAAAAGATTCTTCTATGCATACTATTTTTATAATATATTTAAATATATTTGTACTGTAGTACAAAATTGTTGTTCAACTAACAATAATAACGGCCTTCTTTAGTTTGACGAATGCAAAAATGATGTGATAGCTCAAATGGTTCCGTTCATGAGATGCACTTGCATGGGATCGCCAGTGACCCCACTCGTATCAGATGTGATTTCTTCTCTTATTGGAAGGGTTAATTAGTTCGGGATCCGGAAAAAACGGCTACGTTTCAGAAGAGAAATTAAAATTTAATGGCCACTTCTCACATTTGCGCTGCATTTAAAGTCTTGGGTATAAATGTTTATTTTTGATGGTTAACATAACAACAATAAGTTGTTGATGGTTATTCTGGAGTAGTTTGTTTTGAGGTAGAACGGATAAATTTGCAATTATGTTTGGCATGGACGCATGCTTCCGTAATTTTTACCCTGGAACGAAAAATGTGAATATTGATGAAGTATGAATTACGTACACTTGTATTTTTGAAACGACTTGAAAATTCAGAATTAAATTCGCATTTCTTTAGTATATTTTAGACCGCGTAATACCCATTTCTTTCCACCGATTGATTATTTTATCCTGTAATTTTGCTTTATTCTGAATTGAATATATGCTGCAATTTACGTATTTTCCTCTTCATGATCTCCGGTAGTGAACTGTTTTCTGAGTGCTAACAGCCCTCTATGCTGATGTGAAATACATTTTGTATAACATACACAAACACCCTGTTTGCATAATTTGTAACATTTAATAAGCTTAATCTCTTATTAATGGTAGCTCCAAACTTTGGATATTTACAGTATTTTGTGCGTAACGAGAATGCATTAGTTCCATCAAGGAGCGCATTTTTCATTGATTTTTATTTCGAAAATTAAGAAAAATCTTGCACAAATATTGATTTATTTCATCGTGACTAAGTTTATCTCTTTTAACCCTCCGGCACACGCAATCATTCTGAGAGATACATGAGTCATGTTCTTGTTTACATCTCGTAACTCATTAGCTTACAGACGCTGTGAGTTTTTATCAGTTTAGCTCAAACCTTCTCACTGCTAATGTCTCTTTTCCACTGCAGCGTCTGAGTTTGTATCTCGTGGATACATTGCGTGCTATTGCGTTAGTATTGAAGTAGTGTCAAAATTTTCGGCATGCCTTCGGAGAAACGTGTTTTCAACTTAGAAAATGAGCAAGATGCTGAGAAGATTAGGGAAATTTGTTTTTCAACTGAAAATGATGGATAAAATATAGATTATTTTGGTGACAGAGACAAGATGAAGAAGAAGTTCCACAGCAGTGTACCAAAAGAAAGCGCTGCGTACCCTGCAACATTACGAAAAGAACTAGGTTGACCAAGTATTGTTGTAAATTTATTGATTCATATATTTGTTTAGAACATGCCAATATGATTTGTTCAAATTGTAGTGAAAATCAAACATATGGCTCAGGTTCTGATTCCGACATGTGTATTTTAAATATCCCAGCTATCATCAAACAAATATTTCTAGTTATAACCAAATTTGGTACATATATTTCTTCTTTATTTGTTCATATTGTTAAATTTTGGTTTAAATAATAAAAAATAAATATTTCCTTATTCAAGATGTAATAATGAAAAATTGTTTGGAAACATTTACTAAGTAAATCCAATTTATAAAAATAAACAAAACATGGATACCTTGACAAGTGTAGTACCATTAATATTTGCCTAAGAATATTATGTAGCTCACAGATACATGCGTGTGATAAGGTCCCTTTGGGCCCTGCGTGTGCCGAAGGGTTAACGACGTGCGACCGCTTTCTGTTTACGGTTACCGAGATAAGTAAAAATATGACGCAGTGGACCGAGTTGAACGATGCCTCTCTTGCGGCACCAGCCAATTCATTATCCGACGATGCTGTCGCAACACCTGCACGGTATAGGGAGAGTGAGTTAAAAATAGAGAAGGCGAAGGCAGGCGGAAAGTAAAGAGCTTTTAGTGGCAAAGTGGAAAGGGAAGAAGAATATTAGGAGTAGACGGTAAGAGAATAGAGGTGAAGTACGTATTAGAGACGGAGAAGGAAGGAATAACAGAACATGGGGTGGGTGATACGGAGCAGAGTGTGTAAAATAGTGGAAGCAGCCAGCAATGAAGGGAGCAGAGAATCCAAGTCGGAAGGAGTAAAGGCGAAGAGACGGCAGGAGTACACAGGGATCGTTTTCTGCGGATGAAAAAGGATGAAAATGGGGGTGGGGAAATAGGACGGGGCTTTGGTTAGTGAAAGGGAGATTGAGGGTAGAAAAAGAGGGAATGAATGGAAGCGTGCGATAAATTCATATGCGTCATTCCTTATCACGCGGTCTAGGCGATTAGCCAAGCGCACGAATTCCCTTGGCAACAGTAAATTATTAGCGATAGCTAAATATGAATGTATATATTCTGAATATTCACAGTTAATATTAAGGGTAAATGATAATTTCTGAAACTAACATTACACAAAACCATTTCATAAGCTAAAACAACCTAAAGTGAAGATCAAAAATAAATTTGAGTTGACGTAGCGCATTATAATTATATCGTGATTCTAATGTGTCTATATTTCGCCTCGACTGTTTTATTTAGATTATTTTAATATTTTTGCCTAAAGAACGATAGTATGGATCTTCAATTTAACCCAGTATGATTCGTGTTTAATGTAAAAATCGTACACATTAAACATTCATTATCATTGTTTCGAGCAAGGTATTTATTTACTCAGTCTTGTAAATTGTTCATAGTAGTAATTTCCAGTCCATTTGAATAACAGAATTATGCAATTTTGTTTATTTTTTCTCCTTCTATGTAAATGCTTGCGTTAGCATTCCGTGAAATTTATTGGCAAAATATCCTCTGATCTTAATAATTAACGTATGATTTCTAGGTGAATGATAAGTTCTTCGATGCATGTGTATGATTGCTTTCTTAGACGGGTTTGAAATCGGTCACTATAATATGTTATAATAGAGGGGAAATACACAAGAGTGGTTCAGATGGACATGTAAAAGCGAATAACAATTTGTAAGGATGAGTTTAATTAAAATATTTTGAATAGGTAAGTTAATTTGCTTTAGTTGACCGTCTTGAGTGTGATTGCCATTTGTTTGCACAGTTGATACTTAAAATAATGATAATTAAAAATGTCTGGAAAGTTATACTAATATTGAGATGAGATTAGTTACAAAAATTTATAAATAGCAGGTTGGCTAACGTGTTAGATGAGAAATATGCTACAAAGAAGTGTATGAATGGGTCAGAAAGTTTTAAAATGATGTTCATAATCTTGAAGGCGCTACTCGGGCTAGCCAGGCCAATCTCATAGTCACGTCTGACAACATTCCTACTGTTTAATTACTTAAGTTTAAATATCTGCATCGTGAGGCGTCTTCACGCCCACTTTATTCTCCAGACTTGTTTCCAAGCGATTGTAATCTCTTTTTTACTCTTCAACGAGGCATTAAATGAAAAGTATTTGCATCTTGTCAATTGGATTCGCACAGCAGTGCATCAGTTGCTCAGAAAGCAACCAAAAATAAACTTGGACGTAATCCAGGCATTAGTTTCGTGTTGGAAGAAGTGTTTTGAAAGAGAAGTAAACGATGCCGATAAATGAAGAGATGCCTTAAACGAACCTTCTATAAATTGTTTTTAATTTAACTTCTGCTTTTTTAATTTGGCTCATTCCCGTAGTAAAACTGCATTTTTCCATTCAAAGTAATTTTTAATAATATAATAATATAATGTATTGAGGATATGCTTTCTATCGAGAGTATGAAATTGTTCATCATTTAAATGATGCCACTACGTGTGATGCTATTTATTATTTCCACGTTTTATTTTATATTACCTTATTATTTTTCTGCCATTTCCAACGTCACTTCCTCTATTCTATTTCTCAATCAGAGAATCTCATTCCAAAATTTTCGACACGTCAAACGCAAGAGTGAACGTCGTATCATGCCCACTTCCTCTCTCCCATCTACGTCTACCCATCATCACCGTTTATCGACCGTCACTCATCAACAATAACTATTTATCATTTCCTTTCTCCCTTTCACGCCGTATTTTATATTCTCTTAATGTCCTTATCTTTATATCTTCGCTTATTATTTCATCATAAACTCCTATACATTGTCGGAAATAGAAATCACTATTTGTTTTTATCATACAATCGTGTTTCAATTTCCGCTGGCGTGAAAAACTCGTTTTTACTATCCATGTCTTAATTTACAAAATCAATTGAAATAAACTGCCTATTTCAGGATCTCCTCTCTCACCTACACCGAAATCTGTCTCTGTAATATTTGTCTCTTGAAATATTTATTCTTCTTTTTAAGAAGCTCTTGTTTCTCGTATGTATTAGGATTTACGTTTTGATGCCGTATATGAAATGAGATGTTTTTCATATTTTTTAATTTTTCTGACGGCTCATCTCTACTTGTAATTATATTTACCTGAACTACTTATTGTTAGAAAGGTGGCATTCAGCGAAAACCTTTATCAAAGAGAGAACACGACGCCGGTACATCGACCTCATAGGCGGCCTTTTCACAAAACCCTCCGTATTGGATTAAGAAAACGACGCCAAAATGTGTCTCGGTGAGTTTCAATTTTGGCCTACTAGACAGGCTTGGGTTGAAAGTTCAATAGCGAGACTGTTTTATTCAAAGAAATACGACTTCTATATCTTCAGGGAATAATTGATATCGATTCTCGAGATTGGAGTGCAGATATTTTTTTAAATAAATAATTTTGTCAAGTTTATTTATTTATGCATCTAATCCGTGAGAAAATGCGATTTTTTAGACCCTTGATTTTTATTCCACGGGATACTTTTGGGTTCGACCAATTCCAGCGACCCGCCGGACGAAATTTTTCCACATTATTATCACAAAATATCCTACATCAACAGATAATAATAATTATTATTTTTTCTAAATAAGTGGGAATAATAAAATCCAAATTAATGAATTCTTAAATCGTTTAAATAATTGGCTTATGAAATAATTCACTGATGCTAATTACCGATCCTTACAGGAAATAATAACTTTGTTGCAATTTCAAGTAAATTAAAATCTGGCTAATTCGACGATAAAATATAGTTTTTTATTAAAGACTTCCTTTCTTTGGGCGTAACTTAGCATTAATGAAACGGAGCGATATCGTCCATATTCCTATAATTTCCAAATGTACAGCTGCACATCGGCTGCGAATTACTGATCTAATGAAAACTCGAAGGGAGCGATCAAGAATGTTTGCCATTTATGGCAGTATAATTTTGAAATCTTTCCCTTAACTTATGGTGACCAACCGTCACAAATTTGGAGGGACAGTCACTCCTTTTCGTACCAAGTCTCACTTTGTTGAATGTTCCAACGTTTGTCCCACTTTCTGAAGAATCATGGTTTATATCCCAAACAATCATTTAAACCTCCTCGAAACATCCTCATTGGCCACACCAAGCTTTCTGATATCTATCTAAGACTGATTCATCAATAAATGCACCATAATGGCTGGTTCACACTAGAGCGACGGTCGCGGCCGGGACGCAGATTGAGCTAGGACTCTTTCCTGGGAAACCATTCACATTTGTAGGTTAGGCCTCGGTCGCGGCACGGTTGTATTCCTGCCCCATTTACAGCGTGACGTAGTTTATGGATGTCTTTAACTACTAGTTACTACTAGTAGTAGAAAGATTCAAGCTCACTTCGGCTTTCACCGAGTATTGCCGATAGTAGCCGAAGAGGATAGGACTCGAAGGGGCTTGGGACCAAAGTTGCCTCCTTCGGCAACCCAAGGAGTTCGTGCCGAGGCCGGACCGCGTCCTCCCCTACAAGTGTGAACGCATTTGGGCCTTCTCCATAGAAACCCCATTGAAAATAGGATTTTTATATTTGGTCTAAAATGTCCCAACCGCGACCGTACTCACACCGTCCAGAGCGAACCTCCTTATAGTCTTTACAAATTTGAAAATGGCCCTTATTAGCTTCCTGAATGATTGGTCCCTTTACGAATCGTTCTTTAGAACCCTGCTCTCGTACATACATTCACACGAGTTTCTTTCTTTATTCCGTCAGTTTCTCCGGTGAATTTTCCGAATCGAAATTACTCTCTTTCGCCATTCTCATACAACTTGTAGAATTACATCCTTTAATAACTATAGCCTTAAAGAGTTTTTCTTGTTGAAATTATTTTGCTTTTACTTGATGCATGAAATTTAAATCCAATATCAGATAGCAGTTCTGAATTATTTCCCAGAAAAATGTTATACGCATAATGTAAGTAGGAATCCGGGCTTCACACGGTTTCGATTCTTTAGTATACCTGCCGAAAAACTATTTTCGCAAATCCACATATTTAGCCTTATGTTATATCTCCTCAATTTACAACCTAATTAGAGAATTCAAACGTCTATTTCTCACTCTGAAAATTATATTTGTCCATCTCATTCTTAGGTTGAATATTTCTCGATAGCAATTCTGCTCTCACTGCTCTAAGCTACACTTTGCTTCAGACGAAAAGATGAAACGTACAAGCGAGGGCGTGAAGAGCGGCAATTCCAAGAAGTTTTAGTTGTAACGGAACTCGGTGTGTGGTCTTCCATTGGTTTATAGTTATACTCTGCTTGCTCTCTATTTCCTCCTTAACTCCTATCCAAAAATCGATTTAACGCCTCCTTTGATAGAGAGTAAGCAGAGAAGAAGGATAAAAGCGTCCCATACACGGTTAAATTTGGGACAGAAGAAAAGACGGTTGTTTTTTTGTAATAAACTCCCTTAAAAATAATAATAAAATAATAGCATATGGAACGAGTGAGCCCTTTTAAAAATGGGACTAAGCTTTTGATGTTTGTCGTTGACTTTTTTACGGATGTTTTATTGTCTCATGGGCTCAGATGCGCAAAAAATTGTTTCATAAGTATTTCTTTGCTCTTTTTTTTTCAACAGAGAGTGATTCTCATTTTTGGCAGCAGGAGGAAGTAAAAGGTATGAAATTCTCCGTGAAGGCTATATGAAATAAAGAATAGGCTTCCGACTGAATGTTTCCTCAGTCCCCCTACTAAAAAATCTTTCGTCTTTAATAAAATGCTGCCCTTGTTTGCTCTCTCCCAAATCCTTGTCAGAAGGGTAACAAAATGGATATCATCATCATCATGCTTCTGTCCGAAGACAGGTTTTAACTGAATCGCTGCCTCCATTTCTCTCTTTCCCTAGAAGCCTCTTTTATACCTCTATAAGTATTATATCCCTGCTTTATATTATCTAATATTCCTATTCTTTTTCTCCCTCTTCCTCTTCTTCCACTAATTTTTCCTTCTAAGATCGTCCTTTGTAAACACTGTCTTCTCAATATGTGCCCTATCCAATTTGCTTTTCTTTTCCTGATTGTTTTTATTAGCGTCCTTTCTTCTCCCACCATTTCTAATACCTCTTCGTTTCTCTTCCTCTCTGTCCATTTCACTTTCATCATTCTTCTCCATACCCACATCTCAAAACTTTCTAAATATTTTTCCTCCTTTCTCCTTACCGTCCACGTCTCTGCACCATAAAGAGCTATGCTCCATTTGTAGCATTTTGCTAATTTCTTCCTTGTTTCTAAATTTATTTTCTTGCTTGTGAGAAGCTCCTTCTTCTCGTTAAATGCTGCTTTTGCCATTGCAATCCTACTTCTGATGTCCTGTGTACTACTTCCATCCTGTGCTAAAATACTGCCGAGATATTTGAAACTATTTACTTGTTCCAATTTTTGGCCATTTACCATTATATTTAATTCTTTATGTTCCTTTGAAACCACTTTCGTTTTTTCAGCATTGATCTTCATTCCATATTGTTGGCCAACCTCCACTAGTCTGTCTGTCATCCTCTGAAGCTCTTTCTCGCCTTCTGCTATTAAGCCCTGATCATCTGCGTATTTCATGGTGGTAATACTTTCACCTCCTATCTTAAATCCTTTCTCTTCCATCAACGCTTCTTCTGTTATTGTTTCTGCATAAATATTAAATATCGCTGGTGAAATAGGACAACCCTGCCTCACTCCCCTCCCTATTGAAGTACTTTCTGTTTCTTCTCCTTCAACCCTGACTCTAATCTTTTGATCAAAGTAAAGGTTTTTAAGCAGTCTTTTATCTTTCCAATCTATTCCTATTTTGTTTAAAATACCCAGCATTTTATCCCATTTCACTCGGTCAAAAGCTTTCTCCCAATCTACAAAACAAAAATACATACCTTTATTGACTTCCAGCGCTCTTTCTGTCATCATCCTCATACATCCTATAGCATCTCTAGTCCCCCTTCCTCTTCTAAAACCAAACTGATTATCTTGCAGCTCCTTTTCTATTTTACATTCAATTCTTTTGGTTATTATTCTGGTTAGAACTTTAGCTGTATGAGAAATTAAACTAATAGTTCTGTAATCCTTACAACATTTTGCATTGTTCTTTTTCTCCAGTGGTACCATCACAACATCTAAAAAATCTTCAGGCCATATGCCAGTATCATATACTTGGTTAAAAAATTTTGTGAGTTGCTTAACTGCTTTAGACCCCAAAACCTTAAGAACGTCCACGGGTATATCATCACTCCCAACAGCCTTCCTTCTTTTCATGTCATCAATTGCTCTTTTAACTTCAGACTCGAGAATACTTGGTCCTAGCTGATCTTCTTCCACATCCTCTTCTTCATTTAATTCAATATTTCTTGGCTTTCCTTCTTTGTCATATAGAACCTCAATGTATTCTTTCCAGACATTCTTTACATTGTCTGGCTCCGATACTATTTTACCACTTTTTTTCATGATTCCTTTACGTCCTATCTTTCTTGCTTTTTTCTTGAATAGTTCCCTTGCTTTGCTATACATGAGGTCTGTTTTACAAATTCTTTCACATTCGACAATCTCCTCGCATTTCTCATTTATCCACTGTTCTCTGGCTTTATCTGTTTCCCTTCTTAAAGCATTATTTAACTCCTTGTACTTTCTTTGGCCTTCTTCAGTGTTTATGTTCTTCCACTTTCTCCGCTCTTCCATTTTTTGCAGCATGGCTGCTGTGATCCAGGGTTTTTTGTTTCTTTCACCCGTTATCTTTCCTACCTTCTTTTCCATTACATCTTTAATGTTGCTATGGATGTATCTCCACTCCTCATCTACATTCTTCCTATTTTCTTCAGCTCTCCCCCCCAGCCTTTCCTCCAGCTCAGTCATGATAGCCTCCTTGTTTTTAAGGAGTTTCTCTAAGTTCCATTTCTTGTTAACTCTTATGTTTCTCCTAACGCTCTTCAGTCTACATTGTATATTTGCCACCAATAGGTTGTGGTCAGAATCGATATCTGCCCCTGGTAGTCTTTTCACATTTTTAATGCTATTTCTAAATCTTTCATTGACTAGTATGTAATCTATCTGGTATTGTCTCTGGTCTCCTGGGCTTCTCCATGTGTAAAGTCTTCGCTGGTGATGCTTAAACCATGTATTAGTTACAATTAATCTATTTCTATGGCAGAATTCCACAAGTTTATCCCCTCTTTCATTTCTCTTCCCTAGTCCATATTTTCCCACTATGTTGTCTTCCTGTCCCTCTCCGACTACACTATTCCAATCTCCCATTACTATGGTGGTGATCCTTCCTTTTCCCTCCTCCTCCAATATCTCCATAATCTGTTCATACATTTCATCTACTTCGTCGTCGCCAGCATTAGTTGTTGGCATATACACTTGAATTATAAGCATTTCCACTGGCTCCATCTGGAGTTTTACGGCTATTAATCTATCATTAACTGTCACTACCTTACTAATTCTTTCAGCTATCTCTTTTCTCATTATAATCCCCACTCCCCTTTCCTTTTTCTCCCCTCCCGAGTAAATAATCTTAAATTCGTCTGAATTTATCTCGCCTTCTCCTTCCCACCGGACTTCACTAAGACCTACTATACTTACATTATTCCTTCTCATTTCCCTTTTTAGGTTCTCTAGTTTACCCCCTGAATTCATAGTCCTAACATTCCATGTGCCTATTTTTAATTTCTCACTACTTGCTTTCTTATTAATCTTACATTTCCTCTGTGCATCCCCTAGGGTAGTCCCCACCCGGAGATCCGATTGGGGGACTATTTTACCTCCGGAATATTTTACCCCAGAAAGATCCATAGAGGTATTTTCAGCTTTTCAGCCTATCATGGGAAATATAATGAGGTAGTTTCCCCTTGCTTTCCTCATCGCAGTTTCACAGAGTGATTACCCATCTGTAGCTGTTCAGATCCACATGATCACCACCTACAGAGGTACTGTGCAAGCTGCTGCCCTTGCACAGGGGGATGTAAAACCCCCAAGACTGCTTCTTAGTCTGACTCTTCCCCTCAGACCTTTCCGGCTTGGATGGTCCTACCAGGAGAATTATCTCCCGCCGGCATAGCTCTTTAGTTCGTAAGAGTACACAAACCCTCCCACCTCTGTAAGGTTATGCAGTCCTTAGGGAGGGAAAATGGATATAACGCTCGGAAAATTTAACAGAACTTTTCGGAAGAATATTATCCGTAAAGCCAAAACAATAGATCGCCTTTCATTTCAAGATCCGCTTTTGGATGGCAGCTTTACAATAAATCGGCAATTTTTTTGATGCTATGATCCTCGTAAAATTTTTATTGGTTTTCGTGACGGTAAATAATTTTAAATCGGTGGTTTAAGAAAGGTAATATTCATTATTTCATTGAATCAACTATGCGAATTGAAGTAAAACTGGTTGTCCTACGCTTCTTTTCGTCAAGTTTGAGGTAGTCATTTCATTAAACAAGTTTTTGTGCATAAAATATTAATGAGATTCCAAAAATCTTCCATAAAACATTAAAATGAAAAAATAAGAACGGAAAGCGAACTCAATTTTGTTTCCATTTCTCATTCGGCATCTGTTCTCCAATTTCATTAAAATGACAAGTCCATTACACAGCTTACGTTTGATTCATCTTTGCATCAATCCTCACCCTATTCAACCTAGCTTATCTTTTTTTTCTATCATCCTCTTTATCTCTCGCGTTGCGGTTATTCGACGACTTTCTTGGCTAGAATAAAATGTGCTATAAAAATGTATATTGGTCGGATTCAACGACTCAATTTCGCCCATAATGTCCCACCTCGTTAATTCTTTCTCACATTCCTTTTCACTCACCGTGCAATCGCTTTTTATATAGACGCTCTAAAATGATATCAGCCTAATCTTGGTAGTCATAAATTTCTTAATTAAAATACAGTACGTCAGTTGTACGAAAGAAATTTTATTAAGACGAAAATTAACGTATTTAAAAGCAAACAAAAAAGCCAATTAAGTTACGACGTGAAATCAGTTGTTATTTTTAATGAATATTTTTTAAATTATCCATTCTTATTTTCTGTGTTACGTTAAAATATGTATAAATACATTTTATTTTAAAATTTTTTAAAATTTGTTGTGCAATTCAACGTATATTTTTATTCGATTAATTGTAAAAAATCAAAATTCTTAACTACGTCCATTCTCAGTTAACTTGGATACCCGACGCTCTACGGCGTATAATTTGCGTGTGTTAGTTTATGGATGGTTTTCAATGGGACCACCAATTAATGTTGAATTTGACTGCTTTTAAGTTATATTTATGTAATTATCTATCGACCGAAAATCTTCCTTCCTCATTTAGCGTATCATGCAAACACATTCAAACCGTCTCCTATCAGCCATCTTGTTACATAGATTTAGTTTTCTGCATAGCTTTCTTTACTACACTTCCATTCACTTTATCTTGGTGTAATCTCGATCCTCTCTACAATTAATCTTTCATCTGCGACTGACATTCCAGTTTTGAACTGCCACACTCTTTCCTGTAATCTCATTCTTGCATTAATCTGACCTCAACCACTCAACTAACATTTGTCTTCTCTCGTTTCTCTCTCGTATATACATTTAATACTTCTTACTCTCTTCTCCCTCACTCCTCGATCCTTGCTCTACAACTTGTCTTGGTTAAAAATAGGAATTTTCAAGAATACTGACGTTGAAAAATACACCGTTGAACTTAGTTCTCCTTATGCTGCGCATAACGTCAGTAAAATAAATTTAACGATTCCGTGATAAATGAAAGCATTTTTCATTTTCACAACTTCTTATCCCAATCGCTACTTGTTGCTGGAGCGATCCCTTCAAAATAAGTTTATCCCTCTTAAACCTCTTCGTTTCGTCGCATATAATGACTATACCTGCTTCTCACCCCGTCACCGTCCTCTTCCCTGCTTTCATTCCTTTCACGTTCATTTTATGTAATTCCCTACGATCCCTCCTTTCCTTTTGGTTCCTCGCTCCTCCATTTTTTTCTCCACAGACCTCCTTCGTCGCGACCGTACCGCAGAATCTTTACAAAAAACCTTCCCCATCCATCATTTTCACTTTATTCGCCCAGTAGAAATCAACTTCTTCCCAACTTCTCAAAGATGAATTGTGGTAAGCCATGACAAATGGATTGGAAGCAATCCACGGGTGAAGAATAACTTCCCTCGGTGTACTTTTCCGAAATCTCTCTGAGGAAGATGTTTTGGAAAAAACCGACAGCAAAAGAGTGAAAGGTGTGGTAATATCAACTTGTGTGTGAGCATATATATCTATGTGTGTGTGTATATATATATATATATATATATATATATATATATATATATATATATACATACACACACACACACACACACACATATTCTGCAAGAATTTCATCTCACCTTGAAAAAACATTCGCTTTTCAGAGAGATATTTCACCATTGGAAATAGTTTTTTAATTCTAAAGATTTCCCCTCTGCACCGATTTTCGCTCTTTCCTTATGTAAAAATAAGAGATTAAAGCAATCTCTAAAATTTGCAATCGTAAGAATATTATACTTTTTCCACAGTAAGATACTAAAGCCACATATTTCTGCCAAATTTTAAAACTGTGGCTTATCTAGCAGTGAAATAATATTTTTCTATTTGTTTAAATTTAAAAAACGTTAACAGTCGCAACAGCATATTCATCAAGATTTTCAAATGTTTATTTTGGTATGTGAACTATTCTATATAACATTAAAATTTCAGCTCCAACACGACTACCTTTTTTCACAATTCTGTAATATTTCCTGTTTTTGGATTTTGACGTCGTTATAAGTTTACACCGTAGTTTTAAATCAATTGCATTATAAAACAATTCATTGATTCTCTTTAGAAGCAGTACATTAAGCTATTATTATATACAGTTCATCAACTCCAATAATTAAAAGGAGTAACGTTCTTTTATTTAATAACATATATCGCGTTTTAAAATTACGACGTCATCATATGTATGTCTTTAGTTGATATCAATGGAACAATAACAATTTCTCTATTAAGAAGCATTAAAGCGATGCTATTATAATACGGTTTGCTAATTACCATTGAAAAGCTGTTTGCTGTGGTTGCTGAAGTTCTCTATTGCCGAGCATCTGCCATTTTCCGATTAAAAACATATTTATTCGTCAATTCGGCACTGATTTGAATTTAGGCTGCAAAAATAAGAAACCTCATTCTTTTAGCTATATAAATGTTTTAGTCCTGAGTTTCTAACTGAATTGTAACTAATTTAAAATGCACATTTATGAAACTCGGCACAGATTTCCATGTTTTTCTTATGGAGAATCGAAATGGAACATTGGGGTAAAAAATTCCCCCTTAAAAGTTTAAAAAATGGGAATTTTGATTGCTCTGGTGGGTTCTATCTAACAACCTATCCTCCGGCCAAATTTCAGGCCCGTGACATATCTGAAAGTACCGTAGGTTTTATATATATTATATCATTCTATATAGACGTTCCTTACAGAGGAGGAGGAGGAGGAGGATATAACATACTAGTAGTTGGTGCTTGCATACTGCAAGCACTAAATCTAACCTTGAAAAAACATTCATTTTTCAGAGAGACATTTCATCAATAGAAATATTCTTTTAATTCTAATGATTTCACCATCGCAGCGATTTTCGTTTTTCCAACATGTAAAACTAATAGTTAAAAACAAACCCCAAATGTTGAAATTTTAAATTTAGGTACTACGGGATGAACTAGGAAGCTGAAATTTTCAAATTATTTACAGAGTAGTATATTTGCACAAATAAACATTTCAATTTTACCATATATGAATTGCGGCGGCCGTTAGAAATTTTGTAAATTTAAACAATTAGAAAAATATTATTTTACTTCTGGAAATGCTACAACTTTAAAATTTGGCTAAAATGTGTAGCATTGGTACCCCATAATGGAGAGAGTGTAAAATGTTAAAAATTGCAACATTTGGGAATTGTTTTAAACTATTATTTTTACATGTGGTAAAAAGGAAATTCACTGCAGAGGTGAAATCTTTAGAATTAAAAGACTATTTGTAATGATGAAATGTCTGTCTGAAAAATGAATATTTCTTCAAGGTGAGTTGAAATGCTTGCAGTATGCAAGCACCAACTACTAGTATGTTATATCCTCCTCCTCTGTAAGTGTCGTCGATATATAATGATAGGAGGTTACTAATGTCCAGCCCAAACTACAACAGCTAGGGAGCTGAAAGTTTTAGTTTTTGTAGATATGATGGAAAAACCTTCAAATAAAATGAGACTTTTTACCTAAGTGACATGAGTTCGACTCCAGAAATTCCGAAAGTTGCGTTTTTTCCCATAAGAAAAGCATTGCTCCATTTTTGTAAATTAATTATGGGCACTTGCCGGTAAGCCAGGAAAATGAAGTTTTCAGTGTTGCTAGATGGCCGCAATATCCATTAGGAATTATTGTCACTTTTGCTTACAGTGTCTTGGGTTCGACTCCAGAGACCTCGGAATATCTCCCATAAGTTAGCATGGGAAAACGCAATCCA
The DNA here is from genome assembly GCA_028673005.1 of Tanypteryx hageni. Classification (NCBI taxonomy): domain Eukaryota; kingdom Metazoa; phylum Arthropoda; class Insecta; order Odonata; family Petaluridae; genus Tanypteryx; species Tanypteryx hageni. Next base: position 183,559,971 of record CM054112.1, on the reverse strand, counting down.
GTGTGTAGACCAATCTATGAAGTTTAGGAAACTGAAATTTTGCAAAAGTATAGAACTTTTCTCATAACCAACTACTGATAATTTTCAGGGGTTATTTTAACCCCATTTGAACATTAAAGTTTAATAATTATTTAGGTACTACGGGATGAGCTAGGAAGCTGCAATTTTCAAATTATTTACAGAACAGTGCATTTGCACAAATAAACATTTCAATCTCTCCATATATATATTGCGGCAACCGTTAAAAATGTTAAAATTTTAAACAATTAGAAAAATATTATTTTACTTCTAGAAGTGTTAAAACTTTAAAATTTGGCTGAAATGTGTAACATTAGTACCCCATAATGGAGAAAGTATAAAATTCTTAAAATTGCAACATTTGGGGATTGTTTTAAACTATTATTTTAACATGTGGGAAAAACGAAAATCGCTGCGGAGGTGAAATCTTTAGAAATAAAAAAATATGTGTAATGATGAAATATCTGTCTGAGAAATGAATGCCTTTTCAAGGTGAGATGATATGCTTGCAGAATGCAAGAACCAAGTACTAGTATGTTATATCCTCCTCCTCCTCTGTAAGAGTCGTCGATATATCATGATAACAGGAGGATACTAATGTTTAGGCACTTCGAGATGTGCTGGAGATTCAAAATTTTTTTGTTAGGTAGGATTTTTTGCAAAAATGACTAGAAGAAAAGCTTGAAAAAGTGCAACAATGCGGCCGCTAAAAATTCACAATTGTTTAAACAATTTTTCAAGGTTAATGTATTTCCGCATGTGCTACGGAGTTGAAATTTTTTTATAACTAGAATTCTTAAAAAAACTAAATAAGCATTATACAAATTTTGATATTTTAATTTGTTTAGCAGTTAAAAATTCTTAAATTTTAAACAAATAGATAACTGTTTAGGTACTACGGGATGAGTTAGGAAGCTGAAATTTTCAAATTATTTACAGAGTAGTGAATTTGCATAAATAAACATTTCAATTTTACCATATATGAATTGCAGCGGCCGTTAAAAATTATTTAATTTTAAACAATTAGAAAAATATTATTTTACTTCTAGAAGTGCTGCAACTTTAAAATTTGGCTAAAATGTGTAGCATCAGTACCCCATAATGAAGAAAGTGTAAAATTTTTAAAATTGCAACATTTGGGGATTGTTTTAAACTATTATTTTTACATGTGGGAAAAACGAAAATCGCTGCGGAGGTGAAATATTTAGAATTAAAAATATATGTGTAATGATGAAATATGAATAATGAATGGTTTTTTTATGTTGAGATGAAATTCTTGCAGTATGCAAGCACCAAATACTAGTATGTTATATATCATTATATATCGACGACTCTTACAGACATACTAGTAGTTGTTGCTTGCATACTGCAAGCATTTCATATCACCTTGAAAAAACATTCATTTTTCAGACAGACATTTCATCATTACAAATGTTCTTTTAATTCTAAAGATTTCACCTCCGCAGCGATTTCCGTTTTCCCCAAATGTAAAAATAATAGTTTTAAACAATCCCCAAATGTTGCAATTTAAATTTTTTTACACTTTCTTCATTATGGGGTACTGATGCTACACATTTTAGCCAATTTTTAAAGTTGCAGCACTTCTAGAAGTAAAATAATATTTTTCTAATTGTGAGATTAAATGCTTGCAGTATATAAGCACCTTCCACTAGTATGTTATATCCTCCTCCTCTGTAAGGAACGTTTATATATAATGATATATTCGAGTAGTTGGTACTTGCATACTGCAAGCGCTTTAAAAAATCACCATACACCTACATATAAACTCGTAAATAAATCAACGCGATCTCCAGGGCAACAGCACTTCAGTCACGTGGAGCATATATGTATTAAATAATAAATTCCATGAGTAATAGCATTTTATTTATACTTTCCCGTGAAATTAGGTGAACTATACGTAATCTTCAAATTCTCCGGCAATCTGCTCGTGCCCAAGTTAGTGATTCAGATCGCACTGCATGAGCAATAGGAATAATCATCATTAACACAATATCCTATACATTAAATTTATGGAAAAATTAGGATATTTTGTGTTGAGATTATGCCATCATCACCCATGCCTTTAGCGCGTATTTGGACAAAAAATATCGAGAAATAGGTATGACGCCATTATATTTGGCAATAGAAGAGAATTGAAATTTCTCAAAAAACTACGAAACACAACATTAAAATACTTTTCATGTTTTAATGTCACCGCTAACAGGGTTGCTTCTCCTATTGTGATCCCTTATAGCCCTGGAGAAAAAAACCTATTCGCTCCTTTCTACAGTCGATAACCCAAATTTAATCATCATGTTTGTTTTTTCAGTAGTGCGTGAGAATAGCAGTTATCTATGATACCCTCAATCACAGTGCGTGATGCAATAAGTATTTTGGATAGAGTTAAATCTTACATATTATCGGAAGAAGATATTGGTGATGATGTTTAATTTGCATAATATTGAAAATTAGACTTATATGCTCATTGGAATAAACTTGATGTTATTTCAATCAAAGAAAAATGAAAAAAATATATTTTAGTAACTCTAATCTTCTGTAACTGGAATAAATTTTACTTTCCTTTTAAATTCGAGTTATAGAATTTCCACTGTATATGTACAAATATTTAAAAATATACGATATTTCCATTTCTTGAACTTTCTATTACTCGAATAATTGTTACTTTCCCTTGAGATTCGAGTTATTTAAGTTCAACTGTAATTCATAATGAAGGCATTAATTTCTAATAAAAGCATTAAATCACTGCAATCTTAAGGTATAATATCAGATTCCTTTAAAATCATTGAGGTCGTTGTCATAGTATTTAAAGATTTTTGTTGTTGAAAAGAGGAAAAAATTCACACTTTTTTCCAATTAAAAGCACATATTTACCCTAATTCAGTACGTATTTGAAATCTGCCTTTAAAAAGTAAGAACTACGTTCCTTAAGATAGACAACTGCTCTTTTACTGTAATTTTATCCCAATTTTAAATAATTTAAAAATGCATTTTTAGAAAGCCTTGCAAAAAGACCCCTTAAATATAAACTTTTTCATGATTTTAGATTTTTCTCGTCAGTTGTGCTACTCGATCTACCAACATGGCAAATTTAATATTTCTTGCCCTTCGAGTTTTGTGTCAGTGAGTCAGTGAGGCAGAATAAAAATGAAAAATAACACTTACAACTAGAATTGTACCCGTTAATTTGTGTAAATTCCTGCCCGCGGACTTGGATTATCTTTCCTTGAGGGACATTGTTTTAGTTATTAGTATTTTTTCTTTTTCAGTTTGAATCACATGCAGATGTGTTTCATTCTCCCATTTTGCAGCTATAGTCTTCCTCTTGAGATTACGTGTCCTTCAGAGACGACGTTTTAGCGACTTTCAAAGTTTTTATTTATCGCTTTTAGTTAAATATAAGAGCACCCCAACGATTTTACGTCTCACAATATCCTGTTTTCCAAAAATAAAATATAGCCCGACAAATATTCTTAGGCTTTGGTTTTCGAGGGTAACTCTTTCAGAGTTGATTTGTTTTAATATTCATCCATCACCCATTGCTTACGTGCTATCCCTCTGATTTCTCTTTCTTTTAGAAATTTTACTTCACCTATCAGTTGATAAAATTTGATTGGACTTTCAGATAGAGAGAGTGAGGATTAGGGATTCCCTTCGTTTCATTTATTGCCGAATTTATTTAACCGAGCGTAAAAATCTTTTGGAGCCAGGAGCTGTGGAATTTAAGATCCTCTATTAAATAGTATTTTATGGGATCGTTAAAAGTGGATGCAGCGGTAGGTTTTTTGTTTATTCATTGAGATACTAGGAAGAATTTATATTTGAAGGGAATGTTATAAAAATAAGTATAAAAATAATGGAATGTATGCTATTGGACTAAAAAGATGGCAATTATCGTCCGAAAATAGTTATAAATGAATAGTAGATTCTTGAAGGAGGATGAAGTTGTAATTGAAGAAAGGGAAAGTGGTGATGGCGATGCTCTTGAGAATTAATATTTCAAGAGGAAGGAGAGTAGAGAAAGAAATATCAAGTAAATGAACAGAGAAAGATATTTTGCAGCACAGAAGGATGGAGAGGGTGTAGGGGATAGAATTTGAAGGGAAGTGTGAGGGAAAATTAAAAACTAGATTAAGACATTGGTAATGATAGGAATAGATAAAACAGAATAAAGTGAAACGAAAGGAGTGATAGGGAAAAGGTATGCGGAAGGAAGAAAATGAGCCAAGGGGTAGATGAGGATAACAGATGAATGAGGGGAGGTTGAGAACTATTCCGGTGTTGTGCCGGATTTCATTAATGATACTCTCTGACGCGCTTGCGTTATAGTTGAATTTAATGGACCCGCAAAATCTCATTATTTACATGAGTCATGCCTGATGTCGATGAATATACTTTTCATGCTCGTCGATGAGATGATGGTGCGTGGTCGCAACAGCAGTTAATTTTGGAATCTGCATCCTATAAACGTCATTGAAGGCTTTCCGTTCGACGGCTCCGTTCTCGGCCGGGTTATTTACAGCATCCGATAATCCGATGCATTCGATCAACATCCATTATGAGCTCTGATGTAGTGGGTTCAGCTACTGGAATGTAAGGGCTGGTTACTACTCACGATTTTGCTGCATTGTCAATTTATGTACTCTTAGTCAGAGTGCAAATCGTAATACCAATTCTAATTCACTAGTTGCCAATATTAGCAGGATTCCGTGCTATGCAAGAGGCACTGTATAATCGGAGTGTAGCTTCCTCTTTTCTTTATTTCCTACAGTTTAATATTCCCTCAACCGCATGGCGTGTTACGTGGAGTCGGATTATTTTTTTGCCTAAAGAAAGTTTCTCTTTTACAGTATTATTTTGTAATACTGACAGTCTTCAAGTAGAATAACTTAAATATCAAGCGCTTTATTGCGGAGAATATAAAATAGGAAATGATCTTTTAATCTGAAACTAACGTCATAATTGCGGAATTAATTTGCTTTTGAATAATTCGAGTAGGAAAATGAATATCCCTTTTATGATCGGCATCTCCAAATCCATCCTCTCGCTTGTCTTTTGCCTTGTCCTTTTCTTTTGCTTGACTATAAGCATCCTTTTCACAGCTATAACTCTTTCCTTCTCTTTTTTCCCGTATCTTCTACAGTCCCTGTCGTTTTATTCCGGTATTTTTTCATCTCGTTTTTATTTCCTTTGGCCATTCTTCTTTTTTATTCCTCTTCATTAAAATCGCCAAACCGCAGAATTCCATTCAGTCGTTCCTTCGCAAAAAACTGCTCATTTGGCACTATTCTCCCTTCCTCGATTCTTAGGAAACGGGCATAAATTTCTGAATTGAGAACGACACGTACTTTCTACCTTTCTAGCTTTGTGATTCAAGAGTTCTTAATATGACACACTCATCTTTTTAGGAAATCTCGCGATGTTGCCCTTTAATTCTCGCCAAAGACTTCGTCCGATTCTTTCCTCCTCTTTTTCCTTTTATCTCCCTCTTTAGCATCTTCTCTACCTCGCTTTCCAGCTTCCAATCTGCTTAAAATCCGTCTCTATAAAAATCTTACTCCATGTATTTTCACACCTCCTTCAACAACGTTTTCCTCCAGCTAACTACTCTGGCTGTACTAGCGATCCCTATCCCAACAATTCTTTACATAAACCCTCACTTGAATTCTTCCGCTTGATTTATCGAGACCTTTCTGACTCATTTCTCTACCCGACTCTTTCCTCTATCCCCTCCCATTTCGTCATCTTCCCCCATCCCGACTCTCAATTTTAGCGCCTTCGCTCTTCTCGCTCGCTCTCATCACACAATATGCCTTCCAGCACAAACAGATACGACACCAAATGTTTTTATCTTTCCACTTCCCCGCACCAGACCCTTGGTCCTTCTATTCTCTCTTGCCTTTCCTGCTTCGCTCAGATGCTTCTCCCTCCTGTCTCTCTCTGGAGAGATTTTTCGACCAGAGAGTGTAAACAATAAATAGGTACGTAAGTATGTATTAAAAGACAACTGGTGATAAATATAGTTTCAAAATTATTTTGTTTTAATTCATCGGCCTCTCCTATACAAATTTTATCCTTCTTTTCTCTTGCTGCTATATTCCAGTCCAAAGAAAAAATGCTATCGAACTCTAATAACTCGGAACTAAAATTAATAAAATATGATTGAGTTACCTTAAATTCGAGAACTGTGTTTTAACGTTTATAAATGAAGATATCTTCTTCTGGTCGTAGAAGTGTGAGTTATCGGAATTTTACTACATCCAGTTTACATTGTATGGCGGTTATCACTCATTTCTGTTTATTTCACCCGGTTAACAGTAATTTCATCAACACACGTTGATTGATCTCCGTTAACTTCTGTTCTCCGTCACAATATTGCAATCAATCATTACACTAAAAATTCTACTAATAATGAATCAAACTCTTCGTGGTCACCCACATTTTCGAAGAGACTTATTTTACGTATCGTCATCTAAAAGAAATATCCCCCTCTCTCCTCTCATTATTCGCTTTCCTTTGCGGAAGTACCTTTTCCCCATCTCTCGTTTTCGTTTCTCTTTCATCTCACGGTGATTCCTGATTCCTCGAGAGAATTAAGTGACATTGTTGTGGTGGAATTCGCACGAATTCAGCTTCCACTCATGAATTTTGCGGGTAGTGGTCTTCTTAAATCCGCCCACGCCATTTATATCCCTTAGGCCAGAGGTCTCAAACTCACATCGGTGCGCGAGCCGCACGAAGGCATTCCCACCGAACCCGCCGGCCGCATTAATCCACCGTACCAAGTCCACGGGTCGCACACTTTCCCAGTCCTCTCAGTCTCATATTCTAAGGACGTTCATTCTCCCATTCCACAGGGAAGTAATTGCCCTTTGATGCGGCCTTATACCCATTCATTACAAAAATGCTAGATTCAGCGTCGAGGGTTAGGTTATTTTGGAACGCAAGAAACATGCTGGCAGCCGGAAGAACATTGTCAGTACCCCACTTGTGCAGAATTTTTATAAATTGGAATGACCAATTAACTGCGTATATTTTTATAGCTCTGATTTAACATACTTCTTACATTTTTAGATTTACGTGAAATATTTTATAATAGAGGGGGGAAGAGAGAGCATGGGGAGTGAAGCAGACAAGTGTGATGTAAACTGAGGGAGGAATAAGACTGCAAGAGGAAGACGAAGACGCGTGGGTTAGAGAGAAATGGAAAACGAGCAGAAGCGTAAAAGTTTAGACATTGTATTGGGTTTTATAAAATAGAATAAAATTAAAAAATATATTAAAAGTTATGGGCACTAGTTTGCAAATAAGGGATAAGAAAATAAAATAACATTCCATTAGGCGCTGCTGAGTTTATACTTATCTTATATATCTATAAAATTGTGTGTGTGTGTGCGTGCGTATATGTATGTGCGTGTGTGCATGTATGTGTGTGTGTGTGATTCTATAACTCGATAACTACAGAACGTAGAAGCAAGATAAATGTATCATTTTAATCGCATTGCAGAGAAATGTGGTATAGTAGGGTTTTTAAACCGATTTGATTGACCCTTTTAATTTAAAAAATATTTTCTCTTCTAATTTTTGCAATTTGAATAACACGGGAATGACTGTAGACAAATTTTAATTTGGATTTTAAAATTACTAATAACCCTAGTACGAGTTTCAGACTTAAACCTAGGAACGCAGAAATGAATGGAGTTTTGTTTCCCTGCCGTCGAATTTCAAATACGGAGCAAAGCTATCGTTAAAACGGTACTCTGTGAAAACAGGTTTTTATTGTATACGAGATACGTATAAATTACTTATTTTATTAATAGATTTACTGACAAGATTCTCAACTTATTCTTTTTTCACGCTTTCTATTTTTCTGCGTCCTGTAGGAGTTTCGAAAGAAATTTTTGGACTTATACGAATAACTTTAATCGTCCATCACGTATTGAATGCTAGAATTTGCAATATAGCTATTTTCGAGTAATAGAATATTATCAGGATGACGAAACGTATGCATGTGTAAGTCATGACTTCGTTAGACATTTTGACAAAGAAATGCAATATAATTTCTTGTTCTACTCGCCCCATATAGTAGCTCGCGCAATAAACTGTTTTCTCAATTCTTAAATTTCCTGAAATTCTTAAAACCAAATTAATCAGCTAAAACTTCATTAGTATTTAAAATTGAATATTAAGGAATTGCTTTATAAAGTATGACTTTTGAATGATTAATTTAGGAACATCTGAAATATAGGAATACTGTGATGTTAATATCTATTATAATCCTTCCTTCCGAAGCAAATTGACGTCATCGCCTCTGCTGAAACTTTAGAACGTGTATTAACCAACTTCTCGACTAGGTAGATGAATGAGATTTGAATGGAAAGCTTTTTTCGGATAAAATTGCATAGAGGGAAAAATCTCTAAATAAGATTCCAGTTCGTCTCCAGGGTATAATTTCTATTTACCATAAGATAACATGTAAAATCCATTTATTGATGCGCATGCTTTTAACATTTTGCCAATTTAAATTAGAAAGAAGTCATCTTCGATCTTAAAACGTCAACTGTTTTATAGGAAAATAAACACGTTTTCTTATTCTTATCGTCGATTTCCGCCTTCAATTCGATTACGCTAAAATTCAACGTTTAAATTATATATATATATATATATATATATATATATATATATATATATATATATATATATATATATTAACTAAAGGAAAAGAAAAGGTAGTGATGAGGGTGGCAACAAGGTGTTGAGGGAAGCCCAGCGGACACTCACCAAGTTGAGGACCAAGCTGGCAGGCTGCTGGGGGCGTCGAAGAGACACGTAAAACACACGAACACAAAAACACACGCAAGCTTATCGGGCCTAAGCCCTTCTTCAGCGAAAGAGTAACGTAAAGTGACACACTGGGCGGGGAATGACAGGGTGATGTGGGAAGGTTGATGATTGGAGGAGGTGGGGAGTAGGAGGGGTGGATAGCCAATAAAGAGGGAGTGAGATGAGGTAGAGTCCGAATAGTTACAAAGTAACAAGGAAACATTGTAAGGGGGCTAATAGGGTTAGCGGAGGTTGAGGCCAGGCGGAGAGAAAGAGTCGAGAAGATGGATATGTGCTAGTTCCCAGTGTCGGAGAAGGGGGGCAGGAGTGTCATAGGGTAAAGCGCGAATAATCCTAACATTGTAGCAACTATTAAAGGGAACATTGTGGGTATTAGCATGTAATGCAACTGGGAGAGGGCGTCTGAGAGAAACGCTATTCCGGTGACCGTTCATTCGGATGTTTAACGGATTGCTGGTGAGGCCTACGTAAAACGCGGGACAAAGGGTGCAGGTAAGGAGGTAAATGACGTTACGGGTGCTGCAGTTGCTTCTGGAGGTGATGGGGTAGGTGATGTTGGTGGAGGGACTCGAGAAAGAAGATGATGGTAGGTGGATAGGGCAAGTGAGGCAGCGAGGTTTTCCGCAGGGGTGGGAACCTATTGCAAGAAGCGTGGTAGAAGTGGGAAGATCCTTCCTCCACAAGATATTTCCCAAATTTGGGGGCCGGCGGAAGGAGAGGAGCGGAGGATTGGCAAAAAGGTTGATAAAGAGGGACTGATGGGAGGAAGAGGTAAGAATTGGGTGGGCAGCATGAAAGATTGTTTTGAGAGCTTCGTGGATACCAGGATGGAAAAGTGTCGTAAGAGTGAGTGGAGGGGTAGATGCAGGAATAGTGGGTGTGTGAGGATGAGATCCAATGTGGGTAGGCGTCATCGCCCTATGGATCTGTTCGCGGACCAAGACTGGAGGGTAACCACGTTTGAGAAGAGCATCCTCGAGGACAGAGTAATACTCTAGAAGGGATGCTCTATCGGAACAAAGCCTCCATCCTCGACGAGCAAGGGCATAGGGGATAGAGGTTTTGGTATGAAGGGGATGGCAGCTATCAAAGTGGAGGTATTGGAGGCTGTTGGTGGGTTTGATGTGAACACAGGTGCGGATTTGGCTGTCTTGAAGGTAAAGATCGACATCCAGGAATGTGATGTGGGAGGTAGAGGATTGGTGGGTGAAGGACAGTGAAGGATGGGAGGAGAGACGCGAGAGAAAGGAAAGGAGAGAGTCAGGTCCATGCGTCCAAATGAGGAAGACATCGTCGATGTATCTCAGCCACAAAAGTGGTCTGAGTGGAACGTTGAGGAAGAGTCTTTCCCATTCTCCAAGGTAGCAATTGGCGTATGAAGGCGCCATTCGGGTGCCCATCGCAGTGCCTCTAATTTGAAGGTAGTGACGACCATCGAAAGAGAAGTTGTTCAATTTGAGCACCATTGCTGCCAAGTCTAATAAGAAATGGGAGGAAGGTCTTGCGTCGGGTGGTCTTGAGTCCAGGAGTTTACTAAGGGCAGAGAGTCCATCATCGTGGGGGATGTTTGTGTAGAGGGAACAGACACCGATAGTGGCCAAAATGGTATTGGGTGGGAGAGGAAAGGGGAGGTGTTTGAGACGTTTGAGAAAGTGGTTAGTGTCTTGGATGAAGGAAGGGAATTGACGAATGAGAGGTTGTAGGTGGGAGTCAACGAAGGCGGAGATGCGTTCTGTAGGGGAATTAAAGCTGGCAACAATGGGGCGGCCGGGGATGTTGGGTTTATGGATTTTAGGGAGAAGGTAGAATGTGGGTGTGCGGGGTTTGTTGGGGATCATTAGAGCAATGGCGGAATCGGAAAGGCCTTCCTGTTTGCCTGAGGAATGAAGATAGGACGAAATTTGGTAGGAGTGGTGGTCTGTGGGGTTGGAAGTAAGGTGATGGTAAGAGGTTTCGTCAGAAAGTTGGCGCTCGGCTTCCTCGTTATATTTGGCGCGATCCATCACAACCGTGGTGGTGCCCTTGTCGGCAGGGAGGATGATGATATGGTCAAGATGTTTGAGTGTGGAAATGGCATGCCTTTCACGTCTGGTAAGATTATCTGTATGGTTGATAAGATCGGAAAAGTTAGGTTGGGAGATTCTGGAAAGGATATAATTGAGGTATTGTTCGACCGGGTGTAGGGAAGGAAGGGTGGGTGGAATGTATTGGGAAGGAGGTTTGAAGATGGAAAAGGTAGGTGGGAGGCCGGGAGGGAGTTTTGGGTTGGCAGAGGTGAGAGAGTCTTCTTTGGGAGGGTTAGTTTTTAGACGTAGTGTGCGGGCAAAGGACTGGACGTCGGCAAGGAGGCGAAAATGATCAAATTTGGTGGTGGGACAAAAGTAAAGGCCGCGTGAGAGGAGTTCATTCTCGGCAGGGGTAAGTACGTGGGAGGAAAGGTTCAAGACTTCATCTGGTTGGCAAGATGAAGAGGTGGTGGCAGGAGTGTGCGAAAAATATGAGCGCTTCAAAGGTTTGCGGGTTAGGAAAGTGTGGGTCTTTTTCAGGATATGAAGTGATGGTGGCGTTGGGAATCCCAGGAGGTCCGCAAGACAGGGAGTTTGACCGATGAGTGGCGGGGAAGGAGGTGGTTTGTTGACCTCGCCAGCTGTTATGAACGGAAGGGGAAGACCAAGTTTGAGGTGCCGGACGCAAAGCAGAGAGAGTTTACGGAGAAGTCTGTTGCGATGTGCGGTGATATCATTAGCCGCTTGAAGGAAAGCGGCACGAAGGTCGGATATGGATTGCGAAGAATGACGAAGATAAAGAACGAGAGATTTACAATTAGCGAAGTGGGAGTTAGAGAGGGTGGTATAATGGTGTATGGTGGAACGGATAATGTGGATAGACGCGAGGTGATACGTGAGGGCTAGGGAAGCGCGTATAGGGGGAGGAAGACCTGAAAGAGGAATTCTGATGGTGAGGCATTTGGGGGTGAGTCCAAGTGCAAGGCAGGAGTTGAGGAATTCAATCTGGCAGTTGAGGGTAATGTGTCTACGGAGATGATAACGGAGACGGGTCAGTTCCATGGTGGAAGAGAAAGATAAGAGGAAAAGACGACAGGAAAGAAACGTAAAGATATAGACAAAAAAGGAGAAAAAAGGACGGTATATATATTAACTAAAGGAAAAGAAAAGGTAGTGATGAGGGTGGCAACAAGGTGTTGAGGGAAGCCCAGCGGACACTCACCAAGTTGAGGACCAAGCTGGCAGGCTGCTGGGGGCGTCGAAGAGACACGTAAAACACACGAACACAAAAACACACGCAAGCTTATCGGGCCTAAGCCCTTCTTCAGCGAAAGAGTAACGTAAAGTGACACACTGGGCGGGGAATGACAGGGTGATGTGGGAAGGTTGATGATATATATATATATATATATATATATGTGTGTGTGTGTGTGTGTGTGTGTGTGTGTGGAAAAATCTTTCATTTTTAAAGAGATGTTGCCTTTGATACCATGTCATTGTTGAACCTAAAGGTTAAATGTTAACATTTTGTTTCTGCAACTGGAGATTCAAAATATGTAGTACGCATTTCATACTTTTTGATGAGTTGGTTAATTTAGGATTGTTTTGTTCAGGATTTCCAGAGATTCAAGTAAAATTCGATTCACCGTTTCATAAAAACGAAATTTAATAAAAAATAAATAAAAAATAGGTGGGGTGTGCATACACGCGACCAACTAGGGATTAACGCTCGAACGAGTGTAAGGCATTTTAATTTGCATTTTAACTTAATTATTCTATAAAGCATATTTTCCGTCATTTTTTTATTGTGTATGTTTTAACAACCAAAATTGTTTGGTTAGTTAGATTCCGTAGTTAAGTGGTTATGATACAGTGTTAATTACACGGTGTTAAATTAATAAATAATAAAACAAATGAAAATAAAATTTTTAAGTCAATAACTTTTATAGAGTGCACAAAAAGTGTGAAAATGGAAATATAATAATATGAACTTATATAAAACGCACTGAATGAAAAACAATAATTTAAGTTATTAAATTAATAGAAATATTGAATATATAACTGATATGTTGCATTCTAATAATTTGTTTAGATGTCTTAAAGAATGCAACATAACTTTTATGTATTGTATCTCTATTAATTCAGTAATTTAATTTTTTTACATTCAGTGCGTTTAATAGAAGCTATTAATAGTAGAATTATAACATTTTCATTTTTAAACATTTTGTGCGCTTTATAAAAGTTATTGACTTAAAATTTTTATTTTTATTTGTTTTATTTTTTTCTTTTTAGTCTTAATGTGAAATATATAAATATGTTTATGTATTCTTCATAAATTATCTTTATTACTAACTAGGGAGATGCCCGTTGAAATTCTATGGGAAAGTTTTAAATTAAAATTTCGTGAATAGATTATCCAAGTCAATCGTACACAATTAAACGAATCCGGCAACAACGCAAATCATTAAGAATGCGTCAAAAACTGATCTGTCGATCGATTCGATGCGTATTCAAAAATCGATGCAAGTAAAACAAGCTTTCGTTCTTTTAGGCGTTCATTGTTTCAAGTCTCGACTTCCTACGATTATTTTAAGTAATTTTTATATGGGAATGATTGTTCTATCTGATGTATTCCTTCTCGCATATGACGCAACGAATCGTTTACCCCTCTCCCCTTATTCCTCTCTTGTATTAAAAGCACTTAAAGCACTCTTTCACCCATAAGGGTTGAAACAACAATAGGATTTCGAGATTTAACAATGTAACTCTTTGTCAAGGCAACCTTCCGGTAAAATGGCAAGATTTCCTCAAATATGTAAATTACATGTTTAAAAAAGGGCATCCAACCGAAATTTTTTCCGTTCCGGTTTTCGTTTCGGTTCACAAAAAGCAAAAGATTTTGGTTCGGTTCCGGTTTAGCTCCAGCAACCACCATTGAACCGGTTCGAATCGGTTTTTTTCGCTCCAACTTTGAATTTTTGGGGATAATTTCGAGAGAATTCCAAAATCATCTTTATTAATTAATGTTATTTTTTATTTAAACCAAATACATCTTCACAATCGCAAGTAAAAAAAATAGATATCCGCACGTAACATCCTGCAAGCGCCTCCTCTCACCATGTAACGGACAATAAAATATTGTATGAATTCCCTTCTTACATTTTATACGAGTCCATCCATTACTGTCCTAAGAGAATTTAAAATTGTAACGAGACCAGACCGATAACGGACTTTGCTGTTCATTTTATTTTGTTTTTGCGCGCAGCCAACAGGGTGCGCGTCAGTTCTCTCTTCTCTTGTGGAAGCTTACGTAGTGTAGTGTGCGCCCCAGGCGATTAAAGGTGTTTGTGTTTTTACGCGTAACTTTCATTTGTGCCCTTTCCTCTCCGAGAAACCCTAGCCCGTCAAAAATGGCGCCCAACTCGCGGCTCGGGAGCAGATAAAATTGTGCAAAGGAATATATGCGTTTTAAACACTCATCAGATCTGAGCATCGGATTCCGGAAGCAGCGCAACCAATTCCGTGTTGTGTATAGATACCTCCTCACTTAGTGCCATATACAGCGAAATTAAGTGAGATACATGTGTCCGCAAATTTCAAATTTGTATTTTGGCCATAATTAGTGTGTGCTGTCTATTTTCTACGTGTTAGTGCTATACATCCTGCCACGAGGTTTTCTTAAGTATCCTTCCGCGAAGCGATACTTCTTTGCCTACTTCCACCTACAGTGAAATTTAGTGTCATACGTGTTTCCGTAAATTTCAAATTTGTATTTTGGCCATAATTAGTGTGTGCTGTCGATTTTCTACGTGTTAGTGCTATAGATCCTGCCACGTGGTTTTTTTATGTTTCCTTCCGCGAAGCGATACTTCTTCGCCTACTTCCACCTACAGTGCAATTTAGTGCGATACGTGTGTCCGTAAATTTCTTATTTCCACGTGATATTATTCGCTCGCTGCGAAAATATTTGTCCTTTCGCGCTGCGACAATTAACTGTCCTTCAGCGCTGCGGCATTGTGTTCTTCCGCGTGGCCATATTGTTTTACTCGCGGCCATATTTCTTTTTTGGCCAAACTGCGATCTTCCACGTGGTTGTTCCTTTTGCGGCCATATTGCCTTTTCCGCGCTGCGACCTTGGGCCTTGCCGCCTAGCGAATTTTTCCGTATTTCCGCTGAGTGATATTGTTTCCTGCGTGGATTAGTTTAGAAATAGCTACCATGCCTAAATCTAAATCATCACCCACGGAAGGGACGAGTGAATCTCCGCCAGCCTTGACGTTATCAAACGAACAATTTCAGGCGCTGATTGCGCAAATTACGGACTCGGCAAGAATGACTGTTCTTGATAGGCAATTGACGAGCCCCGTCCTTGTTACACCAAGTAGCGGCAATTTTTCTAAATGTACTTCTCGATTTAACGGCAGTGCTTCGTCTGATGTTGACGCATTCTTGGACTCGGTTTTGACCTTTAAGGATTGCGCAAATGTCAGCGAAGAAAATGCATTACGTGGTGTCTCAATGCTTCTGGAAGGCATTGCTGCGACATGGTGGCAGGGTATAAAGAGAGATATTTCGGACTGGGACGGTGCCGTGTGCGCGTTTCGAGACGCGTTCTCTCGCAAATTGCCGCCTCATCTCGTCTTTAGAGAGATTTTTGCACGTGAGCAACACGAAAATGAAACAAGCGAGATTTTTGTATGCCACATTCGTGCCCTCTTGTCACAATTACCGTATACCTTGCCAGAACGCGCGCAATTAGATATTGTATACGGGTTAATGAATAGAAAAGTTAGGAAAAGACTTTCACCTAGCGATTTCGACTCATTCAAGAGTCTTTTGCAACATGCAAAAGACATTGAACACTCACGGCGTGAGGTTGTGCGACCATCAAAGGATGTCAGTAGTAATGAAGGTAGACACCGACCGGAGAAGAAACAGCGTCCGAGGTGTAGTTACTGTAAATATTTCGGCCACGTTGAATCAGATTGCAGGAAAGCAAAGGCAACTAAGGGTGATGTTGTACAATCAGTAAAATCATCACCCCAAACCCCAAAATCTGATTCGCCAAAACCACAAATAACGTGTTTTGGGTGCGGTGCCCCAGGTTACGTCAGAAGCAACTGTCCTAACTGTGCGCCTCCCATGAAAACTGAAAGTACGATTGTCTCATCCTTCAATTTTACGCAGTCAACCTTCTCTATTGATGATGGTTCATCGCGACCAATGCTCCCGGTCCAGATTTTAGGACTGGATGGTCTAGCTTGTCTTGACACTGGCTCCCAAAGAAGTATAGCCGGTGCACAGCTTTATCATATATTAATTTCTCGAGGGCGTCCGTTCAGCGAGACTTCCCTGGACATGAAGTTAGCTGATGGAAAAACGCATCGAGTATTAGCCAGGAGTTTTTCTGTGGAAATTTCTGTCGTCAACCGTAAAATCCTCACGACCTTGATCGCAATTCCGGATCATCCGGAGAGCCGGATGCTACTTGGCATAGATTTTATCCGAAGTGCTGGCATGGTTCTGGATCTTCCCGGACATGAATGGTTCTTCAAGGAAGATCCCAGTAGCCGCCACGGTTTTGTACGAGAAGAAGATATTGCTACATCTGTACCTGTTAGCAACGTCCACGTCAGCAACCTGCCATATGTGCTCCGAACAGACGCAAGCGCTTACGCTTTGGGAGCGGTTCTACTCCAGGGGGAGCTTCCAGACCAACGCCCCGTCGAGTATGCGAGCAGACTGCTGACTCCCTTTGTCGCCATTCATGGTGCCCCTGATTCGTGTATATTACGACCGCTGCGGAAACGAGGCCGTCCACGGCAACAGCAATCAGCTTCCAGGACATCGGTGCCTTCTGCGTCATCGGTGCCTTCTACATCATCGGTGCCTTTCCGGACATCGCTGCCTTTCCGGACATCGGTGCCTTCCACGCCATCGGTGTCTTCTACATCATCGGCGCCTTTCAGGACATCATTCCCTTCCAGGACATCGGTGCCTGCAGGACATCGGTGACTTCCAGGACATCGGTGCCTTCTACTTCATCGGTGGCTTCCCACATACCTGCGCTACCTACTAGGTTGCAGCCACCTAGGAGATGCCGCCAGTAGCAGACCTTGTAGAATTGCATTCGAGGTCGTACATGCCATTCTAAGGGGGAGGATGTAACGAGACCAGACCGATAACGGACTTTGCTGTTCATTTTATTTTGTTTTTGCGCGCATCCAACAGGGTGCGCGTCAGTTCTCTCTTCTCTTGTGGAAGCTTACGTAGTGTAGTGTGCGCCCCAGGCGATTAAAGGTGTTTGTGTTTTTACGCGTAACTTTCATTTGTGCCCTTTCCTCTCCGAGAAACCCTAGCCCGTCACAAAATTTATTTTTTCCTTTTTAGCGCGTATAAAAACTATTATAAATATTATTTATTTTTTTGTCTTTAATTTGATGTCAAAACGTTGTTATTCTTTCAAAAGTCAACATTTATTCGATTTTACATTTCCAATATAAGCAGATATTCTCATTATCATAATCAATTTACTCCAACAGTACTCATGCACGTACTTGAATAGGCACAATAATATTAATGCACATATGAATGTTGAATGTAATTCATAGGGAGTTGTTCAAAGAAGAGCTACTTAACTATTTTTGAGTACAATAATTTAGATGTTAATATTACAAATACCATACAATATATAATTACATAAATTTTATTAAGATGACAAATATATACACAGTAACATTCACTCCAAGCAACCAAAATTCGATCTAATTAATAAAATTCCCTCCAATTGGGTACCGATTTATAGGAAAGAATGGATATAAGTGACTGCTAGGAATAACTACTGGAAAGAGATAGTAAAGAAGAGCAGTAGGGAGAGCCTTAAGAGGAAATGGGGGTGAAGAGAATGAGATAAGGAGGAGACGAGGGATTGAGGAAGCATTGAGTGAGAAGGGATGATTTATATAACGAATTAAATGCACCTATATAGATGAATATATTAAAATTGATTACCGTTGCCGTCATTTGGACGAGTACATAAGATATTATGTGCATAATAATGAAGATGTCCGCTGAAATTAAAAACCTAAAACTTTTCCAAGAATGAGAAATTTAATGAAGTTGAAATACAACAACTGCTATTATTATATATGAGCCTAGAGTTGAATAGCCTTTTGTATTCTCTTTCCCATTCTGCTTTATCTCCATCCTCACTTGCAATCCCCTCCCTCTCCCTATTTATTCCGGCCTCCTTCACAACTCGGGGGGATTCAGTGAAGACGATTAGTACGATTATAAAAAATAGTTGCTTTTTTAAATGTATGCATATTAAACAAGAAAATAATGACAACTATACCGGTTATCAAGGACCTACAATGAACCTACGTGACTATTTGAAGAAACGTTATTGAGAAATAAAATTCGATGATTAGAAAATTTATCTACAATCTTTTATCTTTAAGGCCATGTAAATATCGCGCCAATATCTTAGAGATTTTAAAATAATAACCGTAAAAGTCTGCATGTCAGGGCATAGCCTTTTACGTTTTTCCATGGGAAATGGAGACGAAACCGAATTTACATCGCTGTACTAAATATCCTCTTGAAATCAAACACACACACACACACAGAAAATTAGACTCACATATTCTGCGCGCCATGAACTGTCTTTCTTCAAGCGGTGTCTCTAATGTGCATTTTTGAAGTCGAAAAAATACTTCACAAAAAATAACAAATTCGCATTAATCTTTAATCTCTATTCAGTTTTAAGCAACGAATGCTAATATTTGTGCGCTTTTTGTCTAAGATGCACTATATAAATTTACTAACCTGTAAAATGGATAACATAAGTAAGAATACCACAAAAGCACGACTGCGGAGCGATCCTTCCTGGATAAGTTTTGGAGAAAGATTACCAGAACATAAGGTTTCAGTGCATATGGGGAAAGGATGAAAGTTTATGGGGACAATAGCCTCCAACTTTAAGCAAACTCCAAGTTAAGATTCGTAAAACATTTTTACCCGAACACTCCACGGGGCAAGCTCAGGGGGAGGGTACCAAGAAGATTTGCGGCTGTCTTCAAAGTATGTACTTACCACTAAGTTCCTTCCCGCTAGCCTCGTTTAAACAGGGTTCTGGGAATCCTCAGCAGGACGTATCCTTGATTATCTCACTATATATTGAGATGCTCATGTAAAATTCCACCATTAAACCTGCTGATATTTTCACATAGATGTAGCTCTGCAAAGGCTTTAGGAGCATGTATTCTCAAGGAAACCATTAGCCTTTTCCTTATTCGGTGTTGAAAAGTGAGGCTTTCGAAATGGACTCATATTAAAGGAAAAGGAGAAACCCTTCATATGCTCCCACTGTATATGCGAACCGAAAAAAATGGAACGAAATAAATAACTGTTTTCGGTTTCGGTTCGGGTTCAGAAAAATATGTTTTTTCGGTTCGGATTCGGTTTCACTCCAGCTAAAATGACGGTTTTTTTCGGTTTCGGTTTTCGGTTCGGTTCCGGTTCGATGCCCTGGTTTAAAATGAGGGATTTGGAGCTGCAGATCAAATATGCTGATCAGAATAAGAAATAATTTTTTCTTTAAAATGGGTCTGTTTTGAAAATCGTATGTTATTTCTTTCTAATTTAGATCTCAAAAAGAATAAAAGCTTTCACATCGAGAACTCGATGTTTACGTGATAGTTTATGAAAAATGGAAATGCCTTCCTTAGAGTCGAACCCGAGTGGTTTTTCCAAAAAAAGACTTTCGTAAATGATGTGAATGAAGCATTCTTGCCAAATTTAGATTTTTTCGATTCTTTATCGATTTTATATAGCTTGATCAACGAATACATATATAGATAAATTTCTCCATTGCTCTTCATGCACACCTTGGCGTAGTTGTTTTAATCATGTTTCATGAAGTGTAGTACAAGCGTGAGGTGGTTCGAATCCTGCTGAAGATAAGAAATATTTCTGATATTCAAGGACTTTAATAAAAACATATAACCCCCCCCTCCTCTCTCTCTCTCTCTCTCTCTCTCTCTCTATATATATATATATATATATATATATATATATATATATATATATATATATAAATAAAAGCTTAAGCTTGCGTGTTTTTTGTTTTTGTGTTCGTGTGTTCAACGTGTCTCTTCGACGCCCCCACTAACCTGCCAACTTGGTCTCCGACTTGGTAAGTGTCCGCTGGGCTTCCTTCAACACCTTGTTGCCACCCTCAGCACTACCTTTTCATTTCCTTAAGTCTATATATATATATATATATATATATATATATATATATATATATATATATATATATATATATATATATATATATATGTGTGTGTGTTTGTTTTATGCACCGAAAAGTTGGTCCGAGTTCCCTGCGTCGCCTCATTACGGAGATAAAGGCCGATGAATGTATTTTTTGCCCCTGTAAGGTATACAACCTACCTAGCGCATTTATCGTTGCTTTCGCGTGTTTGGGCCAGCTTGACGCAACTCGACGTGGTTGATATGGCCGCATTTCACTGCCCTCCTTGACTCCTCGATCGGTAAATGCGCTTTTTAGCTTGCTTGCTTCAGTGACTTCAGCAATTCGGGCGATTATCCTTGTGTACGGTGCAGCAGGCGGGAATGGCAGGACGGCACAGCGGCTGTATCAGGAACGTTTTCCTAATTGGAGACTACCACACCACACTACCTTTGCGTCCATGAATCGGCGGCTAAGAGAGACCGGCTCCTATCTTGTCAGCAAGCATCATTGTGGACGGAGGACTGTCTGCACTCTGTAATTTGAGGAAGCGGTCTTGGATATGGTTGCCGACGCACCGTCAACCAGCACCTGCCGAGTTGAGCACACTATGAATGCATCTCACATTGCCGTTTCGAAGGTCGTGCCTGAGGAGCAACGACGCCCTTATCATCTGCAAAAAGTGCAGGCAATGGGCCCAGCAGACTACTCCAGTCGGCAGGGGTTTAGTTAGTGGTTCTTCCCGCTCTCTGCTGTAGAGCCTCGGTTCCCCAGCATCGTAATCTACGCAGATGAGGCGTCCTTTAGTCGAGAGAGTGTTATTAATAGCCCTAACTGCCATGTTTGGGCCACGAAAAACCCGCATGCAACAGTCGAGCAAGTCCATCAGCAGCTATTTTGCATTAATCTCTGGTGTGGTATTGTCCATGACTTCCTTATAGGCCTCTATGTACTTCCTGCACGCTTGACAGGACCGGTCTACATGAATGTTTTGGATCACTCACCGCCAGAATTGTTGGAGGATGTGCCCCTTGACGTTCGCCAAAGAATGTGGTTCATGCACGACGGAGCCCTAGCACATTTCAGCATGAATGCAAGAGAACACTTAAACTCTGTTTTTCGTGTACGGTGGATTGGGCGCCGTGAACCCGTTTCCTGGCCTGCTTGCTCACCAGACCTAAATCCTCTTGACTTTTTCGTCAGGGGACATCAGGTGTCTCGTCTACGACACTCCAGTAGAGCGAGAAGATGACCTTCTACCTAGGATCCAAGCAGCATGTGACAACATACGGCAAACAGCTGGTATTTTTGAGCTAGTACTACAGCCAATGGTGCGTCGCCGCAGGCTGTGTGATGAAGTCGGCGGTCATCACTTCGAACAGCTGCTGTAGTGGCCATGTTAATACTGGAAAGCCTGAAAATGATCTTGTCGTTGTTACCTTGTGACGTCTCTTTTAAATGCTGTGCGGAAGAATAAGCTCGCGGTTCGTTTTCTTTTGTTCGCCAGGCTTTCCTCGCCTTCCCCTACGAGTCGCTAGCGGTGCCTGGAAAAGTATAAAGGGGTAAGTTTGGAGTGAGAGGAAGTCACTCGCAGACCTTCCGATATTATGGTTACGTTTTCCTGGGTTGTTCTTACCTTTCCATTTCACATCCCGTCCCGTTGTCCTTTCCACCCTGTACCCAATTCCCTCTTATTCCGATTCCAGATGATGACACGGAAGAGTATGTTGCCCAACTATTTCTGAGGGAATCACTGTAAAGATTTATCCTTTTCCTTAGCCCTTCCCTGGTTCAAATGCGGGTAGAACGTGTCTTCCTTTTACCCACACTGGCGCCCAAAAACTTTCTGAGTATCGGCTTCTCTTTAAACCCGGTTGGATGGAATTTGCGTTACACTCACCTACGCCGCTACAGAGTCGGCCATAACAGTTCCGACTTTTGGTCTTTTTTCCCCTTTCCACACTACAGCGGCAGCTTCAGTCAGTTTCAGCGCGTATATTTGAACGTTTCGATCTCCCCGGTATCTTCCTCTTTGAAGTTTTTGTTGATTGTTGATAGTATTAGTTATTTTTATTGTTGCTATTATTATTCGGCATTTCGTTGTTTCTTTAGTTTATCTTTATTTGTTATTTTTGTGGTTATTGTTGTTTTTGAATGAAATGACATCTTCATTCAGAAGTACGCCCGTTTCCGGGAGATGATTGATAGGACAAGCACGGGAGATTGTATACAAAGTGGCTACTTTCTTACGGGAAAGCAAATATATCGGTCTCAAATACAACGTAGTGGAGAGCACAAGTACGGCTACTGGAGTCTCTAGTTCCATGAATTTACTTGTGAATTTTCCTCGCGTATTTTCATTTGATCCCTTCAGCTGAGGCTTCCTTTCATTCTCATATAAAAGAGATTCAGTCCCTTCAACTGAGCCACCTTATAATCTTAAAAAAAGTACCGGTTCTGAAAGGTTCTAAATATGAGAACATTCACGCGCAGCATAATGTAACCTCTCGCTAATGGCAAATATTTTTCACTATTTTAACTCATCATGGCTCCTGTGCCTACGCTTTACGCCAGGATTTCTTTCGTTTATTTGTTTATGGCCCCTCCTTTTCAATAGCTAGAATGGCACGTGTTTCAGCCTTTTAGAATTCGCGGTTTATTGGTTTTTCTTTTTGGCTTCAGAGGACATCTGGGACGTAGCGTCGGAACGTGTTTCGGAAAGTCTTTTTCATTTTATATATATTTCTCCTGGTAATGGTGAATGAATTTTTTATTAATTGTGGCATTAATTTTATTACTAATGTAATTAAAATATACTTAACCGATATTTCATGGAATAATATCTGCGTACATTCGCAAAATTATACTCGTCTGCTTGAACTTAAGAAATTAAAATATGCATATTTATTATAATAAATGATTTTATACTTGTTACAGTCCATCATTCAGCAATCAAAAATACTTTATAAACAACAGATAAATAATTTATCAGAAATCATGAAATATTAAACAGAAAATTCATCGATTATCCCGCGTGAGAATTTCGTCAGGCGTGAGCATCCGTAAGGTGTGAAGTTATCCGAAGCCGAAAGAGTGGGGGTGAGCTCCCGGCATCCTCCTTTGCTCCGCCCACTTTTGCTAGAAGGATCTTTTGAGTCCGGTCGACCTATAACATTGTGTCAGGGCAGGAGATCAACCATTCGAGCCGCGTAAAGCTGTTCCAACTACGAAAAAGCAGCGATAAATGCGCTGGGATGATTGCAAACCTTACAGAGACAAGCGGTATATTTATCGGCCTGTATTTCGGTAATGAGGCGACGCAGAGAACTCGGACTAACTTTTCGATGCGTAAGACAACCCCGCTTACATGTCTTAAAAGTTTGTAGGTGTTATTCAGAAACACCCTGTGTGTGTGTGTGTGTGTGTGTGTGTGTGTATATATATATATATATATATATATATATATATATATATATATATATATATATATATATATATATATATATCAGCTTACGGAAAAGGAAAGGTAAAGTGGATATATGGATGGCAACAAGGTGTTGGGATGAGGAAACCCAGTGAACACTTACCAATCGGACGACTTCAGGTTGGCGAGGCCCCGGGGATGTCGAAACGACACACGTAAAAGAACACTAAATCACAGAAACATCACAAACGTAGAAGCTTTCGGAGTTATTCCTTCATCAGCTACAGAGAGAGAACGTTTGTGATGTTTCTGTGTTTTTGTGTTCTTTTACGTGTGTCGCTTCGACATCCCCGGGGCCAACCTGAAGTCGTCCGATTGGTGAGTGTTCACTGGGTTTCCTCATCCCAACACCTTGTTGCCATCTATATATATATATATGTGTGTGTGTGTGTAAAGTTAATATAAAAGTTATTAATATATTAGTAAAATGCGTTTTTTTCGTTATAAAGATATAGTTCGTTGCTTCCAAATATTGAAGATGCGTAGCAACGAGTAATTCACTAATTATTTTCAATTGTATTCTTTCAAAGTCTTAGTTAATGTTCTCAGTTAATGCTAATGCGTCGTAATTAATTAAAGTTTTGTATGTCATGGTATCGAATCAAACTTTTCTGAATTCCTTTCATGTGTATGGCAATTTTTATTCTTTAGAAAGGTAAGGTAGCAGACGCTGTGCAAATGGAGCAACATGTGAAAGAAATAATTTTAATCAAATGATCCATAATGAGAGAGTCTATAGACTATAAAGCCTATGTAAGAAGATAAAGGATAAATTTAAAGGACAGAAATTAATTGGATATGAAGAGAAATACCACGAAATCGATGATTAAATATTATCCTATTCCGATTATGAAAAAGCTCAATATGTATATCTAAAATATACTGAATAAATGGGCCAAAGGTGGAAACTTATAAAACAATATTTCTTATAAAGTAATGAGGCCGCACCAAATTATTTTAATTGGATCAAGGAAAAGGGGCAACAAACGAAGGAATGACAACCAAATAACCGAATCCATAGGGTCGATAATACCTATTTAGAATAGATATTGAACAGTTTTATACTTAAATTAATGTGTTAATTTCTCCATAATTAGTTTAAATGGTTTGAAGTAACTTTCGTCGAAGCCTAATATTTATGTAATAGGTATATCAATACTAGAATTGATAAAATGAAAAGTAAATAAATTATTTAATTTAAAATAAATTATTTAATTTATTCTTAAATAATTTTAAGTAAATCATGTGTGAAACTGCTATTGCATTAGGTTGTGCTGTGTGAATAATAATAAAACCACGTAACAAAAAATGTGCTGTGCTCCATGTCCGAGTACACAGTTTCCAAATGCGTTCTTTGAGATCAACAAATTTTAGTAAAACTCCCCAATACCAAATGTCATCAAAATATGTCAAGCGGTTTCCGAGTTGAAACAGAGGTACATTGTAAACTACATGTAAGTCCTCATGTAAAGTTCTCGTTATTCTCGTCCGATTTTAACCAAAATTGGAATCAGCCGACCAATTTTACTAAAACTCTCCAATGGCAAATTTCATCAGAATATGTCCTGCAGTTCCAGATTTGATACAGAAACATTGTAAACTACATGTAGGTATTCATGTAAAGTGGTCGTAATTACGTGTTCTTTAGCAGCGAAGCGGTAATGGCGGGACGCCTTATGGGCACGTCTGGTCCGACCGTCATAACTATCATCTCCTAAACCACTTGACGGATTTTAATTAAATTAAACATGAGTGATTGTTATTAAAATTTATCGCCCAATTGTGATTTTTAGCTGAATCTGTCAATTAGAACTTCCACTTTAGATAATTACTTTAATAAACTTATACCCGTATCTCGTTCAATAGCATCCGTCAAGCAGCAATGAAATATCAAACTTTTATTTCCCTAACTCTTATATGATCTGTAAGGTATAGACTAAAAGAATATTGGAATAGAGAACAACATTTACTACATGAAAGTCCGCGAGACCACATACTTACGAGTTATAGTTTCTGAGATAGAAATTCTAGAATATTTCGCGGAAATCGTCGATCTCTAAGGCGGTTCTCTTGTCAAATAACAATTAAAGTTCATGTTTTTCTATTCCACGCCCTTATACAATCTGTGAGGTATAATGTAAAAAATTTATTCGGACAAAGGACAACATTTACAACAAGATAGTCCGCGAGACCACATTTTTTCATTTTCAACATAATTACGAGTTATGGATTCGGAGATAAAAACTCGAGATAATTCCGAGCAAAACATCGCATGTTTTGTTTACATCGTTCGCTAAGACGGTTCTCTCAGCAAACAACAATTAAAAATCCATATATTTCGCTCCCATGCTATTATATGATCTGTGAAGTATAGATTACAAATTTTATTCGGATAGTGAGCAACATATATAACAAGATAGTGCCCGAGACCATATAATTACGACTTATAAGTAGTTTCTGGGATAAAATTCTAGAATTGTCCTATTCTTCGATACTGTTTCATTTCCCATTAAGAACGCCTTTGAAATCTCTATGTATTCTATTTATGGAGTATACTTTTCCATTTTTTTATTGTCTCAATTTAACCAAAATTGGAATCGATCGACCAATTTTAGTAAAACTCCCCAATACATACTAAATTTCATTAAAATACATCCAACGGTTCCTGAGTTTTAACATGCGGACGGACGGATTCGATCCCCCCCCCCCCTATATGCGTTGACTTCGTGCAAAGAGCGCATAATAACACTAAGCAATTCGTTGATTTGATTAAATTTTCGTAGCTTCTTTATTGTAGGCCCATTGCTTGATAAAGTCCCTTTGTCGGCCGTATTGGTAATGTCAGCCCTTTGGTATTGTCTTTTTTGGTCTGTCCTTTGGCTCCTTAGCTTTGAACTCAAACCTATTTTCAGTGCTTATGTATTCGGTTCATCCGTCCGTCTGCCTGTCTGTGTATAAAATAATTAAAAATAACCTAAGTTACAAACGCCAAAATTCCAGGATAGATATTTCCACATATGGCAAACGCTTGGCGGACCAAGGATGCATAGCTGGGGAGTAAATGGTGGGTACGAAGATCAATTGCTAATAACTCGAAATGTATTCATTCTAGCAAGATGATTTTTTATGGTTAGAATGTACGATTGGAATGTTTTTGATGGATATATATTATTGTTATTGCAGATTGGAATTGGTACTTTGAAACTGAGGGGCACGAGTTAGAAGAATTCCATTAAACAAAATTTAGATTATCTCCAAGAGAATTAACTACTTATCTCAATAGCGCAAATGATGAAATTTTTAGAAATTTTCATTTCTACGTGTACAAAGTTTGATTAATTAGCGTTACTGTTATCCTCACTTTGCGTTATTGGTCTTCTCTAAGTCCTAACTTGTACAGTTCGGAGCTAGAATTTCAGGTTATCAATGAATCCGTTTCACTATCATAATCTACTAGTCTTAAGACTAAGAAATCCTTGAATTTTTACTTTATCATATACGTAGTATATTGAGGAAGTATTATTATCGTGAAAAAATTCGACTTCGAGATTTAGATGGAAATACACGTTTTGGGTGTCCCTGACATGTTGAAAAGAGGTTTTCGCCATGACGTCTGCCTGTCGGTCTGTTCGCTATTCTAGGGCCCAAACGTGTACATGAAATCAAATGATATTTCGTATTTAAGCAATATATCATCTTTTGCAGAATATGTTTTCATAAAAATGATATTGCAAAAAAATTAAGGGTAGTTTATCCTTGGCGATTTTTAGAAAAATTTTATTTACTCAAAAATGGCTCAGAGAGTTTGATTAAAATCAATCCAATTGTAGAGTCTGATGCCAAAAATAATACATACTACATAAGAAATGTATCTCTTGAAATCACTATATGCCGTCCAGTGACATTAAAATGTACGCTAAGCTACCCTACCCAAGCCCTATGACGTCACGCCTCCGCCGCGATCCACTAAAAATCTTATTACAGCATAAATGGTTAAACTAAATTGAATGATATCTCATATTCGTGGAGAATATTATTCATAATAGACACTCTGAAGAGATGAACGATATTGCGCAACAATTAAGGGTACTTTATTCTTGGATATTTGAAAACGAAATTCGATTTACTCAGAAATGACTATGAGGATTTTGATTAAAATTCATCTAATCGTACAGCCTGATGTCACAAATAATACTTAGGAAGCCATATGCCCCAAAAAATTACTAAATATCGACCAGTGGCATAAAAATATACACTAAACTACGGTTAACTTTGATTTATAAGCGTTTTTCTTTTATAAACGTACACAGTCAACCAAACGTATATACATACGTATATGAGAAAGTTTGTGCAATGTATATTGCGCCGTTTATTTAAATTGCGAGAGAACGTCTATTATTACATTGTCGAAAACAATCGCCTTATGCTAATTGCTGTGCAATTCTTTCCTCACTTGTTTATATTTTAATAAGTTACAGACCAAATTTCTACGGTGGTCGCTCTTGATGATTTTCGAAATAGTACCTTCGGTGAAGCGTCACGATTGAAAACCGAGATATTGACGTGGGATGTTTCTTTTGAGGGAAAGAGCGGGAGATGGAAGAAACAAAAGGAAAAAGACAGGTGGGAGGCTTTGAGAGGTTTTCTTTTAGGAGGGAAGGACGATGGAGGCAAAGCTCGGAAGCAGTCTTCTGGTGATCGGAGGGACAAAAGAGTCGGAAGAGACGTTAGGTGAAGCCTTGTTCTGGAGGAATGATTACCTCTATAATGAAAGCCTTTGTGCGATGAGGAGAGTGAGTGCACTATAAAGAAAGAAGAGGAAATGACGAAGGGATGGTAGTCGCTACTGAGCCTCAGAATTGTTGGAAGACATAAGTAGAGGGGAACATTGGGTCAGCTGAGAACGTTTTTGAACCTGTAAGGAAATTTTCGGACATAATTGTAAATAAGTATGAAAGAAATAACATGGGGTATGTCGTACATACTTGGAGAAGGAAAATTGACAGGTTAAGGGTGTTTCATGATGAATTTACTTATGAAACAACGGACGGGTTAGAATGAGCGATAGAACACGCGGAAAAATCGCACGTACTCCAAATATTAATATGTAATTTTACCCTTTTAGATGAAAATAAAGAAGTTTCCAATTTTTTAAAACGCAATCAGCAGTATCTTATAAGAGAAAGTAAACCCGAGAAAAGGATTTCTGTTGAATTTGAGGATGAGTTGAGCAGAGAAAGAATCTATTTAATGATGTAACTCTTGATAAGTTGTATAATTTGTTTGTGTAATAAATGGAACAGTTAATCCCAAGATCTAGTAAAATCAAGTGATAACTTTATTTATGTAAAGGCACCGATATAATGTCTCACAAAACCCCATAAGTCAGCATATTTCTAATATTTTGTGTAAATAAAAATGTCAGTTCATGATGATGACCTTATTATATGAGGCTTTAGCTGATATGACGAAATTCGTTTACAAACCCTCAACTCTCTCATTGCGCCAACCACCGTGGGTAAAACAAATTACGTCCATTGCTTTTCTTTCAATTTCGAATACATTTGCAAAAATTAAAGGTTCAGCATTTGTATGCCACCAGAGCCAAGCTCTTTAGCTCAAGGCTTATGTCATTTTTTCTTTGATATGAAATTCCTATATAATTACGTATGATGGAAATAAAAGAGTTGAAAAGTGAGCAATTACATAGTATCAGTATGCACAAAAATATATTTCGGACGATAGAGTTTTCAAAATTTTATAAGAAAATCGTAATAAAACTCGTACGATCAGAATAAATACTTTTGGCGCATTTTCATTTTTCCACATTTTACATTTCATTATTTACTCATTTTTCTTTCCTGGTGCCGGCTGCAGTATATAGTATGTATAGTTCTCTAAAATATAATAAATTAGTTCTTATGGTGCATTGAATATAGGGAAATTCTATCGCGGAAAAAACCCTTTCTATCTGCCTTATCCATTCTCATTCCTCTTCCCCCTCTCATTCACCCCTTTTCCTTCCCCGCCACCCTTTAAGTTACACGTTGGACGCCAATAGCAATCTTTTCCCACTCTCCATTTTCTCTTTCTCGTTCGTTTCCAGAGGTTAGCTGAAGACCGACCAAAACACAAATAAGGTGCCACTTCGACTGATTTGATTCCCATGCGGGTGACCAACGCAGAGGAGGAACGAGTTTGGGAAAAGGTTTTCCCAAAGAAAGCCTTTTTTGCGGCAAGGAAAAAATACAACTCCTAGTGAAATTCTGTGCATTTTTCGTTTCTCTGTATCTCTCAAGTTATTTTTCTCATCAGTTTATCAGAAAGCCGAATGGGCAAAAATAATGTTCGTAAAATATAGGGCTACAAACTGCCCTTGCGTTTCACCAATCTAAAAAAGTTTTTTCTCAAGATTGCTATAGTGACGACGCTGAGAGAGAATTTTCCTCCGAGTAAAATTATTTTCGTCAAAAATTTCTTTCAGATCATCATGAACAACAACAACTACTTGCCGATAAAAATTTCCACACAAGATAAATGTTTCATTTTGAAAGGAAATAGCGGTAGGATAAATAAAAGATTTTTAATCTAAGTAGTAGCTACTACCATTAAATATGCCGATGCTGTAATCTATCAATCTTTTATTTTTTTATGTGCGGTTTTGGTATGAATTGTTGTGACATCCGATTTCAGTGAGCCGTTTCTCCGACCTTCAGCAAGTAATTCCATTTTCCGATTTATTTGAAAGGATCCTGATGGGTGAAACCGGTCGACCCTCGCTTTAACGAAAAGCTTACGGAATCCGCTGAAACTTTAAGGGAATCGAATGAAATCAATTTCAATTCTTTATGGCAAAGGTTTCTTTCTGTTTAAAAAAATATTTATTTAGTTTCTCGGTCTACGTTCCAAAGGCATCATCAACATGTTCCTCTTCGTTCGCGTGCATTTAAATGAAGTTATTACACTTTATTTCATACGGAATGAATATATTATGGATTAATTATTTTCTTCACGTTATACCAAAAGAATATCAACGACGTCATTGGATATTTTTCATATAACCGGCTTAATATTAAATTTTTAATTTTACGTGAGCTATATATTATCTAGGTCGCTCCTGCAGCCATAAAACGATAGGGAGAAAAATAATGGTATAGTCAGTACTTTTGTGACTGAAATGGTTACGTATATTTTCTTTTGAAAGTTATTTTTTTACTTAGGGATCGGCAACCTACGAC
Organism: Tanypteryx hageni; assembly: GCA_028673005.1. Lineage (NCBI taxonomy): Eukaryota > Metazoa > Arthropoda > Insecta > Odonata > Petaluridae > Tanypteryx > Tanypteryx hageni. The sequence continues at coordinate 183,529,107 of CM054112.1, read as the reverse complement.
TTCTGTATCGTATGCGACTCTTTGAGGACGAGTGCGGCTCCCGATAGCAACTCTCTCTGATATGACACCTAAATCCTCCTCGAACAAAATTGTATTTGGAGTTTATTTTAATAGAACTTGAGGAATAATAAAATGTATCGACGTATTATTAGGGAAAACGTTTGTTTTAATGAGATAATCGCATAAAGTAAAACAAATTTAGGGCGCAGATCGCCCCCAACACCACACGTGAATCCTCCAATGACTGTTGCTATTCTTATATAGCGTAGTATACAATTTCAAAGAGTGGATCTTCTTCTGAAAAAAGGTTGCCGACATATGCCTTATCTAATAGAGGTGGAGGAAAAACAATTTTCTCTTACAGATGTTCCTCTTAATTTATTCTTTTTTTATGCGAGTTTTGGTCCCACATAAACGCGTTAAGATAGTGTTAAACATCACTGGAATCGGCGAGGACTTCATATTAACGCATGCATTGTTTGCTGTATTCTTAGGTATTTATGGAAATATTACATAAACTATTCAAAATGGCATTCACCTCCTAATCGTATTATGCAAATATGACAACTGACATACATAAAGTTTTTCAAAAACTAAAGTCACTGTCATAAGAAAGTTGGGATTTAAATCGCGTTCTCCAGTTATGGAGACAATGTGTATAAATGAAAAATAAATAGAAAAAATTAAAATAATATTACGGCTGGGAATAATTCTGAATGGAGAGAGAATTTACCATTTTTGGTAGGTGGATTTTGTTAAGCCATTTTATTTCCTACTATTATTATTTATGATCCGTATAAATTAAGCACGTTTGTCCCTTTATTGTTTTCCAAACAGTCGCATATCCATACGATTCACTGGGGCTTGCTTTCACAACCAAATTTGGTGAACTAACGAAAGCGCAGGTTTAAGCTCAATAAATTCTGTGATACATCTTTGAATCAGGCAATTGTAAATGAAAAGTTACATTGAAAACAGACCTATTTTATTAAATGTTTGCCAATAAACCGACAAACCAATCAATCGGACATTGGTTCTGAGATAATTTCCTCATATATTGATCAAGTGGAAGGTTATTTTAGCTAGTTGGAAATTTTTAAAACTAATTTGTAGGGTATAGGTAATGGTGAATACTTGATTCATTTTCATTTCTCATGAAAATGTGTTATTTTCTTTACATAAGTGGATCCTGCGTTAAATTCGGCATGAGTACCTAAATAGATTACCGATTTACATGCGATATTTTACTCATCGCAGTTTTTACTAAATTCTAAAAATACTCGGAAACAGCTAAAGTAGTGTAAATAATCCGGTCATGGCACACGCAATTTTGAATCCGTCATCTTGGATTTAGATCACGTGACTTCCGGTTTTCGATCGTCTTTTTTTTACCACCCACGCAATATTGATAATCGAAAATACTACCCACGCAATATTGATTGATGATAAAATCAATATCGATGGATAATAAATCAATATAAAAGATAATTAAAAAAATGGCGGTAACCAAGATCGGCATGTCGCGAGAGAGAGAGAGAGATCACACGGTAGGCGGAGTTCTTTTGTTTTTGTAGGTGGTCGTAGTGCGATGAGGGGGTGGGGAGATCCGTCGTCCTCGGCAGCCACGCCTCGAGTGAGCAGCGCCACAGTTGCGCGTTGTGGAAAGGAAATGCTGCGATAAGGATTGCGGAAGTGCGGTGATGATAAGAATAGGGTCGTTGAAAGGATATGTGAGCGTGAGTATTTTGTTCCCTCGCTATTTCTTAAGGGTGGAATAAAAAATATGCAGGATATTTTTTTAACGATAAAAATTTCTCTCGCGGACGTATGAATGATGAAATGAATGGGGATAAATAAAAAAAACACATGGATCATTTCAAAAGTATTTATTTTCAAAGAATGTGATTATTCCTACAAAGCATTGTACATAGTACCTTAATATGTTTTATCAAATGTATGTATTTACATATCTTTTATTTAATGGTTTAGGTCTTTTTATCACATACGTATTAAATTCCAGAGTCATTGTACTATTGTAAGTATATCTACAGTATTTATTCTTTTACCCTTCACACACTCACTCCGTACATATTCGTGACGGGACGCTTGACGTTCAGTGTAACAGATTAATAAGTCCGATTTTGATCTGTGGTTATCCTTTGAAGAGCTGTGTTGGACCGGTAATCTTTTAGATTAAAGGAAAAGGGGTCTTTTAAGGCGTACGCGTTCGATACGTGTTCACGAGATAAGGATAGCATTGCAGCGTCTGGTCCAGGGACAGGCGAATTTTCTTCTTCTAAGACCTCGTACACATCGATCCATACGGTGAAATAAAGGAATGAAGATCTTAAAAATTGGAGAGAGCAGGAATAAGTTTTTTGCTTATTGGCTTCGACGGAAGATGAAGTACCCACGTAGGCGGCGATGCACTTTTCTACGACGCCTTTTTCGTTCGGAAACCCAGAGAATACCATCTGCTTACCGTGGAGCTGTATTTTTGTTTCCAATGCTCACGTCACAAGGAATTTTTTATCGTAATCAATGACGATTTCGAGTACACCTTCACTTTTATCACCCTTAATGCATCCCTCCGGGATTAAGAAGAAGAGGTTGTATGGTTTACTTTCCAATTTCTTGGGCGTTAACAAATGCCCCCCATTAGTCACCAAGATCGATTGCATTTCCGCGACTACTGCAGGTTCTACGATCCGTTTCGTTTACCCTCCGTTCTGCTACTGAGTTTTTTCCGGCTGCAACTAAGGTTTTCTTCGTCGCGCTATTGCGATAAGCGTGAGATAAGATAGGTTTGGAGCTGTTTGTTTGCGCCCCAAAGTTATTTTTTTCAACCATGTCTCCAGCTTAATGCAGTTCGTTACTGCGCAGACATAATTATGAACGTCGGGTATGGAGTGATATAAACAGGTAATATTGGGGATTAAAGGTAACGCTTTTGTTCTAGGGCAATCTAAGATTCCAAATTTACGACTTCCCGATCGATCAAACCAGAGAGAAATTGCACTTATTCTTACCCTTAGCAAAGAGGATGTCGTTAGCCTTCGTGTAAAACCAGAGTATGGATTCGAGGCGATCGTATGGTACCTCTCCCACGACTCGTTCGATACCGTGATGGTTACACGTGAGCCAAATGTTTCCTTGTCTTCCCCGTCGACCCACTCAGAACATTCGAACAGCCAAGACTGACGGAAATCCGTTTTCACATCTTCCGCGGCCAACTCTCTAACGATGTACCGCTCCTCTTTGTAATAGTACGCTTGAAAGTCCAGCACCAAAGTCGTCTGCGCCACCAAAATTTTTCCCGTCCTCGAAGCCATCGTCTTCTCACGATCACGAATTATTCTATCGGATTTGTGATCCATTGTCGGATACGAGCCGTCGAAAGTCGTCGTAAACTTTTTTTAAGTGATCGGTTTGGGTACAGAGCAGATAGACCTGACTGTTCAATACTGGAATCAGTTGGAGTAGTCGTCTTAATTCGCTTTGACTGAGGGTTACGGTATCAAATTCTTTTTTAATGATCGGAAATCGTTTTCGGAAAAATGAAGGAAACTTGTCGTTAAAGGCGGATGCCAGCCACACGGGGTCCACCTTATTTTTTAAGTCATAGTTGGACAGTAAGAAATGAAAACTTTCCAACACTGTTTTGCTCAAACTCAACGCGTGCTCATTTTTGGAAAACACCACCACGACTGGGGGGATCCCGTCATGTTCGAATTTTCCATTCGTATCCCATCGGACGCCTACTGACAAGTTTTTGCTGATACGATACACGCTCCCCAACGGAAAACCGTTAGCTCCGTGCGGGTAAAGACTCCACGGCGACGTTATGGTTGAGGGGGGTGTCGAATAATCGGACGAGTAACCTGAACTCTTCGGCGAAAGAGGGCTCTCGTTCTCAAATGCAGCAACTTCCTGCCCGAGGTCCTCGGTGGCGACGTCCGTTTTCGGTTCCTTCTACCTTTTTCTTTTTCCGGACTCTGTGGTGCCGGGCGACGGAGTGACGCCCGTTTTAGGTTTCCCCTTTCTTTTCCTGCTTCTGGACTTTGCGGTGACAGGCGACGGAGTGATGCCAGTTTCTGGTTTCACCTCCCCTTCTTCCTGAACGTCCATACTGGTCGGTGGGTTCACGCCGGGTGAGCGCCCCCGATCTCTTAATCTAAAGATATTATAGTAGCGTCTCGAGGGGTCGATTACAAATAGTTGCGCTATCTTTTATCAAGAACGGCTCATGCGGTATACCACGCAGCCTCGTACCTCGAACAGCACCACTGAGAATTGGGGTGACAGGTGCGCGAGCGTCTTCCGAGTCCAAACCCTTCGTGAAAGAGTTGGAGTACTCGACAGTCGTTTAGGTCGGAGCGGTAGCTGAATTGGGAAAGGAAATCCTCAAAGGTTTGGGATGTGGATTTGAAAAGCGCATACAGACAACAACACTCGCCACAAAGGTCCAATTTAAAGTTTTGCTGTTCGAAAGGATTTCTCCTAGTGGTGAAACCGTCGAGAAATCTCACGTTGGATGGTACGTCGGGTGGTAAGCCGTACGAGTCGAAATATTCGTTTTTTTGCCGATCGATGATGTGAGCCGCCACCCGGTGACTTCCCGGTCGATTCGAGGGTTCTAAATTTATCACGTGTATCCCTGGTGGAGGTGGAGATTTCGGTAATTTATCCGAAGGAAAAACTCCGCGGAAGAACGGAGAGGCGCGCCGAACTCGGGAGAGCAAATTGCGAATTTGAGCGGTGTTCATCTAAGCGATAGGTACACGCATCTGTTCTTATCGATTTTGATGGCGCTGTCGTATTTGGAATACACAAACGCCGTCACCGGTCTCGACTTCGACTTTGAAAATTTATCGTCTATTCGCAGAATGCCCTCTTTGGTCGGTGACACGTGTTCTTCGTTACTCGAGTCGTCCGGCGTGAGGTCGAAAGCCTTAATGAGATAACCATTGGCAAACATTTCTTTTGAGATCAAATTACCCTTATCCGCGTGATAATTCCCTATGCCGTTTATCATGAACCTGTACGCACTCGTATATTGCCCGTTGTTAAAGTTTATGTTCAACCCCTGAACGGGTATTTTCGCCCCGTTATAGTAAACGGAGAAATCCGTCATGGAGAAATGTTGAAATTTGAACGAATTTTTCTTAGGGTGACCGACGTACGCTTCGTTTTCCACCATCGCGAACAATATCCTGATGGGGAGTTTTACCTCGAATAACGTTTTCCTGGTTGATTACGCTGACGCCCTTCGGGATGGTGAACGTTTTGAGTTCCACTCTCTTGTAAGGATACAGCGCGGTTTTACTCAATTGTTCTCTGTCCTACGAATTCAGAAGGGCGTGATCTATGTTGTAGTGGGTAAAGTAAAGAGTAGCATCCACGATTTTCAGTTTAGAAGTAGATTCGTTCGCGTTTCTTTGATGAAGAACCTATCCTTGGCCAAAGATAATTTCACTGTGACTTTGACACCGTTCAAGAGATACTTGTTCTGCGTGAGGACGTCCGAAAATAACCTCCCTTCTAAGTCCACCACAGTGCTGTTTTTGAACTGCAGCTTCCTTTTCGTGAAACCTGCGTTTACCGTATCCCTAGTCTATATCCTCCCTGGTGTCGACGTCCCACATGACGCAGGCGAGGTGAGTCTTCGCCGCATCGGTTCCGTAATTAAGTAACGTTTCCAGGTAAGCCTTGTAATGGTAAATGGATTCGTACGGAGTGACGAGCACGCCGTTGAAGTGAACGAGACATTGCGAGAACATGGAATTCATGAAATTGTTCACAACGCCCGGTTGCTCGAAATCCTCCGCCTGATATTCTGTACCGTTCAGCTTCAGGAACTTCACTTTTAGATTCAGGTACGCGCTGCACAGGTCCTTGCAAGTTTCGGCACCCCCATCGTCCATGTTAAACTCTAGGATGGAAGCTCCGTCCACGGAAGAGACGGGTTTGTAAGGGATCGTGCGTTTACCCTTGATCATCGCCTGCATCGGCATTTCGTAGAATAACACTAAGGAGGCGTTTGCTACGGAACCCATGTCGATCGTTTTTTAACGGACTTAATCGGAAAAGATATTTCAAAACTTCCTCTTCTTCGAGAGTCTTCTCGCTTTCTGACGTTTTCTTTTTCCCGCATTTGTATTTCTCCTTTTCCCTCTCTCTCGCAAAACGAGTTGTGCACGATACAATCTCGGTTTTTTGGTGATGGTGAGGCCAGAACCCATCATTCTTTCTATTTTCGATTCAGCTCTCTTTAAGTTCAGACCGCCCTGTCTTGCGCGATTGCGTAAAATCTCGGAGAAGGGTGTTCCTGTTCCCTCCGTCAAGTTCCTCAAAACTCCCACTCCAGTGTAGAGCTTCCTTACCTATGCGCAACTAATGATGAGCGGTTTTGCCAATTTCCAAAGACTGCCGAAAATCCTTCCCAAACCCCGACCTCTCTGGTATCTGCGAGCGGAAATGTACACCGGCCCGATGTCACTGCGCCCGGAACCGTAGTGAACTGCGTATCGGTATCGACGCACGTCTACCAACATATTTTACTGAAATGATCGCCTCTCAACACGTGGTCGAATTTATATTCTGAATGTATAAGAAAGATTTTGTATTTGTACTAATTTTAAAAAAAAATCCTCTTTAAATCCGCACGCAGGTCCGTTGTATTTATACTAGTCTAGCATCTTCTCTTCTGAAGTGTAACGTCACTCGCGAAGGCGTCCCCCCATCCGGAAACGGGATCCGTTGACCGATGTCATCCGTCAGCATGACTTCGATGCTTTCGATTCGGTTTTTCTATATCGGAAAATAATAAATGGGGTAGAAAATTTGATGAGTTTTATCTCCGTCGACGATCCTCAAGAGTCTGACTGCCACGTCACAGACGATCTGCGGTTGAATGATGTCCGTATACACGAACACCTCCCCTGAAACCGCGTCGTCGCACTGTTGTTTTCGATTCACATCTTCGCCTTTTTCTTTGGTTTTTTTAGCTTGACCTGCATCGACCCCTTTTTTGTTTTTTTATCTTTGCCTTCATCGACGCCTTCGTTGGTTTTTTTAGCATCGCCTGCATCGACGTCTTTGTTTCTTTCGTAAGAAGAAGACTTGGTGCTTCTAAACTCTATGTACCGACGTTACTCTTGCTCGATGTACGATTTAACTTCCAAAGAATTCGTCGTGCGAATGGCAGATAAAAAATCGCGAAAATTGTCGTAGTATCCGATCTCGACAGAGAAAATCACGCCTCCGTCCCTCACCTTGACTTCGAGTTCTTCCTTCGACGCAATACATTTCCCCGCGAATTCTACTCAATCCAAGACTTTCAGGAACGATTTAGTTAGGCCTTCTTCAGGTGGGGGAGGATAGTTAATGAACGCGATCGACAAGATCTTCACGAAGAAATTGTAAGAACGCGCGAGGAACATGAGGTACATGAGATGGTAGGCTTTGACTACTGCAAAGATGAAATTTTTCAACAGACTATCGATGATATCTTTCTTCGTTTTGGCGAAATCGAAGGCAAGAGGTTGTGCTACCGTGTAATGTATAACGTACCGTGTTCTTAGCTCGACGTTTTCGACGACTATTTTCGGATTCGCGGGTGCCTTGGCGAGCGTTCCTTCCGGCAAACGAGTATCGGGTATAAATTAGTCGCGATTTCCAAGAAGGGAATGCGGAATTCCGAATGGTCCGGGGAAATGATATCGTGAAAATATGTATATCTACCGTTGGGCATGGGGATCGGTTGTTTGTTTATTCCGTTGGGCCCCAAGACAAGGTTATTTTCGGATATTCGGAGGATTCTTCTATTTTCCCTACCACTCGTACGAACGGTAAATAAGATGTCGGTTTTCCATTTTATTTGAAGTTCTTCTTCGATACTAGGTTCTTCCGTTTCGCGGGATATCTTGAGGAACCAGATTTCAGCCAATCCCAACTCCCATTGTTTGTCTAATTCTATCTGGTGCGGTAACGCGTTCGTGAAATGAGAGATAGTGTTACCTCTGAAATTCGTTACGGAGTTGTCGCTGACTGAGGTGATGTACATATGCGACATATTTCGAAAGCCGATCGATGACTAAGGTCCTTCGAGTGATTCTCCACTTTTTATGCATTTCTCAACCTACGCATCTCGGAGGCTTTTACCCAGGTGTCGAAATTCTCGCCGTACCCCTTCCATCTTACAAAATATTCCAAGTTCTTACCTTTGATACCGCGCCTCTTCAGTATTCGATCGATTTCATACGCATCCGGGAGGACTCGGACCTTTACGAGTTCGGCTTCGTAGAACGACCCCTTTATGGAAACGCATACGCGTCGAGGTTCCACACCCGTGGAGGAATGTACGGTTCGGTTATAGGAATCGACGAGTTTCTGTAGAACGTCGACGTATTTGAGGGTGTTGGTACCAGTGAAATACTTGTACATTTTTCCTTTCAGCGTCCTGTTAAAACGTTCCATCACCGCCGCTTTCACATCCGGATTGTCGGTGGTGTAAAAATTTCTCCAAAAAAAATTTTAAAATCGCGTTTCGCGAACTCGGCTCCTTTATTGCTCTGTATCTTCAAAGGTTAATTATCTTTTCGAAAGTTGCTATCACGCTTTTGGAAGTCTTGCTTTTCAAGGCTACAGCCCACGCGTACTTAGAAAAAAGATTGATGACTTTGAAGATGTATTGATATCCTTCGTTATGCTTTTTCAGATTCCTCATGCCGTTTAGATCGCACTGCCAAGTTTCGTCGACGGAGGTTACGTCGTAGTAATTTCGCTGGAATCTTTTACGGACGGGTTTATGCAACGTGTGAGCGTCTTGGATGTTCAACCATTCCTGCGCCACTCTTTTCGAGACATTCGCGGCCTTACTTAATTTTCCCGCGGTGAAGAAGCTCGCTGGTTCGCTCGCTGGGTTGGAAACATCGTAGTAAATCGATTTCAGTTCGGAGTCCATCGTTGTTTTTGCTTTCGCTCGCGAGTACTCTTTCTCGGGATTGCTCTTCCTTGATTGGGCGTGTGAGTCAGACCTTTTTGTTTCGCTGAGCAAAACGCGGGGGATTTTAACATTCTCTATATTTCGGCGTCCACTTCTCTTCCCCCGATTATATCTTCCATGTCGCTTATCCTTCGCTCTATCCACCCCCATTTTTTATCGGCGAGTTTACGAGTTTGATTGAGGAGTTTTTTTTTGACCGTTCCAAACTTGTTTCCAGACTTCTTTTTTTCTTCACTCGAGCGAATTCTTTTTGCAGCTCAACTCCCTCAACATCCTTTTATATTTTGAAAGCTTCTTTTTCGCGATGGGGGAGATTTTATGGTTACCGTTCAACGTTCGAGCAGGAATCGCACAATGCCTTGATTACATCATCGTCGGCCGATTTTATAATCGAGTTCCGTAATTTCGGGGATGCCCCTCTCAAAGTAGAGAGAATATGTCGGTGTCGTCTCAATCTATTCATTTCTAACACGCTACCACCGGATTCCGTTGGACTTCCTCCTCGGGGGCGTAAATTTTTGAAATTTCTCCCGGAAATATACAGCTGGCAAATCGAAGCCTGTCCTACCTCTCTTGAGAGAGGTCCAATATCAAATAACCGTGAGGTTTTTTCGTAGCGTCCATGTACGCCTTGTACAAATCGAAGGGTTACGCGGAATACACCTGCCAAGCCAGGTACCTAAACCAGGGCATCGAACCGGAACCGAACCGAAAACAGAAAAAAATGTTATTTTAGCTGGAGTGAAACCGAATCCGAACCGAAAAAACATATCACTATGTACTTGGAGTTAAGGGAGATGTTCCTCGATTTGCGGCTTTGGTAGAACGCGTTCTGAGATATGAGAATCACGGAAATGTTGGAATGATGAGATAACCTCCTGGCTATATCATTCGTGCATCAAATCATCGATCAGGTATAGAGTGGGAACTTTTCGAGGATTATCGAACGAAGGTAAGGTGTTGACGATCCGCACTCCGGGTAAGGATTCTGTAGGTTCGCTACCATTGCTACAAACGATGCGATCTTCGCGTCCATTATATTGATTTCCACCCACGTCCTCCTCCTCTCCCCTCTGCGGAACCCTTCCTTCCGTACCTCACTCTCTTTGTCTGCGAGTGCAAAGTTTTGCAGACTTAAGGGGAGCTAAAGAGGGGAAGGGAAGCATTAGATGTTTTTCGGTGGAGGAGGTTGGCTCATCTGGATGTCGACGGTGGAGCAGGGAAGGGAGGACGACGAGAATTTTGGAGAATAAAACGGAGGGGGAAAAGGAGGGTGGGCGGAAATGAAGGAATGAGGGAGGGTGGAATTGTATGCTGGAAGAGGGGTCCCAAATGGGTAGCGTGGTGTTCGGTTAGGGTGGGATTGGCTCCGTGGAGACTACGAAAATGACTTTGTTGCGTGGAAAAAACCTACGGTATGTTTGGAAGTTGCGGTTCGTTTTGTTTTGCCTTTTTCGGAGGTCTCTCAATGAAAACCTTTTCGTGTTTCGAGCCTTCCAAGTTTTTTTTGTTTTGCGCGTACGTAATCAACGTAATTGAAAAAATGGTGGCAGTGAACAGCACAGGCTCGCGTTCGATTTGTAAAGGTACCCTCAATTGAACGAGGTGCCTTTGTTTGCAATATTCACGACGTTTTCCTTACCGAATCATTATATCTTTTCACCTTTTTTGCGACGAGGTTATTCACGATTTTTAGAGGGAATTATCGAGTGAGCTTTTAAATTTTCATGATAGTTTTTTATGAGCCATTTGTATCCCTTTCGCACTCTTGGTTGCCATGAAATAGCGGTTCGTCTCAGCTTCATTCTCTATCATCACCGCCAGACTTCCCTCGAAGTTTTTTTGTTGTGGTTTGAAATAAATGTTGTCTTCCTTGGTTATTTTTAAGGGTTGGTGAAGAATGGTCGGAGGGTTTTCCTAATATGAGTTTGAGGCAGGTCGCATGTAAATTATTCCTCACAACGCGAAGGTATAAGGGAAAATTATAGTTGCCGACCCTTTCTTGGGATTTTAATTCTTTGGGTAGTTGTCTGTCCCGTTGGGTATACCATTGCCATCTTTGTGCTGCGGAGTTCGTTATCTTAGTTTTAAAAATGTTATTTTTTGCTAGTTCATGTTGTGAAAAGTATAAACAAGTGATATTACACGTTTTCATTATATATGGAATTCTTGGCGAAACATCATAAAATTAGGGCATTTGATTAAAAAGTCCAAATAAAATCTCATATGATCCAGACGATATATTTTTATTTTCAGTTTGCAATCGAATTTAAAACTATTATTTCAAATTTTGTTAGGAAACAAATGGTAGTAATTGAACAAAAAGAACAATTTAAATGCTATGCGAATCGAATGAAAAAAATGAATAGATTTTTTTATCGATTTCTAGGAATGATCGGTCCATTTTCTGCCGTGAATACGACCTTTTAATGGCCGCTTAAAGCGAAGGACTCGCGCTGTCCTTTGTCGTGTAGAGCTCTTCGGGAAGTATTATATGATTCCTCGGTTGGATGCGCTAGCGACCGCAATGCTTCGCCAGTTTCTTTAAGGGAGCGCGTAAATTTATTAACGCGGCAGAGTTTAATGGGCGAGTTGGCGCGGATTTGAAAGAGAGGTGTGAATTCTGCGCGTAGAATTTGAGAAAAAAGCCTCTAACCTTTGCTTATATTCACCCTATATTATAAATTATGGTCTGTATTCTCAAACTTGAGATTTAGTTGGAGACGCTTGATTAAATACCGTTTAAAACGTGATTGAATCGCCGCATACCTGGAATTGCATGGATATTTTATGTTTGCTCACCCATTCTGTAATTTATTGCGTATTTTACGCTTGTAACTATTAAGCTTCAAACATTAAAACTAATGGTTAATTTAAGCGTAAACAAGGATTTATATCGCCGAATTTTTTGATAAGTAAGTAATAAATAAATAAAAGCTTTGTCTCCTTCCTTCTTATTGACCATTACTCACATTACTAGTATTTATCGCGTGTCAAATTAGAAATGATTCAAATCTAAAAGCACACCTTCGGTATGTTGTCCTATTGTTGCTGCTGGGTCCGTTTTTTCGCCGTGAAGACGCGATACGTTTTTCATTCGTGCGTTTCGTAGTTTGCTTTTTTGGTTAAGAATAATACTAATGAATTGCCTGTTGCTGTGAAAGAATTAGCTTTTTTCAATTTATTCATATTCGACAAATGTAGGATATACATCCCGTTTCGCAAACAACGGTCTCGACGCTAAACTCCACAGTTTATTTTTCCCAGTCTTGGATAACTGCAAAAACTCTCACGGATGAATCTCTTACCATAACTGTCAACCCTCCGACAAAATAAAATGCACATATCGTATTTTTTAAACCTTCTACCGACCAAAAGGCGCGGGTTTTCCTCATCAATTTTTCCTTCTTATTAACCGCTTCAATAAGCTCCGCTGGGGTTTGATTGGAGCGGAAGGAACGGAGAGGAAAGGGAGGGTTTATAACTTCGCGCCCGTTACGTTGACGACATCGATCTCATCTCCGCTAGCAACATCCAACCCCTGCCAATGAGATGGAGAGAGCGTACCCGTGACCAGATGCAACGGATACACGTGCCCGCGAGGAACGAGGTATACTTATTTCAATATAGTATACATATATGTACGGGTGAGAAGAACGATTTGATTCGTTGGCAGCGGAAGTAAGGGGTAAGCGAAGAAATGGAAGAAGGTCGAAGAAGGAAGGGAGGTTAAGGGATGTAGTCAGACAGATAGAGAGAAAGAGAGAGAGAAAAGAGGCACGGGGTAAAACGAGGGACGATAAACGCATTTATATACGTAGAGTGATCAATTTTTAAAATTAAAATTGGTACAGGTGGCATATTTTCCTCATGAAAATCATCAACTTTTGGAATGATGTCTGGATTAATGGGAAAAACATTTTGTATTTATTGTACATCATAGATAGCATTTATAATTTCATTAAACCATTAATAAAAGTATCAGAATTTACAATGTTTAATTATATATGTCGGGTCTGAGATACCCACATATGCGTCGTATTTGAATCAGTAAAATATTTCGCTAAAATCCCAAACTCAACTGTTTTTGCAGGTCTACAAAACAAAAAAGTCCTGCAGCCTGACCTCACAACCTATTGATTGGAAACAGCTTGTTTAGGAGGAATTTCCGAAAAAGGTAAAAATATTTTTGCTGACATTCATTAAAATTGGATTCTCACTCAAATGTTTGTGATATATATCAGAGACCTACATCACCGCTGTTAATCTGACTCGACACGCCGAAATTCACCGATAAATTTATTTGAATAACTATCTAAGAATTCAGATGTATCAAAAGAATTATTTTTACTACCATTTCACAATTATATTGGTATTGTGAGGAGTTTGTGTTTACGAAGCGTCGCAAATGGAGTTTTTTATTTATCCTTTGATACTAAGCTTATCACATATTCAGAGGATAAATCCGGGACAAAATGATTTCTATAGATAAAAAACCGGGACGTGTCTTTTATAATTTTTGTTTGTTATGTAAACTATAATCTATTATAAACGAACTCCGCATAGCATAAACGTATTATCTATTGCTATTTACCAAATTGCCAATTACAAAATCTTCACTTTTAATGTTTTCGTGACGTCGAATGTTGCCCATATATGATGATGTTACATACCTTCATATTTCAAATTACGTTGAATAACTTCAGAACGGCTGTATCAATTTGAGAGATTATTTCAGTTTTGATTAGATTAATGCCACATGAGTTTATTGACGATTTTTCGTGTTACACAAAGGCCCGAGTTCGATTCCTCGGGCTTTTCGTTTTTTCCATTTGATTACTATGTAATCGGCAGGAATCTGATGTGCAGAACCATGATTTTTATAAATATCATATAATTTAGACATCAATGCGAAATTTGCACTAAATTACAGGATAAAGAATGAAAATTATCAATCGTCGATTCTGTTATCTAATTCTTGTTTTTTTCGCATTTAATGTTTACATTTGAGTTTTCCGAATTTTTAACATATCAAAAAAGTTACTATGGTATCTACATTGTTGGCCTCGGGTCTTCAGAATATTTACATTTAATTTACGATCAAAGTGACTTATGAAGAGTAAAAATCGATTGATCATTTTCGTTAAAACTTAGGTCTTAATATCATACAAATGAACGGCCGCACTAACATACTTCCATTCAATTTTAGAACGGTGGCATCAACTTAAAAAATATCTACTGCCGGGAAAATTAGAATGTATTGTCTTAAGCGCGGAGTACATTTTAAAATACCACGTTAGGTCGAAAGAGATTTTAAAACCAGTGCGAAATTATTTAAGAACTCGCGTAATTGTCTGTCAAATATTGCGGGCATGCGTGAATTAAGTATTAAACTTAAGGCACTTACCATTCTTCCTCCTTTTCTCTCTTCTTCTCTCCCATCCTCTCTCTCTCATCCTCCTCCCTCCCATTTTCCCTCCCTCGGTCTCCTCTGGAAAAATAGACTTCCTAGTCTCATTCTCGACCTAATGAAGACCATTATCTAACTATCGCTCCTTCTCCCTCCTCTGAATCCCTCCGTCTGACTCACTTTATCTCTCTCTTCCCTACTATCTCTCTCTTCCTTAATATCTCTCTCTTCCTTACTGTCTCTTTCTCTTCCTCTCTCTCTCTTCCTCTCTCCCTCTCTCTTTCTCTGGAATAATATACTTCCTAGTCTCAATCTTGCCCTAACAAAATCACTATCTATCTAACTCTCCCTCTCCTTTTTTCTCTGCCTCTCTCTCTCTCCTTCTCTGTCTCCTTTCCTCTCTCTCTCTGTCTTCCTCCCTCTCTCTCTGTCTCCCTCTCTCTCTCCTCTCTCTCTGTCCCTCTCCCACCCTCCCTCTCCCTCCTCTCTCTACCTCCCTATTCCTCTGTCTCCCTCCTTCTCTGTCTCCCTCCTCTGTCTCCCTCACTCTCCCTCCTGTCACCCTAACTCTCCCTCCTTAGTCTCCCTCCTTCTCCCTCCTCCCTTCCTCTCCCTCCCTCCTTGTCTCCCTTCCTCTCCCTCCTTCTGTCTCCTTCCTTCTCTGTCTCCCTTCTTCTGTCTCCCCCCTTCGCCATCCTCCGTCTCCCTCTCCTCTCTCACTTCTTCTCTCTCACTCCTCCTCTCTCACTCCCTCTCTCTCACTCCCTCTCCTTCCCTCTCTCTCCCCATTTCTTCTTTCTTCCTCTTTCTCCTCTCTCACGTATTAAAACATTCAAAGCACGCTTTCCTTGTGCATATAGTGTAAGGGTTTAGACGGCAATACAATGTCGAGGTTTAACAGGGATTCGGTCGGCAAGGCAACATATCGTTTATAAGCTTAAATTTTTCCAATAAATATGATTTAAACGTAGAACTTAAATGATTTTGAATCGTAGGCAAAATGTGATGATAAGAATAAGAAACGTTTTTTATTTTTCTTTAAAAAGGTCCAGATCTGGTGATTGTTGGTTAATTATTTCTAATTTTAATTTTACAAAGTCTAAAAGCCTGTATATAAAAAAATCAATTTTTATGTGATATCTTATGGGAAATAGATATTATCTATTGGATTCGAACTCGGGTCTTTTCTGAGGATTTCGTTTCTTAACTCGCTTTTACTATAAGAATCAAACATTCCTACTAAATTTCAATCATCTATCTACTCGGAAAGTTTGTTAAAATAACATTACAGCAGCCGTAAATAGTTCTCGATACTCCTGCAATTTCTATTGGATTTTTATGATTATTTTTAAGATTTACGTAGAACGTGATAATTTAAATATATATTGTACGCTGTCATACGTCACTCACAAACTTTCCTGGAGAGAAGAGATTGCACACTTTTCTGTCTAACGCGCACCCACGCTTTCATATATGTATCAATATTGCGAAAACTATTTAAGTTATTTATTGCTATCACTTTTAAAAGTATTTCAACTTTTGTAAACAATTCCTGTGCTGAATATACCCCTCTAAACCTTATGGGAAAAATGTCTCTCTAAAGTCATCTTTTTCATATCTCGACTGAAAATTTTATATAATTCTTACGTTTCTTATTTTTATGAAGATATTTCGTAAATATTATATATAGTTGATTTGCGCTGTATTCATTCATAATCATTACTGGAGTCATAGAAAAATTCTCTAATCTCGTTCAATAGTTGTGAATATATGGCGTAGCATATATCAGATCAGATGATATACGCAAAATACAAAGACATTTTAAAAAATGTTTGTTAAACCTTCAAGATGTTATCCGGAATTTATACATGTGTAATCGGATTTAGCATGAATCTTACTTAATAATACTTTATAACATATATTTCTGTACACTTTGCTGAGAGATTGCTTCTCGTGACATTATAATTTTATAAGGGAGGGTGGATTGTCGTCCGTTTAGCACAAAGTGACTTGTTTTTTGAAAGCAAGATAGGTTCTCGAAAACACGCTATCTTTTACCCTAAATAAAGATATGGCATTGTAAATCTCATTCAAGTGGCCTGTTCATTGAACATTCACGCAATAACCCAAACTGAGATAGCAAGTCAAGGACCCATCTTTGTGCTACATAAACATCGTCTCTCATTCTCTTCACTTAGTGCCACGATAAGATACAGTTCAGCATTTCTTAGCGATTTCCCAAAGTAATGGGTCACCCAGTTTGCGCGCCAGCAAAAACATGCATCACCAACGCATTAAAAAATAATAAATGCAATAAATTTAAAGAAATAAAACAAATTTAGGAAGAGTAAAGTTTCCTTTGTTAAAATTTGTCCAAATTGCTAAGATCGAAGAAATTTCAGCGCGTCAAAAAATAAAGAATATAACGATGACAAAGGACGTTTTATTATTTAGGACGACGGCATGTGAAGTTTTCGCTCGACATACTATTACGTAGACGGTGTTGAGGGGTTAAGTGGTACAACATCTAATGATTTGAAACAGGTAATAATCTTAAAATAATTTTCCGATGTCGTTAGTTTGTCCGTCAGCAATCAATTTTGATTAGAGGGGGAAAGATGGAGGAAATCTATTGTTTTATTTCTATATTGCTGTATAATTTGAAAAGTTACACAAGTGCTTCTCGTTTTTAACTGCTGAGTTTGCCGAGGTACGCGAAGCTAAATGCAAGGCGCGTAGCCCTGAGGCTCCTGGAGAGAGCGGAGGGCGGGACCTACGCGCGTAGCATTTTGGGGCAGGGTCCCTAGTTATAATAGGCTACCATATTTCACACAACTAAACTGGACATTGGGGGATGAGGGGGTGGGATGGGGGAGGTGGTAGTAAAAAGATATCTAAAGGAAAAAATAAGAAATGTTTTAATATTACAATATCATATGTAAACTTCAATATTTTAACAAAAAGATTATTTTACTCTAGGAACCACTATTTATTTAGAAACAAAACTTTTTAACGCTACCCCTGACTTTGACACATTTATTTTCCGGGACAGAGCAAAAAACCGGCCTGGGAGCCTGGACAAGACCACGAACTCGGTAAAATCCCGGTCTAACGGGGACGTATGTTAAGCTTATATAATGCCGTGTCACACGTGATATACAATATCAGTTTATGGTCAATTACATAGTTTTAAATTATTCAGTTTAATTTTGTCGTAACTTTGTAAAAGCACTGTATGTAGAATCATTTTTTTTAATAACTGAAATATTGGATAACACTTATTGTTATAGCAAAGTTTTCGTTAGTTAATTTTTCATCTGTAAAGTTGGATCAGTTTATTATGTACATTTGATAAAACCACACTCGTAGAAAAGAAAAATACTTGTTTGTGTAGTCGGTATTTGCAATTCATAGGATTTCGTACTTACTCTATGTACATGGTTTGAGTCTGGTTTGATTGGTTTCCAAAAGAATGGGATAACACAGCATTTAGCCCACATGTACCATTCAACTCGAACGTCGCTTTTGTTTCTCAGCCCCATTCACTTTATTTTCGCTATTCTCTCTCCCTCTTCTCTTTCATGTTACATGTATAGTTTCCTCTTGCAGTTCCATTTGCCCCCCTCCCCCAATCCGATTCTTTACTCTGTCTTACTATTGCTTTTTTCTTCAAATAAAAATAGGTAGAAATAGCTTAAGATAATAAAGACATTTGCTTCAAGAAATTTTTCTCTCCACTCCTCCAGTGTTTAAGACCACCACTCTGACAGTATTATGCTTTATGTTACCAGTGTATCTTGTGGGTAAACCCTTAAAAAAACATGGTATAAATGAAGTTTTTGCATGTCCTTGATAAACAAAACTTTAGGATTTTGGAGATTACTCATGCGATTCGTTTTAAACATTTCATTTTGTTATAACTTGATATAATGTGATGTGTAGATGTTATAACATCTACACCTTAAAAAGTAATGATTTGATGTCTTAACGTATACCCTTCCGTGAAGTCTTTTCTTTAATCTTTTGTCAACAGATACCAACCAACCTTGATTGGAAATTTTGATATTGGAACTTAATGAGGGAATAGATCCCCAAAGAGTTTAAAGATAAAATATTTGTTAGAATTTTTAACGCCATCGCGTTTAATTAAAATTTTCTTGAATGTTGTAAAACGGTAAATATTGCTTATGCTGTAAAGAATATTTTGTTTTCAGAATGTATTGTTTAAAATAATTGGAAACATACTTCACTCGATTTCATACATTCATGTTAAAATTTATAAGAACGGGTGAACGATTTAAGCCCGATGAAGTAGAAAGATTTCCCGATACTATGAACTTGCGTTTTAAGTCGGTTTCAATCTGCATGGTAAGGTTTTCCATCCATCGATTTGTATCCTCTTGGTATTATTATACCTTTCTCCGTCGTTTTTCTCTTCTAAAAGTTCTTCTACAGCTCTTCCCTCAGTGGCTAAAGCTGTTCACTTTACCTCTTTTAATGTCTCTCTCCTCTCACTCTCCCCTCCCCCCCAGCGTCTCTTCAAACATGGTGTGTCCACTGGTCTTCCTACATTGCACACACAAGCAAAATGCATGAAATTACGTAATTCGTTCGAGAAAAGTATAGGTTTTTTTACTGTATAGATATCCCTTCCACGCGAAACGAAGGACGCGTTAGGTGTTATAATTTCAAACTATGTATGAATGTTTTAAAAAATATCCATTTAATAATAACAAGTCGTATCTGCCGCCATGATTTTCAGATATTATCCGCTTTATAATACTACTCGTTATTTAACCGTTGATTTGGAAAATCCAACGCCGTAAGAAATAGAAATGCTGTAAAAAATAGAAAAAGGATGTAGGATATAATAAAATTGGGCGTGGATATGTGAGAACGGGAGAGGAATTCTCAAATTGTGGGATTGTGAGCAGTAAGAGAAAGAGGAGTTATTACGCAATTGGTGTTGGAGAAAGGATTGTTGCCACCCAATCTTTCAACTAGAGAGGAATGAATTGAAGCAAGGTATGACGTCATGAGTCCGCCAAACAGCTATGCGTGTTTTTTTTACAGAAGCAACATTGATAAAATATCACTTAGAATAAAAAAATCACGAATTTTAAATTATATTTTCGAGAGAAAAAAATCGTTTCAACATGGTAACTTTTACCAATTAGAGCGGTATTTTAAACTTTATTTCTTGACTCTTCTAGCGAGCACGACGGGAGAGAAAGTGGATCTAGGTTAGGTAGTTCGTCGCAGTCGGTTCGCCGGAAGTACAGTTCGCCGCGAGACTGCCATTACTTTTCCCAATATAAGAGATATGAGTTTGGGACTTATAAAGCTAAATTCGTAACATTGAAACTTTAAATAGAATAAATGAGATGGGTTACAATGCATGAAAAAAGTCATTTGCAATTTTTTTAAGGCGTTAACTTCATTTTCATTAAATTATTTAAAAATATTTCCATAAAATATATTGCATGAAATCAGATGTCAGACAATTAGTATTTTTAAAAGATTATAAAACTTAAATTTTACACTTCAAGAACTTCTAAATATGTTTGTTTTTTTGCACGAACAAAAATACCAGGAAAAATACTATTGGTATGAAGCACCCTCGACATACTTTTCATGTAAATTTTGAGTTATTATATTTACCAAAATTTTTCCCGTACAGTTGCTCAGGGGTAATTAAAAAAATAATTGTTAATAAATCAATAATGATTTAATTGCATTCCTCTAAAAGAGACATGCCCAAAATAGTTCTAAAATTAACTGCATAAACATACATTGGTTTGCATAGTAATTTTATTGAAGTCATATAAGTATCTCATTAAACAACAATTTATAAATGTACTTATTTTCATATACTATTACGCCACAGATACGGGATGGCTAAAACCACATATTTGGACTCGAGGGCACCTAAAACGTGTATTCGCATCAAGATCTCAAAATCGATTTTTTTCGCGATAAAAGTACATATATTACCTGTATAAGAAAGTAAAATATTATATTCCTGTTACAATTAAATATAGTGAGATATGTTTGCAAATGACAAATTTTCATTTATTGCAACTCGTCTCATTTAGTCGATTTAAAGTTTCAATATTTACTATTTAATTTTATTTAATTCCCACACTCCTATCTCTTATATTAAGAAATGTAGTTGCGATCTCGCAGCGAACCGTCCCTGCGGCGGACTGGCTACGGCGAACTGACTGCGGCGAACTACCATTCCGGGGGAAAGTGGTATCAGGACGAGGCTTAATTTACAACTCGTCGGACGGACACGTTGTGTCGTACCAAGCGCGCTTTCCATTAAAGTAGCTATCGCAGCGCGCAGAGCGGTCTCTCTTTAAATATCTTTCGTAAAAATGAAATAGACTTATAAGGCACACGAATGTGTTTGCAAATTGTAAACTGAGGAATTCTCAACGCCTCTATGAATTTCTGTTATACAAACTTAATTGCTTACCTATAGGCCAGTTTGAATTACAATTTGCTGTTATTTAAAATTATCGTTTACGATTTGGGTAAGTTATCGTTTTATTTCCATATTTAAGAAACATTTTCCAGTGAATTAGTCCAGTTTCTAAAATTCTCTATATCACTTGAATATTCCAATCGCACTCGGTATGCATCAACAGGTATGCTATTTCATAGAGTTAAATAATTGGCTTGCTTGTTGTTATCACAAGCTAAATATCTTTGGATAAATTTATTAAGTTAAGCATCGACGCAAAAAATAAATGTATCAACTTATAAACTTCTTGACTTTAGGCCCCCAATACAGCGTAATTCTTATACTTATTGGTTCTAGTAGATGGAAAGCAGCGAAATTCCGCCTCCGACATCATTCGTTTCAGTTATGCTCCGCTGAGAATTATGGCCATATATTAAGACACACTTACTCGGAATACATGAGAAAAGGAAACGATGGTGAAGTAGAAGTACGTCATCAATAGCTATTTAAAAATATTTTATATTTGCTATTTTTTGTATCAAGTTACCACTTTCTACATGAGATAATATCTCATTAATATTATTATTTTTATTAAAACGCTATTGTAAGAAAAATAACGAAAATATAACGGCAAGCGCGAAAAAGAGAAGCATACGAAACGGTTGCAAAATATCTGTCTTGGCAGAGGAGGTGGGAGATGTGTTCAGACGGTTAACAAGGGACGAAATGTGGTTCTGCGTGTAGTGGAGGGAAAGTAAAGAGGTTGGCAGTAATCGAAAGTGCTTCGGAAAAAGGTCATGGGGATGGAAAAATTAGAAAGTAAGTTTGTCGGCGAATTTAAAGCAGAAAATGGGGAGTAGCTGGGAAGATTTAAAGTACAGCCGAGTGGAGAGGGATTATGTTGAAGAGAGGTAAATTGAGAAGGGGATTAAGGAGAGTGAGGGTGGGAAAGATAAATACAAAAGGAGATGGTTAGAAACGGGAAAGAGGAAATAACAGATATTCTAGAAAGAGAGTATAGACTCTTAATAGTCAATTCAACATTTATAGGACATTTTCTTGTATCCGTAACGCACCCGGTCTGTGCAATAATGTCACTGGTTACCTTATTGTACACACAGTTTGGTGGTAGATTTGCGTTAAACTTGACATATCATAATACCATTTGACGCTTATCA
Source organism: Tanypteryx hageni (assembly GCA_028673005.1). Classification (NCBI taxonomy): domain Eukaryota; kingdom Metazoa; phylum Arthropoda; class Insecta; order Odonata; family Petaluridae; genus Tanypteryx; species Tanypteryx hageni. The sequence goes on along the minus strand of CM054112.1, from coordinate 183,507,043 downwards.
TTTGAGATATATAACGTAAGTGATATTGTTTATGATATTCGCCTCCATAATTAATTGAGTTTTAACCAGAATTCTTTGAGCCATTTTTCATTAATTTGAGATTTTGTAAAATCTTAAAAGAATAAACTACCCTCTACTGTTCCGCTGAGTCATTTCAAAAATATTTGTATTATATCTGATATCATAGTTAAGTACTAGATTATTCAGTTTCTGTTAAACTGATAAGTCCATAGAGTTTTGCACTGTCTATATACAGGTGAACTAGCATAAGCCTTTTTGGCGGATGGACTACCTTAACCGTGCATATTCATCAAAATCTCGAAGTCGAATATTTTCACGATCTTGTTACTTTTTGTTAAAAAAGATTAACGAGAAGAAAGCGAAAAGGAAGTAAATGAATGGAAAATTGAGAAAAAAATACCTTAAAAATAAGTAAGACAGAAAAAATAAGTGGATGGGAAAGAATTGAGAAAGTGGAAGATGTATATGGAGAAGTGAGACGGCAAGAAGAGCAGGCAGAGGAGAGAAAGGAAAAAGGCGCCGAAGGAGAGAAAGATAGATGGATAAACGTCTTTATTCGGGCAAAATTTAGACCATAAGGTCCATTCATACATTTAACCCTTCGTCAATACAATGGTAAGAAATGGTAAAGTATGATATTACAATACGCATTACATAAACAGTATATACCTAAATCATACAGAGTAAAAAAATATAAAATTGAAGACAGATTAGAGATTGTGGGGAAAACCTAGGTAAAACAGACATGTCCTCCCTAGTAAAACCCACGCAGGAAAACACCCACTGAGAAGGGGGGTGTGAAAAACCTGCGAAGGAGAGAAAGTGAGAGGTAGGGAGAGGTAGAAAGAGAGTTAGGAGAAAGATGTCGAAGAGGAGCCAGAAAATCAAAGAGAGTGTGAGGAGAAAGATGTCGAAGAAGAGTCAGAAAATCAAAGTATGAGGAGAAAGATGTGGAAGAAGAGAGAGAGAACCAAATGGAGTTGCGCCGTTGCTCTCTCGCCACTGGGAATAGTAATCCGCCGGGGGCGGTTCCGCGTCAGTTCGCTCGCCGATACAGCTCCAACAGCCAGAGCTCTCGACTGGGAGGGGTTCATTTATCGCGGGAAACCATTATTTTCGGTCACTCCCTCACTTCTCTCCACTTTATCTCTTTCTTTCTCTCTCCAAATTCTCCGTACTCATCCCTCTCCACTCTTCGGACGCACAGTGTATTCTTTCATTGATCTCTCCATTATTTTCCTTTAAGAAATCGTTTACTTCCACAATCTTACTTCTTTAAACTACATCGGTTTAACTCAACGCGTTTAATAAATAACAATTCCTTATCCAATATCAGAATAAAATTGTAATTTTACGACCTTTCCCTCGTCGTCTCAATCACCCATCCTTCTTTGTTCCTCTCCTCCCTCACTAATCCTTTTCTACCTAATTTCGTCGCTCCGAATCCCTCTCGACCCTCTTAACCCTCCGCCCAATCTCTCAAAATCTCTCTCGAAATAATTCCGCTTCGAATAAAAACTTAACCGAAAAGTTTTCGTCGAAAAAGCGTTCCTTCCATATAATAGCTGGCCTTTATTTTCTGATGCGAACGTAGCAAGATTTACAAAGTGATTAACTCTTTTACCTTTTTTCCTCTCAATCACACCCTGCTAAATAGTTTAAGTTACCCAAATCCTACACATTTTGTTCTCTTTCACTAAGTAAATATCCTTTCCCTCCTCTTTTTACTAACTTTTATATTAACTTAAAAATTAGTGTATATCTACACTTTATAGACGCTTCTTATGATGTCATACATATAGGTGTTTATGCACTTCCAGATAAGCTACAGACTTGAAACTTAGCACGATTATAGGTTTTTGGTCAGAACCAAACAGAAAGTCCAAAATTGTTGATTTTTAGGGGTTGTTTTACCCCATCTGTGTATTAAAGTTGAACAATTTTGATCTCGAAATCTATAAGCCGTAGGTACGTGCTGTCACGTACGTTTTTGTAGCATATGTTATCCTCTACCTGATTACATTTTTAATCGATACCTTACAGATCGTATAAGGGCAAGGGAAGACCAATAATGGTTTTGCATGTCATCACGCCGTCACAACGGAGGCTAAATGCGCAGCTGCGGAAAACAAGAACGCATCGCCATCCGCGGCATACAATTACGATTCGTTCTAAAGGTATTATTTTCATTGAGGAGATTCCATGTCCTTATTTTGCATGAGATTTCACAATCTAAAATAAACATAGTTATGAAATGCTTGCAGAATGCAAGCACCTTTTACTATAATGACTATTCGTATAAATACCATTCAATCACGTGACGTTCATTCTTTCGGGAGCTTTTGTTCGGTGTTGTACTGTGAATACGGCTGCTGTGCGTTACCGCAAAGCAATCTTTTACGAATTGATTCAATTCATCCTTGGACGACACAGGAGCTCATTGGAGACACCCGTGCATGAGATTTCATAATCTAAAGTAATCAAAGTGATCTGAAATGCTTGCAAAATGCAAGTACCTTTTACTAGTATTTTATGTGAAAGCTACGTTTACAAGAATCGGTACAGCATAACATTCAATCGCATTTTTAAATTACTTAAAATCGACCACCTGCTCCGGAACTCAGTTTCCTACCGTTCAATTTTCGAACAATTTCGTAATTAAATCAACGTTATTTACTGCTTTTGTTGTAAGCAAATTGTTTGGATATTATTGTTCATTGTAAAGGTATAACACGGGACATACATTTGTGTGAGTTTTTTATTTATCGAAGCCAAATTATGTGAAACTATATTGTTCTAAAAATTTCTCCTGCAAAATAGTTAATCAATTTTCGTAAGTATAACTAGAAATCGTTTCCTTTTCCGATAAAAAATGTATAAAAATGTTTAATTAATATAGGACACCGCCAATAGGCATACTTATGTATGGGAATGAATTTATTTTTTTAGTGAATTTTTTCAATTATGCTCCTTTGCCTCCTCTCACACAAAGCTTCTCTATCTGGAAGAGAGAGAGACGCGGGCGTTTCCCTCTTTCGCCATCAGGAAGCAATTCTGTTGGTCTATCCTAGTGGTTCCCAACGGGGGCGCCACCGCCCCCCGGGGAGCGTTTTAGAATTTTGAGAAGGCGTTTGGGAATTTTGAGGGGGCGTTTGCTTTGTAACACCAATTTGAGGAGGTGACACGGCCATTGAGGGGGAGTTTTTAAAAGGAATTTCTGCCATTTGCAGTTATATTTTTACAGTGAGTTCTGAGATTTTCTATTTATAAACAACAGTTAATTCAGAATAGTGAATATGCAGTTCTTTTTATTAGAAAAGTAAGAAACTCCCTCATTACACTGCCTTGTTTTCGTCTTATTGCGCGAAGCTCCTTTGATGTTCTTCTGCCTCTAGGTTGCCAGCAATATCTACCAGTGCGTGACGTTTATTGGGCTGTTTTTTCTGTGTAGTTGTAATCACATGTTTACGTAACACCATACCTGCGCGTGCGTTCTAAACGTTTTGAACAGTGAACCGTAATGCGTGTGCGCTCTTTGCGATATCTATTGTTATATTCAGTAATCCTCATTTCCAACCTAAATAATTGTGTAGTATAATTGTGTTTACTGTTTATACTATTAAAATGTTAGTCCTTATTTGGAATGGTGCAAGCTAAGAAGAAATGCCGGTAATACTCACGGAGTATTTGAAATATGGGTTTATCGCTTCCGATAGAAATCTACAATCAATGTGCTTGCTGTGCGAACATGTTTTTTCTAACGAAGCAATGAAGCCATCAAGGCTTAGTGAACATTTAATGAAGAAGTATGCTGACAAAGTGGGTGAAGATGTGAGATATTTCCGTGGTTTCAAAGAAAAATTTGAAAAACGAAATACTGTATTTGGAATGCTTAAAAAAAGTGAAAATCAAATGGATAAAGGCTTATTGTTATTTTTATAAAATAACACAAATGATTGCGAAATGTGGTAAGCCGCACAATGTCGGAGAATCACATATTACCAGCTGTAAAGAAAGTTGTTAGCACGATTATGGAACGAAATGCAACTGACGTCATTTCATTAATCCCATTAAGTAACAACTCTGTAGAAGGATCGATGAGATGGCAAATGACATTGAAAATCAACTATGCAAAGATCTAAAAACAAATGAATTTCCGTACAACTGGATGCAAGTACTTTGCGCAATAATGAAGCTTTGCTACTTGCATATGTGCGTTTTTTTAAAATGAAGCAGTCGCAGAATAATTGCTATTTTCCCAATTGCTGACAACGGACACCAAAGGTTTTTCAACATTTCAAATTGTCAAGCAATATTTTACAGAGAAAGAAATTTTTTTGCTAATGTTATCGTATGCGCAACTGATGGAGCGCCAGGTATGGTTGGCCGTCAACGTTGTTTTATAGCCCATTTGAAAAATTTAGCACCCGGCGTTTTTGCCATTTAGTCGATAAATATCTTCGCGAACGTCTCCATAAATCATTGAATGTCATCATCAATTCCATTAATAAAATAAAGGCTCATTCCTTGAAGCATCGTTTTTTTTCGTCAGCTGTGCCATGAAAATGACGAAGAATTTTACCGGCTTTTGTTACACACAGAAGTCAGATGACTTTCACAAGAAAATTGATTGAAGCAATTTTACGAACTACTTTATACTATTGTAGAATTTTTCTATTCAAGTAATGAAAAATTAAGTGTTGAACATAAATGTTACGAAATTACGCAGCATATCTTTCAAATATATTCGAGAAGCTGAATGAGAGTCTACTGTAGCTATAAAGAAACAAAATCAACCTAATCAAGACAGAAGGAATTGTCTGAGTTTCATTTACAAACTTACTTTGTTTAAGAATAACCTTGCTCGCCGAAAGCTTTTTCAGCTTCCATCTCTGCAACAACTAAGTAAGGATAAACTCTCCGACACTGATTTGCAAATTTATTGTGCTCACGTCGATGTGGTTAAAGAGAATTTCTTGATATGATTTAAAGATTTGAATAAACTTTGTGTACCAGATTGGGTTATCAACGGATCAACCGATGTATAGTGTAAGACAAGATTTACAAGAAGAATTACTTCGAGCAACAAAATGAAATGAAGCCAGAGCACGATTCAATGGAACTCTTTACGAAACCTTTTGGATCCATGAACGAATTTCATACTCTCCCATTTGGCAAGAAATAAAATTACTTAATGTAGAATTTCCGACAACATATATAGCGGAGAAGGGCTTCAGTGCTGTAGTGTATCTACTACCAAAGCAACGAAATCGGGCCCGAGGGCAGTCGGGTTGGGAAGGGGGGGGGTTTGTTAGTGTTAGGTAGCTCTAACCTTCGGCGTGTGATGGCACACCTGTTATCCAGTGCCCGCCTGGAGGAAATTCAAGAGCGGGTCTTCTCCAGATGTATATAAGGAGGCACGGTGCCGCAAGTGACCAACACGGTGAGAGAAGCAGTAGTGGCGACAGGTTGCTCTCGGCTGCGAGTGGTGGCCCATGTTGGGACTAATGACGCCTCGAAGCGCGGGTCCGAGGAGATTTTAAGTTCTTTTAAGGACTTGGCCTTTGAGGTTGCTCGTGTCCGAGAGGAATCGGGTTCCGATGTGCGGCTTACTGTCTGCAGTATAGTCTCTAGGATTGACCGCGGTTCTGAGGTTTGGAGTAGAGTTGACGGTTTGAACCGAAGGCTGTGGAATTTCTTTCGGGACTTTGGAGTGGACTTCGTCAACCTACGGCCGAATATCGAATCGTGCCAAATCGGCTCAGAGAGTAGCGCGTAGGATTCTCGAGCACAGTAGGGATTTTTTAGGCTAGAGAGTAGGGCAGGGTGTAGGTCCGTTTTGGGGAAGGGGATAATCTGTGCGTTTGTAGAAAATAATAATCCCGATAGATTATCTAATGATAGATTATACTCCGAGCGTGAGGTAAATGCACGTAATACAAAAGATAAGGAGAAAGCTCATAATAACATGCATCACCAATTTCGCGATAGGTCATTGTTAGAATGTTCCGTAAAGGGTGCGACGGGTCGCAATTCCAATTTTGATGCGACGCCATAAAGTCGTGGGAGTGATTGTGATGGGAGCGCATGTAATTTAAGAGTGGCAGAGAAAGTCAAGGGTGAGATTTGTATGCGAAGTGATAGTGAGAAATTAAATGTCGTCGTACTGGACTGTCGCAGCATCCGTAGGAAAATGGCTGAGTTCGAGCATATTATTCGCAGTCTGCACGCCGACCTCTTGATAGGCAAAGAAAGTTGGTTAACGGATGAAATTCAGAGTCAGGAGGTATTTCCTAGAGACTATCTTGTCTATAGAAAAGATTGCGCTAATAGATCGGGTGGGGGGGGGGGGTTCATAGGCGTTAGCGTCAAGTACGATAGCAGTGAGATTCCGATAAGTGACGAGGATATCGAAAGTGTTTGGTGCCGTATAGGTAATGATGACTCAAAAAAGGTGTTCTTATGCTCGTTTTGCAGGCCACCTAACGCTGGTGTAGATTGTATTTTAAATCTCGAGAAACAACTATCAATCTATACAACTATAAATCAAGATGGAATCGTTATAGTCGGTGGTGACTTGAACTTACACTCAATTGATTGTGAAAACCTATATTTCGAATCTAGATGTAAAGAACGCGAATCCTGTGAGGCATTAATCGAAACATTCTGCGAGCACTCTCTCCTTCAATTAGAAAACCAACGCGATAGGGAAACATTAGATTTATTAGCAACTAACGTCCCAGAAAGAATAAACAAAGTCACCATTGAAGATGGGATAAGTGATCATCAGGCCGTATATGCAGAGTGTAAGTTGAAAATCGATAAGCACCCTAAGCCTCAAAGAAAGTTTTATATATTTGCTAAGGCAGACTTTTCAAGCTTCAGGTCGCGGCTACGAGAAATACTACCTCGCTTCCGTAACATGACTGAAAGATCAGGTGCTAAGTCGTCATGGACATTATTCAAGGATATAATGCTAGAGGACATCGATAAGTACATTCCAATTAAATTGAAGGTCGACAATAAAGAGCCACGTTGGTACAATTAGCAAGTTAGGAGTGGGCTTAGGCGTCTGAGAATAAGCCACGCAAAAATAAAAAATATGCCGTCTACATCATCCGATGAATATAGAGCAACTAAAGTTAAGACGTATAAGGAATCCCGCGCTAAAGCGAGAACTACTATGCGCGAGGCTTTTACTAACTTATGGAATAAGGTATTAAATAATTATTTGAGGAAGGACCCTAAAGCGTGTTGGTCCTATGTGAGCGAGGCCCTACCATACCTTCCCTGCGTAATGACCCGGGTGCCGTTATTAATGATAGCGTAGGGAGTGCCAACCTGTTAAACGGTCATTTTGTAAAATCATTTACAGCCGTCAGCGACCATTGCGTACTTTTTTCACCCGCAATAAGGAGGGACCTGATGGACGATATAGTATTTTCTTAGATGGGAATAGCAAAGCAATTAAGTTCCATCAAACATAACAAAGCCACTGTCCCCGAAGAAATTCCTGCTCGCGTCTTAAAAGAATTAGCTGAAGAAATAGCACCTTTTCTTCGGATAATCTTCGAGAAATCCATTTCTCGCGCAGAGGTCCCTAACGACTGGATGTTAGCGCATGTTACCCCAATTCATAAGGGCGGCGACAAGGAGAACCGAGAAAATTACAGGCCAATTTCCTTAACTTCGATATCGTGTAAGATTCTCGAGCATATACTCGTTAGCAACATAATGTGATTTCTTGATAGTAATTTATTGTTAGATGATTGTCAACACGGTTTCAGGAAAGGTAGGTATTGTGGTACTCATCTCAGTCTTTTTGTGAATTGTATACTGAGAAGCGGAGAAAAGAATACGCAGGTCGATGCCATCTTCTTAGATTTTAGGAAAGTCTTTGATAAGGTACCTCACAGGAAGTTAATAACGAAATTAGAAACCTTAGGCGTTAATTCTAAAATCGTTAGTTGGATCCGTGAATTTTTAAATCATAGGAAGCAGAAGGCTGTTATAGATGGGAAATTTTCGAACTTAGTGGAGGTTGTCTCTGGTGTTCCGCAGGGTAGTGAAATTGGTCCGTTATTATTTCTAATTTATATATACGATATCAGCTCAGTAGTCAGAAGTAAAATTAGGCTTTTCGTGGACGACACTCTCATCTATAGAGAAATAAGCAATCCGGAAGACCACCAGTATCTCCAAAATGACCTAGAAAATATTTCTGCATGGTGTAAGGAATGGCAGTTAGAGATAAACCAAAAGAAAAGCTGCGTCATCAACTTCTGGAGAACCAAGAGTATCTCGTTGGATAATAATTATTCGTTGGACGGAGTAGAGATTCCATTTTCAGACTCGATTAAATATCTCGGAGTCACGATCCATCGTGATCTCTCGTGGGACTCCCACATTAGCCGATTGATAGGTGCCGCTAACAAAAAGCTGGCCTTTATAGGGAGAACAGTTTTACATATCTCCGAAAAAGTGAAAGAATTATGAGAGGAAGGTTGGAATTGCCCTGTCTGCGATTTTTTATAAAATATAAATTTCGTTTGATGACACTTAGTAGCTCATCTGAAGTTTTGAGTTCCACTTCTTGGAGTAAGAGAAATACACTTCTGTCTCTGCACAGCCATGTTCTCGCAGGCACTATAAACGGTGCAGATGCGTTGTAAGCTTTCAATACCTGCCTTGCGAATTTGAGCATTTGGCAGTCATATAGTCTCGTTGGAATTGCTATGATACAAAATAATTTCCTTACTTTCTTCCTCACTGATCTATTCGACTGAAAAGTTTATCTCAAGGAATGCAAATACCTATGCTAACACAATGAAAGCGTCTACGTTTGTAACGTCTTCACCTGTTTGATGCGCTCATTAAAGATGAAAGACGACTGAAGGGTCAAGGTAAGTAAAGCCGGGAATGAAAAGTTTCTGAATCACTGTTCTTAGAATCCCATGGCATCCGCATATTGAACTATTTCTACAAACAACCCCTCTATACGCTGGAAATAAAGTTTTATGGCTCTAAAATATGTTTGACTAGACACAAATGTTCGTGTTAACCGATTACTTCAGTTCTTGGTTCCGAATTTTGTTCGAAGTTTGTCTCCTCCTCCTATATGTACATTAATCTATACATTCAGTAACAAAGGTGAAATACTCCTTTAGCCAAAACAACTAGAGGGCTACAAAACCCAATGCATTTCGCCCACAAGGTGAGCATTGTCAGGGGTAAAACCTGTTTCAACAGTGACTGGGAGCCAGTTGGCTCCTTACAGAGGAGGATATAGCATATATATAACATACTAGTAAAACATTCTGCAAGCATATCATTTCACCTTGAAAGAACATTCATTTTTCACACAGATATTTCATCATTTTTTAATTCTAAGTATTTAAGTATTTCACCTCCGCAGCGATTTTCGTTTTTCCCATATGTAAAAATAATAGATAAAAACAATCCCCTAACTTTGCCATTTTAAGAATTTTATACTTTCTCCATTATGGGGTACTAATGCTACACATTTCTGCCAAATTTTAAAGTTTTAGCACTTGTAGAATTGAAATAATATTTTTCTAATTGTTTAAAATTTAAACATTTTTAACGGCCGCCGCATATATTTATGGAGAGATTCAAATGTTTATTTGTGCAAATGCACTACTCTGTGAATAACTTGAAGCTTCCTAGCTCATCCCGCAGTACCTAAACAGTTATCTATTTGCTTAAACTTTAAGAATTTTTAACGGCAACACAAATTAAAATATTAAAATTTCTATAATCCCTATTTCGTTTTTTTTACAAATCCTACCTCTAAAAACAATTTCAGCTTCGTAGCACATTCGGAAATACATAAACCTTGAAAATTTGTTTAAACAATGGCGAATTTTTAGCGGCCGCATTGTTGCACTTTTTCAAGGTTTTTTTTTTCTAGTCGGTTTTGCACAAAATAGTGTCATATAATACTATAAAAATTACTTGTAATTTACCAACTTTCATATAAGTACGTTTAAGTGCACAAAAAAATACAAGAAAATAATTACAATTTTCGCATAAACGTAGCGTAGCTTTTCAGAAAAATGTAAATGTACAGTGAGCTGGTACGCGGGCACTTGATATATAATAAATTAAAGGAGGCGTTTGTCTGTCTGTACGTGGACAGAATTTCTCTAAAACCAAGAAACTTGCTAAAGAGACCTTGAGGATGTGCACCGCGGGGCCAGAATTTTGATTTGGAGGAAGAGAAGGGGGTACCATAAAATCATGCTTCTCGGAAATTAGGAAACTTAGATAGCTAAAACTTGGTAAACGTACTAAAGAGACGTTGAGGATGTGCACCACATCGCTCGAATTTTGGTTTTTTGGGGAGGGGGAGAGGGTTACCATAAAAACCATATTCTACAGCATTTCTCTAAAACCAAGAAACTTAAGAGACTTAAAACTTGGCACACTTACTTAAAAGAGGAACTTGAGGGTCTGCTCCTTGGTGCTAGAATTGTGATGTCTTGTGGAGGAGGAGGGGGGGGAGATGCATACAAATCCTACCCTACAGCATTTCTCAAAAACCAAGAAACTTAAAGACTTAAAACTTGGTACACATACTAAAAATATCTTATGGATGTGCACCTCTGAGCCAGCATTAGGATTTTTCGGGGAGAGGGGTGCTATGCAAATCATACCCTGGCTAGAGGCCCGTGTTAAGTTTTTGTAAAATTATACAGCTTACTTTGAATATTTTTAGCAAACTGTCAAATTTTAATCTATGTTAAATTTTTTCATACCAATTAATGGGGAATATTAGTAACTTATATAGACAGTACCTTAAGTTTGAATGAAAATATTAGTAACTGAAATGACCGTGAAAAATTCGCAACTGTAAACATTTACAACGTGAACCATTCAACGTTTACACGAAAATTGTAATTATTTTCTTGTTTTTGTGTTTTATGCAGTTATACGTATATAAAAGTTGCTAGAGTAAAAACATATTTTAAAAAATATTTTTATTTCCCGTTAAATCGCGCTCAGTAAATATATTCCTTCCTCGTGAAATTGTTTCTTATTAAACCGACGTCAGAAAGACAAGACAATACTCTCGAGAGTTGATGACTTATTCGCGTCTGACCTTCGTAACCTATATCCTTGGGACTTACTTTTTGTTTGTTGAAATTGAAAGCGTGAGGGTCTCCTTTTATAACTTTTCTACTTATGATAATGGCGTTCAGCATTTTCCATAGTACTTGAGAAGACGTTTTTACGCTCGCTATAGCTTTGGAGGTATATTTGGTGCGAGTGAGGAACTGAGCACAGGAATCGGAAGAGAAGAAGAATAACGCATCGGTGAGCCCTTGATTATTTCATTCAGTTCCGCTAAACTTCAACAATGCATGTAGTTGCGGATCCTCTAGCCATATCTTTTACTAAAACAGACAAATTAGAAATTTTCTCCATGTCTCTTGTCTTTTCTTGAGTGTATGATTTTCATTTTTCCTTAATTATTTTAAGTAAATGCATTAATAATTTTTTATACAAGCTTTCAAACTTATTTTTAAAAACAAACTCCGCATGGGAATGCTCGACTTTGTGGAAAAACTCCATAATAGAAATAAAAAGAATATTGTTTTTATTTCTATTTTTGAAATTTTTTTATTGTTTTGAATAGGCCAGCAGAATCGTGCTATTCTTAACAACATCCGAGTTATAAAATTATTCATATTTTTATTAATCTCTGGCAAATTTTCGTTATTGTGAACGCAATTGTACAATTTAATCCTGCAGTTTCATATTTTGTGGAAAAATCGCCATTTTATTTGCTAATGACGCAATATTGTTTTTGTATATTTCTCAAAAATCATTTGAAGAGTTTGCAATAATTTTGTCGGTGATAATCATACAAATCGCAATCATGAGAATCTTTTCAATTATTTTCGTTTAATCAGGAGGGTGAAACGACTCGGAAAGTAAGGATAACCACACAGGAGAAAGTTGTGAGCTAGAGGAGAAAGAAACGTACAGATTTCAGATAAGAAAGATAATCGTATATATGAGCTGGAAAAGCTTAGATATCTGAGAGAAGGAAATCGGTTGTTCAAGGACAAAACTCGTGAGAAGTGGGGAGAAGAATGAAGAGAAGGCGAGACCTGGGATTACATTTACGAGAAAGAGATTGAATAAATTGAATATTTACAATATTTTTGGAATCCGTCGAAAAATGGAAAAGGTAGGAAGATGCGAAGACTTTCACGCGCTTTATTGGAGATATCATGAATCGAAAGCCATTTATATGGAAGGGATAAAAACTTAAGTTTTGTGAGAAAATTTATTTTTTTTATTTGACACAAAGACTGCTGCCCTTAACTCTGTAATATTCTTGTGTATTTTTGTCATCGTAATTACTTCTACTCGCAACAAAGCTAAGAAAAATAAACCGGTTAATTTGATATCTGTCTATAATATACAGGATAGGGTTGTGTTGTTTATTTTGAAATACTGGATTTACTGGAAGACATCTTACACAACATTACCATGCCAAGAGGCTGTAACCACATATTGTATTGATGCTGCAAGCAACGCTGCAACATGCAGATAATTTTAGTCGATGTTTTCAATAAATGGATATTTTTATTATTTGGTTCTTTTTTAAAACCTAATTTCGGTGACTCACTTCTGAGGTCGACTGCTTTGTAGCCGAAATGGGCGTCTGGTTTTTTATTACCTCGTTTTTCCTTCTAGATATAACCAAGAAAAAGATTTAATTTTTCGATTTTTGATGCGTCAATGCCTATTCTGTAGCTACTCAGTAGTTTCTGTTCAAACTTAGCTTTTTCTATGCAACTTGGATAAAAGATCACGGAGATAAAAATAAAACAACTGATACTTTTTAAATGCTCATATATAAGAATTTCAATGTACTGTTTCCATTAAGTATAAAATTACACTATTAATGGAAAAATTCGAGCGCTTCAGGCGGATAAGTGTCATATCCAGTGCCCACGACAAGGCGTAGTTTCATTAAGCGAAGCCTTCTTTTCTAATCCAGTTGCAACTTCATGGCGAAGACAAATTAGCGCTCTGTCGGAGGGAGATTGCATTCACCTTAACTACCTCGAACTTTTCATAGTTGGGAACTCAAAGCCGATAAGGCAGGTTTCTAACTTTTCCAATCGCTCATCTTATTCTAAACTGCTTTGATAAACTGAGCATAATTTATCTTGTGAAATACGCATCAAGCGTTTTCATGTTAGGAGAAGAAACTGGTTTCTATTTAAAGTTTTCTAATCAAATCGAAATAGGATTTTGGAAATGATTGGTATAAAGATCATATTTTATGAATAAATGTTGAACTAACCAATCACAGGGAAAACACTTCAAATTAGTGGAAATGAAATCTGGTCTATATCTACTGGCTCCCCTTCATATGTGTTAGTAAGAGGGAGTCTGATTGGTACAATTCAAAGCAGCGGATGCACACGAAATTATTGACGTGCCTTCAACGTGGAATTTTTTTGACTAACTAATGAGTGCACTTGACTATCGGATAGTGAACACTACTGATTATAAATACGTTTTTGTGTTAAAAGAATCGCAAATTAGTAAGAAGACAATACGCTGAAGTTTTTAATGATCATCACTCATGATTTTAAAACATTTGTATTCCTATGGTTGTTCCAATATGACAATTGTTCTTCGCAATTCCTGTTATCCATAATTCAACAATTAATGTAGTAGCTTTCTATAAGAAGTGTTTATATCGATAGGAGACTGAAGACCGCATCAGAGCATCTCGCACGCGAGAGAACATTCTCCGTAATTTTCACAGAAGCTTCATTCGTTAGAACGGTCACCGTTTTTATATGAAAATGATTCTCTCGCTCCGTGTGCATCCTTCTTTGGTTTACGGTCATGGTTTGTTCGCAGCGTCGGGCTGACGAAGGTTTATAGAAACCACAGCGCATTATCCCAAAGTCATGCCGTGGGAAGGGGCAGAGAGAGAGAGACGAGGAGAAAGGACAGAAGGATGGACAGGCAGAGGAGAGGATTACGAAGACTCACTCGTCCCACAGTTAGGGGCGAATGGGATTGAATATGCTCCAGTGGGAATGACAGAGGACAGAATTATGTAAGGCCGAGAATTCAAGGGAGAAGTATCAAGCTCAACAGCTAACTAAAATCAAATTCGTAAACTTTGTCTCTACACAAATCATAAAAAGGTTGGGATAACCAGATACGCATTTCTTCTTAAATGATACCATCGTCAGTGGTTTGTCGTATCTTCTCTCTTAGAGTCTGCTATTTGTAAATCATCACTGATGCTTGATATTTTGTAGCCGCAATACACAGCTGATTGTCTCTGTATTTTAGTGGCTATTTGAGAGATATAGTTGGACTTGATTTAGGGTGACGATTTTTTATTGCAAGAAAGAGAGCGCAGATTGGCTGTTCTCAGGATCCCATATTATTGTGAGAACAGGGCTATATGAATAAAGAATAACAAGTAAGGAAAAATCAGCTGATGCAGACAGTAAATGGTTTTTCTTCAAAGAAGAATTGTTAATACAGAATTTTAAAATTTATCTATACTATTATGAACAGTCTGAAATAATAACTACATGTGCGCGACTTTAGAGCTTTAACATTTCAACGTAATCAAATGTTATTTCTTATTTAGCTATACTGTTATCAAGAATATAAAATGTGAAGTAATGAACGCTATAGCGCACTAATGGGCGGCAGTTAATTCTTGTTGATCTTCACAAAATGTCGATTTATTCAAAAATGTCAAACGATTTTGATTAAATTTCTGTATTCTGTAGAACACTGAGTAGTATGCTATACTAAATAAGCTCTAATTCTAAAAAAACTGCTTCCTCCGGTAACATTAAAATACAACGAGTTTTACGCCCAGCTTTCACCCAGTTCTCTCATCAATATTTTTCCAGAAATAATGCTTCAGTGCCGATTCACATAATACTTGATATTTATGTTGGTGTAAGTATTTATCAAGTTTATTTTCGCTTATCAGAGACAATATATTAATTCTGTTTACGTGCAGAAGATATTTACCACGGTTTTGTTGTATTTTGCAGTAGTATGAGTTCCTTCCAGTCAGGAAAGAATGTAGTGGGACCATATCTGAACGTATATGAGAGAGTTCTAGCAGTGTATATTGTACGGAATTTTTGGCTGTATTACCATCATCGTCATTTAGATTCTTTTATTTTAATTTGTAAAATAAACTTTGTGTACATTCTGTTTTATAAGGTTTTTTTTTGGCCTCAGTAACTCCGATATACTTGGTTCCGAGTTTTCTTTATATCCCGAGCATTTTATTTTCTTGGGAGCTACTTCGGCTCGAGTAACTATGGCTTTACATCACCAATTAGTAATTAACGTTGCGCACCGAGCATAGATTACATACCTTTTTCAGTATTCGCGCCGCAATTTTAAATCCATAATATTTTTGGTTCTTTAATTATAAGGTCTTGTTATTGAATGCAGCGTTATTTTCTTTTGCTATTAGATCATTTGTCAAGCGCCTTTTATTTTACGACCATCAATTTAATTTTAATGAATGCAAAATAATCCAAATACTGTTATCGAAAAGAAAATTGTAAGAGCCTATAGTAATATTTTCAATTTTAATATTTATTTATAATATTTCATGTATCTACAGATTTAAGCAACAAAAAATTATTAAAGAACTACGCTAAGAGTAAAATATTGTTTTAATTTGCCGGTATAATAGAATTAGTTATCAAGGACGTTAGAAAACTTATAGAAAAATATAGTCGCCTTAAATTGATCTTAAAACTTTCCTAAAAGCCTGTACGTCGAAAAGTTCATATTTCCGTGCTGGCTTATGAGAATGAGGAATAATCCCCTTGATCCGAACCGAATATGTTTTTGTCAATTACTTTTAATATGTGAATCAATCATTCCTGGAAAATTTTAAACCACTAACTCACCGTTTTTGAGATATAAACGATTTAAAATGATTACCAACCAACACTTATCTATTAATATAGAGGTGCTTATTCTAGCAGCTATCCATAAATCAATTCATTAGTCTCCTTCTTATCTCGATATTCTAATAACTAGGTTTTTTCTTATTTATTAGGCTTGTTTCCAAAGGAAACATAGCCTTATGAAATGGTCCTGTGTGTGTCCCCTACTAACAACCTTTGCATTAATTGACCGATTTTCATGAAACTTGGTATGAGGCTTGCGCTGTCAGGGCCCACCTCCGCGCTATATTTTATTTCAAAACACTGGACTGGGAATAAAAAGATTTACAGGTAACAGAACATCAAAATCACTTAGGCTTTGCTGATGTCATCATACTGTTTGCAGAATGCCCAGAAGAGATCCGTAGTAGAACCGAGGAGCTGTAGTTGCCAAATCGACATTCTGGACTGAAAATGAATCTTAATAAAACAAAGGTCATGTACATCTCCTTCATAAATTCTGAGAAGATATCAATCAACGGAGCAAAACTCGAAGTAACAAATTACGTTTACTTGGGTCAACTCATGACCGCGCAATTCGGAATAGACGTTAAGCAGTTGGCCCCATTGGTAGTCTTCGTAAAGAGTAGGCTAATGCCGGCACCGGGTTTCTCACCTCTCTTATGTGTATGTTCGGTGTGGAAGGAGTAGTAGTTATAATAATCCAAGAGGTTGATTAGCCAGAAATTTCAAAGAAACAATTGGGTCAACTCATCACTACGGAGGGATCAAGTTTTGAAGAAATCAACCGAAGTGTGAAGACGGCATGGAATATTAGCATCTTCTAATAAAATATCCGAGTATTTCTAAAAAGGTGGTTGTATGACCAATATGATCTGCATGTTCTGACTGGCGAAACATGGTCCATAAACGCCAGAATAGTCCAAGGCGTTTGCAAAAACACAGGAGTAAAAAGAGATATATGCTGGGAATCACTAAAAGAGACTGCAAAGGAACGACTGGGTAAAAAAGAAGACGGGAGTATATGATACGATGAGAATAGTATAAGTGCTAATGTTGCAGTGGGCGGTTCATATTTCTAGAAGAAATGATCAGCATTGAACGTGTAGTGTCATCGAATGGATCCTAAGATACATCGAGGGACCGGAAAGAAAACCCAAATACAGATGGGGCAGAGAGCTTGTAAAGTTCTTTGGACTAACTTATAATTAGAGAGAGACAGTTGATTGGTAATACTGGAAGAGTCTGGGAGAGGCCTTCATCCTTCAATTGATAGGGAAAGGGCTGGTGATATATTTAGTCTCCCTACCGTCATATTTTTTAACTACATGCATGCAATAACAAGTACGAGAATTTAATTTAAATAACATATAATACATACATTTCCGTCAAATTGACGGATTTTCGAGCTAGTATATCATTATATATATATATATATATATATATATATATATATATATATATATATATATATATATATATATATATATATATATGGATGTCAACAAGGTGTTGGGATGAGGAGGATCAGTTCTCTCTCTGTAGCTGAAGAAGGAGTAGTTCCGAAAGCTTTACGTTTGTGATGTTTCTGTGTTTTTGTGTTATTTTACGTGTGTCGCTTCGACATCCCCGGAGCCTCGCCAACCTGAAGTCGTCTGATTGGTGAGTGCTCACTGGGTTTCCTCATCCCAACACCTTGTTGACATCCATATATTCATTTTACCTTTCCTTTTCCGTAAGTTGTTATATATCATCATCATCATCATGCTTCTGTCCGAAGACAGGTTTTAACTGAATCGCTGCCTCCATTTCTCTCTCTCCCAAGAAGCCTCTTTTATACCTCTATAAGTAGTATATCCCTGCTTTATATTATCTAATATTCCTATTCTTTTTCTCCCTCTTCCTCTTTTTCCACTAATTTTTCCTTCTAAGATCGTCCTTTGTAAACACTGTCTTCTCAATATGTGCCCTATCCAATTTGCTTTTCTTTTCCTGATTGTTTTTATTAGCATCCTATCTTCTCCCACCATTTCTAATACTTCTTCGTTTCTCTTCCTCTCTGTCCATTTCACTTTCATCATTCTTCTCCATACCCACATCTCAAAACTTTCTAAATATTTTTCCTCCTTTCTCCTTATCGTCCACGTCTCTGCACCATAAAGAGCTATGCTCCATATGTAGCATTTTGCTAATTTCTTCCTTGTTTCTAGATTTATTTTCTTGCTTGTGAGAAGCTCCTTCTTCTCGTTAAATGCTGCTTTTGCCATTGCAATCCTACTTCTGATGTCCTGTGTACTACTTCCATCCTGTGCTAAAATACTGCCGAGATATTTGAAACTACTTACTTGTTCCAATTTTTGGCCATTTACCATTATATTTAATTCTTTATGTTCCTTTGAAACCACCATGACTTTCGTTTTTTCTGTATTGATCTTCATTCCATATTGTTGGCCAACCTCAGCTAGTCTGTCTGTCATCCTCTGAAGCTCTTTCTCGCCTTCTGCTATTAAGCCCTGATCATCTGCGTATTTAATGGTGGTAATACTTTCACCTCCTATCTTAAATCCTTTCTCTTCCATCAACGCTTCTTCTGTTATTGTTTCTGCATACATATTAAATATCGCTGGTGAAATAGGACAACCCTGCCTCACTCCCCTCCCTATTGAAGTACTTTCTGTTTCTTCTCCTTCAACCCTGACTCTAATCTTTTGATCAAAGTAAAGGTTTTTAAGCAGTCTTTTATCTTTCCAATCTATTCCTATTTTGTTTAAAATACCCAGCATCTTATCCCATTTCACTCGGTCAAAAGCTTTCTCCCAATCTACAAAACAAAAATACATATCTTTATTGACTTCTAGCGCTCTTTCTATCATGATCCTCATACATCCTATAGCATCTCTAGTCCCCCTTCCTCTTCTAAAACCAAACTGATTATCTTGCAGCTCCTTTTCTATTTTACATTCAATTCTTTTGGTTATTATTCTGGTTAGAACTTTAGCTGTATGAGAAATTAAACTAATAGTTCTGTAATCCTTACAACATTTTGCATTGTTCTTTTTCTCCAGTGGTACCATCACAACATCTAAAAAATCTTCAGGCCATACGCCAGTATCATATACTTGGTTAAAAAATTTTGTGAGTTGCTTAACTGCTTTAGACCCCAAAACCTTAAGAACGTCCACGGGTATATCATCACTCCCAACTGCCTTTCTTCTTTTCATGTCATCAATTGCTCTTTTAACTTCAGACTCGAGAATACTTGGTCCTAGCTGATCTTCTTCTACATCCTCTTCTTCATTTAATTCAATATTTCTTGGCTTTCCTTCTTTGTCATACAGAACCTCAATGTATTCTTTCCAGACATTCTTTACACTGTCTGGCTCCGATACTATTTTACCACTTTTGTTCATGATTCCTTTACGTCCTATCTTTCTTGCTTTTTTCTTGAATAGTTCCCTTGCTTTGCTATACATGAGGTCTGTTCTAAAAATTCTTTCACATTCGACAATCTCCTCGCATTTCTCATTTATCCACTGTTCTCTGGCTTTATCTGTTTCCCTTCTTAAAGCATTATTTAACTCCTTGTACTTTCTTTGGCCTTCTTCAGTGTTTATGTTCTTCCACTTTCTCCGCTCTTCCATTTTTTGCAGCATGGCTGCTGTGATCCAGGGTTTTTTGTTTCTTTCACCCGTTATCTTTCCTACCTTCTTTTCCATTACATCTTTAATGTTGCTATGGATGTATCTCCACTCCTCATCTACATTCTTCCTATTTTCTTCATCTCTCTCCCCCAACCTTTCCTCCAGCTCAGTCATGATAGCCTCCTTGTTTTTAAGGAGTTCCTCTAAGTTCCATTTCTTGTTAACTCTTACGTTTCTCTTAACGCTCTTCAGTCTACATTGTATATTTGCCACCAAAAGGTTGTGGTCAGAATCGATATCTGCCCCTGGTAGTGTTTTCACATTTTTAATGCTATTTCTAAATCTTTCATTGACTAGTATGTAATCTATCTGGTATCGTCTCTGGTCTCCTGGGCTTCTCCATGTGTAAAGTCTCCGCTGGTGATGCTTAAACCATGTATTAGTTACAATTAATCTATTTCTATGGCAGAATTCCACAAGTTTATCCCCTCTTTCATTTCTCTTCCCTAGTCCATATTTTCCCACTATGTTATCTTCCTGTCCCTCTCCGACTACACTGTTCCAATCTCCCATTACTATGGTGGTGATCCTTCCTTTTCCCTCCTCCTCCAATATCTCCATAATCTGTTCATACATTTCATCTACTTCGTCGTCGCCAGCATTAGTCGTTGGCATATACACTTGAATTATAAGCATTTCCACTGGCTCCATCTGAAGTTTTACGGCTATTAATCTATCATTAACTGTCACTACCTTGCTAATTCTTTCAGCTATCTCTTTTCTCATTATAATCCCCACTCCCCTTTCCTTTTTCTCCCCTCCTGAGTAAATAATCTTAAATTCGTCTGAATTTATTTCGCCTTCTCCTTCCCACCGAACTTCACTAAGACCTACTATACCTACATTATTCCTTCTCATTTCCCTTTTTATGTTCTCTAGTTTACCCCCTGAATTCATAGTCCTAACATTCCATGTGCCTATTCTTAATTTCTCACCACTTGCTTTCCTATTAATGTTAAATTTCCTCTGTGCATCCCCTAGGGTAGTCCCCACCCGGAGATCCGATTGGGGGACTATTTTACCTCCGGAATATTTTACCCCAGAAAGATTCATAGAGGTATTTCAGCTTTTCAGCCTATCATGGGAAATATAATGAGGTAGTTTCCCCTTGCTTTCCTCATCGCAGTTTCACAGAGTGATTACCCATCTGTAGCTGTTCAGATCCACATGATCACCACCTACAGAGGTACTGTGCAAGCTGCTGCCCTTGCACAGGGGGATGTAAAACCCCCAAGACTGCTTCTTAGTCTGACTCTTCCCCTCAGACCTTTCCGGCTTGGATGGTCCTACCAGGAGAATTATCTCCCGCCGGCATAGCTCTTTGGTTCGTAAGAGTACACAAACCCTCCCACCTCTGTAAGGTTATGCAGTCCTTAGGGAGGGGTTATATATATATATATATATATATATATATAACAGCATACGGAAAAGGAAAGGTAAAATGGATAAATGGATGTCAACAAGGTGTTGGGATGAGGAAACCCTGTGAGCACTCACCAATCAGACGACTTCAGGTTGGCGAGGCCCCGGGGATGTCGAAGCGACACACGTAAAAGAACACTAAAACACAGAAACATCACAAACGTAGAAGCTTTCGGAATTGTTCCTTCATCAGCTACAGATATATATATATTCAGTTACTCTATCGCTGAAGAAGGGCATAGGCCTGATAAGCTTTCGTTTTTTTTGTTGTGTGCGTGTTAATTTACGTATGTCTCTTTGACGCCCCCAGCAACCTGCCAACTTGGTCCTCAACTTGGTAAGTGTCCGCTGGGCTTCCTTCACCACCTTTTTGCCACCCTCATAACTACCTTTTCTTTTCCTTAAGTTAATATATATATATATATACTATATAGACGCTTCTTACTTTTAATATATCATTATTATTAACAGACAACTAAGCTAGGTAGTTTTCGATGTTTATTTTTTTTTAAATTCGACGATTAAAATCAACGTTTATTTTAATAAGTTCCATTAGCCTTACAATTAGTAGTTATATATTTCTCAAAAAGCGACCACTAATAAAGCAAATTTTTCCTAAAAATCGAGGACGAATATTGTCTATTTTAATACATTTTATAGATTTTTATAAATGAATGTTACATAAATTTGATTCTTCCAATTAAATTTTACTAAAACTTTATATATTAAAATAAGACTTCTCGCATGCCGGATTTTTTTGTTGCTCTCTAAACTTTGGTGAATGTGTTTTGGCTTCGCCCACCAACCCGGAACAGCTAGTTTTTCGGAATTAATCACAAGTATATTTTAATCATTTTATCGTGCCTCTTATTCAAGAACACTTGATCATGCAATAACAAAGTTAATGTGACGTTAATATAATGCACAGCCGAATACATGCATGAATATTTAAAGAAAAAATATTATCTTGTTGAGTGACAAACGATGATGAGTGTATAAACAAGCCCAGAGTACGAAGATTGAACGATGCTACAGCATTACAAGATAAAAGAAGCATGGGAACCTCTCACTCGGAGAATAAATTATGGGTATGGCTACCAAAAATAGAAATTTTATGACTGTTTTTGAGAATACTATAAGTCAGGTCTCCAGAAATATACTCGTAATAGTAGATTTTTAATCTAACCAACCACGAAATGTGTTATGGAGGAGTGAATTTTGTCAAGCGGGAAGTGGGATTTAGTTATACTTTCGAGACTTGCTATAGGGATATTTTGCGATCAGTAATAATTCAGGTTGGGAAAATTTTTCTTTTCGCATCTTGGAGGCTGTCGACAGAAGGCATTATACTTTTGAGTAAATTGAGTATGGATGCTGTTCATATCGTGTAAGCGACCAAGGACGCGTAGTGATTATTAGATTTGATCGAGATTAAAGAGAAAGTGCAATAAACTGATTATATTGTTTTTCCCATACCCGTGTCAGCTTACTGTGGTTGCTTAAGACTTACTTGACATTAATTAAGAAATCATTTTTATTCGGTTCAGATTGAGCTAACTGTCCAGAAACATCAAGTGAACGATTTCAACGTGTGTTACAAAATATTATATCACATCAAGTTTTATTGTAATCAAATGCTCGTGTTAGGCTTTACTTTTAAAAACCATTCGGTTAAAGAGGCGAATTTCTTTTAATATCTTGTAATTTTCTTGTTTGTAACACATTACTTGACGAATAGAAAGTTACAGTACAGCGAGAAGGTCATACTAAAATTTCAGCGCGCCCTTTGGCAGTTAGTCATGCTTGTTCTGAGAAAGAGATAGACAGATGATTTGTTCACGAAGAATTTTTTAAAAAGCTATATGCAAGAGAGTAAGAAAATAGAAAATATAGAAAATGGGAGATGGATAAAAAAGAGAGAAGAGATAATAGAGCAGTAGCGAAAGAGGAAGAAAATGTCAAGGGGATGGATGGGGAGTCCGAGGTTGCGCGAGTCGGTGGTTGTATGTCACCATAGGCATTGTGGGTCTGTTAGGACTGATTGTTATGCCCTGTCGCCAAGGGAACGCCCTCTTGATCCCACTCACACTACGCCTTTGGCATTACCGGTTACATTTCACCCACGAATGACGATCGATTTCCTCTCGACCTCACCACCCTGCCCTCACGTTAAACATGCCCTAATTAAACCCCCTTCCCCTTGCTCATCTTCTTTCTCTCCGCATCGTTACACCCTACCTCTTTATTTCATCCCCTGCCTATATATAGCTCACATTTTTGCTCCTTGCCTATCCCCATCACCAAAATACCTTTCGCATATATGCTTCGTTCTCTTCAGAACCTATATTACCTAACAATATTCGTAACCGCATTGGTTTCCCTCTTCCCCACAATCTCCTTTCCCAAACCAATGACACGCGTTACAAAATGAATAACTCGATAAATGATAAAATCTGTTCAACTGTTGCGCATTAAAGGGTTTTGCGTAGATTTTTTCATCAAAATATTAATATTAAAATTTGAACTTCATTGGAGGTCTTTGCGGACGGCGTGTTAGTATACTAACTCAACAAGCAAAAAATCGGCCTGGTGATTCTGCCAATGCATAAAAATAGGCGTGTTGAGTGATAACGTTTTTTTTATTATATCCACCCATTATGAAAGTGGCACACGAAAAATACTTAGGCAATATCTGAATGAACGGAGATGTTAATTTTCTTCTGTGAATTTTTTTCCCTTGTCCAATATCAAGTTCTTCGTTCGTGACCACTGAGTCGACCTCTCGTAACTTCCTTTAATAAATTAAAGTGGCAAATTCCTTACTATTTTAACCATCTCACGTTTTGGGTCAGCCGTATCCCGACTCCATTTGAGGGCCATGAAATTTCACAGTGTGTTGTGTTATTCGCATAATCAGAGAGTTTAACATGTGTTGCAGGATCTTGCGCCTCCTTTATCGCTGCCATTTTCCTAGGCGTAGATAATTTTGCTCATACTTTTACAGCTGTTAGATTCTCTTTTTCCTTCCTTTTTCCACACCTAGTTAAGAATCCGTGCGGGACCGTATATACAGCGTATAGAATTATCCATGTATATTGAACGATCTGCGTCTTTGGAATGTCCCGTACTCAGCGGCGTATTCGCATTACATTCTTCGTCTTACTCCTTCCCTCGCCTACGCCATTGTTATGGCTTAGCCACAACTTTTTTTCTCGGCTGCTCCTCCCCCCGTCTTCCCATTAGAAGCTTCTTCTTCCTCTGTCCTTGACTGTTCGCTAGTCTGTTTACCGCGGTCGCAACTTTTATGGAGAAATAGCTGGATTATTCTGCTGAAATTTAGATAATATATATACAAACGAATGGTTTTTTAGGGTGACATTGATAACAAAATCTTTGCAGAAAATTTTGTGGCTTTTTTGATGCAATACCTCCTAGCTGCATAATACACGGTATTATTCAAAACCTTAGAATAACGAACGTATTTATGTTTGTTTCTTCGTCGTAGAAAATCCATTTCCTTTAATTTACTGTGTAAGCACACGAAATGAAATTAAACTTATCTAAATATCTGTTGTAGATCTTGTTTACTTCAGTTGCTACGAAGAAAGTTATCGTTGGCATCAATTAATAAAGCCGCGTAAGAAATTTTCTAAGTTCAGAATAAATTACGGTTTTCATGTTGGGTTTATCTCACACTTTTCAAGAATCAATGCCATCAATGTGGAAATGTACGCTCAAAATTTCAGCTTCCCATCTATTACATCTTCGAAGATGTTAAAAAAAAATAAATAGACCCCAATCAGAATTTTCTCAAAACTCAAATATCAAGAAAAATAAATGGCAGCAGTACAGAAATCTTCCGTTTAAGTTTAAGCTCTATCTTTTACGATATCGTAACAATTACAGTTAATTCAAGTGCACAGACTTTCAGACAGACTGCAAAGTGAATTTATAAGCGCATTGAATGAACGCGCTAAAAAGTAAAACCTCTGCTTTAAAGCGCTTAATCTACTAAAATTTATTGCACAAACCGCATAAATATCCGCTCTATATACTGCTATAAATAACTCAACCTTATACATTTAACAAATATTAAAGCAAATATTTCAAAATAACGGATAAGTGACAAGAGTAAACACCCACTACCGGTCGACTGATTCTTACCAGATCTTCTTACCTGTATAAAAATGTTAAATATAAAATTTTGCGTTGATCTGTTTAATAGTTTTTGAGTTAGAGCGCCCACAAAAATCTATCACATACACACAGACTGACAGACAGACATCATCGCGAAACTAGTCAGAAAGTGTTCAGGGAACTTTAAAACATGTATTTCCGTTGAAATCTCGAGTTCGATTTTTTTCATGAAAACAATATACTTCGTATATGGAAAAGTAAAAACGACTGAGTTATTTATCCTCACTATAAATAGGTTAGGCTTAAATAGAATTAAAAAATAATTTATTTTGTACATACTTACCACCATCAATGCGAGAGAACGGCTTGAAATCTTTTGCCATTTTTCCCATGTCTGGAGTAAATTCTGACGTGGTAATCCTCAGTACAGCAGCCAAATGCCCATCAGTCATCTGTGACCTTAACTCTGACTTATTCCTCTTCATCAGAGAAAAAGTTTGCTCACAAATGTATGTAAATCTAAATAAAGAAAACATTTTTCTTGCGAAGTCTTTTAATTGGCAAAATTTTGCATCATTCAGAGATCTATAAAATTCGTCGAGGCTTTCAGATTTATATTTTTCTTTCAGAACATTGGCACTGTAAATCTATCATTTTTAATTGAAGATCAGATGAAATTTTTTCAACATCACTAGAAAATGGATTGGAGAACAAGTTAATTTCGTTTTCTAATAGTTTAAAATCTCCAAAACAGAATTCTTCGCGTAAACTAGAAAGCACATTACTGTATAATTCTGCTGTTATTGAATTCACTTCAATCTTTTCTAGAGTGGAAGTGAACGAAGTTTCTCACTTTAACCTGTTTGGAGAACAAAATCAGTTTTAATTTAAACCCTTTAATTTCTGAATATAATTCATGAATAATTTTGTTTTTCCTTGAAGGTTTATGTTTAGATTATTTAAATGATCCACAATATCGGTAAGAAAGGCAATATCACTCATCCATTTTTCATTCTTTAGCTCTGGAAACTCTTCATCCTTGTTTTTCATTTCTAAAAACATTATAATTTCTTCCTTCAAATTCCA
This sequence comes from Tanypteryx hageni, assembly GCA_028673005.1. NCBI lineage: Eukaryota > Metazoa > Arthropoda > Insecta > Odonata > Petaluridae > Tanypteryx > Tanypteryx hageni. The sequence goes on along the minus strand of CM054112.1, from coordinate 183,480,714 downwards.
TACGCTCTTCAGAACTTTAGCTAAGCTCAACCATCGAGCAGTTGAATGATATGGGACATCTTGTTGTTCTGCGCCCACATTTTCTAACAGAGATACGAATTGTCGATTATTCAACCCTCTTGCTCGAATAAAATTCACAATTCTTACAACCGTGTTCACTACATGATCCCTGCGGACACTTTTACAGAGTGCCACCTGATGAATAATACAATGTAGAAATAGAATATCTCTTTCGGGAAAGTTTTCCTTCTCTCAATCTGTAATTCTTTTCATTAGCCCAACATTCTTTCCCGTCAACTTAGGTGACTCATCAGTGGTGACACAAATCAACCTGTTCCACGATAAATTCAGTTTCTCCAGGGTTTCAGACACTCTTCCAAAAACATCTTCTCCCCGCGTTGTGTCTTTCATAGATTCCATGGGAAACAATTCTTAAGTTACCTCGAAATTTTCATTCACTCCTCTTATAAAAATAAGTAACTGTGCTGTGTCTCTTACATCTGTACTATCATTCAATTCTAGCGAATACCAGAGGAAAGACTTACTTGCTACTTTCTACTGATCATATAAGTCATTATTTATTTCTATACGACGGACAGTTGTTCTCCTGGACAAACTGTTACTTTCAAAATTTGTCTTTTAATCAGGACACATAATTTCAGCCACATCGACAATACATTTTTTTACAAATTCACTATCGGAAAACGATTTACTGAACTTCACAATATTATACGCCACAATAAAACTTGCATGAGTCGCAGCTTCTTGAATGTTATTCTGCGACGTGAAGAAGCTTCGTTGTTTATATTCGTACAACATACTTTTCCTTCATGTTTCCTGAGGTATTACGAAAGTGAACTATCAGTAATCGATTCTTTTATATATTACAATTGAGGCTTCCAATAAGGCTGAACATAATATTTTAGTAAAAAATATTCATGGGCAATGACAGACACCGTGTCTAAGTTTTATCCTATTAATGATTAGATGAAAATAATATAATAACAATTATTTAGCCGTGCAAAAGATATTTATGTTTATTATATGAATTTTAACCCCAAAATATCTCGCAGGCCGCTGAAAATGCCCTCAAGGACCGCATGCGGCCCGCGAGCCGCAGTTTGCCCACCCCTGGCCTAAACAATAGTATCCTCATATATATATGTTATATGTTACTCCTCCTCTGTAAGGAACGTCTATATATAATGATGTTATATTTCTACTAGTAGAATGTGCTTGCATATTGCAAGCATCTCATCTACCCTTGAAAAAACATTAATTTTTCAGAGATATTTCATCATGGGAAATATTTCTTTAATTCATAAGATTTCTCCTCTGTGCCTATTTTCGTTTTTTCCTTATGGAATAATAGAGTAAAACACTCACTAATTTTTGCAATTTTAGGAATATTATAATTTTTCCACATTGGGTTAGTGATAATAAATAACTTTAAACTGTCAGCTCCCTATCTCGCCTCATAGTATCTAAGCATTTACCTATTTGTTTAAATTTTAAGAATATTTAACTGCCAAACAAATTAAAATATCAAAATTTGTATAATCCTTATTTCGTTTTTTTTACAAATTCTACTTATAAAAATTTTTTTAAGCTCCGTAACACATACGGAAATACATAAACCTTGAAATTTTGTTTAAACAATTTCGAATTTTTAACAGCCGCATTGTTGAACTTTTTAAATATTTTCATTTTTTTAGTCGGTTTTGCGCATAGTTCTACCAATAAAATTTTTTTTGAGTCTGCCGCTCTTCTGGAAGTGCCTAAACATTAGCATTCTCCTATATATGTATATATATATATGTTATATGTTACTCCTCTGCAAGGAACGTCTATATATAATGATGTTAGTCCTCCTCTGTAAGGAACGTCTATATATAATGATACGTTTAATTATAATAAATTTAAGTGTTTCTCCTTTTATTCTAACATCTTCGATTTTCAAACGTTCCTGAATGAAACCCGCGTTAAAGACTATAATATCGCTAAAAAGTTATACCTCTGAAATTTGAGTAGCAATTTATCATACGCGCTTTGCGGCCAATGACCTGGTATTATCTAAAATGTATGAAAATTTTGAAAAAAAATTTCCTCTACTTTTATTTTGCACTTAAATGAATTCGTGTGTTATTTCTTTTGTTATATCTGCCTCTTTATTCTATATCATTATCATTAAACCTTTTTTGTATTTTTCTCTCTATTTATATAGCATCAAATACCTCTCATATATGTATTTTAATCGCAATAATACTACGCGAAAATCTAACAAATTAAAAAATTCACACTCGTCATATGACTCCATTGAGTTATTTTCAGAACACAAAAGAATTTTCACGACTTTTATTTTACCCCAACCATATTCCAATGCATGTTTACTTTTCGCACGTTCCAACTTTCTAGAATTTCCTCTTCTCTTCTGTTAAATATCCTCCATTCGCCACCGTACGGTCACTATTTTATCTGTGGACGAGGAGAGGATGAAATCCAGATCCTTTCATGAGGTTTTTCTTACATTTTCATTGACGAAACGTGTTACCGAGACCCATGAAGGACGTAAAATACGCGTGAATAACCAATCATACTGCGGCATCTCATCTCGAGTCCCTCAGCATCCGTCCAGCACCTCATCCGCGTAGAGGTCTTTCCCGTTATCCTTCTCCGTTTACTTCCTCCGTCCCGTCACGTTCAAACTCGCTTTTCCCTCGCCATATACCACTTCCTTCTCCTATATACCTCTCTGCCTCATTCATCTCTCTCCTGTAAATTTTGCACCAACTTTTGTTGGTCTCTCCTTCCTGTTCGTCTTCTCCTCTGACCTGTTTCTTCCACGATTCCATTTCCTCATTCTATCGCATATCCCTCTGCTGTTGCGTCTCCCGTTCTAAATTCTCGTGCAGAATGCGTGCGGCCACGCAGAAAGACATTGACGAGGGTTACTCTCGTATCTTCCGCATTAATGCCTTTTGTAGATCGCGGAAGATTTTATTCTCCCTCGATATAGTTTCTCTGTCGTTGACTACGCGCTCCCCCGCCGTCCTTCCCACATCAACTCACTAGTCTTGCACCTCCTCGTCCTCATTTTCCGGCAGCCACTTTTAGTCTTGTTCTTACGCTAACGACGCGGTGGTACACGACGTTTATCTCTTTTAATTCCATTTCCGTCAACGCTTGTAGGTTCTACAAGATTAGGTTCGACGTTGGTATGCAGCATATACCCAAGACTCCTTCCTTTTTCTCCTGTATCTTTCGATTGTGTTGAATGATTGAAAACACATAACAAAAATGCTCATTTCATCGCTTGGATTCATTGAGACGATTGAAAAACAATATTTTTTGAATCTCGCTGATATAAAATTGGTGATAAAAAATCGATTTGACTTGAATTGCGAACGTTTTTATGCCGCCTTTACAAAGCAAATGTGTCGACAAGTGACATTTAATTTTTCAAAATCTCTCTTTTCACGCTAAAAGAGATTCTAACACTCAAAGGCAATCCGGACTTATTGCCACATTTAACTGAATTAAACTGTTTTATATCTGCTGGATATTTAATTATGGAATCTTGTTTGCTTTAAGTTTTATATAGATAACTACAATTGTTACATATTAGTATTTAATTTTGATTATGTATTGTTATGTCTACCACTTAATTTAAAACGGGGGGAAGAATTAGAACGAATCCAATCCCCAACCACTTAACCCAACCCGAGGGGATGCGGAGGTTTAAGGTGGCGGCAGCCCCCTTTATGGACTGCAACTAAACATCAATGCGGGGATTTAAGGAGAAGAGGGGTTTGCGAAATTATTCCTCCACGTTCACATTTGCACTTTCCATTGGGATGTTTTTTTGTTTTTATTTTGGTTGTTAGGTTTGTAACAAAGTGGTGGTGCAATAAAGACAAACAATATCCGTTGAATTTGTTTTTTCGAAGAAAAAATCCTGTTTCTTTTATGCTAAGGAAAAAATATTTACAATCAGAAATTTTCTTTTTGCACTTTTAATTTCTTCGTTGTTCTTTCGTTCTCAACTAAATGAGAAAAATATCATAAAACCTTTTCGAAATTTATGCGCGAAAGAAACACCACTACGCTGAAACTAAATTATAAATTAATTAGTAATGTGATAGGAGTATTTTTTTTCGTTCCGAAAACTTATAAGTTCTTTTGTCAAACTCCATTTTTCCATTTCAATTGAAATAACTGAAAAACAAACATTTTATTCCCGTTGTCAATTAACTCGCGGGCACCTCCGCAATCTCATTTATCCTTTCCATTACATTTTAAATAGGTCTTTCATTTGACTCCGCCAATTTTTCCATTTTGTCCCTTCTCTATTCTTTCCATCACGCATATTAATCCCTCTGACAACTTCTCTAATCGATTTCCTTTTCTCTTCCACCCTCTTTTCCTGTTGTTCTTTTTTAACATCTTAACTTCTTCGCACTTCTTTCTTCTCTCTATCCATTATATTCCTTCATTCATCTTCTTTCACGTCCTTGTATTCCTACCGCGCTCCCTTTGGCATTCGATTCGCTTCCATTTTCCCGATCCTTTATTCCTCCCTCCCTCGCCACACTGCGGATCTTTCTCAAGTCCCCGAGTCGATTTCATTGTATTCGATCCGAGAAAGCGGTGGTGTAGTGGTTAGGACGCTGGCTGCTTCTCGCCTGCTGCTGCTGTAACGGGCAGCGGGCACGAATCCTGCGAAAGTAGGACTTTTTTAATGGTCGCCCGGCCCCCTGTTTATTTCCCTCCTCCCTTATATAAGTGTGTTCGGTTTGGAAGGAGCTATGGCTATAATAATCCAAGAGTTTGATTAGCCAAAAATACACACAAATTTTTGGTGATTTTAATAAGGATGCTATCTCGACGTCATCATACCACTATCGCTGCTAAACCTGTGTAGTCTCCGGACTTCGGAAAAAATGGAGTGGAAAGGAGATGGGAAAAGGGAGAAAGAGATAATAGGAGGCGATGGTGAGAAAGTGCTCTCGTTTACTCCGATAGAAAAGAAAAACGCCAACCTCGAGAACGCTACTTATCATCATATGCAAATTCATTACTCTTGCGCCAGTTTCCCATCCACGCGATAAATTCTTTCCTCACTATGCTTTCTGACTCGAATAGTCGTTTATTCCTTAGCAACGAAGATGAATGGATAGGGGAACAAAGACTAAGTAAAAATCAATACATAGATAAATACCATAACTTTTTAAAGCTTGACAGTATTATGCTTTCAATTATACCTAACAGGAAAATTAAATAGAGTTGTAGATTGTTATCAAGAGGGAGAAATGATTTGACAAGGTAAGTAATTGCAACTGAGAGTAAAAAGAAACTGGAAATTAGAAGCATTTAGTACCTGTACCATCTCATTCTGTTCATCGCACCCATGCACGGCTTGCCGATTAGAGAAATGTAGCAAATTACATCATTCGAACAATAAAATGTTGAAATTTAATTCATCTAACTGAACTGAACTGCATTTTTGGGGTTATAAATATTGAACTCGTGGTTAATTTGCGGTTACGACGAAGAAAACATTCCCCTTATTACGTTAATTTTATTTATATTTAATATTTATCCACAAGAGAATGATGTGATACTCGCAACATTTTATGACGCACTTAAAAAAATAAATCAGTCACCCCATCTAGAACTACATATTTTAATCTTGTCCTCATCTTTCCTAATGTTTTCAATATAAAATGTGTTATTTCAGTTATGTACAGGTTATTTATAGTAGCTAGCTAGGTGTCCTTGTCTTGGCGATGGTTAGTTACGTGTATTTTAGAAAAAATACTTCATTAATTCGCCTTTAAAAAATGGGGACGTCGTTACAATAAATGTATTTTAATATTGGGGATAAGGAATATGAAACATGGCAACAGTGCAGTGTAATTACGAGTTTAAAATTAAACATTAAGTGCATTTTTAAAATTATGTACAGTTATTTATGAATACCTATGCATCTCTTGCATTCAGTTCATGGAGGTTTGTTTAACGATACAAAAATCGTGTCAAGGGTTGTTGGTGATTATGGAAGAATGTGTTTTTCATGTCGTCCCGTAAAAATTCAATGCTATATTATTTTCATTTTTCGTCTTGTTACGGCCAAATATATGCACCTAGTGTGAAATATTACACGTAAAGTTTAAAATATCCGTCTATGAAAAAGTTTTATTCAGTTTTCTTTCTTGTATCGGAAGGCTGGATAATAATTAATTAGTTGGAGATCAAGTAGTTTTCCTTAAGGTTAGGCATGATATTAATGCAAATAATTATATTTACCCAGGAAAAAATACGTGTTTAGCGATTGTGCTTGAGCGTCACGCTTTCCTCATGAGAGTGCTATGTGAAACTATTACTTAAACTTCATTCTTTCTATTTTAGATATAATGGAATTCCTGTTTCACAAAAAAACACGTAATCTCAGAAACGAGGCAGAATTTCAATCAAAGGAGTGTTTGCTGCCGCAGAAGGCTTGCATCTCTTAATATCATTCTTTTTAATCGTTGTTAAAGTGCAATTGCCGTCAAGCCAACTGAAATATTTCATAAAAGAAGTTAAATTATAACTAGCCATTTTATTAAAGCTATTTCAAAATCGGCAATGATGGAAGTATTTTTACGAAACATTTAATTTCAGCAAAGAAATCCATCTCCTTCACATGTAACATCCATTAAACATTCTTTTAGGTTCGTTACATGGTCTGCATCACTGAAATATTCCTGCTTCTGTTACCTCCGTTAACTTAGGTCTTTATGCCCTTCCCTTTCCCCTGTTTTCAGCTTTGCCCCGTGTAATCATCTGACCTATTATTTACGTTCTCTCCATCTTCATCGTTTATCTTCGACTCTTTTCCTTCATACCCCTCCCTCATCCATCATAACAACCCTTTTCCCCTCTGATTCCACTCCATTTTACCTCTGCCTTTCCCCTTTCACTCATGCATTACCGTCATGGGATCTCACTCCCTTGTGGGACGTTGGACGTGGTATCAAAAATCGACCTTGGGATTTTGACGGAAGTACACGTTTTAGGTGTCCCCAAGTCCAAAAACTTTTTCGCCATGCCATTTGTCTGTCCATCTGCCTGTGCGCTGATCTAGGGCCTAAGCAATTAAAGAAAAATATTTTGTAATTAGGTATACTGTTATCCAGAATAGAAACTATGAACTATAGCGCAATAATGAAGGGTAGTTTATTCTTGTTGATTTTCGGAAAATGTCGATTTATTCAAAATTGTTTAGCGATTTTGATTAAATTTTTCTATTTCATAGAGCACTGAATCGTATTCAACGATCTTCTTCCGGCAATAATGCTTCAGTTCCGATCCACATAATAATATTTATGCATGGCACAACTATTTTTCGACTTTTTTCACATATAAACTATTTACGCGCAGAAGCCATTTTCCGTGGTTTTGTTGTTTTTAGCAGCATGAGTTCCTTCCGGTCAGAAATAAGGTAGTGGGACCAGATGCATACGTTGTATATGAGAAAGTTTCTGCAATTTATATCGTATCGATTTTAAAAAGTCGGTTTCATTTTAAGATATTTATATAATTTTTCATCATTCTTCTAGTTTTCCAAAAAGGCTTCTTTTATGTATTGAAATTTTTGCAGATGATGTAACGATTAAATTATAATATCGCTCTTTCGCCCAAATGAATCATTTCATTTATATCAGATGCATCGTAAAGACGAAAGAGTTTAATTTCAAAAATTCAGTATATGGATTCCGTATATTTCGATGTAGTTTCAAGAAACATCAGAGCTCTCCCAAAGCTTCTTATAATTTTATCTTTCCAGCAATACTCGAATCCGCCATGTTATACCTTGTTTTAAGGTCAATATATATTATACACATACGTATATACATTTTCTTCGGTAACGAAGAATAGTGTTATGGATGGATTGCGCGCTCTAAGGAGACGCGTGAGAGAGGAAGGGAAGGAAAATTTTTTAAGGGGGAACCGACGTCAGAGCCTATGCGCAGTAACACAATTTTGGTTCGCACGAGTCCAAGTTCTCGCATCAAATATAAGGCTTCAGATAGATCAAAAGCTTCTCTTATTTCTTATCTGTATGCACTCATAAGTGTGACTTTATTTCACCAACGCTGTTTAATTAATGAATATATACCACGGATTAAAAATTTGTTATGATAATAAATATCAGCAAATTATTTCTTAAACATACAAATCGAGTATGTGAACATATTTTATATAGCTGTCAAGTTGCATTTTTTACGATTTTTAAATATTATCGAGCACGACACATGGAAATATGCAAGACTAAAGGCATAAAAATTATTTTCTAGCTGATACTGTCCTCATACATTTGTGTATCAATGATGCTTTAATGAAAAATAACAGGAAATCATTTTGAGCCCTCAGACAATCTTATTACTTTTTATTTCTTTCCAAACACTCAAGTTGTTCTCCGTTTCCAAATCGTCGTTAGACGCACTTAACGTCAACTTCCATTTATTCACCAGCCTTCTCCAATCCATCCCACTTACTCTGTCGCTTTCATTTCACCTCTCGTCTTCTCCATCTCCTACACCTACTTCCATCTCCGTTCCCATTCTTAATTCGCCGCCACCTCTATCTCCATCAATTTCCGCTTCAACACCTCTACCTACCGCTCTCATCCTCTACTTCTCTCTGTTCCTCTTCCGCATCCTTCCTTTTTGTCTCCCTGTTCAATTTTAGTTCGTTTATAAACAATTTAACTATATATCCATTTTGTGAATAATTGCAGTTTATGCACCCAATCAGCCTTCTCTTTTGAAAACGCAATTTAAAATATCGCAGTTGATTAAATTTAGAGTTACCAAACTCTTTAATACGAGATATAATTTTCATCCGAATGAAATTCACCCTGCTATAGAGGTTCAATTCTCAGTCTGTTCTTGTAATTAAAGGCTATATAATTGTATTTTCACAATCTATAAAAGATAATAGGTTACCAACGAACCTTTATGATAACTTTCGATATTGTGCTGCCGAACTAAACAGCCTTATTCTATATATGTTGCCGGAAATCATAGTTACATTGTTAAGTCAGAAATGGTGTATAGAAAATTTTAAGTAGAAACCAGTAAGATTAAACTTTGTCCATAGTTGAACTTTTCTTTTAAATTATGGGCAAGAATCTTAAAATTATAAAGGAAAATTTTCCTTCAGCGTAATGAAACTTGAGTAAGGGACAGTTTTAGCAAAGCTAGTCATGGTTAATGACTGAAATAATCAACATCAAGCATTATGATATTTTTCATCGCGACAGTGTATAAACTGTGTTGAAGAACATTATATCATGTTATACGCTGAATCAAGAAATACTTTCTTATTACATTTCGATATTTTAACTTATTTTAGTAAGAGATTTAAAGAAATATTTCACAGAATTCTTCGCCGTTATCTCCAATGTATCAAAAATGTAATGCAGCGAAAATTCCTTCCAAACTTTTTAGTAACTTTTATATTAACTCTCTCTCTCTCTCACACACACATATATATATATATATATATATATATATATATATATATATATATATATAAATTTCTTACCTTTAGCAGGATTTGAACCACCGCACGCTTGTAGTGCTCTTCATGAGCTATGGATGAAAACAACTCCGCCACGGTGAGCATGAAGAGCAATTGAGAAATTTATCCATATATTTGTTGATCAAGCTCTATAAAATCGATAAAGAATAGAAATAGAAAATCTAAGTTTGACAGGAATGCTTTATTCACATATTAAAAGTGATTTACAAAAATATTCAGAAAAACGATCCTGGTTTGACTCTAAGGAAGACATTTCCATTTTCCATAAAATATTACGTAAACATCGGCTTTTCGACTTGCAGGCTTTTATTCTTTTTGAGATCTAAATTAGAAAGAATTAACCTAAGACCTTCGAATCTGAACTATTTTAAGAAAAAATTATACAGTTCCTTATTATGTTCATCTTTTTCCGCCTACAGTTCCCAATCCCTCATGTTAAATGTTTAATTCACATATTTTGAGGAAATCTGGCCATTTTAACGGAATGTTGCCTTGCCAACGAGTTACATTGTTAAACCTCGAAATCCTTGTTATTTCAATCTTTATGGGTGAAAGCGTGCATTGAATGCTTTTAATACAAGAGAGAGAAGGGTGGAGGGGGAACTGATTCGTTGCGTTATGTGCGAGAAGGAATGCATCAGAGTGTACAACTTTACTCATTCGCATATTATAATTACTTAGAAACGTAATAGGAGGTCGAGACTTGAAACAACGAACGCCTAAAAGGACGAAAGTTTGTTTTCCTGCCATCGATTTTCTAATACGCATCGAATCTATCAACAGATAAGTTTTTAACCCAAGAATTTGACGCATTCTTAGTGACTTGCGTTGTTGCCGATTTCGAGTAATTGGGTACTATTGACTTGCATAATCTATTTACGAAATTTTAATTAAATAATTTCCGATAGAATTTCAACGGGCATCTCCCAAGTTAGTTAATAAAGTTAATTTTTAAAGAATATATGAAAATATTCATATGTTTCACACAAAACTAAAAACAATATAAAACAAATAAAAATAAATTTTTTTAAGTAAAAATTTTTTATAAAGCACACAAAAAGTACAAAAATATAAATATAATAATTTTGTTATTAATAACTTATATAAAACGCACAGTGAAAAAGTTTAAATTATTGAATGAATAGAGATATTGGATATATAAAAGTTATGTTGCATTCTTTAAGTCATCTGAACTAATTATTAGAATTGAATATAACTTTTATATATTCAATATCTCTATTAATTCAATAATTTAAATTATTTTTTTTTCATTCAGTGCGTTTTATATAAGTTATTAATAGCAAAATTATAATATTTTTATTTTTACACTTTTTGTGCGCTTTATAAATGTTATTAACTTAAAATTTTATTTTTATTTGTTTTTTAATCGTTCAAGCTTGAAATAAGTTTGTAAAACGGCTAGATTAAAAATCAATTGGAACATGTGAAGAGATTTAAAAAATATATATTTAAAAATTCCACAATTTTTTCTCTATTATATTTAATTTGCATCGAATAACATTGTGAAACTTTATAAACATCCTTCAAAAACTATTTGGACTTAGCGCTAATCAATCGACAAGAAACTTTCAGCGCTCTTAATGGGACCTTTATTTTGCAACTGCTGAAACTGCTTGATTAATAACTCGTTATAGGACACCCAAGTCTCGTTATACCACAGCCGCCGCGATAAATAAAGAACAAATTGAGCGGGCAATAGGTGTGAGATAAATCGGAATTCCGTGTTTTTTTCTTAATAAATTTAATAACTGGAATTAGCTTTTCTTACTGCCACGTTGCATTGGCTATATATGGACGTTGGAATGAAATTTAGAATATCTATTTTCATTGAATGACCTTATTTATATTAATCTCTCTATATATCGATTTGCCTGACTGCTTTCGTTATATATTCACTGAATCTTGGTTAAATCTATTAAAAATAGAATGTTAACGAATGCCATATCGAATACGACATATTTTTGAAACACAATCTGCTTTCTTAAGTGTTTTGTATTAAAAATTAAACACATTTTTAAAAATCGCAACATATCAAAAATCCATTGAAAACTTTTTTTTCGTATTAAGAGGCAATCGACTCCGATTCGCAATTTAACCCAAGTCTCTTTCCTCAAATTCTGCCCCATTGCCTCCCTACCCTTGCCTAGCAATACATCCATATGTTTTTCAGTCATACGTCCGTTCCAGCTAAAACAACAGTCGCGGTCATTGGAACGAACGTCCGCGCAAAAAAATCCAGACAAGCAAATGCCGGAGGATAACATTCACCCGGAATTAGTCAACCGTCAGAATGTGGCCCAAGAAAAGATTTCGTTTTGAGAGGATTCATTGTTTGTAACCATGCATTCAAAGTGCTCTTCACAGTTGCAACTCGGGTTTTAAATCATAATCCCATTGCGAAAATTATATTTCAGGATCTATGAATTGAACGGCATCGTGACCACTCCACCAAGCTCTCCTATTGTTGATGCGGGTTTTCGTCCTCTGTAGCTAAAATGTTTTTATAAAAACCGAAAGAGTACAAATATTAAATATATATTTTTACGCCTTTCCAACTTCTTTCAACATTAATGCGTTATACAATTGCAAAATCCTAAACCTCTATTTCCTGCACACGTTTAAATTGAATCACTGGGAGTAAAATACAGGATTTTTCAATAATTTATTTTCTGATGCCAGAATTTCTTCTTGGAAAATACAGACTGCTCAGTTTTTTATCTTGCATTAAATTAAATTTTGTTAATGGTAGGAGTTTATTTACGAAAATACAATTTTTAATATTTATATTTTGGACAAAAATCTTAATGCGACTGGTGTCGCATCGATGGGTTACAGCCCGTATTGCATAAAAGTCCAGTTATAACAAATAAAACTTGACTAATATTGCTGGGGTTTTGCATATACATACATAGGAGCAGAACCTTATTTACCCGTAATATTGTATCGTTAAATATCATATCGTTATAGTATCCACGTCCCTCATAAATTCTTTATGATCACTGTCTTATCATAGCGTGACACATTCCATTATAGTTTACTTAATGAGCACGTGTGTTCTCTTGTCTGAATGCTAACCCTTCACTCGGGAAGGGGGTTAAATGCCGCAATCTCTTAATGTATTGCTCGGTGCAGTTACTCCAGCGTTGAGAATTGCAAGGGAAAGGCAGTCCACAGCCATGGCTTCTAAAAATGCATTCACAGTTTCTTCGAAGAATAAAGGAGAGAAGAATAAACAAGAGTAAGAGTGACTGTCGCCTTATCAAGTTTGCGACGCAATCTTCTTCAGGAATGTGATGTCGCAGAAGCCTCAGGCAAATGCTGTGAACATTTTGCATAAATAATTTTATTGTCGTACCGCTGAATTCATGGCTCCAATTCACTGAATGATTGGAGGTTAGAAATTTTCTTTATCTCACTTGGAATTTATATTCCGACATAGGCCTTTTCAATATTTTAAATTCCACTTTGTAATAGTAATCTCACTGGTTTGAGATCATTCTCTAACAGCTATGATGAAATTATGAACACGATGTAACTGATATGCTGTCTTCCAGACCTCTATTGTTCTTTATTATTATTATTTATACACTAGCTTTATGTATAAATGAATATTCTCTTTTTAATATTGTCCTGAGGGTTAAGAAGATGGTTGCCAACTTTTCAAGATGGTCGAGTAGGACATATCCAAGAGTTATTAGGACATTGTTAAAATGTTATTTTTTTTATGTAAGACAAGAACGTATATTTATAATCTTATTTCTATAATATATTTAACTCAACAGTATTGTCAATAGGATACTACAGTCAACATCAATTAGTTACAGTAAGTTATTACAAGTTCCATATGTTCGAATATTTTTTTGGCTACATTTAGTAATTTTTTATTATTTTCATACTTTCAAAAATTTGGCACGTACATGTTATGTTATCGTTAATTCAATCGGTCTGTCCATTCTTAACTAAATCTACACTAAATATTCCTTTGATCTCTCAATTTCGAATTTATAATAGAAAATACTCGCTCTGAATGGCATATTGTAACAGCAAGACTTAGCACATATGATATTATTGAAAACAAATTCGTGTAGGTATGATTCCTTGACAATATAAATTGCCATTTTTGCCTCGTATTCGTGCAAGTTGGTTACGTCTTTTGCTTTCATATCATTTAAAAATTGTCAGAAATAGACGCAATTTGTTCAAATAATTTAAGTCAATGTAAAAGAAAAAGTTATCTTGATAAATAAAAAAACGATGATGATGGTAGGAAGAACAAAGAACGATGCTCCTTCGATAAAAATCCTACTGAGGCAAATCTCATCGTACGAAAGATACAAGAAACTTCCCCCGACTTTTCTGGAAACGCAGTATGGTGGCTGATTATATTGTGAATACTACCCAAGTGCGTAAGGATTATGGGATTTAGTCGAGAGTAAAGAAAGAGTGCAATAAACTGGTCATATTCTTTTGACTCTTACCGTTGCCTTTTATCCCCTCGGCAGCTCAATATAGGTCCTTATGACAATTGCATAAGGAGTCATAGAAAGTAAAGTGTAGGGAATTACGAATGAAGTGTGGCCATCTGGTTTCTGAGGAACAAAACGCTTGAGATAAGCGAGGACTTGCTGTAATATTATAATACATGTAGAAACATATTATTAATAGTAAATATAAATGTAATTCCCAAATAGGACTTATGGTGTCCTACTTACCTCTCAAGTTGGACAGACGACATTTTCCCTATTGGTTGGACTGTCCTACCGAAATTAGGATTGTTGGCAACCTTAGAGGTAATTAAAAGAAAGAACTTATTATTCACATCTTTATTTGTAAAATGTATACTAGCGGAAAGAAGCGAGTTAATTTGACACTAAAACTTAAGTGGTGTCTCGAAGACCGCAACTCAGGTTAAGTGAGGGAATTTTGTGTCTTGCCTAAATGGTGAAGTTTAATATGGAAAGGTTTACTACTTTAGAATTTCCTCATCTCAAATCCCATAATTCGAGAGAAATTCATACTGGATTTTAGCTTTCAATTAGATGGATCAAACATCCGTCCGGCAAGTGGAAGAATTGGGTTCTATTGAATTGAAATAATTTTCTCCTTTTTTCTCTAGGAATTTATCAATTTATCGTTCTTTACTGAAAGCTTATGTATGTATGCTCTTTCAGTATGATATTTTACACTTGATTGGACCGTAAAAGCAGTCTGCTGACATCCTACATTTTTGTTTGTGGTTCTTAGTTATTCCTCTCATTCTCTATTATTAGGTTGGTTTCCAAAGGAAACATAGCCTTATGATATGGTCGCCTGCGTATGTGTCCCCTACTAACAACTTTTGCACCAATGGACCGATTTTGCTGAAACTTGGTATGAGGCTCGTGCTGCCAGGGCCCACCTCCGGGCTATATTTTAAATGACTAAGATTTAAGTTCCAGCTTCGATTCAAGAAACGTTTTTTTCTATTTGTTTTACATAGGAAATCTCAAATACATCGTGCAGAGATATTTTCTTTAATACTTCGAAATATCTTAAAATTTCGACATCAGTGCAAGTTTTGTACCGTTCTAAAGGGAAAAGAATGTAGACTCCTATTCTTATCGCCGAATTTTCATAATTGGTCGTATTTTCTTGAATTTCTACTAAATCATAGAGTTTTTGCGTTTTACATCGCATTTTACGGATTGTTACTATGGAGACGATTATTACCGAACTCGGCTTGTGCATAGACGAGTACACAAATGGGTTATTTTCTTTTTACTCGACTACCTTTCATAAATGGAGGGTTGATCCCTACATATTAGGGTATAAACAGTATCATTTATTAAATTCCTTTATTTAAAAAGTGCATGCAAAATAAAATATCAGAAAGAGATTTTAACATTGCTTTTAGTATTTTAAACCTGACTAGAGAGTCTTTGACGCTTTTCTGTCACATTAAGTTGATTTTGATTTTAAAAAAATAAACATTTATTTGACAAAAGATGTAAACTTCTATCTTCGTAAATAGAACAGAAGATTCTATTTATTATTAACCTGTATAAGGATTAAGGATAAGATTAATTTAATTTTAATTTAATTTATTTTTTTAATTTTCTAAGTGATGTGATAAATAAAAATAACTGACCTTGCTAAGTTATTTTTAACTCTTTCTTCGTAAATATTACAGAATAAACAGGCTCAACATAAAGACATAAATCAACATAAATGTAAACAAACAAAATGACGTAATATTGTCAAGGTGCTCTATTTTAACCTTATACTGTTTAAAATGTGTTTCGCTTGGCTACAATTACGAATAATATGGTTCTTTAAATCAAAGGGGAAAGGTTCACTTATTCTTCAAATATTTTTTAAATCCATGTAAACAAACAAAATGACGTAATATCGTCAAGAGGCTTGCGAGTATACACCCAATATTATCACTCGCTCAAATGAGGTGGCCACGGTAACTGACAATTCTCATTGTTTAAAAGTCGCGTTTTTTCGTACTAAAACGTATTTTCCGGAAAATTCGGAACGTAATTGAATTTTCACGGTAACCACAATGAACTTCTTTTTTTCCTGCACAACTGTTTAGGTCCTGACTTCGTATTTTGATTTTAACTAATTTTAAAATGACATTTTATAATGCCCGAAACTGATTCCAATGCTTTTCTTATGGAGTGCAGAGGTGTCGAAAAACCCCCTTAAAAACGAAAGTAGTAAACGTTTCCAGTTTAATTTAGTACCGTTAAAAAACAGGAGATTTCCGCATCTTCACAAATTATAGTTAACGAAAATAGCCCAAACAGTGGCGGAGATATAAGCTTCCGAATAGGCTATAACCAACCTACCAAAAAGTTCGCCTACGACTACGACGATTACGGTAATATAAGACTAGCGTAATAGCCCGTCAAATATGACGGGTATGTGCAGATTATGTATTAAAATTAAGGTACTTCCCATTCTTTCTCCCTTTCTCTCTTCTTCCCTCCCACTCTCTTCCCTCCCTCTCCCCCTATTCTCTCTCCCCCCCTCTCCTATTCTCTCTCCCTTGTATTCTCCCTCTACCTCGTATTTTTCCTCTTTCTTCTTCTCTTTCTACATCCCTCTCTCCCTCTTATTCTTCACCCTCCTCTTTTCTTCCCATCCTCCATCTTCCTCCCACCTATTCTCCTCCCTTTCTTCTAAAATTTAATTTGTTTTATTTAGAGGAAGTGCAATACATCCCCCCTCAAAATAGCGCCACAAACGGACAGTAACTTCTTTAATTACCATGTCAACCTTATATAAAAAATTCTGATTAGCTCATTATATAAATTTCTGCAAAATTTCAATATTCTATCTACATCATTGATCGAGTTATTCGCGTTTTAATAGCTTGTCACTCAGACCAACGGACTAAAAACTTAGCCTTTTATTATTATTTTTGTGATTCTTTTTAACCTCTTTCTCTCCCTATTTCCAAATCCGTCCTTAAGTACTACATTTTTCTAAATAACTCCCGTAACCTATCGCACAATCCTTCACGCTATTAACATTTTACATGCTCGGTTTATTTATTAAAACGTCCAGCAAATACCTCCAATTTTCATACCGTTTCTATTTCAATAATGTTGAATTTAGGTCATCATAACGATTTTAATCTAATTTTAAATAGTATTTCAGGTTTTTAGGTATACCTTCTCGTAAATAACGCAACGAATTTCGTTTACATTGATTGCTATGAAAAGATCTTCCCCCTTCTTTTGTCTTTCTCTCCTCGTATTAAAAGCCGTCAAAGCACGCTTAAACCCATAAGGATTTAAATAACAATAGGATTTCGAGTTTTTACAATGTAATTGGTAGGCATGGCAACATCCCGTTAAAATGGCATTTCCCCAAAATATGCGAATTAAACGTTTAACATGAGGAATTTCGAATTGTAGACAAAAAACGATGAAGAGAATAAGAAACCTTGTAATATTTTCGTTAAAATGGTTTAGATCTAAAGCTCGTCAATGTTTTCTAAATATAATGTCAAAAAAAGATAAGCCTGCTCGTCAAAAAGACGATTTTTTACCTCTTATCTTATGGAGAATGCGACCCGGCGATGCATCCCCGTCGCGCAGACAACGATATCAAGCGTTTTATATTAGGTGATAATGCTCTATTAATTTGTTTTCCAATTTTTCTCTATCACTGGTAAATTATGAATTACAAATGGTATTTATAGTATGAGAATTCCTTGGAATGACTAACACATACTGAAACATTTCCTGTCAATATAAGTAATAAATTCAGGAAAGTAAAATTCGGAATTTAATCGAAAATAATGTACGGTAAGGATCAAGTTTGATTTTCGAGATCATGGGAATGTCGAAATCGAGTTTGCTGTACCATCTAAAGCAGTGGATCCCAACCTTTTTACATGGCGAGCCCCATTCGTAGTTGTGAATGCTTCGGAGGGCCGCATTGGAAGTCTCGAGAGCTTCGGCGAGCCGGATGAGTGTTTACAATCAAAGTTACCAAAGGATTCTGTGGCCTCATATTAGCGAAAATCATGTATAAATAAATTACTAGTGTTAAAGTTCCACCTGAAAAGGTTTTGAGACGCTAATTTTACTGAAAAAATATGAGTCTATATCAAATTTTTCCGATCACCTTTTCATCATAGCTTCGCAGGCCGCATAGATGTCTTGGGTCGAACATCTGCATTATAAAAATAATTTAATAGACCGTATTTTTGCATGTTTCCTTACCAAAAAGGGGCCATTTTTGGAAAGAGTAGTGACGGGAGATAAAAAATGGAGACTCAACCGCAATGGTGAGATAAAACGACAGTGGCCCTCATTTTCGCTGCAAAGCCAGCATTGCGCCCATGGAAGGCGATGCTCTACGTTAAGGGGCATTTCAAGAGAATTCTCTACTATGAGCTGCTCAGCTCCGATTAATGCAGAGAGGTATCGCAGCCAACTCAAGAAATTGAAGCAGACAATTTCCCAGAAACATCTAGCTCTGTCGAATAGGAAAAGGATAATTTTCCACCACGACAGCGTGCAACAGTATTGGCGATAAACACTCAGCTCAAATTAAGGGAGTTGGAATGAAATACGCTAATTGACTCTCATTCTCCTGGCATTGCACCGTCAGGTTATCATCTGTTCAGGCCTTCAAAACTCTCTCATTGGCAAGAATTCCCAACTCTTTGATGACGTCGAAAAACACATGAAAGATTTTCTTCGCTCAATACCTCACAAATTTTATCAAAATTCATCATAAAGCTACCTAGTAAATGGGAAGAGATTATAAAATATGAGTGAAACAATATAATTAAATAAAAAATATTTCACATAATTTTTAAAATTTTGTCTCATTGAAGAATACTCACGAACTTAATAGCCATCCCAATAAGTCACGGACTGATTGTTGCAGGTTAGCGGACTAGTATTTGGGAAGCACTGGTCATATAACCCTCTAAAAATGGAAAAAGGTAATTTATCTGCTTCCAAAATTGACTTCTCTCCATAGACAAATAGATGTCAGAAAAGTTAAAAAGAAAATATAGGCGTTGTATATTATAAGAATTGCTTAATTTAATTGAAAACGTTGATGAAATATTGACCATTTTACTTCTTTCCGAGAAATGTATCATATATGATTCAAATTATACTTGAAGTTTCTGAATTAGACGAAATTACTAAAAAAAATTTTGTTAAATTTATAAAAATTACGTTTACTTTCTCCAAATACGAAGTATAGAGCAAGTACTGTTTTCATGAAAAAATCTAATGCGAGATTTCAACGGAAATACATGTTTTAAGGTCCCCTGAACACGTTTTGACTATTTTCTCGATGATGTCTGTCTGTCGGTCTGTATGAGATAGGATTTTGTGGGCAGTCTAACTCAAAAACTTACACTCGTCTCAATACCAAGCTTTACATTTAGACATAATACTATATAATGAAGAGCTGCTTAGGTTTTGGCAACAGTCGCTCAATCGGAAGTGGATGTTTACTCTAATCATGTTTTGGTTTTTGGCAAATAACTCTTTTTACATCTTGATAAATGTAAATGTTGTTTATTATAAACTTCATAGATAATATTATTCTATATAAGGTTTGTTTGAAACTTTTCTTTGTATAACGCATTCTTAAGGAGATATTCCATTTATTTAAAATATTTTCTTTAATATTTAATGAATGTAAAAAAGTACTGGAATAAATGTTGTAGAAAATTTAATTTGTACGATCTTTCTTCGAAACATTTCCCATATAAGGCATTGTTTAAGAGATACTTTAAAAAACTAATTTTGTAGCTGCCACCTACCGGCGACTATTGTAGACAATTTACGCTTAGTTACGTTTCACAAGGAGAGGCTACGACCTTCGGTTCACAGACTCTGATGAAGCGCGACCAGGCGATTCAACGTCGAAAATAAGGAGACCCGTGTCTCGGGGTTTTTGTGAATGAGCCCTAGAGTTCGAGAATTCAGCTTCGGAAATAAAAACATCATATGCAACTTACTAGGCTTCATTGTCTATTTGTTGATAAGAAGGGGAATTACTGTTTGGTTAGCGTGTCTAGCTCCTACGGCGTAGGCCTGGGTTCGGTCCCAAATGTTTTCTGTTTTTTTTTATTATCCAAGTGCTATTTGAAAAGTAACATTCTCCGGTAAAACTTCGCTGTATAATTTTCATTTGTAGGTAATGAACGCAGAAACATATAAAAATGGGCATTTCAAATTCTTTATTAATTACTCCACAGTTAACTTTCCTGTTCTTTTTACGTTAACGTATGCAAAATATTCAAGGAAATTCACAATATTCATTACTTTCTCTTCCGATCGCTGTCCGCCAAGGCAAGGCTAATATTATCAACAATATGTAATTAATATAACAATAATATATAATTATAGATGACCATTCTTGCACGACGGCATTTGTCATGCTGCGAACCAGTTTCATTGACAATATTTAAAATACTCATTATTATATGTTACTGCTTCATTACCTCCAAATAAAAATTACAGCACAGCGTATTTTTTATCGGAGAATATTACTTTTCAAATAACGCCTGGATAATTTGAATAAAGAACGAAAACATGGGATCGAGCCCAAACTCCCGCCGTAGGAGCTAGGAACGCTATCCCATCAGCAATTCTCTTTCTTATCAACCTCTTGACAATTAAGCCTATTAAGTTGAATAAGATGTTTTTGGATATTTCCGACGCTGAATTCTCGAACTCAAGGGCCCATTCACAAAAATCCCGAGACACGCACGGGTCTCCTTATTTTCGACGTAGAATCGCCTGATCGCGTTTCATCAGAATCCGTGACTCGAAGGTCGTTGTCTCTCCTTGTTAGTAACGCTCTTTTTATTTTCTTAATTGTTGGAGTTTCGGGGCAATTTCCTATATCAGAAGGCTATGGTTTGAGTTTATTTCTGTTCTTTGTAGTAAAAATTTTCTCGCAGTTCCTTAAAATATTTTATATCATGTAACCTATTTGGAATTTTTGAAATATTGCATGGAGAAAGTCATGTGGTGGCTACATCAGATTTTCAGGAATCGATTTAAGTTTTCTGGCATTAATCGAAGAGTATCAATTAGGAATGCATCGCATGAAGTTATGGTGAGTAAAATCACTGTTTCATCGAGTAGGAAAATCTATAAAGGTGGTTCTAAACCTTTTTCGATACGCAGGACCGTTGAATAAATCTTTTAGCATGTTTAATCCCTTTGAATGGAAGTCTGTAAAACATTGAATGATTTAGATTTAAAACGCAGTTTTCAACCTTATTTAGAGGGAAAAAAGGCTAAAGTTACTTACGTTATTGGTTTCCAAACATAATACAAACTCAAAAAAAATCGCGGAACCCTAGGGTTTTTTCCTTCTTTAAGTTATAAGAAGATTCCTATTAAGTATCAACATCTCGGTAGCAGTTATACAGGTTGTATGCTTTCATAAACGGTCGCACGTGTGATGTCGGAGAAGTCATCTAACTCCGCTTTGCGAGCTGTTTCGGATGCAATGCTGACCCTTTTATGGGACTCACGCTTGAAATCACTATATGCCGTCCAGTGACATTAAAATGTATGCTAAGCTACCTTACCCAAGCCCTATGACGTCACGCCTCCCCCGCGATCCACTAAAAATATTATTACAGCCAAAACAGTTTAACTGAATCGTATGATATCTCCTATTTACAAATAATATCATTCATAATAGACACTCTGAAGAGATGAACGATATTGCGCAACAATTAAGGGTAGATGATTGTAGGATATTTTGAAACAAAATTCGATTTCCTAAAAATGGCTATTAGGATTTTGATTAAAATCCATCCAATCGTACAGCCTGATGTCACAAATAATACTTACTAAGCCATATGTCCCAAAAATTACTAAATATCGACCAGTGGCATTAAAATATACACTAAACTACGGTTAACTTTGATTTATAAGAGTTTTTCTTTTATAAACGTACACAGTCGACCAAACGTATATGAGAAAGTTTATGCAATGTATGTTGCCCCGTTTATTATTCTTGCTGCCGATTTCGCAAGTGATACAGCATCATCTGGCAAAGTGGAATGATGCCGAATATATAAGTACTTAAAACAAGTTTAATGTAAATATTGCAAACTAGCTGAAATTACCCAGAGTTGCTCGGGCTTTTAAGTCAAAACAAAAAATATTGAGGATGATTGGAGAATAAAACCAAGCAATGAAACAAACTTAATTTTTATTGTAATGCTTGATGGTATGCAATATTTCTTGTCTTCCCATTTTTTCCCAAATAAATAAATTTTTCCTTCTTCCTTTATCGATAAATTTGGTGACTATTTTAATGAAATAATTATAATAAACAGTCGATGGAAACACTTTTAAAATATAGTTATTTCACTCAAATTAAGTTCCAGTGGAAGATACTGCTTGATATTATGTGATATTATATCTCAAAAATATTTCAAACTTGGGCAGGAAATAAATGCTCTACGGATGCAACCGGTGGAAACACTTTTTAAGATACGTTCAAATTTAGCTTACACATATGTTATCCCATGCAACGGCTGATTTTTTGGATCTAATTTGTATGTATTATAATCTAATAAGTATAATAACAAATGTTCAGTTGAAAGGAAAGCAAAATGTTCATATAGATGTTCATGGGAGGACGAGTTAACGACTAACAATATAGGGCTAAATTAAAGAATTGTTATAGAAGTTGTCTTATTTTACCTTCTGAGATATCTTTCACTTATTCATCTTCAATATTAATTAAAAACATATTTAGCTGTCTACTAAGTACATATAAAGAATATTCGGAATGCATAAGAAGTTTTTAGAGAACTAAAGTACTAAATATTGCACATTAAAACTGTCATCCACTTACCTTTTGAAATAATTAGCCAGATTTATAATTATTGGTTATTTCCCTTCTTTGAATAACCTTAGTGTTTCTTTCTTCCCTACTTTAGTTTGTATTAGGTATATATTATTTCTTTTAGTTAATATTTGGTGTTTATAATGGTTGTCAAGTAGATTGTTAATCCAACAATACGCTCATTCCCGTGTTATTTAAATAGGAAATATTCAAAGAGAAAAACATTTTTAAAACGAAAAATGTAGCTGAAATCGCTTTAAATACCCTCTCATGTTGCTTAACTTTTTATTGCGGTTAAACTGGCACCTTTATCTTGCTACGCACTGTAGTTGTTGCGTTATAAATGCGCAAACAAACAAACAAATTCTTCAAAATATTTATGGTAGAGATCTACATTAACATGTTACCCTGCAATTCACCTAATTGGTGGGTGGCAGGGGGTGCAATGCACCAAATCCTACCTAAAGATTGTCTATCGCAGGTTGAAATTTTCCATTGTGATCTCGTATTGTCCTCGGAAAGAACGAGTCTAGATAACGCTCCGTCCTACAATCGATCTCTCGTATCTTATCGTCACGGTCATTCCTACCTATATACGTTGGTGCTTCACTTATTCCTACAACCTCGTCTTTTAGACATTCCGATCTATATTTCTCCAGAAGCCGCAACCTTGAGTTCAATCTACGATCCTCCTGTGGTACCCAGTTCAAATCCCTCAATAATGAGGTGACGCTTTCCTTATGTTCGTACTTTTGTTTTACAAATCTGGCTGCCCTGCGCTGCACTCTTTCTAATTGAATTATATGTCCTTTCTCGTACGGATCCCATATGCATGAGGCGTATTCCACTTGTGGTGTAACCAGTGATAAGTAACATGTTTCACGTACTTTTTATGTAGTGTTCCGTACTATTCTACCTATGAAAGCCAGTTTATTGTTGGCCGCGCCTATGGCTCGACGAATGTGCATGTCCCACGAAAGATCCCGACAAATGGTAACTCCTAAATATTTTACATACTCGGCTGCATGAATATTTATTCCATCTATTTTATACTCGAAACCTACTTCTATGTTCTTACTTTTCCAAAACGTAACTGCGGCACATTTAGTGTCATTAATTTCAATTTGCCATTCTTTGCACCACGTTGAAATGGCTCTGAGATAATGTAACTTAAATTAATATAAGGCATTTAAAGGAATTATCTATATAAAAGGCATAAAAATTCATTTTTATTTTCTTGTTTTCGCATTAAAAATTAACTTGTTGATCGATTTGCCGCGTATTCTAAAATCAATGGAAAGAACATTAAACTGTTCCTTTATGCGTTCTAATCTGTCCACTTATAACGAAGTTTCTTATTAATTTTGTACTTGTACCATAGAAAAATTTCGGTCTAATAATACCTGTTCACGAAACCCCATAAAAACTGTAATAATATAATCATTTAATCAATTACTAAAAATGTATTTTATACGCCTCATGATTTTACCGCCGATCGTTTTTTGGCATCCATTTCTTGTATTTATTTTTTAAATTAAATAAGTCCTGCCTTTCTCAGAAATTCTTTTGCCTGAACGTCTCGTATCCTATAGCTTCTCTAAATAACTTCTTGTTCGGGTAATTATCTTGATTCTTCATTCTTTTGTCTGAATCGCATTTTTCAGACCACCACAAAGACTGAGTAAGACCTTCGAGGAGGAACCAACGCCACCTGCGAACAGCGTGTGCGCATTCGCTTATCCCAGATTCTACTTTTGAAGGGGCTTTGAGTCGGATGCGACGCATTTGCGAGCCTCGGAGATCGGAGGGGTAAGTTTTTTTCTCTCTCTCGAAGAAATGGTTCTGGTTCGCGATATATTCACATAAAAGTCAGCAATAGAGAGAGAGAGAGAGGAAATTGATTGAGCGAAAAGATGGAAGGAGGGTGGGGGAGTATATGGATGTTCTTAAGGGGGAGAGAGGAAGAGCGAGTAGGTATGTGTCAAGTGCAAGATCGTGTGAAGAACAGAGAGGTGCGAGGGGACAGAAAATAAATGGAAATGGAGAGGTAGACGTAGAGGGCAGGAGATCAAACAAGGAGGGTTAAATTGCGTTGGTTGAAGTTGTATGAAAAACATAACGATCGAGTTGTGAAGAAACTTAAATAAGACGAACCTAAAAGTAGAAACCGAGACCTTTTTAAAATTAGAACGGTTATTATATTTATAACCTAGCGTAATTGCCCGTCAGATAATACGGGTATGCGTGGATTAAGTATATAATTTAAGGAAATTCACATTCTACCTCCTTTTCTCTCTTCCTCTCTCCCATCCTCCTCCCTCCCATTCTCTCTCCCATCCTCCTCCCTCCCATTCTCTCTCCTCATTCTCTCCCAATTCTCTCTCCCCTCTACCTCCCTCTCCCATTATCTCTCTCTTCCTCACTATCTCCCCTTCCCTCTTCCCCTCTCTCCTTCTCTGTAAAAATAGACTTAATCTCAATCTCGCTCTAATAAAGAACATTATCTATATCTCCCTCCTTTTCTGTCTCTCTCCTCTCTCCCTCTCTGTCTCTCTTTTCTTCCTCTCTCTTCAAAAGATTGAATTAAAGCATTAAAAGTACATTTTTCTTACGCATATAGTATAAGGATTGAAATGACAATACAATCTCGAGGTTTGACAATGACTCGGTCGGAAAGGTAACATATCGTTAAAAATCTTAAACGTTTCCAAAAAATGTGATTTAAACGTTTAAGTTGAGCGATTTCGAATCGTAGGTAAAATGTGACCATAAGAATATGAAATATTATTTATTTTTCTTTAAATGATACAGGTCCAAAGATCTTAGGTCAATTCTTTTTTATTTTAATTTTCAAAATAATAAAAGCTTGCTGTCTAAAAGTCCATTTTTGCGTTTTACCTAATGAGAAATATGAGAAATAACTCCCAGGAGTTGAACCCGGGTCGTTTTTCCAAATATTGTTTCGTCAATCACTTTTTACATGTGGATCAACGAATCCTGGGATATTTCGAACCATTGTCTCCTAGCGTTTTTGAGATATGAACGATTTAATTAAGACGATAATCAACCAACTACACGCTATTATAATAAGGGCGATTTATCGACTCTAAAATTCGAATTCATGTTTTTATTCGTTATTATTCCTCCATCTCTTCTCCTGTTTACTATTCGAAAGTGAAAATGGAGAGAGACAATTATTATCTGAATTTATAAACATGCAATTGAACATTTGGTAAAAAAATTGAATAAGCGGAACTCTGATCAAAATATACCGCTTTGCTGCAAAACTCTTAATCCATTGACCAAAAAGTATTTAAGAGGAAGAGTTTTTAACTTCTTTCTCGAAATTTGGAGAAAAATTCCATTCTCCTCAAGAACCGAGGTTCTTGGAAAGGGGAGAGAGAATAGCAGTAGGATGAAGAGATTAAACATTCTCGACGCAGGGGAGAGTGAATCAGTGCGACAAGTGGATTTGAGAGCTCTCGAATGGTGAACAGTTGGTAAGAGAAAAGACAAGGACCTACTCAAGACTGTTGAACCCTTAAGCTTCCTTGTCTATAGGCATCCAGTCGTACCCAGCATGTGTAGGCACCTTTAGGAATGTTTCCTTCCACTTCTCTTTGCATCAGCTTAGAACATTTCTCTTTCCGACTCCTTGCTTTAATTCGTCCCCTATTTAATCTATATAATATCTCATCTCCGTTTCTAATACGTTTTTGAATAATTTGCGTACAAATGACAAAATTATGAGTAAATAAGGCGCATTAAAATTAAGTTGGTTTTTGAATACGCAGAAAACTTAAGTTAACAATGTTATTTATAACTACTAACCATAACTGTCATTGGAAGAGTCTACACAAGCTTAGCTTTCCACAAATTAGCTCTTGTTTATGAATAGTTTGTCTTACCTATCTTTATAAATTTTGTTAATTTCAGTTAATATACAAAATGTTTTATAAACCTTTGTCTGATAAATATTTACTTTTCTGATATTGTTAGGGGATCGAACATGTATTAAAAGTAGTGGCAACTTATATTATTGATTTTAAGTGATATTAGATTTATTCCCATGAATTTTAAAAGATAAATTCGAATTATTTATTTAGTAAGATATAATTTAGCGGGTTTTATGGTAAAAACAGAACTTATTCGAACTACTCGACTTATTTCGGTCACAGGATGCACTTGTCAATGACATGGCAATATTACGGCTTTATCTTGTTTCATTGTTTCTGCTTTCACTTGATACTTTCATAAAATTACATCGCAATGGTTACCGAGTGGTAAGTTATTAGGACATACTTATGTACCTTGACTATAAAGAAAATTAAATTCAGATACTTGTTCATTTTGTATGGAAATATCAAGAATAAAAAGTAACTAGTAGAGAGCCCGTAGTACTACTGCGGGATATTTGAAAAACGTCAATATAATATTATACTAAACGAAGAACGAACAGGAGAGCAGAATCAAACATCGGGAGAGAGTGCGAAAATGAGGAAAACCCAAACAAGAACAAAGATAAAACCATGACGCCGAGCAAAAATGATAAAAGTAATAACAAACGAAGAGCAAAGAGAAGGAGAATAGTCAAATGTCGACAGTGTGATAAATCACTTAGTCACAATGCCTTACAAAAAATAAATACATTTTCCACCTCTCCTTGTTTTCTCCCTCTTACTCTCTCTCCCTTCCTATCATTCACTTTCCCTCTCCCTAAATAAAGTAGTTTTACTGTCTGTCCCTTCCATTCTCTCACCCTCTTTTCTTTCCTCCCAGTCTCTCTCCCTCTCTCTTTATTCCTGACATTCTATCTCCCTTCCATTTTCTCTCCCTCTCTCTTCTTCTCTCTCTCCCTCTCTCTCTTCGTCTCTCTCTTCCTCCTATCCTCCCTCCCTCTCTTCCTCCCATTCTCTCTCCCTCTCTCTCTTCATCCCATTATGTCTTCCTCCCATTCTCTCTTCCTCCCATTCTCTCCGTTCCTCAAAATCTCTCCCCCTCTCCCATTCTCTTTCTTATTTCACCATTCTCTCTCTTACATCCCCATTCTCTCTCTTCCTTCTCCCATCCCCCTCTCTCTCCCTTTCATTCTTTCCCTGTTCCTTCCTCCAATTGTTTCTCTCTCCCTTTCTCCTATCCTCTCTCCCTTCCTCCTATTCTTACTCCCTTCATCCTATTCTCTCTCCCTTTCTCCTATTCTCTCTCCCGTTCTATTCTTTCTCCGTTCTTCCTATTCTCTCTCCCTCCTATTCTCCCTCCCTATCTCTCTTTCCTCTCCATATCTCTCATCCTTCCTTCCATTCTCTCACCTTCACTCTTATGGTCTAAATTTCGCCCGAATAAAGACATCAATCTATCTTTCTATCTCATTCTCTCTCTCTCTCTCTGTACCTCTCTCTTTCCCACTCTATATACTCTTCATTGTAATACTTTAATTTTTAATATTCATGATATTGTCGAAGGGTTAAATGTAAGAATGGACCTTATCGTCCAAATTTCGCCCGGATAAAGACGTCTCTCTCATTCTCTCCCTTCGTCGCATCTTCCTCTCGTTCCTTCCTCTCATTCTTTCTTGCTTCCTCCTATTCTCTCTCTCTCTTTCTTCTATTCTCTCGTCCTTCTATTCTCTCCCTTCCCCCTATTCTCTCTACTCCCCCTATTCTCTCCTCCCCCTATTCTCTCTCCTCCCCCTATTCTCTCCTTTCCCCTATTCTCTCCTTTCCCCTATTCTCTCCCTTCCCATCGAAAAAGAAACGAAATTGTAGATGCTCCTCAATTCCTCCATTCTTCTACCTAACTCACTTAACCTATAGCCCAATCCTTTACTCTATACATTTTTTTATATTTTCGGTATAGCAAACGTGTAACAGTCAATAGGTGCATCGCACTAAGTAGGCCGGCCAACTCGGCGATAGTAGCGCTATAGCACTGGTCGCGTTACCTAATCGGGCGGGCATAAGCGCCTCCTGGACACGGTTTTCGTCCATTTACAGACCTCTTGTACTACATTTTTTCACAAATTTTACTAAATTGTGCAATCCGCGCCATGAATAGGCGTCGAATGACACCTGAAACGACCCGACCCGTTGAGAACCCTGAGAGGAGTTCTGCGGACAACGCTCGCATGTCAGCGTATAAATATGTATAGATGATTCGACTTTCTATTTACAGTCGCTAGAAACGTCCTTTATTCGAAGATTCTGATTAAACTAAATCACCACCATACCGCTGCCTGTACCGCGGCGAATGTGATTAGACATTTTACGAGACTTGATGGAAGCTTCGAATTATCTCCATCAGTTTAAACTTATTTTTCAACTCGTGCGCCGATCTCACGGCGACCAAAGTGACCTTTTTAAATCCATCCGATTAAGCTTAATCCCTTCCTACCGGAGTTACACATACTTAGAAATGATCCCATTATTTTTTCTTATCCTCTCTTCGATGTGATTTGTTTTTGTGTACATGGATACATACACACGTATAGCTACCCTAAATTATTGTCGTACATTTTACAGTATCTTTAATTCTTGTTAGGTTTTTCTAATGAATTTACTTTCAATTACTGATATTATACTCATCGGATTTGTAATTTCTTTATCAACTTATCTTTTATTTCTTCTGTCAAAAATTATAAAAAATGGAAATATTTTCACAATAAAGTAAATAAAAAAATACTTTTATTAGAATTTTCATATTTCACATACAGGCTACCAGTTTTCGCCTATTACGCCATCATCAGGCAGGCCATAATTAGGCGAAGGATTCATCATTTATTCTTTACCTGCCTCTTTTTTATAAGCACTTATTCTCGGTTTTACCGTCCTCCAGTTCATTCTCATTTTTAGGCTGGTTTCCAAAGAAACTTATGAAATGGTCGTGTCTCTGTGTGTGTTTATGTCGGTTTCTCGCCAATTCGTCGCGCGGCAATTCGTCGTGTCAAATTCGTCGCAATACAAGTTCTTCGCATTAAAAATTCGTCGCAAGGCAAATTCGTCGCAAGGCAAATTCGTCGCATGGCAAATTCGTCGCAGGACAAATTCATCGCATGACAATTTAGTCGCAAAACAAAATAATCGCAAATTCGGGAATCGTTGAGGAAATAGGAAATCCTTTCTTCATTAATCCTGCGATACACCATATTTAGTGTATGGGAATATATTCATATATTATCCGATCAGGACATTAATAAAAGACATTCCTCTTGTCACTTTATGTATTTCGCTTTTTATACGTGTTTTAACAAACTTCCCGTCTATGTAGGAGATTGAGATTTCGCAGGAATCCAGCGCGTGCCCGCTGCATCTACCCCTCCAAACCAATTAGGGAAAATGTTTCATCAAATTTAACAAAATTTATTATAAGATAACGTTAGAATTTGAATATGTCGTACATAGAGATTTATTTTACTCGCATTCGCATGAGGTGAACTGAGACTTCGTTGCGAGAGTTATAACAGAATGCGAGTTGAGATTTCGCAGTAATACTTGAGTCATTCATTAAAAGTCATTGACGAAAAAAATCCTGATAAAATCCTGGGTTTGAATCCAGAAGCGTCCCTTCTCTGTTTGAATAACTAGGGAAGAGTTGAAACGTAGCGTACAAGCCTTTTTTTGACAAGTTTTATAATATCTATAAGTTGAGATATCGACGCGGGCTTTGCGCATTTATATGGAGAAAATTATGAAGATTAGTTTTCTTGTGAAAATTGAAATAATCGAAATCGCTAAATTTAACGTTTAAATAACATATAATGGACAATATTGGGATTTTAATGGGATAATACTATTCTGCGTTTCACGGCGCGCATTAATTGTTCTTATAGGAGAATCGTTATCCCATGTTATTTCCCTATACTGCTAATTCTCGGCGTTGCCTATTCTGCAAAATCCAGATTTTTGTCGTTTTTGGCGTAATTACTCAAACTTCTAACAAGGGATGGAAAATTAACAAAATGAGTAAGAAAATAAACTAAATACTCTGTTAAACCGAAAAATTGCAGTTTTTCATGGTTAAACGAGTTTCCGCGTTTTCATCGGCTTGAGCATAGACGAGTAAACAAATGGGTTATTTTATTTTCCACTCGACTACCCTTCAGTTGATCCATACATACCTATTTCCGTATAAACAGTAACATTTACTAAATTCGTTCATTTAAAAAATACATGCAAAATATAATGTCAGAAAGAGGTTTTAACATTGTGTTTAGTATTTTAAATCTGATAATGCATGTTCCTTTGATCACTTACAAGCGTCGTGTAGCAATGGGATTAATAAAAAAGGCTTCAGCAGCTCCTAAAAGGAGAGGACGACCTAGTAATACAGGCGACATGTCCCGCATCAGTCCATCACAGCCCAAAGAAGGAATTCAAAATTTTCTGTTCCAGCAGAATTAAGACTAGAAAATAGAGGTTCTCACTGACCTGAATTTGTGGCAGGAAGAGGTAGACGTGAGGTTCGTTCGTCAAAAAAAATCTGATCAAGGCCTCATTCGAAATGTAAAGAATGTAAAGTTTTTCTGTACCCAAATGAAAGAAAGAACTGTTTCTATGAATATCATCTTAGTTAAGGTTGTAATTTTTATGTTAATTTTAAAAATTTCAATAATTATAAATTTGTAACAAATTAATCTCAAAATCTTTACATCAAATTTGTGTCAGTTTTATAGACTTGTGACCTGACGGGACTTCTGATTACCCTGATAATTTATGGCGTCATTTGTTTTAAAAAAATTAAAATATTTTACATGATATGTTAATAAATAACAAGTGAATTTATATTTTTAAAATTCCGAAATTTTATTTTTTTTAATATCAGTAAATAAAGGGATAATATGGGTTGCCTAAAATCAAGTGATATTTGGCGTTGATTTCAGGGCAAACTAATGTAAATTGGGTTTCATGAAATCCAGGGGAATTTGGTGTTTGTTTGATGGCATACGTTTCAGGAGTAAACGTGTGTAAATTGGGCAGCATAAAAATCGAGATAAATTGGTGTATGTTTGGTGGTACAAGTTCATAGTTAAGATTGGGTGGCATAAAATCCAAGGGGAAAACAGTGTTACAAGGATGGCCTAAAATAAGTGGAGTTGGATATAGGTTTGGTGGTTGTTATGCGTTGTAAGGACTGCTGGTGTAAGATAGGTAGTATAAGATCATAAACATTTATTTCAGTTTAGTGATATACCTTTTACGAGCAAGCTAGTACAACGTGGGTGGCATTAAAATCAGATGTTGTTAGTTTTGTATTGATTTAATGGGCAAAATTATTGGTAGATTAGGGTTAATGCAAAATTCCGCTTGGTTTACTTTTTGGTTATCGTATGTGATTCACTTGGATGTCATCTTTTTGTTGCCTCAATCATCGTGGAGGATGCAATGAACCACCTTATAACATATACCCGAAATATCAAATACTTTTCTCTAGCTGATATGATGATTACTTTATATCAACTAATGGATAGCTTGACCTGTAATAATGATCGTGATGTTTACTATCGACGGCTGCAGGGTTCATCATCGATTAATTCTTAGCCATCCGCAAATTAAAAAAATCTCCTTTGAAAACATTTTTGAATCTCTCTAATGTATTTGCACTTTTTATTTCAAATGCAAACAAATAGTATTGCAAATTATAGTTCTATTTGTAAATCTATGACGGATATGCCAAACAAAACCACTAAATGAGCGCTGCCAAAAAACTGACTAGAATATCTCCAAGCCAACTGAGGTGAAAACACATGAGATACGTAGGAACACGTTACGACTTTCAGTAAACAACTACCTGGCCTGACTCTAGATATAAACATCCAGTGTGTGTGTCTAATTTGAAATACTCCGTCGCACGAAACGCGCCTATTTGTTTTACACTACATTTCCCTAGCTTGTTTATGTTAACGACATTTCCAGTAGACTTTCTAAAATTCGTGTTAGTATGATCCAAAACAATGCTTAGGCTAAGCTACATGCAAAATATTCTCTTAGAAATGGAATTTCTCGACTTCCTGTCTTATTACCCTCCTCAAGTTTTTTTTCCTCCAAATTTTCAGACTCGAGCAGGATTTACTAATTTCAACTGGATGTTTAGAAGAAGCCATTCATATCAATATCGCCCTGCAATAAGGAGCCATTGTATTCAATTCGGCGATTCTGATCCTTCTCTCTAAGTTTGTTTTATATTAAACGTTCATACATTACTCATATTTTTAAAATTGCTCGAATCCAATAATTTATAAAAAAAACTCGCGATGCAGTTTTTTTAGGCGTTCTTTACAATAAGTAAAAAAAGAACGACTTATGATTAGGTCGTGTTCGTCCGTCCGCATGTTTCATCTCAGAAACTGCTGAGCGGATGTCGATGAAATTTTGTATTTAGGACATAGGGGCAAAGAAACTAAGAAAATGATATAAGTAGGTCACTTAGCCTAATCGGGAGTGCCACTTTACTGTTGGCAAAAAAATGAACTTTTCTTTATATCTCTTACAATATCACTTATAACAAAAAGTCTTTCCACTACTTTGTAGAACTAGTCAAATGGCATATATTTTGTCCATTACATTTTTATCGAAGGAGCAGCTGATTTCGGGAAAATCAAACGAAAAAGTAATAATTCACTTTGACAAAAACTTTTACCCGTTTTCTTAATTTTTGTCAAGGAAAACATTTTTTGTGACAGCTGTTGAAACAATTTCTGCTGTAAATAACTAATTAATTTAATTTTATTTCGTGCGCACGCAATATTTGAAAAATGAAGGGAAATGGATAATCTACGACGAGGAAATTAACGTAAATACATCTATTTTCTTTACGTATACACAGCGTTTGTAAGTGAAAAGAAATGAGTAATTTATGACGAAGGAATGAACGTCAACATAAAGATTGCATGACTGATATTCGAGTGAGGTAAGTTTTAAATAATTAATTACGTAAAGTTATTAGTCAGTGAATGAAAACTTTTATATTTCTTTCGCATCACTACTTGAATTTCAGTTCGTAGACATTATACTAAGGAATTAATATTTATTTTTTTGACATGATTGCATAAATTGTAAAGAACGCTTCCGTCTTGCATGTATGCACGCATGTTGTGTGCATCTTTCCACTCTTTTTGTTATCACGGTCCATTCAAGGAAGCCATAAAACGACTCACCAATTGATTGAAATAAAAGCTTTTATTCATTTTTATATTCGTTGTGAGTGAAGTGGAGAGTGTTATAGTTAATTCATTTTTAAGTGTTCTCCTTTTGTGTAGAAAAGAGTTTCATGATGTTTATTTCCGAGAACGGTTCGCAAAATTTAATGTAAAAGTGTCTTAATCCATTCTTTTATTTGCCGAAATTAATCCAACCGAGATGAAAACTCAAAATCCGTTCGTTTATAGAAAATAACTTCGCCGCATATTCGTGGCTAGTGTAATTTCATAGGCAATATTTCGCTCTTCGCTATTTCTGGTCCCTTTGATTCTAAGCTGCAAAATACAAATGTGTAATCTTTATCGTTGAAAACGCATCCCTAACGCACTTTTCCTCACATCCACTTGCATTGGAAATTTCCCAGAATTTAGTCAAATGAAGAGGTTTTTACTGTCCCCTTAAAGGCTCCGCTGCCCCGTAACTACTTCCACAGGTACGGCGTACTGCTGCCTGCGTTATCTAATCGTAGTAAAATCCTTCTTTACGATTCTCCTTAACATTCTCCCTTCGTCCGATCTTATCTTCCATCCTCATAATCCGTAACTCTCCATTTCATCGAAACTTTTATTTAAATAAATATGTTCAATCTCGCTCATTCGATCCCCGTCTGATTTTAATTCCTCCATTTTCCTCTTCTGTCCCGATTTTATTACTACTTTTAGTTGAGTTTTAAATGCGCGGATTCTTTCAATCGAGATAATCTTCACTTCGTTTTCACCTTACTTTTTTGCTTTGTGGGATCTCTTCTGTTATTACAGCTAGAATTGATGTTTCTTTTCTCTTAAATTATTACACCTTTTTCCAAACCTTCTCTCTCTCTCTGGGCTTTCTTCAAACTTTTAATTCGAATACGATTAGATTGGTGCCGAAGACCCGAAGAAATTTAAGCGGAAATGGCAAACAGATAAATATTTAAAAACATGGAGTTAGTGAGATAACGAGATGATGATGTTAACTTTGATACCGGCATCTGCTCCAAGATTAAGTCCGACGTTCGTAAAAATATAGACTTATTAGAATTCGCCCCGACACGTTCAGAGGCCAGTGTTTTTAGGTAGTAAGTACACATTACTATAGTTTTAAGACCAATATGGTTAAAGATTTACATCAACTTACTATTTTGTCATTTTCGTTTATATGTTTCAAGCTCCTCTAATTTTAAACCAAATGAGTAAATGGCGTATTCTAAGATGTGAACTTTAGTTTTTCCGAGGTATAGACAAAGATGGAAAGCTAGAAATTCACGCGCATATTTCTAATTACTACTGAACCAAATTCTAATGAAAACTGTTAAATGTCAAATATCTATCGCCCGAACTCATGTAGATACTCCCTTTTGTAATCTCTCAAATGACACCTGATTGCTCAATATTTTCTTTTGCCTCACTACTCACCTTTTAGATCCTTGACCTTCCGAATCCTCAACCTCGACAATCCCCCCTCATGGCGCACATCCAAAATTGATATCTTCTTTAATGAACATTCTTCTCGTTGACATCATTCCTGTTCCAACCAATTTAATTCTCCTGCGTTCTCTATTGTCCTAATTTATTAAATTGTATTAAAAATTTTACCTATTTTTATTTTTCTGCATTGTTAATTCTGAGTGCTTTTTAAACAGTTTTAAATAAATAAAAATTGTACCTTACGTTAATTCCAACAAAAAACCACTTTTTACTTTAACCCCTCTACGTCATCCGAAGTCCCTCGTGTTTCAAATGAAATTCGTTCATTTTATTGCGAGCATGTCCAGATGCCGTGTTTGCTGGTCAAGTCTAATTTTAACTAAAAAACTGGAATTAATGCGATTCTTCATTAAAATTGAAGAATCATAATTTTTGCCAGGAAAGTAATTCCCAAATGGGACTAAAGATTTTGCGGCATTTTCTCGTTTCCTATGCAGGATATGGTTATCTATTATTTATGCTCGCATATCATTAATATCATTTTCCCCTCCAACTCCCGTATGGGTTGAGAATGAAAAACGAGTCTTGAGCGAAGAGCAGAAGGAGAAAAATATATTAGGGAGAAGAGCAAGTCGAAGGTGAGGTTGACTGGAGTTCTATTATTACGTTACGTTCAAAGTGAGTTGTTTCCTTTTCATCTCGTGTTTCTTCATTGCATTTATCTATTAAGAAAGTCGCAAGTGTATGTTTTTTTACTCTCGCAACAATGATAACTTTTGTTAATGTCATCTTTTCTTTACTCAATTCATCTTTTTTACGTATTTCTAAATCATTGTACGTCTCACTAATTTTCGGCAATAGAATCTACAGAACGGGAGTAAATTTTTAATGATCACATTATTCTCATCAAAAGTAAGGCTTTCATAGAATTTATGTGGAATGTAAACATATAAAGAAACAATCACGAAAAAATTTGTGCACGCGCACACAGGCCTACCCCTGACAATATATCCATTAACATAATATACATTGTAGCCAAACATGATACCTTCTGATAAAAATACTCAACCAAATTTTTTTTTATGCAATTGGGCGTAAATATAAATAAAACCGGTCTACAAAAATCTTTTTTCCTGCTTTATACGCATTATTATTTATTATTGCATATTATTAATACCATTTCACGTACAATTAATGTTTAAATTTTCATTACACTTCTAAAAACCATGTATAATTAGTTAAAATTGTAACCTGTTCAATAATATCTCATTTCTAAACGTCATCAAAATTTATCTTGAAGATACTTCACTAGATTGCATAAAACTCTTTCTCAAAGTCTTATCTCTATATAGGGATATATTAGTTATTTCTGATAGCTCAGTGTTTTCATTTATTACTTTTTATATGGAGTCAAATAGTACCGCAGCCGTCACTATTGCTGATTCTTACTATATCACTCCTTAAGAAATGGAGCCGCGATACCACTGGGATTCATGGTCGTTAACGTTTCTTTCCATATTAGTTGCCACGTAATTGACACCATCTGTCCGTGATGCGCAAAAATTGCTCGTTATTATCATCACGGTATTATTATACCTGTATGTAGTATAAAACTTACATTTTTGAAAGAAAGCACATTTATGCAACATATTAAAATAACAGTACAGCTATAAAACAGCCTAATATTACAATAGATAATAGGATTTTTTCCACACTACCCAAAGAGGTAAACTACAGGGCGAATTTATTTTTACACACGGCTTAAAACTGTAACTAAAAATCAGCAAAACAATTTATAATGTTTCGAATTACCTTCTTGAACTAAAACTATTTTGTAAAATTCTGTTCATATATTGGATTTTAAGATTTAAATTTTACATTTTGAAGATAGGCACACCTGTAAAAATCATTGATTGTTCCTTACGTTTTACGCTTTTATTGTAATGTCTGAGTCTTAATTAGTCATTACTCATATTTTTCGAAAAAAGTTAATTTTTATCAATGTTAACACCTTACTAATGCTAGTAAAATGCATTCCCATTTCTAATAACGGGACTACTCGCGGTTTAAGAGAATCATGGCATTACTAAATATTATTCCATACTATTACATAATGCTAGTAGATTCCATGCATGTAGTAAGATAAAAATGTGCCACATGCTCGAACAAAACTATGTTAATTATCCACGTCAAGTGTTATCACACGAATTTGAATTGCGGTTCGTAAAAATCAAGTAAGCGTAACGAATTTTATTGTCATTTTTGTATACTTAGCATATGGCCAAACATGTTCACTGTTCTTTGATATAAATTTCAAACACATTGATTGTGAAAATACAATTTCACAGGTAAAATGATAGCTCATACTACCCTAACATCGCATCTTACATGAAACAAAGTAGTCATATTATAACTGATAGTTTAAAAAATTTCTGCTATTTCTACTTTCAAAACTAACCTTCATTGAAATGTTATCTTGTTCAGTATCTCACCCCTTAAGAACATGGATGCATGTTTCTAAAGGGGTGTTTTTTAAAAGGTTTTACAGAAAGATCATAATTTGAGAAGGGGTGATTATATGAATCTATAATGTGATAGTAGCAGTTCAAGAGTAGAATGTTTTGATGATACAAGTGATTCAGGCAGTGATGAAAACATAAACAGCAACTGCAGATAATTTTTAAAAATATTTATTTTGAAAGAATAAAACAGTATAGATCTGAATGCACATTCTACACTGCAATTTCGTTTACTGATTCTATTCACATCTTCAGCCTTCCTTTTACATATTTCAGAATTTTCTTAATGTTGAAAGACCAAAAGACTAATAAATACAATGTTATATGATGATATTTTATTCATAATGTTACATATTTTGTTATCGTAAGTTAAAGACCATTTTACTAGTGAAATTTAAGAATGAAAGATTTATAAAACTAATTATATAAAAGTATTTAAGACGGATGCTGGTGGAGGTTTTCGGGTTTCGCTGCATTGTCGGCATTTCTGGCTCTCGACTCTCGCCTTCATCTCCTGAAGATGCAGACTGTAATGTCTGCGAAACGTCGAGAGCCAGAAATGCCGACAACGCAGCGAAACCCGAAAACCTCCACCAGCATTCAGCAACGCTGCGAAAGCGTTCAACTCAAATTATTTAAGACGGAATCCACTTACTTATTTTTATTTATTAATTTATATTATTAATTTATGTATGAAGCAGGTGAAACAATTGAGGTTTTTGCTTTTATTGGACCGTCCCGTAAAAACTAGTTAACAATGTCAGAAAGAGATATGAGGTTTCAGTTTCAGGCGTTTTGTTTATTAGGCGTTCTTTAATAGCGAAGCGATAGTAGCGGAACACCTTATGGGCACGTCGCCTCCGTCCGTCCGCATGTTTAATCTCCGAAATTACTGGATGGATTTTAATTAGATTAAGTATTAGTGATCGTTATTGAAATTTATCGTCGAATTGTGATCTTGAACTGCATTCGTCAATTAGTCCTTCCACTTTATATAAGCATTTTAAATAACATTATACTCATCTTGTTAAATGGCATACGTCAAGCAACAATTAAAAACCATAGTTTTCTCTCCCTAGCTCTTATATGATCTATAAGCCATCAATTAAAAAGTAGGGGAGACCGGTGTATAGTGGTCACCTTAAGGAAAAAAATGCCTGTAATTGATACATTATTCTTACCTGCGATCCCAGACTTAGTCAGCATTAAGTCCTTTTGTTTTAATTTTATAAGGAATATTTAAATATTTTGTCTACTAAGAAAGATTTTTTTAACAAAGAATTTTCTGCAAGTATACACTGTGACCACTTTACCCCGGTATCCTGGAGAAAGTGGCCCCATAATAAATGAGTGCGTCTTATTAAATATGAATTTTTCTTTACAAAATAAAAAAGTTTATGGTTTATGAAAAGTTTAAATGAGCTTCAATATATTATTTTCCAACATAACTCAGGAAAATGAACTTAGTGAAAGTAAAAAAACATTGTGGAAATTCAAATAAACAGTGAAAATTGAAATTAACATTGTGAAAATTGAAATTAACATTGTAAAAATTGAAATTAACATTGTGAAAATTTTTGTTTCAATATTTTCTACACAAACGTCATATCTAAACTTATAGGTTTGATTTATTTTGTGTTATTTTGTCTTTTAATATTTTTAAAACAAAAGCCACGTGAATATATCGCAGTCATCCTCATCGAAACCGGCGCACTCCTCATGGGCCCATTCAAAACATGATGAGCACCGTATCCATCCTTCTCCACCGCTGGATCTCAAATAGGTGTCCTTGCAGTAGATGCATTCCGCATCCTGCTCACCATTTTCTTCCTTATTGCTTGTTTCCTCCAGAAAGGTGATCTTTCTAATATTCCTTGGCTGCTTCCCATCAGTCTTGGGCCTATCTTGGAGCTTATTAGACCTATTTGGTATAACACTTGGTCTACGCGGCGCATTTTTTTGTAAGCTAATCGTTATTTTTCATTTATTTTTTCTTCTCCTTGGCTGCTTTTGTTTTCCTTCTCTTCAGTAAGTTGATTCTTGTATGGGCTGCTTGTCAAAATTGCAGCTGAACCTCTTTTTCTATCCTATCTGAACATGCGTAGATTTTGAAGCAGGACTTATTGTTTCTGAACTAACTGTAAAGGATGAACTAGGCTGGGGAGAACTCTCCGCTATCATTGGTGCTACGCTTGCATCAGGATCTGAGGAAGTCGATGGAACAGGATTATTGCGCACACATTCTGAATCGCCATTAGTGTCGACAAATAGGCTCACAGGGATTTCGGGATGGCATTTTCTAAAGCTTTCGAACCAATCTTCACCAACAAGTGCAGTCTCTTTATTGAAAGGATGTTTCAGTTTGTTTCTCTCAGCTAATTGAAAAGCAAGATGACGAATATCCTCAATTGTTAATCCATAGAACATACTTTCCATTATCAGAACATATTCAACCAGTTCTTTCTCCTGTTCGGGTGTGAATACGGGACTTTTTGAACCAAGGACCTTCTTATCTTCAGAAGCATCTACGTTAGAGTTGTTGACTTGTCTCTTTAATGTCATTCTTTGCATGTCAAACACTCTGCTAGCATTTTTGCAGCCCATCTCACTATAAAATCCCCTTAAAAATATTAGGGGACCATTTTACCTCGTTAACGCATATTTTCTAAAACAGCGGCTACGGGGAGACAGCCATTTTTAGCAGTTTGGATACTCTCCTAAGGTTTTTATTCATGGCTTTCTCTAACCAACTTATCAACTTTAAATAATATTTTTGCCATGCAATTAACATACAATGGTACAAAAGAGGAATCTTACCTTACATCAAATCCTCAGAAAATCAAATTTTCTCTGATAACATGAAGAATGCTTGCCTCCTGTCACTTTCATATGCACACAACTACTGATATGGCTCACTAATAACAAGTAAGACCCAACGCCAGCAGGTAGCAGCACTAATAGGAGAGAAACCTGAGGTATACCAATTTACCCCGGGGGACCGCTTTAGGCTGGTCTCCCCTATATTCGGATAGAGAACAACATATACTACAAAAACGTTTGCCGGACCACAGTATTACGACTTTTAGTTTTGGAGATAAAGGTTCGAGAAAATCCGAGCGTAATATTAAATATTTTGTTTATACCGATCGCTACTACAATTAAAAACAAAAATCCATATTGTTCTTTCCCATGCTTTTCTGTGATGTGTGAGTTATACTCGTAGATTAGATAATTTATTCGGATAGAGGACAAAATTTAAGAGATCATATAATTGCGACTTATATATTCTAAGATAAAAATTCGAAAACAGCTCATCTTTCGTTACCGTTTTATACGCATTTCTTATAAAGAACGCCATTGAAATATCTGTGTATTCCATTTATGGAGTATACCTTTCCTTCTTGTAGATTTATGCTTCGGAAAAAATAATATTTGCCTCATTATCGACGCGAACTATTTGACATCTACCAAATACCTGACGCCAGTTGTATGTAGCAGGCTATTGATTCATGCTCTGTTAGAGATTGCAATAGAGCTGCTGATAATACTTTCGCGTGCAGGAGATTTTTCACACCTTCTTCTCGAACCTCTACTATTGTTGGCGCGAAACGTTTAGGACGACAAATATGCTGCGTAATCCTGGCGAAGGGTCAACTCACGCTTCTCGGCATTCTCCTTCACTGGAAGGAGCCAAAGGATGAAGTTACGGGTCGATTCCCCCCATTCTTTTGTCGTCATTCAGCCTAAGTGACACCCGTAGCGTCCCTCTCACTTAAGGAAGGCATTCTTCATATTTCTCCCTCTCCAACTTTCTGAAAAGGATTGTTGGTTTTGCATTCGATAAACCAGATGCCAGAAAGTCGTAAATTTTTATCCCCAAGCGGAAAGAATTTTTCAAAAAGAAAAAAATATTTCTACTCCCACATAATAACAAAGGTCCCAAATGCATAATATCGGAAATAATACGTTGTCTTAAAGCAGGGAGGGTTTTATATGCTTTTTGTTGCCAGTTGTACTAGAGAGAATCGTATTCTTTGCAAATTATAAATTCAAACGTCAATATTTCACCACATAAGCTAATACCTTGGGATGGGAAATCTAGGTAACCCTTCTATGCATACGAAATGTTTGAGTAAAGCTGCGCTGCGATGTCATTAACAGAACAGCTGTTTCCAGTGTAATCTTGCCAGGCGCTGATTATAGAAGCAGCCTCAAACTAGACTGACCTTAATCATGTTTCTAGGGCATGCGTAAACTTCCCTATGATATTTACTTGAAAATATAAAGAAATAAGTATATGTAGTTAAAACATTTATTCTGCTCATTCCACCCAAAATAATGACTTTTATGTTAGTTTAGAATTATTTTAAAAAAATAATTATATTATTGAAAATAACTTTAAAATCATTAATCATGAATATTTATATCTTACTAGATCCTTTGAACTGTAATAGTATCGAGGTCGATTTAGGGTTCTTCATAATTGAGTCATTTTATCCTTAATAGCATGCAACCGATGCATACAATGTCCTTTGTCTTATGTAACCGAAACAACATTCAAGCCGTAGGTTGAGTAAATCGTCTATCACTTTGAGTCGTTCGCATTGCATTGCTTTATGACCCAATCCATAACTCTTAAGCATATGAATTTTCAAATTAAATGGTTCTCTTATATTTCCATCTTTTTGAATTTAAATATTGTAATTGACGATACGGAGTAAATGGATGATGTTTTGAAAACAAAGGGATGATTTTCGTCAATCCGAATTTTGCCATTCCTAAAAATTTCGACACGTTTAACGAGTTACAAAATGAAAAAAGAAAACAAGGGCAATGTAGTACGT
Source organism: Tanypteryx hageni (assembly GCA_028673005.1). Lineage (NCBI taxonomy): Eukaryota > Metazoa > Arthropoda > Insecta > Odonata > Petaluridae > Tanypteryx > Tanypteryx hageni. The sequence goes on along the minus strand of CM054112.1, from coordinate 183,437,794 downwards.
GACGTTTTGGAACTACAACTCCGACTCGAGATGTGAAAGAATCCAAAAATAACTTTACCTTCCCGAGATACTTAAAGCTTTGAAGGAGGTTGAGAAAAGAAGAAACACAAAGAAGGCAGAGTGGAGAGATGGAGCGGTTGCTACGGGAGACGACTGGCAAAGGAGAGTTGAGAATGGAGGGTAGAAGGAGAGAGGATAAATGGAAGAGGGAGAGAGGCAGAGTCTGCTTAGTAGATGGAAGGGATGGATAGGATGAGTTTGAAGCAGAGGGATTGAGGCGAGCGAACGAGAGAGAGCGAGAAAAGAGCATGGCATATGCGCCGTAAGTCGCGGCGTGTTCGTGGAGAGGGGGGGAGGGGAGCGAAGGGAGGGGTACGAGAGAGAGTGAGCGGGGGAAAAGCGGGGTGGATCGCAGAAAGCGGCGCGAGGGAGCACTTGTTTCCCGCCAGTGTTCTCTCGTCAGTCCGATCTCGGAGTCCCAACCAGACGCCATTATATCCGCCGCTGTCCTCTTTCGCGCGCATCTATTCCTCCGTCTATTCGACCTTCGTCAAATTTTAGTCTTCAAAACCTCCCTTCATCGAAAATATACCAGTAATCCTTTCATTCTCATCCTTCTCTTTCTTTAATTTTTTCCTTGTGATGGTGGAATGAAATCATTTCCTTACCATCCCTTTCTTCCCTTCCTTTAAAGGATCTTTTGAGGGCGGAATTCCGTTCTATCTCTTTCTTTCTCTCCCTTTCCTCCGTATAAATATTATAACTTTCCTACAGCTGATAGTCCCTCGAGACTCATTCGCTTCCATATACCTTCCCGTACCTTTCTCAACTTCCACAAGATAACCTTGAAGAATTCTTTGACAAAGGACTTTTGGCGCTTCTAACAGCAACTTCGTCTCCTTCCCCTTTCTCCCTCCTTTCCCTTTCCTTTCCTCCTTATCTCTCCCTCCTTTCTTTTTCCCTCCATATACTCTTTCCTCTCGCTTTCACCACGCATAAATTCTTCTCGAGTGAGACAATACTTCCAGTGATTCCATCCCCGGAAGTTTCCCCTCAGGAGATAGCCGCGCGTCCGTTCCCTTCGCGTCGCCTTGTGACCCCTAATATCCTCGCGCGGTAACTCCAAAATATAAGTCCGTCGTCCTTTTCCATCATCAGAGGCGTTCTCTTCCTCTCCTATACGCACCCTTCAAAAAACTCTCTTTAAACAAGTTTCCGTTTTTGGCTTCATCTTTCTTCCATCACATCCCTTTTCGCTCCCTCTCTCTTCCGACGATCGCATCACAGCGGCGTCCCATCGAATTCCTACGTACCCAGTCTCCACCGATAAAGTTCGACCTAAGGGATGATGGGAAAAGGATAATAGAAACCGGAAGACGTAATCTTTTTCGTCCCGCCTAAAAAAGATACAGTCCTTTCGAAAATCTTCTCAACAAAGGAACGGAGGAAGTAGAGCTCTCTCTCCCATCGGAAGAGGTTTCTTCATCAAAGGACGACTGATGCCGGCACGGCGCTTGTCATGATTGGCCGACGAAGAGGATCCGTTGTCCCGCTTCCTTGAGGAGGCGGCCGCGGTTTAGAGGTATAGAGAGGGAAGATAAATCGGAATAAACTCGGTGGAAAGGCGCGAGAGGAGAAAGGAGCAGCAGCCTACGATGGAAGAGTAGAGAGAGGTCAGTGCCGTCCCAACCGAATCCGTTATATGTATATTTTGGGAAAGGCTGTGTAATCTATATTATACTCGTAGTTTTATCGCTAGAAAATAAATCGAAAACTAGGGTATCGTTTGTCTATGATGTCTTATTCAATTTTTGATTTCTATGTTTTTCCCGTCTGCTTTTTACTATCAACTATCTCTTCATCCCGGTGTATCTCCTTAATTTTGCACATTTGTAGTGTACTCACCTGGCCGTTCGTGATATTAGAAGTGAAAGCAAAACATGACGCGCATGTTCACGAGCCGTCATGTTTAATTACATAAACATTCTAAAGCAGGAGTGCATCTTACTGGATGAAATTATGTCATTTTGTCCGTGTGTGAAAATAAAACCGCAATTCTAGTCGAAGCTTCTTTTTATTTTAGAGGCCGAGTAGAGCATTTCGCTCCCATCCAATTGAACGTACTTTCGAGACGAATTGCTAATTAAAGCTACTATTATATTATAAGAATGAATTTCGTTGCGATTTCTTTCAGAACGAGCGTTTCGCATAAATATTCCCGTTTTGTCCGTGTCTCTCCTTTACATGACCTCAAATGAACGTCCCCCTTGAAGTTGCATTTCCTTATCACTGTTATGGTTAAGATTTATGACTGTTTTTTGAGATAACCTTCTCTAGAGGGTCTTCGCGGAGCGCCCTTCTTCCTAATTTGTCATGCCGTGTTTTGTTTCAATCAATCTCCACAATTCCTTCATATCAAGCGACGGATGTCTCTTCGATGTTTCTCGAAGAAGGTGATTCATGAAGATAGCTTATGTTTCTAAAAAAAAGAACAGGAAATGCAAAAAAGGAGAAAAGACAGTTTTCAGAGAGGAAAAAGTAAAAGAGGGAAGAAGGAATCCCAGGTGTCTCATAGGCAAGAAAACAAGCAAGGGCTGGTGAGAAAGAGATGAACAAGTGATTACTATTGCTAAAAATCTCGTTTTAACCATATAATGTGCTACTACCCGTCATCATACTCAATATTACGTCTCAATGCTTCCGTAAAAGTTTAAAAAAATTCTCACGATCGTTTTCTTGTGAACTTTTTGATAGATCTAACTGTATATTGACACTGAAGTGGACTTCCCTCGCTACCACTCGCTCCTTAGTTTTTGATAGGAAAAGTTTCAGCTTCCAGTATTTTTATCGTTTTGGGTTGCTTTAATCGAGATTTCCAATAACTTTTCATAGAAAAATACCGCTGTTTTATAGAAATAAGAATCTTAAACTTGAAATAAATATAAGATGAATTATGCGTAAGGTAGTCCTCTAAAATAGGTGAAAATCGGTTGGAACTCACATTTGATGATTTAGCTATGCAGAGACTATTTGAATACCAAAAAGACCATTACCATATACATATAATTAGAGTACTGATTGATATTTTTCTGCCCAGACCATATGAATTTCTGTTTATGTCTAGAGCTTAAAGTACTGCAGCGCCTTTCGGTGGCATTTCTGTCGACTGGTTCATTCAGAGGAAACGCGCGAAATTTCAACAGGAGACTATTTTGTGGCAAACCTATTTCATATTTACTATTTACTGCTATGTATTTGAGCATAACTATTTTTTGAAATATTCCGGGTGCTTTCCCATTTATGTTCTGCATCCATGTATACAAAATTCGCCAATTAATATCATTGCGATTTTCATTACAAAAATATAAACAGCTAATGCACGAGAGCAGTAAAACAATATTATTTATTAAATTCCTCGGGTATTGAAAATTTTAATATTGAATTTTTATTTAACGAATTCATTTCATTTGAGATAAAATTGTGTTTTAGCGATACGTATTAATGTAAATAAAACTTGGCCATTTTGGCGTTTTAATTGAGATTTAAAATAATAATTTTCAATACAGTTGCAATATCCTGAAGTGAATGTACATTTTTAATTTTCTAAATATCAACTCGCGCATAATTAGCGTTTCTGTGCATTGCTACACACCCTCTCTCTCCACGATTAATTAAAACCGGTTCACACTACATTTCAAAAATTTGAATTGAAAAGATTATCCATTTCAAAATGTAGCATTGATTTTGATGTGGATCAATGACTAGTCGATGCGCATTTGCGAGATATTATATTACGAAGTGGTCCATCAAATAAAATAAAGAAACGATTTCCCGATTCTGATCATCATTATTAATAACTTTTATGTTAACTTCACTTTTATTTTTCTATAAAACACTGATACTTTTTTCAAAAGAAAATACAATTTAAAATACCTTTTGAAGATCAATTGGAATTGTACCCTCGCTACAGTGGATAGAGTTCAATAAATCCTGCGAAAAGACATGATTTTTTATTACGATTTAAATTATATGAAATTTTCTGACACAGCATGTACATTATTTTTTTACTCTGAAGTAGTAGATGGTAGCATTTTGTACAGGAGCGTTGCCTCTTTTTTGCGTAGAACTATAAAAATAATTATGCAAGCGCGATTTATTTGAGTTGAATTGATACTCTGTTCGCGAATGCTATCACATATTATAATACTGTCGTTTCGTACCTAGTATCGCATACGGCGAAACATTCTACTGTATATTAATCATTCATTAATGTTAATTAATTAACGATATTAATTTTGAATTATTTTTAAATTTGCAATTATTAAACTGTCCAAAGATTTTAATTGTTAACTAAATATTCGCCAAGAAGTGCAACCCTTTTTGACTTTAAACTTTCCATTGATACAGTATATATAAATATATAGCAGAAATAGATGAACTTTCATTACGTTGAATAAATTAACATTTTTTGTTAGCATAAATACTTAATCATTTAAAAGCATGCACTGAGCATCCAAGGACCGTAATTCAATTAATCGGAACCACTTCTCAAAAGGTAATGAAGTTTTGCGGTAAGGTAAAATTGTGTCATGGTGACTGTAGCGAATACCACCTAACAAGTTTTTACTATCCAATAGTTTTACTTTTTTAGCTCCAAAAATCATCTTTTAGATCACTAGTTCTGTAATATTTTAATTGAAAGAGATTTATAAGAAGATTTTTAGTATATTCAATAAGACGATTTAATTTGCTACTTATATTCAAGAATGGTTTGATTTATAACTTGCATATTTTCAATTTTAAGGTATAAGTAACTTCTAATATTAATTTATTTAATAATTTATGGACTATATCCTCTTCCTAGTTATTTTATTCGAGAATTTTGTTTAGATCAAACCAAAGATATTGGTATTCTTTGGTTGAGGTTCTTCAGTTACTTCCACTTGAATCTTTTCCTTGCATCAATGATAAATTTTTCATTTCTAATTTGACATTCGCAATCCCTGGAATTAATAAACACGCATTGATCTGATCCAATGAGATTTTTCTAGTTTTTATTGTTTAATTTTTTAGAGAGGAAGAGAATAAATCTACAAATCCAGCAAAATAAGTCACTCATAGAAGCTCGGGATGTTCTCCCCTGCAATGCGCATGATGTAATTACTGTTTGTTCTTCTCTTATCTCACTCGAACATTTCCCAGTAAAAACGTTACTGCAGCTACGGCTAAACGCATTTTTAAGATAAAATGTTTCCCCTAAAATTGAAGCCAAGTTTCCCTATAAGTTTTTAAAGGCCTGGCTTAGGGGCGAGATATACGCTGTTGTTGATTACGCAAAAGAAAATGATTTTTTCTTGGGATGTGTGGTTGTCTCTATAAACTTTATATGTAAAAGATTACTATTGTCTTAGAACATTTTCTAGTTTGAATGACGCTGCAAAAGATTGTTATATGAAATTATAATTTTTAATGAATCAGAAAGTAAACGCGTGGGCTAATTTATTCGGCCGAAAAAGTGCGCTAAGTGGCTATTTCTCGTTGTTAATATGAACAAATGTCGCTTATTTTCGGATGGTTGGTTTAATGCCCTCGCGTCTCATATAAACCTCATTCATTTAATTGTGAGCAGGTCAAGTCTAATTTTTACTTTAACCCCTCACCGCCGTCCGACGTGTCATTACGTCGAGTGAAAGCTTCACATGCCACCGTCCGATGTGTTAGTACGTCGGTCGTCATTGCTAGACTTATTTAATTTTTGCTGCGCTGAACATTATTCTATCTTATAAACCTTGATATATTTTAAAAGAGGAAGTTTTTGCTTTAACAATTATATTTTAATTATCAATTTTTATTATAATTCATATTTTTTATTAAGAGATTAAATGTTGTGAATACTTTTTTGTAGACACGCGATTTCTTCCTTGCGAATATACTTCGTCATATTTCGGCCTCTATTGAGTAAAAAGTGACCATTTTTTGTGTGATTTCTCTAATGAGTTCAAATAACGACCAAGTGACTGAAGAATAGATAAGAATTATGAACTGCGTTAAAAAATAACACTCGTAACATTTATTGAAAACTTTCAGTCGAGAGATGAAAATGTTGACCTGCGGGAAACTTTTTCCTTTATTGGTTTAGAAGGTTGTATGCAGCTAATGACAGTTGGCCCCTTGGTGCTTTTTGTTAAGAGTAGGCTAATGTCGGCACCGGGTTTTCCTCCTCCCTTGTGTGTTTGGCGTATAAGGAGTAATGGCTATCATTATCCAAGAGGTTGATTAGCCATAAATACAAACCAAGCCATGCAGGTAATGAAATGTTCAGAATAATTTAAATTTATCTTTGAAGAAGTTTGTATGCGAATAACTTCTCTATTTTATACGATATAGATTATTATATGAAAGCGCGGACACGCGCTGGATAGGTAACGGATCGGTGTCCCAATCGCTTCTCTCAAGCAAAGTGTCTCTACTTATTTCAAACTGGCGTAAAAGTTATAGCTTTAAAATGTGTTTTGCGTAATTCCTCAAAAACTTTCATAAAAACAATGAAATGGTTCAAACTTGTGTTTTTATATTTCTTAGCAATTTTCGTGCCTGCATCGCCATTTAAAAAAAATATCATTCCGCAGTTGTGCTAAGATTTAAATAAACGTCTCCCGGGCTTTAAAGGTTAAATCATGACTGAATTGTCCCGCATTGTCTCACATGCATTAAGTAAAAGTAACGACCAAGACTTCAAAACCGAGGCATGTAGAGGAAATTAAACAAAATTAATCTGTCACATCGATATTTAATGCGGTTGATTGTGGACTTATTTATGACCAATAAATATTACTGGCAATTTTAATTGTGTAACCAGTACTACTTAGTTTAAAAGTTAATTTCGGTTTTTATAATTTTCGTAGGAGATGGAAAACGGTTCAAACTCTTATTTTCATTCCATTCTGCTTTATTTAACGAATGTTCTTCGTATATCTATCAAGAACGCTAGCTTTGAAATAATATTTTATAACGAGAAATAAGCGCTAAAAATTCACCAGTCACTTACCTTAGAACAAGCTTTTGTATCCATAAATTATAGAAATAGACTGTGATCTACATTTCAGCAACTTTGAAAACTGACCACTCCTCAGGCTCTCAGAAGTTTTATTGATTATAATTCCTCGAGGCATTCGTGAAAATGTTTCCAGCTGCAAAACCACATCGTTTCCCGAAAAAGCATTGCATCTGAGTCCGGCATTTGTATATCCTTAGAAAGATCGAGGTTTATCTTGATCCTGATGTGTTAATAAACCTGATCCGCACTGACGCCACGTGATTGACCCTACTTTCGTTCAAAATCTATCTAGTTAACGCCATCACGAACCCATCTACCCTTCGCTTCTGATCCGTCATCCCTCCACATCCGCCAGTCTTCTCAAACTAATGTCCTCATTCCCATTCCCTACCCTTCTCTATCATGGACCCAGACTCCTCGCCCTCCTTTGTGCGAAACCTCGTCCATTAAATTATTATACCCCATTAAAATATCCTCAATGGCTCTACGCTCTAGTGTTATGTTTTTGATTGTTCGACATTTTATTTCTCACTACTACTCGAACTCTCGCCAGCGTGTAATCATATTTGAAATCTGTTTTGTAATACTATGAAATTCCGAGAAAGTGGAGAGATGAATATAAATTTACGAATTAAGGGCACGGTCATAATGTATCCATCTTTTTATGCGCGCTGATATCAGACAAGTGCCTTACTGTACAGACACATGTGTAATATCATAATTGCTTTTTTTCCATTTTTAAAACGTGGTAGTGAATTATCCCATGTTATGGTGCGGAGGAGTTAGAAATATCATGGATTCTTCGCAAATTAAATATTCCGGAGTTAAAATAGTCTCCCGATCGGATCTCCGGGGGAGACAGTTTACGAAGAATCGAGAGAATAAAACGAAGTCGGAGGAAGGAGAAAGATTAAGGTTAGGGACCTGGAATGTAAGGACATTATTAAGAGCTGGAAAATTGGAAAATCTCAAGAGAGAGAGATGGAGATAAACAAGATGGACATTATTGGGATAAGCGAGGTGAGATGTGAGGGAAATGGTGAGTTGAGGAGTGACGATACCAAGTTATACTACTCGAGGAATACCAGGGAGAGAAACGGGGTAGGAATGATAGTTAATAAGAAGATTAAACCGAGTGTTACCAGGGTCATTCATGACAGTGATAGAATTATTGGACTGAAAATAAATGCTAAACCAAAGAACATGCTAGTCATCCAAGTGTACATGCCAACCGGCGACCATGACGATGGGGAAGTGGAGGAAGTGTATGAGAGAATAAGTGCCATACTGGACCAGGAAGGAAAGGGATGCTGTAAAATAGTGATGGGAGACTGGAATGCGAGTGTGGGAGAGGGACGAGCCGATGAAGTTGTGGGGCAGTTCGGGCTGGGACAGAGAAATGAAAGGGGAGACAGACTTATCGAGTTCTGCAAGGAGAGGAACATGATAATAACCAACACCTGGTATAAGAATCATAAGAGAAGGCTATATACATGGCAATCGCCAGGTGACATGTACAGAAAACAGATAGACTATATATTGGTAGAAAGAAGGTATAAGAACGGAGTGAAAAGAGTGTGTGGGCTCCCAGGAGTAGACATAGCAAGCGACCACGTGCTGCTAATGGTGGAAATGAAGATCAAAATGAAAAGAGTTAGAAAAGCGAAGATGGCTAAGAAATGGAATCTAGAGAAACTGAAAGAAAGGCAGAAAGAGGAAGTCGGTTATGATATGGCAAACCAGATGAAGAGAGGAAATACACAGAACGAAGGAGTAGAGGAAAAATGGAAGAGAATTAAGAATGGAATAGTAAATGTGGCGGAAAGGGAAATAGGATACAGGAAAGGCAAGAGAGCTAAGAAACCCTGGATAACAGGGGAAATGATAGCAAAGACGGAGGAGAGAAGGAGATACAAGAATGTAAACACAGAGGAGGGGAGAAGAAACTACAGGCGGTTGAACAATGAACTGAGGAGGGAGGCGTAAAGGGCGAAGGAAAAGTGTCTGGAGGAGGAGTGCAAGGAGATACAAGAGCTCGAGAAGAGGGGAAGGTACGACTTAGCGTATCAGAAGGTCAGGAGTATTACTTGGGATGGACCGAGATCTGGAGGAGGAGGCTCAAAAGAAATTGAGAGCAAGGATGGTAGGATACTGAAGGAGGAAAGGGAGGTTATGTGCAGGTGGAAAGAATACATGGAGGAGTTGTATAAGACGAAGGAAAAGCCGGCAGAGCTGGAAATTGAGGAAGAAGGGAAGTGGATAGGGAGGAGATGGGGGAGGCAATACTGAGGGAGGAAGTAGTGGGAGCTATGAAGGAAATGAGGGAGGGAAAGGTGGCAGGAGTAGACGGGATACCTGTGGAACTATTCAAGTGTCTGCAAGAGGAAGGCATTGAAGAGGTGACCAACTTTACAATGCAATATATGAGAGTGGGGAGTGGCCGGAGGAGTTCGTCCGAATGGAAATGGTACCACTACCTAAAAAGAAAGGGGCAAAGAAGTGCGGGGAGCATAGAACTATTAGTCTGATAGCTCACGCGGCCAAGATAATGTTGAGAGTGATGAATAAAAGGTTGACGAGGGTAATGGAAGAGAATGTAGCAGAAGAACAATTTGGATTTAGGAAAGTAATGGGTACGAGGGATGCCATAGGGGTAGTAAGGACGATTGGAGAAAGATATTTCGAACGGGACAAGGCTTTCGACTGTGTGAGGTGGGAAAGAATGATGGAGATATTGAAGGAGAAGAAAGTTGATTGGAGAGACAAAAGGTTGATAAGGAATCTATACAGGAGACAGGAGGCGGCCATGACGATAGGGGAAAGCAGGACGGAGTGGTTCGAGATTGGGAGAGGAGTTAGACAGGGCTGCTGTTTGTTACCAACCCTACTTAACATCTATACTGAAGAAATGATAAAGGAGTGTTGGGAGACGATCACAGGAGTAAGCGTTGGAGGAAGAATTACATCGTCAATTAGGTTTGCTGACGACATGATACTGTTTGCTGAGAGGACGGAAGACTTGAGGCAGATGCTACAGAATCTGGTGAGCGTGGAAGACAGATATGGGTTGAGAATAAATGGAAAGAAAACGAAAGTAATGAGAATAGGGGGCGAGGAAAGGATGGAAGTGCAGGTGAGGGGGGAGAGGATCGAGCAGGTGGAACAGTGCAGGTATCTTGGTACGTTGTTGACAAGAGGACTGGAAATGTGAGAAGGAAATTAAGACGAGAATAGGTTTGGCAATGAAAGCGTTCAATAGAAAAGCAAGCTATTTAACAGCATGATGGATTTGGGATTGAGGAAGAGATTGGTAAAGTGTTATGTTTGGAGTGTGATGCTATATGGGTCGGAGACATGGACATTGAAGAAGAGAGACAGAGAGAGGGTGGAGGCATTTGAAATGTGGGTGTGGAGGAGGATGCTGAAGGTTAAATGGACTGACAGGATTACAAATGTGGAAGTGCTAAGAAGAGTAGAAGAGGAAAGGAGTTTGATGGACACGATAGTGACTAGGAAAAAGAAATGGATAGGACATGTTTTGAGAAGAGAGGGATTACTGACGGATGTTATCGAAGGAACGGTGGAGGGAAGAAAGAAAAGAGGAAGGAGAAGAATTAAAATGTTGGATATTCTAAGGGAGGGAGGAGGGTATGGGGAGATGAAGAGAAGGGCACAGGATAGAAAAAGGCGGAGGAGGAGCACCTGAACCTGCAGATATGCAGAACACTATTTATTATTATAGTATCGTTAAAAAAACTGTAGTTGGATAATAATAACAATTTTTGTGTGAGAAAATATTTTTAATGAAATTTTTACTTTTTCAACATTAAAAAATAACAAAATCTATAAGTTTTCCTACATCCACTGTATACATCAAAAGCATTATTTCGTCTTTTATACAGCATTTTCAGCTAGTTCGTGTTGTGAATATCTCTTAAAAACACGCCATCGCCTGTTACGCTGAAGAAATTAGGAGTGATACAACTTGCGGGCTTTCAAATAAAAGTGCTCTCCGATCCCTTCTTGCGAGATTTCCGCCGTCTACTTTTAAGAAAAATAGCTCCATGATGTCATTGACTTACGAACTTTTGAAGAGAATTTATTATTTTTGTCCTTTCTCCGCTTTTACTGATCGCTGATTTTTTTAAATTTGCCCATTATTATTTTTTAAGGTCTATCAATCCGTAATGTGATATATGATTTTTGTATTCCTCCGCAATCCGTATATATAGTTTCTAATTCTGCATATTTTTTATCCTGAGAATTTTAGGTTCTCTATATTATATTTGCAGTTTGTTTCTATATATCTACCGCGGCGTCTGCTTTGCATGATATTAAACGATTTCCCGAAAATGGGCATCTATCATTCAATCTTCCAGATTTTTACCTTCTCCATATACGAAGTATAGAGAAAGTATTGTTTTCATGAAAAAAATCGAATTCGAGATATCGACGGAAATGCATGTTTTATGGTCCCCTGAACACGTTTTGACCATTTTCTCGATGATGTCTGTGTGTCTGTCTGCCTGTCGGTCTGTATGTGATAGATTTTTGTGAGCGCTCTAACTCAAAAACTATTAATCAAGTCAACGCAAAATGTTATATTTAACATTTTTATAAAAGTTAAAAGATCTGATTAGTTTTTGGTAAAAATCGAGAGACCGGAAGTGGGTGTTTACTCTTGTCACTTATCTGTTATTTTGAAATATTTGCTTTAATATTTGATAAATGTAATAATGTATCGGAATAAAAGTTGTTGAAAATGACATTTCCTACAAACTTTGTTTGATACATTCTTCCGTATAATGCATTGTTTAAGAGATATCTTATATTTTTAGCTGCCACCACCATGCCACCTACCGAAGACTATTGTTAACAATTGACGCTTAGTAACGCTCCTTTTTCTTTTCTTAATTGTCAACCGGAAGTAAATATTGACAACGATCCCAGAGCTATCAACATGTAATTTGCCATATAAATATGGAGTAAGTCATGTGTTGCCCACATCAGTTTATTTTCCATGCATACCCAATTTGGTTTTCCTATTGTATTATAGATGAAATTCTCGCTAATTTTATTTATGAAGAGGTTTTATAACGCAGGAGAATGGTTTTTATATAATTACGTGGCCCTTATGTTTGATTTCCGTTATAGCATTTGTAGTATGTTGATGTAAAAATTGAATAAAAATTGATGTATGAGAGCAGGAAAATACACCCAAAATTATACAATCTACTGGTTTAACTGTGGTCATTTTTACTCTGACTCACAAAGCATGTTGGTTATGTAAAATTTAATTTACCATCCAAATAGACTCATTGAGCCAGGTTATTTATTGCTGAAAAACAATTGTGGAGTAACAAGCATCTCGTTCTAGGTCAAAAAAATCACTATTAGTTAATAATGTTATCATCATAATATAATATATATAGGTAATATAATATAATACCATATAATATTGTGCCATAAATGGAAAAATATTAATAAAACACTGAGTTAAACAATTTTTTCTGTTTCCTGCTAATAGCTTTGCAATCCCTTCTGTAATTTGTTGATGTCTTCTCCATTAACTTTTGAACTCGTGGGAAATTTTGTGCAGCGTCAGAAACCTCTCGTTTTCTCACTAGTGCCGCCAATACCTCAAGACATGCATGTAAACATGCCACTGCTCCTTTTTACTTCAGGATAGCAAACATGCTCTGCATCCATAAATGTAATTAAGCCCGTTTTGACTACCCTTTGACACGTTGACAAGTTATCCTTCCCTCTTATAAAACCCGAAGATTATACTCCTCCTTTACCTCCCACGTCTTATCCATGGTTATCTATGCACCAGACCCTTGCGTCTACGCTTTGTCCTTATTGGCCTTTCTACCTCGGACAAGTTTGTCTGCTAATAAACCACCGAAGTGGACGGTACTGTGTATGAGTAAAGCGAAAGACTAAGTTAGGGAAGGTGTTTGATGAGGTTGGGAAAAGGGAGATATTGATGTGAAAATGACTGGAGGAACACGAAAGAAATTAGGAGAAAGAGATAATGATGGAGCTGGCACGAAGGTGAAAGAATAAAAAGCTACAGAACGCCAGGAAGGGGGTAATGAAGTATGGGAGAAGAGAGAAACATAAAAGAATGGATAGTGGAAAAGAATACGAAAGGGAAATACAGGAAGAGAGAATAAATTCGGAGGGATGGATACTGAAATACCGCTAGAGAATATTTTGGAGAGAAGTGTAAAGATGTGGGCAGAGTAAGGGTATAATTATAGAATAAGGGAAAAGGGAAATGAATACGGGTCGGGTGAGATTAATAAGAGGAAAGGAACGATGGAGAGAGACAGGAAGACGGTGAGAAAGAGATGTGTAGAAGTGAGGAAGAATGATAGGAGGGTTTTTTGAGCTCGTGCTGCCTTTATCCACTTTACCGGAAGTTTTTCGAGTCCCACCTCCTTGTAACCCCCACATCAACGTCAACACTGCTTCCTTTCTTTAAACAGTTTCCTTAATAATACCCGCACCACGCATCATTTTCTCTTCCACGCGAAAGCGTACAACCTTGCGTATTCTCCCATTTACTCGCAACTCTGTCTTAATTTCCCTGACCCGCTATTTCTTTTACATTTTCGCACTTTCCTGCAATATTCGGGGAAACCTCTCTGTAGCACTCAGCTCCTTTTTCCTGCTACTACTCGCCTCTTAACTTTCTCCATGTTTCCTCTTAGTATTTATTATATCGGTATATATAATTCGCTGTGAAATTCATTATATTTGATGGTGGGTGTAGGTGTAATGAACCAAACTACCTCTGATAATCTACCAAGGTTTGTCTGTCCTACAATGAAAGCCCTGGGAAAATGTACGTTTCTTTGTTATCCTATATTTCAATTTATCTCGCGAATGCTATTTTTCTGGATATGTCTACGGCATAGTTAGTATTTCAGTTGTTTTATAAATCTAGTCATTTATATCTCTATAAGTTTTATAGCATATAATGCTAAATATTCGTATTCCGTTTGTCTGTTTTAAATCCTCTTAGTAATGCCATAAAGATTTTATGCATGCCATATATTTATTTTGCAATTCTGTATACATTGCTCTGAAATTTATACACTCCACTGTGAATATATTTTCGGGTGAATCTGGACTTGAACTCATCTCCTGGTCGAATCGGAGATTTTATATGACAGAAATGCAAATTCTCAGGTGTCAGGTTGCCCGAAATTGTTTTGCGGGCGACTCAATTTCACAGTGTATTGATTCCATACTAAATTAAGGCAATAGAAATGGGTAGCAAGATATTCTTGCAGTCCTGTATTATTCCAATCCTTATTTATATGGCTGATAAAGGACATTCTCTCACTTTTTCAATGCTATTCTCTATTGCTCTACTATCATTGCCGTTCTCTAATTCCTAGAATTTATCATCCAGTTATCATTCAAGATAAATCGGAATTAAACGGAAATGATCTAATTCCCTCGCCTTCGAGCAACATAGTCTCAAGGATTTTTATTTTATTTTATATTATATTATCGTAAATCATTCGCCAACTTGCTCTCTCGTAATACATATGCCATTACGTCGATAAAGCGCATAAGCGTTTGTCTCTCAATTCGTACGAATCGCATGAAATATCTTCTTCGTCGGTTTTCCGGAATATATAACTGCTAACCCTGGAAAGGTTACATGGGGCTTTCTGTTCCCCATTCAAAATTAACTACTTGGATATCCTTAGAATGAAATAAAGAGCAACATTGTAGTTAAGTGACTTTCAGCTCTGGTATGTCATCTGTAAGAAAACAAATTATCCTTTTATCTTCAGTCCGTTCAGAGTTTCGAGCGAGTAAACATCTATGGGGCATAGTATTACCCATGTAACCTATTGTGCTATAAAATTAACTGAATAGATAGTGAATTCATTTTTGCCTTTCTTCGCTCAGCAGGTAACATTTCCTTCAAGTTTTGTTTTACATAACGAATTAATTTTCTATTTTGTCTCCCAGTTTTAATATGGGCATTATTTTTAGGAAATAATGGCTGCAAAAAAAGGAACACCAAGTAGCTATTTACCAGCTTGTAAAAATGTGGAATTGATAAAATGTTCTTATTTCAAATTATGATAAAATTTATAAGGATTTGTCAAGTATCAGTAACTATACTGTTTGAAAAACGAAGAAAAAATTGTATTTACTTGTTTTCTGTAAGCGTAATACTGTTGATATGACCCTTAATTGTGTTGTATTACACTGCTGTGAAATTTTTAAACTATAATTTTTCTTATTTGTTGTCAAAATTAAAAATTGTAATAATATCGATTTGTTTATTAATTTAACCTGGGATAAAAGTGAAAGTTTATTTTGAGTCTAATGAACATTATCCAAATGGGGAACTCATTGTGTTCGAAGATTTCTACGTAATCTTTCCATGGTTAAGGAGTGTTCAAGTACAGCGGAATAGTTGAAAGTCTTCCTTCGCATGGAGATCGGGAGTAGTTGATTTGAGCGTGAGGCACGTCATGGGGCCGACAAATGCAATTATGGCCGCTATATCCTCGCTCGCCCTAGGCGTCCTCTCAAAGGAATATAGGAATTGAGTAACCAGAGCCCTCGGAAATTTTTATTCCGTCACCCTGATACGTCAAAGGAGAAATATATATTTTATGGGCAGGTAAACACGGAAAGCGCAAAGGAATTCGAAATTTTACTCATATATTAATATTTATTTGTATTTCGTGACATTTTGGCCGGCCTTGGTAGAGGGGTGATTGGCTCCCAGTGAGGGGTTAGGGGTTGGATTCATTCTATTTCCTCCCTCGCGTTGGATTGAGTGTTTGGAGGTTGGATTCATTCGCTCTTCCCGGGTTGGGTTATAAGGTTGGTGGTTGGAATCGTTCTATTCCCTTCCCCGGGTTGGGTTGAGTGGTTGGGGATTGGATTATTTCAATTTCCTCCCTCCAGATTGGGTTGAGAGGTTGGTGGTTAGATTGGTCTTGCTGGCGTCGAACTGTCCCGTCGCCGAATTGTCCGTCGCCGAATCGGTCTCGCCGAACTGCCCTATACCATAATAAATGGGGTGTAAATGCGCTTCTCTACTCGCCCGTGACGAGTGAAAAATTGTTGAGCGAGGAAATGATGTATTCCTCGACTTTTTTTACTTTTCTACTAAATGATTTTGTTTCGAGTTAGGACTGTTGTTAGATTTATTAATTTTAGGTCAATTTGGATAACAAACAGCAAAATTCGTAGATTTGTTAATATGAAATTTGCGAATGTTATGAAAAATAATATTCTGGCATGTATGTTTAAATTACACACGGGCGGCTTTTGTCCTCTTCACTTTCTATATAGCTGATTTTGGCTGAAATTTGCTTAAAATAATAATTTGGTCATAAAAGGATAATTAACTCTTTATTATTAAAATGAAACGTCTTTGTTTAAATTGTATAATTTTTGTTTGTTTAAATGATTATTCTCTCAGCTGTATTCTACATTAATCAATTAATTTTTGTTCGTTACTAGCCCCCAGATCGCTGACGCTCGCCATCCCCTTCACCTTAGCTCGGTGTTTCTTCATTCCTTCCATGTAAGATATTTTATAATATAGAGAGAAATATATTTCCGTAACTCGATTTTTCTATTAACCCGAGTAATTTTTGCTTTCCCTTGAGATTAGAGTTATAGAAGTTCCACTATAATTCGTTATGGCTGCATTAATATCCATTAAAAGCATTAAAGGTCCCTTTAAAAGCAATGAGGTCATTGCCATGATTTTTATACATTTCCATTGTTGAAGAGAGAAAAAATTCACACTTTTTCCGATTTAAAGCAGATATTTACGCTAATTCGGTATGTATTTACTTTGCCGTTAAAGATTAAGAACTCCGTTCTTTCAGCTAGGCAACTGTTCTTTTCCCGAATTCGCATCCCAATTTTAAGTAATTTTAAAATGCATTTATAGAAAGCCTTGCACTGAATCCCATGCTTTTCTTATGGATTATTGAAATGGAACATTGGGGTTAAAATGCCCACTTAAATATTATCGTCTTTGTGGCTTTCGATTTTTCTCGTCGGTTGTGTTATCGGACCTACCCACATGCCAAATTTTAGATTTTTAGCCCTTCTAGAAGTACCTAAGAGTTTTATGTCAGTCTTAGGATTTTTACATCAGAGTGAACGTTACGCAACATGATGATCATTACGATTTTATAACATAGAGAGATATTGGTATAAAAGTTTCCTATTCCCTTGTAATCATCTTCCTCCTTGCTGTATCTTGCCTCAGCTATTCTCGTCTTTTATCTCTTCCAGAATTCCCTATTGCTCCTTTTTCCTTTCTTCTTATCTTTCTTGCCCTCGTTCCATCTCCCATCTGCCACCGCTTTTCCATTGTCACTCTTCCTCCTTATCTTCATCCCTCTTGCCCTCAATCCTTCTCTGTTTACTCTAGAGCCATCGCCTTGCACCCTCCCTCCGATTTTGCTTCCTCTCGCTTTCAATGGGAAACCTCCACAACCTCTTTCCGTACCATGCCGACCTTTCTCGTTTCTCGCTCCACTCCTTGCATATCCCAATTTCCACGTCCCTCTTTTTTCTTATCTCTCTCTCACTTTGTAAACTCTCAAATTTTAGTGTTATCATCGTTTCCGACGCTTTGTATTTTTCATTCACGCCGAGTACCACGTTTAACATGATGTGAGAATACTCTCGCCGATAATTCAATTCTGTGTTTTTAAATAGTCAACTTGCTAACACTCACAGATCTGGCAGTTAATCAGACAAGTTTAGTTTTGGTGACACCAACCCAATTTTCGAGAATTTTATTAAATATTAAAATACACGGTAATTTTACTGAAACTACCTAGATCATGTAAAATGTTTTTTTCTAGCTAATTATTTATTTAAATCGCAGACTATTATACGACATTACAGAGTCTTCTAGATAATCCACGCTGTACATTTTTATAGCCTCAATTCTCTTCCATACCCATTGTCCTCAGTCAATACTCCATAAAATTAAGGACGATAAAAAGATTTTAATCCCATGGCACCAGGTATAAGAATAATTTCCTGCTTGATACTCTCAAAGTATTCGATCCGAAAAGCCCTTAGTTAATAGGCTGAGTAGGTGATTTTTGAGATAAAGAAACAGACTACAGATTTTACAGTCATCAGACCAAACAATCATGTCCACAAACTGTGCATCCTCGTCCACCTTCCTTAGAAACCATTCCCCAAACTCAGCTCAGCGATCAGGATCGTCTTCAAACATTGCACGTAACATCATCGGCGCATAACATTTTCATTTAGCAGTTTTGAGAATCCAGTGTACACTTGCCCTGCTGATTACGGTCTCACGAGCATATCGCCTTACAGATTTTTGTGGCGATTGTGTGAATTGCTGTAACACCATAGCAGAATTTTCCCCACTCGTTGATGAGTCAAGTCTCCCAGGTCGTTTTAACGACCTGCTGATTCCCTCTTGCCTACGCGCAATGGATATCTAACAAAAATGATGTCTATAGAAAAATTATATGTATTAGATCTTATTAAGGGAATATATGCATGCGTGAGCTTTTGCGGATCGAGACAAAAATGAATATCTTGAGCTAAACAATGTCTTCGGTCGCCAAGGGAACTTCTTAATGAAAACGCTATATTTTGATAAAATATTATGAAATTAAAAAGCAGAATTTTTAAAGATATCGAACCAAAGGCAAAAATCGAAAAAAAAATAATAATCACTGTTCATTTGTCTTTAAAATGGTTTCTGTCCGAAGATCGTACGTCAATTACTTCTAATGTAATTTTGCAAAAGAATATAATCCTGCACGTCGAAAAATCGATCTTTACGATTAGGACGTAAAACAATCGGCTGATATAATATTATTATGATAACACCCTGGTGACGCTAAGAGTTACTTTGAAAGTTTTTTTAATATGCCCCGTCCTCCGTCTTCCACTTACTTAACCTACCTGAAGTTTGTGGAAAGTGTATTTTATAAATGAAACCTGTGTTATAAATTTACCTCACGTCATTTATTGTTATTAAATTCTTACACGTTCTAACGGTAAAGTTTCGGACCTCAACACTTACTTTGGGACGAAACTTGGCTGTATTGTAGAGAATCAAAAAATAAGCGATAGAGTAGGGTGGAGCTATTTGGATCGTTTCAAATTTAATCAGGAATTACAGGTGAACAAGTATTCTTTTTAGAATTCAGTAATTATTTTTCATTGCATTAGGGTATTTTGAACTAAAAATATAATGCTAAGTTTTAAACATCATGTTTATTTTAAAATGCACCACAAAATAGACAATAATGAAAAACATTATTTTTGCAAATTTTGTGGAGCAATTTGGAACAGAGGTGGGGCTATATGGATCGCATATTTTCTTTTAAAAACACTGAAAATTAGTTTTATTAAAGTTATAAATTATAAATGAACAACGGATTACATTTTCTGACCATAGTCATTCGTAATAATTACGTATTAAACACATTTTCTGCACTTAAATCGTTTATGTCCAGCAGCCCCTACACACAGCCCGTGGTAGCAAGTTTTGCATGTTTTGCAGCTTATCCAGTCACCTTTTGTGAGAGATTTCAGATCAAAATACTTGAGTCCACACGGTACAT
Organism: Tanypteryx hageni; assembly: GCA_028673005.1. Lineage (NCBI taxonomy): Eukaryota > Metazoa > Arthropoda > Insecta > Odonata > Petaluridae > Tanypteryx > Tanypteryx hageni. Next base: position 183,418,105 of record CM054112.1, on the reverse strand, counting down.
CTTCACCTTCCGATGATTTATATGAAGATTTTTCACTTGAACTGCATCAGTCCTTTAGTTTTCTTTGCACACGTTTTCTTATTTTTCTAGACAATCACTAGATCTTTTGATTTATTTATAAGTTTTTTAACCTTTGTTCCTTTCTCCAAATGTAACTTTCTCGATGTCAGATGACAGACAGAATGCTTTGCTTTGTTTACTTTTTTCTTTTGATTGACTTTGGTAGAAGTAGGTAAACAACTGAAAAGTTTGTTCCAGAAAATAATGGTTTAGTGAGAACTTGATTAGGTTTTAGATGAGAGTTATTTAATTAGGCATTTTGGTTTAGGGGAAAAGGCATTTCGTTTGATGCATCTGTAGTTACATTTGATGTTCCGGCAGATGAATTTGATGGTCGATTATTTGCATTTGAAGATCAGGTATTCTCACTTGACTGTCCGGGATTTACACTTGAGGGTTCAGGAGTTTTATTGGAAAGAATAGGGGGTTACATCGGAATATTCACAGTCGGAAAAAGTCGTTCCCAGCACACGGGTTAGAGAAAAATGTGTGTGATGACAGTTATTTGTATTCAGGAATCTTGTTTGAGTTGAAAGGATAAATTCCGTTGCATTCAAATTCTTTTACTGGGTTCCCTATGGTGGCACCCTATCTCCAGGACATATTAAAAATACCACCAATTACTAATTTTTTATTGAACTTGTTGTATTACTGTGAACAAAGGAAGTTGCCTCTTGGTGGTAAAATGCTTTTAGAGGTTTAAACACAGTCCTGTCAAGAGGCTGCAAAACGTGGGTGGTGTTAGTTGGGAGTCATACTAGCTCAATCTGATGTTCTAGGTAATAATCAAGACATTAGAGGGAATGGTGGGATATATGACCGTCTAAAATTCACAAACTCCTGCCTTGTTGTCAAAATGTTGTAGCCAAACCTAGAACAGATCTTCATTGATGTAACCTGTTTCGAACATTAGAACCGTGGTACCGGGAGGCATTCCTTGTTTGTATTCTTGTATTCTTTGCCCTTTAAAAATTACCAAAAGGAGGAATGAATTCTCCGCTAGTACTACAACATGCAGCAACAGTTACATTTTCTTCTCTTTCTAAATTTTTGAAAAACCACATCTCTCTTACCATTTTCACCAACAACATTTGGAGGCTTGTTGTTCATAGGAAATCCACTCTCATTCACGTTGTAAATGTATTGAGCTTGGCCTTGAAAGCCAAACTCAAATCACCTGTTTTAACAATTTATAATGTCGTCAACTACTTGCTTATTCATCCCCATACCCCGTGCATTTGAAAGCCCTTTTGGTTTTCGCAATGAAATATCTTTGTGCCGATTCATTAAAGTTGTGAACTACTATTTGCGTGCCATCTTTATTTCATCGCCCCAAGGAACTTTAATTTTATTTATTTTAGCATAATGGTAAACTGTTTTTCGTACACTTGTTGACGTATGGCCAAAACCATGGTTATTCGAAGGTTTTTAGTCTTTCTACAAGGTCTCTTGTTCAAATGAAAAAATCTTTGACTGGCCTTTAGACTTGGGCTTACAAATTCGTTGACGAACTTTATCCCTTTTAATTTCTCTATTGTATCTAGAATCATGGACTCCTCTGAAGAGTTTTTAATGGAATTTTGAAATTATCTGCAGCTCCACGTATACTTAAATGTCCATTGAGTTTGCTGGATAAGGCCTGACATATATATTCATCCTTCCACTGCAAATAAGCTTTCTTCCGCTTATATTTTCTCACCACCTGAAAAATGAAACGCAACTTGGAGGGTACTTAAAATTTAATTTTTCGAGTGTTTCTATATTTTTGCAATATAGTTTACTTTTATTTTTACTAAGAACATTATCCCGCAAAAATTCTTAAATTTACATACCTCTAGACCTACTGGATACTACTGCAAGTGCAATGGGTTGACTGATCCAAATAGCCCCACTAAAATTGATTCAAACTTGTGTCGACTTCGGATAAAAGGGAATAATTTCTGTAGTTACGAATATAATGCGCTACTTGTACCATAGAACGGCGCAGAGTGTAGTAATGTAAGTGAGACAGAAATAAAGAACAAAGCGAGAATAATTTTAACACTCGACCTTAAATTCTAAGGCTGTAATGTTCCATACCGTTAAAATCAGAGCAAGTAACCACTGACCTCGATCCCTTTAATCGCGTTTTCAAAGCATGTATAGATGTTGAACTAAATAAATTCACTTCAAGAGCATAAACAACCTTATCTTACAATCGTTCACTAGCAAATGACTACTACCCTACCCTAAGTGTTCTGCCGTTTTTCTGTCAGGTTCATATTTTTCTAGTTTTGAATTTTTAAATATTACACTTTTGAAGAACTATAATCGATAATACACATTTTTCTTCTTCGTAATGGCTGACTTTGCTACGAAACCTTGCCATATTCTAAAAATGAAAAAAATCAATAAGTGTTTCGCCGATTTTCTGTCAGGTTTGTATTTCCTTGGTTATGAATTTTTAAACATTATAATTAATCTTTATATTTGTATTTATTGACATGTTATTGCATTTTAACAATAAGAACTATCAATTACCATGGTAACTGGACCGAAGCTATGGAAATTTTGATTTTACCTTTAGGGAAAATGTTCGCTGTTTCTCACTGTTCAACTACCTCTAAATGTTCATAGTTTCTATTATATGTTTTAATGGTGAAAAGCTTCACATAGTAGTCCTATCGTTGTACTTATTTCTCTTTAGTCATATGAGATGCAAGTTACGTTAATTAAAGCTAAGTTGTTTGAAATAGAACCGAGGAAAATCTCGATTAATTATTTCCCAAATTAAATTATTCAGCCTTTATTGACATTTATCCAGGTAACCATTTGTCCCTAGGTTTATTTTTAGCTTTACGTAAGTGCATCTCTGCTGCATTTCGATATGTTCATCCCTCTGCTCGTCCGTTATTTTAACCTTTCCGTCTCCTCTCTTCTTTGCGACACCTTAAAATAAATTTTGGCAAGTTTCGAAGAGAAAGATGGTTATTAAACCAAAGCAAAAAAGAAGATGCTCTGTAGAAATAATTTCTCATTTTACAGCTACCACTGACGGTGTGTCATTTCATCCCAATCGATCTAATAAAATCGTGTATCTGTAAAAGTTATAAGATGGGTTTTATGGATCAAAGCCAAAGAAAAAGCATCATAAAATGACGTTCTTTTGTAATTTTTCCGTTTCATAAATTGTGAGGAGGTGGAACCAACGAGGTAATGCCGCGAATCGATCGCCGAAATTGTGAATGTCGAAACGATTGATGAGAGCAGGGCGGTATAAAAGCTAATTTTAGAGAGCTTAGAGAAACACGGCAGAGAAATAGTTGAGGGAAAAGAGACCGAAGGGCCATCATTGTGTGCTTAATGGGCCTCTTGGAAACAGAACTTAAACATTACGGGGATAGTCTCCCTTAGAATGCGCCTTGGAAATCTCTCAATGGTGTTTTGATTCCGTGTTGTAAGCATCGGTCCTTTTAAATCCGTTCCTTAATACCTGCCGTCGTTCGCTCCATTTGCAATTCCAAAAGGCATTAGCCAGCCAAGGCCTTGTTCCTTCCCGTTACCTTACTATTTACCTTAACACCTGCTATACACGGAGAGCCGAGCGTTTCGATTTGTTCTGCGATGATGAAAGTCATGTTATGGAGCAGGGGTGGCCGACTTGTGGCTCCGGAGCCCCATGAGATTCTTCATAATTTATTTTACATCTCTTTTAATAAGCGTTTAGAGATTCGATTCCATAGCAGTAATGTACATCACGCCAGTAACGTTACACTACTCTTCGCGTCCAGTATATATAGTCCAAGGAAACAGTTTGCACTCGGATGTTGCAGTATAAACAGTTTTTACTGCTGAGGAAATTTTGGTAATAATTTTGAAACGAGAAAAGTCTGCTATGACCGGGAATCGAACCCGAGTCTTCCATTTGCCGAGAGGATACCACTGAACTATCGTAGCAGATCAATTTTCTCGTTTCTGAACGCGGATGTTTTCTTGGTTGGGACGGAATTAGCCAAGCTAGTATCAAACTGCCCCAACAAATGTTCTCGAAGAGATACACTGAAGAAAACTCCTCCCTCTCAAATAGTAAGATCTCCAAGAAAGAAATTGATGGAATAAAGCGTTATAAAGATCCTATGCAGACAGGCATAAGCTGTAATATTGGGAATAAATTTGAAATGAGAAAAAAGTCTTCTATGACCGGAAATTGAACCCGTATCTTCTACTTGCCGGGCAGATATTCTACCATTGAACTATCGTAGATCAATTTTCTCGTTTCAGAACGCGGAAGGAGGAAATTTTGTCAAAAGTTTTCTAACACCATCTACTAATGTAATAAAAAGTGCAAACGGAAAATAAAATTAATATTGTGAGAGAATAAGTACTTTTACGTCGAACGTAATTTTAAGGCCCCGTCCCTTTTTCGTCAGACGTTTATATCTCAGTACAAATCTTCAAACTGGTAACGTAATTTAGGTTTATTTGAAGTGTTTAACACTCGGAGTACGGACCTAAGTGGTTTCACATCGAGTCCGGACCCTGGTCCTAGAGGACCCAACTTCTAAAATCATTTTCTCACAGTAATATTTAACATCCAAGTAATCAATGAATGAAAATTAAATAAGGATAATGATTTATACAATAAATATTGTAATAATGGTAAATATTTGCAAAATTAAATACATAATTAAGCATATAAATAAAAATGAAATAATTTTCTTTTTTTAAGGATAACATTTATTAATACCAAAAAATTTATTTTTCAAGGTAATTTCAGTTAGTTTGATTCAGTTTATCTTATGTTAGTTCGATTCACCTGAGTTGGAAATGCAATTAATACATAATATTTTAGTCTCTTTCATGGAGTGCTTCTTGCATACAAAATTGTTACATTTGTCACCTTTTGAAGTGTATTTATTGTCCCCCCCAGTGCAGAAGCTGCACCTACCTCTCTTCTTTCTTTCACCTCTAGTTTCTTCAGGTTCCTGTCTTGCACAAGAAACTTTCCTGCCTGTCAATTCAATACAACGAAGAACGCTTTTCTGATAATCTTTCCCACTTGTGTCTTCCATTGTCCTGACTCGTCTTTCAATGTTTTCTTTGATCAATGCCATTCCTAATGTTTCCAAAAATAATTTTCTTATCTTCTGCGAACCTGATTCCAGAAAATAATTATTTTTTGTCCAAATAACGAAAGCGTTGTACGCTGCTATGTCAAGAATGTTAAAAAAAGACGCAACGGCCACCTTCTTACTGCTCGAGCGCAAGAGTACTCTCGTATGAGCTTATCTAACATATCCACACCAATCTTGTTAGTATTGTAAAATAAATTTATTGAAGGCTTGAAACTAGTTTCCTCGCCTGAAAAATCATGTTCGTGATGCATGGACGACAAAAGTACGACACACTTCTTTGGTTTCGGCACATACGAAACCAGGGTGAGGTCTTTGGTAAATAAGAACTTAAAAGAATTTACTTCTCTGCCAGAAGTTGAAGTCAACGATGAGGGCAAGCCTTTCCTATTTTTTCTAACAGTTCCAACCATTATTTTTTTTTCAAAAGCTCCTCTGCTAGAGAGATAAGTTCGTAAAGAAATTGTCAGTGGTGACGTTACGGCCACTTCCATACCAAAACTCGCATAGCTGCTTCACTACTACTACTACTGTGACTTGTTTTTCCACAACATTTCCAACCTTTCCTAGGTAAACATCAATATTACAACAATAAAAATTTTCTGCATCGCACAAAACCCAAATTTTGATGCCCAACTTCTTGGGTTTGTTTGGCATATAGACTCTGAAAGGACACCGTCCACGGAAGGACACAAGCTGCTCATCGATAGTCCCAAATGCTGACGCATCATAAGCTTTTCGACAATTCTCTGCAAACATACTAGATACTTCACAAAAGGGAGCAAATTTATCTTCTTGACTTCGCGTATTTCGGGTGTTGGTATCGTCAAAACGAATGAACTTCATAATATCAATGAAGCGATCCCGGGACATGCCAGCTGTATATACGGGTCTTATAAATGCAGTGTTTTTGTTCCACAAGAATTAAACGTCTTCACTGGATTCACGAAATCGTCCTATCAATAACAAAATTCCAATAAAAGCTTTGACTTCAACACTGTCGACATCAGTCCACGCCTTTTGATGGTCTGTATGCAGCTGGTTTGCAAAGTGTGCTCTTCCTTTTATGTTTGTATTGGCAACTATCAAATTTATAATTTCATCTGAAATAAATAACTCAAATGTTTCCAAATGTGATGTAGCATCTTTGCTGTAATTAGTAATTTTACTAATATTTCGAACTATATTTTCGGTTCTTGTTCTTGCAGGTTGTGGAGCAACGTAACTCCAAAGCCTTCCTACTACTTCTTCATTACGTTCCACTGTCACTTCTTCATCCGTTTCACCGCCACAGTTCACATCTAAATCGAATTCGTCCTCAGCATCACTCACCTCTATTTCGACATTATCTTCACCTAAATCACCTCCATCACTATTACTGTCAAGGTACTACTCACAAGCTTCTTCTTCATTTTCCTGAAGAACAAATTCTGCGAAAATTTCTTTTTGACTTCTAAATATTCTATCTCCCATTTTAGAATAATGAAGTCACAAAAAATAAAAAGTATATTACAGAATGATTCGAGAAGCAAACAGAACGATGTGAATAACGGAGACACAAGAGAAAACTGAAGATCGATACGTCGAGACTTCGATAATAACTAACATGTATTACAATGTCGTGCTGAGCGAGCTAATTTTGTCCGGACTTTGGTCTGCCCGGTCATAAGAGATATAAAAGTTACTCGACGTAGAGTACGGAGCCAGGTCCCCGAAGACCCTCACATTTATACATTCCGTGATTTTGATGATTTAAATTACGATATAATTTTATTACTGATTTTAAACTCCCAACATAATCCACTAGGAATACATGAAGTATCAATTTCGGCAAAAAAATTTTTAAAGAATTATTTTCGATAATATACTTTTCGGGTCTCCTGAGACCCGAGGTCCGTACTCCGAGTGTTAAGAACGAAGAGTGGCAAAATGAGCAACTTATTACGCAACTGGTTTGGAGCCATACGCAGATACGGCCAAGTGTTAATCTATGCTGCATAGTGAATCAACGACCTGTTACCGAAATGGTTCTATATTATGCGGAATATAAGACAAAATCGCATGGCGTCATATCTCCGAGGTATCGCGTATTAGCTGAAAACGAACCTGGCCGTGGCTTACGAAAAAGAAGAATTTGAGGGATGAAATTCTTTAACCCTTAAATACTACATGCATGAAAAAACACCCCGAGCAGCTGTGTTTACTTATAACTTAAGAGTGTACGGAGTAAACATAGTCCCCTCCCCCTTAGATATGCCTTTCCCTAAGTCTTCTCCTACTGTGGTCACTTTGCTTTTAGACCTTGGTCATAGCGTGTCGTTGTCTTACTTAGAGATCTTTCAATAGTGGAGGTCAAAGCATTTTTGGGGCTTCTTCTATATATTACTACTGCGAAAAAAGATAATTATGTTGATACAAACTATATTCGGTGAAGTGTACGTCATGCAAGCAGTTTGTTTGTGGTCAACATGGCAATGTAATCTGTGAAAACTGTATTAAAAATAGATCAGGAGATAGCTCTTCTTAAAGTGATTTTTAATATTTTTTGTTAAAATTAATTTTGTATCATTACCAATTTTGAACTAATTATGTGTGCAGTACAGGATATCAACATTTTAAATAAAAACAGGTACTTGTTGCTAAAAAAATTCATACTAAATCTGCATGCGAAAGTTGCCAGGTGATAATTCACCCTTGTATAATAGTAGCGTGGTTTTTTATAAGTATGTTATTTAAGGGTTAAAGTTTTAAAAAGGTTTCTTTAATATTACCTTTTATTTTGACTGATATTAAAATTTATTGTTAGATACCTTTTGGAAATCATCTTCTATAGTTAATAAGTGTTACCTTTATTCTTGTTAGAGACTAATATTAGTTGTCTGGACGTAAGATATTGAACTTATAGACTGTACATTATGTTGAAATGTTAGTTTCCAGCTGGACCATTTAACTCTAGAATGATAACGTGAGTCATTCTGACACACATATTTCCGAAAGATCAGTCTACGCTGTTCGTGTTCAATCACGCTTCTTCCTATCTTAGCAGTGCTTCCTCTTGTTAGTTGCCTGTGTGCTGCCAAAAGAGCAACGCGTTATTTTTCTACGGTCACCGTTACCGCTACATATTAAGGTAAGTAAGCCACTGCGTCAATTTGACTTACCGTTACTAATAAGAGATATTATCCATGCGTCAATTGGACGTAGTGTTACCAGTATGTGATATTCTTTATACGTGAATTTTAAGAATCATTACCAATAAGTGACTCTCTTTGTGTGTGAACTTTTAGATTATACTACCATCAATCTGCTGAAAATTAAGTGTCATTAGCAAATAATTATGTATTTGTAGGAAGAAATGGAGATAATTCTGATCAAAATAAAAATTAGTGTGTTTTGCGTGAGGTTTCCGATGAGGAAAGTGATGTAGAAGATAATTTAAAAATAGAACTAGATGATGATTGTGACATTGGCCCTAATTATGAGCCCTACGAAGATATTGAGTCAGAAGAGTTTGTGTCGGCACCAATCAGAAATATTGAATGTTGAACTCCAACTCCGGAAAGGAAGAAATTGGACGACAAGATCAACTAGCAAGGAAATGAATTAGGGAAGAAAAATGAAATTATACTTACCCTAGATGTGCCAGAACTTATTGGAAAAGATGGGCTGTTTATTTGGAACACAAAAAGTGCTGTTTCTCTTACAGGAAAATCCCCAATTAAAAACATAGTTCATATATGACCAGGTTCCACTCAAAACGCAAGCTGTGCATATGATCCTTTAGAATAGGTATTTTAATCTATTATTTACGGATAACATCATCAATGAAATTATATCACACACCTATGAAGAGATAGGACGACAAAAACAAAAGTACAAATCACAAAATGCGTCGCTAAAGAAAGTCTGCACAGAAGAAATCAAAGAATTACTAGGTCTTTCGATACTAGCAGCTGGAATGAGAAATACCATTTGGTCTCAAATATGCTTTTCGACAGCTCATTCTGTGGTGACAGATTTAAAGCTACAATTTGCAATGGACGATTCAATTTTCTCAAACTTTTCATTTTGATGCAAAAGAAACAAGAGAAGAGCTTAACGTCCAAGATGAACTGGCACTTATCTCAATAATATGGGGAATCCTATTACAAAATTGCAGAAAGAACTATAAACCAAGCAGGTACGTAACGATTGACGAACAATTAGTGGGTTTTCGGAGACACTGTCTCTTTAAAATGTACATTCCTTCCATACCAAACAAGTATGGAATGAAAACAATTAAGATGTGTGATAATGCTCTCCAGTACATGATAGATGTTGTACTTTATTTTGGGAAGGGCACTGTTCCTAAGAATAAGTGAGCAGCTGATTTCTTTGTTGAAAAGCTGATCACTACTATAAAAGGATAGAACCGAAATACTACAATGGACAATTGGTTCAGCAGTGTCACACTTGTGCAAACCCTTCTAAAAGAAAATCTCACTGTAATTGGAGCTATACAAAATAAACGAGAATTCCCTTCTGAATTCACGGATAAGACATTTCAAAACAGGAAACTCGGGTCATCTTTATTTTTGTTTAGCAAAGATCACAATAGTATCCTACAAGCCGAAGCACAATATACTCGTTACACTTATTTCCTCAGTTCATGATGATTCTGCTATCAACAGCTCCACAGAGAAGCCCGAACTATAATTCAACCACAGGAGGGGTGGACTGACTCCCTTGACCAAATGGTCATAACATGAATTGCGGGAGGAAGACTAGATGCTGGCTACAATGTTTTTTCTATAACATGCTAAACATCGCAGCAATCAACGCCTATGTTATATACGTTCACAACTTTTATAGAAAAAATCCAAATAGCAATCTAAAACCATTCTCAAGGCTACAATTAATGCTCGAGTTGCACAAGAGGCTGACGTGCCAATGGTATAAAAGCAGACTCAGTTTGACAAACGCAAGTAATGATCTGAAAGCTATGATTTGTGCCATTATACCAAAAAAAAGGAAAACCTCCGCTCTCTGAATAATTTGTAAGAAGTCTCTCTGTGACGAGCACCAAAAACAATTGTGCCCTAATTGTTAATTTACACATTTATATTATTAACTACATTTTGACGTTAATAAATATAATTTAAAAACAGTTTTTATTGATATTTCCTTATTCCAAGTTTAAGTGAGTCAAACTGACGCATCGTTACCAATAAGCGCCTAAAAATAGCGTTACCATTCTAGGATTAAATGCTAAATAGGACATTTTATTTATTGGGCCATTTTGACTAAACATTACGTAGTAAAGGACGAAATGTCCGGCTGGACCATTTAAACAGTTGGGAATTTTATTTTTGGACCTTGTTGACTGTACGGATATGCTCTGTAATGGAAAAAACTCATGGACGAGATCTAATGGGCGCGTTGATGTCGAAAGCTGTGAAAAACAACTTGGCTTTGTAGACACTCACTGCCATTGCAATGAGCGGTGGTTCATATACGTGGGAATCTACATACGGATTAGTATGCTTAGCAAGCCCGTCGACAGCTTTCCCGCATTTTGGACATTTCATTGTATTATTATTTTTGAGCAGCAGGTATCTGAATATCTCAAATTATGTCATGTCATGAAACCTATCGTGGATATTGGAAAATTCATTCACACAATTGCATTCAATCACAGATAACTTCAAAATTCGATTGAATGAGTGGATGAAAACTCTGCAGACGAATTTCACTTCACTGCAGAGTTTTATGGCTCTTGAGAGAAAAAATTATTTCCCGTTTTTTCAAGCTGATTTAATCTGAGAAATTGTTTATAGAAGCAGGGCCGTTGCGTGAGGTTAGTTTTAGAGGCAACCGCCTCAGGCGGCACTCGGAGAGCGGCATTAAGCCGTGAAGCCGCCGATACGCCTTCTTGTGTCTAGGGCGGCATTGTCTTTTTGACTCAGGCGGAAGATTTCAACGCAACGGCCCTGTATGGAAGAGAAGTACAGAATACACTTAGAGTTTACACATCCTGAGCTGGTTCTACGTTTTTCATTTCTTGCAGACATACTGCTGCATTTGAATAAAGTAAACGTCGTGTTTGGGCTTCTTCAGGAGCGAAGTGGTTAGAAGTGATTTTATGCTCTTCGTTCCTGAGAAAAACCTGGAGCTGACTGGTTATTCACTTATCGATTTCCGATAACCGGAACGAATGACTTAAATCCCTTCCCAAGCAGCGCTCGAATATTGGCCACAGAAATTAGATGCCGAGAGGTTATTGGATATCTTATAGATATACGCACTTGGAAAAAGCTCCAGTCCGAGAACGCTCCAATTCTCATCCCGATCGGAATTGCGTGGTGGTGTGATAGCAATGAAAGACCGACCACTGACTTAAGAGGCCTTCCTTATGAAAATTTGTATGGTTAAAGATGTGACTGATTGAAAAGAATAAATGAAAGCGACTCAAGAATAACGAAAGAAAATATTCGGTTGTTCGGCAAAATTGGCAATGTTTGTTGGGGAAAGAGAAACGCCTTCCTGCACTCTTCCGGTAGGACTTATCCTTAACCAGATTGAGTTACTCAAGAGACAGTTATTGAAACGGGATCCAAAAAGGAAAAGAGGACGAATTTAAATCCGGATTCAGTATTTTTGGGTGGAGCAATAGGAAATGTGAATTTTTACACATCAAGTTGTTGTGGAGGTTAGAATGCACTTTAAACATCAATCGTGGGGGCGAATTTAAGGAAACGCAATCAACGGAGACATTTTCCTGGTAGGACGAAAAGGCGACTTTTCTGTGGGATGAGTCAATAAGAAGTTAACCAAACAAAAGTTTCACATGTTGCAGAGCTGTTTGCGCAGTGAACAATTTGAAAACCAAATTGCATTTCTCTCTTTCTGAAATTTCATTAATTTGTAAAATGCGATAAAAATGGCAACTAACCATTGTGCTTAATCTATTTATAAAAATTATAAGGATGGTAATCAAGTTTTTACATCCGTTACCCTTTATATAACCTTCCAATTTCCAAAAGAATTATTTATCTATTGTCAGCCGTTCAATTTCTTTTACTTTTCTTTTATTGCAGCGAAATAAAATTTTCGGTGCAAAAACATCCACTGATGTGCTAAGTGCTAATGACAAACTATAAATAGAACATAGAAATATAGACATATAACAATCCAACAGTTGAATTTGAATAGATTTAAGTAATACCACAAAACAAAATACACCTCGTAGGTGAGGGCGATTCGAAACGAAACTTAGTTAAAGTCAGTTAAATCACATCCAATAGTTACTGTCCTCTTCCGGCTCCCGGTAGGTCAATGTCCACTCCACACAATGTTTTCCTGCCGTATAGTATGAACTCGAGAGTGGGACACCTACGTCGACTTCACTCGTTGCTCTCCTGTGCGTCTCGTCGCTCGGCAGGCCACTATCAGAATGGACTGTCACGTGACGCCGGTGGTGAAGGAGGGAGGTAATGACGTCAGGCGGGTAATTCGAAATGGTCGAATTATTCCCGGTAATTGGTCGCTTTTCCACTGTTCTTGCATAACCATGGGAAAGAGGGAAGGTTAAAGAGGCGAGGGGTAATTAGGGTATATAAAGCAGAGAGGCACCACGGGAGGGCGTGTCGACCGTGGCGTGGCGTCCGTGGGCGTGGTGTTCAGTCCGGCGATATCACGAATATCGGCGATATACGATAGCGGCGATATTCGAACTAGCGATATTCGTACTTGCATGTTCGTACATGCGATTCGTTAAGTGCTATCGTATAAGTGCGGGAGTAAAAGGGGGGGAGGAAAAAATCGCCACATCCTCCCTGGGAAAAATGATGAAAACGGGACCAATAAAAGTTTCAATTGGTTGGGGAGGGTAAGTTTCTAAGTCACCTTATTCCCTGCACTGTTCCCGGATCATGAATAAAGCACAGAACACTCCTTCGTTGTCTCTTTCAAGATAGTTTATTATTATTATTGGACACTTATTTGTCAAGACACTTAAAATTGGAATATTACACGTGGTGGATTGCCTGCTCTGGCAATCAGGGTTCGAGCTACTGTCACGGCTAAAGTTCTCTGAAGAAGTCCACTGGTTCGCCGTGATGAAGCTAGTCGGGAAAGCACGTCCATTGGAATGTAGTTTTTTCCAGGATAATCACTTTGGGGGTACATAGGGATGATGCACTTGGCATAACAAGTCGGCATCTTGCCAAGCCGAAAACTCAATAACATGTAGGAATATCTCCCTCAAAATAATAAATAATCATAATTACAATATGCCAACTATCGTGGCTTAAGGAAACAAAATTGATACCCATCCTTGCCTCAGGGATAGAGTGAGAATAGAATGTATGTCATTGATAACATAACAGAAATAGAATTGCATGACATAACAAAAGCAAACTTTCCTGAGCATTTCCTTCTTGGAAATATTATACATCATAGCATAAACATTAATTCTTAGGCAAGGGCAACTAGTAATCATACTGTTATTAAGCATTTGAAAAAATGATTATTAGGCAGGGCATTGCTTAATCCAGGCATAATATCTCTATTAATTAACAGTGTAATATATCAATTAATTTGGCCATGTGAGTCCCTTCATCATATCATATTTAAGCACATTAACAAGGTAATATTCAAATCATTAACAATATTATATTCAAATTAACTTGACTGTGGTATATTATTAAATTGGCCCCAATAGTTAAGTTCCTTCACAGTATGCATAATATTATCACTGATATTAAATTCATTAACGACATAATATTCAAATTAACCTGTAGTGTGGTATCTTAATAGGGTAGACATAGTACATAAATCCCTTCATAATATGATATTTAAATTCTTAACCTAAACATGGTTTCAATTAAACTAACTCATAATATGGTATTACAATAAATTGTGGTATACTTCCTAATACATAAGGTACATATAGACATTTTAAATGTATCCTTAGCCCAATTGGGGTTAGTCTACAAAACTGGTAATTATTACCAAAAAAAAAGAAACATGGCTAGGTTAGGTTGTGTTTTTTTTTGAACCATGTTGACCTTCATAGATATCCAGAATACCATCTATGATGCCTGGAATATTGTACGCTAAACAGCGATTTTCTTGGCACATGGCCGAATAGTTTTTTTTCAATATATTTTACCAGATTTGCATCTGGGGGCTGGTTGCGATGATCAGAATCACCGGGCGATGAGTTCGCTACCTCTACGCCAAGACAAGTTTTTCAATATATTTTACCAGATTTGCATCTGGGGGCTGGTTGCGATGATCAGAATCACCGGGCGATGAGTTCGCTACCTCTACGCCAAGACAAATAGATACATATACAACACATTAAGTACAATAAAGTTTAAGTTGAGAGATATTTACAATTCTCTCCTTATTTGGGGATAGCTGAAGAACAGCTGTTACGGGAGATATGAACCTTTTGATAGGTGAAGGGCCGGCCCACTGAGGGGTTAACTTAGCAGTTCTATGGAGCATCTTGGAACTAGTAGGAAACCTTCTATATAACACTAAATCACCGATTTTAAATGGGTTCCCAGTATGGCTTTTATCAAAAGCAAGTGCCTGCCTACGTCTGGTCGCCTTGAGATTATTGAGCACTTGTTGCCACAAGGAATGCCTCTCAGAGGGAGTTAGGTCCTCAGCCAGAGCCTGAGGAGGAATTCTCCAGAAATTTGTCAAGGGATGAGGAAGCTCTCTGCCCATAAATATCCTTGCTGGAGTATAGCCCGTACTGCTATGTTTAGCAGAATTAAAAGCAAAGGTTAAACTGGGTAAGAATTCATCCCATTTCCGGTGGTCATTCTGTGACAAGATAGTTAAGGCATATTTTAGGTTACGGTGGACCCGTTCAGCTTGATTAGGCTGAGGATAGTAGGGGGCTGTGAAAATTTGCTTAATACCATATTTAAAACACATATCAGAGAATGCAGTGGAACGAAATTGGGAACCATTATCAGAAACAATATATTTAGGATAACCAAATTTAGGAAATATTTTGTTAAACAAGACAGAAACCACTTGAGAAGCCAAGGGAGAACGCAGAGGTTCAATAAAAGTAAATTTAGTAAAGCCATCTATTATAGTCAGGGCACAAGTGCTGCCACTGCGACTTCTAGGCAAGGGACCAATGAAATCTATATACACCTTTTCCCATGGATAAATGGATGGTGAGGAAGACATCTCACCAGGAGGAAAGGTGTTCCTAGGTTTGCAGGTTTGGCAGTCGTGACAACGTCTGACCATCTGCGTTATTTCTTGCCTCATATTTTTCCACCAAAATTCTCTACATATTCTTTCACAAGTTTTAGCCACCCCCATGTGTCCAGCAGTGGGCAAACGATGGAAATATTCAAACAACATGGATCTCAGGGCCTGGGGAACCACTACACGTCCCTTCTTCAGTCTAGTGGTACCATAATACAACAAATCATCCTTGAGAAAATAGTTTGGATGGGGGCGTCCCCGTCTAACTGAGTCGATCAGCTGTTTCAATTCTGGGTCAGATGTCTGATGCTCACGAATATTAGTGAATGATAATGGGATTTTATGGAGGAGCATCGAACAATGAATGGGTTTCTCCCTTGATTGATGGTTCACCCTAGACAAACAATCAGCCACCCTATTTTTGGAACTGGGAACATGGTGAATAGCAAAGCGGAAGGACGACAATTTTAAAACCATTCTACCAATTTTCCCTAACTGCTTAGGATGTTTAAACAGCCACGTAATCGCCCTATTGTCAGTATACAAATGGAAGGGTTTTGGTTGAAGATAGGACCGAAATTTATCCGTGTCCCAACAGCAGGCAAGACATTCGAGCTCGTAGGAGGGGAGCTTCTGCTCATAATCGGTTACAGTCCTACTAGCATAGGCAACCGGCCTAAATTTGCCATTAACCTGTTGATTAAGGACTGCACCAAGTGCGACTTGGCTAGCATCCACAAATAAATGAAATTCTTCCTCAAAGTTAGGAAGATGAAGTACAGGGGGAGAAGAAAGACATTGTTTGAGTTTGAGAAAAGCATTTTGATGGGAGTTGGTCCATTGGAAAATGGCATCTTTCCTTCGGAGGGCATTGAGCGGTGACGAAATTTCCGCATAGCTTGGAATAAATTTGGAATAGAAACCACACATACCAAGGAAACGTGAGACCTCCTTAACTGACTTTGGAACAGGGAAACTGGATAATGCTCGGGTTCTCTCCGGATCAGTCGTAAGTTCGCCATTTGAGATCCGATGTCCGAGAAAGGTAATAGTTTTCTGGGCCAGTTTCATCTTCTCTGGATGGACGGTAAGTCCAGCTGCTCTCAATTTTTCCAGCACCAGCCTGACATGTTGGATGTTATTGCCCCAATTTTGCAGCGAACTATAATTTTCGGTGCAAAACATCCACTGATGTGCTAAGTGCTAATGACAAACTATAAATAGAACATAGAAATATAGACATATAACAATCCAACAGTTGAATTTGAATAGATTTAAGTAATACCACAAAACAAAATACACCTCGCAGGTGAAGGCGATTCGAAACGAAACTTAGTTAATGTCAGTTAAATCACATCCAATAGTTACTGTCACACTTCCGGCTCCCGGTAGGTCAATGTCCACTCCACACAATGTTTTCCTGCCGCATCGTATGAACTCGAGAGTGGGACACCTGCGTCGACTTCACTCGTTGCTCGGCAGGCCACTATCAGAATGGACTGTCACGTGACGCCGGTGGTGAAGGAGGGAGGTAATGACGTCAGGCGGGTAATTCGAAATGGTCGAATTATTCCCGGTAATTGGTCGCTGCAATTTTCTAATTGGGAATATTCGTTTGTTTATAGTAAGAGGATGTTTGGTTTAATGTAGGACGAAGACTCCAAAATACGCCGAAGTAAATCTATTTTAATATTTATTGTAATTTAATTTTTTTTAATGCTATAAGGACATAAACACAATTTTAAAGCACTTGATTGATTGAGCAATGCTCTTTATATTGACAACTATCCCTTTATTAAAACTAATAAATCATGTTTAATATATTGTAAATTTAAGAAAGTATTATAATCAATCAGCATTTTTTAAATTTCACTTAATTATAGATAGGTCGCTGGTACAAGCGGGATAGATAAAAATTTTAATGATCTTATTTTAATAACTTGAAGCGGGATACATATCAAATGCACAAATTAAAAAATCTGATGTGGCCGCCGCATGATTTTCTCCATACCTGAAATATTTCTAAAAATTCCAAATAGGTTAAATGGTAATAAATATTTTAAGGAACTGCGAGAAAATTTAGACTTTACAAAGAACAGAAATAAACTAAAACCGTTGCCCTATGATAATGGATATAGCCCCAAAGATTCAACAATTAAGAAAATAAAAGGATTGTAAAGTGTTGACAATAGTTTTTAATAAACATTTACATTTATGAATATTGGATATGGTCAAGCTCCCACTGACGGGTTGAGGAGCCGTTGCATTATCGGGGAGAGCGCGAATGGCTCTCACCGTGAAGGAATCATTAATTCTGCATTGTGATTGTTTGCATGGACGTCCACAGGCAGCAGTCGTTTAAGAATGACGCTGTTGTAATGGCCGTTCATGCGGATGTTGAGGGGATTGCTGGTGAGGCCAACATAAAACGCGGGACATTAGGTGCATCTCAGGAAGTAAATGGTATTGTGGGTGGTGCCGTTGGTAGAAGTTACGGGGTAGGTGATGTTAGTTGTGGGGCTGGAGAAGAAATTTGCAGGGAAGGTTTATTGGGCATGTGAGACATCGGGTCCACTGCAGGGGTGAGACCCGGCAGGGTGTAGGGAAGTGGGAGTGGGAGAACACCGCAACAGCGTCCTTCTCAAACGACCGCTGCCGGTGGCCGTTCATGCGAATGTTGAGGGGATTGCTGGTGAGGCCACCATAAAAGGCGGGACATTGGGTGCATCTAAGGAGGTAAATGATATTGCGGGTGGTGCAGTTGGTGGTAGAAGTTATGGGGTAGGTGATGTTGGTTTTGGGACTGGAGAAGGAGTTGCAGGGGGGTTTATTGGGCATGTGAGACATATATATATATATATATATATATATTAATAGAGAGAGCGAGAGAGAGAGAAATATTTTCACGCTGAAAGAGTTAATTTCACATTGCCCTTGGATTATTTTGGACGCCACTTCCTCCTCCGATGAATGTTGTGATCTTTTCTTACGCCTTATTCGAATGCTCTATATCGGAATCCGTGCCCACACTTACGGTTAACCCGCTAGTTTATCCTACTGGTTATGAATATATGATAAAATTGCCGGATTTGCGAGAGATTAATCTACGCCAGAGACTCAGCACGTTTCCCTCTAATTTAGAAATTCTCTGTGTCTTCGAATGCGTGTGTGTGTGTACTTTGTCTGGTAGGTTCCTTTTGTTGCCGAAATGCACATATACCTACAGACAACCGTGTGCGATACTAGGGCCCTGGCGCGATTTGATTACCCGTAAACCTTAGTATTATTTCCTCTTTTTCCCTTTACCTCTTGGTGTGTAATTGTGCGCGTTTATGGTGGCCTAGTAGGTCCCCGTCGCGGTCGTACTGACACACAAACCTTCTAGCAACAGTGTGATTTCCGGGTCACTGGCGCAGATTAATCTCTCGCGATCCCGGTCATTTTATCGTTCTTTTATTGTTATGATTTGTGCTTGAGCGATTGAGTGAGTCCATGTGCGAGTGACATCAGGTCCGTGGCGAGGAGTAACATTCACTAAACCTCTAAATTTGCATTTTTTGTTTCCATTTTCCCACCTCTCACCTCCCTTTTCCTTGTTTTTTCCCTTTCTCCTTCTTTCTCAGTGACTCAAAAATTTGAATCTTACGGTTAAGGAGAAACATTTTTAATTTAACATCAGTTTCATCGTACTCTCTACCTTTACTATTTAAACTTAATAGAAACCTAATATAATAAAAACATGCTTCTTGTATGTCATTTGAATTCAACTATTTACACTATCTACGTATTTGTAGTGGGCTTTATATTAATTTCCTTTCTTTTTCTTGAAGTAAATATTGCGTACTATTTTATAATTCTAGGAATTTATTACTGGTTTAATGATTCATTTGAAAAAATCTAAAAATATTGATGAAAAATATTCTCTTTTCATAAATTCATCCTATAGATCTTTGCACAATGCTTTTAGTCTTTAGTCCTGAGGCTATATAAAAAATTCTATCCGGGTAATATTCGCCGGTCATAAAATGTACAATCAATCCATATTTTTAGACACATCTCTCTAATAATTCTCCCTGCCTCCCTCTTCTCGTCCTCCTTCCTTCTATCTCTTCTTTTATTTTGCTGCGCTCTCTCGGACGATTTTTATCGTATCACCCCTCTCCTCATCTAACATTTCTCTCTCTGATCTCTTTTAAAGCTTCTTCCTGCTGTTCATATATTCTCGTCCCTTTCTACTTTGTTCACCACCTCTGATTTATTTATCTTATTACACGCTCTTAATCCAAATAACTATAAATCATTCATAGAACGGGGAAATCAAAAACTATATATTCTCATGCCGTTGTTCTTTTATTTTTTATATTATCCTTTTAGCACCGCCTAAGGTATTTTTATGAGGGATATATAAGCGACAGTCTTTACCCATTATTGCCTATGTCTTCTGTATTTATTGTTGGAGGAAATTCAAACAGCCGTCATTCGATCAAATCCCTCATTTTGATCTCTTGACTGATATTAATACTTAAGGGTGTATTTATTTTCATATCGGTTCTAAAAAAAATTATTTTTAATACTAGCGGTTTCATCATATAGATGAATATTCAGTTCAGATTTGCATGAGTGTCTGTCGCCCGTATACATACACAACGGGTGAAGTAAGCCTGAGTCTTTTCGTTATTTTTTCATTCTTCCACATGTCTTCACAATGCTCACGAAGAGTATTTCACTGCGGATTCCTAGTCAGTTCTAATCTGCCGGGCATGTTAAACGTGACGGATTACCTAGCAGATGCGGAGCAGTGAATCTCTTTCAAATTGTACGAACGATTACCATACTTTCAATAAAGAATGATATCTCTTTGTTTACTTAGTTGGCTTCAATTGGACATTTCACTTGACATGCGTATGTTCCGTGATTATTGAATTAAATATTCATATAATTGGGCGATAAAATGATTCCACCTCTTGAAACTCGTTGATACACCACCGTACTTTAAACGCGTTATCTATTGGAAATCGGTCTAAAAATAATTTAATAATTATTTGATTTCTGATGCAGATAACTTTTTGATTTTGTATGTTTTATTAATTAAATTCTTCAAGTCGTGATGTTTTGTTTGTCGTGCTCTTTGGAAATATATGATCACGGCTATCAAAATACTGGTTGTCCTTTTTTGTATAGTATATCTCATTCTCAGTATAGTCACAAAAAAGATATTCTCGCACAGTAAATTTCGTTATTTATGTCAGGACAAGCGACAGCTGTAGCAATTTTATTCATCTGTTAAAATTATTTTCTCAACGAAAGTCTATATTTTATTATGTTAACGGAATAAACTCGATCGATCGCAGATATTAGTATGGGATTACCCTCTTTGGAAATGTTTATCTGTATACGTCGCATTTCAGTTGCTCACTTTTTAGACGTATCTATATAACAATATTTTCATTTCTGCGCGCATTATGGTCTATTTTTGGCCAATCAACCTCTTGGATTATTATAGGGTAGAGACGGTGTGGGAATTGAATCTAATTCCGCATTCGTGCTGTAGGAAGCAACAGAGCAGTAAGCCTTGGAATCCACTCCGTTCTTTTTAGTGGTTCCCTTTCTCATCTTGACCAGGCCAAGTCATCTCTTCAAACGGTGGTCTTTCTTCCACCATGATGGAATGAATGAAACAATTGTCTTTTTCATTCATTTCTTTTAATGAAATCCGCATCCTAGTCTCTGCACGATGACAAGTCCATCGTTTCCTTTGTTTGCGCTTATAAAGTGTCAAGCAGTACATTATTCTCAGTTTGCAATACATTTTTGTGCGTTGTATTTTATAAACGCCGTTATGTTTTCGCTTTTTCTGTCTTTCTGTGCAGTCAATTAAATTGATAACGCAAGTAAGCAGTAAGGGATAGAAGGCTGAAATCTGCTGGGTGTATACAATCTACAATGCCATTTATTACTCTGCCAAAGATTTGTTTTTGAGAAATCGGTGTCCGGCAGAAGGTTCTAACAAAATTTTCAAATTAAGATTCCGTGCAAATGGTTATGGATAGAAAGTGAAAATTTTTAAATTAATTATTGAATACATTACTTTGTAATATAACATTATAATACAAACTCGATAGAATTTGATCACAATTCAAAGTAAACCACGATAAATAATACGTGATTTTTCATATTGCGTCATCAAATAAAGCTCCCACTTTTTATCGTCTGCTCCAAGAAAATCTACAACTAGTGTCTTAAAATGCTTCACAATTGGTGAACTGTTTTTTCCCGTTTAGCCGCATTTTTTTAAGGAATACAAATTACAACAACGCACGCAAGGAGCGTGACATTAAATAGGTGTATTTGTCTTCGGAAATGAATACATGAATGAATAAATATCAAGGGAGAGAAGAAGATATCTACTGAACTTAAGGAGAATTGAACCCGGGTCTTCCACTTACTCAACGTATGCTTTTACCAGCTAAACTAACGAGTCGCTATGATTCCCTGCTCTCAAATTGAAATATTTCCAGTGAGAAAGAGCTAGTAGTAAAGCTTACCACACTAAACCTCATTATTGTGGCACCAATGATCTCAAATCATTGAGATAATTGAACTGACAAAGTTAATTTTTTCTTCTTCTTTCCATTGAAATTACATTCAGACTTAAGGAACTTTGCGGTAGGCCGTTATTTTTTATCAAACTTTCCATGTTATTATCGCCGTTCATAATAAAAGTTAATTGGAAAGCATAATTATAATATTAATGAAATGATGTGGACATCTGGATAAAATATGATTTTCCTCCGTGATTTTCGCTGATGATTGATGCATAAAAATTGTTTCATCGAATTTGGAAAACATAATTTTCACCTTCTAAAATATGAAACATATTTCCATTGGTGCAATAACTGACTTGGATAATTTTCATCCGTTTCTTACAGTGATTTTATTGCGCGCGAACCATTTCTTATGCGTTTTGTTCATTTCAGAGAGCAAATATTGATGTCTAGAATGTAATTTTATTAGCCTGTAATTCTCTTTCCGTTTCACTCAATTCTTTCATCACCTTCCCTTTTTATTCTTGGATTTCTCTTACAATTTACTCTCTTAATGGATAAATAGAGAAACCCTTATTCAGATGTATTTTACTATACGTCCCTTTTGATTTTACTTTTCTTGTCCAAGTCTTTCCTCGTAATTTTTCCGGTGAATTTCCTTTCATGAAAAGTCGGAAATAAATTTCCACATAATACATATATGCTGAATGAAAGAGGTATTGACTAAAAACAAAAATATTAATGTAGTCGAAGAAATATTTTATAAAAAATTCTGATTTGATGCGTCATTTTAATAATGCGAGAAAAAATTCTTCCATCATTTGCGAGTAACGGAGTATTTAACCATAAGAAAAGTGGATCATATACCAAAAAACAAGTATGGATGTACACGGGTATTCCGTGGTACAGAAGTGCTTTTCGTCTAAATATCGGCGCAGAAAGTTCTATGCAAATACACGTATGATGAAAAATTATTTTTCTTTGTATTGTGGTAGCCCTGCTATCTAGATTCGTTCCACTCATGTTCATTTCGTTTTGCAATTCTATACTCGCCCTACAAAATAAATTTATTTTTGAAATAGGTTCAGCCAATACCTTCGAAATTCATAGTTACAGAAAAATTCTAACCTTGATATTGTGGTAACTGTTTAGTCGACCCGGTTATTGGTTATTTATTTATATGAAGATTATATAGATATACCATATTGGATTATCCTTCCGGTTATTTCTCTATAAATACGTGTAAAAGAAATATTATTTTACCTTTTACTGTGGTAGCCCTGCTCTTTATCTTCGCTTTGAACATCGTGATCTTATTGTGGTATGTTGTACAATTCCTTAATACAAAATGTAATTGAATTTCGTTCAGCCAATTCCTTCCAAATCCATAATTACAGAGAGTTTAATATGTAATTGTGGCATCCCTGTTTGATTGATCCGGTCCAAATATGCTATTATGGTTTTGTATATATGCGTACATTATAAATATTATATTTGGTTTGAATTGATGGGGACAGTTCAACACAAATACTTGTAAAAAATTTTATTACTTGTATTGTGACAGCCCTGCTTTGTATATCTATATTAACAATTTATTGGTTTTGGTTTCAAATGTTGTACACCATCTTTCTAAATTTCGTTGAAATCGGTTTGGCCTATTCCTTCCAAATTTATTATTACCGAAAAGTTTAATTTTGCAATTGTGGCACCTCTCCTAAGTCGATCCGGTCCAAATATACCATTTTAGTAATTAATTTATGTGGAGATTCTATGTACCAAATTTGGTTGAAATCGGTTAAGCCAAGTCTTCCCTGATATATGTGTACTGACGGACGGACGGACATCACGAAGATAATAGTGCTTTTCAGTATTGACGAAAAGCACTAATAATTGGCACCCCTGCTGTATACAATTCCAGTCCTAATAGAAAAACACATTGTCATCTGAAATCGATAGGTCACCTCATATAATTCTTAGAAGTTAACATAATCTCTAATTTTGGACACAAGCATTCTCAATTGATTTTTAATATTGACCTTGCTTTTTTCGTATTCATTTAGATAATTCTCGTTAAAGATTCAATTGACTGCGCTAAAATGATGATATATATTTTTGTTTATCCAAATGATAGCATTATTGTGTATTACATTTTCAGCACACATTGTTTGAAGAAATATACTACATAAGGTACCACACTGAACTTTTCTATTGAGCTTATATCGGTGAAAATGTTGTCCTCAAAGGACTGTATCTTAGGTGTTGCCTGCCCAAAAAATTATTAAATACGTTGATAAAGGATTAGAACACAGACTCTGCATTACACTAATACATCTATGACTTTCTTAAAGTCTAATGAGTTGCACTATGAAATATTAGCTTTGAATTTTCGTTATATCTGAACTGCCTTATTCCTTTGCGCGTCAGTTTTCTCTAAAGCGACTCCTTCTAGCAATTTGACTTCTGCTTTTTTCGTAAAATCCTCTTCATATCAGCAATATTTCAAAGGTTCCGTTAAAATAAATTTGCACCTTATGGAAAAAACAACATTCTTCATCCTCGGAAATTTAGTTTATCTTGAAAATTACTGCTTAATCTGTATTATTCCATCCATATAAAAAGACATGGAAAACCCCCGTTCTTGAGTCCTGTTCTACGTAGATGTCGACCTCAATCATGCTTAAAACGTTAACGTATAATATTTCCTTATTACTTAAAGCCATGGTAATGGAAAAAATATTTGATTTAAGCCACAATGTGATCTACATAATTCACTTTAAAATTTTTCTTTTTCGAATTCAAACTTTCTTCTTAATATCTCCAGGCATATTTTTTCCCTTTCCCATAATTCGTTCTTATCCGTGAAATACCTCAAAAAGACCAAGAGTAGCATACTTATAAAAACGGAGAAAAGTTAGATGCGTATGTATGATAAACTGCAACTTTATGAAATTAAAAAAAATGATAATTTTATATTCGTACAAATGCGCTTTATGATTCCAAATCATATTTCCCGATATGAACAGTAAGAGTTTCTTTGGGGCAACGTGAAGAAAATAGTTTGACAATTACCTAGTTAATAGCACTTATTTTATATCTTAATCATAATCACAGATAAGAATTTTCTATAGAATGTTATAAGACGCACAAAATTATCTAAAATATATAGATTGGGATAAGTATGTTTAAAGCTCATCCTGTCTTTTGAGGAGTTCATTTGAAAACCTTCATTTGAAGCGATGGCTCGAAATGAATCCATTAAGTAGTTAAACCGCTACATTCCTCATTCTTTCAAATTTAATGGAAATGGAGAAAGAATGCTTACTAAAAATTCTTAAACAAATTTATATTCTGATCTAAAATAGGTCATTTTCCATTATTAAGACCACATATGTGATATGTTCTGATTCGATGACGCCTGATTTGGTATTAGTCGACCGTTGTCTTGACCATGTTATATCAACTAATTTCCGATTTGCATTTCCGCTCCGGGCAGTCGTCTTCAAGTAAGCGAAGTTATCTCTGCATAATTTTCGTGAATTTGCGTAATTCGAGGTCACGGACGTGATTTGCTAAAGTAATGGCGCTTCTATTGGAGCTGTTACTTAATTGGCGCGTTGATATTCAAATCTAAAGGTTTTAAAAGGCTAACTTATCCCAACGTTTGTTCAGGAAAGAAATTTAACGAGCCATGCGATCCGTAAGCCCCTGGATAAAATTATAATTGGTTCGGTCGACATAATTTGGCCATGTGAGTGCAGGGAAGGTTTTCGGCACAAATTGACCTAATACAACTTGAGTTACAATGTTTTGCTTGCGATAATTTTCATTTATAACTAATTGTATGTCGTTTTGAAATGTAAAAACCACGCATTTTATTCTGAAATAATACTATCTCGTTTAACTCAACTGAGCAGCTTAACAAGGAACGTTTTTTTATTATCATTGCTTTATGTCTTCCTTTTTTGTCGTAAATGGCGTGCTAACTGAACGCTATTATGTCTAATGCTTGTTCATATTAATAATGAATGCAGATTACAAACTTTATGGTTTCAAGTCTTACCATAGAATAATGACAAAAATAAAAATCTATAAAATGCTCAAGTTACATTTATATATGAATACCAACTGTATACTATCCATGAAAAAACCATGTGCTGGCCATTTCATTTTTTTAAATTAAACAATACCACATTGCTCCAAAAGGATTAGACTGATCTCAGATTATAGATGATATAATTTAAGGTGGTTACAGGAAAAAATACTTTAAAATTAAAAATGTTTATTGATAAATCAAAAAACTTGTTGCATTCCGAAATTTATTCTGTAATCGTAAACAACATATATGGTCCAAACAAGGGCCATATGGTACATAACAACATATGGGACTTTCTTACCATAAACTCCATTGAAATATTTTCACTGATATAAAATCAACATTAGCAATGTTGTGACCAAACATTTACTTGTAAAAGCTAAGATGGCGATGATTGATGAGGATGACGATGTGAATTAGGCCCACCCAGCCATAATCTGCTGGTGGGGTTGCCACCTTAGAGATATTTAATAATTATACAAAATTACACACAACTAAATTTTTAAAATGATATTATCTCAACATACTGTATTTGTGACTGAAATTTATATTGCTCCAAGCACATTTCATTCTAAATATGCATATAATCCACCGAAGAGGCACTGTAGGAATAGATGAAATAACAGTTAACGTCATACTGAATTGATGGAATAAAGCGATCCGAAGATCCTATGCAGACAGGCATAAGCTGTAAAGTTGGAAATAATTTTGAAACGAGAAAAAAGTCTGCTATGACCGGGAATCTAACCCGGGTCTTCCACTTGCCGGGC
The DNA here is from genome assembly GCA_028673005.1 of Tanypteryx hageni. Taxonomy (NCBI): domain Eukaryota; kingdom Metazoa; phylum Arthropoda; class Insecta; order Odonata; family Petaluridae; genus Tanypteryx; species Tanypteryx hageni. The sequence continues at coordinate 183,391,305 of CM054112.1, read as the reverse complement.
GGATAACATCCACTTTCAGAAACGAGAAACCCGGGTTCAATTTCCGGGCATAGCAGACTTTTTCTCGTTTCAAAATTATTTTCAACTTTACAGCTTATGCCTGTCTGCATAGGATCTTCGGATCGCTTTATTCCATCAATTTCTTGCTTGACAATCTCACCATTTAAGAGGGAGGAGGTTGGGGCAGTTTGATACTAGCCAAGCCAAGAAAACATCCGCGTTCAGAAACGAGGAAATTGATCTGCTATGATAGTTCAGTGGTAGAATATCCGTCGGGCAAGTGGAAACCCGGGTTCGATTCCCGGGCATAGCAGACTTTTTTCTCGTTTCAAAGTCATACTAAATTAATACATTTCATAATATTGACGCTTAAACTATTTATAACAACATCACTGGTTTCAATGTAACAACCATCAGGTATTAGGTAGGTACTTAAAACCGTTTGAGAAGAATTTTACATCGCACAGATCACTGAAGCTCAATTCACCAGTATTAATTAAATGAATAGATATAGATAAAATTAATAAATAACATATATAAACCAAATAATACCTGTTTTCTCGTCTCTGGTATGCTCGAATCCATGTTTCTTGAATTGATTTTTCTTGGGGAATTCGAAAAAATCTAACTTTACCAGTACTATTTTAAAAACTGTTATTACTGTCAAATACCGCACAAAACGACATTTCACTGAGAAAACCACAGTTCAAGAGAAAACGTAATAATTTTCCGAATCCGAATACCATATCTTGTTAAGTTCCGTTAGCAGGTACTTATAATCTTTCAAGGTTTTTAATCTTGAAATATTTGTTAAAGGGCAACAAAGTAGAGATTTTTCTAAAAAACGAAGAATAAATAAAAAATATTTTTGAAAGAAGGAAAAAGTGTTCAGTATTTAACAATAATTAAATGCCCTACTCTACTGAAATCTATGTGAAAACAGAGAAAATAGCATATGAACAAACGTGGTATCGGAAAGGACGACATGGTCACTGCTGATTTACAGTGTGGTCCTGCAAAGTGTTCACAGCAAATAATCAGATGTATGTGTGATTCCTGATAAACACTATGCAAGACAGCGGGTGAGAATGTTGAACTAAGTTTGCAACCTCCTGCAATGGGTTTTCAGACCAAACCAGGAGTATACTGTATACTGTTGTCCTACAAATTTAGTTCCACACATTTCTCAAGAATAATGTTTTACAGTTTGATTGGAAAGCTAATGATAATATACGTAAATTCTCTTAAAATAAATCATTTTCGGTCTCTAGAACATTTTCCTCGAAACACAGATTTTCGTTGATTTATTATTTGTATTCGTTTTCCATCAGAAATATTTGTACCACAGCGGATATTGTATTGATTTGCTTTGAAAAAATTTCAAATTATAATTCCTTATTCACCAAATATCAGCCGCAGCGATCAATTGTCAATAGGGGCATGATTATTATTCTAAAAGCTACCGCGGACACCCTTTGTGTCCATCAGTATTCCTCTTCTTCTCCATTTCTGCTGTCCTTTTTTATCACTTACTACGGTCCAACCTTATTTGGGAAGCTTCGAAACCCCAGAAGCAGTTGAGCTTCCTTTCCAAAACTCTTTAGGAAGTATGTATTTTTGGAATATCTTTTTATTAGGGAAAGTCAGAAAATAAACACTATCCATTACCATCGAGCTGCTTTGCATTTGACCTTATCCATTGCTGTATCTAATGCTAGTTTATTATTTCAGCTGCGGAGACACATGAAATTTGCTTCCTCGCTCAGAAAAAGAAAAAAGCTATTTGAATTTTATCATAGCTTTACAAGGAAAAACTACATAAACAGATGAAACGAATGTATAAATTTAGTGGGAAATCCGCCATTCAACCTCGATTCTGCTGAACGATCGAGCTTGGATTTTCGCCTGAATAATTACACATCGCTTATTGGTACATTTCAAGTTTTGCGAATCAAAATGCCGATATATTTATCTTTGGTTATATTATTCCATGAAGGTGAATTGCGCTTACGTATGTGTTTACATGAGGTCTTTGCCGCCTATTCTCCGTTAAATTATCCAATTTTTCCGTCTCTTACCCCTAATCCAAGTCGCCCCTAAAAATTTCTTTCGTGTTATCTTGATCGCATATAAATATTTATGTGTATATTAGTTTGTATTTATTTATGTTTGTATGTATCTACCCTCGGAATAATGGTTAGACCTCTCCATTACAACTTTTAATACTCCATCTCACCCACACATCACCTTCGCTTCAATGTTTCCTGCTTTTTCGAAATGATCGATTATCTATTATCTACCTTTCCTGAATACCAAACATTCAGTATAAATATTATCTATACCACACCATTACTCACTCCTTTCTGGTTAATTTTTTGGGATCCCATTTATCGTCTGGTTTAATCATTTATCTGTCTTCCATGTTCCACGTAAACTTCCTCCTTCCCACATTCTAGCTCCCACTCTACTCCTTGTGATTCGTGTTTCCCCATTTTATAATAGTTACCTTGATTTGCACCCTATCCTCTATAAATATATTCGTAAATCGGCCCTTGGGAACCGTCAAGAAACGCAGCTTCATCTCTTCTTCAGTCCCTTTGTCCATGGATCAAAACACTTCCTCCAATCGCCTCCTGCCTTTCTCTTCACTGTCCTAGCCGCAAAGAGGAAGATATTCTGGGCGGAATTGCTTATCTAAGGTTGTTTGCTGAGAAATAAAATGGAACATTTGGGTGTAATTTCCTTTTTCGAAATAGATGTTGGTGGAAACTGTGGCCCGATGTTGTTTTTATTAGAGAGGTGCTGCTTTCTATTTTATAGTAAAATATTATCCTCTTTCGAATTTACTTCCTCATACGCGGGGGTACTTAGTGAAGACCTTTCGTTTAAAGTTCCCATCCTCAGGTAAGAGTAGTATATCATTTTTAGGTTGCAACTATTGTCAAAAAACCTTTATTTTTCCTAAAAAGGACTAGCGATAGGTCTGGAAGCACTAACGGTTGTGTAGATTGCTACATACAACTTAATCCTCCGCGAGCAACTTTTAATTAAAAACGTTAGGTTACTCAGGCAAATTAAGAAAAATCATCTAATTCATTTTTGTGTGAAGCTTTTTCTACTAGGATAGACTGGCAGTAATATCTAGATAAACCTCATCAAAAATTTCCTCTGTAAGTATACCATTACCAGTCTCATAATTATTTGTTCTTTATAGTCACATTGCCTAGAATATAACATTCAACTTTCTGATCCTACGTCAAAATTTTGACTTCTCTCTTTTTGGACACAAACGCAAGTTTTCCGAAAATTATAAAAGTAGCTTGAACTATTATTTTTACCAAAACTAACTGGTTCGTGATAAATAGTTCTCAGCAAATTTTCGATCGATGTAATTCAGAAAAATTGCTCTTCCCATTACTTAAATACTAACTCATAATTTTTCAAAAAGTTTCTCTGCAGCCTGGTGAGAAGTACATTTTTTTCTTCCAGTAAATTTTACTTCATGATAACTAACCGTTGTTCATCAAGGTTTTTAATATGTTTGAGTTTTCTTACAAAATAGTCTTTCAACAACTCTATATAACTCCGGTTATTGAATAACAGATGCTGATTCCGGAAGTTTGTTTTAGCTGGAACGGCAAAATATGTCTTATTTGCATGTCTTATGCCCCTTGTTTCGTTGAAGACATCAAACTATAAAATATTAATTTAAGAAAAATTACGGATTTTAAAAAATCTGAACCTCACGTCCTTTTTTGGGACACTTTTCCCTAATGGGTCAAATGTAATATTTTGATTCCAAATAGAAACAAAATTATTTAATTCGTATTTGTTTTCAAAAGGAAACAATAGTCTATAACGTTCTATATCAGCAGCAACTATATCATTAAAAATAAAATTTCATTCTTGCATTGGTTCTTCCATTCACATCTCTTATTCGTGCTGTGAGTCTCAAATGCAAATGAAAGGTACACCATACCATTCTTGTGTTGTCTACATACAGAAGATTTTTATACATTCATGCTTATGAAACTTCTTCATGGATTTTGTTCCTTTTCGGAAATGAATGCCAATTAACGTTCATAAAATGTCATTCATTTCAGATTTGTTACAAATTTTGTCCGAAAATGTAGTCGTATAAGCATTTGAAACAATTCCCTCGGAATACAGTGTGGTATGTAGCATTTTACATGCCCAATAGACACGGCGCAACAAAGGATCTTACCAAAGTGGCAAAATTAATTTTAATGTATTTATATTTGAAAAGCTTTGTATTTGTAATAATAAATACAGTGATATTATAATATCAAGGTTTTTGTAACACAAACAAATCAAAACAAAATTACAACCGAGTTTTTTCCTCTAATTAGTGTAAGGTAAATTAGAATTATCTTTATAATGTTAATATGCCAACAACCTATTCTTTGTTATGTAAACAATATGAAATCAATATTATAAAGGATATTTATTTTTCTACGAAGTAATTAAAGGCATAGAATGGAAATCATCCTACATTTAGATTTAAATTGTTTATATAAATTCAGCTTTTAAGTAGTTAAAGACAAACTGTATTAAAATAATTATAAAGTAATAACACTCGTCTTTACATGCTAATAGTTAAAAAATTGGACGGTAGGGAGACTGACAGCGCTAGTGCTGGAGAGGTGGTGAACCTCTAAGCGATGTCCTAAATTTGTTCAAAGAGCAACAATGCGACTGCCCTTGACTACGGAAGATTTTTAACCCAGAAAAACGAAAAATTCGTGTTTAAAACAAATATATGGTCCGATTCGACGCGTATTTCAAAATCGACAGGAAAATGAATTTTCAATCTTCAAGGCGTTGTTTGGTTCAAGTACCATATTCATACGGCAATTCTAGGTAACTTTAAAATACGTATGAAAATTTTCTACAATGCTTTTCGGAAACGTAACTCTCATATAAATTACGGAGATGTAGAGGGAGATACTAAACCGAGATTCATTTCTATTTTCAATTTCTATTTTTCTCACAACAACCATATAAATTGCTTTCTTATGTGTGAACACAGTCAATTATACATTTAAACAATATACAAATAGATTATTGATTTTTATTTGCAGTTTACGTTTTTTAAGCATTTTATGGAAATTTTTCTTGAATGACAAGTATCATTTCATATTGTTTCAGTTTCAGAAGTTATGAAACCTAAGCTACCTTAGTTAACAAAATATGTTAGCGAGCAACATTATTAAGTTATTTTTTTATTTTTACTTATGATTTTAAAAACTTTGACACTGAATGTTTATGATGGAATGATATGATCCGAAGATCCTATGCAGACAGGCATAAGCTGTGAAAGTTGGAACAAATTTTTGAAACGAGAAAAAAGTCTGCTATGACCGGGAATTGAACCCGGGTCTTCCACTTGCCGGGCGGATATTCTACCCCTGAACTATCGTAGCAGAACATTTTCTCTCGTTTCTGAACACGGAAGTTTTCCTTTGTGGGACGGGAACTAGCCAAGCTAATATCAAACTGCCCCGACAGGAGTTTCTTTCGATGATTCTCTTTGAGGACATCTGTCGGGGCAGTTTGATATTAGCTTGGCTAGTTCCCGTCCCACAAAGGAAAACTTCCGTGTTCAGAAACGAGAGAAAATGTTCTGCTACGATAGTTCAGGGGTAGAATATCCGCCCGGCAAGTGGAAGACCCGGGTTCAATTCCCGGTCATAGCAGACTTTTTTCTCGTTTCAAAAATTTGTTCCAACTGAATGTTTAGTTGTCTCCTCGATTTCTGTCTTATGGGTTTAATCTTTTTTCCCACTTCTGTCGCAATCAAAACAGATGTGGTAGTTTTGCCATATATAGTCAACCTTTTATAAATATTAATGGCATTAGCTACGATAGCTGACTTGAGAAAGTTTTTGAATGTTCAATAGCTTCACTGAAAGGTAACTCCTCTCTATTGCATTTTATGTATCTACCGCCCTCCCAACAGTAACATCTCCCAGTTTTTCCATTCTCTTAGTGATACTTAAACTTTTGCCTGCTCAAAAAATACTGAAGGAATCCTGATATTTGTTGATTTTAATATCAATTTACTCAAACACTCATCTAAAAGGGAAGACTTCATCAACCTTCTCTCAACATTTGGGCTCTATGTTATTTATAATGAGCTCACTAGAATTACTTCCAATTCAAGTTTCTTAACAGACAATGTTATAACTAACTTAACTTCCTCCTTCTCTTGCAATATTTTCAATGCCGATATTTCTGACCACCTTGGCATTATTGTTCATGCCAAATTTAATAAGCCTATCTATGCCGATGACACCTCCACCTTCACTGCTGCTGAAAACATGTCTGCTTTAATTGATTCTTCCAATAATGCAATTATGAATATGTCCGACTGGTGTAGTAGCAATAATCAATACTTAATAATAATAAAACTATCTTTTTGCACTTTCGCACCAAAAAATCATCTCCTACCTTGAGCTTCCTCCTAAAAAATAACGGTAATATAATTCAACATGTCACGACTACTAAATTTCTAGGCCTTACCATATCTGAAGACCTGGTCTCCCCATGCCAAAGCTGCTGCCAGGAAAGTTACCACTGGCATTTTCATGATTTGGAAATTGGCCCAAATCGTTGCACTTGATGTATTAAAAATGTGTTACTATGCCAATATCCATTTCCATCTTACCTATGACATAAATTTTAGGGGAAACTCGAGTGCTTCTACAAAATTATTCTCAATGCAAAAAGTTGTCAAAGCTATGATAAAAGTTTCATATAGAACCCCAGGTAGACCTATCTTCGTACAACTTAAGATTCTTACCTTACCATGTATATACATATTAAATTGTGCTGTTTTTGTTAAGAGTAACCCTTTGTCATTTCCAGTCAATGCTACTACTCACCATCATAACACAACACGTAGAGAAGATATACATCTTCATGGTTACACTCTCACTCTCAGCCAACGAGGACCACACCACTAACACAACACCTGCTAATCAATTCAACAGTAAACTGAAAAACTTATTGGTAGGTAAATCTAATACTGTATGAGTGAATTTTTTAATGATAAACTAATGTAAAGTAGTTACTTTCCCTATTCACGAAGTTACAAAGACCTTCTCTAATTAACGTTTTATACCACTTTTTATGAATCATTCTTTTCATGACTTGTATTACATCTCTGTATGATTTAAATGACTAGCGATAGTGTGTTTTAAATTCTATTGTGCTTATTTTGAGGTCAACCAAGATCTATTTATATGATTTTAAGATTTTATGTGCCCTAGTTATGTACTTTTTATTGTACCCTTGACGAGTCTTATATTTGTGTAGCAAATCTTCAAGACAATAAAACTATCTATCTCAAAACCATTTTTGAACATTTTCAGTAAATACTAACAAAATATTCATAGATTTTTTTTATATTCCTGTGCATTCTCAAAATACCTCGCTAAATATGTATATACAAAGGCATATCTGTTTTGTCTGTAAGAACACAATTTATAATTCAATTTCACTTACCTTTGGTTTAATCTTCACTGATATAATAGCATCTGCGTCTTTCTTTTCCAGTTTAGTTAATTGTTTAACGTTGTAAACAATAACTTAGTTACAAATTCATTTGCTTTGTTGAGTCAATTCCCAGAGTACGAATTATTATAATTCTATAAGACTGTGAAGCCATCATAGTTAATTGTACGGTTATAATAAAATGAAATTAAATGAATCCTCATAACAGTTCTTTAAAATACATTAGTAACATTCCAAAAGCACCTTAATTAATTAATTAGTTTTGTGAAAGCGGCTAAGAGAAAAGAAGAATCATTCGCAGCCTCACCACCGGAGGCCGTGGCGGCAGCGTTGGCACAAACATGCAAATATTTCTAGGCTATTATATTAATAAACTAACGTAATTGTCCGTCAAGTATGACCGCTTTGCGTGAATTAATACTTGAAATTAAGGTACTTCCCATTCTTCTTTTCTCTTCCTCTTTCCCATTCTGCTTCCCTTTCTCTCTCCCTCGCTCCCTTCCATTCTTCCACGCTTACATACATAATGAATATTTATTTGTTAAACATAACGCGAGGCAACTTTTATATTCTCAAAATTATTTTATCTTTCTGGAACATATTATTATGTGGATTTTGTATTTTTTACTTTTTAATGCATATAAAACGTTTCATTAAAATAAATTAATATTTTTTTATTTTTTATTTATAAACGTATTCGGCTTTTGCAGAAAATGTACTCTCAATCTTTTTAAAATATCCAGCAATTTAAATCTCAATATCTGATTTAGGAACCCTCATTAACAAACGCTATATCACTGAATGATGGTATATTTATTTATGTTTGTTGCCGTCGCATTGTTTATCTTTACTGATGTATTGTTTAAACTTCAAAATAACGTTGAAATTTCTTCACTATGTGGACAGATGCGATGCATGTCAGTTAATCATTACACGAAATTGCAACAATGCGAATCACCTAGAATACGAAAGACTTTAAGTTAAACAAACGTCAAATTTTGGCGTTAAAAAGTAACTTCGGTACCGATTCGACACGTATTCGAAAATCAATGATAGGAAATTGGAGTACCATTCTTTTAGACGTTCGTTATTTCAAGTATCGTATTCCTCTGATGTTTCTACGTAAATTTCAAATGTATCATAATAATAATAATCAATTGGAGGAATTAAACTTACCTAAAATCAAACCCATGACTTCAGTGTATACAGCAAGCTTAAATTTAAATGCGTAGTTGCCAAGTAATTCTTTAAATTTTGATTTGTAAAAGAATCAAAAGTTTTTGAGTTATAAGCGGTTTTCTCATTCTCCCATATAACTCCATACTATAGCATTTATATAAAAATACTGAAGCAGGCTATTATTATATTACGAATAATCGCTAAGTAGGTAATTTAAGTATACATTAATTTTTTACTAGTTAATATGGTCCAATTTAACTCCTACAAAGCAGCCTAAATAAGTGACAGGTCAGTTGTGTCCCGGACATTTGCGTCCCGGCTATTTGCGTCCCGGACATTTGCGTCCCCCGGACATTTGCGTCCCTGGACATTTGCATAGCAAGTAAACTTACAATTTTAGTTACATTTCTAGCATTTAAAACATTACAAATTCTTTCCAGGTCGAATTCTCTGTATGGTAAAAGCCTAAGAGTCTATCTACCTCGTACTACTATCGAAAGACAAGTTTCTCGATATGATGAGTTCGGTGAAAAATATGGATCATAGCGATTTTTTGCCAAATTTAAAAATATTTTAATAATAATGTATATTTAATTAAAAAAACTAATTTATGAAAAGGAAATCACATTATGATTTCAATTGTTAAATAGTTTTTAATTAAAAATAAATTATTATTAAAATATTGTCTATTGTCTCCATGTCCAAGATGGTTCGTTCAGCATTCCTCGTGTTTTTGCTCTTTTGCCCAATAAATCAAAGGATACATATGATCGATTTTTCAGTAGATTGTTGCAGATTCGACCTCAGCTCAATCCTCTGTCATTGTTGTTAGACTTTGAAAAGGGAGCAAGCACGAGTTTCATGGAGAAATTTCCTAATGCAAAAACGGACTCATGCCTTTTCCATTTCGCAAAATCAATATTCAAAAAGATTTGTGACCTTGGGTTCATACAGCAGTATAAGGAAGATGAAGATTTCAATCTGAAGATACGTTGATTCTCTGCATTATCCCTTCTTCCAGTAGATGATGTAATTGATGGCTTTCTAGAAATGAGTGACGACGAGGATTTACCTGCTGAGTTTGTCTCCTACTTAGAAACAACGTACATGGGCCAGGAAAGGAGAAGGAGAGGAAATCGAAGAAGGCTTGCTCCTCATTTTGCCATCGAATCTTGGAATGTTCATGAATCCTCAACTTACCGAGATCTAATAACAATTAAGAGGAATGGCATAATGCCATTCAAAATTCAATCACATGCCATCATCCATTTATCTGGAAATTGATTAACGCATTGAAGAAAGAAGAAGTTCTGGCGCAAAAGAAGAAACATGACTATGAGAGTGGTATTGAAGTGCACAATAGGTACAAATGTGTAAATAAACGCTTGTTGGCAGTAATAGAGAGATACAATAAATTTTTTAAGAGGAGTTGCTCACATTATGCATAGATTTTAGTGTTGATATATATTTAATGACAATATATTATGATGTTGTTCAATAAAACTTTTCAATTTGCTTCATTATTCTTACTTTAATCATATACGACTACATGCAACACATTTTTCCAATGGGCATTAAAATATATATAATGTTTGTTCTACGGCGAGTGGACTTAGACAAATTTCCAGGAGAGATTCTAGTTTCTTAATTAAACCATATTTTGTTGTTTTTACCGCTGTAGGACGAGATTTTATTTTTATCGTGAAAAATATGTAAAATTCATGATTTTGGTAATAGTGCCTATAGGATCTGATTATTTGACTGGGAGATATATATCTTATGTTTCATGAAATTTGTATTAGCTTTACATGAAGCAAATGAAGTAGATGTCAGTAGGATTTCATTTTGGCTCCTTTCTTATGTTTTTGAGTTTTATTATATATATATGTATATTCAATATGCATAATAAAGGTGGAGTTTTGATGGAAAAATAGCAAATACGAAGAGAAATAAAAAACTTAGGAATCGTACAGTTTCCATTTATACCAATAATTGCAACCTATGGTGCAAGTCATGTCCAGGCTACATCAAATTTTTCTTAAAGGTAGCTCAAAACATCGTTTTCTGGTAACAACTGTTCGGGACGAAATGTCCAGGGACGCAAATGCCCAGGGACGCAAATGTCCGGGGGATGCAAATGTCCGGGACGCAACTGTCCGGGACGCAACTGTCCGGGACGCAACTGTCCGGGACGCAACTGTCCGGGACGCAACTGCCCTAGTACCGCCTAAATTGTATAGCTAAATATTCTACTGAAATTATTTCTTGGGTTCAGAGGTCTAGAACCCATCGTCTCTATTAAGTATAAGGTAAATATAAGCCCAGTATCCGCAATGTTTTCGCGGAACGTATCCCCTGTGTATACTGGGGTAGTAGTGTAGTCGAAAGAAAATGTTGCTGTAGCATGACGCTTTATTTTGCTGATTAGCGGAGACATAAGTTGATAAAGCTTCTGTGTCCGTAAGATGCTTTTTTACCACTTCCCCTGCATCCTCTTTCGGCCCTTACTCTTTGGAATGATCGAACATAGCTCGTGAAAATCTAAGGTTGAGTTGCAGATATCGCATATTTAGATAGATAAATATTTAATTTAGGCACTAGCAAAGATTAAAATTGTCATCGTTGAATGGAGCGCTGAAATATCTTCGATTTGCCTTGGGACATAATAGCATTAAGCATTTTATTCAAAATCGAAATGAAGATGAATCACATGCGAAAAAGTTTTAAGAAGTTTTGTAAAATCCGTTTCCAAAGATCATGGTCCCTTAACCCTTGAGCGGCAACGCTTGTGCATTTATGCTACCACGAATACATATTTTCTCTTAGCTAATAAAAGAAGAGGCTCTGTGAGACGTCCTTCTAGGTATTCCTCGAACAGGCTGTAATTAACAAGTTAGTAGTCTGTCTGACATCTGTACGAGTAGTAGATCTCTCTACTTTCAGTTTCAGTGCCACTCGTGTAAGAAAATTTTACTTACGATGGTTTATTATACTTGCGGCTATTTGTTCTTACAAATTGTGTTATATTGCATGCAGTACATTTTTAAATGATTTGAAATCCATTTGTTGATCTGGGATGAATAGATTAATTATAAAATCGGAAGGCCATGAAATATATAGTTTCAAAACTTCTCCGGCCCTACCAGTCATGTAGGTAAAATTTAGTTAAAATGTTTCACTATTATTTTGGCTAGCGGCTAGTCTTTCTGACATCATTACGAGCTCTGTGCTCAGTTTAAGTGATATAAGTCGTATTTGGTTCAAAATTGCTCCGGCAACAATCATGTAAGTAAATTTTACTTGCAATGTTTTATTACGCTCGTGACTATTTGTGCACACAAAACTTTTTTGCTTGTGTTATGATGCTGAATAATTGTTCCTTGTAATTCATGTTATTTTCAAGTTTTCTTTCCATGTATTTTGTTGTGCAGTTTAAGTAAAATCCTTTTAAAGAATTAGTTATTTCGGTGAGATTTAGCTCGAAAGACTTCATTAGTGACTTAAGGAAAGGGAAATTTATTTGTGACTTAATATGGCTGGCCTGTCTTTATACGTTAACATATTCACATTAAATTTGCTTGGTAGCAGTTTTGATCCGCGCTGCCGCTGGTGTTAGATATTTGGCGCTGCCGCTTGAGAATTAAAGTGGTGGGTCGTTATTTAGTGAATGACTGGATAAGATTTTTACTCGGGGTATAAATGGAAATGGGGTGCTGAAAACCTCTCCAATGCAATTAAAATCTTTGACGAGAAAAATACCGACCAAAGAAGAGGATATGTTACAGTGACGAAAGTACGAGGCAAATCTGGTGAAGAAAGAGAGAAGCCGATTCGGAATACGACTTGCAAATGAGCAAGTGAGACAGAAGCGAATCGGGGGAGAGAATGAAAGGAAGAGGGAAAGATAGGAGTCGATAAAGGAATGCCCGCTACGTGTCTTAATTAGAGGTGGGAGAGACGAAATGGAATGAAGTGCAAAATGGAAGGAAAAGAGGTAGGCGTGGAGTTTCGCCGTAAGCCGAAGCAGTTTGGAGAAATGGAGAGGGAGTTGAGAGGAGAGGGTGGCGGAAAGACGCGAGCGAGAGAGAGCAATCGCTTTCCGCCTGTTTGTGATCGTCAGTTCGCTCTCGGACGTCGTCGATTTCGCCGCTCTCTTATCGCGCGCATACATACATGCGTCTTATCTTTCCCAAATCAAACCAGGGAAAAATTTTAAACTCTCATTCTCACTTACGCAACTCTCTCTCATTCTCTTACATACCTTTATATCCTTTTTTATCTCTTCGCTCGAGACGGACTGGGGTACAAAAATTTCTTTTTTCTTTCGCTTTCTCCTTTCCTTTCAAAATTAGTCCCACCACTTTCTCTCTCCTTCGCTCCTCCGTAACAGATATAATTCTACGACAATTAATAATCTCTCGGGACTTATTTCTCTCCAATACCTTTTTCGTGTTTTCTCTAAGAATACCTCAAGCAAAAAGAACGTTTCGTGTATCTGACATACACTTACTCGATTTTTCTTTTCCTCCTTACCTTCCTTCCTTTCCTCTTCTTTCTGCCTCTTTGCTTCTGTCTCTCTTTAACACCGCTAAATCATGCCTTTCGAGATTCGTCTCGACATCTTCTATTAAGAATAACGGCTTTTTCTTTCTGTATCTATAAACTTCTCGAAGGTAGTCGATCATTGGTTCCCTTACGGTAGACTTTTATCACTTTAAGAACGTTTCGGGCGGAAAATCCCAGAAAGTACACCTTTGTATACTTATTCCAATGTCCAAGTGTTTCCTCCCACCCACATACGCCCTTTTGAAACTTTGTCCTTCACAAAATTTGTTATTTAACCTTTTCTCTTCTTTTTTTATCTCTCACTCTCACTTCATTTCCTAATCCTCTTAGAGCGTGATTGTATTATGGTGGAAATCTATTGGTATCCTCCAAATCCATTCATCAATAACTTTAGAGGGAAGAAATAATAAAAACCAGCAGGCCCTACCCATTTTCACTTCTGAAAATCACTAATTAGAGAAAGAGAGACGGAGAGAGAGATTTCATATAAATTCCATTCTCTTTCTGATCCCTCGAGCAGCGGTCTTTCCCATCTCTTGGGACGGGGATGTTTGGTTTGCTCGTGTAATGAGAAGCGGATGTGAAATTGTTGGAGTTCCGTCGGCGAAGAGAGGTTTCTTTCTCGGAGCGCTTCTCTGTCTTTGCGGAGGCGGACGACACTCGAGTGTGTGAGAGAGAGGAAAGGAATTTCTTCTGAAAAGCAAGGATCTAAGAACCGCGCGGGAGGAATTGAGGTTGGTTGCGTTCTAAACCCATTTACTGTCATGTATTTCTTAAACTGTGTTGTAAGTGGCTTTTTGGATTTGTAACACTTTACTGTCTGAGAGAAAATCGAAAACTGTGAGATAATATTTCTTTATATGTATTCCTTTACCTTAACTTTAAAAGTTCCTTTGATCAGTGTCGTTCATTATCTGTAGGAAGCACTTTGACGGTAAGATTAATAATTTGTAGTGCATAAGGCTAGATATTTCGAACCTGTACTCTAAATTTGGTGCCTAATAGCATTTATTTTGGGTATTAAGTTAGGAGCACGTTTTTACATGCACAACATTTTCATTTTCCTAGTACATATAAATAAAATGTTCATTAAACCTTCGCAAAAAATTCTATTGTAGTGAAGATTTAACAATTTGGCAGTTCTCTGACTTGTAGAATAGGTAAATGAATCGACCTGCCTTCTCCTACGAGTGAGAAGGCAAACCAACTAATTAAAACAACATGCCGCATTTTTGGGATGTATGTGAATTTAATTTTATCTGTTGTTTGACCCTCAAATAGTGTTTTAACCATATCCCTCTTTATTTGGCTAAATTATCCTCTTTTCGATGAACCTCTTCCTGCCATGTTTTTTCCACTTTAGGCCAAGATTCAAGTCTGTTTTGTGAAAAATCCTCTCACTAATTGTTCATATGGGACAAACCGCTCATGACTTAAGGTAGACTTCCACTGGTGCGCGGCGCGGCAGAAAATATTCTTTCCATGTGATTAAACCAACCCGCTTCCACTAAAGCCGGAGCAACTTTTCTGCAGCGGTATGTGCAGAAAAAATATTCTTCGCTACCGTGCAAGAGTGTGCCTCAATGTGAATGGGTCTTGCACGCGTGCACTCGGTTGTTGAAGAGTTTCGTTAACATTCGGCACAAGTCGCTTGCCTCCGTCATCAGGTGACTCGTGCCGTTTCCGGGAGTCAGATTCAACAATAGTTAATAACTCATGAAATTCGGTTTGGGACATACAAAAATAAGTCTTAACCTAGCCGTTTTGTAATAAATTATTAAACAAAGTATTGAACTTCCATCTGTGTCCCTGGTCCTCCAATAATCATGCACCCAAAATGTCTTCAGTTTTCTTCACGCCGTAGCCGTTTCTCTTCTTCCTCGCATAACAGGGCAGCAATTAGTATTTCTTCATTAAGCATTTCCACAAGCAAGCGTCCGTCTTTCACGATGTCATAAAACTCACTACCTAGACAGTGCTGCGAACCTTCCTGTAGCAGAAAACGTGCCTCTGCGTGCAAGAGTGTGAATGGGTCGAAAAACCGACCGGAGGCCTTTAGTCAGATTGCGAAAGAATTTTACTGTAGTCAGTACACGGCTGGTCGCGGTCCGTCATCGACATCTGACAATTCCTTAATGTACGAAAAGATGATTACGGATGAGTTTTTTTTATAAAGTTAGGAAATTACGTAAAATACATTAATGGTTGTTGTAGAAATAGGCTGCGGAAGGAGAAATTGATGCGAGAAGGTAAATGGGAGCAGAAAGAGGTGGGAGGCCTTCTCCAAAATATGAGTTAAATGAGGAAATTGGAAAAAGATGGAGGGGAAAATGGAGATAATTGGGAAATGAATATGGGTCAGAACGGGCGAGTTTTAAAACTGAAATAACTTGTAAGGGTTTTAAGAAAAATCGCAGGCAAGAGATGGCGTGTATGTATGTAAAATGTTTTTACACGGCTTCCATAAAGAAGTAATAATTTCTGGGAACCCACATTGGAAGCTCCGTTGTCATAGAGGACTGTGAACCGAAGTTCTTCTAAAATTTACATTCTTTCTTCGTTCTTTCGTTCATTTCAATAGCCAATGTATAAGGGGAGGTCTTCGCAAAATTGAAATTAAACGCATGTTAAATACATTAATATTTAAACGACAATTTTAATCATTATTTTTCTAATAAGCGCCTACAACCGTTAATGTTTTTTATTTGATTAAGAGGCATTAGCATTGGTAAAGTTGCACTATGATCGGATGAAATTTAAACGCTGATAGGCATTACCAAAACTGAGAATGTCTTTTTTATCTTGGGAACAAATTTAAATATCCGCAGTGAGCATAAGCCATTGATGCAGCGCCAATAATAACTAATGTCATCAATCAACCCACGAATATCTTTCTCCTCCCTTCCTTTCCCACACCTCCATTTCCTCCACCTCCCTTTCCTCCACCTCCCTTTCCTCCACCTCCCTTTCCTCCACCTCCCTTTCCTCCACCTCCCTTTCCTCCACCTCCCTTTCCTCCAACTCCCTTTCCTCCACCAACCTTTCCTCCACCTCCCTTTCCCACACCTCCATTTCCTTCACCTCCGTTTCCTCCACCTCCCTTTCCTCCATTCATTCTCGTATTTCCTCTCTCACGAATCCTTCTTCCGTTACACCTCCTTCCCTTTGGGAAATCATTTCAAAAATATTATGAATTATTACGGAATTCTAAACGGCTTCTTTGCCTCCCCTACTCCTCATTTCCATTGGACCCTTGATATTTCCCCCTTGCTGCCCCGGCATGTAAACTTATTTGAAAGTTAATCCTTTTATAATCATTGTAAAGTCCGTCATCTTGAGGGAAAAATGTGATGAAAGCAAATATACGGCCCAGATGTGTCCATTATTTGTGTACGTATACAGGTACCCATGCATCTGCGACCGTTTGCCGAATTAAAAAAATACTAGGGGCCTATTTATCTTAGGTTATTATTTAATTTGCAAAATTTTTTATACACAATTTAGCAGACTTTTTTCTCGTTTCAAATTATTGCCACCTTTACAGCTTATGCCTGTCTGCATAGGATCTTTGGATCATATTATTCCTTCAATTTCATACAATTTAGTGTTACGGGGTTTTTATTTTAATGTGTTTTAATATATTTGCAAAACTTCTCTATATACATTGTTGTTTGTGACAGTTGGCTGTTGCTTAAGACCTGATATAATTTGAATTTTAAAGAATTTTTATTTCAAATTCAAATTATTTCCATGTGTAATGCAAGGTTCAGGCATAATAATAGCTACTTTGGCTAAGGTTTAGTCTTGCGATTTATTTATTGTCATGGCATAATTGTCTGTGATGCATGTTAAAAGGAATTGCTTGATTATTATTTGACATATCAATTTTTATACGCGAAAGAAAGGGAATGATTTCGGCCAAAAAACCAGTAATGACTTCCAATAATTAATTTCATTATTAATCACATTTGATTAATCACTCATTCTCTCTCACATTTTCCAATCATAGCCCGCACTACCTGCCTATTATTTACGTTAAATAATCGTACATTCGGTTCTCGAGTTAAATCATAATGTTGAATTCTGATTTTAATTCTTACCGATAAGTGAAGCTTCAATGAGTAAACTGTTAAACGAACCAAATATAAAAGTTTATTCACTAACATTACTATACTGTTATTAGTAACCATATAAACTCTGTAAACAAAAAGTTACAATTTTGTGTATTATAATAAAGACTTGTGGCCTGTTGCAGCAATTGCTGTAATTTGAGCAACAGAGAAATTGATTATTGTTTATCGTATGTTTTATTAAAGAAAGTTGCGAGTTTATTAAATGTTTTTACAGAAAGTTGCTAATTAGGTAAGCATAGGCTATACGATTCGTAGGAATCTGTACAAAATGAGGAATTGAAAAGGTAACAGAAGGTGGGAAGCAATGGCAATTAATAAAAAACCTCATTGTACACAACGTTCTTAATGTAGACCGAGTCCGTTTCCTATTTTACCTTGGTGGCTTGTTTCGGGATTTGCAATTTTACATCGGCGGCTGCCTTTGCCCGACTGAATGCCACTCACAGCTGCCCGTGGCTAAATACGCATTTCAAAAGGAAAATCCCAATCTTTTCAAATGTTTGCTCTTGTGCCTGGTTAATTGTCATGGTGAAAGACAACCTGATAGGAAATTGAGGCCGAATCAGGCGGAAGGGCATAATGGCATCCGTTGAAATCTATTTGATTCTGGGCCGGAATATTGCCTGACTTTTACCCGGACCGGTGATTAGTTCCAACATAAGCGCTCGGTCCATCATTCCCCGCACAATCATTCGGACACCATTCACCTGATCTTTATGAAAAACTTTTTATTTGGCATAATAAGATTTTTTAATGACACCTTGCTCGGCTTTATAGCTTGAAGTCGAGGGTTCAAAACTTCTGAACTTGAGAGAGTTTTGGGGCTTTTTCCGTTGAACCTCGAATAATCGCTTTATTTTCCACCGTTAGGACTATATAAGCTTCTAGAAGCAACGGCGGGTGCTATTTTCTTCTTACCAAAGTCGAAAATTTTAAACTATAGAAAGTTATAGAGCTTATTAAGGTGAACCTTGAAGAATTGATTTATTTTTACCTCCGTTACGGCTATAAAAGCTTTAAGAAAACACTTTTCTCAGCTCTCTAGCTGTACCACAGCTCCTGGAATTTTAAACCAATGGAGGGTGCTATTTTCTTCCAACCAAATTCGAAAATTCTAAAATTTCGAGAGCTGTTGGGCTTTTTCCGTTAAACTTTGAAGATCTGCTTTATTTTTTCCACCTTTATGACTATATATGCTTTCAGAACACACTTTTTTCAACTCTCAAGCTCAACTACAGCCCCCGGAATTATGAAGCAACGGAGGGTGCTATTCTCTTCCTACAAAATTCGAAAATTCTAAATTTCGAGAGCTCTTGGGATTTTTTCGTTGAACTTTGAAAAATTGCTTTATTTTTACGGCAGTAACCACTATGTAGGCTTTCTGAAGACACTTTTCCCAACTGTTAAGCTCAACCACAGTTCCCGGAAATTTGAAGCAACGGAGGGTCCGTTTTTACAAAATTTCTAAAAATTCTGAACTTTCGAGAGCTTTATGTTATTTATATTTTAAATCATTCTTTCACGTTGTTGTGCGAGTCGAGTTTATGCTTGCTGTGGTTATTCAAGTTCTCGAAAGTTGGCCATTCTTATTCTATTTGCTTTGCGTAGATTTTGCCTCTCATTTTCTTCAGCTCTAGATTTTGCTCTTTTTTGTTTGATTGTGATGCATTAAAAAGTGTTTCTTTTTGGTGACATTGTAGCTGTAAATTAGAATAAACTGTAGTAAAAGTTTAGAAAAACGTAATTGGAAATCGAACTTTTTTAACATTAATTTCTTATTTTTACTATATTTGATTATAAAATATTCCAATGTAACTAACTGAAAGTGAAATTGATCACAAAATATTTTTAAAAGTTTGAATTAAATTGAGCTTGTAGAATAATTTTTAGTTCACTTACTCACCTTTGCTAATCCTAAAAATATGAAATTATTGAAATATTCCACTTAAATTTGCAATTATAATCTCCTTTGATTCATTCGAATGACACAATGCATCTAATTCCCTATAATCTTCAGCATTTATAATTTCCTTTGTTTTTACTTTCTCAAATACGTACCTAGTATCGTGAAAAAATTCGAGATTTTGATGGAAATACACGTTTTAGGTATCCCTGAGTCCATAAAATTGGTTATCTCCATGCCGTCTATCTGTCGGTCTATTCGCAGTTCTAGGACCCAAACGTGTATATAAAATCGAATTATATGTAGTATTTATTTAATATATCATCTTTTGTAGAAAATGAAAATGTTATTGCACAAAAATAAAGTGTAGTTTATTCTTGGTGATTTTTAGAAAAATTTGATTTACTCAAAAATGGCTCAAATAATTTGATTAAAATCAATCCAATTGTAGAGCCTGATGTCACAAATAATATTTCGTAAACCATATGTCTTTATTCTAGGATATTTTGAAACAAAATTCGATTTACTCAAAAATGGCTCAAATAATTTAATTAAAATCAATCCAATTGTAGAGCCTGATGTCACAAATAATATTTCGTAAACCATATGTCTTTATTCTAGGATATTTTGAAACAAAATTCGATTTACTCAAAAATGGCTAAAAGGATTTTGATTAAAATCCCTCCAATCGTACAGCCTGATGTCTAAAATTCCGTGCTTTTCTGTTACGCCACGCTCTTGACAATTCATTAAATTAAGATGTAATTAAGAATTGTACCAATTTTGGGGAGACCGCGCAAGTCTTTCGGAAGGGACGTTAAGCTCTTCATAAAGTGTAGGCTAATGCCGCCACCAGGTTTCCTTCCCTTGTGTGTGTGTCTATAATAATCCAAGAGGTTTATTAGCCAGAAACACAAACAAGTACCCTATTGGGTACTACTTATAATTTGGGCGTGCATGATAATGCGCACAAACCAATTTTCGGAAATATTTATGGAGATTTTGTATTCTGTCATGGCAACAAAAACCAACCTGCTTCATTAACAATTTTTCAACAACAATTACATTAAAGAACAACGTAATATTTATCGTTTTGTAAATATTCCTACGCAATTGACATAGTTTCGCTGGGTTTCAGTTTTTATACCTACCTACACCCACTCGTATCTTTTTTGTCGAAATTTCGAAGTTTCGAACTACCTCATAGAAACCAATTTAATTTGCATATTTTTTTCATCACAAAAGCTCTTTTTATCTGATACACCATGGTTCATTGTCAACAGCATTCCATAAGTGCATCGGTATACAAACAGGCAGTTTGGTCGAGTTAGGTACATGGTATATTTAATGTTTCTCACAATTTCCAAAATTTATTTATACCAAATATCGGTTATCGATTGATGTATATAGGTTATATTAACTGTGTATTATGCTTCATTAGTTATTTATGAATATTTTATTCTCATACAGGTGTTCTATGAACTTGTTTATGACCATCCGTCCAAATTATGGTGACCGGATACGAAAGTTGCGAGTTTCGCACTTTGCTTCCGCTCTACTAATAAGATCGATCATGACCTCAATTTGTTTGTAATTTTGATTTCGTTGATTAATCAACTTTTTCTTGAAAAAAATTTCAGAAGCACGTAATTTTACTTACAGTTGCTTCGGTAAAATAGTCAATTCAAAAGCGGCACTGGCTACTAGTCCTGCCATAACATTTTGTCTATAAAACAAATTTTGAAAGAATGGCAGTAAATAACTAAGTCCTTCGTAATTATATGAACAAAATAAAAACAAATGAATTTATAAATTGCGATGGTTGAAGTGTATAAGTTGATGTATTGGGATAGTCAAGAAGTTCATGAGTTTTCAAATAAATGGCAGTATGGTCTTGTTATCAAGTAATTAATGTAATAGATGCCAAATCAAACTTTCATTAGATATATAACATCGTGAGCAACACATCACAATGAGTTTAGTTTTGGCATGGAAGATGACTCATGCTGTGGACGCCTTTCCGATGTTGATGGCCGTTGAATTCGGTATTTAATTGAAAACAATCCAAGGTAGACATCAAATGAGGTTGCAGAGACAATGGGATTGTTTGAATCGATTTTGCTTAAACATCTGAAGGATACGAGTATGGTCAGTAAGTGCGATGTTTCGGTCCCACATCTTCTCACGAAGAAGTATTTAATGGACCGTATTTTTTCATGTGTTTCCTTAGCCATTCATGTGAAATGAAGGCATTTTTGGAAAGGCTCGTGACGGGAAATGGAAAATGTGTACTTGACAGCAATGGGAGAGAAAACGACTGTGATCACTGCAGTGGCGACCTTAGAAATGAGTAAATGGGGCGACTGGCCTAGGCCCTGCGCGTTATTATTATGGGAAAAGTTTTATCAAGGAATTGGCTCAAACTCTAAGTGTTTTTAAGTACACAAACGTCACGGTTCATTGAAGATCCATGGGAAGAACAATTTTAAATTTAAATCGTAAATGCCCGACTTGATTATAGTCTCCAAGTGACTTTCTTGCCCAGGGTCTCAAGGACTATGTGGCCACTGCTGTTCACTATGAGGAGAGGCCTCCTTCCGATCTTGCAAAGCCAGCATTGCACCTAAGAAAGGCGATGCTTTGCAGTTGGTGGCATTTCAAGGGAATTCTCTACGAGGGGCTTCTCGTCAATGCAGAGAAGTATTGTATCCAACTCGAGAAATTGATGCAAACAATTGTCCAGAAACGTCCAGCTCTGGCGAATTGGAAAGGAGTAATTTTCCAGCATTACAGCTTGCAACCGTATTTGTCGATAAACACCCAGCAAAAATTAAGGGAGTTGAAATGGGATGCGTTCATTCACCCTCCTTATTCTCCTGACGGTGCACCACCAGACTATTATTTGTTCAGATCTCTCCAAAATTCCCTCATTGGCAAACTTCCAACTGTTTAAGGATGTCTAAAAATAAATAAAAGAATTTTTCACATATTTCACGCATGAATTTTAAACATTTTTTTATAATTGGAAAATACGCACGAATATTTTGGCCGACCCAATATTTTGTTATTTGCTTATATAAAATGCAATCAAAATATTTCAAATGCACAAAGTTTTCTATTATTTATTTATTTGCATTTCCGAGGGAAAAAAACGATAATTTCATATAGTTTAAAATTGGCTTCTCGTCAGCCAATCAGATTCATCATTTTGCGTTACAAATACTCGTATTTTTGTTAGCGTACCGACGCCTTAATTTACCCAAGAGGTCACTGAGGCAGCATTTTTCTTTTTGGTATCGTTTTCTCACAAACCTTGCCTTTTTTCCATCCACGCATGCATATTTACATGTTTTTCCGAAATTGTCTTTTTAACTTAGAAAAAATCTCAACAATCCTAAATATCGAAAAGATAGAATTTTCACCATTTTTGTCAACACTTCATGTTGCTGACTTGTTGCCTAAGCCCCTTACCAAATTGACAAATTCTTCACCTCATACATGCCAAATCTCTCAAAGTTATCCGTAACTTCTCACATGCCTTTCGTCGACGCTTCATCCACCACACTCCTTCTCACGCGCTATTCTAGTTACAATCCGCAGGATATTAAACCAGTGAGGATTTTATTGAGACGTACTGAGACTTAGAGATTAATAGGATTAATGGAAGAGAAAGTGGTAGAAGAGCCGAGAGGCCTGAAAAAATAAATGTACGAATGGGAAAGTATTAAGGAATAATAATTGGTGGGGACTAGGGTCGTTGGGGGATATTCTGCTCATTTCAACTTCGATATACATGTAGTATGCAGATACTACGAAATAATGAAGAAATACCTTTATCCGAAAAACAGCGTAACTATTTAAATTTCGAGTACAATCGTGTAACTTCACACTTCTGAAATTAGAAAATATTTATGTACTGTGTTGTTCAAAATGGAAAAAACGGCGAAAATATTCCGTTCACTTAATATATATGGAATAAAATTACAACATGGGTGGAATAGTTACGCGAGCGGAATACCCTCAACCTACCCTAGGTGGGGATATGGGAGTAGTTATGGAGAAGTAGAGAATGGCTAGGATAGATGTAAGGAATATATAACACAGGATAAGTGCGAGGAATTGGAAGAGAATTAAGATGAGAAATGAAAATAGGAAATGATACTGGAGAGTATGGGAGGGAAGCAAAAAAATAGTACAGATAATAGAGTGCTAAAAGGAAAGAGCGAGAAAAGTAAGATTGATAAGAGCGGGTTAGATAGAGGTTGGGGTGGCTTTTTCCACTTCACTGGGAGTTATTTACACTTCCTTCATCGAAACCACTCACTCTTGCAATATCAACTTCGCTTCCTTCCTTCCTTTTTCAAATATCGCCTTGTCTCCCTTTTTGTTACACCACGATGCCACACACCCCTTTCACTCTTGCCAAATTCTTTCTTCCCCTACACCTGGGGTGGCCAACCAGCGTCTACTCAAATCGTTGAACAAGCAATAGATATTATCCTGTAGTTAATTTGTGACCATAACGTAAGCGTGCTTAAAGAGGTGATATTATGGAACTAAACGCCAAGGAATAATTGTATTGTATGTGCTCTACCAAACTATGTTTTTAATATTCACACACATTATACATTATTATATTACAGTGGCTGCTTGGCAACGTACATTGGCGAATTCTTGCTCTTTCTTAGGTTCTAACTGACCACCCATGCCCGGTAAACATTATTATATTACAGTGGCTGCTTGGCAATGTACATTTGCGAATTCTTGCTCTTTCTTGGGTTCTAACTGTCCACCCGTGCCCGATAAATTTTTCCTAGAGCACTCAAATTTTAAAACTTTCAATTCCTGTCTTTTTATTTGCCTAGTACACGCTACTCAGAGTTCTCTAACTAGTCTTCCAATCTTCGCGATGAGATTTCTGAGTGATAGATTAACGAAGCTGAAATTCAAAGAAATCCTTATCTTGACATTCGTCGCTCCTAGCTGTATTTATTTAAAACTTTCCGAGTAAAAAATTGAAAATAAAATAACATTCCGGTGGATTTACTTTATTCAACTTACGAGGCTCAAAGTGTGTCATTGATTTTATTTTGTTTTTATATCATCAGCAAGATTAGGGGAGCTCAAGACGTCGATCGATGAGTTATTTTACGTAGATCTCTGAACTATTTGCGGTGGTTTACGGCAGCGATTATATTATATTATATCACAATATTTGTATATTTAAGATACTTCTGTATAAGGAGCAGTGCTGGCTCAGACGGAAAACGACGGTAGCACTGCGCTATCAGGTTCGAATTAAGTGGAAGGTTCTGTCTCTCAAGAATATATATATTATTTTAATCAAACAACGCGTGTAGCTTTGGGTTTATTATGGTTTTGTTATGGTCCTCACATTTATTGGTGACACGTTCTTGTTCTTGTCTGGCTCCATGACCAGTATTGTAATTCATTCTATGCATCAATCCAAAGTGAAAAACAAACAGCATTTTCTTCTACTAAGTAATATGCAATAAATTTTATTAAATAATTTATATTATTTATAATATATTAGGTCCACAATTTTACATTAAAATGTCTTTATAGGTGTATAGTTACTTTTTGATAATTTATTCCTTGCAGATCTCGTTAAGAAAAGACGTTCGAGCACCCTTGGGCTAGATGATGTATTTTCAAAAGAAAAGTTATCTGGCTCTAGTAAATTATTTAACATCATTCATCATGATTAAAATCAGTGCGCAGGGCTGAAGACTTGAGGATTCAAATACTTCCTTTAGTGGTGACAGAAGTTTTATAAAAATGTTATCATCAGCTGCGACTGAGGAAAGAACATCTTTTTATCTTGCCCAATGGTCGGAGACATGGGTGAATTACGTTCTCTGCAGGCTGACTAAAACAGGGCGCTTTCAGCCTTAGACGTTTTGTTTTAGTAATACTATAAGTAGAATAAGGGATATGAAACCTTTCAAAGATGCCTCATTCATGTATTTCATGAAAAATATAGTCTGGAAGACTTCAGAGGAGAAAAAGAAGATCGGGGTATAGTTTTTTAGCTGGGTTGAATATAGTAATGGAAATATTACTTCAGTACAACTCCGGGTCATTAGAAGTACCGGAAAAGTGGCGATGAGAGCAATTAAATTTATTTTATAGCATGCCGTTTTAATGGTTTATTGACTGTAAAAATGATTCTAAAGATAAATGTTAAATGTATTCTTGTAGGCTAAATATTGCCATTCCCCGCTACGCGTCGTCTATATTATATGCGTAGTTTATCTTGGAGTTTTAGAAATTGACAATTGTCTCTTTTGCAATTTTATTTAAGCATGGATTAATCTCTGTTAATTTCCCAAACGAGAACCACTGAAACTTCATGAAGTAGCTATCGCAACGTACAGCACACCAATTTTTCGTCTTTTTTTTCTTCAAACTGATCATTTTTGCATTGCATTCTCTGAAAAGGGGAGGGTTGCGAGACACGGTGAAACAATACTATAGTAAATAAACAAAAACTTCTTCACCGTAAAAAGGAAGATAATACTCACACTCACATTGCAGGTTGCTGGTAAACACCGTCGCAGGACCTAAGCCAAAAGGAGACGCACACGCAGAAACATACAAAATCCACTCACACAGTAAACTCGAACCAAAAATTAAAACTAGACACCGATGTTTCGACAGCTAAGCTGTCATCTTCAGTAGTGTGGGACGTAGGAGGGAGAAGGGGGTATATATACAACGGGTGACCGTTGGGGAGAGGAGGAAAAAAGTGAAAGGATTTGGAACGATTAACTGAGCAACTGAAAAAAGGGGGAATGGGGGATGGGACCTAAGTCTTCGTTCATAACCGTGTTTTTGTTTTTATGTATGTAGATGCTTTCGTGTGCATCAAGTTTATTGTATTGGTCGATTGATTTGAGTAAGGATAGGTTTTCTGTGGTGATAGGATTGTGAGTGTCAAAAACATGAGTTGCAATGCTTGATTTATTTATTCTGTTGTTTTCGTAGTGTGCTATGTGTTCTTTAAACCATGTTTCCAGTTTGCGTCTAGATTTTCCTATGAAAATTTTGTCACACAAACTGCAATTGACTTGGTCAATGTCTGATTTGTGGCTATTGGGAATTTTATCTTTCGGGTTTCTCAGTAGGTTGGATAGTTTATTTGCGTTGACAAAAACAGGTTGAAGATCAAATTTTGAAAGCATACGTAGGAGGTTATTTGTTAGTTCCGGTGCATATGGTAGTTTTATGTATTTTGTTGTACTGAAGATGACAGCATAGCAGACGAAACATCGGTGTCTAGTTTTAATTTTTGGTTAGAGCCTACTCTGTGAGTGGATTTTGTATGTTTCTGCGTGTGCGTCTCCTTTTGACTTAGGTCCTGCAACGGTGTTCACCAGCAACCTGCAGCGTGAGTGTATCCTCTTCCTTTTTACGGTGAAGAAGTTTTTGTTTATTTACTATTGCATTCTCTGTCAAACGAAGAGTTCCTCTTTATGGGAATGTTGGATATTTGGTCCCAACCTGTATGTAAATTTCGAAAAAAGAATTTTACATCTACATGTTACCCTGATATTCACCTAATTGGTGGGTGGCAGGGGGTGCAATGCACCATAACCTACCTAAAGATTGTCTATCGCAGGTTGAAATTTTCTATTGTGATCTCGTATTGTCCTCGGAAAGAACGAACCTAGATAACGCTCCGTCCTACAATCGATCGCTCGTATCTTATCGTCACGGTCGTTCCTACCTATATACGTTGGTGCTTCAATTATTCCTGCAACCTCGTATTTTGGACATTCCGATCTATATATCTCCAGAAGCCGCAATCTTGAGTTCAATCCACGATCCTCCAGTGGCACCAAGTTCACATCCCTCAATAATGAGGTGACGCTTTCCTTATGTTCGCACTTTTGTTTGACAAATCTGGCTGCTATGCGCTGAACTCTATCTAATTGAATTATATGTCCCTTCTCGTACGGATCCCATATGCATGAGGCGCATTCCACCTGTGGTCTAACCAGTGATAAGTAACATGTTTCACGTACTTTTTCTGTAGTGTTCCGTACTATTCTACTTATGGAAGCCAGTTTCTTGTTGGCCGCGCCTATAACTCGACGAATGTGCATGTCCCATGAAAGACCTCGAGAAATGGTTACTCCTCAATATTTTACATACTCGGCTGCTTGAATATTTATTCCATCTATTTTCTACTCGAAACCTACTTCTATGTTCTTACTTTTCCAGAAAGTAACTGCGGCACATTTAGTGTAATTAGTTTCAATTTGCCGTTCTTTGCACCACGTTGAAATGTCTCTTAAGTCTTCACGCAGCGACTGATGGTCCTGGTTTTTTATTTCTTCATATAGAACGGTATCATCGGCAAAAAGTGTAATTTTACTACGAACTACCGAGCAGATTTCATTCACATAGATTAAGAAAAGTACAGGGCCCAATACATTTCCCTGAGGAACACCCGACGCAACTTTAACGGGGGACGAGTATTTCCCATCGATGATAACTATCTGTTCTCTATTCGAAATCACTCTACCAACTGACAACTTTCGGATTGATACCATACTGTCCTAACTTTGCAATTAATTTCTTATGAGATACTTTATCAAACTCGTTTCTGAAGTCAATGAATATGGCATCGATCTGAGTATTTTTCTATCCGCATCGCAACAAATCATCCACGAATAAGCTGAGCTGCGTTTCGCATGATCTACCTCTCCGGAATCCGTGCTGGCATCCGCGCAGCAATGAGTGACCATCTAAATAGCGCATTACAGAACTAAAGATTATGTATTCAAGTATCTTGCACAATAATGAAGTTAGGGAAATTGGCCTATAATTTTCGGGGTACTCTTTGTCGCCGCCCTTATGGATGGGCGTAACGTATGCCATCTTCCAATCTTTAGGAACTACACTTTTCACAATGGATTTCTCGAATATAATTTTTAAATACGGCGCGATTTCATAAGCTAACTCTTTCAATACTCGCGAGGGTATTTCCTCAGGCCCAGGAGATTTACTTGGTTAAACTGAATGAAGTTGGAGCGCAATACCATTTTCGGAAAATATCAAATCTTCCATCGAGTCGCCCTGATGCATAGGAATTGTGGTTTCACATTCATCGTAATTTTAGATGTAGTTGAAGACATAACTTTGTTTCAGGTGCTGCGAAAAAGGTATTTTGCATTTCCACTGATGTATTCCATTTCTGAGTAACGCGATGCGAATATGCAAATACGTTGCATTTGGAATTTTGGATTGGCTGTGAAGAGCTTCCATATTAACTTTTATTTTGTGAATTTCGTTGGAAATAATCGCTAAGGGAATTCTTTACTTCTTTCTCTGTGACTTTATGTCCGTGAAAGTCCGTATCTCTGGTTACATTTATATTAAATTAAAAGACAATTTCGAGGCTTGTTACTCGAAAAGTGTATCCGATGGATTTTAATTAATTTTAGGTACCATCCGTGAGGACCTTCATTCACTTTTTTTCCTTATATTTTTATAAATGAGCCTCTTAATGGCCTCTTTTAATTGAATTTTTAAAATATTTCTACTTTCCCGTGATTGACTTATATTATGTCGATTCCTTTGATTTTCATACTAATGTCAACTTATCGGTGAAAATAGACTATTATATCGTAATAGCAAATATATATCCATACTGAATGATTCAAATAATTCGCTCAACGTTTCGTCTTTAGACCGAGACACTTAAATGAAATTTTTATATCAAAAGGTAATTTTACCTTATCTGCAGGGAGAAGGTGTCCTCAAAGACACGCGCTGTTGTGTCATTTGTTAATTAGATTCAGTTATCTCCCGTGGATAGTGTAGGTCTCAATAAAATTCCTCTATGGGAAAAGTTCTCAATCTGTCGTGCAAAGATTCCTTTCGAATTTTAAAATGATGCTCTTCAATTTTTTCAATTGTAATTATATATGTATATTTTAGGCCCGTTTCGTTTCTAACCTAACCTCTTATTAGCTTCGTTCTGTCCGTTCGTTCGTACGCATGTTCCTTCTCTGGATCTACCGCATTGATTTCCATAAAATTTGGTATTTAGAACGTATGGCTAATGACTAAGAAAATGGCATAAATGGTTTACTTAACCATGAGTGCCACTTTTCTAGAAACAAAAAACAAACTTATCTTCATATCTCGTAAAATGTTAATCATACCGAAAAGGTTTTATTTTAAAATTTGTAAAACTAATCATATTAAATATTTTTGTTCGATACGTTTTATCTTAGGACTAGCCGTTATCAAGAAAATCAATCAAGATTGTCCTCATCCGCTTTGAACTTATCCGCTTGCATGGAAACCAATTTTTTGTTGACGAAAGCAATCTTCGTTGTAATTGAAGTAAATTAGATCCACTATAGATAAAATATACGATTAATTTCCTTACGTGTGATTGCAGCATTTTATAAGCGGAAAGGAATAGATTATTTACGACGAAATATTACAACTACTTAACTCAAGCGAACTATGTTTAAAATGGTTTTCGATTGTTCAACTGATTATAAAATAGATTGGTGTATAAAAATTTAATATCTCACTGGCATTAAATAATAATATCTTATAAGCTTTTGCAATCTTATGTAGAGAAAAGATCCCACTTTATGCCTCAAACATTCTCTTGTTTTTATAGATTTTGACAATCAGCCTCCATTTCCTTTACTCTGTCTGCATTCTTGTAAGAAAATAATAAAAAAACGCACAATATCCTCTTTTTCATTGTCCACAACCCATGCGTCTGCCTCTCGGTTTGCTCTTGTTCGTTAATCATGTCTTCTTGCTCATCCTTCAAACTTTCCAGCTATTTAACTTTTTGTGTTTATCTGTTCAACTGTCAACCTGTCTCTCCCTTTAAGTTTGTTTTCCAATCTGGCAGTTTTTACAATTGACTTTTTCTCACCTTTGTTTTAGCACCAATTTTTAATGTTACTGTTTTGGAGTGATTAAATACGCATACAGTTTTAGACAATAAACTGTTAACATTTTAATCTACGATTAAAAACAAACGAAAAAGCACTGGTTTAATTTCACCATTCCGAAAAAGTTGAGAGATTATCCAAGCACAGAGGTTAATGCTCGAATGCCAAAATTGGATAAATCAGGATAAATGAAAGGTCCAAAGAAGAGATATAGTTGAGTGATTTTTATAGTGAAAGAATGGAGCAAGAGGGTGTAGGTATGAAAGGCACTAGAAAATTGGGCACGAACACAAAATGGATTGATTTTTGGTGGGCGCATCTTTATCTACCTCTTTTTTTCATTTCGGGGGCGTTGACGTTGACTGAACCCTGTTTACCTTCCTTGACGCAGCTCTTTCGTTATTTACATCTCCTAAAGGGATCCCTCGGATGTTCTCATTAGTCACTGTCCTCGTCTACTTTACATCTGGCTCATATGCCATCCGAGGCCATTTGGTGAGACGCAAAGCTTCTAAGTAATAGTGGGAAGAATTTGGTGCTGTTCAGTGAGACGGAAAGAATGGAGTGCGAAGTCTGCGCGAAAGAGAAAAAATTACGGATTTTTGCTGTTTGTTACCCA
Organism: Tanypteryx hageni; assembly: GCA_028673005.1. NCBI lineage: Eukaryota > Metazoa > Arthropoda > Insecta > Odonata > Petaluridae > Tanypteryx > Tanypteryx hageni. The sequence goes on along the minus strand of CM054112.1, from coordinate 183,360,414 downwards.
TCAATGGTGATTTGGAGTTCTCGTTATTCGATGATTATTATCCGGAGTCATTAGTCAAAACTGTCTCCTAGTGCTAGGGAAGGTGAACTCGCAAATGGATCTGATGAGATTATTCCCTTCAGCATGGATTATATTATGCTAACAATAACATTTTAACCTGAAAAGTATTTATATGCTATACACAAGGTAAAAGTGTACCTTCGTTCACACAGGTCTTTTTAGGATGATCGATTGCCAAAGTTTGTGTATTATAATATTTTCTATGTTAATACGTTAGAGTTTCGTTATAGATGTGAAGGTGAGTTGATCAGGCGGATAGTTTCTAGGTTTTAATTGTGCAATTACATCATTTTACTGGAGAACTGAGAAACGTAATTAGCGTGATTAAATTAATAATTTAGGAATTGTGAAAAGATAAACATTATCATCGCTAGTATCCTGGCCATAGAAAGGTCTATTAATAAAATCGGGTTTTCCACATCGTTCTATTTTTCACCTCTTCATTTCTTGATAACTTACTTTTCTATTCGTGTAGGCAACTAGGTGAATAGTTTTTCTTCCTCTTCAGTATTATTCAAATTTATTTTGACTGCAAGATTTTCCAAATTCATTTAACCTTCCTCTTTACTTTTAACTTTATTGTAATTTTCTCTCCTCTCTCCGTACATTTCATATCCGCATTCGGCTCCACGTCTATTTTTCTAAATACGTGTACTTTACCTATATAAGTTTTCCTAGAAATTGTTTTCATCTCTTTCTCATTGTACACAAAAGATGTGACAGCCTAGCAAAAAACCCTTTGGAATAGGAATAAACAAAATTAATTCTCAAAATACATATAATTAGGTAGTGATTATAAATGTAAGTAACAGATCTGGCGCGTTAACGTTAAACTACCCTCCTACCAAGCGTTTGATAATTTATTGAGGGTGTTATGCTTAATTTATCTTTATATGTTCTTGGGACCTTCTATTGTTTAATCTATGATTTAATCTATGACCGAAATGTGTGGATTTATTATGCCTCGTTCGTTGTCGTTCAAACAAAAGTCAGCTAAGACAAAAAGCGCAAGAAGAATGGCTATGTTATATCTTAATTACATCTGCAGTAGAAATGAATTCCAGTATAGGAACACGCACCTCCTAAAACCAATGAAAAGTTCGTGATGGAATCTGGGACTGTTCGATAATTCTTTATTCTGTGATGAAAGGTCTTGTTCAGAATACTTGAGGAAAGAAATGAGGGGGAAGATGGGTTGAAAAGGAAAGCTAAAAGGATGAAGAGTTATAGAAGTAAAGAAGATGCTTGGGGTAGGAACTAAAAACTTTTCCCAGCATCCCTCAAACTTTGTCATTAAAGAAATTACTTCATCAAAAAGGGTGTCATTGAATTCGTAACCGAAAATGGCAAGGGATAAAATGTGTATTCTTCAGTACCACAGGTGTGAAGCTACGTTGTTGCCACTTACCGTCGATACAAAAGTTATCGCGCGTCCTTTCTGAAAGGCGTGTGCGCCTGAGAGAATGCCAGGCGAGCATAATTCTATCGTAGGCACTAAAGGAATAATTTGATTTACTAGACGGAAGGAACAGGTAAAAAGTTTATCGAGAAAGTAAAAGAACTAAGTTACTATCACATAAATAGCGTTTTCAGTCAAACAGGTTTCGTTGTTGGTTAATTTTTAGTAAATATATTTAATTTTTATGCGTGAAATTGATTGCGTTTAACATTTAACTGGTGTAACTATTTTTCAAAATAATACTGACGTAGCAGGATCGCATCAAATATAATGTTCTAAATAGATTAAAAGCAATACGTCCGCGGAATAAATTTATTTAAACTGATCTCGGACCAATATTATTCTGAATTAAGTAAGGTATCGAAAAGAATGATTCTATTTTCGTGTATTTCTCATTTCTTAATTTACTTCTGCCAGTCTTCATCTTACCATTTTGTCCATCTTTCTTGAATATATTCTTCATCCTGTACACCTATGGACATTCTGAGGCGTACTTGTTTATAGACTGTTTTTAACGCGCAGATTCATAATTCCTCGATTTCTTTTAAATGTGGAGAGAACAATTGAGAGATGCACTTTACGTTTTAAATTTGTGCTATTACTGCAATACTAAATAGAACATATTTATCACAAATGAAGGAATATAACATGGGTCAACCAAAATGTACGATAGCTCGTGATTTGCTAATAGTGATCCATTCTCTTAACTGCGATAGATTCGCTAATTGCCGATAAATCCGATTGCCTTTCTAACTACAAGTATTCGCCTACGCATACGCTAAAGCAAATATTTAATATTCCGTCGCATTAGCTCTCCAATATGATAATGGAATGGCAGCCCTCTAAGTGTAATAACTTAATTTTCTTTTTTTGGTGGATACATTTGATCCTATTCGCTCGTTGGTGGGATTTCGTGATTCATACGAATCAACCTGGGAATTAAAAATTATGTCATGCATGTAATTTTGTGATAAAATTTAAAAAATAAATAGCTTTGGGAAAATAGTGATTGCATTCCATCCGAGTGAGAATATTTTTTGCTCTGGTGTCCACGATTAATTGCAGAGTGTTCTAATGGAATCAAGGTCCGGTTGGATCAAACTTAATTTGAAGAATTTATTGATTTTACAAATACAGCTTCTTTCTTAATTGGATTTTTACCTTTCCTTTTGGTAGCTAGTACTCATGGCCATATTATAACTTCAAACATAAGTTTTCAACAGTATTGCCGTCGTAACTAAAAAGTTGATATAAATATTTTATACATCTCTACCAGCTAATGTTTGTTATTCTTATGCTAACATCAAAATTGCAATCAGTGATGAGCGATAGGAATGATTTTCAAAAGTGTATTTAAGGGTAAATACTTGAGATAAATTTCTTTTTTATGTCCGCCCTGATAGTAATGAATATTGTTACTTGTTGTTATTGGACAAGTAGAGTACAGTAAATCCTTATCCAACGCTGGTTTCCGCTACGCGGATTTGATTATACGCGGTGAAATAAATGCGAGGTAGATTTAATCAACATACATAAAATTTTACTATACGCAGTCCTGAAGTGTGCCCGCTCCACATTTTCCCTGTGTCACGTAAGAATGCTCGTAGCCTCTGAGAACACATGATTTTGTTCCGTAAGGTGTTGAATTTGTGCAGCGCGATTTTGCTTAACGCGGCCTTTTCTAAGAACGTAACTCCCCACATTGCACAAGGAACTACTGCATTATCTTTGGTTTTTTAATAGTCAGCAACGTCGTCTTTGCACTTCTACTTCCGAGAAAATCGTTTTTGTGTTATAAGATTTACTTTAATAAACAGTTTCACTACTATTAACATTTAAAATATTAATTGTCTCCAAATTGAAAGTGGGAAAAATTATTTGATATCACTTCACCTGGAGACAAGTGGAACCTCAAAATCGCTGGTATTTACCTTTTTAGTTGTTTGAAGCTGCTTATACTTGATTTTTTATTCAACGCTGTACGAAAACTAATATATAGCTCGGCAGAAAGGCAGTAGATCTAAAGTGCCACCACTCAATCTCTAAAATGCAAGAACATGTCGATAAATTATCTTTAAAACTTTACGTCTTGTCTTCTTGGACACATTCGCGGTATTTCGTTAAAACTACATATTTCATCAGTAATTATAACGAATGCTTACGCATTGCATAGAATTCTCTCCATTATGTTCTAATTTACTGTAAAAATACTGCACGAGTGAACATATCTCTCAAATAGTATTTTGTCACAAATTTATAGTACACAAGTGATATTATAAAATAATTTTAGAATTTTTTTACTAGCACTTGGACGCTGGACCTAATAGCAATAACACGAACCCCGGAGCTGGGTCTCGAAGGACCCAACCGTTTCAAATATCAAATATTTACAGTTTTACAAAATAAAACAAATAATGTTTTATGAACATATAGGATGAGCTGCGTTCCATAAATTGCAATGGGAAATTGCCTTTTGTTCGTGTAGGTTACAATCACTTCTACAATATCATCGGAAATAAATAACGAAAAACAATTCATGATATCCTTTGCGTCTGAGTGTATCACTCCACAAGCCTTTCTAAATAAATTTTCGAGTCTTGTTTTACGTGGTCGAGGAGCCAAATATCTCCGCAACTTTTCCTCCACAACTTGATCCCGAATGTCGGGATTGATTACATCCCCTTCACTGTTTGTTACCTCTAATTCACTTGCAGTATCACTGCACGAGTCACTTTCTTCATCACTCATAATTTTTGTCATCCTCCTGACTCAATAACTAGCAAAAATTTCTTCGTCCGTGCCAACACAGTTTCTTTCAGTCATTCTGAATAAGTAGGGGTCTTACATCAATTGAAAGTCGTGAGTTACTGGTCGAGAATAAAGAAGCGCTAATGATAACATGGCTACATTGTATTGGATATAGGACACCAACGACAGAGCTGTCTACCATGACTCAGGCTTGAAACTTCCATAAAAATGAAGCTTACTTTCCTAAGAAAGAATAGCTTAAAAGTCAAATTGTAAATAAAAATGACACTTATAAAAAAAATAAAATTATGAGAACGGGGTCTTTTGTGATCTGAGGTCCGGCGTCCTAGCGCTACTCAACTCTTTTGAAGTAGTAAATATAAACCCGCTCAACGTTCTTGATCAGTTACAAATAAGGCATCTTAAGTTGGACGGCGCATATTTACTACCCATATAATTAATCAAATCAGGAGTGACTTCGTGGAAGTAGGCAGTATTATTCATGGGAATAATTTTGAAACGAAAAAAAGACTGCTATGATCGGGAATCGAGCCCTCGTCTTTCAAATTTCGGGAGGATATTATACCACTTAACTATCGTAGCAGATTATTTTTACCGTTTCTGAACGCGGGTGTTTTTCTTAGTTGGGTCCGGGCTAACCAAGCTAGTATCAACCATCCCCAACGGACGTCCTCCAAGAAATACGTCGAAGAAAACCCCTCCATCTCAAATGGCGAGATTGCCAAGCAAGAAATTGATGGAATAATGTGATAGCAGTATTTTTTCCTATTTCTAAATTATTCCCAAAATGATAGCTTATACGTATCTGCAAGGATCTTTAGATTACATTATTCCATCAATTTCTAGCGTGGCAACCACAACATTTGAGAGGGAGTGATTTTCTTCGACCTACCTATCTCTTGGGGGACGTCCGTTGGGGCTGGTTGATAGTAGCTTGGCTAGCCTGGACCCAACTAACAATAAGAAAAACACCCGCGTTCAGAAACGGGAAAAAATTATCTGCTACGATAGTTCAGTGGTATAATATCTGTCCGGCAAGTGGGAGGCCCAGATTAGATTCCCGGTCATAGCAGTATTTTTTCCTGTTTCAAAATTATTTCCAAAATTATCGGTTATGCCTATCTGCATAGGGTCTTAAGATCTCATTATTCCATCAATATTATTCATATTAAATAAACATTTAGTACTTTTCCACAGTTCTTTATCTTTGCGATCGGTTTCGCAGATGATGCCGTATAACGTGCGAAACGGTCTCAAAAATAGAAAAACTGTAGAAAAGTACTGTTTATTTAATTTAAATAATTTAGTTTCACTAGTTTTATCACTAAACATTCTCCGAGTTAATTTTCGCAGAAAATTATTTTTTTTTACTTACGAGTCCAAGTTTCTATTTCATTACAAAACAAATACTATTTATGAAATAAAGCCATGTTATTACTTGTAGCAATATTTGATTAATCTAGATAAAGTCCTTCATTTAACTCTTTTTATAGCCGATTTTGATGATTTTCCGATGAATTGATTTTTCAGGCGTCGCTTTTACGATCATAGAATCAAGGAGAAAGTTATATCACGAATGAGATAATTTGCTTCTATATGTTTAAGTGTTTGCGTTAAAAGGGAAACGCGGGGCTCGTGTGGAAAATAAGTTCAAGTTTCAAGTTCAAAAACACTTGATTGTCTTTTTATCACATTCGAGGGTAAGAGTAGATATGTCAGTGAGGCGCGGGTTAGCAAGCAGGTAATTTCGCAGCGGAGGGCGAATTCGATAAACCACAGGAACGTGAGTTGTAAGAGTATGAGATGGAGGGAATAAAATCAAAGAATACCTCTTCATTTAGAGAGGCCGAAATTTCATCAGCATCCGTCTCAATTTGTCGCGGCGCTCAGGAGCCGAATAAATATCATTCGCATGCGATCGTTGATCGCGCACAGGTCAAAAGGCCAATATTACTTAAAGGCTCGAAAATACTGTGCGGTCGACGGCGGATCTGTGTTAATTGAAGGGTCGGCGATACTTGATTCATTAATCAATTCCAGTGTTTTCGGCGGTTGGTATTAAGGATAAAATCCATTCTGGCCCGATAAATAAAATGTTAGTATCTGATAAAATAAAAAAGACGTTTCAGCTTTAATTGGGAAAAAAATTATCGATTAATTTTCTGAGGTGTGAAATTGAAAAATAGAAATTGGATATTGGGGGAATTAGAGCGAGGGAAGTAAATAGGATCTGTAGGAGTTGGAAAAAAATTGAATGGAGACGGGTCTTGAAATACACATGAATGGGAGCTACAATGTGAGGTGGTTAAAGGATTTTACAAATTTTTCTAGGGGAATATAAGTTACTAATGAATAATAACAATATTCAATATACGCATCAATTCCAGAAATGTCCAATTTATATCATAACACTAGTTTTTTTCGTATTTTCCTTTAAAAATGCTTATGTATTCGGTTCTACCATCCGTCTCCCCGTGTACAAAAAATGACGTAAGTTTCAAAGATCAAAATTCCAGGAATTAGAGCTACCCATGATATAAATTCTGTGGGTCTAGAATCAGCTGCTGGGGAGTAGAGGGTAATTTTCCCTGCTATATTTCCAATCCCGGGAAACGGGATTGGTAAATACAACTTCCCGGGAATTCCCGGGATCCCGGGATTTTTTACAAAATTAAACAAAGCTACATATAATATTGTTTTTGTTATATTTTAGCAGTACATATTCTGTATTTCATTTAGAAAAACAAAAATAATCCACTTGAATATCAAATTAATACGTAAAAACGCTGCTGAAGTATAAAGGAAACCCTAAAAAAGAAAAAATACTATAATATAGGTCTTCTAATCTTTATTATTTTATTTATTTACAAGCGGAAAACACATTACAATTATATAAAGAAAATAAAAACATAATTAATATAATTTAGAACATGGGTGCCCAGATATGGAAGCTCATGTAGCCCTATAGTTAAGGTGACCATTTACTGAAAGACAAAATACAGGACATATTTAGTTATGTCCTGTATTTTGACTTGAAAATACAGGACATCAAATGGTATCTTTGTTGCAATGAGATTAGCTTTTTAAAACGACTTTTATTAAAATAAATATATCAGATTTATTTAAATAATTTATTTATTATAAGTAGTATTTTAAAATTAAAATCCTCAACTTTCAATAAAAATCAAAATTACGTTAGCAGTATTAAAACCTAAAGGATACAAAGTCATAAGTAAAACCTGATATTTTATTTGGTAAATGAGTTGTTTTTTTTTGTTGCAAAATTGAGTTATCAAATTAATGAATCATATTTATTAAAATAGTTAATTTGTTCTAAGTAGTATTTTAAAACTAAAACAGAAATCCTCAGCTCTTTATAAATATCAAAAACAAAATCACATTAACAAAATTACTAACTGTTACAAAGGCATAAGTAAAACTTGATATTTTATGTTACATGAACACAATTTGATTTGCAAAACTAGGCTCTTAATTAAATCTATTGGCCAATAAATAAAAAACTATTATTTACTATATTTATCCACTGAATGTATACTTTTCAAAATATCTTCTTGTTCTTGTATAAAATTATAAAATTCAGTACAGCTAAATCTATAACTGTATTTTGTAATCAATATTGATTTTATGGTGTCAATCTTAAATTGTGTTTTTTCACTTGTCTAAAGATCATTCATTATCAAAAAAACTCTTTCTGTTGCCAAATTTGAACCAGGTAAACATAAGGCAAAATCTACAATCTTTAATATGTTTTTATATGATATTTCAGTAGAGTCAAAATGAGTAAATATTTCAACCCATTTTTTGTCTATGGGTGTTTCATTATCCCTCCAAACAGCAGTCTTCTCTATTGTAGCATAATTTTTCAAACAAGTGATCTCATCGAATAGTTCTGTATCATCAATATTTAAATCTGATTTTTTAATTGAAATTAAATCAAAATATTTCTCAATTTGGGTCCAGTCGGCAATTCTTTGAAGAAGAATTAATTCAAAAATGTTAATTTCTTCAAATTCTTTGGTTAGCTGGTCCAAGTACTCCACACACGTGTGAAAAAAGGAGATCACTTGATTTTTAAATTTCCTGACATCAGTAACACCTTCCTTTTCCAAATCAAAAATCATTTTTCTGACATTAGCAGGTACGAAAATTTCTCTTTGTCGTTCCATTAATTTCAGTTTAAAGTTTATTAAAATGCTTGCTACTTCTGGCATTGAGACATTTTCCGATTCAATTTGGAGTATGTAGGTTTGAAAATTTGAGGCCTGACTTTTGACAAAATAAAGCCAAACTTCAGCAGATGCATCCTCAAAAAAGGTCTATAGAGAAACAGTCTGCAGTTTGTATACAGTTATTTAGGACATGTCCAGCACAATTTACACCAATTAAATTTGTACCCAGTGATTGCTGCTGTTGCATTTTATAGAACACATTATTTTGCCCTCTTCTTGACACTCCTCCAAAATTACAATTTGTGTTATCAGCACATAAAGCTAACAATTTATTTGCCACTTGGTAATTTACCAATGTTTCCTGCATATAAGTTGAGAGAATGTTTGCAGTTTCACCTCCCAACTGCTTCAATTCCATAATTTTCACTTTTACACCGCATTTTGGCAAGAAATACCTAACCAAATTGGACAAATTTTTATTCTATCATAGTTAGAGCAATCCAAATACACAGATATACAATTTGTGATTGCCAAGTCCATTTTAAGCATCTCCAATGCTTTGGGGTACAAAATGTTGCAAACAGTTGCCTCACTTTTAGTTCTAGCACACGAAAATTTTTCATCAAAACACTTTTTAATAAGTTTAGATGTGCAGTCAGTAGAACGAAACGAATGATTATGTTCAACTGTACGATATTCCTATGTTCTTTCAATCACAGCTAAATTTCGTTCTTTGTCATCAAATGTTTCTTTTCGCGTATATGACCACCAATTTAGTTGACGAAATCGCAATATTACTTTTATTATGTCTAAGCGTTTTTAAGTGCTGAATAATGTCTGACCTTCCACCGTTAGCCACTGAAAATGTTGAAAAACACTTTTCACATTTAACATCATTGCTGGAAATAGTTTTCTTAATGTAGGGATATTCATTTTGTAAATCGCTATTGAAAACACATTTTCTCTTCGGAGGAATTTTTTAAAACATATACACTTAAATAAATGTGCTGATATGCCAATCAACTTTCAGATGTTTCGCAATCAGAATAACTTGGTTTGCAATCGATATTAATCGATATATTCCTATTGAAATAGGATCGAAAACTTGAATTTTGAACTAAATCGAGATTGTCATATGAAAACTTGTTGCAATGTTTGTATTACAGCAATTAATATGTTAAAATTCTTTTGTTAGAAAATACAGGACTTTTACGGGACAGTTAATGAAATACAGGACATTGGGGCTTCCTGTATAATAATTTAAAATATATGGGACAAGGTCCTGAAATACAGGACTGTCCCGTAAAATGCAGGACGGATGGTCACCTTACCTATAGTGCCCAGAAAAAATCTTGAGTGTCCACACGGGAAGGGGAGCGGGGCCTGTGGGATTTGTTTGCTAAAACAATTATAATTTTTTCTGTCATTTTTTATATTGCATATTTCTTAAAAAGTTTTTCAAAGTATTTTTAATTCATTTAATTCAAATTACAAACTTTTATTTTCTTTTTTATAATACATATTTCTTTAATAAAGTTTAATTTTTTCCAAAGTTCGCAAAGGTACTTCCAAAAAGTGGTCATTTTTAAGGCATGGTCTCTGCGATCTGGATATTTTTCTTGTGTAATATAAATATTATGAAAATTTTCTTGTTTTTCTTTAAAAGCATAATGGGCTTCAATATCTGATTGCAGTTCAGTAACCTCAAATTGCAGACGATCTGGTGCAAAATTATAGTCCACAATAAATGGGTTTGATAAGAGATAATGTAGGCTTAGTTTATTCCAAGCATGCCATTATCAAGGGCAGGGGTGGCCAAATCGCGGTTCTTGGACAACTTAACTGCGGCTCGCAGTCAAATTTATAAATCATGATCAAAAAGTCTCTGGCTCGAATTGATATAATGGAAAAGTAATTAACGGCGGTATGACGGATATAAGTTAATATGTTGGTAAAGTTGGCACGTAAGCACTACAAAATACATATTTATAGAGTTATCTGTGCCTTATGTCTCTTTAACCTTTTCTCTGCGGCTCTCAGACATATTCTGGCTCTCGATTTTACGAAGAATTTCGTATGCGGTTCCATGAGTATCAAGTTTGGCCACGCCTGACAAGGGAAAAATATGAAAGCTTACCTTTATGTAGGAATCAGTGAATATGGCAAAGAAACCGACGCCCCTGTAGAATAATTTAACTAAGGCTTTTCCAACCTTGTGACATAATTGGTTTAAAAACTTTTTAATTTCCATGAACAACATATCATAACATCGAAGGGCGACTGAAACAAATTTTGGAAGAGTAAGGAAGAAAAAGGGAGGGAAGGAGAGGGAAATGGAAGAGCAGTGGTTGGATGACTGAGAAGACAGATGACTGCTGAGAGATAGGGAATACAAAAAGGGGGAGGGGGTAGGAGTGAGTGAAAGATGGAATAACAGAATGACTAAAATCTACTTATTGTGATGTATTACCGTTTGCCTCCTGAGACGTTCCGTGACAACGCCCTAAATCCGTGTGAGAAAATTCTCTTTCAGTGTGGTTTGAAGTGTTTCGAGGCAGTATCAAGTAGCGCTGGCAGGACGATAGATGCATGACTCATCGACGTCCCGGGAATAATAAATAAGAAGCGAGGAAAGAATTGCCAAACAAGTCCCAGAAAGAAGGCGTTTTTTTCCAAAAACACATTCACCCTTACCAAAGGAAATTGAAAATTAAGAAACTTTAATTGGTCATATTGCTGTATGATTTAGAATATAATTCCATGTAATTCAAAATTTATTTTTATCTTCACTTAAGATATAAGATTTTAGAATACAAAGAGCGTTGAGCTCATGCTCGCTCTTTTTTTAAATAACAGTTCGACGAACATGAAAACACTCTCTCGCTCTCAGTGGATTTTGGCTGAGTTGTTTTTAATGCACGTAATAATTATGAGAGATTTTCTGTCAGCTTACCAGTACTTTCGTAAATGAGCATTTCTTTTGATATTGTTTTATTAAAGTCGAATTTTCCGGGTTTCGTTTTCAGAGGTGCATTAATTGCATCAACTAATTCAAGCTATTAGCAGTAACATTCTGTTTTTCTTGATCTTCAAATTTTGCATCTGGACCTGCTTCGGAATTCTTTGATATGTTCATTAGTTCTTTAACCAATTTGGGCGAGAGAGGGGGGTTGAACAATTTTTGAGGTAATTTGAAAGGGGGATAAAACATTTTGTGTGGATGTGTGACATATCGGGAGCGGGGGGCTAGAGAAATCAACTTATTGCGTGACGTAATTTATGGATGGTCCCTTATGCTGCTTGAACATAAGTACATTTCAATTCATAATAATAATAATAAAAACGCCGAATCCCAGGAAAAATAAAATAATTTTCCCCGGATTCGGGACTGGAAAATTTTGCGGAATTCTCGAGAAAGATTTCTCGGGAATTACCGGGAATGACCCTCTAGTGTGGAGTAATGGAAAAAAGGGCTAAAAAGTGCATGCTGCTACAAATGTAGGATACCAACAATATATCGCATATGCAATTCTTTACTCCAGGGGTCGGCAACATACGGCTCCCGAGAGCGCTTTATGCGGTCCGCGAAGCCATACTGAAAAAGTGATCGATACAAATTAACAGAAAATTTCGTAATTTTTCAGTAAAAATTTGGCTTCAAAACCTTTTCTAATGAATATTTAACGCTAGTAAATGATCTAGATTTGATTTTTTCTAATACAAGACCATAGAATCTCTGGATAACTTCGGATGTAAACACTTATCCGGCCCGCCGAAGCTCTCGTTACTTTCATTTCGGCCCTCAGAAACATTCATAACTACGAATGTGGCCCGCCATGCAGAAATGGTTGCCGACCCTGCTTTACTACGATGGAAAGGCACCAGTCGGTGAAAAAAGCGCCTTATGGAATTTGAAATAAGAGTATATAGCCTGTCTATACAAAGGTATTGAACAGTTATCTTTTCGCTTGCGTGATAACTTACCCTACTCTTTGTGTACGAGCTCAATGAAATACACTTGAGGTATGACTTTAAATTAATGATAAGTAAATTACGAAAAATAGGGAAGTTTGTGGAGCGTGAATGGATTTGATGGACTGAGAGACGATGATTAAGCGAGGAATAAATGTGAGTGGTTAGGAACTCTACGTAAGAATTCAGAAGGGAACAAAGAGAAAGGATAGGCGAAATGCAATTACAAATCATCATTACGCTCCCGTTTTCAAAATCAGGTTATTGTGTTTGGTGGTGTAATTAATCGAAGGGGGTTCCCGCTGGAATTTTTCGTGCCACCGAGCTTAAGGGAATTTTAGCAGAGTTGTTTATCAGATCTCTTCGAGGTGCCATCTGTTTCCCGGTGCAATTATGTGTACCGATGAAATATGAGAAAAATGTTACTCGTCCTAATCGGAATTCTCTTTCGTAAAAATTCCGATTTATTATTTGGGAAAGAGTAAATCGGAATTCGTTTTTTTTCTAACAAATAGATACCTTCATATTTTATTTCGATAAATTTGCAAGTTATATTAGCTAGATACAGAATTTCTAATCCACTTTAGATACGAAGAGTTGCCAATTAGAGAAAGCGAGTTAACTTCGTCGAAAAATATAGTTCCTTTTTGTTTCAATATAAAATAAATGGTTTATCATTATGGTACTTCCAATCATTATTAGAAAAAGGAAAGGTTTCTTAGGTCAGTGATAATTTGTGTCGAAAAAACTGAAAAAAATTAAACGCCTATCTCAGAGTTGTTAATTAAAGCTGATGATACTGTTTTAAAGAAAATGAACACGCGTCATCAGAACTATTACCATAAATCAGGAAATATAATTATCGAAAATATGTATATATATATATATATATATATATATATATATATATATAGCCATAATACCAATAGTAGAATTGTTAAAAAAATATCGGATCCTGTCTCATTAAAGGCTAAAGTAGAAATAATTGAATTTTAAAATTTCGAGATATGTTTGCATTTGGTTATGCAGAAATAGTAAATTTAGTTATTATTTTTGGTTTGCCCTACGACATTAGAGATGAATCTCCAGCAGTATTCTCTAAATCAATTCAAAAGTTCGTTGTTATGTACACACATCTAACAAGTAGGGATGTACACAAGTTATCCGTGGTAAAGAAATACTTTTCGTGAAATTCGCCGTAGTATAATCGTATACTATTGTATTTGTTTTGAAATTAGAAAATTATTTTTCCTTATATTGTGGTAGCTCTGATATTTAGATCCGTTCTAAACATGTTCATTTCGTTTCGCCATTCCATACTCGCCCTATATACGATATTTCTTTTAAATCCGTTCAAATTCATAGTTAGAGAAAAATTCAAACCTTGATATTGTGGTAGCCCTTTTTAGTCTACCCGGTTGAAATATGATATTTTGGTTATTTATTTATGTGAAGAATATATAATACGTTTATTGATTATAAGTACAGGTCCAAAACATGCTCTCTACATACTAAATTTTCTATATTCTATATTTGGTTAAAATCCATGATGTAAGTTCTCTAGAAATACATCTAAAAGTAATATTATTTTAATTTTCACTGTGGTAGCCCTGCTTTTAAGTTCCGCTTTACATCTTCATTTCATTTTGGTATGTTGTACATATCATACATAGAAAATTTGGTTGAAATCCGTTCAGCCAATTCCTTCCAAATCCATAGTTATTGAACGAGTTCAATTTGTAATTGTTGCACCCCTGTTCGGATGATTCCTTTTATATAAGCTAATATGCTTTTGTGTATATGTGTATATTATTAGTATTAAATTTGGTTAAAGGCGATATCGACAGTTCAACACAAATACTTTTTTATTATTTCTATTGTGGCAGCCCTGCTTTTTATATATCTATACAAATCATCTTATTTTGTTTTCTTATGTTGCACACCTCCTTCATACAAAATTTCTTTGAAATCGGTTCCGCCATTTCCTTCCAAATTCATAATTACCAATAAGTTGAACTTTGCAACTGTGGCACCCTTGCTTAGTCGATCCGGTCAGAATTAGTTGTTTTGGTCATGATTTTATTTGAAGATACTATTTACCAAATTTGGTTGAAATTGGTTAAGCCAATTCATCCCTGATATATGCGTACGGACGGACGGACTGACATCACGAAGATAATAGTGCTTTTCGGCAATGACGAAAAGCGCTAAAAAATAGGGTTGTGCACGGGATTCCCGTGGCATATAAGTGCTTTTCGTCAGATTTGCCGTAGTGTAATCATATATTAATATATTTCCTTTGAAATCAGAAAATTATTTTTTCTTAAATGGTGGTAGCTCTACTTGAGAGAGAGCGAAATATATTTTTGAAATCGGTTCAGCAAATACCTTCAAAATTCGTAGTTACTGAAAAATTCTAATCTTGATATTGTGGTAGCCCATTTTAGTCGATTCAGTTGAAGTATACTATTTTGGTTTTTTATTTATATGAAGATTATACATACCATACTTGGCTAAAATCCATGCGGTCTGCTCTCTAGAAATACGTTTAAACGGTATATTATTTTTAATGTGGTAGCCCTGCTCTTTAGCTCCACTTTAAACATATTGTTTTCATTATGTTATATTATACAAATCTTATATACAAAATTTAGTTGAAATCCGTCCAGCCAATTCCTTCCAAAACCTTAATTACTAAAAGTTTAATTTGTGCTTGTGACACCCCTGTTTGGGTGATTCGGTTTAGATATGCGAATATGGTTTTGTATATATGTGTATATTATAAATATTAAATTTTATTAAAATGGATTTGAACTGTTCAACACAAATACGTGTAAAAAGAAATTTTTTAAATACTTGTATTGTGACAGGCCTGCTTTCTATATCTATTCCATCCAAATTCATAATTACCTAAAAGTTTAATTTTGCAATTGTGGCACTCCTGCTGAGTCAATCCCTTCCAAATATACAATTTTGGTCATTAATTTATGTGAGCATTCTGTCCCAACTTTGGTTGAAATCGGTTCAGCCAAGTCTTTCCTGGTATATGCGTACGGGCGGACATCACGAAGGTAATATTGCATTTCAGCAAAATCACTAACAAGTAGGTGTGTATACGTGTTTCCCGTGGTACTGAAGTGCTTTTCGTCGAATTCGCCGTAGTACATTATTGTATACTAATGTATTTGCTTTGAAATCTAACCTTGATATGTGGGTAACCCTGTTTAGTCGACCCGGTTGAAATATTCTATTTTGGTTATCTATTTATATGAAGATTAAATATATTACATTTGGTTAAAGTACATGAGGTCAAATCTCGAGAAATACGATTTAAAAAATATTACTTCACTTTTTAGTGTGTTAAACTTGCTCTTTAGCTCCGCTTTAAACATATATATGCGAAACTCACAGTCAGTCAGTTGAAATCTATGCAGCCAATTCTCTCCAAACCAATTGTTACTGAAAGAGTTAAATTGGTAATTGTGGCACCACTGTTTGGCTGATGCGGTCCAAATATAAAATTATGGTTTAGTATATAAGTGTATATTATTAGCATTAAATTTGGTTAAAATTGATGCAGGAAATTCAACACAGACACGTGTAAGAAGAACATTTTTATTACTTTTACTGTGGCAGTTCTGATTATCATATCTACTCAAAACATATTTTTGTTTTTCGATGATACTCACCTCCTCCATACAAAATTTTGTTGAAATCGGTTCGGCCAATTCCTTCCAAATTCATAATTACCGAAAAGTTAAATTTACCAATTGTGGCACCCCTGCTTAGTAGTTCTGGTTCAAATATGTCACATTGGTCATTATTTTATGTGAATATTCTACGTACCAAATTTGGTTGAAATAGGTTATGCCAATTCTTCCCTGATATTTGCGTACGGAAGGACGGACATCACGAAGATAATAGTGCTTTTCAGCAATGGTGAAAAGCACTAAAATTGACTGCTGTTACACAAAGCGAAAACTTCATTTCCCAGTTTACCGTTGATAGCGTCTATTCATATGATCTTGGCATGCATTTCATTTGTGCTAAAAATATTAACTCTAGACTAGGACAATCTATTCTTGAAAATTTTTATTGGCCTTTCTCATGTCTAACCCTGAAGTTCTCTTACAGCACAATTTCATTCTTCTAATTTTCCCAATCTATCTCTCAGCACCTCTCACCGGCTCTCTCCCTCCCTACTCATTATCCCATTCACATCACGCGTCTCTCTTCTTTCTTTGACATAAGGCTTCCGTAATTCCTTCCGCCGACATCTCCGTGATGGGAAATAAATTTGCGATCGTTATCACAATTCATCTCTGTCCCCCATCCCTCTTCTATTTATTTCATCACGTACTCGATTTTTCTTTTTCTTGCGCTCCACTCACATATCCTATCCTGATTGAGTTTCAGCTTAACAGTCAATTCACGTGTGGTTCTTCAACAGTACATTCAAAGTGATGTGTATTTTCATCCGTCGGTGATAGAAATGTGCTTTTCATGCCTCAGTAAAATAGCCAAATGAAATCAGAAAGTTTTCGTCATTTTCGTCTTTTCTCTTGAACGTTCTTGTTTTTTGTTCAAATTTCTCTCTAGATATGCACTTCATAGACGATTCCTGGTTTTTTTTTGTCGTTTGTCTCTATTTCTTTGTATTTACTTCCTTTCAATTCGTCAGTGTTTGGCCGCCGATGGGGACGGACGTGGCCTACACTTCCTCCTGAAACTGACGGTGGGGCTCAGAGCTCCGGGCAAAGGGTAATTTCACAGTATGGTCAAGAGCGGTGGTAAATTGTTGCCGTAGAGATGAAGTGCAAGTCTTGCAGCAGAAAGTTAAGGAACGGAGTTCAATGTTTTAAATGTGAAGCATGGTAACATTTAAAATGTTCGAGAAATAGTTCTGAGGAGTGCATGGTGGATAGTTGGAAGTGTTACGGGTGTAGGGTGAGTGAGGAACGCACGACTTTGGAGGCTAAGGAAGATATAATATTAAAACTAAGGTAAGAGTTGGGAGGATTGAACATTTGGAGAAAGAGAACGCTGAGTTAAAAAATGGAGAGAAGAAAGCCCCGAGTGATGAAGAATGGAGGGAATGCAAGAGACGAAGAGAAATGGAGGATAAGAATATTTTTCGTTCCTGTGAGAAAAGCGTTCGTGCGATTGGGAGTCGGTGATTCGGTTTGCTGGGG
Organism: Tanypteryx hageni; assembly: GCA_028673005.1. Taxonomy (NCBI): domain Eukaryota; kingdom Metazoa; phylum Arthropoda; class Insecta; order Odonata; family Petaluridae; genus Tanypteryx; species Tanypteryx hageni. Next base: position 183,342,772 of record CM054112.1, on the reverse strand, counting down.
AGGAATGTCGGAAACAAGGGGCGGTGGTGGAATGTTTATCGGGTATTAGGGTTGAGCAACTAGAGAAAAAATTGAAAAATTGGACGCAGATAGGAAGGAAAAAGTTGTTGTTCTGCATGTGGGGGCAAACGACATTAAAGGTGCGCGCAGTTATGACCATGTTGTGGGTCTAGTGTGGGATTTGTGTTCGGTTGCCAGGAAGAAATTTATGAAAGCGAAGATTGTGGTGAGTGGAATTATAAGAAGCCGCGACGTGGATAGAAGAAGAGTGGATTATATTAATGAAGGGTTGGATTGGGTTTGCCAGAAGAAAAACATGTGTTTTGTGGATCCTAATTGTTGGTTAAATACGAACGATCTGTGCCGGGATGGTCTGCACTTAAACAGACGGGGGAGTTTTAAATTTGGTTGGCTACTTAATGCGACCTCGGGTAATTTCTGAACTGTAGGCCATCGTAGTGTTGCGCTGAAAGCTTGTTCTGTTTCGAACCACTGGACACGTGGATAACATTACTTGACCTTCCTTAGCCACCTTCTCTCCTTCACCCACTGTACCTGCCTCAGCAACCTTATCTCCCTCTTAGTATACCATGACCTGAACCTCACACTCCTTCCCACCCTCCAACTGGACTACTGTATGCTTACATTCAACTCCTACGGAATCGTTGAGTCAACAGCCACCATCGCAAAGTCGGACTTAGATTATCTATGCCCGCGACTGTATTAATGGAGGAGGAATATGTATCTGCGTGAATGACGATATTTAAAGTAGTTTTAAAATGAAAGATATTGAGTATGAGTTACTCGGAGTAAATATAATGGATATAAAAGGAAAACAGTTTGAAATTTTTGCAGCGTATAGGTCACAAGGTGAAGACATGGGGCTCATTGTTCGGTAAGTCGAGATAGCATGTAGTGGAGTAGTAAGCAGGCCATTAGTAATAGCAGGTGACCTCAACATTCCCCAGGTAGATTGGAAGGGACACGTACGTCGATGGGGTAGTATTTCTCGTAGGCGCGACCTGAAGCTTGAAAAGTTTGCCTCAGTAAATTAATAAAACTTTCTTTGAGGCTTAGGGTGCCTATCGATTTTCAACTTACGCTCTGCATATACGGCCAGATGATCACTCATTCCATCTTCAATGGCGACTTTGTTTATTCTTTCTGGGACGCTAGTTGGTAATAAATCTAATGTTTCCCGATCGCGTTGGTTTTCTGACTAATTGAAGGAGAGAGTGCTCGCAGAATGTTTCGATTAATGCCTCACAGGATTCGCGTTCTTTACCTCTAGATTCGAAATATAGGTTTTCCCAATCAATTGAGTGTAAGTTAAAGTCACCACCGACTATAACGATTCCGTCTTGATTTATCAGTATAAGCTTTGATAGTTGTTTCTCGAGACTTAAAATACAATCTACACCAGCGTTAGGTGGCATGTAAAACGAGCATATGAACACCTTTTTGGAGCCATCTTTACCTATACGGCACCAAACACTCGATATCCTCGTCACTTATCGGAATCTCACTGCTATCGTACTGATCACTAACCGCTATGAAAACCCCTCCCGCCCGATCTATTAGCGCGATCTTGTCCATAGACACGATATTCTCTAGGAAATATCTCCTGACTCTGAATCTCATCCGTTAACCAACTTTATGTGCCTATCACGACGTCGGCGTGCAGATTGCGAATAATATGCTCGTACTCAGTAATTTTCCTACGGATGCTGCGACAGTTCAGTACGATGACGTTTAATTTCTCACTATCACTTCGCATACTAATCTTACCCTTGTTTTTCTCTTCCACTCTAAAACTACATGCGCTCCCATCACATTCACTCCCACAACGGTATAGTATCGCATCAAAATTGGAATTGCGACTAGTCGCACCCTTTACGGAACATTCTATCAATGACCTATCGCGAAATTGGTGCTGCATGTTACGCTCGGAGTGTATTCTGTCATTAGATAATCTATCGGGATTCTTATTTTCTACAAACGCATCGATTATCCCCTTCCCCAAAACTGACCTACACCCTGCCCTACTGTCTAGCCTAAAAAATCCCTACTGTGGTCAAGAATCCTGCGCGCTTCTCTCTAAGCCGATTCGGGCGTGTAGTGAACACCAGAGTGATCCAGTGGTGCCCTGCACGTTTCGATATTCGCCCATAGGTTGGCGAAGTCTACTCCAAAGTTCCGACAGAAATTCCACAGCCTTCGGTTCAGACCGTCAACTCTACTCCAAACCTCAGAACCGCGGTCAATCCTAGGGGCTATACTGTAGACAACACAACTTTAAAATGTTTTATTTAAATTTGTTCAAATAAACATCCTTTACAACAGTATTACCTATCCTAAATACTGAAAAAGGAATATGATACTTAAATGTGAGAGCTTTTAGAAAAATGCAAGAACAACTGGTCTTAAAGGCCTATTAGTAGAAAAGATTTCATCCGAAGTAAGAAATAAGACAAGTGAACAGTTTCAAAGAATAAAATTGTATTTATGGCACAAATTTCATAAACAAATATAGTCATTTAAACTAGTTCAAATGAATTTTCAATGTGAACTATTCCGAGAATGTGATTATAATGTAATAATAATAAAATTCCTGTATAAGTCAATATTATTAGAGGAGCGATAAGAATTTAATAATAATAATAAAATTCATCAAAAGCTTATACACGTACCTTGATTTTCCAGACGCAATACTTAATGTAACGCATAGGGAAAACAGTTTTTAGAACAATCTTAAATGAATAAAGATAAAAGGTTTTTAAGATAAATAAAAACTTACCAACAATAATAATTACGATAAATAAAAACCAACAATTATTAGCAGAAATGACCCTTCAAAAACGCAGGAATTCTTTTATCAATACAAATCCACATTAAAATAAAGTTCTCTTACACCACCAACAATTACAATAGTTTGTTTAATCTCATTGCTATGGTTGACGCTTGTCTATCATCGCACGCGATTTAAATATACATTTATCGCAGTGCCAGTTCAAGGATCTGGTGGCCGAAGTGACTAAGTCACTCGTATTACGCGTCGTGGGTTGAGGTGACGTGTTTCGAACTCCGCAAGCAGCTTTGGATTTTTTTCAGATTAGAGGTTTCCAAAACATATATATATATGTATGTAAAGCGAATTTAATATAAAAGTTGGTAATAAGAAACAGCGCTATCTTAAAGAGCATACTTAGCATTAGGAAGCGTAAATCTTGTGGTCCAGACGGAATTGTGGGAGAAGTGCTGAAGTTGGGAGGAGAAGCTATCGCACCGTATGTGCGATTATTATTCAGAGTATCATTGAATAATGGGGAAATACCGAAAGAGTGGAAGAGCGCAACTCTAGTCCCTATACATCAAGGAGGTTCCCGTTCAAATTTGAATAATTATCGCCCGATAAGTTTAACAAGTGTAGTTTGTAAGCAAATGGAGCATTTACATTTATATTAGAGAATTTTGGAAGGCGAAGAACTGGCTAAGTACAGCACGGTTTTCGTAGAAAATATTCGTGCGACAGCCTGACGACCGCGCTAGCACAGGATATCGCGGCGACGTTAGATAATGGGAAACAGATATATGCTGTCTTCATAGATTTTTCCAAGGCCTTTGACAGAGTAAGCCATAGGTTACTAATGCATAAAATATCTAGAATGGGAATGGACAAAAGGGTGGTTAGATGGATTGAGGAATTTTTATCGAAACGTAAGCAAAAGGTCAGAGTAGGCGGTGAACTCGCGAATGACGCGGATATCGTTTCGGGCGTCCCCCAGGGAAGTGTCCTCGGAACGTTGTTGTTTCTGATATTCATGAACGACTTAACTGAGTCTTTGAGGTGTAACGTTAGGTTATTTGCTGATGATTGTTTAGTTTATAGAATAATCGAGAACATTGAAGACTGCGGGACACTACAAACTGATTTAGACGTACTTTTACGTTGGGCAGAAGAAAATAAAATGATAATAAATGCAGAGAAAACAAAACTAATACGCTTCTGCAGAGGAAGAAGTGCATTGAATTGGGAATACGTATTTGAGAGCAGCGTCCTAGCGGATGATGATGAGCGTAAGTATTTCGGGGTTACCTTCACGAGGGACCTTCAGTGGGGGCCGCAAATAGACAGAGTCGAAGCCAAAGCATACGGAGAACAGCATTTTATAATCAGGGTCTTAGTTAAGCGTAGTACTGCCACAAAAGAAATATCTTATAAATCGTTAGTTAGGCCTATTTTGGAATATGCTGCAATGGTGTGGGATCCTCACTTAGTAAGTCAGATAAAACAGCTTGAGATGGTGCAGAGAACTGCAGCGCGTCTTAGAAAATTTCAGAAGAACCGGAAGTGTAACAGGAATGTTAAAAAAAACTAGAGTGGGATTTGTTGAAACATAGAAGAAACCGAGCTAGGCTAGGGGGAATTTTTAATGCATACACGGAAAAGCCGGCGTGGGCAGAAATTAGTAATAGGATTAAGAAACCTTCATATTATGGACGTAGGGACCATAAACACAAGATTGAGCCCCTCCACAAAAAACAGATTGAGGAAATTTTTCGTTTCTTAATAGAGGGATTGAACATTGGAATGCGCCACCTGCAGAGGTCTTCAAGCCCTTTCCTTCCCGCGTAGGTCTCTTTCAGGAGAAGTTAAATAGCATAAATGGACTAATTGTTCAAAATGTACAATAATTATGGGTATCTTTAATGACGAGCTATTCAGTGATGTGTGACGTTTCCATTTAGTGTACCATTTATATGGAAAATCCGCTCAGTTTTTCAGTTTTTACTTCAGATCGTAGTTTTTATTAGTTCTCTTTTTTATACATCTTAACTGTCTGTCCATTTATCATATATATCATGACTCAGTATTATATTTATCGCAAATATTAAATGACTGCAGTATTTATGAATGATAATGCAGCTGCCGTTGTTTTATTATATTTAAATCTTTTGCAGAAGAATATTGCATGCAACAAATGTTTGAATTCATAGCTAAGCTGTTGTGACGAATGCTCTCTGACTTGATGTTTGTATGGAATTATATGTAATTTATGCAAATAGTATCAAATAACCAAGTTATATTTTTAAGATAAATTATATATTTTAAGAGTTCGCTCAGGAAATTGCAACGTGCCAAGTTGTAGCCTGCTTAAAATCCAAAGAAATTTTGCAAGTGATGATAGATCTTGGTAGTATATTACATACCTTAGTAATAATCTCTAACCTAACTTAACTGTATATGTAAATAGGATTCATTTGTGAATATGTATGTATGTATATGTATATATTTATGTATATGTAAAATAGGATTTATATATGACATGTAAAGCCGCTGCCACCAGGATTGTTCATAATTGCAGTGTATACGTAATAATAATAATAATTTCGAATTTCAGTCATTTTTATTTTTCCCTCTTTTTAGCACGTCATCATTAAATAAAAAACATGCTGTGAAAAATCAACTATATAAAAACTAGATGCTTTCTCAAGAAAGATCGTTAAAGTCGATCGTCCTCTTTGTGTTCGCTTAGTTTCTATGCATTCTCTTGTCTTTTACTCATCCTCACCTGAAACTATCATATTCTTTCGTGTATTGTCTCTAAGGATAAAACTATGTACCCAAGTTGCCTTTCTTGCTCCCTCCCTCCTTCAGTCCGTCTTGCCACGATTGCTTGCTTTAACGTTTCGTTTCTTTTACTTGTGTGTCTGTCTTCTTCTGAAGATAATTTTGGGATGGATACGCGCTCAAGTTAAAAATTTTCCTTGTGATATTCTATTCCAATAAATCCTACGTACAGTAAAACCACATTAATTTGAATCCAGTTTTTTTCTAAATTCGGCGTAATTTTAAATTTCTTAAAAAATAAGTCCCCAAATAAGACGTTCCATATCAGTGTTCCGATAATTCGAACATAATTCGTAATTGGAAAACATTTTAGCCCCATTCTCACATTATCAATACATTTTTGTCGAAATAATTAAAGATAAAATTTACGAAAAAGAAACGAAATAAAATTTAGGAAAAAATGGCCATCGCCATTTTTACGGCGGTTTATTTACAAACGCCGAGCATTTATAAACACGCCGCCCGCCGGCGGCGTGGAGTCATTGGGCGAAAATTGATGAAGGTTTTTATAAATTTAAAGACGCCAGCGTTCACGATCGACCAAAATGAAGGCCCTGAAGAAAAATTCTCCGAGTTTTTTTCACATGTACGAGCGGCGAATATGTCTGTGAGAAGCCCAATGGTCATTGGAAAAGCAGAGAGTCTTGCGAACACTTTCAACATTGAGGATCTTTAATTGTCGAATTGATGGTTGGACTGTTTTAAAAAACTCTACAACATTATTTGCCTCGCATTTTGCGGTGATGACCAAAAAATTAATGAAGAGGAAGTGACAGCCTGACTGCAAAATAATGAACACGTTTTGAGTAACTACTCGCCTAAGGACATTTATAATATGAACGAAACTGGCATTTTTACTTTCTCCATATACGAAGAAGTATAGAGAAAGTATTCTTTACCTGGCTCTCGAAGAGGACGGACGTGCCTTTCACTCCCTCCTGCGAGCGACACCTGTAGTAGTAGTAGTAGTTTAGCAGTAGCCGTAGTGTTGTGTTAAGTAGAACCAGTATTTCTTTCCTTATTTATTTTCATTGCCTATTTTTATTATTTTTATCATCTTATTACGTTATTTGTGTTGTAATTTAGTTAACTGATCTCTGAACGAAACGCTATACTCATCCTTCTCTTGCCATATCGTAGTAGCTAATAACTTCACTCAATCACTCCATCCGTAATCTTTTTGTTATTTATTGATAGTAGTTTTATTATCTTCTCCGTTCTTAACTATTTGTTCCTGCGTTCGTATTTCTTTAGTTCCTAGATCTACGTTTCTCTTGTGCTAAACATTCTTTCCTGTTTACTAACGTTATTTGCCTAGTGAATCACTCTATCCCTTTCACTTTTTGCCTGCGTTCGACCCTAGATTTTAACCTTGAGGTCAGTCAACAAAGTAGCTAACCACGTATTTACGTTAGTTTAAATAAAATTTATAGATATAACATATTAGTGAAGAGGATAGGATGGCTGCTCCGAGGACTCCTGTTTCCTCCTTGCGCGACGCTGGTTGCGAGGCCATGAGGTCTCGGATCACGGAGCTGGAGAGGGTGGTTGCGGACCTCCTTCAGAGGGTGGAAAGGTCGGAGGCAGCCTTGGCGCGTGGGAGGGGTGCGGGTTCTTCCCTGAGAGCAAACCGCGCCAAAATGGCGGCTCGGGTTCGCCTGGGTGCGGAAGCCAGCAGAGCGATCGGGGAGGCTCCTGGCTCCTTTTCGCGGATCGAGGATCCTCCGGTCCGGAAGCCCGATGAGTGGTGTGTGGTGTCCACTCGGAGGGATCGTGGGGTGGTGCTGCGGAGGCAGGGAGTTGGGAACGCTTCTGTGGACCCTCTTCCTGTTTGTAATCGGTTTGCGGTGTTATCGAAGGACGACTCCACTGCCGTTAAGCCTTCACCCGCTCCTGTCTCCTCGGTGGGGACCGTGCCCAATGGCAGCTCGGGGGGAAAGAGGGGGCTGTTAGTGATAGGGAGCTCCAATGTCTGGCGTGTGGTAGCGTCTTTAATGTCAAGAGCCCGCCGGGAGGGAGTTTATGAGCGGGTGTTCTCCAGGTGTATACCAGGAGGTTCGGTGCCCCAGGTTACGAGGAGTTCAGAGCGTCGGTATTGGGCACGGGTTGCTCCTCGCTGCGGGTTGTGGCCCATGTTGGCGCTAACGACGCTTCGAAGCGCGGGTCCGAGGAAATTTTAAGTTCTATTAAGCACTTGGCCACTGAGCTTGCTAGTGTCCGAGAGGAATCGGGTGCTGATGTGCGGCTTACCATCTGTAGCATTGTTCCTCGGACGGACTGCGGTGCTATGGTTTGGAGCCGAGTGGTCGGGCTGAATCGTAGGCTGTGGGACTTCTGTAGGGGCAATGGAGTGGACTTCGTTGACTTGAGGCCGGTCCTTAACTCATGTAGGGCATCCCTAAACGGTCCTGGTGTGCACTACACTGCCGAAGCTGCGGAGGCGGTAGCACGTACATCTACATCTACATTATACCCTGCAAGTCACCTTTTTGGTGGATGGCAGGGGGTGCAGTGCACCAAGGGTCCATAGTTTTCCTACGTTATCTTTTCCTATTATGGTCTCTTATCGTCCTAAGGAAAAACGATCCTCTATATCGCTCCGTTCTACAGTCGATCTCGCAAATCTTATCCTCACTGTCCTGCCTTCCAATATACGTCGGGCTTCTGATACGTCCTACTACCTCATTCGCTAGTCCCTCCGACATAAATTTTTCCAGTAGTTTAATTTTAGCCTGCGGCCTACGTTCCTCTAACGATGTCCATTTCAGATTTTCTATTAACGATGTTACGCTTTGTTTACTATCGTAATTCCTCTTTACAAATCTAGCGGCCCTGTGCTGAACCTTTTCTATCTCGTTAGTGATTTTCTTTTCGTAGGGATCCCACACAGCTGAAGCATATTCGACCTGTGGTCGAGCCAGGGATAAATAACATAATTCTTTCACTTTTTCGGAGCTATTTCGAACTATTCTCCCTATAAAGGCCAGCTTTTTGTTAGCGGCACCTATCAATGTGCGAATGTGGGTGTCCCACGAGAAATCACGATGGATCGTGACTCCGAGATATTTAATCGAGTCTGAAACTGGAATCTCTACTCCGTCCAACGAATAATTATTATCCAACGAGATACTCTTGGTTCTCCAGAAGTTGATGACGCAGCTTTTCTTTTGGTTGATCTCTAACTGCCATTTCTTACACAATGCAGAAATAGCTTCTAGGTCATTTTGGAGATAGTGGTGGTCTTCCGGATTGCTAATTTCTCTATAGATGACGGTGTCGTCCGCGAAAAGCCTAATTTTACTTCTGACTACTGATCTGATATCGTTTATATAAATTAGAAATAATTACGGACCAATTACACTACCCTGTGGAACGCCAGAGACAACCTCCACTGCGTTCAAAGATTTCTCATCTATAACAACCTTCTGCTTCCTATGATTTAAAAATTCACGGATCCAACTGACGATTTTAGAATTAACGCCTAAGGTTTCTAATTTCGTTATTAACTTCCTGTGAGGTACCTTGTCAAAGGCTTTCCTAAAATCTAAGAAGATGGCATCGACCTGTGTAGGGTGTTCGAGCATGCTAGGGCTTTTTTATGTTAGATTTAAGGAATGGTAATTATTCACCAACCGTTGAGAGGCACGTCAATATTAGTAATAGGTCCAACCGTCATACCACTATAAAGGCGATGTTAATTAACAGTAGAATACATTCTAAGAGTAGATATACTCGACTTAATAGGGAGGACAAGGAGGCAGTAAATAATAATAATAATTCAGTAGAGCGCGAGGCATCGTTACGTAGTAATAGCGATAAACTAAAAATCGTCACGGTTAACGGTCGCAGCATTCACAGGAAGGAGGCCGAACTGGAACATCTTATTCGTAGTCTGCGTGCTGACGTAGTGATAGATACAGAAAGTTGGCTAACGGCGGACATAGCCAGTCAGGAGATCTTTCCTCGTGACTATAGCGTTTTTAGAAAAGATCGATGTAGCTGGTCGGGAGGTGGTGTCTTAAATATAACGCCATTATAATCGGGGGCGATTTCAATGTTCCGTCAATTGATTGGAGGCATAATTGCTTTTATTCCGGTGGTAGAGAGCGTGAATCGTGCGATGCTTTACTTGAAACTTTCGGCTAACACTCATTGTATCAGTTAGTGAGATTTCCCACGACATTTAATAATATATTAGATTTATTGGCTACTAATCTTCCTGCGAGTATGAATAGGATATCTGTTGATGATGGAATAAGCGATCACAAGGCAGTGTACGTGGAGTTTCAGCTCAACATTGAGAAACAGGTTACGGCTAAAAGAAAGCTTTATGTATTCGCTAAAGCCGATTTCGCAAGATTTGGGTATTTTCTGCGAAATAAATATGCTAATTTCTGCTAGGTAACAGATGTTGCAGACGCGGAAGAATCCTGGTGCATGTTCAAAGATATGATGCGAGAGTGTACAGATAAATTTATTCCAAGCAAACTGAAGCGTGAAAATGCAGAACCATGATGGTACAACCAGGAAGTTAGGAGTGCCCTCCGACGGCAAAGAAAACTCCATTCTCGCGTAAATAACACATTCTCAACAGCTATGATCGAATAGGTTGCAACGTTAAGGCAGCAATACAAGGAGGCGCGCTCCATAGCCGGATTGTCCATCCGTAATGCGTTCAACAATTACAAAAAGGTTGTACAGGATAACTTGAAAGAGAACCCGAAAGCATTTTGGTCATATGTCAGAGAAGTCCAAGGTAGAGGCCCCACTATTGAGTCACTGAGATCGGTAACGGGAAATGCAGTTCATGATAGTGCAGAGAAAGCAAACCTTTTAAATCAACACTTTCAGAAAGCTTTTTGTCCTAATGACGATTGCATGCATTGCTATGCATCAGGGCGACGCGATGGAAGATTTGATATTTTCCGAAAATGGTATCGCTCTCCAATTTCATTCAATTACACCAAAAATATCTCCTGAGCTGCAGGAAATACACGCGCGAGTATTAAAAGAGTTAGCTTATGAAATCACGCCGTATTTAAAAATTATATTCAATAAATCCATTGCGGAAGGTGTAGTTCCTAAAGATTGGAAGATGGCACACGTTACGCCCATCCATAAGGGCGGAGACAAAGAGAACCCCGAAAATTATAGGCCAATCTCCCTAACTTCATTATCGTGCAAGATACTTGAGCAGATAATCTTTCGTTCTATAATGCGCTATTTAGATGGTCACTCATTGCTTAGCGGATGCCAGCACGGATTCCGGAGAGGCAGATCATGCGAAACGCAGCTCGGCTTGTTCGTGGATGATTTGTTGCGATCCGGAGAGAAAAATACTCAGGCCGATGACATATTCATTGACTTTAGAAACGAGTTTGATAAAGTATCTCATAAGAAATTAATTGCGAAGTTAGGACAACATGGTTTCAATCCGAAAGTTGTCAGTTGGTTGAGAGATTTCGAATAGAGAACAGATAGTTGTCATCGATGGGAAATACTCGTCCCCCGTTAATGTTGCTTCGGGTGTTCCTCAGGGAAGTGTATTGGGCCCTCTACTTTTCTTAATCTATGTGAATGATATCTGCTCGGCAGTTTGTAGTAAAATTAGATTTTTTGTCGATGGTACCGTTCTATATGAAGAAATAAAAAACCAGGACCATCAGTCGCTGCGTGAAGACTTAGGAGCCATTTCAGCGTTGTGCAAAGAATAGAAAATTGAAATTAATTAAACTAAATGTGCCGCAGTTACGTTCTGGAAAAGTAAAAACATAGAAGTAGGTTTCGAGTATAAAATAGATGGAATAAATATTCAAGCAGCCGAGTATGTTAAATATTTAGGAGTAACCATTTGTCGAGATCTTTCATGGGACATGCACATTCGTCGAGTTATAGGGGCGGCAAACAAAAAACTGGCAGTGGGTGTTTACTCGTCACTTATTCGTTTTTTTGAAATGTTTGCTTTAATACTTGATAAATATAAAAATGTAGTGGAATAAAGTTTCTAGTTAATTTAATTTTCACAATCTTGAAAAAATTTCCCATATAATTCATTGTTTTATAGATATTTTAAAAACTAACTTTTTTAGCTACCACCACCTACCGGCGACTATTGTAAATACTACGCTAACTTTTATTTTCTTAATTGTTGGAGCTTCCGGGCTATATCCAATATCAGAAGGCTACAGTTTGAGTTTATTTTTGTTCTTTGTATGGTCTTTGAATTGTTCTCGTATTTCCATAAAATATTTATTATCATGTAACCTATTTGGAATTTTTAGAAATATTACAGGTAAGGAGAAAGTCATGTGCTGGCCACATCAGATTTTTTCTGTTGCAATAAATGTCACAAAACATGCTGCCCGATCGTACTTTGGCTTTTCGAGGCGAAATATGTCACGGCTGCAAACAGTAAGGAACGTCTCACCGCAGTGCTCTGCACAGATATGGATGGGTCGGAAAATGTTAAACGTACATATAGGCTAATATGCCAAACCACGCTGTTTTAAAGGTATTTATCGAGATAATTTGACTTTATAATATAAATATTAAATATGTTCAGTGACTTGACACAGTAAACAACTTATCAGTTAATTAAAAATCGATTCATTACCTATGAAATAATTGACGAGTTGTTAATTATACCAAAACAGTGCAGTGGTATATAAAACTAGAATATCAGAAAATCGTGTCAAATTAGGCATTTAAAAATTCTCATGTAGTTTATTCAGAGATACAATAAAAAAACTTGAATTAGTTTTACCCGTCACATTGTTGGTAGTCATTTATTTTTGACCGATATATTAACAGTAGTAAAAATGGCTTCATAATTATTTGACTTATTGTGAATATTGGCGATTTAAAATTCTGCCGGGATTGTATTTGTTGTTGTTTATACATTCATGAAAGACTAAATTTGTTTATCAGCTAATTAAAAATAATTAAATACGTGCCCTTAAAACCGATCACTGTGACTGCACAATAGCCGCAAAGACCTTGAGAAAATTAATCTAATAGAGAGCAAGTTTTTCAACCTAGTTTTAACCGTAAGGGAAGCTTGGAAATTCTTTTTTCAACGCAACTTTAAAATTCATCAGCCGGGAGTGCTATCTCTGTAAGCGTCCATGGGCAGGGGAGAAGAAATTTATTGGTCGAGAGCCGTTTGCGACTGCGAGAATGAGAAAAAACGATGGTAGGAGAACGAGCAGACCTGAAAGATAACGCTATCTAAACGCTCCCCCCAAGTGGTCAGCGTTTTGTGCTTCGCAAAGTTCTCGTTGGTGACCCAGTGTTTGTGTTGGAAAGATTAGAACGAAAAGTCTGCATTACTTCCCATGTGAAATTTTCGTTTAAAAAGTATCAACGAATATATAGATAGTATTTTAATAAGTTATATACATTATCATTATAAAAAGCCGCTTCTTACATATATAGGATACATGATATAAAACCAAAGGTACTTCTAGAAGTGCTACAGAGCTGATTTTTGGCAAAAAAATAAGTCATTGGGTACAACCTCTGGAAAAAACCGAAATTCTAGCTTGAGTTATATTTAAGGGGTATTTTTGACCACAATGTCCAAACACCTATGAGAAAAGCATTGTGAACAGCTCAGGCCTTTATAAAATTGATTTTTTTAATTAGTTACATACGAAGTCAGGACATCAACCGCTCTCTGAATGAAAGATTGAAATTTATTTTTCTTGAAGACAAACTTCAAATCCATGCTGAATTTGCGTAAAAATTTTATTTTAATCATAAAATTATGAAACGTTTTTCGGGTGATAACATTGAAAAATATTAACTACTATAGCAACGACTCAAATGTCTTACAATGAGAACTGATTTTCTATACTTCAGGAGCATTGATTTAATGTTTAGGCTGCATTATAACCCATTTGATTTAAACCAACGACGGATACATATGATGACGTGATAATTTGAATTTTTTTTTATCCGCGCACGTAATAAAAGGCGCAGATGATGACGCCACAATCATAACATACAAAATATCCTAATGCTTACATATATTATAGTGTAACATATAGGCTGTCTTAACAATGATTATAGTTATTGCTGAAACAAGGCGATCTGAGCCATGAAACCAGAAATTCGAAACCTTGGACGCGAGCCTACTGCCGGAGAATTTAGAAATTCCGAATAGATGCCGTAATTTCGCAGAAAATGAAAACTATTAACTTATTTAAATGGGCTCTGCGTTGGTTTATTTACGAGTTTAGGTTTTGGTGTATGGTACTTTTTTTAAGCGCTGTCAGTATGGAAGTATACACACACACACACACACACACATATATATAAATACTAGTAGTTGGTGCTTGCATACTGCATGCATTTCATCTCACCTTGAAAAAACATTAATTTTTCAGACAGACATTTTATCATTACAAATATTCTTTTAACTCTAAAGATTTCAACGTCGCAGCGATTTCTGTTTTTCCAACAATAATAGATTAAAAAAATACCCAAATGTTGCAATTTTAAAATTTTTATACTTTCTCCATTATGGGGTACTAATGCTACATATTTTAGCCAAATTTTAAAGTTGTAGCATTTCTAGAAGTATAATAATATTTTTCTAATTGTTTAAATTTAAATAATTTTTAACGGCCGCCACATTTCATATATGGTAAAAATGAAATGCTTATTTGTGCAAACTCACTACTCTGTAAATAATTTGAAAATTTTAGCTTCCTAGCTCATCCCGTAGTACCTAAAAATTTATCTATTTTTTAAAATATTTAAGAATTTTTAACTGCCAAACAAATTAAAATATCAAAATTTAATACAATCCCTATTTCGTTTTTTTAAGAATTCTATTTATTAAAAAAATTCAACTCCGTAGCACATGCGAAAATACATAAACCCTGAAAATTTGTTTAAACAATTGCGAATTTTTAGCGGCCGCATTTTTGCACTTTTGAAGATTTTCGTTTTTTCCAGTCGGTTTTGCACATAATCCTACCTATGAAAAAAATTTCGAATCTCCAGCTCATCTGGAAGTGCGTAAACATTAGTATCCTCCTATATGTTACACTAGTAGTTGGTGCTTGCATTCTGCAAGCATATCATCTCACCTTGAAGAAGCAATCATTTCTCAGACAGATATTTCATCATTACAAATATTTTTTTATTTCTAAAGATTTCACCTCCGCAGCGATTTTCGTTTTTTCCACATGTAAAAATAATAGTTTAAAACAATCCCCAAATGTTGCAATTTTAAGAATTTTATACTTTCTCCATTATGAGGTACTAATGCTACACATTTCAGCCAAATTTTGAAGTTGTAGCACTTCTAGAAGTAAAATAATATTTTTCTAATTGTTTAAAATTTAAGCATTTTTAACGGTTGCCGCAATATATATATGGAGGGATTTAAATGTTTATTTGTGCAAATGCAATGTAAATAATTTAAAAATTGCAGCTTCCTAGCTCATCCCGTAGTACCTTAAAAATTATTAAACTTTAATGCTCAAATGGGGTTAAAACAACCCCTAAAATTCACAAATTTAAAATTTTCGATTTTTATAGTTGGTTATGAGAAATGTCCTATAATCTTGCAAAATTTCAGCTTCCTAAACTTACTAGATTGGTCTACACACTGGATTGCGTTTTCCCATGCTAACTTATGGGAGATATTCCGGGGTCTCTGGAGTCGAACCCAAGACACTGTAAGCAAAAGTGACAATAATTCCTAATAGATATTGCGGCCATCTAGCAACACTGAAAATTTCATTGTTCTAGCTTACCGGCAAGTGCCCATAATTAATTTACAAAAATGGCGCAATGCTTTTCTTATGGGAAAAAACGCAACTTTTGGAATTTCTGGAGTCGAACTCATGTCACTTAGGTAAGAAGTCTCATTTTATCTGAAAGTTTCTTTATCATATCTACAAAAACTAAAACTTTCAGCTCTCTAGCTAATGTAGTTTGGGCTGGACAGTAGTATCCTCCTATATGTTATATCCTCCTCCTCTGTAAGAGTCGTCGATATATAATGATGTTATATCCTCCTCTGTAAGAGTCGTCGATATATAATGATATGTATATGGGGAGAATCTTAACTCCACCTTTCTACGCTTAGGTCGCAGAACGTACTGCTACCTTGGGCACAAATTTCTGCTTCAATTATTGTAATTCTTTATATTCCCCCAGTTTAAATGCTGACTGGTGAATGAATGAAAAACAATAAAATTCGCTAAAGACGGTGTAACATTGTGAAATTGCATTTTAATAAAAATACGAAATAAAAACTTCGCACAATTTACATCTTCGAACATTTTTGCTTTCTCCATACGTATTATAGGGGAATGTATTGATTTCATGATAATATCGATTTCCAGATTTCAACGTAAATATATGTTTTAAGATCCCCTGAACACGTTTTGACCATTTTCTCGATGTCTGTGTGACAGTTTTTTTGTGTTGTGCTCGAACTGAAAAACTATTAATCAGGTCAACGCGAAATTTTATATTTAACATTTTTATGACCTTCACAAGAAATTATTAGTTTTTGGTAAAGATCGGTGAACCGGAAGTGGGTGTTTACTCTTGACACACCAGTTAAATTTGAAATACTTGCTTTAATATTTGATTAATCTAAGAAATTCTGGAATAAATGTTGTATAAAATTTAGGTTTCTACAACCTTTGTTTGAAATATTTTACCATATAAAGCATTGTTTATTAGATATTTTAAAAAATAATCTTTTAGCTACCACTGCCTACCGGCGACTATTATTAACAAGTGGAGCTTAGTTACGTCTTAGTAACGCTCCTTTTTAGTTTCTTAATTGTTGGAGATTCCTGGCTATATCCAATATCAGAAGGCAACGGTATGAATCTGTTTCTGTTTTTTGTAGTCTTTAAATTTTTCTCGCAGATCCTTAAAATATTCATTATCATTTAACCTATTTGGAATTTTTAGAAATATTACAGGTATGGAGAAAGTCATGTGGTGGCCACGTCAGATTTTTACTCGTATTGCGCGGTTATTTATTGTACGATACGTTTATCTTGTATCATATTTCAAGATTGACTACTATGGTTTAATTATCGCTCTCTGGCTTCAACTTTTTCAAAGTAGGAATGCTCGATCCTTCGGAAATAATAGCAATTAATTTTACAGCTTTGTTACCATTATATCGCCGAATTTGTATCTTATTTACCATTTTATCTTATTTAATGAGCATGCAAACTAGCCATAATTCACTTGCCTACTAAAATTATTTTGTCAATTTTTAATTCTGTATGATTTTGTTTCAGTGAGTCTTCACGGGTGGATGACACCTTGCCAGGGTCGCATACTATCGAGGATATGTAAGTCGTGAATTTCACTTTCTTTTTTACATTCTTCCACGTAGGATTTCAATACGCTACCATTATCTGAAAATTACTTTTTAATTATGTTCGTTCATATAATCGTAATTCTTCTTCAATTTACCTTTTTAGTGAAAGAGAATCCTGAGGTCTAGGTTTATAAAGGAAATTTGATTGTAACTAAAAAAATGTGATGTGGTCACATTCTCCATATCTGTAATATTCCTAAAAATTCGAAATAGGTTTACACTAGAAGGTCCGGAGATGGCTGCCTACCTAGAATATCCGTAAGGGCCACTGGCCCCTCATTTTAAAATGTGATTTTATGCGCTTGGAACAGGTTTTTAATCCAATGAGGCAATGTAAAAGTGAAAAATAAGACTTTATTGTTCCTTTGCTTCATGAGTTCACTTGTTATAATTTGTACAGGCATGTCAAAAATGCAACATAGATAAAAAAGTTCTTTTACTCCTAATACAATTTCATGTAACATGCATCAATATCACTTGTAAATCACTACAGCTAAGAAAGCAGTTAATAATATTCAGTATTAACCATTACATCAATCACATAACAGATTTTCTTGCATGTTTAATCAGTAAAAACAATATAAACCAAGGAATTGAATTTCCCATAAAATTTTACAAAAATTACCATCAGATGTAGCTAGGAATTACATATCAAGTTACAATAAAAAAATCAGTCTATCAAATGAAAATGATCACAAAAAAACTTTGTTAAAGGGTAGAAGAATTATCTGTTGCTCTTTGCAATACACTTGAAGCAACACACACGCCTTTTCCCTACATATTTCCCAAACATCGGCTTGTTACAACCCATACAGATATTTGCAGTATGATTGCCTCTGCAAGAACTGCGGATTTTATATTTCCGCCGCGTGTCACTTGTGCTTGGTTCATTTTCTTCGTTCGGTGCTGGCACTGCATCCCAAGCATTAGGTTTTCCTGTGTTCCTGAGTTCACACACAGCTGGAGAACGAACCGCCTTCGACTCAGCGTCTTCTTCCCTGTTACGTCTTTTTAGAGCACCCATGCATATATGGCGACCAAATCGAGAACGTTGCAAACATGTGCATTGGCCAACGTCGGGAGCCTGACTTCGTGGAGTAGAGGCATGCATTCTGGTCTACCACATCAACGCCATACTTGGTGTCATTGTCGAATTGCACAGGCGTTCTCTTCTCATTGTCATTTATCTTCACTGTTGGGTGGAGTGTACTCTTTAGCATGACGTTTTTGCTGGTCTTACCCTGGTACACAGTGAGAGTGGTGTCATCTTGTACCTTCTTGAACAGGATGTTGGAATGTATAGGCTGGGTTCCGGCATTTGCTGTTGGTGGCACATCCCTTCGGCTGCGGTTGAATATGCCGACGAGGCTGGTGGATTTTGCCTTCAGCATATCGCCTAGCTCTACTGAGGTGAATACACTGTCAGTCGTGACGTTCTGTCCCTTTCCGAGGTGTACATCCATGAGCCTGAGGACGACGTTCTCGCCAACGCGTTGGTTACCTGGACGGTGCTGATCTGCACCAGTGTACGGATATCCGTTCAAGATGTGCTTTTTGACCAGGCAAACAAGGCGCCAAAACTTGATTCCGAACTTATCAGGTTTGCTTGCTATATACTGTGTGAATGGACATCTGGCCTTTGACGCCAGGAATTGTTCGTCCACAGTAAATAAATAGATTGCAGAAGCAAGGGAAAACTTGTCGGTCTTCAGATGCTCAGACCTAGTGGACCTGAGATTAAATAGCATGATCTCATATTCTTTTGAATCTGTTGCGAGACATGGTCTCAGCGAAGAGCGGCGGACCCCACACCGATGACCATAAGGCGACCAGTTTTTCTAGGCTCACTGACCAATTGTCATTCTGAAGACGAAGATGCGCTTCAGCCTTCGTGCACTGTTTTATATGGCGCATCATACCGTCGCTGAATATAAAATGCCAAGCACTGAGGACACTGCTTTTCTGGATGTTCCCCTTGGTATGTGAGGTAGGACCTGGTGCTTAGCGCCGGATGTTCTGCGTCCCACGACGTCCTGTGAACCGCATAGCTGTGAATTAGAACATTTTCACATTCTAAGAAAATAACAAAAATATTATAATAATAAAAACAATAACCAAAAAGGCGTTCTCTCATCAGCAGTCGCTCCTGGTGCAATGACCTTCCACACAGTTCCGTCTTTGGAGCGTTCTTCATGCCCCACGGGTGTGGTGCATTTTGTATTTCCATGTCGTTCACGACCGCGCCCGCTCTCAGCCCATCCTGGGGGCCTTCCACAGTCACCGTACCTTCTGCGTCCACGGACTGATGCAGCTGATACTTCAGATTGACTAGCTGGCACCCCGTCGTTACAAAGACCAGACGAAGACGGTTGAGAGTTGGAATTGTCACTTTCCAGATCGGGAATGGAATCGTCCGCACTGCTGTCACTATCCACAATTACATGATGATAATAAACGATCCTTACAATTTAATTTTTGCCTTATAATCATACATACGCAACCAACGAAAGCTTTAGATCATAACCAATACTCAAGGTTTTTATTGTCATTTATCGATTTTCAGTATAAACACCATTGGTCATCAAGCTGAGAGGGCTTGAAATTATCCTATTTGCATTGAATAGAACTAGTAGTTGGCATATCTTAATATTCACTTTCTATTAATAAACATGAGTCTTCCTCGAGCTAGACGTGGGTTAAGAAGGAGGTTGCTCCTTTCTCTTATCGACCTAAGCTGCGGTACTCAAAGGGTTTAGTTAAAATAAGGTCTGAGGATAGATCCAGGGATTTATTGATCGCCAGAAAGTACCTATGGTATATCCATATAGGTATTAACGTTCTACGATAACCTTGTTCATATGAAACATTACATGACATGTCTGTTTTATAAAACTTCCAGGTGTAAGTTTGAATAACCACAAATATGGAAATTGTAGCTAAGTTTCAGTAACAAGGAGACGTTTATTAAAAACAATCAAATCGAAGCGTTAGGATTGTTTTCCAGATTATACTTTTTCCCTCGCCTCAACCGTGTAATATGCCGATAAATAACTTTCCATTTTTAACTTCCCTTTTTTCGCCTACTTTACAAAAAATGGAAAGTAGACTTACGAGATCGCCTTGGTGTCCGTGTGTGTGCGCGTGCGTGGGTGCACTCGCGCACGTCCCACTACTATCTTCTTCATGAATGAATCGATTTTAACTAAATTTGGTAAATAGAATGCGCACATATATAATGACTAAAATGGCATATTTGGACCGGATTGACTCAGCAGTGGTGGCTCAATTGCAAAGTTCAACTTTTCGGTAATTATAAATTTGGAAGGAATTGGCCCAAGAGATTTCAACGAAATTTTTTATGAAGTAGGCGTGTAACATAACAAAATCATTGTGTGTGCTATAGATATAGGAAGCACGGGTGCCAAAATACAAGGGATAAAAAAATTATTTACACTTATTTGTGTTGAACTATCAACATCTATTTTAATCAAATATTATATGTATAATATAAACATGTATACAAAACCCTATTTGCTTACATAAACCGAATCAGTCAAACGGGTGACATAACTACAAATTATACTCTTTCAATAATTAAGGATTTGGAAGGAATTGGTTTTACGAATTTCAATTAAATTTTGTATATATGATTTGCACAACATACCATAATTAAATCAATTTTTTTAAAGCACAGCTATAAAGCAGAGCTACCTCAATAAAAAGTTAAATAATATTTTTACTCCTATTTCTAGAGCTGTCTGCATGGATTTTAACCAAATGAAGTATATTTGATCTTCATATAAATAAATAACCAAAATATTATATTTCAACCGGGTCGACTAAACAGAGCTACCACAAAATCAAGGTTAGGATTTTTGTGCAATTATGAATTTGGAAGGTATTTGCTGAACGTATTTAAAAGAAATTTTGTGTGTAGGGCGAGTATGCAATGGCAAAACGAAATGAACATGCTTAGAACGAATCTAAAAAAGAGGGCTACCACAATTTAACAAAAATAATTTTCTAATTTTAAAGCAAATATATTAGTATATGATTATACTACGGTGAATTTAACGAAAGGGACTTCTGTACCACGGAAAACTTTTGTACCTACTTGTTATATGAAACTGATGGAATAAAGTGATCCGAAGATCCTATGCAGACAGGCATAAGCTGTAAAGTTAGGAATAATTTTGAAACGAGAGAAAAGTCGGCTATGACCGAAAATCTTCCACTTCCGTCCAAGCCAAGAAAACATCCTCGTTCAGAAACGAGAAAATTGATCTGCTACGATAGTTCAGTGGTAGAATATCTGCCCGGCAAGTGGAAGACCCGTGTTCGATTCCCGGTCATAGCCGACTTTTTTCTCGTTTCAAAATTATTCCCAACGTTGAAGGTTATGCCTGTCTGCATAGGACCTTTAGATCGCTTTATTCCAGCAACGTTTTAAACAGTTTCTGTATATTGTAATGAAATGCAATATAAAGTTAAAACCATTTAGATAATGTTTATATGCAACTATGCATTAATTAATTTAATTAATATTTGAATTGTTTGCTCAGAATAAAAGTAATGGCTTCAAGAGCAACACGTTACGCTGATTATGATGCGAGAAGAAGAGCGGAACGAGCCAATCAATCTGTTGGAGAAGCCAATCGAAGAAAAACGAAGAAGGGAGGGAGTCCGAGGTAGAGAGGAAGGGAGGGAGAGAGAGTGAGGGAGAAAGAGAGGGAGTGAGGGAGGGAGAGACGAATGGAGGGAAAAAGGAAGGGGGAGAGAGAGGGAGGTGGAGAGAGATGGAGGGAGTGGGAGAGAGGGTGAGGGAGGGAAGCAGGAGGATGTAGGGAGGGGGGAGGGAAGGAGGAGGATGGAGAGAGAGAAGGTGAGGGAGGGAAGCAGGAGGATGGAGGGAGGGGGGAGGGAAGGAGGAGGATGGAGGGAGGGATGGGGAAGAGAGGGTGGGGGAGAGAGGGAGGGAGGGGGAGATAGATAGATAGATAGATAGATAATCGTCTTTATTCGGGCGAAATTTAGACCAGAAGGTCCATTCTTACATTTAACCCTCCATTCTTACATTTAAGGGAGGGAGGGGTTAGAAAGAGAGGGGGAGAGATAGGAAGGGGGGGAGAAAGGGAGCGAGCAAAAGAGGTAGGGGGGGAGAGAGGGAGCGAGTGAAAGAGAGTGAGGGGGAGAGAGAGGGAGCGGGTGAGAGAGGGAGCGAGCGAGAGAGAGAGGGAGGGGGCGAGGACGTGGTACTTAAGGTAACATCCTGTTAAAAACCTATGATTTTTCCATCACATGTAATACATTTGATATTATGCTTGGGATTTGCTCAAATTTCTATCTCCGAGACTACCTATAAGTCGTAATTATGTGTTCTTGCGGACTTTATGTAGTAAATGTTGTCGTCAATCCGAATAAAGTTTTTACGTTACAGATCATATAATTGCTAGGGAGAGAAAAATTTGGTATTTTGTTTTTACTTGTCGGAGGCCATTTAACGAGATTAGAATACAGGTTTTTTAAGTGGTAGTTTTAATTGACGCATGTATTTGAAAATCATATTTCTCTAGAAATTTTAATAGATATCATTAATACTTAATTTCATTAAAATCCGTCTAGTAATTTCGGAGATGTGGACAGACGTTCGGACTGAGGCGACCTGCCCATAAGGTGTTTAGCCCGTAAAAAACGCCAAATAAAGAAGGATTATCAATCTCCATAATTAAAAGTAGTTGCGTGTTTTTTATTTTACGTGATATATTGTGTATCAATATATGACGTCATCATACGTATGTATGCGTCGTCGGCTGAAATCAACTTCTCTTTAATGCACTCTATCAAATATCTGCAAAGAAGTAATTAATCGATGCTATATCAATAAGGATAACCAATTTGCATTTAAAAACATTGAACTCGTTGCCATAATGGTTTATATTTTTCATTGTTTAAAATATCTCTTTTTCAAATTTAACCCGTGAGTACTTGCCCTCGGTCGAACCGAAGCATGTATTTTAAAGCTTAAGATAGAATTATTAGAATGCCAGAATATTTTTCAAAATTATTTGTAGTCCTAAAAGTATCTCAGCACAAAATAAAAAACAATTTATTTTTCATTACTACTCAACAATTTATTTGGAAATATTTATTTCAAACTAATATTAGGCCCAAGGAAAGCAAAAATAACAGTAAACATTGGTCTAAGAAAAGATGTTGTTTTACTTTGTTCTGGACTGAATTGGGCGGTCGTAGGGAGGTTCCCAGTCTTTTCTTGTCGTTGCCAGGTTGATATTTTCCAGTTAATGTGCGAATTTCTATTGCGCCTAGCGTGTCCTTTCCAAGTTATTTGCTCTTCTACATATTTAAATTTTTTATTTGGGACCGATGAAAGAATTGAACACGAGCATCATCAAACTCGGCTACTAGAAGAATGAAGCTAGGCACATAACTAAGTAAAAAGATATGAACATTTAAAGTTGGTCCTGGTCGATTCGTTCCATACGCGAGTACTCGAGGTTTATATAGTTTTTTCGCCAATTCGGCTCGGATTAGAAATTAGTCTTTGGAAAAAATATACTTCATTCTTTCAGCTATAGATGTTTTTTATTCCCTGGTTTCTATCTCAATTTTAACTTATTTAAAAATTCAGTTTTATAAAGCCCTTACCGATTTTAATTCTTTTCTTATGGATTATTGAAATGGATCAATTGTACCGAAAATAATCCTCTAAAAATTAAATAATTTGTAGTTTTCAATTTTTTCCATTGCTTGTCCCAAATGACTTATCATCTTGCCAAATTTGAGGTCTTCGGCCCATCTAGGTGACTGAAAAGACGCGTGACAAACAGACTGGTGGGTGTTTGGGAAGTTTTGTATAAGGATGTCAGATAAACAAAAATGCTAATTATTAGGTTTTATGTTTAAGAAATTCAAAACGATGTGATGTGATGCCAAGGAAATGTTGATTTGTTTTATTTATCGATTTATTTTAGAATCAGTTGTAATTAATAAAACAATCAAAAATAATTTAAAACGTACCTATCACGAGTTTAGTAATTGTAACGTTATCTCTACGTTTACGTTCATTTATTTGTCGTCCATTCCTTTTCACTCACGAAACGCTTAGTTAGCTAGTATGTCCATCATAGATAATCCATTTCCTTTAATTTACAGTATACTATGTACACACGGATAGAAATTAAACGTTTAGGTAAATTTTATTTATAGTAAATCTTGTTTTCTTCAGCTGCTACGAAGTTTGCTTTTGTTGTCAGCAATTGATAAAATCATGTTAGGCATTTTCTCTTAAAACTGAGTCACGCGTTTCTTATTTGAGTTTCTTAAAACGCAACTCGTTTGATAATTCTTTTTAGAAAAATAAATCTTCTACTTAAAGAGTTCTAAAAATTTTTCTTTAGACTTTTTATTGTGATTAATATTTTAGGAGTATGACGGAATGTTCATTTTTGTCACCAGTAAAGTGGCACTCCTGATTTAGCTATGCGCACCGCTTTTATCATGTTTCTTATATTCTTTGCCCTAAAGTCTTGAATACCAAACTTCATGAAAATCCGCTTAGTAGTTTCAGAGGTGAAACATGCGGACGGACATAACTGCCCATAAAGTGTTCATTTGATACTTTTAGTAAATAACGCTTAAAATCTGTATTGTTTTTGGCACGTCTATTAGGGTAAGTGCGCCGAATATGAGACCCTTGCCTAATATGAGACCCTCAGGCTTCTCTATTGGTAAGTGCTGAAACCTCTAGGAACTGCACGGAACTAATAGAGCACGCTGCAAAACTATACCGGAGAAGCTTCTAGAACTCTGCGAAGCACGTGTGTTGTTCCATGCATCCATGCATGCTCATTCATTTTCTTTAAATTTAAAAATTTTCTAGTGGTTGCTTCAACTTCTTATTTCGATATTTAAGGTAAGTTATTCCTAAATTTCATTATTACACATGTATTCATAAAATTTCCTATCATATTCGTTTTAGAGTTAAATATTTCAAGTCATTGTTCCCGGCCTAACCTTAAATTTTCGTCACGTGTGTCTATGTTCCTAATATGAGACCTTTTGATGTTCCTAATATGAGATACGGTGAATAAGGGTCTCATATTAGTAACACTTAATGGAATTGATGGATGGAACACCGGTAGGAAGTATTTCTGCCTGTCATGTTTCTGGTTGAATTCAGAGCGATATCTTCTGCATGTGGTTTGATCATTTTGTTGAATTTACCAAACCTACGGAAAATGACCCTTCTACTTGTCCTTGACGGTCATTATTCTCATGTCAGGTATACTGACATCATTAACAAAGCTAGAGAAAAGCATGCGATTATCATTTGCCTGCCCCCCCCCCCCCCACAGCACCCATAAAATGCAACCGTTCGATGTTGCATTCATGAAACCATTAAAGAGCTACTATGCTACTGAAATAGAGACATGGTTGCACAACAATCCCTTGCGAACCGTGACACCTTATGTTGTTGGTAAACTGTTTGGCAATGCCTACAACAAAACTGCTACAATGCGGATCTCAATTAACGGATTTAGAAAAACTGGGCTTGTTCCGTTTAATAATAACATTGTTGAAGATTATGAATTTTCAATTCACGATCAAGTACAAGATCAGCCTGCTGACGAAGGCGCTCCAAATGATAATGCAGTTTCTCCAGTTGACATCAGACCTCTCCCTCAGTTTCATAAGAAAACAGATGAAACAAGTAAAGGAAAGGGAGGCAAGGCTTGCATTATAACAGAATCGCCTTATAAAGCAGAACTTGTGAAGAGTTTGAAGAGAATTGAAGACAAAAAGAAAAAACGTTGCTAAGAAGTTGTTTGGAAAAAAGAAGAAAGTGGGTACATCAAAGAAATTAGACGAAGAATTGGAAGAGGAAGAAGAAGGTGTTGACGAAGATGAAGAAATGGCAGAACCAATAACTTGCGACAGCTCAGACATGGAGTTTAACGTCAATGATGCCGAATGTTTATTCTACTCCTGCCTCTATTCTGAAGATAAGGGGGGAGAAGAGTGGGTGCAGTGCACCAAATGTTACCAGTGGGCTCATGAGTACTGTGGGGCGACTGATATTAACTTTGTGTGCACTCCTTGCCTTAGAAAAAACAAAAAATATATTAAAAACCAAAACAATTAAGGGGTCTCATATTAGGATCACTTTTTTTCAATCCCCGATTTTTACTATTTTTAGTTTTTGCAATTTTTCATTTATTAAATTTTATTTTTTCAAAAAACCATGTATTGCACCTTAAAACTAAATAAATTTCTGACAATTTCGTTTTTGGTAATTTATTTTTTCATTCTTCTATCCCAAGTTATATAGCTTTAAAAAAGTGGGGTCTCATATTCGGCGCACTTACCTTATAGAACCTCACCTTCAAGGGTTCCGAAGGTAGACTAAAGAAAAATGTTATGTGGGAGAAAATGAGAAGATTATTTGATATAATTGGTACGGAGCGATAGTACTGTTTTCTCATTTTAGCCCTTCGTATTTCTATTTTATCCTGGGACCTCCTTTTGAAAAATGCGCTTAAAGATGGGGAAAATTAAGTACATATTCGGAAATTTAAAACTCTTTTACCTCAATTCTCTCCATCTCTGTCGCTTTAAATTTCTTTTCTTATCATCCTGCTACGCTCTTCACTCGTCCTTTTCGCCTCTTCTTTATTCTTATTCATTTTCATCCAAACTCCTCTTACGTTTTCTCCACAGGTAGTCTCAGATCATTTCCTGTGTTTTCCCCAGTTCCCGAGAAAAGTTCTGTTACCATCTCCATTTCTCCTCTTTGTCTTGCTTTTTCCCACCTTCCTATCTCTCTCTTTCTCTCTCTTGAGAATCCCGCGCGTATTCTCATGCATCAAAATTTGCATTCATTTTGGAACAAGTTTGTTTTGTTGAATTCTTAAGTTTGGGGATAAACACGTACACTCAAGTAAATACTTAGGAGAAATTCATACGTCATCGTTTGAATTCTAAATTTATGTGGCAATATGTGTATTTCAAATGTTGCAAAGTTACATTTAAAGCTATTAAATACGCATTATATACCGAAATGAGACGTCTCGTCGCCGCCGGTTTACCGCAGCCGTTTCGCCACAGCCGTTTCGCCGCCGTCGTTAATGAATTTTTAGTGTAATGGGAAGAATAGGCTGAGTCGATGTCAAGGAAATTTGGTACATAGAATCTTGACATTAATGCATTACGTGTGTGGGATTTTGTGCCTGAACTATCCAGCAGAAGTGTATATTGCAACTTGAAACATTTGTTTTCACGGTTCCGGACCAGTCAAATGAGGCATTTTAGGGGAAGTAATTCATAAATTTTTGAAACTTGTCATATTTGTCCGTTAGGGCAACAGAATTAACGTATGAAAAGTTGATTTGCCTGTCGTGTACGCTTCGGCCGCTATAGCGCCAAAATGGCTGCCGGAGCACGACCCGCGACTGGCCTTGCGCGAATAACTCGGAAACGGTCAGATCTACGGCGAAACTGTAAGTAGACAACCTATTAGAGAATAAAATTCCCTACAAGCAAGTATCTTTGCAGTTTTTTCGCTACTACGATAGTATAGCAGAACATTAGAGTTTTTGCTGAATGCAGGCCGCGCGCTGTCTTAAAATCTGGTGTTGTGAGCTCGTTTCCACACTACCAGCTGTGGTAGAGCTCCAGGCGCGTTTTTATAGCGATATCCCCTTTAGGCACTAATATTTAAATCAAGATGATTAAAGCGGAGCTAAGGAGCAGGGCTGCCACATTAAAAAGTTAAATAATATTTCTTTTACCCGTATTTCTAGAGAGTTAACCTCATGGATTTTAACCAATTAAGATATATATACATATATACATATATATATATTTATTTATATATATATATATATTCTGTATATATAAAAGGAAGTGTCTTGACTCACTGACTGACTCATCAAAAAGATCTACTTCCAGATTAGCTAGAAATCTGAAATTTGGTAAAGTTGTAGCTTTTGGGTAACTATCGAAGAAAAAATTGCGAAAAAAAAAATCTAAAAAATCTCGAAGTGGGTGAAAAAGGAGTTCATTTATTCATTTCCATCTCCCATAAGAAAAGTATGGAAATCGGTAAAAGGCATTTTGTAAATGCTTTTTTATATTACTCAAAATTAAGATACGAAAAAGAAACGCGCACAGTTGTAAAGATAAAAGAATGGTGTTTCTTATTTTTGAAGAAAGAATTTGAATCTATGCAGAATTAACGGAAATTTAACTATTTCACCTTGAAAAAATTATAATTTTCCAACTTTCGACAGTCTAAAAATCTAACTACCATGGCAACGATATCTAGTAATTTCTGTGAATTTACTTGCATACACTAGCGGCGTTCCTCGGCGTATTTGAAACCAACATATGCCTCCCATGAGAACGGTTAATAAAGTTGTTTATTTACTTTTATCACACAATGAAATCATTAGCGCTGAAGCTTCTGTGCATAGCTATTCTTCTCGCCGTCCATGTCATACCAACACACTTTCTATCGCCAAATTCGATTTCAAACTCCGGGAAATCATTTTGCTTCGTAGGTTTCACTTTAAATATTCACGTAACAAATTAGATCCACAAACTCATCCTTTGCTTGGGATAATGTATGGTTAAGCTAAATTTCAATATGTATATCTTCAAACGTGTTTACTCCGATTGCATCCCAAGAGTTTGCAATTGCTGCACAAGGTTTTAATGTTTTTGGGATTCATGACCACATAATATGATGCAGTTTCTTCAACTGGAAATCAATTTGAGTGAGATAACTATATTATAGTATTTTGATTAAAAATAAGCACCAAATTCGTCGATAAAGGTTGCGGGAAAATTTTGTTTATTTGAGCAAAAGATGGGAAGAAAAGAAATACTATTGCACATCATTAAGCACTACAATAAAAATTAACCTGGTTAACTTGGTTTTATTCCCAAATCTTACTGAAAATATTTTGTCTTGACTTAAAAACCCGAGCAACGCCGAGTAATTTCAGCTATAAATAAATAACCAAAGTACTATATTTCAACCGGCTCGACTAAACAGCGATACCACAATATCAAGGTTAGAATATTTCTGTAACTATAAATTTAGAAGGTATTGGCTGAACGGATCTCAAAGAAATTTTGTTTGTAGGGTGAATATAGAATGGAAAAACGAAATGAATGTGTTTAGAACGGATGAAAGAGGCAGGGCTACCACAATATAAGGAAAAATACAAGGATTATTAGGGACTATAACAACAGAAACGTCATCACTTGCCTTCGTAGTCTTGCAAATAATTATGAAATGGAGTGAATGTCGTTATATGAAAATTGATCTATTCCAATACCCATTTAATGAAAGGTATTCTGTGTTATGACTTAATAAAGTATTAAGCTCAATAATATGTTCTTGTAACTTCTATGCGGAATTGCGTCAAGCATGTTAGTAAGTCAAAAAAATAATATTATTGAATGCTGAATAAATTATTTGAAAGCATTTTTGTTTATTTTAATTACCCCTGATCATCTGTATGAGCAAAAATGCTAGTAAAGATATCTAAAAATGAACAACGTAAGGAAATTTCGTCATGTAATTATTACGCCATATTTTGATAATTTACTTAAACATATTAATTTCGTTTTTTCCATTTTATACTCTCCCTACAATCGAAATTTCTTTGAGATCAGTTCAGGCAATACCTTCCAACTTCATAGTTACAGAAATATACTATCTTTCATATTGTGGTATCCCTGTTTAGTCAACCAGGCTGAAATATGATATTGTGGTTATTTATTTATATGAAGATTATATATACCCCCTCCCTAAGGACTGCATAACCTTACAGAGGTGGGAGGGTTTGTGTACTCTTACGAACCAAAGAGCGGGAGATAATTCTCCTGGTAGGACCATCCAAGCCGGAAAGGTCTGAGGGGAAGAGTCAGACTAAGAAGCAGTCTTGGGGGTTTTACATCCCCCTGTGCAAGGGCAGCAGCTTGCACAGTACCTCTGTAGGTGTTGATCGTGTGGATCTGAACAGCTACAGATGGGTAATCACTCTGGGAAACTGCGATGAGAAAAGCAAGGGGAAACTACCTCATTATATTTCCCATGATAGGCTGAAAAGCTGCAAATACCTCTATGGATCTCTCGGGGGTAAAATATTCCGGAGGTAAAATAGTCCCCCAATCGGATCTCCGGGTGGGGACTACCCTAGGGGATGCACAGAGGAAATGGAACATTAATAAGAAAGCAAGTGGTGAGAAATTAAAAATAGGCACGTGGAATGTTAGGACTATGAATTCAGGGGGTAAACGAGAGAACTTAAAAAGGGAAATGAGAAGGAATAATGTAGGTATAGTAGGTCGTAGTGAAGTTCGGTGGGAAGGAGAAGGCGAGATAAATTCAGACGAATTTAAGATTATTTACTCGGGAGGAGAGAAAAAGGAAAGGGGATTATAATGAGAAAAGAGATAGCTGAAAGAATTAGCAAGGTAGTGACAGTTAATGATAGATTAATAGCCGTAAAACTTCAGATGGAGCCAGTGGAAATGCTTATAATTTAAGTGTATATGCCAACAACTAATGCTGGCGACGACGAAGTAGATGAAATGTATGAACAGATTATGGAGATATTGGAGGAGGAGGGAAAAGGAAGGGTCAACACCATAGTAATGGGAGACTGGAACAGTGTAGTCGGAGAGGGACAGGAAGATAACATAGTGGGAAAATATGGACTAGGGAAGAGAAATGAAAGAGGGGAGAAACTTGTGGAATTCTGCCATAGAAATAGATTGATTGTAACTAATACATGGTTTAAGCATCACCAACGGAGACTTTACACATGGAGAAGCCCAGGAGACCAGAGACGATACCAGATAGATTGCATACTAGTCAATGAATGATTTAGAAATAGCATTAAAAATGTAAAAAACTCTACCAGGAGCAGATATCGATTCCGACCACAACCTTTTGGTGGCAAATACACAATGTAGACTGAAGAGCGTTAAAAGAAACATAAAATTTAACAAGAAATAGAACTTCGAGGAACTCCTTAAAAACAAGGAAGCTATCATGACTGAGCTGGAGGAAAGGTAGGGAGAGAGATCTGAAGAAAATAGGAAGAGTGTAGATGAGGAGTGGAGATACATCCATAGCAACATTAAAGATGTAATGGAAAAGAAGGAAGGAAAGATAACGAGTGAAAGAAACAAAAAACCCTGGATCACAGCAACCATGCTGCAAAAAATGGAAGAGCGGAGAAAGTGGAAGAACATAAACACTGAAGAAGGCCAAAGAAAGTACAAGGAGTTAAATAATGCTTTAAGAAGGGAAACAGATAAAGCCAGAAAACAGTGGATAAATGAGAAATGCGAGGAGATTGTCGAGTGTGAAAGAATTTGTAGAACAGACCTCATGTATAGCAAAGCAAGGGAACTATTCAAGAAAAAAACAAGAAAGATAGGACGTAAAGGAATCATGAACAAAAGTGTTAAAATATTATCGGAGCCAGACAATGTAAAGAATGTCTGGAAAGAATACATTGAGGTGCTGTATGACAAAGAAGGAAAGCCAAGAAATATTGAATTAAATGAAAAAGAGGATGTGGAAAAAGATCAACTAGGAGCAAGTATTCTCGAGTCTGAAGTTAAAAGGGCAATGGATGACATGAAAAGAAGGAAGGATGTTGGGAGTGATGATATACCAGTGGACGTTCTTAAGGTTTTGGGGTCGAAAGCAGTTAAGCAACTAACAAAATTTTTTAACCAAGTATATGATACTGGCATATGGCCTGAAGATTTTTTAGATGTTGTAATGGTACCACTGGAGAAAAAGAACAATGCAAAAAGTTGTAAGGATTACAGAACTATTAGTTTAATTCATACAGCTAAAGTTCTAACCAGAATAATAACCAAAAGAATCGAATGTAAAATAGAAAAGGAGCTGCAAGATAATCAGTTTGGTTTTAGAAGAGGAAGGGGGACTAGAGATGCTATAGGATGTATGAGGATGATGATAGAAAGAGCGCTAGAAGTCAATAAAGGTATATATTTTTGTTTTGTAGATTGGGAGAAAGCTTTTGACCGAGTGAAATGGGATAAAATGCTGGGTATTTTAAACAAAATAGGAATAGATTGGAAAGATAAAAGACTGCTTAAAAACCTTTACTTTGATCAAAAGAAGGAGAAGAAACAGAAAGTACTTCAATCGGGAGGAAAGTGAGGCAGGGATGCCCTATTTCAACAGCAATATTTAATATTTATGCAGAAACAATAACAGAAGAAGCGTTGATAGAAGAGAAAGGATTTAAGATAGGAGGTGAAAGTATTACCACCATTAAATACGCAGATGATCAAGGATTAATAGCAGAAGACGAGAAAGAGCTTCAGAGGATGACAGACAGACTAGTGGAGGTTGGCCAACAATATGGAATGAAGATCAATGCTGAAAAAATGAAAGTGGTTTCAAAGGAACATAAAGAATTAAATATAATGGTAAATGGTCAAAAATTGGAACAAGTAAATAGTTTCAAATATCTTGGCAGTATTTTAGCGCAGGATGGAAGTAGTACACAGGACATCAGAAGTAGGATTGCAAGGGCAAAATCAGCATTTAAAGAGAAGAAGGAGCTTCTCACAAGCAAGAAAATAAATTTAGAAACAAGGAAGAAATTAGCAAAATGCTACATATGGAGCATAGCTCTTTATGGTGCAGAGACGTGGACGGTAAGGAGAAAGGAGGAAAAATTTTTAGAAAGTTTTGAGATGTGGGTATGGAGGAGGATGATGAAAGTGAAATGGACAAAGAGGAAGAGGAACGAAGAAGTATTAGAAATGGTGGGAGAAGAAAGGATGCTAATAAAACAATCAGGAAAAGAAAAGCAAATTGGATAGGGCACATATTGAGAAGACAGTGTTTACAAAGGACGATCTTAGACGTAAAAATTAGTGGAAGAAGAGGAAGAGGGAGAAAAAGAATAGGAATATTAGAGAATATAAAGCAGGGATATAATACTTATAGAGGTATAAAAGAGGCTTCTAGGGAGAGAGAGAAATGGAGGCAGCGATTCAGTTAAAACCTGTCTTTGGACAGAAGCATGATGATGATGATGATGATATATACCATAATGGGTTAAAATCCAGGAGATCAATACTCTAGAAATACAATTAAAATTTTATGGTCGTAGCCATGCTCTTTATATCCGCTTTATAAATCTTGATTTCATTATGTTATGTTTTACAAATCATATATAAAAAATGTACTTAATTGAAATCCGTTCAGCCAATTACTTTCAAATCCTTAATTACTGTAAGAATTTAATTTGTAATTGTAGCACTCTTGTTTGGCTGATTCAGTTTAAACATGCTAATAAGGTTTTGTATACTATATGTTTTATTGTAAGTGTTAAATTTGGTTAAAATTGATTATGAACAGTTCAGCACAAATACGTCTAAGAAGAAATGTATTTATACCTTGTATTGTGGCAGCCCTGCTCTCTATATCTATACAAAAAATCTTTAATTTGTTATATTATGTTGCATGCCTCTTTCAAACAAAATTTCTATGTAATCGTTAAGCTAATTCCTTCAAAATTCATAATTAGCAAAATGTTTAACTTTGTAATTGTAGAACCCATGCTAAGTCGATTCGGTCCAACCATGGCATTTTGGTCATTAATTTATGTGAGTATTTTATAAACCAAATTTGGTTGAAATCGATTCAGCCAATTCTTCCCTGATATATGCGTACGGACCGACGGACGGAGGGGCATCACGAAGATAATAGTGCTTTTCAACAATGACAAAAAGCTCTAACAATCAGAAATGTACTCGGGTTTTCCGTGGTCCAGTAGTGCTTTTCGTCAAATTCGCTGTAATATAATCGTTTACTAATGTAATTGCTTTGAAATCAGAAAATAGCATCTTTCTATACTCGCCCAACACAGCATTTCTTTTATATCGGTTCAGCCAATATTTCCAAATTTATAGTTACAAAAAAATTCTAACTTTGGTATTGTGGTAGCCCTGTTTCGTCAACCCGGTTGAAATATTCGATTTTCCTTATTTACTTATATGAAGATTATATATACCATATCGTGTTAAAATCCATGCGGTCTGTTCTCTAAAAATATATGTAAATATTATTTTATTGTAGTAGCTCTGCTCTTAAGCTCTGCTTTAAACGTCTTGACAGTGGCGTAACTACAAATTCTGAGCCGCCCGCGAAAGTTTAGAACAACCATACCGAAAATCATTCTACATTCGCTTCAAAAATGTTTATATAAATTAAAAATGCACTATTTATTATGTAGTTTTATTTACAAGTCATTAGGCATTTTCAATGAGGTGATTTTCATGTTCCTCTTTTTTAGTTCTTCTTCTAATTTTATTTCCTTGTCTTTTTCGCAGATTCGCTAGTTGTACTTGAATTATCCTTTTCCATCTAAATAAATAGGAAAAACAAATATGATTGAAATGTATGTTGATACTTAATTAATAAACTAAATATTTTCTTACTTACAAATTTCCCGATGTCCCGGTTTTTTAAAAAGGCATTTTCTTCCAATACGCAGATGTGTACAGGGACGAAATTCCCAATAGGTAGGTATATTCGTAGATACGTTCGCGTTCTAGTTGTGCGATGATTGTTGTCCATCTACATCCACGTGATACCCTGCAAGTCACCTTATTGGTGGGTGGCAGGATGTACTCTTATAGTAAAAGAAATTTACATTAAGTTTCTGTTAATCAACTGCGAGAAATCCTAGCTTTCGCAAATGACATATATTTAAGTACGTATGGCTAAATACTTCATTTCTTACAGAAAACACGAAAGTCGGGATGCTTTGAATAGAGAAGCGTGATTTTTAAATCCGGCTTTGCATATCTAGCAGTATGTAATATAGAAAACATACATGAATAAATGCTTTATAATACAATAAGATAAAAATAAATTATATTTTTAAACTTATCAAATTACTTTAATATTTCTCTCCTCAAAGACACCGAAAAATAATCGAAGTTTTCTGGTAGGCTTCACGGAATAACGTGTTCATAACGGACATACGCATTCGCATCTACAGTGCTGAACTCAGCCTTCTTCCCTATATTATCGTCATGCCTAATGAACACAGTACAAAAGCACCTTTCCTCTTCCATATGGATCTGATGGATCTAGATGAATCTCAAGGAAAAATGTTTAACTTTATAAGGGCAAGTGGCCTGCTAAGCTCTGTTTGCAGTGGGTGGAAAAATAAGAATTTTAGTAATGACTTATAAAAAATGCTTAGGCCGGCGTCGCGGGCTCCCAGATTCTTCGGGGCCCCCAGACCCGTCGGGGCCCCCCGCGCTGGCGGACCTGGCTGCATAGTAGTTACGCCCCTGCATCTTGATTATATTATGGTATGTTGTAAAAGTCTTATATATAAAATTTAATTGAAATCCATTTAGCCAATTCCTTCCAAATCATTAATTGCTGGATGAGTTTAATTTGTTATTATGGAACCCCTGATTTAGTTTAAATATGCTAATGTAGTTCTGTTTATATGTGTATATTATAAATATTAAATTTGGTTGATACTGATGCTCGGTCGATCTGGTCCAAAGATGTCGTTTTGGTCATGTACTTATGTGAAGACCGTAGGTTCCAAATTTGGTTGAAATCGGTTTTGCCAGTTCCTCCCTGATGTAGGCGTACGGAATGACGGACAGACATCACGAAGATAATAGGGCTTTTTAGCAATGACGAAAAGCACTAAAAATGGGGGAGGGAAAGTGATAGGTAAACGATGGGTGTGATAAATGCGGTTGAATTTTTATTGTGATTTTAGAAGTTAAATATATCTGACCTCTTATTCTAATGGGTAACTCGTAATTAAATTTTTCTACCACCTCATCATGACGTTTTCTTTCAGTTATTTTAACTGCAACCCGTTATGGTAGGAAGGAATAAGGAATCTCGGTACGACAGTCGATGTAGCATATTCTATCGAAGTGACCCTATCGGATATACTTTGTATTAAATCGGTGACATTAAGCTATAACGCAAGATCTATTTCTTCGTATTGTGATTGTTCATTAATTTTGTCCCTATAATTCACGTTTCCGAGGTAAAATATTTCTTTAAGCCTACCAGTCATTAACAAGATTTTGATGTACTTATCCCACATAAAATAATTGAAAATTGCAATTTTATGCTTCCTTGCACAAATTTCAAAATAACACCTTGTGGCGAAGCTGCCGCAGTGAAACGTCATTCGCGGCGAACCGGCCACGGCGAAACGTCCTTGACCCTTCTACAGGCTGTTAGTGAAAAGTTTCCAGCGAGGTGCGCCTAAATAAGCATAAGAAATATTTTCAAATGAAAACAAATAGGGATGCACACGTTTCCTGTGGTACAGAAGCACGTTTTGTGAAATTCGCCGTAGTATAATCCTATACTAATGCATTCGCTTTGAAATCAGAAAATTATTTTTCCTTATATTGTGGCAACCCTGCTTTTTAGATCCGTTTTAAACATGTTCATTTCGTTTTGTCATTCCATACTCGCCCTAAACACGAAATTTCTTTTAAATCCGTTTTGCCAATACCTTCCAAATTCATAGTTACAAAAAGATTAACTTCGTAATTGTGGCACTCCTGCATAGTCGATCCGGTCCAAATATGCCACTTTGGTCATTCATTTATGTGAATATTTTATGTGCCAAATTTGGTGGAAATCGGTTTAGCCAATTCTTCCCTGATATATGCGTACGGACGGACCGGCGACGATATTCTTTTCATCATTGACGAAAAGCACTAAAAACGATAATCCCACAGTATTTTATTTCGGATGCTGTTTCAGATAGCAGTATAAACGTACAAATATTTGTTGGAAAAAAACCCTCATCAGACGCAAAAAGCTCTTTGTCAGCGTATCCCATGATCGTAAATTCATTCTAATTTTGAAATTCTTGCCAGTTTTTCTCGCGCAAATCAGTAAAAATAATAACATCAATTGATGAACAACCCGTTTGAATATCATCGACAAGTTTTCGTAACAAATGAATCTTTATCTTCAGATTCATTCTATATTTAATTGTTATTTTCAATTTCTCCTCAGGAATCTTGTAGGTTATTGTATGGCTTCATTAAAGCAATAATATCTTCCTATGTGCGAGCGTCATTTTATTCACGAATGCGAGATGTAATTTAGTTTTAACCCGTGGAAACAAAAAACTAGGATAAGGCAACCAAATAAATATTAATCTTCCTCCAATTTTTTTCTCACTATTCTATCAAAATCTTGCGCTTGTGAAATTATTGTTTCCAACTTCTTCAACTATTTACGTCATTCAGTTAAGAATACTAGAAAAATTGCCTATATCTAATCCTAATTCAAACATTCTCATTGAAAAGCTATTCATTCCACCTCACACATGTGACTATTCCTGTCATTCCCTCCTTACTATCCACTCAAGCGGATATTATATTTAGCACTTGTTATATTATACCAAACTGTCGCTATAAAGGACTCCGTTTTTATCGCAGAATACCACCTTATGATAATGTATCCAGGCCTTCTTATATTTTTGTCTAACTTTTAACAAAATAATGCATATTGTTTAATTTTTATATCATTATAAAAAGCATCCTCGAGTTTACATGACACCGTTCAGGATTTCAAAAACAG
The DNA here is from genome assembly GCA_028673005.1 of Tanypteryx hageni. Taxonomy (NCBI): domain Eukaryota; kingdom Metazoa; phylum Arthropoda; class Insecta; order Odonata; family Petaluridae; genus Tanypteryx; species Tanypteryx hageni. Next base: position 183,305,092 of record CM054112.1, on the reverse strand, counting down.
TAATTTGCGTAATAACTAGATAAAATTCGACTTCCTGAAAACCGCATTAAATTTTGAGATAGAATGAACCTATGATACTTTATATCATATTATTAATTTGGCTAAGGAGATGTCCGTTGAAATACAATGCGAAAGTTTTTAAACGAAATTTCGTGAATAGATGCGACGCAATTATCCAAGTCAATGGTACTCAATTACACGAAACCGGCAACAATGCGAATCATTAAGAATAAGTCAAATTCTCGCGTTACAACTGATCAGATGATCAATTCGACGCGTATTCAGAAATCGATGGCGAGAAAACAAACTTTCTTTCTTTTGGGCTTCCGTTGTTTCTAGTCTCGAATTCCTACGATGATTCTAAATTATTTTAATATCCGAACGGTTAATGCTCTACATTAAAATTTATTTCTTCTCGTAAATAACGCAACGAATGTTGTTTACGTGAGTTTCTATGAAAATGATTTCCCTCTACGTCCCTTCTCTCTCGTATTAAAAGCATTTAAGGCACGCTTTCACCCATGAAGATTGAAATAACAATAGGATTTCGAGGTTTGACAATTTAATGGGTTAGCAAGGCAACATCCCGTGAAAATGGAAAGATTTCTCCACAATATGTGAATTAAACGTTTAACATGAGGAATTTGGAACTAGGCGAAAAAATATGAACAAAATATGAAGCTTTATAATTTTTCTTTAAAATGTATCATATTCGAATATCGCATGTTAATTTTTTATAATTAAAATCTCAAAAAGAATAAAAACCTACACGTCGAAAAGTTGATATTTACGTGAAATGGATATGTCTTCCTTCCCAATTTTTTTCATCATCACCTTTAAATATAGGTATGTGAATCCAGCATTCCTTACAAATTTAAAAAATGTATCTCGATCCTTTACGGATTTATTCGCATTTTTATAGCGTGAAAATTGTCAATTGGTAATCTCACCATTTGAGAGAGAGGAGTTTTCTTTGATGTACCTCTTCAAGGACATCCGTTGGGGCTGGGTGATATTAGCTTGGCTAGCTCGAACCCAACCAAGAAAACATCCGCCTTCAGGAACGGGAAAATTGATCTGCTACTATAATTCACTGGTAGAATATCCGTCCGGCAAGTGGAAGAACCGGGTTCGATTCCCGGTCATAGCAGACTTTCTCGTTTCAAATTATTCCCAACTTTACAGCTTATGTCTTTTTGCATAGGATCTTTTAATCACTTGATTCCATCAATATCTTTGCATTAATCAAAGCTAAATTTAATGTTAAACACATTGGGGGAAAATACAAGGATGTTGATGTGGATAGAAAAGATTGAATGTGTGAGGAGTCTTTTTGGGAAACATTCGAAATAAATATAATCCACGCAAATGAAGTACATTTGTTTTTATATACTTGATACGTTTTATCACCGCGAATTTGACATATTTTCACCATCAAAAACATTTGAAAATATTATTGATAATGGTTACTAGTGACCAGTAGTATTCATAATACATTTAGTAAAATGACCATAGGAGAGGTTAAAATGACGATGAGAGCGAATACGTTTTGAGAATCTATGGAAGTCTTTAAACTACATCAGATAGATATACTTATACGTTTTATCGTTCCTTCATCACCCGTGGAATTCCTCTCCTTTATCCAAATTCTTTCTCCATCAAACTCCTTTTAACTTTTTTTGCGTCATTCCGAGTCAATTCAATTATGAATCTTCCTTTACCCTTCACCGCTCTACTTTAATCCATTTTATTTTTTATATCCCATCTTAGTGAGGGATAATTTTTCGTTTAGATGGGAATCGTGTTTTTTCATATTAGCAAGGAGGAGACAAGACATTTCAGTTTTGACGTGCACTTATTGTCGCTCCCAGTTTTTAAAATAGATTAATGTCAATTTTTATGCAAACAATGGGTTGTGTTAGCTTTACAAATAATAGAGTTTCCTAGGGGAAGGCTTCAAATGTTATAGTGAATTATATAATAAATTGGGCATCATGTTTCCGTCCGCCTCTATGTGTCCATTTAATTTTACTCTCGACTCGAGTTTTTAAAACATGTTATGAGCTTTTCTCAGTGCGTTGATATTTAAGCCTAGAATCCCTTAGAACAAGGTAGAAGATTTTCTCATTTTGATGTACCGGTAACGATTAAGAGACTTCGTTATCCTTTCGTCGGGTATAACATGAGGATACAAAGAGCGATTTTATGTCAGGAACTTCCCGACGCGTATCCAAGAGGAGAAGTTTGCAGGGTTTAAAGGAATTTCTTTGATGAGCTCATCCTTAAACATAAGCGACGGAGTTGTAGAGATTTTGAGTAATCACCAGATCAATTCGCTCTATCATTAACCAGCATTTCCGTCGGGGCAGCAGCATTACCGCCAAATGAAGGTAAATTGGATAGAAGAATTCGACGAATTAATTTTAATCACTGCTGTTTTTTTTATTTTTACTCCTCTTTACACCTCGTTTCTCTTTCTTTCTTCTTCCATCTTCCCGCATGAAATATTCCTATAATTTCATTTTTATCTGTGGTGTACTTGTTTCGCTATTATCGTTTTCTCCGTAATCCTCTTTTTAATCCCTTTCTTCCACTTTTTCCTTTTTTGGCTTCTTCTCGAGTTTTCTGTACCTCATATCTGTCCTCTCTTTTCCAACTTAAACATAAATCTGTCCATGCCCTTACACTTTCTGTCTAACGCTTCTTTCGTTGGTCTTCCCCGTATTTAGCTTTTCTCCTCCTTTCCTCTTCTTCTTGTACTATTCCTGCTTCCAATCTCTGTCCTTATACAATGTTATTTTTTCCGAGTCTCCTTCATTTTTCTACTCTTATCTCTATCTTTAACTACTTTTTACTGCCTTTGTTGTATACTGATATCTCCGTTTCTCTTTTCCTCGACCTCTTTCTTTCCTGATTTTACTCTTCGTGTTGCTATCCTCCCTTTCCAATTTTTCTCTGCATCAGTCTATCGACGTGTAGATCGATTGCAAGGCACCTGTTCCGTATTTCTCTTTACGATAGCGACAATTTCTGTAATTGCTCATCCTACCAGTCATTGCCTAATCCCTTGTGTTATTCTCGAAAATATCTCGCGTCGGTGGTAAGGACCAAGAGGAAAGGTAATAACTGGAATTACAACTTTTAAAAATAATATTTTAGGTAATTTGTTGCCATTTTCTGTTTTTCATGTTTGGGAGATTTCCTTCTTAAAGAAAAGGACCCATTTTGTATTTCATTTTCTGCTTGATAGTACACATACAACAGACGTTATATCACGTGGGAATTTTTGTTACGAAATGTTCCGCCGTATGGACTAAGGTCAAGGAGAAAATTTACAGACTTTTTCAATAAAAAGAAAGGCAGGAATGCCGTGTAGTAATTTTCTTTGTGAGATAAAATTATCGACCTTAATTTTATGACTTTGTAATTTATCCGTTTGACTAATAGATAAACAAATTTATCATTGCAATTTACCTATTATGGGAAAATTTAGGTATACATAGTAATAAAAACTACATTCGAGTGAGGGTTAGCTTATTTTTCCTCCTAGATAATAAGTTTGGAAGAGATGCTGTTAGTAGTGATAAATTAAATAAATAGTTTAATAATACACAAATACTTGATGACACTTATCTTTCAGTTATGTTTCTATCTCACATAGCTATGTAGCATACAAGGCGCCTCGCTCGATCTCCTTAAAAGGATATAGACATCCGTTTCCTCCTCATATATATTCGATTCGTGTAAATGGTCTTTAGATGTTCAGCCCAGACAGGTTTATCCCTTGCCACTCTCTTCCCCTCTCTGCCTCTCTTGCATCTCATTTCATTCATACCTCATCAATTCTGTAGCTCCAATCTTAGATCTCCTTCACGCACCCGACACGGATTTATCTACTTGTCGCTTTCTTCCCCTAAATTTCCTTGCTCAAAGTTCTTTCCACCGATACACTCTTACTCTACCTCAGTATCTTCCCTCTTTATCCCCATTTCTCCTTTTCCCCGGGGCTTATCCTTTTCCATTTCTCTTTTTATCACCGCCTCCCGTCCCACATCCTTCCTTTCGCACGATCTTCAAGCTCCCTTGCCTTCTTCAATTGTCTCTCTTGGGGATAAAGCGAGGCGCGTTTCCTACGTTGTGATCGATGCTCGGAAAGAAGTGTTGAGGAAGGAAAGAATTTTCTTATTTTTCCACTCATCGAAAACGAAGTTGCCCCATAGCGACGAAAGGGAAATTTTGTGAAAGTTTGCGACGCATTTAAAATGAACAGTCTACAGCCTCCTTTTATTACCTTCTTAATTTTTTTATTTCCATTATACCTCCGATTTTGCTCACATTATCTTATCAATTTTTCGTTGCGGTTTTCTATCTAGGGCGTATTCAGATATGGATTGAGGGTATTCTATTTTTTCGGCGTGATATACGCCCAAAAAGGAAACATAAGGAAGAATAATTCACAAAACTATGGTGGTTGAATATTGTTTTATTCTCGCCATTTAGTTTTAAATGCGTACGTTGTGAATGCATCTAGAAGTTACTGTTTTAGGAACTCTCAAATGGCATATCCCATCAAAATTTCAATTCCAGACATTATCAATTATAACCTGAGAACATTATATTTTCTTTAGGAGTTAGGTTAAAATCACGAATATAATCAGGAGAACGATTAGCTTAGCTATACAAATAATTTACGTGTAAAATTAGTTATTTATAATTTATTATTATTATTTTGCAGTAGTGCATATAATGATAGAGATCGTAATAACTTGAATAGAAAATCTATTTATCTTATTTCTTAAAATATATAACGAGATTCATACCTCAAATATTGCATAGCTATCGAAACGAACAAGTGATCCTAGAAATAGTGTTAACCTCCAACAGTAAGGTAACATTAGAGACCATAAAAGTAAACCTGCCTTAACGGAACTCAACAGCTTATATTCCCGAATATAAAATTTCATTACATTTGAGCACTGGCATTTACGAGCGATCGAGGAAAAGCCATAGTGTATTTCGGTCTTATTAGCGCTAGAGTGTAATTCTCTTGAAGCGTTTCGTGTTTTGATGGAACCTAGAAGAGATCGAGGTGCTTGTCTACAGGACAGAGTTTTCTGATGTTTGGGATACAGGCGGTAAATGGAAAGCTCATGTTATCTTCGAATAGCTATTCATTTGGCACCTTTTTCGTAAATTGGTCCGAGAAAATTTTTCCAAGGTCGTTTGATTATTATAGTGAGCATATTCTTCCGTCGGCTTATCTAAGTTATCTATTTGACAAAATTGGCAAAGCAGAAATTCTATATCCGCAACATTAACAATAAAAAATTTTATCATAGAATTATTGAATATGATCACAAGCTAAATTTTTATCCAAAAATCACTTGTAATGGACCATATCTTTTGATGCATGTTATTTGTAGGTTGAAAAAAATTTATCTCAACGGATTACTTAAAATGATAAGTGATGAGAGGTAAACTAGTAGTTGATAGAAAAAACATCTTTTCATTCAGTCCAACATTATCTTCGAAATAAGTAACATTTTCGGATAAGTTAATGTAGATAGATAAAGATGTTATCGTGCTATTACATAAGTCAGAGACCCAACTAAGGAAAACATCGGAAATAGGGTATCGCCACACAGGATCATGGACGATACAGAATAGAAGAATCCAAATGACTTTGGTGAAAGGGAAGTGTTTGGAAATTATAGCACGAGCGCAGAAAGGTCTTATAAAACTTGGGATTTGAAAGTATTCCGAACAAAGGATTTGGATTTCTTCCACAAAAGGAGCAGTAATTGTGAAAGGCGGAAATTTTACGCACGAGGAAAGATTTTGTCTTTAGAACACAGGTTTTTGGGTGGATAGTTGCCGTGTGTCTCACTCCGAATCACCAATTTAATTAACCAAGATTACCTTCCGAGCCGATGTTAATTTTTTCTCGTCTGTGATCTCGTCTTTCTTTTTATTCTAGTTTGCATTTTGATTGGATTCAGTGGGGAGGCTACTTCTCCTCACCTCCCTTACTCACCTTGTATTTCACGACACTTTTTACTCCGCACCCTCAGATTTTACTTTTCGGGCGAAAATCCTTTTCAAATTTGTAATCCATACTAATTAGAAAATTGGCATATTAAAAAATAAAATATCTTTCCATAAGATCTACCCCCTGCGTTTTATCGGTTCTGTAGGCTCTTGGTATTCGTGAAGTCTTAAGTTCCTGATAACGTGAATAACAAAGCCGCCAATACCGAAACTTTAACGATAAAAGGAGAGCTCGGGTCCTGGGTTATAAGGAAAAGTAATCACATGAAATAGCATTTCACGAAAAATAATTTGTTGATATATAACAGATAAACCTAGTAAAATTAATCATATCAAGCAGTAAACTGAATTAATCCTTTTAATAATTCCATAGTTAATAGTAGCATACGGTTGGAGAGACCCGTAGCTCCCTCCAACCTTCGCAGTAATTCCACTTTGAGTAAAATCATCCAAAAACGACTATGATCCTCTTTTTTTACGACGGTATAAGATTTTGGTTGGGGTGTATTTTGAAGGTGGACCTCGCCTGGATTCAATCCCTTCCTTTATATGGGATGAATATCATAACGCTGCCAATATCGAAGGTCATTGCCCTTTCCGAAATTCTCTCTCCCGCACTTCCACTCCCTTTTTTACAATCATTTTCCACCCTTTAGCCACCTCATCACTCATCCTCAAACTCAGGTCCTCTAGCCCCGCCCCAAGGGTCGGCAACCTTTTATGTATGGCGGAGCCTATTGGATGTTGCAAATGCTTCTTCGTGCCTGATAAAAGTTTACTACGGAAGTTTCTAAGAGATTATGTGGTATCACATGAGTGAAAATCGATCTTAGTTTCGTGAGCCGCATGAAAAATTCTTGTTAGCCGCATGCAGCCCACGGGGCATAGATTGCCGACTGCAAGCTTATCCTTTCATTTCCTCACTTCTTTATCGCCTTTTTCATAACATTCTTCCCAATTTTTTAAATATTCTTTCTTCATTTTTTCTCTTTTCATATCCTTTTCTTATATTCTTACTTAAACCTCGCTTCAGTTTGAAACTCTTCTGATTTGCCTCATTTATCGTCTTCATATTATGTGTCCTTACGTGTTCGACTCAGACCCTAGCTCTGCAATTTATCTCCCGTCAGTTACCTGACCTTTCCAATTGACGCGACACGATAGTAAGTGAGAGATATTGCGAAAGATTGTTGAAACATTTTTTCTTCTATTACAACTTCCTCTTTTCTTGATACTAGAAAAAAATAAGAATTCTTGGAATAAACTTACTTTTGACATCGCTTTCATTGTGCGAGAACTATCTCGTGTTAGAGGCAGGGAGGATTTAACATACTTACCCGTCGTTCCTTTCAGACTCACGTTTGCCAGTAATTGTTGGTGATTTCCCCGCGCAACTTTCAACATATTTAGATATAAAAAGTCTCCGAGTTTCCTGTGATAATGCGCAAGAAGGATTTCCGTCTATTATTCTGTGATGTTAAATAAGCCCTAACTTTGCGGATAGTTGAAGTTAACATGGCGGAATATGAAGTGATAGAAGAGGGGAAATGATTCAAATTTAACCATACTGAGCATGAGGAGCGAGAAGGAAGAGTTAGAATAAAGTTTAGATTCAAAGCGTTTCTTCAATGTTTTCCCTTTATCGCAGTTCTTTCCCCGAGTTCCTTCCCTGACATGACTCACCAGGTTTAAAAGAAAACGTATTCTAGCTTTCAAAGCCTAAAGTAATTTATCGTTCAACTCATGTTCTATAGTCATTTTTACTTTAGTATAATCTGCGTTCCATCACATCTTGAAATTCAAATGCAAGAAAAAATCAAACCAAGATGAAAAAATCAGTTCTCAAAACGAAAACGAAATACAACTCTATAATTGTGCACGCCTCTTTCGCTGGAATTTTGATGCAATAGAAAATCCTAAAATTTGTCTAAATAAATTGTCCTCATGTTGAAGTTGTTTTTGACTTCGTGATAGTCAAATGCACCTGCAGAACAAGAAGCCAAGCAGCAACTGGTCAGCAGGTATTTTTTGTTTCTCGTAATAGAGCGTGCGTATTCAATCAATGATAACATAATAGTGAATTCATAATAAAGATATAATGTACAAAGTTCTATCAATTGTATCTTATCCCAGTCGCTGTACCTATCAACATATTTATTATATATTGACGCTTCTTACTTATGATACACTAGCGAAATTGCCCATCAATAATGTCGAGTTTCTTGGATTAAGTATTAAATTTAAGGCACAACCCATTCTTCCTCCTTTTCTCTCTTTCTCTCTCCCATCCTCCTCCCTCCTATTCTCCCAACTTCTCCCCGTCTCTCCTACTCTGGAAAAATAGAATGTAGTCTCAATCTTGCCTTAATAACGACCATTGTCTATCTATCTCTCCCCGTCTCCCTCCTCTGTCTTCTTCCTCTCTCGATCTTTATCTCTCTCTTCTTCACTATCTCTCCATCCCTCTCTCTTTCTCCTTCCCTCTCTCTCTTCTCTCGCTCTTTATCTCCTCCAGTGTCTCTCCTTTTTTATTCCTCTCTTTCTCCTATTAAAGCATTCGAAGCACGCTTTCCTTACGCATATATTATAAGGGTTGAAACGACAATACACTCAAGGTTTAACAATGACACGGTCGGCAAGGAAACATATCGTTAAAAAGCTTAAATTTTTCCAATAAATATAATTTAAACGTATAACATGAAAGATTTCGAATATTAGTCGAAATGTGATGATAGTAATACGTAAACGACGCAATATAAATTGCAAAAACTTTCTCAAATACGTATATACGTTTGATCTAACTACACTTTTTGCCTCGAAATTAACTCTCCCCTCTGACGCGTGCGCTGAGCGTTTTATACAGAAATAATACCACTGGACGATATATAGTAACTTTTTTGGGACATATGGCTTAGTTAGTATTATTTGTGATATCAGGCTGTACGTTTGGATGCATTTTAAACGAAATATCCAAGAATAAAGTACCATTAATTGTTGCGCAATATCATTTACCTCATAAGAATGTCTTTTATGAATGATATATAAATAAATATGAGATATCATTCGATTTAGTTTAACCGTTTTGGCTGTAGTAAGAGTTTGAATGGATCCCGGCGGAGGCGTGACGCCATAAGGCTTAGGTAAGGTAGCTTAGCGTACATTGTAATGTCACTGAACGGCATATAGAGTGTTCAAGAGATATATGGCTTACGTAGTATAATTTGTGATAGCAGTCTCTATAAATGATATGATTTTAATCAAATTCTCTGGAGCCATTTTTGAGTAAATAAAAATTTTCAAAAAATCGCCAAGAACAACTACCCTTATTTTTTGCGCAATTACATTTTTATGAAGAAAAGATGATATTTTACACAAATACGAAATATCATTCGATTTCATGTACACGTTTGGGCCCTAGATCGGCGAACAGACCGACAGACAGACGGCATGGCGAAAAACACTTATGGACTCGGGGATACCTAAAACGTGTATTTCCATCAAAATCTCGGAGTCGAATTTTTCACTATAACAATACATTCTTAATATACCGCTTTGTCTCTGCGTGCGTCCTTCCCTGCCTGCGTCTGAAGCCTCGAGTAACGTCACCTTCCGGCATGAACGAAAATAAACCGGGAACGGTCAGCTCGATTTTGACAAATCTTTCGCCTGAATACTCGGCGCGAACTCCTGCAGGTTTTAAGTGGGCATTCGTCCCCTAGAATGGCATGGGTTCGATACCGGAATAGTTTTCATTTTTTCATTTTATTAACACGTAATTGGCTAGAATACGATGTGTAGACCTTTATTCTTTAACATTTTAAAATATCTTACAATCGAGACTGTGACTCGAGATTTATACCATTTCACGCAGAAAGAAATGATTCTTATTCGTACCGCCGATTCCAGTACTGAGGTTTTAAAATTCTTGCCACAGCAACGAAATACGAAAATCCGATCTGCATCTTCAACAACTTGCACTGTTTATTGCTTCCTCGATTCTCTCGTTTTTGTAACCATGAAAATAAAATCGAGAAATCAATGATTTTATCCCTCTACCAAACAAAATCTATAGGCAAACCTATTTACAAAGGGTTTTTGGACCGCAAGTTTGCTCTACAAAAGAAAATTATTAATTTCGTTACAGAATTGATAACGAATTTTTGTCGTATATGGAACATTTTTAAGGAAAGGAGAGTAATTGTACGGAAAATGATTGATGGTGCTTAATTATTCATTAATTATTTGTTAATTATTAAATAAATTTTGCTAAATGAAATTAATCTATTCTAACAAACTTCCGTCAAAGTATGTGACTAATACCGCTAGTCAGTAATCACACTGTAAATATTCGAAACGAGAAAAAATTGGGAATTCAATTCCTGAGAAACAATATTTCGGTGCAATTGCTCGAACCCTAGATACTTCCTTTGGTCATACCATCATCGGCATTTTGCGTAACCTAGGCGCTACATTTATCCCGCTTTAGATTACACGAAGGTTATCAAATGACTCTACGGTTTAGTTATAGGTCAGCATTGCGTAGGATTTCTTTCATGCATTAACCGTTCGTTTAATATGTATCGCCGAAAAGTGTTAATAATAATGTAATGGTGCAAGATCTCCTACCAAGCAGTTTTCCATAATTTGAAAAAAGATGGATTCTTAATTTCCCTCACTTCTTATTCTTTCCTCGCGCATTTCCGCTAATCTTACTAACATAGGTGTTTAGTAAGCAGGAGCAAAGAAATATATACAGTTCGTATACCCAAAATAGTTTTCGCTGTAGCGAAAGAGGAAAATATGAAATGGACGATCGGAATTGGTCGATTTTTTAAATATTATACTATCTTACATATGAAGGGTTTTGAAAGATTGGCGTTCGTTGTTTCACGCTACCACCGCAATTTATCGCTATCTATTTTTAGGGATTCTTTGGCCACGGAACAAATATTCAGCAGAAATATATAGAACGTGAAATGGGAGGGTGAATGAAGTGGTAAGAATAATTTGGCAATTATTTTTTCTTTGCAACTTTATTTGCGCCTCTAATCTTCTTGCGTATACGAATACATCATTCAACCTCTTCTGAGCAGAACCATAATTGGGGCCCTTTCGAATTTGCGTTCCCTTCATTAACTTTTCATCAAACCTCCTCTCATTCCTCATAATACCCATATCTCTGCGCATACCTCATGTCGAAGTTACTACTCATTCCGATGAACTTCATCTTAGTTTTCCCCCTTTTTATTCACTTAACGTATGTTCCCAGATGCTCGCTATTTTTCTTATCCTTCTACCGTGCACACTATAAACATTCATCATCGCGAGGGAAAACTTTCACATTTTTCAATTTCATTGTATTCATCCGTTATACATCAATCTGTCTTCGCGGCTTGTGAGCGGAGAAATGGAACGAGATATGAAAAATGCATCGGAAAGATTGCGTGAGAGTAGATAAACTTGTTTATTTGAAAATATTACAGGTAACACGTTTGAAGGATGTAGGCAGCAAAGAAAGGGTAGTAGATGCGAAATATTAAACAGGAACACCGTAACTTAGTTGAGCAAAAGAAATATAAGATTTTGAAAGCATTAATAATTTTGGAGTCCTCTTGAAGAAAAGAATTTGATGATATAACAAAAGGAGAGCTGTCAGAAATTAGGGAATAGAGTAGGTTTCTTATGCCTTTTTTGCTGACGTGCCCCTTTGAGTACTTTTAATTAGTCGCGTATTTTAAAGCGATGATGAAATGTACAAATCTTGTGTAGAATAGAATAACTGTTGTTTATAAATGTAAATAATTAAAAAATTGTCAAATTTGTTTTATTGCATTTTCCAAATATCTGATGTGGCTACCGTATGATTTTCTCCATACCTGTAATATTTCTAAAAATTCCAAAAAGGTTAAATGATAATATTTTACGGAACTACGAGAAAAATTCAAATAACATACAAAGACATAAACTCATGCCGTAGCCTTCTGATATTGGATATAGCCACGAAGCTCCAACTATAAAAAATGAGCGTTACTAATGTAAGACGTAACTAAGCGTCAAGTGTTTACAAAAGTAGCCTCCAGGTGGTGTGGTGGTAGCAGCTAAAAAATATATTTTTTTAAATATTTCTTATATAAGAAAATGTTTTGAACACAAGTTGTAGAAAATTAAATTTCCTACAACTTTTATTCTAATTATTTTTTACATGGATCATGTATTAAAGCATGTATTTGAAAAAAAAACGGATAGGTGACAAGAGTAAACTCCTACTTCCGTTTGACAGATTTTAACCAAAAACTAAACAAACTCTTGTTCGTGCATGCCGACGTCATGATAGGCACAGAAAGTTGGTTAACGGATGAGATTCAGAGTCAGGAAATATTTCCTAGAGACTATCGTGTCTATGGACAAGATCGCGCTAATAGATCGGGCGGCGGGGTTTTCATAGCGGTTAGCGATCAGTACGATAGCAGTGAGATTCCGATAAGTGACGAGGATATCGAGTGTTTGGTGCCGCATAGGTAAAGATGGCTCCAAAAAGGTGTTCATATGCTCGTTTTACATGCCACCTAACGCTGGTGTAGATTGTATTTTAAATCTCGAGAAACAACTATCAAAGCTTAGACTGATAAATCAAGATGGAATCGTTATAGTCGGTAGTGACTTTAACTTACACTCAATTGATTGGGAAAACCTATGTTTCGAATCTAGAGGTAAAGAACGCGAATCCTGTGAGGCATTAATCGATACATTCTGCGAGCACTCTCTCCTTCAGTCAGAAGGCCAACGAGATCGGGAAACATTAGATTTATTAGCAACTAACGTCCCAAAAAGAATAAACAAAGCCACCTTTGAAGATGGAATAAGTGATCATCTGGCCGTATAAGCAGAGTGTAAGTTGAAAAAAATTAAAGTTCGACAATAAAGAGCCACGTTGGTACAATACCGGCCTCGGTGGTGGCAGGGTAACGTCCTCGCCTGCTAATCCGAAGGTCGCGGGTTCGAATCCCACCTAGGTGGGTTTTTCTTCACCTAGGGCATGGATGTTTGTGATAGTCCTTGTTATTATGTTAATGAGCCCCTTGTAAAAGGCCGATTACGGCTGTTTAGGGGCCACATGGAAATAAATAAATAAATAAGCTTAGGCGTCAGAAAATAAACCACGCAAAAATAAAAAACCGTCTACATCATCCGATGAATATAGAGCAACTAAAGTTCATACGTATAAGGAATCCCACGCTAAAGCGAGAAATACTATGCGCGAGGCTTTTACTAATTTCCGGAATAAGGTATTCAATAATTATTTTAAGGAGGACCCTAAAGAGGTTTGATCCTCCTACCATACCTTCCCTGCGTAATGACTCGGGTGCCGTTATTCATGATAGCGTAGAGAGAGCCAACCTGTTCAACGGTCATTTTGTAAAAGCATTTACAGCCGTCAGCGACCATTGCGTACTTCATGCACCCGCAAAAAGGAGGTACCTGATGGACGATATAGTATTTTCTGGGGTGGGAATAGCAAAGTAATTAAGTTCCATCAGACATAACAAAGCCACTGGCTCCGAAGAAATTCCTGCTCGCGTTTTAAAAGAATTAGCTGAAGAAATAGCACCTTTTCTTCGGATAATCTTCGAGAAATCCATTTCTCGCGCAGAGCTCCCTAGCGACTGGAGGTTAGCGCACGTTACCCAAATTCATAAGGGCGGTGACAAGGAGAACTCAGAAAATTACAGGCCGATTTCTTTAACTTAGATATCGTGTAAGATTCTCGAGCATATACTCGTTAGCAACATAATGCGATTTCTTGATAGTTATTTATTGTTAGATGATTGTCAACACGGTTTCAGGAAAGGTAGGTATTGTGGTACTCATCTCAGTCTTTTTGTGAATTGTATACTGAGAAGCGGAGAAAAGAATACGCAGGTCGATGCCATCTTCTTAGATTTTAGGAAAGCCTTTGATAAGGTACCTCACAGGAAGTTAATAATGAAATTAGAAACCTTAGGCGTTAATTCTAAAATCGTTAGTTGGATCCGTGAATTTTTAAATCATAGGAAGCAGAAGGTTGTTATAGATGGGAAATCATCGAACGTAGTGGAGTTTGTCTCTGGCGTTCCGCAGGGTAGTGTAATTGGTCCGTTATTATTTCTAATTTATGTAACCGATATCAGCTCAGTAGTCAGAAGTAAAATTAGGCTTTTCGCGGACGACACCGTCATTTATAGAGAAATAAGCAATCCGGAAGACCACCAGTATCTCCAAAATGATTTAGAAGCTATTTCTGCATGATGTATGGAATGGCAGTTAGAGATCAACCAAAAGAAAAGCTGCGTCATCAACTTATGAAGAACCAAGAGTATCTCGTTGGATAATAATTATACGTTGGACGGAGTAGAGATTCCAGTTTCAGACTCGATTATATATCTCGGAGTCACGATCCATCGTGATTTCTCGTGGGACACCAACATTCGCCGATTGATAGGTGCCGCTAACAAAAAGCTGGCCTTTATAGGGAGAATAGTTCGAAATAGCTCCGAAAAAGTGAAAGAATTATGTTATTTATCCCTGGCTCGGAAAAAAGGTCGAATATGCTTTAGCTGTGTGGGATCCCTACGTAAAGGGACTCAATAACGAGATAGAAAAGGTTCAGCACAGGGCAGCTAGAGTTGGCCATCGTTGAAGGGTCGTAGATTACAGGCGAGACTTAAACTTCTAGATAGATATAGGTCGGAGATATTCGTAAATGAAATGAAGAATATTATTCGACAACCAACGTATATCGGACGGAGGGATAATGAGGACAAGATTCGCGAAATAGATAGTAGGACGGAGAGGTATAAGGAGTCATTTTTCCCTAGGACAATACGTGAGCACAATAGATAAGTGAATAATAATTAGTAAGGAACTCGGTGCGCGGCACCCCCTGCAATCCACCGTCAAGGTGACTTCCAGGGTAATATGTAGATGTAGATTTGTAAAGAGGAATTACGATAGTAAACAAAGCGTAACATCATTAATAGAAAATCTGAAATGGACATCGTTAGAGGAACGTATGCTGCAGGCTAGATTTAAACTACTGGAAAAATTATGTCGGAGGGACTAGCGAATGAGGTAGTAGGACTTATCAGAAGCCCGACTTATCTCGGAAGGAACGGCAGTGAGGATAAGATTCGCGAGATCGACTGTAGAATGGAGTGATATAGAGGATCGTTTTTTCCCTAGGACGATAAGAGAACATAATAGGAAAAGATAACGTAGGAAAACTATGGACCCTTGGTGCACTGCACCCCCTGCCATCCACCAAAAAGGTGACTTGCAGGGTGTCATGTAGATGTAAGATTGTCAAATGTAAAATATCGCGTGGATCTGATTAATAGTTTTTGAATTATAGCCCCCACAAAATTCCTATCATATACGTAGACACACAGACATCGTCCAGAAAATGGTTTAAACGTATTCAGGGGACCTCAAAACGTGTACAGTAAAACCTGTGATAGCTTATACTGCCATAGCATATGACCACTGTTAACTTAACCTTATAAGGTTGGCATTACTGCATACTTTATATTAACCTTTATCAGCCTTAAACGCACACCAAATGTAAGCGGGTGAGAATGCTTCCGACTCCCCATTTCTCACTCATCCTAATCCGATACTTACCCAGTGGTGGCATTCGATTCCATCAGTCATTGTGTTCAATAATACTCAGAAATACATAGCTACTGTGAGATAAGCTTTAAAAAACAATTTAAGATATAAAAGGAATTTTTATAACCAACTTTTATATAGTTAATACTTTAATATGAATAAACTCTATAATATAATTATGATAACCTTTCTGCTTGCATGGGTGTAAAAAGTTGCAAAAGTGTCTCCAGCTCTTGAGTGATGTGGGGGTTTCTCTATTTAAACTTGAATTATTTTACAGTTGAGAGAATGGTAGACAGCAGTGGAGAACTCAGTGATAAACGTAAAAATGTTTGGTATATAAGCAGTAATAAGTTTGGTAGTATCTTTTGTTTCGTTAATGAAAATACTAACTTATCCATTCATATTGCTTAAAATTAACGAAAATATACTGCTAGTTCAGAGTAATTCAGTTTTAGATACTAGTAGGAGTGAAAGTTGAATATTTCATATTTTAATGACAAAAATAATAAATTGTTCTTTTCCTAACATCACAACAACCATTCATATAATACCGCTGTATAAGTATAGTTATCTGAAGAATTGCTAAGTTACAGCACAACACTATAAATTGTTTTATTTAAATTTGTTAAAATTAACATCCTTTACAACAGTATTACCTATCTTAAATAGTGAGAAAAAGGAATATGATACTTAAATGTGAGGGCTTTTAGAAAAATGTATGAACAACTCGTCTTAAAGGCCTATAATTAGAAAATATTTCATCCAAAGTAAAAAATAAGCCAAGTGAACAGTTCCAAAGAATAAAATTATATTCATGGCACAAACTACATAAACAAATATAGTCATCCAAAGTATGGTTCAAATGAATTTTCAGTGTGAACTATTCCGAGAAGATCGCATTAATGATTATTAATAGTATAGCAATACGAATGTGATTATAATGTAATAATAATAAAATGCATGTATAAGGCAATATTATAAGAGGATCGAGAAGAATTTAATGATAATTATAAAATTCATCAAAAGCATACATGTACTTTGATTTTCCAGACGTATATCTTATTGAAACTCATAGGGAAAACAATTTTTAGAATAATCTTAAATGAATAAAGATAAAAAGTTTTTAAGATAAATAAAAACTTACTATCAATAATAATTACGATAAATGAAAACCTACAATTATTAGCAGAAATAACCGTTCAACAAACATAGGAATGCTCGTATCAATACAAATCCACTTCAAAATAAAGAGACTTCTCTTGCAGCACCAACAATTTCAATAGTTTGTTTAAACTCGTTGCTATGAATGACGCTTGTTTATTTTCCCACGCGAATTCAAATGCACATTTATCGCGGCTCCAATGCAAGGATCTGGTGGTGGAGATGACTAATCAGTCGTCTTACGCGATGGTGAAATGAGGTGAGGTGGTTCGAACCCCGCAAGCAGCTTCGGATTGTCAAATTAGACGGGGTCCAAAACATATCATTCTATATAGACGTTTCTTACAGAGGAGGAGGAGGAAACTAATGTTTAGGCACTTCCAGATGAGTAGGAGATTCGAAATTTTTTTCTTAGGTGGGGTTTTTCGCAAATCCGACTAGAAAAAACGAAAATCTTGAAAAAGTGCAACAGTGCGACCTCTAAAAATTCGCAATTGTTTAAACAAATTTTCAAGGTTTATGTATTTCCGCATGTGCTACGGAGTTGAAATTTTTTTATAAGTAAAATTCGTAAAAAAACGAAATAGGGAATATGCAAATTTCGATATTTTAATTTGTTTGTCAGTTAAAAATTCTTAAAGTTTAAACAAATAGATAACTGTTTAGACACTACGGAATGAGCTAGGAAGCTGAAATTTTCAAGTTATGTGCAGAGTAATGCATTTGCACAAATAAACATTTAAATCTCTCCATAAACATATTGCGGCTGCCGTTAAAAATTTAAACAATTGGAAAAATATTATTTCACTTCTTGAAGTACTACAACTTTAACATTTGGCAGAAATGTGTAGCGTTAGTACCCAATAATGGAGAAAGTATAAAATTCTTAAACTTGCAAAGTTTTGGGATTGTTTTAGTCTATTATTTTTACACAAGGAAAAAACGAAAATCGCTCCGGAGGTGAAATATTTAGAATTAAAAAAATATTTGTAATGATGAAATATGAAAAGTGAATGTTTTTTTATGTTGAGATGATATGCTTGCAGAATGCAAGCTCCAACTACTAGTATGTTATATCCTCCTCTGTAAGAAACGTCGATATATAATGTTAGGAGGATACTAATGTTTAGGCACTTCCAGATGAGCTGGAGATTGTTTAAACAATATTTCAAGGTTTATGTATTTCCAAATGTGCTACGAAGCTGAAATTCTTTTTAGAGGTAGGATTTGTAAAATAACGAATTAGGGATTATAGAAATTTTGATATTTTTATTTGTTTTATAAATTCTTAAAGTTTTAACAAATTGGTAGATGCTTAGACACTACGCCGCAAGTTAAGGAGCTGAAATTTTTAAATCACTTAGTGGTTAGCCTATGTAAACGAATAAACATTTCATTTCATCCATAAAATTGTTATTTTGGCCGTTAAAATTATTAAATTTTAAACAATTAGATAAATGATATTTCACTTCTAATTGTACTATAAATTTAAAATTTGGCAGAAATGTGTGGCATTATTAATTCAATGTGGAAAAATTATAATATTCCTAAAATTGCAAAAATTAGCGATAGTTTTACTCCATTATTGTTCCATAATGAAAAAGCGAAAACCTGTTCCGCGGAGAAATCTTTAGAATTAAAGATATATTTCTCATGATGAAATATCTGTCTGAAAAATGAACGATTTTTCAAGGTGAGATGAAATGCACCTTCTACTAGTGTATATATATATATATATATATATATATATATATATATATATATATATATATATATATATATATATATATATATATATATAACAACTTACGGAAAAGGAAAGGTAAAATGAATATGTGGATGTCAACAAGGTGTTGGGATGAGGAAACCCAGTGAGCACTCACCAATCAGACGACTTCAGGTTGGCGAGGCTCCGGGGATGTCGAAGCGACACACGTAAAATAACACAAAAACACAGAAACATCACAAACGTAGAAGCTTTCGGAACTACTCCTTCTTCAGCTACAGAGAGAGAACTATATATATATATATATATATATATATATATATATATATATATATATATATATATATATATAAAGCGAAGTTAATATAAAGTTGGGTACAAGGTGCTTCGATGTTGGCTCCCCTCTCCCTTGGTGGCTAGCCTTTTAAATCCCTCGACCAGGTGGGCAAGTCTTGAAATTTTTTTACGCATTAACGATGAATTTTTGTCGTTAAGATGACGTCATTCAATGAGTTTTATTCGTACGATAATATGAGTGAGTCTTGGAAATTATCGTTAATAACGACGTTATTGATACGACAAATTATCATCTAACGCGTAACGATGAGCAATGAGGTGTCGTTAAATACACTAACGATAAATATTTATTCGAGTTAGTAAAATAGCCGCGTACAGATGTTTGCATTTACTTGTGGGAGCCGCTAAAGAGGAAAGGAGGGTAATAAGGAGGGAGCGATTTCTTCGTGACCGGCAAAACGCGTTCCATTTCCCGAGGAAGATTTTTGTTTAATATTTAGGCTTTTAGTCAAGAAGCTGCGATGTATGTTTGCGATATGTTAAGACCTCATATAAAAGCTACGAGGAAATTATCGCTGCCCGTAGAACTAATAGTAATTAGCTATTGTGGTTATTAATAGTATTCGTGTTTATAAAGCATTTTATTTATGACTGGTTAATATGACCTGCCATTTATGCATTTTTAATATTTATAATATCGAGTAAACCAAATAACTAAACAAGGCAGCGTTTAGTGAACTCAACAATTTAATTGGTGTAGGCATTTGTTATCTTATTTCTGGAAAGGTCCTAACTGTGTTGAACTTTTCAGCTACTGGAAGTTACCAGAGGCCAGTTGGACTGAATTTATATTTGGCTGTCAGTCAAAAACCTGTCAGTAGGTGTTTAATAGAGGTGACAAATGCAGTTAACAAATACATGCTGAAAAATGATTTTTCCCATGTCACAGACTTAACAAACAGCTATTAAAACTAAGTGAGGACAAAATTACTTTTAGTGTATATAACATATTTTACGTTTTCCTCTCAATATTTTTTCTTCAACTTAAGATTTATGACAGAAAAAGATTTTCCTGGGATAATTTGAGCAATAGGCTGCACCCATATAAAAATTAAAGCTTCAAATTTAACGGAAAGAAATCATCCGGAGCATCTATATGTTACCCGACATGGTTATCATTCAATTAATGTGCAATTGGTAAATAAGAACTTATTTGAAGTGTTTAAATTGTTAAAACTGTTTTAAGTTTATTATTTTTTTAGAATCACAGATATGCGACTACGGATTACGCATTTTAAATGTAAATGCAAAATACCCTGGGGCTACGCATGGCTTCTTTATTTGGAGAAGTTGCAATGTTTACGAAGCATTGAAACAAAAGTACACAGCAGGAAATCTTAATGAATGGCTCCTAGGTTAGTTGCATAGTTATACACAAATATTTATTGCCGGTCTGTAGCCAAATCACTTCACTTGTTTATGTTGTTCATGAAGGGATAGTGGATATCAACTACAGCCATGGTTGATGACACCCATTTTAAATGCAGCTCCAGGAAGTCCAGAGCAAAGGGTTTCTAATGCCAATGTAATGGCTTGTAATTGCATATAAAGATATAATGGAGTGTTAAAAAGAAGGTTCAGGTGCTTGTTATCGGAAAGGGGCTTGCATTATAGCCGTCAAAGGGCATCAATTATAAACACTTGTGTAGTGTTTCACAATATCTGCAAACATTTCAATTTGCAAGATTTTGATGTCATTGTGCCAAATGAACAAAATAATGCATATGATGCCATTGAAAACTTAGGCCAGAGAGGTGACAGGGGCTTTTGGTTCAACCAAGGTGTTAATATTAGAAATGAAATACTATGAGCAAGTTTTTCCTAAATTTATGTAATAAATATTAGTACTTATCATGAAACAAGTATTTTATTAAAAACTATTGTTGCAAAATTATTTGTAAAAACTGCAAATGTTTCTGCTATTTTAGCAATAGCTTTTGCCTGCTTCTCTGCTGCGTCTGCCTTTGTCCTTTCAGATTCTTTATGTCCCCTAATAAAATTTCAATTTCTAAAAAGGTTTTCAATTTTTTCTCCTCCATAATCCTATGCTACTCTGCTTTATCCTCTTCTAATTTTGCAAACTTCTCAGTTTCTGTCGTACGGAGTTACTCTTCCGCCTGCTCCACCATATGAAAGTAATTAATTTAATATAACGATATTATAAATATAATATAAATAAAATATTATATATATCTTTTGATTTAAGAAGTCTGCGACTAGCATTGGATGAAGAAGGAATAAGAAGGTCAGGAGATGTATTGGTCAGGATGATGTCATTCTCATTATCCTTTTCTTCATGCATGGAAAGAGATTGTGGGGGAAGTAACACCTGTCATGAACATGATGGCTGTTGGTCATCAACTTCTTCTAATGAATAGATTCTCCATAAAAATCTTTAAATTTTATATTTATGTTACAACTGAAAGCTACATATTATTATTTATACCAACCCATTTGAATAAAAGATTGCTCATTCACAATAATTTCTTCACCCTCTGGTGTTAGAAGTTTTATTGGTCCCTTTTTTTTAAATACCAAATTTTATAATCCAATAAAACTAACATTCAGTAATTTCAATTGAATTCTAATATTTAACATTTTTCATCAAAATATGTACCTCAATTGGTGATTCAAAACAATTTTCTTCTCCCAAAGCAGAAATATTCCCCATTATTTCTATTAGCCTCTCTTCTAAATATGCCAATTTCTCATTAAGTGCTCCTCCACCTCCTGTGCCTCTCATACACTTGTAAACCCTTAAACATTTTACCCTAGTGGCACATTTCCAATCAGCCCATGTCTGAGGGAATACAAAAAGACACTGTTTATTCAATTCTTAATACTGTTATTAAATAGTGTATATATATATATATATATATATATATATATATATATATATATATATATATATATATATATATAAGCTTGTGTGATTTTTGTGTTCGTGTGTTTAACATGTCTATTCGACGCCCCCAGTAGCCTGCCAACTTGGTAAGTGTCTGCTGGGCTTCCTTCAACGCCTTGTGTGTGTATATATATATATATATATATATATAATTAAACTAAACTAACAAAAATTTCATTTCACGATTAATAAATGCATTCCAATTATAAAAAACTCTTCGATGAATCAACCTATGCTAAATCCACAATTAATTCCTTATTTATAACATCTACACTATTCTATATTTGTTCCTAAAGAGAGTTCATGATGAAGAAATGAACTAATTCATTATAGTACCTATGCTAAATTTCAATTAAAATCCTCCAATGGTAATTTGTGCAGCACAAAGATTCTTACTTCTGATTTCTAATATACCTACAATTATTTTTGTAACAAAAGAGAGAAACATAATATTGAGCTTTCTCTTTAAATCATTAACAAATTTCAATTAATAATACAATACTAATTTAAATGGCTCACTAGAGAACAAAATACTACCATCTTGATAGAAATAAGAAATAATAGTAAATTAGTACAATATTAATAACACCAATTGAAAACATTTTACAATGATGATCCTTAAAGTGATTTCGGGAAAAAATTACATAATAGGAAATAATATTATATAAAACCTTGCTCGTTCAATAAAGATACATAAAGGAGTATATTTTGCGCATTAACTATAACCTTCTTCCACTTATCCCAAAAGAGTACTAACTTTAAAGTCTGAACCGGAGTATTATAATAAAAAAGTGAGAGTATTGAAAAAGAAAGTTATAAAAGCGCATAAAGATAAGAATAAAGAGGAAGAATATGGAATCAATTATAAGAAATTACTAACGGAACTAACGAGAGAAAAAAGAAGAGCGCAAGAAAGTTATCTTCTTAATATGCTAAGCACTAAAAATAATAATACATTTTTTAAATATATCAGAAGTCGTAAGGATAGCTCGGAGAAAATTAGAACGATCAAGAGGAATAATGGGGAGATAATCTCAGATGACGAAGGGATTGCAAACGAATTTAGTAACTGGTTCGCTAGTGTTTTTGGGGAAAAAAGTAAATACTTGATTCCTAAAGGTCTCCACTCGAGAGGTCAGAAACATGGAAGGATTGCATCTGTGAAGTCAGTCATGATAAGAGATAGGGACATAATGAAGAAAATTTTGAAGATCGGTAACAATAAATCAAGAGGGCCAGATAATATATCAAGTGGAATATTTAAATTTGGTTTAGAAGAAATAATTCCATATATCAGAGTATTATTTAATATATCACTCCAAAACTCTCGAGTACCAGACGACTGGAAATTGGCAACGGTAGTGCCTATTCAATAAGAGCGGAAATAAAACAGATGTAGAAAATTATAGACCAATTAGTTCAACTTCGGTCGTGTGTAAGGTCATGGAAAGAATCATAGTTGATTATATAAGAGAGTTTTGGGAAGCGAATAATTAGCTTTTTAAAAACCAACATGGGTTCAGGAGTGGTTTCTCATGTGAAACACAGCTCCTTGCATTGTGCCAAGACAGCTGAAGCCATAGACGAAGGAGAGGAAGTTGACGCAGTGGTAATAGATTTTTCAAAAGCGTTTGACACAGTTCCTCATGATAGATTAATTAAAAAGTTATGGGACATGAATATCGATCGGAGAGTAGTTTACTGGGTAAATGATTTTCTCGAGGGTAGAAGGCAAAAGGTCAGAATAGGTGAGAAATTTTCAAAAGAATCTAATGTGACCTCTGGTGTTCCGCAAGGGAGTGTTATTGGACCTTTATTGTTCCTTATCTACGTAAATGATCTCTCGGTTTCAATAGTCGGATATTAGGTTGTTTGCGGATGACTGCGTCATCTATAGGAAGACATCGGATGAAAATGATCGCTTAGTTCGTCAGGAAGATTTGGATAAGGTGGCAGGTTGGATAAAATTAAATAAGATGAATATAAATGTAAGCATAAGCAAATGTATTAAATTTACGAATAAGAGAGTTAGTAGTAATTATGATTACAAGATAAATGGGAAACAGGTACCGAAGTCGAATCATTGCAGGTATTTAGGAGTCCTTATGACAAAAGACATAGATTGGGGATTGCATGTTGATAATATAGTTCATAAAGCGTACAATAATTTACATTTTGTAATGAGAAACCTTAGAGGGTGCTCAAAGACGGCAAGGGAATTAGCCTACACTTCCATTGTTAGGCCAACGTTAGAGTACGCAACGCCTGTTTGGGATCCATATAGGAAAGAGCTCACAGATAAGATAGAAAAGGTTCAGAGGAAGGCAGCGCGGTATGTGTTAGGGAGATTTGGAAATGTGGATAGTGTAACAGAAATTATTAAAGAGTTAGGCTAGGAAACGCTAAGTGAGAGAAGGTGTGTTAACAGGCTAGGAGGAATGTACAATGCGTACGTAGATAATAATGGCTGGGTAGACATGAACAGGCGACTAAGTAAACCTGATATTGTGGGGAAAAATGATCACAGGTATAAAATAAAACTAAGAAGGCAGAAAAGTAATTTATCTAAGTATTCATTTATAAATCCTGGGGTGGGGGAATGGAATACGTTACCTGAGGAACTCTTCCAACCCTTCCCCAGAAATGTTAAAACTTTTAAATCTAGAGTTAAAAATATTAATGTAAACGATATTCATTACTTTTAGTATTACTATGTAACCATATTTTAAGACGAATTATTAACGAGGGAGCTGGAGGAAGTAGATGGATTGCTTGGTAGGGTGAGATACAGTGGGGACTTCGAGGGCCCCGTGACCACTACGGTAGCTGTTAAGGCCTGCCAAGAACCTCGAAAACTCTAAGCTCCTGATATGAAAGATTCTTGGATAGAATATTGTAACTAGTATGTGAATTGTAAATATAATTTTAATATGTTTATAGGTTAAGCTTTTGTAACTTTGCCACCGGGCCAGGTGCCCAATTGCATTGTAAATATATATAATAATAATAATATAATAATTGTAGGACCTTTCCCGTCTCTATTTGCCAATTCCTTCCAGCATTTCTGTTTCGTTTTAGAAGAGAAGTGATTTTGCCTGTAAGAAATTATTTGTGACTTGACTCTATTAATATTTCCTGCTATCTTTCCGTAATTTTGGAGCCTCGAACCTTTCTATCCATACTTATTACTTCCAACATTATTGTTATTGTGAATTGGTGCGTGCGCTTTCTGTTTGTCAGATGTTTTATTTTGTTTACCTTCGTTAGCAAACCAATGAACGAAATTTTACATTCAGTCGTAACGGTAAATTTCAAGACTCGCAAAAAAGTTCGGTAGAGTGATCGTTCGTTATGAGGCTATCGAAAATGTCGTCAATAACGAAACTGACAATATTTCATCGAACTGTAACGAAAATTTCAAGACTTGTCTTCCAGAAAACTCGGGAAGTGCCTCGCTCGCCAGTCATAAAAATTGGTGTCGCAGTCCGATTCCCCGGTTCTGTCGATTGGGGCCGCCAGAGCCCTGTCGCTGCCTCCGTTGCTACAATGTGATCTCGTGAGATTCATTTCGACCCTTTAAGGCAGGGGTGGGCAAACTTTTTACGTGGCGGGCCGCATTAACAGTTGCAGCTTCTTAGGCGGGCCGCATTAACAGATGAAAATGCTTCGGCGGGCCACGTTAGGGTTCACATTTAAAGTAATGTGAGGTAATGCGAGTGATCCTGTTAGTGAAAATGAATAATAAATAATATGGTATCCTCATAACATCACTGGAAAAGGTTTTCCGGCATTAATTTTAAGTTACAAATATGAAATTATCTCTATTTTATTTTACGGTTCGCTTTCATAATGGCATCGCGGGCCACATAAAATACCCTCGCCGGCCGCATGTGGCCCACGGGCCGCAGTTTGCCCACCCCTGCTTTAAGGTAATGTCTCGTTGAGTAGGGTGTATGTTATGAGAAAAGCATTCAACACTCTACGCATCCAATGCGGCGTTTGCACGCCGGGAGAGGGAAAGAAAAAGAGAGAGAAATAATTCCTACTACGACACGGCAGTGTCTGTTTCGCTTTGGTACTAAACGTATTGCTTAACGACAAACGATTCGGAAGGGTGTCATTTTTGACGGATATATAGACGCTCGTACCTTATATTACTGGGTCTGTGAATTAATGAACTTTCAATTTTCCCTTGTTTCAACCGCAATTTCTAACATTTGTCCCTCCTCCTGTAACCCCTTCATCATGTCTGCCACGCGAACCACCTCTTCCAAGCCCAAGTACTCCGTCATGGTAGATGAGCAACACAATGCTCTTTGCCAGAAGAAGGACGAACCCAGAATCTCACAGAAGGCCCTTGTCACTTGGCTCGAGGTGGCTTATCTAGGACAACTCAGGTCACTGTCTCCTCCACACTAAAATGCAGTAACTAAATTCTTGTGACCCAGGGCGGAAATTCCCGAGTAAAGGACTGCTCAATCCAACGCGGAAGCGGGAGCAAAGCGGGGCGAGAAGAGAGCGAACGCGATAGTGATAATTTGCAGTGTTAATTGTTTGAAGTTTATATTTAGCGCATAAGAAGTCGTTATGGTGCGAAAGAAGAGCGTCTTGGAGGGGAGTTAGGATTGCTTATGGAACGTATCTATATCTTTTACATGTAAATGTGGGTTCTGTTTATGCAAATTCAGTTTATGCGTCACTTTTCTGGAACGCAACCCCCGCATATAGAGAGGGAAATCTGTATTAGACAGTTCTTTTTTGACGGCTAAAATATTAATGCGATAATTATGTCATTATTTTTCTTTCCTTAATTAGTCCTTAATTGGCATCAACGAATGTCTAAAAGCCTTTAAGCTGAACTCGCAATTTTTTTTTAAAGAATGTTTCTCGGTTAAAACAAGAGCATATAGTTGGCAAATTCGCCGAAATTATTTAAATCTCCTTCGACCGTAGGGATGGGTGGGATTTAAATCTCCTCCGTCACTGAGGGGTTAAGAGAAAACTGGGTTGAAGTAAATAAAATTGAAGATGGTCGGGAATCGCGGATACCTTTTATTAGTGTGTTATATTTCGATTCTTCTTGACGCGCCTGCGCAGTAACTAAGTTTGGGGGACTATAAAACCGCATTTGTTTTTTATGGTCCATAACTGATGTTGACGGATGATGATTTGTACGAGCGCATCATTGAGATGAGGAAGCAGTGGTCGCGACAATAGTCCATCGGATTCGCCGATTTCCGTAAATTCTTTCCGTCCCCTGGTAAACTTTTCTAGTGTAAATTATCCTCCCGCACGATAATTCTATGCAGGCAACTGGTACAAACAAAGTCTCAAAAATGAATGCTTTAAGTTTGTATTTTCACGGTAAGATTTTGTGGATTCCCCCTTTATCTATTTTTGAAACGAACGCACTGTAAACTGGTTGATCTCGTATACTATGAAATGTTTTCTTTTTCAAACCAGGTAGTACTCGACGCTGATATACTTTTCTTCTGATTACGTTTTATTTACAGTAGAGAGCCAAATATGCATTTAATTTTCCACTTGAAGCCACCAATTCCGATGCAAATGAATCCCTGCTAATTTAATGTAGGAAAATCATAAAAAAGAGATGAAAATAAAGCCCATTCCTTTTAATGTCTTTCTTTTATGCCCGGCCGCACCTCATTCAGTTCCACTTCTTCATCTACCGCAGCTTTCCCTTCTTTACTTTCAACCCGTGCCACGGTCATAAATCTCTTCCATCTTTCCGTCCCCTATTCCTTTTATCCCCATCCAATGTCCCGTGTGCCATCTCTACGCATCCGTCTCCTTAAATCTTTTCTCATATTTTCTGCGATTTCTGGTTTATTATACGTCCTGATGTTCATTTCAAACCCCGGAAGTTCATTCGTGCTTATCTAGCGAGCAGTCCATTAAACTACAGCAAAGGGACATTTTATCCAAGAAGTCGTTTTAAAGTTCACGGCTACTTTATTAGGTGTTCGAACGTATAACTAATATTGCAATTAACAAATATTAAGAAAAAATTATTATGCCAAGCAAAATTATTTTCTAACGAACTTTTCCTCCTTATCCCCACGTACTGTCACTCGTGAGTAGAGTCATCTCTCCTCCGTCTCAAAGAATAAAAACATAAACTTAATTTTCGCTAAAAAATAATTCGTCAATTTTCTTCCAGACATTCCATCGCTGCAGCTACTTTGTACCTCTTTATCAAACTGTTCCAACCTTTGCTTTATCTTGATCCAACATTAATGACGTATGTCCAGTTAGCGTTGAAATGTCTCGCTTAGCACTCTCAATTATATAAAAGAAAACCATGCTTTGGTAACGATGGTCCTAATTTTCCATTTATCATCATTAAGTCAAAATCGACCATTATGACGGAAATGTTCTCCTTTCTAGTCAACTTATTATCCGAAGTGGCCTCTTCAATCTTCCAATATAGGAAGTATACAGTCATGGCTTTTCACTCGTTTCCTACCAGACCCCTTCTCTCTCTCTACCCCACTCCCTCTCTACCCCCCTCTCTCCCTCCCTCTCTCTCTCCCCTCCCCCTCCCTCTCTCCCTCCCTCCCTCTCTCCCTCCCTCTCTCCCTCCCTCTCTCCCTCCCTCCCTCCCTCTCTCCCCTCCCTCCCTCCCTCCCTCCCTCCCTCCCTCTCTCCCCTCCCCCTCCCTCTCTCCCCTCCCCCTCCCTCTCTCCCTCCCTCCCTCTCTCTCTCCCTCCCTCTCTCCCTCCCTCCCTCTCTCTCTCTCCCCTCCCCCTCCCTCTCTCCCTCCCTCCCTCCCTCTCTCTCTCCCTCCCTCTCTCTCCCCTTCCCTCTCTCTCCCCCTCCCTCTCTCTCCCCCTCCCTCGCATCCCCCCTCTCTCCGCTATGCGTTCTCTTCTTAACTCAAAGCTCTCAATTCGAAGGGCGGTAGAAGTCTGAGAAACGTCAATGAAGGTCGGATGCGTGGTTCTCCTCCTTTCGCAATTTTTTTTGTAGGTGGTGGCTTCCTCTCGTCTTCTCATACACACTTTATCCTTTACGTTACCTTCTCTCCTTTCTCTTGTTCTATCACGTTATCTTCTTCAAGTCATCGAATCGATTTTTTCCCTCCTTACCACTTACTCAATTTTCTCCTTGCTTCTTTGACATATTTTTCTCCTTCCTCTGCTCCAGATCACCTGATTCATCTCGTCAGCCATCGTATTCACATTCTTTTGCCTTTCTTTCTCAATCCTCTCATTTCACTCCTTATGTATCATCGCAACTATTTCTTCCGTATCTTCTCGTCCCCTGTTCCCTCTAACATTCTCTACGTCGCCCTTGCTCTCATTCCCTATCTCATATCTCTCTCCTCTACTAGCAATATTTTTCCCTATATCGTGGTATTTTCTATCCCGTATCTCATCAATTCATCTTATCGCCCTTTAGCGACCTCTTCTTTCCTGAAAATATCTCTATTTCGTTTGATTCACACATTCCATAGACTCACATTCATTTTGCCCTCTGTATTTATTTTTAAATTTTCATTTCTAATCGAGAGATCAGATTTTAAAAAGTGAAATTGTTACTAAGTATTTTATTTTCGTCTTTCTTCATCCAGATTGAAAATAATTTCAGAATATATGGCCGAACGTTATTTTTCTCAGAGCCAAATTTGTTTATGAAAAGCTTTAATGCGATGCTCATCTCTTTCGCGTTCTCTTGGCTCCACAATTCTTGTTCTTTTTTTTAGTATCCCTTCGATGTTGATGTTTTTGCATGAATCGATACGAACACATTTTTCTAAGTTAATGTTGTTCTGAGACGACATTTTTGGACACGGACCAATCTTAGCTGTAAGTAACCACTTGAATGACACGTACTTATAATCATAAAAGTAGGAAATCAATTATGAAAGGAAAGAAGTAATCCAAACAATACTTTATTGTTCTCATAATAATAAGATTTAAATATGTTTCGATGAGAATTTAGTGTATCTGAGTTTTATTCCAGCATTCTCATTTTGATCACGCTTAAAGATTTTTTTTGCGAATGGAGGTTCGCTTCGATTTCATTGCCATGAATATGTAGCAGTAAGGTTTAAAAACTTAAACTATGGTTTGAGATTTCATGCTCAAATCTTTAATTTTTGACAATTTTTATTGTTCATTTATTATAAGCTGAATTATTTTGTTTAAAATAATATTTTGAGAAAATTCCTACTTATGTTCTTTTCGTGTTGAAGAGAAAATTAGAATGTAAAGGTTAGTTCGTAGGTCAGATTATCTTTGAAGCATACTTGGTGTGTATTAATAATTTAAAAAGCTTGGAAGAGCTGGAGAAGCTATTGCAGTACGTCGAGAGGATGTTTCGAAACAAATGGAAAGATAAGCGGAACTTTAAGACGACATGTATGCTGTCCTAAGGGAGCTTTCGTAGTCTCTCTTATCGGATTGTCTTGAACATGAAGTTGTAGTGAAATTGGGAAGGGGAAGGATGGTAATTTGGGATGCAAACGGAAATTTTGGATGTGAGCTGAACGACTTTGCTTAAACGGAAGTGGGAAAGCACTTCCTATATATATAGTAGGGTAAGAGAAAAGATTAAGGAGAAACGAAGGGAGAGGATGGGGAATTATAAGTGGTACACTCTGTTAGAAGTACCAAATATCATCGGTGTCAGTGCCTTTTCTTCGTCTTATCAATAGATGCGGTCATGATATAAATTAGGCTATGAGGTTGAAAGCGTAAGTTCTTAACTACTTGACATCACAAAGCTACTCTTTGGAAGGGAATTTTCGAATGGAGAGTGAATTCCGAGTGAAGTGGGATTAACCGAGAAATAGAGATCCCATAGGAAAGCACAGAAGAGGATCGTGAGGGAAAAGGATTTGATTAATCATTGTTAGTGTTACCATTTTCATTTTATCAGCAACGGTAAAAACTATAGAAACTTCTCCGAATAAGATATCTCTCTAGCGGAGTGGTTTTCAGGCGGGTTCCTCAGGCGACCCCTCCGTCCGGAAATTTGATCGCCGCGACCCCCCCAGAGAATATTCGCGAAGCAAAAATAAGCACGTTTTCTCCATTCAGTAGGGGATGACGATGAGAAGGAAAATAATACTTAGAGAGTTTAGTATTTTGTGCTCTTTATAAATACAAGATTAGCACTATAAATTATTATATTTACAACTACGTATGTGTATTAAAACATTCAGATAATACGTGGTGTATAGTTTAATTTTTGAAGTACCAATCACTATTGAGATATAATTTCTTGTTTGTTTTTTACATAAAAATAACTCGTTTGATAAAAAGGTTTTTGTGCGTTGATAACCTACAGTCTTCGTTATTTTTCGACAAATCATGTCGTTAAATTAAAACCTGCAGGTTTCTTAAAAGCAGAATAAAATCACCTGCCTTAGCAAAGAGTACTTGCGACCCTACTAAAATCATCTCGTTACTCCCTTAGAGGGTCGCGATCTACCGTTTGAGAACCACTGCTCTAGCGTACGAAAATGCAACAAAGGCTACCCCTCAATGTAGGCTTCAGGCACCAAAACGCCAAATCCTATCCCCTGAATGTATTTTAGGAGTCATCTTCCTCATCAATTGCATTAAAACCATGAAGTTAACTCTGTACTTCAGCTCTTGAGTTATACTTTTTTGACATAAAATACATTAAGTGATGCGAATATTTGACATAATGTATCTGATTTAGTTATTCTGCGATACCAACGCTGACAAGGTAAATATGTTTTGAGAAAGTCACTCATCGAATGTGTAGACGAGAAGGAATGCCACAGGAATGAAACCAGACTATCTGTTTATCTCATAAAATAATTCCATCGAGTTTACAAAACAATTTACGTGTCTTATAAGAATAATAATTCACGTCTTGAGCGAAGTTAATTATAGTTATTGTAGTTAATTATGCGATCGTAGAGGTCAAGGCTTCAATCAGGAGGTAATAGTTTTTTATGTGGGCAGTCTCATTCCCGTAAGAATGCTGGTTCATTCGATGAAAGGCGTATTGGATCTGGCACAAGAATATTGATTTACTGAAACCCTATTATACGTACTATGATGATCCATCGCGATTTAAGGATACATTGTCAGCTCAGGATTATCACTTTTAATTCTGTAATGCAATCTTTGATTTAATTTACAATGTAAACCCTCTGTAACAGTTAAAACAGAACTGTCAGATGAAACTCTATACTCGAACTCAACGCCTACAAACTAACAATAAAGTATCCGCAGGCTTAAACATTCATGCGCATTTGCGATAGAGCATAAAACATTAAATGCTGCTAGAATTTCTCATTATCAATGCTTCCATTCCAGGGTTATAAGACTTGAACCATTGTCAGGTGCAACATGTAAATGTTTAAGCTGGTGAGCTGGAGTGGAAAACCAGAGATCCTTGAGAATTGGTTTGAAAGTTACTATGTAATGGAGGTATATCGATATTATGAAAAATATAATTTAAATTGAAGTTTTAATAAAAAGCGATAGTAATCCGGGCACGTACCTTTGTATTTGCTCTATCAACAGTTCAACTTTTCTGTTTATCTTATGCATCCATGATTACACCACACTGACTTTTTACTTAAAATTTGTCTATTTGATTGTTTCGACAATGGAGTGCCTCTTTAAAAATAATGTTGCAGAAACATATTTTATTGTATGTAGTTTTGTTTCTCTGTCGCTTCCATTTCTCAACACCCTAAGAATAGTCGTGTTTTACTTTTATGATATTATTTCAAAGAAATTTCTTATAGTACTGGATGAATTCTTTTTATTTAATTTTAATTGATACTCGGCGAAAGTCTCATAATCATGTGAATAAAGAGCAAAATTTGATTTTAAAATAATTAATAAACTTTATATCACATTGGGGATATTAAAAAAGTAATCGAAGAGGAGTTTATAAATTTTAGAATTGGCACGTTTGTTCGCAGTTTTGTGAGAGCATGGTTATAAGAGATTTTAAAGTTAAATTATTTCCTGTTTTGAAGTCATGAACGTCATAAAAATTTTTTAGCAATTATTTACGAAATTGATTGATCGTATTTATTGATACACACGCAGCACGGGCAAACGGACAATAAATTCCATTCACACACCCCCGCCAGAAAAGCGAGAGGCATGTGGTCACACCTTGCCTAATGAAATTATTTAACTTTTTGTGTATCGCGATTTCATTCAATTCTCTTTCCCATCAAATTCAACTTAGATAGTGCATTATGAGAATGGAAAAAGATCCTTTTAATTATAGTACATATTACGCTAGATTTGAATTTAAAGGATTGAATGTTGTTATTTTAATCTCTTCTTCAGTATTCGTTTGTTTCCACTGCAAAAGTCTGCACATATAGTTTATACAAATCAATTATTTCTTTTTACCGGGGTCATAAGCAGCATTTGATGGTCTTTTAGAATGGGCACATCAACGATAGCAAAGGCGAACACATACGATTATGCTTCGACAGGACTCGAATCCGTGATCCTAGCATTTGCAGCTACACAATAACCCGTACTCTCTTCTCCTCCAATATTATGGACAGTTATAATTTTCCAAATCATTGCTATTGCTTCCATGTGCACTATTATCTCGGCAGTGAGAAAATGTAATTAATTCATCCTTTCGGAGCTGGTGCGATTAGCGATAAACTAAAGTACTTTTACAATTCATTCCTTTTCTTGTAATTTTATCGACTAACCGAATTCTTTTTTTTTGTGCGTTGTAAAAATATTAAGCGGATTTTTTCTTACACGCTTTAAAAGGCATAAAATTTTTATTAATACTGTAGCAAGTCACCATCTCTCCTATGTAATCGATTATTACATCACCACGCATATTGGCGGATTTGTTTTTACCATCCGCACTTCCTTTAGTCCTTAGCGGAAGGTATTATGTTGGTTGAGAGAAAATTTTAACATTGGGAAAGATAAAAAAGGACAGTAGAGTTGTCAGCACCTTGAAACTAATTGTCAGTTTTGAAATGATAAATCTAGAAGTGCCACTTGGAGTGTTGAAAAACGGGATGAGAGGAAGTTTTGGAATGCCTTTATTCAAAATGTAGATAGTAAGTCGTCATTATGCCATGCGACTGTAAATCAACCTGCAGTGACGGATTTAGGCACTCTGGAGTCACTGTCGCGAAACAATTTGCAGCCCTTACGCAAAACAGTTGGGGGCCCCGCAATATAAATTTATGGGGAAACCTCGCCTTACGACCACCCCATTATATTACTCCTCTTAACGGTCGTTTTAATATGGAATCATACGGAGGTTTCAAAGGAAAAAGTGGAATTTAAAGCAACATTCCTTGATATAAAACATCATAAAATTGAAATGTCAACGAAAAATATGTAAAACAGTCTCTATGAAAAATACATATCGGCGTATTGTTATTATTTTAGGAAAAATAAATGCAATAATTCTTTAAAGATTCCTCGATAAAGATTACTCGAACATAATATATAATAGGTATAATAATTATATGAAAGGGAATAAAAATTATTAATAACACCTCCTGAACTTATATTTAGCAACATTAACAACTATTGGATTGGGATCTATATTGTTAAACTATCATTTTCATGGAAATCCAAGCAACTCGATTGTCAATCACATAAATCAAAATTTAAATAATAATAATAACTATCTGTGCTGAAAAGAAAAGAATAAAATCGGATAATATATATCTGGGTAACGAAATAACTAATGGACACGCACGCAAGCTGAAACGTAGCGTGCAAACCTTTTATCGTTACCATTTTAAAATTACTGACAGTGATGACATTAACTCAGAACATAAACCGAAGAACGCCTAACAGAATGACAATTTATTTTAATACCGTTGATTTGTGAATGCATGACAAATCGGTTCTCAAATTTGTTTTTAACGCCAAAATCTTTGACGGAAAACTCGTTCGCCGTCATTGCAGCCCTCGTTGGATTTTACGCGAAACAGGGTAATCCGACTGAGACTGGTATTTAGTATGGATTATTTTGCTTTTCTAAATGACTATATTGACGTAAAGTAGGAGGAGGGGATGTGAGGGAGGGACATAGGCTGGAAGATAGATAGGGAGGGATTGAATTAGAAACGAGCGGATGAAAAGAGAGGGGGGAGACGAAGAAAAAGAGGGAGTGTGATGGAGTGGGAGGGGAGGGGGGAAGAGAGAGAAAGAGTTGTAGGAAAGTGAGGCAGAGAGAGGGTGAAAGAGGTTGGAGTGATAGGGAGGGTTGGGAAGAGAGAGGTATAGGGCGTTAATGCCAACCGTCATTTTTGTTGTTAAATTGTGTACCTGTTATGCTACTTAACGTTTTCATGACAATATACATAGCTTTTTGATTGGGTAATTTATCGGACTGAAAGAAATATTTGGAAGCTCCGTCTCTACTTTCCTCTTCTAATAGTATAAATTCCTACAACCTGATAAAATTCTCCTCGGTTACCGAGGTGTTTTTCTTCCAATAGTAGTACTTGGTAAATTCTAACTACAAATTAATTTCGAGCGTAGATGCAACGGGCATGCTAGTTGATTGTAAATTAGATAGTTGTAAATATTTCATTGATACTCTTAAGTCTTTGTCAACGTTGCATTTGATTCGATAACAAATATAAATTCATGGCAAGAACTGATACTTAAGATTTTTACAAAACCTTTCTTTCACACCTTACTTCCTCAGTCCTTTCATGTTTAGTTTTCAAACGACGAAACTTCCGTTCTATTCCATCCACGCACCTACTTAAACGCCCCCTGTATTGCTCCTCACGAATGGAAAGCTCGTATTTTAAATTAACCCCCGTAAAATGAGGACAAACGAACTGTTCCAGGTGGGTGGCAGCTACTGCATTCTCTGCCTACCTTCCCGTTTTTTACCTCGTATCCCCTCAATTCTATCTTTGACTGTTCTTTGTTTCTTAATTGTGTACTTGTCTTTAAACACAGAAAAAGTTGAATGGAGAAAAATACTTTCTTACATGCCCTCATTTTATTCTCTGAATAGGTGGAAGCAATATAACGCATGTGGATACAAAAATCGTTACCAAGAATTTATTTTTAGATCGTGAGAGTTTTCTTTATGTCTTTAAAACTAACTTATACCAAAGTGTATCAATTCGTTTCCTTGTTTCTTTGAACTAGTGAAAGAAAGGAATAAGACAAGTTTCGTAATCCCATTTCTTAGTGTAATGGCTCTCACTCTTAACCACGCCAAAGCTCTCAAAGTAACCAACCCTTTTTCACTACTCCCTTAAACATTTAATTCCCGAATGAGCCTTCATTGCTAACGCAATTCGGGTCACCAATATCTTCTTTTCTCATAAAACAAATGTCTGGTAGTTTCTCGAACAAGTGTCACCTTCTATTGAATTGTGGGTGGTAAAGCTACTTCAAAGTTGTACCGACACTCGGCTTCGTGGTTATAAAAACCTTGTATTAATGGAACTGCAGTTAAGTTTTCGATAAAAAAGTGCCCTTAAAATTTTAAATTAAGCTGTAAATGTATTTAAAAATATTATTCTCTATATGTAGTTTACAAAGAGTTCCTAAAAAGTAAATAAATAGATGATACGTGAATAAAACGAATTTTAAAAATCTTAAGATTTTTGTCCATAATAACGATCGAGGTTGTGAATTGAATGTGTGTTGTGTATATGATGACATCATTCAACCTTTGATATTTTCCAATATGTATAAAGGGCGAATGTAACACTTATGGTGTTTATTAAGCCTTTAGACCTACTATTTCTTAAACATTTTTATTGTCACAAATTCATTTCAAATTTTGTAATTATTTACTGTGATATTATTTATAATGTTGACGATATGATAAACGTATAACGTGCCTATATAATTACAAGATAATTATCCAGAGTACCTTGGAATCGGATGTATTCCCTGTGTGTGTGTGTGTGTGTGTGGTGATTCTTAATTTCAGTTGCAAACAGTTTACCGAATATGTTCAAAATTTCCACCATTACAGTCAATATATAACTGAGACCTGTTGCGCCAAGAATTCCTAGTCCACTGAATGACATTAGGCATGTTACGTATTGTCGTCACAGCTGCTTCGATGACATTCCACAGCTCATGCCATGTATTACATCGTTAGGTGTAAACGATGCTCTTTAGATGGCCTCACAGGTAGAAGTCGGCAAGAGTGAGATTGGGCGATTGCGGAGGCCACGCAACTGTTCTGTTTCATCCTATCCATCAACCTGGGTAGTGGCTGTCAAAAATCCGCTTGGCATCGCAAGTAGAATGGGCAGGATCCCCATCATGCAGAACCCACATTGTCTGTCGCATTTCCAATGGTATGTCGTCCAGTAGCCACGGTAATTTCTCCGATAGAATCTGTAAATAGGAGGCCCCTGATAGTCGAGGCTGTAACTCGTAAGTGCCTAGGAAGTGATAGCCGACTATTCCCGTCCAAACATTTATTTCGAATTGCCGTTGGGATCGTCTTTCCTGAATTGGATGCGGCTTTTCATTAGCCCATGCCTGCTGCTTGCGGTTATTTACAATTCCATTCCGTGTGAAGCTTCATCCATCACCAGGACTTGACTGAGAAAGTTTGGTTTCAGAGATTGAACAGGCTCTATGTGGAACTGATACAACAATTAATCATGTAACACTCTCCACATCGTTGGCTGAGAAATCCGGTGATGATCAGCCAACCGCCTGGTACACTAGTACCAGGGGCATGCAAAACATCTTCCGCATTGGGGCTAATGTGACTTCATGGTCTACCAGCGTCTGCCATAATGGGCCGCAGACGCCCTGTTTCTTTCAGGCGAAGATCCAGAGAAATGAATATCCCGCGATTCGGATGCCGTCGCTGTGGATACATTTTGGCGTAAAGACGTGCTTTTCCGCAGCAATATCATATTTATGTGTCAATTTGTCTAAAAAATAATGAGCATTATGCGCCATTCTTAGATGCATAACGTGAAAAATACAACACCAGAACATTAACAGTAAGACTAGTTACCTCGTATGAATCTGTAGACTGAGTTCTTTCTCCGTATGGGAGCGCTGCGTCGTTGTTGCCATATCTCGCTAATTAAGCAGTTACGGCCACATTTTGATACGAAAGTTTTTTCTTGACTGTAGGTGTAGAACACGTTGCTTATATTTAATGTATGCAATTAAGAATCATCCTGTATGTATATATGTATTATATATATGTACATATATATATATATATATATATATATATATATATATATATATATATATATATCGAAACAATCCTCCATCCTGCCCACCCAATTTTTACCTCTTCATCCCACCAATCTGTTTGTCAGTCTCCTTTCGCCGGCCCCCCAATTTGGGAAATATCTTGTGGAAGAAGGAACCACCCGCATCCACCATGCCACTTGCTGTAGGTTTTCATCCCTGCCGCTAATCTTGCTGCCTCACTTGCCCAATCCACCCACCCTCATCTTCTTTCTTCAATCCCTCTAACATCACCTACCCCTTCACCTCTAGAAGCAACTGCACAACCCGCAATGTCATTTACCTCCTCGCCTGCACCCTGTCCCGCGTTTTACGTTGGCCAGACCAGCAACCCTTTAAATAATCGTATGAATGGCCACCGGAATATCGTAATTCTCAGACGCATCCGATTAGTTTCATCACACACCAATGCCCACAATGTCTCCTTTAATATTTGCTACAATGTAAGGGCTATTCGCACCTTACCTGATGGACCCCAGGCCCCCTTCTCCGACAGTGAGAGCTAGCCAATGTACATCTTCTCGACTATTTTTCCCTCCTTGATCTTAACCTTCGCTAACCTTATTGGCCATCCGCCATTGCCCACAATGTCACTTTCTATAGTTACAATGTAAGGGCCATTCGCCTCTTACCTTACAACACCTCCCCTTTTCGCTAACTTTATTGGCCATCCACCCCTCGCTCTTCCCCATCTCCTCCAATCATCATCCTCACATCACTCTGTCATCCCCCACCCAGTGTGTCACATTCAATTACTCTCTCTCCATCGCTGAGGAAGGAAAAGTATTCGTGTTTAATGAAAATTTAAAGAAAAATCTTGTAAAAACAAATTTATCGAAAGCCTTCTTATTATCCCCATAACAAAAAATAAAAATGACTACCTATGTAAGTTTCGACTCAGAGTAATCAGGTACTGAGCCATAAGTTGGAATTCAATGAATTAAATTGTTCGAATATTAAATCTCCTACCAGTCAATTAATTCATTTGGATAAAAATCTTAATGATGTCATAGTCTAGTTTCAAGACTGTTAATAAAGTATAGTGAAGAAATAGTATTTACTGAGAAGATTGACGAAGTTACCCCAACGGATAAGATTTCGATTGCTCTAAAATTATTATTTGGATAAATAAGCTGTCGAAAATAATTATTTTCCGGAAGAGTTCCTTACGTAGAGAACACCCACTATTTGCAAATCAAAATAGTTGTCCATACTTTTGTACACATCCAACGATATTGATATTCGTATTAGGCTATCTTCGCTTGACTATTAGAATATATTTGAATTCTTCTTTGGCGATCTTTACAAGTGATAGTAGCAGAACGCCTTAATGGCACGTATAGCCTGTTCATCTTTATACATAAGTAAGGAACATTAAATAAAATATTGTTTCTTTAGTAGATCTCTCCCTTTGGCCCTTGATATTTAATTTGTGATTCTCACCAGTTATAGAGTTACTAATTCTTCATTGATTTGGCAGCTGACTAGAATACGAAAAGCAAAAGCAGCTTTCAGAAGAAAGAAACACCTACTTACGGGGAATATAAGGGAAGATATCCGCAAGAAGTTCATAAAATGCGATGTATGGAGTATAGCTTTGTACGGGACAGAAACGTGGACGCTAAGAAAAAATGACATAAAATACTTGGAAAGCTTTGAAATGTGGACTTGGAGGAGAATACTGAAGATAAAATGGACAGATAGGATGAAAAACGATGAAGTGCTACGAAGAATAGGAGAGAAGCGAATGATTATACAGACTATCAGAAAGAGGAAGGCTAACTGGGTTGGACATTACCTGAGGAGAGAGAGTTAGAAGGAAAACTAGATGGAAAAAGGGAAAGAGGTAGGAAAAGGTTTCAGCTGACAGACGATTTGGAAGCGAAAGAGAGTTATCAAGATATGAAGAGGATAGCGGAAAATAGGTGTATATGTAGAACCAAGTTTAACTATGAATAATCACGGACTTGTCTACGGACAGACTACCTATGATGATGATGATTCTTAAGAAAAGGGGGGCAAATAACTTTTTTTAACTTTTCCTGCAGATTGATTGGTTTGCGTAGCAAAATGCTTTGGGACGAGATCATAGCGTTTATTAACGAAAATAATTAAGTAAAATATTCAATTTAAATTTAACTTCGGAAATTCTCGCGACATTTTTAGGTTCTCGCAAGACAAAAATGTGTCACACACGTTAAGGGTCGCTGGCCTAGGGTGTAAGATGGATACCAGCAGGTGATTCTATTTTCGAAGCTACAAATAATGGGCAAACGCTATGGTTATGCGGGACAATTTTAGTAAGTGCAGAGCAAGCAAAAATAAAAATAAATTTGTATAGAATTATTTGGATTGATTAGGAAGGTGAAAAAAATGGGAAGAGAAAGCGAGGCGCTGTGGAGGAAAGAAGGCACGACGTGAAGTCACGAAGATTTAAGATGAATATTTAAGAGTAGGATGACTTTTTTAGAATTCTAATAAAATAGAACTCAATTTTCAATCAAATATTTTGCAAATAATGATGTTAAGTTAAGATTATTATTTTTCATACTTCTTCTCTGCAATTTTCGGAAATAAAATTTGAATTAGTTTAAATTTACGGAAATTAATTTTTTTTACTTTTCTACATCATAATTCCATCAAGACGCATATCTACTTACGTTTTTTACCACATGGAATGTGAATATATTTTTTATTTAAAAAGTCAATAGTTACGAGCATTTATGACATTTACGAAGTTAAGGCTTTTAATTATTTTTAAAAACATAAATAGTTACGATTAGTCGTATAATCTCTGATAGTAACACGGTAGTTCTACTTTACTTGGAGCTAAAAGAAACTTTTTCCTTCTATTTATTGTATTTCATGCACTTACCATATAGTTTTAAATTTTTTTATCTTAAAAACCAAGTCAGTAAAACCTATATTGACAAAAATGTGCACCAATGGGTTTGGAAAATGATAATTAGAAGTCTAGAATTGTATGCTGATCGATCTAATCGAAACTTGATATTAAAATGTACTCTTTTGTGTTTGAAGTATGTAGAGTTCGTATTAGCACAGTAATGGCATGGCCATAATATGGCTGTTGCACTCATGAGAATGGATTGCTGGTCATATGAACCCAAATGAATGAGAGTGAGGCTGGAGAGGAAGCGAGATAACGAAAAGACCTGTGGCTTGTAGATAGATGGAGAGAGACAGATCCTCGATCCTTTTAATCCCTATAATCCTTTACAAACTGTCACGAACTCCGAACTTCCCATTCATTCGTTGAAAGAGAAAGAGGTTTGTAACAGTAGAATTAACGTTTTAATCACATAATACTCACTATGTTTCTTCTGCCTCCTATTCTCCTCTGTGCCACTCTGTTTTTCCAAGTACACTGGCATCTTTTTTGTTGTTTCTTTCTCTCGCTGTATTGTTTTCTAACAATGAGCTTTAAAGTAAAATATATTTACATGCGTCGGATTTCAATGCAC
The DNA here is from genome assembly GCA_028673005.1 of Tanypteryx hageni. Classification (NCBI taxonomy): domain Eukaryota; kingdom Metazoa; phylum Arthropoda; class Insecta; order Odonata; family Petaluridae; genus Tanypteryx; species Tanypteryx hageni. Next base: position 183,263,533 of record CM054112.1, on the reverse strand, counting down.
GTCCATATGAATCTTCTTCCAAAACGGAGTATTAAGTTCATCCTGACACCCTTAAATCAAATCCATCGACAATATTACATTTTTTTCATATCGGGCATGGTTTCCTTCTTATACAAAACAAGGATAATTTTAAACTATCTAGCGCAGTATGACCGGATATTTACTATATCGCCGAATTGATTCAATAGTTCTTCTGTTATTAATGTTATTTATCATATTTTGATTTAAATTCCAAAATATTACCGTCAATAGCTCTAACGGAATAATTCACAGCTTACCTTTCAAGTATGATTTTCTTATCGCTTGCTTTGTTGTAACCATCATTCATCTATATGTTTATATCGTTCCGTCGACATTGCTAAATTCTCCATTTTTCTTTAATTTAATTTATCACATCGGTCCTCCTCAAAGCGTGTTTTGTATGCTTGGGACTCGATCACCAATTGTCTCGTACATGTATTTCATAATTCTCCCTCTTTTCCTTCCGTCTACTACCCTTCCATATCCAACACTTTGTACTTTGGATCTTTAAATGAAAAATGGCATTCATAGAAGTTCCTCTTATCCGAAACATTTTTCTATCCTCATCGTTCTCTTTAATGCTCTTTTTGACTATAAAAATACTTTCGCATTTCTCCTCTTAAGCCAAAGCTTCCTACTCTTAGCCATTTAAAATTATGCTTGAATAGTATTATTTCATTTTTCTTATAGGTGCATTAGAATAAATTTATACGAATTAAAATAATTTTTCATTTTAAAAGCTAGGCATTTTTACTTTAGAAGTGCTTTTGCTTAATAAAGTATGCTCATATAAAAATGAAATGGTTTATTTTCCAGTACTTGTATCATATAGTATCAATTCATAAACGGATTTAAAGCCGAACCGCGACATTTTGTGAAGTAGTTTAAAGGTGAGGCAGCAGGTTTCGCGTAAAAGCATGAATGGTTCGAAGGCGATAAATGGAAACTGTAATTGTCACCCCGAACTAAATTATATATAGCTGGTGTATAAGTTTTTAGGGTATATTGATTGTTAATTATAATTAAAGGATTGAATCACCTGAAATCTTATGGAAATCTTGATCAGTATAACATGAAAATAAAAATATGTGGAATGTGAAAACGATCTCTAGTATCAAACAGTCATCTCATTTACAAAAGCCAACTTACTTAATTAGCAAGATATGGTTAAGAAAAGGAAATTGAGCTCGCGTGCTTTTCTCAATGATACCGTATTTTTTCGCATGAAAGAGTTGTTGAATTATTCTCCTGCGCCATTTTACATGTCATTTCACATGTCATTTCACTGTTGCTTTAATTGTCTCCATGAGGCTATGAGAGTTTGCTCTCAGTGGATATTTTTTTAAAAGTTGAATGATTGACTTTAGCGTTGTTGATAAACTTTGAAGCCGTTAGGAATTTATGATAATTTATCAAATATGGATGAAAAATATTTAACAAGGAGGTTCTTCCGGAAAAAGGATCATTGTCTAATTGTCCTGATAATTAAAGCACCAATAAATAAAAACTGTTTAATGCATTTCTTAGATCGGTCTGTGCGGAATTTAAATTACTAGGTTGCGATTAAGCTGTATTAAGCTCCTATAAAAATCGAATGTCTGTGTGGGTGTCCGACCAGCAAAAGTGATTGACAAATTTCTACGGAACTTATGATTTGATTCTAGACAAACTTTTTTCGTTTATTTAGAGTGACCGTCATTGTATTCTAGGAGAGTCATTAATTCCAATTACCACAATAAAATGTTTTTAAAAATATTATCTCTTATTTAATTTGCTCCATTTGACTAAAATGGGAACCAAAGTAGTAGATTTTTATTGGCACTTTAAAATTACTTAAAATCAAGATACGAATTTTGGACTTGAACTCCATTTCGGAGAAAAGAAAGATTTTATTTTTACGTCGTCAAATTTCAAGTACGAGCCGAATCCGTCAAAAATTGTGCTTTACCAACAAAATCACAAGATTTTTTTAAACGATTATTTTTATATCGATGGCAACCTGGTTATTGCCCATTACGGTCTTTTCTCTCTGTAATACATTGTAACTAAACGGTTTGTCACACTCTCTTGAAGTTTGTTTATTCGTTTTCTGTCCGTGAATGAATCGACGAGTTCAATGTTATTTTTCATTATTTGCAAATATCAATATGAAACATTTCGTAGTATTTCTCAAAATTTCCCACAGTAGAACTGCGTGCTTTCTACTTGATATTTTTTGAAATAATCATTGTCGCTCACGCTTGTATTTGATAACCAAATTAACAGTTTAGCTTGGTTCTCCTAGAAACATGATCTCTCCAATCAACTTTATAATATTGTAAATTGCATCTAAAGCTTATAAATCAAAATGTAAAATGAATTTAGACCTCCACTAACTGTGCCTAGTTACATTGCAAAGAAGTTTATATCATCAGTGGTATGTCAAGATCAAACTGATTCTGGAAATATCAGAAGCAGTGGCGTGGCGGACGCCCCCGCTCGGCGGGGGTGACCATGACCAAAGCGGGCACATATTTTTTTCTTGAGATCCTTCAATTTTTTTTCGGGACTCAAATTTTGTTTTTGCGGGAGACCCACACATTTTTTCCGGCACGCCACTGATCAGAAGGATTCTTTCCCATTTCCTTTCTCCAAGCCTTTCTTTCAGTGCATTCTCAAATGTAATCATTTCCCACGGTCTCCAACTTCGGCCCTTCCGGCCATCGTAAAAACCATTTGCTCATAATCTCTTGCGCAGTTAACCCTCTATTCCTATTCCAACTGTGGATGTCCTCCGTCTCTACATTTCGCCCTATTCTACTCTTATTTTGATCTCCAGTCCCTTTTGTTGTCTTTCTTTATCCTTTTCACTATCCAGATACTCTCTTAATGCTCAGCCTCATGAAAGCACACTCACTTATCCTCGTTATTTTCATAATTTTCCCTTTTTCTTTCCTTACCACTGCCAATATCGTCACCTTTTTCACTATCTTTCGGGTGCCAACTACTAATGTCATTATATTTGCACTGTGGTATTCTATAGCTTTATGAATGTATTTCCTATGGAGCCGTAATGCTGTTAAAAATGAAAATAAAATGCATAAACACTTTCTCGCATGACTTTCGTCTGCATAAATAGCTGTAATAATATTTCCCTTTAAGTAGCCTTTGTCTAATTTCTGATATCTCACAGATTTAATTACATTCACAACAGGTATTATAAAAACCAGCCTAACAAGAGGTTCAAACCAGGACTAATGCAGGCTGGTTTCCCAAAATTGACCTCCCGAATTGATTACTTATATTAACAGGAAATGTTTCAGTATGTATTAATCATTGCAAGGAATTCTAATACCAAAAATATCACTTGTAGTTAATAGTTTATTAATTAATAGAGCATTATCAGATTTCAAGTACTAAAATCAATGTCAAAATCTCTTGCTGACATTATATATTGCATGATTTTTTTTAATAAACGAATTTAATAAATGTTGCCGTTTATACGCTTATATGTCTGGATCAACTGTCCATTGCTGACGGGTAGTCGATTGGAAAAGAAAGTAACCCATTTGTTCAGACGTCTATGTCCAGGCCAAGTTCGGTAATAATCGTCTCCATGGCTACATTCCCATAAAATGTTATTTACAACTCTATCTTTTAGTGGATATTAAAAAAAATACGAAATTATCAAAGTTTGGTGATAAGAATTAGAATCTACATTCTTTTCCCCTTAGAACAGTACAAACCTCGCTCCGATATCCCAATGTTTAGATATTTTAATGTATTAAGGAAAACCTCTTCACGATGGATTTGAGATTTCCTAGGTAAAACCTTAATCTTCGTCACATAAAATATAATGTAAAGGAGGGCCCTGGCATCGCGAGACTCATACCAAGTTTCATGAAAATCGGTCCATTGGTGAAAAAGTTGTTAGCAGGGGGGGACACTCACACACACACAGTAACATTTCATAAGGCTGTTTCCTTCGGAAACTAGCTAAAAAGTTTATCTCTCAAAGGAACGGCATTTTTCCTGTATTTGACTGTTTCATTGTTTATAGTGGAGCTCAACAGATATACATTAAATAGCGGTAGGATATTTAATGTCTCGAGAGAATATTCCTAGCGTATGATGAAGGCATCTTTCCTTATCCTTTTTCTATTATCTTTCCACTTTTAAATTGCCCTTTTTACTCTCTCCATATACGTTGTATAGGGGCAAGTACTGTATTCATGAAAAATTCGAATCGAGATTTCTACGGAAATACACATTTTGAGGTCTCCTGAACACGTTTTGACCATTTTCTCGATTATGTCTGTGTGTGTGTGTGTGCGTGCGTGCGTGTGAGATAGCTTTTTTGTGGGTGCTCTAATAACTATTAATCAGGTCAACGCGAAATTTTATATTTAACATTCCTATAAAAGTCAGAGTAACTGCTTAGTTTTTGGTAAAAATCGGTCAATTGGAAGTGCGTGTTTACTTTTGTCACTTATTCGTGATTTTGAAATATTTGCTTTTATATTTGATAGATGTAAATTTTTATCGGAATAAATGTTGTAGAAAATTTAATTTTCTACAATCTTTGTTTGAAACATTTTCCCATATAATGCATTGTTTAAGATGTATCTTATATTTTTAGCTGCCAGCAGCACGCCACCTACCGACGACTATTGTTAACAATTGACGCTTAGTTACGTCTTAGTCACACTCTTTTTTCTTTTCGTAATTGTTGGAGCTTTGTGGCTATATCCAATATCAGAAGGCTATGGTTTGAGTTTATTTCTGTTCTTTCTAAAGTCGAAAATTTTCTCCAATGTTTCTTAAAATATTTATTATTGTTTTTAAGTTTTTTGCTTTGGGTACAGAGAAATTCGATTACTTAAAAGTCTCTCTATTTGTCTTTGTTGGATGTGGTTGTTTTCATTTACAGCGCTTCTTGCCACTCCGTTTTATCTTCATCCTATCTCATCTGCCTCGCTCCTACTCGACCAACCTTCGAATGGGTCATTAAGCAGTTGGACCCCATGGTGCTCTTCGTAAAGAGTAGGCTAATGCCTATTCCGTGTTTCCCTCCTCCCTTCTGTGTGTGTCCGGTGTGGAATGAGTTATGGCTGTAATTGTTCAAAATGCTGATTATCCAGGCAAACAAGCACATACAAAGTACCCGACCAACTCATTCTTTTTTCTACTTTTTACCTTTTCTCTTCCTATCCCATTCCCGGAGGAAGGTTTCTTGACTCCTATAGAAACTCAGATTATGCAGCTGCCACACCTGGTTTGATTCTCTCAAGGGTGATCAAGAGGGAGGAAAACTACCTGCATGATAATTCAAAATCTCCTCTTCATTTGCTCCATTAAACGATATTTCCCAGTGGAACATTTCATAAAAATGTAACATATTTGCCATTTATTTTATGAAAAAGTAACGCTTCCATTGCTATTTTGTTTGTTTCAAGTTGCGAAAATGGCGGCTTTGTGAATTTACTTCCTTCACGAACCGAAATTATATTTCGCGATGGCGTTTATTTTGCGGATAAATTGAATTTTGCAATAAAAATGTAATATATCCGCCCAAACTGTTATGTAAATAATAATATTAGTATATACATATGATTTCACCATGGTGGGTGATGGCGATGTTATAAATGAGTGTTGTTTTTTTGATGTAATCCAGGGAATCGGTGAATAGTCGGTCCTCCTCATGCTCTCCCTACTTGAAATGTGAAATGTTTAACTTTGTTGTTTACGTATGTGCCTTGGAAATCTGTGGCGTGTGATCCCATTTCGCCTTATCCGCCTAAAAATCGCAATTCTCTCGTAATCCGAAAGAACAATTAAGTGAGAATCGTTCAACCTTAGTTTTGCCGCAAATCTTTGAAAATCCTTTCGCTCCGCTTAATTGAAAACGGTTTCGAAATGCTTACGTTTTAGCGTTACATCAACGATTTTCTCTTGTTGTTGGAGATTTTTTTTGTTTCTTTGGTCGTTTTAAGGACTATGACGTATATTCTATAAGGTAATCTCGTCTATAGTTACCTAAGTATTACATTTTCTTTCATACGTTTGTAGCAGTTTAAAAATGTATTCTTATCTAATGGTATGACTGCAACGTGATTTAAGCAGTATCAAAAATCACTTCTTATATCACAGATACTGAATTTTTTTATCCAAATCGAACACAATAAATCAATATCTCTAGGCGCGTTTCTTTATCCCAGCTTGAATACCGCTGTTATATGGGACGGTAAACTAAGAACAGGGTCGTTGAAATTAAGAAAAAGTAAAAAATGGAATTATATTCCGAGCAGCACCACACTCGAACGTGTGTTCATCATTTACATGAATCTAAACACATTTTAATTATAACACGTTATATGTTATAACAATTAGCCTCTAGATGTCTAAACCGACGACTCTAAATGCTACGACGAGTTGAGTAATCGTATCTAAGTCCGAGTTCTTTACACATACATCCGTATACGAAACAAGACACGGATTGTAAGAGATTAAAAATGACTGTTGGTACCAATCGCGTGGAAGGAAACCAAAGTGTTTGTATTTAACGGTCATTAAAACCTCTACAATAAGGTTAATTTCGCCATATTTGTGTTTTATAAATAAATCATTTTAGGGGATTATCATTAACAAATGCTACAGGTTTCCCTCTCTGTATGCGGGTTCGCTTTATGCGAATTCGCTATTATGCGACAAACTTATTGCTACCGGAATTTCTTTTTATGCGTCTGTGATTCGCTCTTATGCGGTTACGCGGCCAGTGCAATACAAATGCAAAAAAGTTCTCCACTACACCGCAAGGCGACCATCCAGTCTGTCATTGTCTCTTATGCTGTGCGTATTAGTACTACAGTAAAAGATATGAGAGTGGAGTGGATATTGTAGAGTGGAGATTTCGTGTGATACTGTTTGAACACACTTGAGAAGTTTTGTTTCCTTGCCCGCGGAACTTTCGTTGAGCGATGACAACCCTCCAGCACTTTAAACCTCCACTATTATGTAACTCACAAAATTGGACGTGTCCGAATGGTCCGTAAAAATATTTAGATGTCCGTAAAAATGCAAAGTTTCCAGCGGTTTAGAGCAGTGAAATTTATTTCCACTTATCCTTCGTTCCCGTAATTGCCGGCATATACGGCATGTATTAATTACGAGGGTAAGTCAAAATGTAAAGGAACTTTTCAAAAAAAGCACATTTATTTTAAATATACTGACACGAAACTAATTTTACTTTTCAATGTAATCCCCCCGATTTCAATGCACCGGTTCCAGCATTTCACAAGTTTTTTAATTCTCTTAGAAAAAAGTTTTTTGGTTGCATCTTTAACCAATATTGCTCCGCGCCAATGACTTCTTCATCTGATGAAAATCTTCTTCCTCTTAGTGCTTCTTTCATTAAGCCAAACATATGGACATCACTGGGAGCAAGATCTGGACTGTATGGCGGGTGCTCCATCAATTCAAATCCCAACTCAACTCGACTGTCCGATTGGTCCTATGAGGCCTGGCGTTGTCATGCAACACGATGACACCCTTATGAAGTTTTCCATGGCGTTTTGATCCGAGCGCGGGTTTCAGTTTCATTCGTAACCCATCACAATAGTTAACTGTTAACGGTTTCACCATTTGGAGTGAAATGAACCAAAATCGCACCTTTCATATCCCAAAAAGTGTAAGCATAATCTTACCAGGTGATGGTCGACTTTTGATTTTCTAAACCACGGGTGATGACGTCTGTTTCCAAGCCATACTCTGAGCTTTGCTCTCTTGTTAGTAATGATTAGACCGCGGATTTTTAGGTTCTAAAAATTAAGTTTTAGGCGACTAAAATAGGCTCTTTAAGTACCTTAATTAGGCTTTATAAAACGTAAAATAGGCTCTAAAAACTACTTCCAAAAACTATGTCCAGTAAAACACAACATCATTTCTGTCAACTATCAACTTTAATTCACGAAAAAAGACTGAAACATGCACGCACGCAAAAATTGCCCGTCAATGAAACTTTATTGATTTGTGTTTTCAAAGAACAAAAATATTTTACTACTATGCATTGAAACTTATTCTTATGGTTAATATCCCATGCGTTACCGAGAAAATACTATCTACATTACATATAGTAATACTGACTGAAAACACTATTCAAGTATATATTTAAGTACTACGCAGTGTTTGACAAAGTGTTTCATTCGAAATTCCCATAATGAATTTGTCACCTCTTTGTGTTTATTTCACAAATTTCCCGTAATTGGCCTCACAATAAATAACAAGCACCTTTTCTAAGTTTTCTACCACAAAACTATGGCGTTTGTCAGTTAATATCATTTTGTAAGCAGAAAAAGAACGTTCGACATCAACTGACGTGACGGGGGCGAACTTCAACTTGGGTACATGTTGAAATAGAATTTTGCACTCAACTTCACTGGATTTTCCTGCCAGTATATCTGCTGCTGTACATAGGCTCTGCAGTCCTGAGTTCTTTTGTAGCAACTTTTCTAGTTTTGCTTTTACTTTTTCCCCCACTTCACCTGGAGCTTCCTTTATTTTTTGTTTCACTTAATTCAGCATAGCAGTTTTTTCGTAGATGGGTTTTCCTGAGCCCTCTAATTCAGCAATAATCTGCACAAGGGATGTATAGTGGGATCTAATATACGCCAAATCCTTGGGAATGGAGGGATCATCTAGCAACATTTTTGCCGAAGTGACGCAGGCAGCATCCTCGGCTAGATTTGTCACAACTTCCTTGACATGAAGGATATGCTCGCTGTAATATTCAGCTGCTTTCAGCCATGTGCCCCAGCGGGTGAGCACAGGCTCAGGTGGCAGAGGGACATCGGGCAGTTTTTCTCGAAAAGCCTGTATTCTTGTTGGTGCCTTGACGAAGACCTTCTTCACGGTGGAGATCAATTTGTTCACCTTGGGGAATTCCAGTCTTATTTGCTCTGCTACGCGGTTCAAACCATGGGCAAGGCATGTCACATGCACAAGGGAGGGATAGAACACCTTGAGCAACTGCATGGCAGCAACCATGTACGATGCAGCATCTGTGTATAGGAGCAGCACTTTCTCTTCGTCTAGATTTTTGGGATACAGCACTTTCAGTCCGTTGTTCACGAAGTGTGCTATTGTTTCCTGGTTTGTTTTGGCAAGTTGCTTCGTGCAGATGAGGTAGGCTCTGGATGGCGCATCTGGGTCCAATTTCCCAACAACCAAGTTGGTCATGTATCTGCCAAGAGCATCAGTGGTTTCATCGACCGATATCCAAATATGTGAATCTCCAATGTCCTCCCGTATCCTGCGCATTGCGTCATCGTACGTGGGTTGCACGTAATTCTTGCGTAGCGTTGACTCGGAAGGTACCGACTGATGGCAGTATCGTTCTAGGAACTCCTTGAATGTTGGATTTTCCAGTGTTCTGAATGGAATGTTGGCTGCCACGATTGCGTGACACAAATCTGCATAAAACTGATTCTTCTTGCTGGATCCCTCAGGAGTTTTTGTTAAAAGCATTTGTTTCATCTTAGATTTGCGTTCAACATTTGTCTTATGTAGCACTCCTTGGATGTGCTGAGTTAGGTGGGATTTTTTATCACTTGAAACCTATAAAGAAAAATTATGAAGAAATAATTAACCTTAAAAATACGGAAATAATCTAATAAATATGGAAATGGGACAAAAATATAAAATTTACTTTACAGCTACGAAGGTCCGCAGCTGGATTGCTGGGCATTTTGAATAACTACTTCTATAGTTACCATAAAATGGCTCGTATAAACAAAAGATATGGATGGTTTTTGCCTCAAAGATGACAAGCAATTCACGGCCAATAATTCGTTGCAAGCCAGCATTATAATGTACTTACCTCCTTGTTACATGCTTGACAGAAGATAATTTTTCCATCCGTTGTGAAGTACGGGAACTCTTGTAACCACTGACGTATTAAATAAGCTTTCGAACTTGATACTTTAGGCATTGCACTTTCACAATTTTCACGTTCACACTTCTCACCTTTACCCTCTGCAGTCTGGAGATGGACTGCGGGGTTATTCTCGTTTTCCCGTGTCGCACGATATGACAATGTAACAACGAGGAATAAACGCAACATCAGATTAAAGGCATTGTTACATTGTCGTATCACGTGACACTGGGAAACAGAATAACCCCGCCGAACGCGAGACAGGTCCGAGCTGCTGTTCGCCACTTGATCGTGACCGTGGTGTGAAGGACATTTCCAACCCATGACTGAACATTGCACAGTCAGTTTAAAAAATATGAATAATACCAAAATCTGCTTTTATAGTCGATTATTTTAGAAAATTAGCCCTTTTTAGGCTTGAAAATGACAAAAATAAGCATTAACGTCGAAATAGGCATTTTTAGACATTAATGTCAAAATAGGCATTTTTAGGCACTATAAAATATACGTTTTCGGGGTTAATTATTCATGAAACGTATATATACAATTGTATATTGTGATATCTACTCAGGAAAAAAATAGGTTTTTACCTAAAGATCCGCGGTCTAGTAATGATGTACCCAAGTTTCATCTGTGGTGACGATTCGCTCTAAAATTTCATCGCCCTGAAGGCGATAACCTGTCAAATGTGAACGTGAGACTCCCAAACGTCGAGCCTTATGCTGCGCGGACAATTGTCTAGGAACCCACCTTGCACTTGCTTTTCAAAAAAATAGCGTTCCATGCAAGTTGGTATATGCTGAACCATGACTGATGTTTCAAGTCTCCGCAATGTTGTCCACTCTGATTCGTCTGTTTTCCTCGTACAATTCTTTCTACGACTTGAATATTATTCTGTTTTTTTCATTGACGGCCTTCTTGATCTCTCCTCATCGCATACAGAAATTCTTCCCTTTTTGAAGCGATGTAACCACTCGTAAATTTTACTGCGCGATAAACAATTATCACCATATTGAGTCTGCAATTGACAATAATTTTCACAGGTTTAACATCTTCCACAAACAAGAATTGAATCACTCCCAGCATTTCTTCTTTTGTGCAAATCGACAATGGAGCTTCCATCTTTAATGGTTAACTAAGACACAAAGAATAATAACCTGCTTACGTAGCGCTACGACACAATAACTGACGTCGACTACACTGCACTAAACCAGCGGTATGAGCACAAGCAGTGTTGCTACCCAACCGAGTGAGAAATAACAAAAAAATCACTTTACTTTTTGACTTACCCGCGTATGTATTTCGGATACACTACCTACTGTGCTCGGAGGTCGCCAAATCTTTAAGTCAATAATTATAAAAATAAACATTGCACAAAGTTTCCCATATAAGTATACACGTTTGATCTCACTACACTTTTTGCCCCGAAATTAACTCTCCCCTCTGACGCGTGCGCTGAGCGTCTTGTACAGAAATAATGCCAAAGTAACTTTTTGGGACGTATGGCTTAGTATTAGTTGTGACATAAGGCTGTACGGTTGGATGCATTTTAAACGAAATCCTTAGAGCCATTTTTGAGTAAATCGAATTTTGTTTCAAAATATCCAAGTATAAAGTACCCTTAATTGTTGCGCAATATCGTTTATCTCATCAGAATTTCTTTTATGAATGATATCATCCATAAATATGAGATATCATTTGATTTATTATAACCGTAAGGCTGTAGTAAGATTTTGAATGGATCGCGGCGCAGGCGTGACGTCATAAGGCTTAGGTAAGGTATCTTAGCGTACATTGTAATGTCACTGGACGCCATATAGTGATTTCAAGAGATATATGGCTTACGCAGTATTATTTATGACATTAGACTCTAAAATTGGATTGATTTTAATCAAATTCTCTGGAGCCATTTTTGACTAACATTTTAATAAAAAAGGGCCTGCAAAAGATGATATATTGCATAAATACGAAATATTATTCGATTTCATGTACGCGTTTGGGCCCTAGATCGGCGAACAGACAGACGGACGGCATGGCGAAAACCACTTTTATGGACTCGGGGACACCTAAAACGTGTATTTCCATCAAAATCTCGAAGTCGAATTTTTCACGATAACAATTCTTTCTCAATATACTACTTATATGAGTAAGTAAAACTGAACAGGGTGTATGATATTTGCTCTCAACGATAATTATGAATCACAGTCCGTGTTTTATACATATCTCTATCATCTTCTTTTATGACTTTTCTAACATTCTCAACTCGGAGATCTATGCTCGCCATAAAAGTTAAAATATTTTTTGTAACTGCTACACATACAATTTTTTTCATGTACCACTTACAAAATTTTATACGACTTGCTATACCACCAACCCCGAAACCACTATCATATACTATATGGGGGTAACAGTGGAGGTTCGAGAGAATGAAGGAAGAAAGTAATAATTACTAAAGTAATCATATTAGGGAAGTGAATGTATGTAGGTACAAAATTTATGCAAATTGTATCTAAAAGTTAGTGTTATGGATGCGCCTGAATTTGTTAACATTAAAATTCAATATTCAGTTCAATTGTGGTCAGCTTAGGGCCTGGTTCCATAGATAATTTTTGACTCCCAACATAGCTGAAAATTCTGACTTGCCTAAGAGAGTGGAGAAGAACGGAACCAGGAATTTTACTTGTCCAAAGGAATATTCGGCTCATCTCTTTAACTAAAAGTCGGTAAGCTGCGATTCTTTTAAAATTCAAACTGCAGTTCTGCATCACCAGCAAAACGTCAATTATAGCATCTTTTTCTTTGGAAGAATAGAATCAGTGGCAGCAAACGGGTTTATTTTCCAATTTAGTTTGGATTAATCTTCACTGAGTTAGTCATCAAAACTTTGGATCAGCATCTGAATATACTCTTAAATTTGGTCCATTAGTTGGTCGTAAATTTATTTTAATTTTCAACTACAAAATTTGAAGTGACAACAGATTTCCTTTTGTAACATTGTTACGCATTTTAAAGTTTTTTATTAAATGCCCTTATTTTTTCACTCCCTGAAAATTGTTGTTTCGGCCTTGTAAACGTAGTACATATATAATTTCTTTCATAGGAGTAAAGGTATCATGAAGGTAAGCCAAAATTAACTGTGGACCATCCTCCCTAAAACAGTAGGCAACGTTTGTTGTATAGATCTAGCCATTATAAAACTCGTTTGATGGATTTAAAAACGTTAAAACATTATTATTTAATATAAGGAAAAGAATAATGTTTGATGAAACTCATACGGCATCTAATCAAAAGTACAGTTAAAGAAGATGATCTATGATAGTAAGGTTGTCTTGCGTATGATATTATGCTCGCCATAGCTTGTACCAGTGATGGGCAACCTTTTTATGTTGCGGGCCGCAGTGGTCGTTGAGAATTCTTCGGCGGGCCGCATTGAAAGTTGTCAATGCTTCGGCGGCCCGGTAATAGGACATTAACTAGGGATTCTGAGGTATAATATCAGTGAAAATCAAGACTAAATTAGATTTTTATGGTTAATATTTCAATCCCAGGTGTTTTATGGCCATAATTTGAATTCAAGGTCTCATTAGTATGTGTACCAAGTTGTAAGTCTCTCAAGTTTCTTGATTTTCAAGAAATGCTGTCCACAACCACACAGACAGACACGCACCGCCTTTTATTATTCCAGGTGAATTTTGTGTTAAATAATACGGATCTCGTTTTAATTATAGCTTGGTGGGCCGCATAAAATTCTCTCGATGGCCGCTTGCGGCCCCCGGACTCAAGGTTGCTCACCACTTGTCTCTACTATTAGTATGGACGAGTAATTAATTACTTGAAGTAACAGCCTTTTGCAAAGGAAATTCTCGTTTGTTTAATTGCAAAGGTAATGTGCCTATGTCCTTGTACTTCCAAATTTTATGAAAATATAAATTTTTTAACCTAAATTAGTTCTTTCAGATAGCATTCCTGTGTCGCCAAATCCTCCGTAATTGATATAGCGAAATTTTTGCAGATCTGCCTATCCACTGCGTACCGATGCAGAGACCTTCATTGATCGAGAAGTTGGAAATCGCTAATTTCGGAGGAACTCCAGCTGAAGGTAATATATTTTTATCTATTACAATGAATGATAATGAGATAATAAACATAACACTTTTATGTACATTGTTAGTTAAATGAGGAAATTTTTTTTTAAGCTTCTGCGGTTCGGAACTTTCTCTTAGCTTTGTTTTCGCATGGATTTTACATTTCCACGTATTAATTCATTGTTGCATAAAGTTAACAAACGATAAAATACACATTTCCACTTGTATGCATCTCGGATTTTGATCAAAGAACCTCCTAGATGTGATTTTTAAACTTTTTATTTCTTATGTATATTAATGTGATGCCACTCGTAATACAACATTTTTTATATTCGTAAAATATAAAATAATGTGAAATCCACCGTATCTTTGAAGTAACTAAATGATTTATTTAAATTAATTCCTCAGAAAGTCGAAGTCGTTTCTTTTATTGCGATAAGCTCGGGATCTTTAAGTTATTCCATAACGTAGACTCATTTTTGTTTCTTTTTCCCCTTATCGTAATTTACTCGAACCTTTCTTTAAATACATATTTTGAAATATATTTTGTATTCAGATTTTAAAAGAAATCGGGATTTATATGCAAACTTGGGATTTAATGCGAATAAGAGTACAAGGTTTTATTTTATTTCAAAGGTTAAAAATTGATTACGATGTGATGTTCAATTTGTTTGGAATCTGTATGACTTCAAATATTGCTGTCTTTAACGACGTGATATTTTATAACTACACTTTCAGCATTTTCGCTGAATGGGTTGGTTTAGAGTTAAACGTTGTTTATTTATGCATATAACAGTGCATGGCTAAAATTTCTGTTTATACTGTTTAACGGCAATCAGAAGTACACTGAAAAAATAATAATTACTCTCGTGTGGATGCGGGATATTTCTGCATTTACTTTCCTCCTTTCTATCATCTAGCGTAGTGGTTCTCAAATGGTGGCTCCCGACCCCATAAGGGGGTTGCAAGCACTCTTCGTTAAAGCAAATGATTTTATTCTGGTTTTAAGAGTCCTGCAGGTTTTGATTTATCGACATGATTTGTTAGAAAAAACAAGACTGTAGATTATCAACGTACAAAAACCTTTTTAACAAATTAGTTATTTCTTAAAAACAAACAAGAAATTATATCTCAGTTGTGATTAGTACTTAAAATAATTAAACTAAACACCACACATTGTAAGAATGTTTTAATACACATAGGTAGTTGTATATATAATAACTTATAGTGCTAACTTTGTATTTATAAAGAGCAAAAAATAAAAAAACTCTCTTATTATTAATTTCCTTATCATCGTCATCCCCCCTCCCCTGTATGGAAAAGATTGGAGTCTTTTTTTCTGTTGTTCGAATATTCTCGGGAGGTCGCGGCGAACAAACATTCGGACGTAGTGGTCGTCTGACGAATCTGCCTGAGAACCACTGATCTAGCGCATAGGTGGGAAGCCTAAGGTCCGCGGGCCACATGCGGTCTCCGAGAGCGCATAATGCGGCCCGCGGAGCTATAATGAACAAGAGACCCGTAAAATTTAGAACACAAATGTTAATATTTTAAAATACAAACTATACTAATAAAACATTTAATATTGAAACTTGAACCCTAAAAACCGCATTCAGAATTAATTTTTACTTTAATGGTATCACATAATCTCTAAGGGACTTCCGCTTTAATCTCTAATCCGGCCCGCCGAAGCATTGGCAACGACCAAAGCGGATCTCCGAAGGGTTCACAACCACCAATGCGGCCCGTCATCAAGAAGAGTTTCCCCACCCATGATCTAGCGCAGTGGTGTCCAAACTACGGCCCGCGGGCAAAATGTGGCCCGCGAAGGAGTTTTGTGCGGCCCGCGAAGCTGTGGCGAAAAAGCAATTAGATAAATTTGACACAAAAATTCATACATTTTCTGACTTTTTTCTAATTAAATTTTAAATATTGAAATGTTAGCCATTAAAACCTTATTTAGATTTGATTTTCATTTATATTGCTTCTCAGAATATATAGAAAACTTCCGATTTAAACCGGCCCGCTGAAGAATTGGCAAATTCCAGTTTCGGCCCGTCGAAAGATTCGCCATCACCGATGCAGCCCGCCATTAGAAAAGTTTGGGTACACTGATCTAGCGCATCATCATTAGCATATGCAGTAATCGGCGCAATATATATTGCACAAAGTAATTCATATATTACGTATATACGTTTGATCTCACTGCACGCTTTGCTCCGAAATTAACTGTGTGTGCTTGGCAATTCGCTGTCACGGCTAGATGATCATCACTTTTTAATCAGGATTTGTCTTAAACACTTCTAGCGGTTTTCTCTACTGCTGTAGTTTAGCGTATATTTTAATTCCACTGGACAATATATACTAATTTTTTTGGGACATATGTCTTACTATTATTTTTGACATCAGGCTGTACGATTGGATGGATTTCAATCTTCTGTATAGCCATTTTTGAGTAAATAGAATTTTGTTTCAAAATATCCTAGAACAAAGTATCCTTAATTGATGTTCAATATGGTTTAATTCTTCAGATTGTCTATTATAAAGTATATTATCCGTCTAAGCTGTAGTAAAGTTTTGAGTGGATCGCGGCGGAGGCGTGACATCATAGGGCTTAGGTAACGTAGCTTAACGCACATTGTGATGTCACTGTACGCCATATAGTGATTTTTTGAGACATATGGATTACGCAGTATTATTTCAGACACCAGGCTCTACAATTAGATTGATTTTAATCAAATTCCTTAGAGCCAATTTTGAGTAAATCACATTATTCTAAAAATCGCCAAGAATAAATTCCCCTGCAAAAGACTATATATTGCATAAATACGAGATATCATTCGATTTTATCTACGCGTTTGAACTCTAGAACCGCGAACAGACAGACAGACGGTATGGCAATACTACAAGCATTTCATTTCACCTTGAAAAAATATTAATTTTCAGATATTTCACCATGGGAAATATTTCTTTAATACATAAGATTTCTCCTCTAGACCGATTTCCGTTTTTTCCTTATGAAACAATAATGGAGTATAACAATCACTAATTTTGGCAATTTTAGGAATATTATACTTTTTCCACATTGGGTTAATAATGCCACACATTTCTGCCAAATTTTAAATTTGTCGCACATTTAGAAGTGAAATGGCATTTATCTAATTATTTAAAATTAATTAATTTGTAACAGTCGGAATAACAACTTCGTGAATAAACTGAAATGTTTATTCGTTTATATAGACTAATCTCTAAATAACAAAAATTTCAGCTCCCTATCTCTCTCCGTAGTATCTAAACATTTTCCTATTTGTTTAAACTTAATGAATTTTTAGCTTCAAAACAAATTAAAATATCAAAATTTGTATAATCCCTATTTCGTTATTTTACAAATTCTACCTATAAAAATAATATCAGCTCCGTAGCACATCGGGAAATAAATAAACCTTGAAAATTTGTTTAAACAATTTAGAATTTTTAGCGGCCGCATTGTAGAACTTTTTCAAGATTTCGTTTTTCTAGTCGGTTTTGCACATAATCCTACCACCTAAAACATTTCGAGACTGCCGCTTTTCTGGAGGTGCCTAATCATTAGTATCATCCTATATATATGTTATATGTTATAATAAGTTATACTAGTAGAAGGTGCTTGCATACTGCAAGCATTTCATCTGACCTTGAAAAAACATTAATTTTTCAGAGAGATATTTCCTCATAGGAAATATTGCTTTAATTCAAAAGATTTCTCCTCCGCACCGATTTTCGTTTTTTCCTTATGGAACAATAATGGAGTAAAACAAGCACTAATTTTGGGAATTTCAGGAATATTATACTTTTTCCACATTGGGTTAATAATGCCACACATTTCTGCCAAATTTTAAATTTGTAGCACATTTAGAAGTGAAATGGCATTTATCTAATTATTTAAAATTAATTAATTTGTAACGGTCGGAATAACAACTTCATGGATAAACTGAAATGTTTATTCGTTTGTATAGACTAATCTCTAAATAACAAAAATTTCAGCTCTTCTCTCGTCCCATAGTATCTAAACATTTACCTATTTGTTTAAAAAATTGGTGGAATAAAGTGATCCGGAGATCCTATGCAGACAGGAATAAGCTTTAAAGTTGGGAATATTTTTTTCGTTTAAAAATTATTCCCTATTTGTTTAAACTTTAATAATTTTCAACTGCCAAATAAATTAAAAGATCAAAATGTGTATAATGCCTATTTCGTTTTTTACAAATTCTACCTAAAAAACTTCAGCTACGTAGCACATCCGGAAATACATACACCTTGAAAATTAGTTTAAACAATTTCAAATTTTTAGAGGCGGCATTGTAGAACTTTTTCATGAGTTTCGTTTTTTGTCTGTTTTGTAGATAATCCTACCGACAAAAAAATTTCGAGTCTGCCGTTTTTCTGGAGGTGTCCCTCTCCACCTGGAGGCGTTTAACACAAGATATTACACTCTCAACCGTACTATATAATAAAAAGTTTTGATTGTTGATAAAACTTTTAAATTTTTAAACAAGATTTTTATTTAAAAATCATTTTGTCCAAATTACAAAATAATATACCCCGAAAATTAGCCGAGATTTTTTGAAAGAAAAATCTGTAACTTATTTTAACCCGAATGAAAAGGAAAATAATAAAACCCAATATTTACCCTCCGAATCAAATGTTTTTAAGCTCGAAAAATCCATACCCTAGTTATGTTATTCCTCCTCTGTAAGGAATGTCTGTATATAATGATGTTATTCCTCCACTGTATGGAACGTCTATATATAATGATATGAGAAATTAAGATTAATTAGTAAGTGTAACGGTGTAAGATTTAGGTCAGTTTCCATTTTATCTACATGAGAACTTGCGGTTTAGTGATACCGTTTTTAAACTGACATACTCCTGGCTCGCGTTTGTGTTTACTAAAATAAGGATTCAGAAGAATTATTGTCACTAAAAACTGGGTTATCGCTCGTTAATGCCTTTTCTCTTCGAGATACTAAATCAAAATTTCAGAAAATGGTTGCTTTTGGAGTTTCCATAGCTGATTTTATATTTTATGTACTTAATGCTAGATGGTTTCCTTATTGTTCGGGTTGCACATACCATCCACTTCCCCTTCAAACAGTCGTTTCAAAGATATCTTTTTTGTTCTTTATCTTTTATTTTATTTCCATAGCGCTTTGTTTAAGTACTGTAGGATTTTACGTTCCAACCCATTTTGTTCGACTTCCCGTCTTCCATTAATTAACAATCCTAAAAGTGACGCCATCTCCCGCGGCTCCTGGGTTATCCTTTTTCGCCCAATTTTCCTCCTTCCTTCATTAATTAAAAGAGTCGTCTTGACGTCCCTTTCTACGAAAACGCCCATTGACCTACTAGCTTGCCTTTCCTGCCCTGAGATATGTACATGATGGGTCCAGAACATATTTTTCATTGCACAGACCGGAAGGACAAATCTCATTTTCAGCATAAGTAGAAAGCGCTAGAGATAAAAAAGATCGTATTTTTCCAGTCTGGTGAAAAGCTCCGGTTCTCTTCCCAAAAATATAACATTTTTATGCCAATATAAATTGTAAACTTGTAAAAGAGAAATGTAGCGGCGTTGAGGATATTTTGCTGAATTAAATAGATTTTTAAATTAACTTTTCTCGGAGATGCTAGATAGTCTAGTGTACGAGTCGATGGAATGAATTACACAATTGAATTATAAAAACTAAACGTACGAAGTTGGAGGCATTAACAGATGTACAACTAGCACCTTGAAGTTTTATATATCAGGCGCTTAATTAAAATACATTTTAATTAGAACAAATGTTCCGTTAAAAATCTTAAATCACATTACTTTTTCACCGAGAAATTTAGTCGCTATAACTAAATCGAACATTGTCTCATTTGAGCTAATCGAACAAATCCCTTAATATTTGTAATTAATTAATAAATTTTATTTCGGAAAAAACTTTTTAAAATCGGAAATGGACGTCCATAATAAGAACAAAAATAAATTGTCCTGTACATTGGAAGATGTTAAATATTTGTTGTCTTAAACCTTATTTATCAACTATTGCAGACATTGTCAAAAAATAATACATCTAAAATTCAAAACTGATCGCTGAAGATAAAAAATACCGCTTGATATGAAAGTTTCCAAGTGCGATCTAATATGTTCAAATAATTTCCATTTCATATTATCTATACGAGTAAAAGTGTAAAAATAATATTAGGATTACTCCACGGAGTTAATATATTAAGTTCAAAGCGCGTTATCAATTACCTTTTTATTTATTTTTGTCAATTCCTCTCCATTTTCTACGGAGCTCGTATTAAAAATTACCTCAAAATATTTTGACATTTCTCTCGCTCCATCTATTAACCCCTTCAATCCTTGTATCGCTCTCCACTCCCACGAAACACTTCTTCTCCTTTCTCTCCTTCATCTCCTTCCCTTCTCCCGCCATTCATCTGCCTTCTCTTCAAGGAACCCCACGCCGAATTTCACTTCAATGTTTCCTTCTCCTGTCGGTTAATAATTTGCACTCTAACTTGCTACCGCTATCAACCCTACCGCTTCAATAACGGTCCCTTTCTCCATCGTTCCGTTAATGCCAAAACGCTCCCGGGGCTTAAATCCTGCAAAGTCATATAGGCCACAAAGATTCTTCCTTTGGCAAACTGTCACTAGCCATTATTCGTAGTTGCCTCACCAAAAGTTAAACACCGATAAACCTGAAGTTAAACTGTCGAAGTTTTCACATCCCTTCACTCTCTGATGGTTGAGGCCTATACATAATATGTAGCCGATGTAGTTTTCCACACGCTTTCTCTGCCATCTCCCACACCATTCTCAAAAATCCTGATTTTCGTTCATTTCCCTCAACATATCCATCCCATTACTTCCCTCGTCAATGTCATGTCTGCCCACACAACCTCTGCTTTATTCCAGGCTCAATAAATTCCTGCTGTTTATTAGATGCCTTTGTCCAACAACACTCACTTTCTCCTTCATTTTCGCCTCCGACGTTCTCTTCTCCGATATGTGTGACCAATTAATTTCCACGTTTTTTATTGCCTCTTGTGTACCTATTCGATTTTTCCCTTAGAACATTTACACCGCTTCGATTATAAAACTGATCGATGAGTAGATAAACATCTATTTTTCATTCAGGTAAGCATACTTTTACGTACCTCCATATGCTATAAATCTTTGAGATATCATAGATAAAGTAGTGGAATTGCAGCGCCTACTTCTACTAATTTCTAGATACGAAAATATTTTTGCTGCGCAATAGCAGCATCCAAGAATTAAGTGACTCCAGTCAATTCTGAATTGTCAAATATTATTTCCAAGCAATTGATCAGATAGGAATATTTAAAGTCAATACATACATTATGATGAAGCAAGATTTCGCAATTAAAGTAAGTTACTTAAGAAAAAGTTTTCGGATATAGTAACCAAAATATCTGCGCTAGCTTATAATTTATTTCTCTGTCCATATCTCAGTTTTATTAGATCTAGCCAAGTGTAAACAAAAAGTAGTCCACGTAGAGAAGTAAAGAAAGAGAAAGGTAGAATATTAAATGCTAAACTTGTCTCAGGTATCAATAATGTACGTAATTAACTGTTCCCCTATCATTTTAAGCGTTCGTGGAAAAGGCACATACAATCTAAATTTTTCTTTCAGCTCAGTGAATTTTCCCATACTCCAATAGCGCTTCACCTAAAATCATTTGAAAAGTCGTTTTTAGGGTCTGCAAACTTTTATTAATACTAATGAAAACATTTCATTAGATTTTTTCAGTTTTTGTGAATATGAAAACCTGGAATTCAATGTTGAAAACTGCGAATAAATTTTTATTCAAATCGTATAACTGGAGGTCAAAATGACCACTTTTTCTTTGCCTGAGGTCTTTACGAAACGGAGGTAAAAATTCTATTTCCTACATAGAGAAATAATAAAAATTTGATTCGGTTGAATGATCTCCGCTTCGACTAATATTAAATAATAATTATTATTTTATGGAAAAAAGAATTTTAACTATAAACAATTATTTCTGAACGAAATTTTATGAAATGAAATATTATTTTCTGTTTAAAGAAAGAAATAATTACGTAGAGGAGTCACCGAAATTGGACCGGTTAGGTTAACCCTGCTTTTACCGTCGAGTGCTGCATTCTGTCATTGAATTTGTGAAGTACTACAAGGAATCGGCTACCTCTCACTGTTCAGGCAAGTTCCTTGCAAGCGCTGCTGAGTTGTATGATTCTCCTTTTCCTACAATTGGATGTTGATTTCTGTAGTTTTGCCTAAGTCTTGTGTCTGAACGGAGGTATGTTAAGGTTATATATAGATGTTTCTGTTTAAAAGCCAGTTAACCTGGGAAGATAATGATGTAGGAATACAGTTTTATAAATCTGTTCCTTTAGCGTGTTAAACAAAATGGCCAGATTCCCCCATATAGGACTGGCGTTTGTCTCCCATATTGGACCATTTAAAGCAATTTCATATTGTTGAACGAGTAATACATTAATTTTCACCTTTTTGTTAAATATTGTCATATTAATATTAGTTAATGGATAGTGTTATTTTTTTGAAAGGAATACAAAAATAACCCACGTGCTACAGAATAAAACTAGAGAAATCGTTCATGTAGTGAGGATACTAGAGACATTCCTATGATAAAATTAATTCTACCTATGGGTCTCTGGATATATTTCGTATAGTACGAAGAATATGTTTTACTTTTTTCTATTTATCCGTTGGTTTCAAAATTTTAATTATTTGTTTTCGATTTTACTTCATACAGAGAACGAAGTTTTTTGTGTTATTTCTCAGTATTAAGCTACAACAAAACAAGTTGCAAAATATTTTCTGAAATTAGCATTGTGAGTTTTAGGATGGCGAAATGTAGAAAAGTACGGGAAATGGAATAGTGAGGACATAGAAAGAGCACTATCGGCTTATCAGCATGGCGGAATTGGCCTTAATGATACAGCCAGAACTTACTGCGTACCAAATGCAACACTAAAGAGAAACGCAGAAGGGACAAATATTTTTGCTGTCGCAGAGAAGAAAGCAATGGGGAGAAATGTTGCTCTCCCTGAAAATAGAGATGGAACTGGTGAATCATGCATTGCGATTGGAAGAATGCATGTTTGGAATAACACTGAAGGATAAAAAAAACTGGCGTTTCAGATAAGTGAAAAGAACAATTTAACACACCAATTTAATACAGAAAAACACATAACAAGAAATGGTACAACGCCTTTATTGCCAGACATCCTGAACTTTCTTTACAGCAGCCAGAAGCAACATCTCTACAGAGAGGAAGTAGCTTTAATAAGGAATAAAAAAGTCTATTTCATTCATGTGCCTTTGTCCAGGAACAAAGTTTATAGTTGTTAAATATTTATTCTATTATACATTCTTGTCAGTGGCACAATTTAGGAAACCTATGGTCCAATTTTGGCGACCTTTCTCCTAAATTAGACCCTTTGCAGTGTTTCACAATTTGTTTTATTTTAATTTCACTGAAATAGGAAACTAACATTTTATCACATTCTTATTTGCTAAATGCTAATGTAGAATTTTTTACCTAGAAATATAATAAAAATTCCGTACTTAATGAGGTAAATCACAAAATCTTTAAACTGGTCCAATTTGGGCTACTTTTCCCTATATGGAAATATGGTCAGTATTCTCAAAGCTGTTACTTCTGAATTTTAACTGGAGCAGATAGAATAAAACTTGATGCAAGGCTATTAATTTATGTTTCACTTATGTTCAATACGATATGTACGAGTATTTTTGAGCCAGTTGAATATATTCAGATAGTACGCTCTATTATGGCTAAAATAAATGATAACAAATATTTTAGTGGTACTATATCGAATAAAATATAACGATTAGAAATAAATTAATATTTACCTTTAGTTATCTATTGTAGATCTCCATACATATAAAATTTAAAGATGTGACGGGAAAACATGTAAATAAAAACCGTATTTTTTACGCTTTGAAAACTTTGTGCGTATGAAGTGGATATGGGATTTAAGAATCGTCATTTCTACTTTTTACAGAGCTAATTTGGCAGAAATTTTGTCTATTATATATTGTTATTATCTCCATGGTTCCACTTGGTAATAAGTAACTGAGGGAAAATATTAGTTTGGTGCCTAATATAGTGGCTGTTGA
Organism: Tanypteryx hageni; assembly: GCA_028673005.1. Classification (NCBI taxonomy): domain Eukaryota; kingdom Metazoa; phylum Arthropoda; class Insecta; order Odonata; family Petaluridae; genus Tanypteryx; species Tanypteryx hageni. The sequence continues at coordinate 183,239,321 of CM054112.1, read as the reverse complement.
ACAAAACCTCTTATCTTTCCAGCTTTAAACCGAGCAAGCTTTTATGCGGTTATCAAACAACATAATCCCTAAAACTACTTCCATGCAGATAGCAAACACTCTAGTTATATCTTGGGAGAAAGTAAGGGGTTTTGTATTTGGACTTCACCCGCGCAAGAACGGTAAATTAACCGAGCCGTCAATATTTTACAAGATTCATGAGTAAACTTTAATCGCTCTCTCTCATAAAATAAAATGTTCAAACTGTATTTCAGGCGCTTTTTGGATTGTGTTCTCTTCATCAAAATTAATTTCGTGAACATTGTTTTCTTTGCATTAAAAGTGAGCGAGCTACACTGGCAAATATATAAAATATAAGCGAAGGAAATTCTCCAAAGCAAGAAAAACTGATAAAACCCGGTTAATAGGCCGGATAAAAACCCAATACGTATTTCGGTTACAAAGTAACCATAAAAAGGAGTTTAAAAAAAGGGGAAGGGGGACTTGGGAGAGGGCGACTGAAACCAAGTCAGTGGCACGCTCTCAAGTGGGTGTCCCTGGCTGTGTGTGTGTATTTATAACTGGTTGGTGGGCAGGGGGGGGGAGGGGAAGGGGACCTAGATGACTTAGGTGATGGGACAAAAAGGGGGATAGGTCAGTTTAAAAAGAACGCTATTTATTACCCCTAACTCATTATTCATCAGAGTGTGTCTGTGTTTATGAATGTGTAAGCTTTCTGTCGCGTCGAGTTTGGTATTTGGGATTTGTTTAAGCAGTTTGAGGCTATTTATGTCTAATGGATGGTTATATTAAAAAATGTGATTCGCGACGGCAGATTTTTCAAAGCGTCCATGTCTGTAGTGCGCTAAATGTTCTTTGAATCTGATGGAAAGATTTCTTTTCGTTTGGCCAATGTAAGACATGTCGCATGTGGGGCACAACACTTGATAAATGCCAGATTTTTCTAATGTGGGTATTTTGTCTTTAGAATTCCCTAATAAATTTTTAATATTATTTGTATTGTGAAACGGTAACGTATAATTTGCGTTATGAAAGATTTTTGTTAGCCCTTCGGTTAGGGTTGGATGGAAGGGGAGTGAAATAAATGTTTCTTACTATCGTCATTGATTTCAGGAAGGCGTTCGATAAAGTATCTCATAGAAAATTAATTGCGAACTTAGGACAATGTGGTATCAATCCGAAAGTTGTCGGTTGGGTGAGAGACTTCCTCTCGAATAGAGAACAGATACTTGTCATCGATGTGAAATACTCGTCCCCCGTTAAAGTTGCTTCGGGTGTTCCTAAGGGAAGTGTATTGGGCCCTCTGCTCTTCTTAATGTATGTAAATAATATCTGCTCGGTTGTTCGTAGTAAAATTAGGCTTTTCGCCGATGTCACCGTTCTATATAAAGAAATAAAAAACAGGAGGACCATCAGTCACTGCGTGAAGACTTAAGAGCCATTTCATCGTGGTGCAAAGACAGGCAAATCGAAATTAATTATACTAAAAGTGCCGCTGTCACGTTCTGGAAAAGTAAGAACAAAGATTTAGGTTTCGAATATAAAATAGATGAAATGAGTATTCGACAAGCTGAGTATGTAAAATATTTAGGAGTAACCATTTGTCGAGATCTTTCGTGGGACATGCACATTCGTCGAGTTATAGGCGCGGCCAACAAGAAACTGGCATTCATAGGTAGAATAGTACGGAACACTACAGAGAAAGTACGCGAAACATGCTACTTATCACTGGTAAGACCACAAGTGGAATACGCAGCGAGCATATGGGATCCGTACGAGAAGGGACACATAATTCAACTAGAAAGAGTACAGCGCAGAGCAGCCAGATTTGTAAAACAAAAGTACGAACATAAGGAAAGCGTCACCTCTTTATTGAGCGATTTGAACTGGGTATCACTGGAGGACCGTAGATTGCACTCAAGGTTGAAACTTCTAGAGAAATATAGGTCAGAATGTCTAAAAGAGGAGGTAGTGGGAATAATTGTGGCACCGACGTATATAGGTAGAAATGATCGAGACGATAAAATACGTGAGATCGATTGTAGGACGGAGCGTTATCTAGGCTCGTTCTTTCCGAGGACAATAAGAGATCACAATAGGAAATTTCGAATTGCGTTAGACAATCTTTCTGTAGGATTTGGTGCATTGCAGCCCCTGCCACCCACCAACTTGGTGAATTGCAGGGTAAGTTGTAGATGTAGATGTCACTTAGACTAAGCGTAGTACTTGTCTTTTTGTCCAATGTTTTGGATTGCTTGTTAATAATGTTATCAAATATTTTTCTTTATTCTTTTGAGCAGCGCTGTAAAAATACGTTAAACTATTTTCCCAGCACATGGTGCAGGTGCTTTGATGACATTTTTTATACAAAACTCTACAACATTAACTTGCTTGCTCTAAGTGACGATAGGAAGAAAAAATTTATTTCACTCCCCTTCCATCCAACCCTAGCCGAAGGGCTAACAAAAATCTTTCATAACGCATATTATACATTAACGTTTCACAATACAAATAATATTAAAAATTTATTAGGGAATTCTAAAGACAAAATACCCACATTAGAAAAATCTGGCATTTATCAAGTGTTGTGCCCCACATGCGACATGTCTTACATTGGCCAAACGAAAAGAAATCTTTCCATCAGATTCAAAGAACATTTAGCGCACTACAGACATGGACGCTTTGAAAAATCTGCCGTCGCGAATCACATTTTTTAATATAACCATCCATTAGACATAAATAGCCTCAAACTGCTTAAACAAATCCCAAATACCAAACTCGACGCGACAGAAAGCTTACACATTCATAAACACAGACACACTCTGATGAATAATGAGTTAGGGGTAATAAATAGCGTTCTTTTTAAACTGACCTATCCCCCTTTTTGTCCCATCACCTAAGTCATCTAGGTCCCCTTCCCCTCCCCCCCCCCCTGCCCACCAACCAGTTATAAATACACACACACAGCCAGGGACACCCACTTGAGAGCGTGCCACTGACTTGGTTTCAGTCGCCCTCTCCCAAGTCCCCCTTCCCCTTTTTTTAAACTCCTTTTTATGGTTACTTTGTAACCAAAATACGTATTGGGTTTTTATCCGGGTTCATCTGTTTTTATCCGGCCTATTAACCGGGTTTTATCAGTTTTTCTTGCTTTGGAGAATTTATTTCGCTTATATTTTATATTGTTTTCTTTAAAACGTTATTATCGTCTGCAAGATAAGATCATCTATACAAGATACATATTACATCACGTACAATTTTTTCGAGATTTATGGCACAATCTGCAGCTCTCTAAAGAAAAATGTAGCGCTAATTCCTTTTAGTGACTTAATTTTTATATTCTCTGAGATTTTCACAAATGGCAAGACTTAGGAAACTTGATACAATTCTAGAAAATTATCTTCCGATTTCTCACTCGCACAATTTTCGCCCGACAAATATCAACCAACCACTTTCTCACAGATGTAACCTTTAGTTAGGAATGAATATTAGCACTACCACACATCTTTAGTAAAGCTTGGGAGAAAATGCAGTTCCGATTCTGAATCGGAAAATACAGAGATAGTGTTTAAAACGAAGCGTAACAACAAACTTTTACATAGGCCATATGTTTCAATGATGGTCGTTCTATCGACTTTTTTCATAAAACATCAGTTTTTAAACCATGGTTTTAAATGACCCGGTCGAAGGGCCGACACTCAAAGGGCCGACTGCCAAAGGGCCGAATGCCATAGAGTGGAAAATAAGGGCCGACAGTCAAATAGTCTAAAACATCCATTAGCAAAAATAGATAAATCATTAACGGAACGGACTTATGCACTGGATAGAAGAAATATCAGGATATAATTAACAAAAATTTATTTAAATAAAGAATATGGCCCTATTAATATTTCATTGTATAATATGTGTTTGATTTGGTCATGCTTGCTTACATAAGTTCTAAATAATTTTGTACACAACTTTAAAGTATAAATAATTAAATTGAAAAAATATAAGTTTTTAAGCCACAATTATCTAGATCGTTAAAAAGTAACTTGGAGGCAATTAGATAAAGAGAGAGAACATTGCGTCTGTTTACTAAAATCACTTAATTAATTTGTTATTATTCCTAAAAATATCATAATAACAACAGTATAAAAAGTATCCGAAGAGCGTAGTAAATATTTCTGCCTTTTCGTATTGTCGTCCCTTTGGTACTTTCGGCCCTATATTATTGTCGGCCCTTCGGTCGTTTCGGCTCTTCGGCTTACTTAGGCCCTTATGCTGTCGACCTTTCGACCCTGATCCTACAAAGGTCAGTATCGTATGCTGCTCTCTGTATTTGGAGACATAGTGTAGATTCTCTGTAACTTTTGTAGTAAATTTCAGAAAATGATCCCATTAAGACCGAAATAAAATAGCAGAGGATAGTTGTCTCCCGAACCAAGCTTTTCATAAATTTCTGTCCATAACCGTCGGGATGTAAATGTCTCTTTCCATACCCTTCCGCTAGGTTTGGCCAACCATTAAATTTATCTGTAGAAACCTGCCGATGCTTAAAGGTGTATGATACTATTTGACATTAATTAAAACATACGATATATGCTTAGGGTAATTAACTTAGTTCGATTTCCAGCACAGCTACTTATTGAGTCATATAAAAAGAAAATCGTTTTATATGTATTATTTCTGTCAAAATGAAAGAAATTATCATAATGATATACATATAATACCTATATATATTGATAATGAAGGCATAAAAGATCTATTTAAATAATGAGCTAAGAAATCCAGTCACGCTGTAAGATAGAAGGTCGATCAACTGCGAGAATAACAAAAACGCTTATAACTCAAAACCTTTCCATTCTGTTTCGGTCAATCTTTCAGAAATTACATGGCAGCCCTATTTTTTTAATATTAAACAGCTCACTGTTTACATTGAAGTCATGGTTTCCATTACAGGAGCGTTTATTTTCTCCATTTGATTAATACGAGGATGGGTGTAGCACGATAATCATTTACATATTAAAATTACTTAAAATCATCGTGGGAATTCGAGACTTAGAAAAACCAACGCCTTAAAGAACGAAATTTTGTTTTCTTGCCATCGAATTTGGAATGCGCGTCGAATCGGTCCACAACGCGAAAATCTGGCTTATTTTTACGTGAAAATCTTTCGTCTTTAGGTGATTTGCATTGTTGCCGGTTTCGTGCAATTTCTAATGATGGACTGAGATTATAATCATGCGTAACAAATTCACGAAATTTCGACGACAATTTGAAGTTTAAACAATGCCTTGGTTACGATAAACAATACGAAGGTAACGAACATAAATATTCTGCTGTACATTGATATTGTGTTAATGAGGGTTCACAAGCCTGACATAGAGATTGGTGAATGTTTGTAAGGATTTTGAGTACATTTCGGCAAAAGCTGAGTAATAATTTTTAACTAAAACAGAAGAATAAAATTTATAAATTCTAATTTAATGAAACAATTATTGAATAGGGACTGAAAAATAACAAAAATATATAATTCACATTATAGTGTGTTCCAGAGAGTTAAAATAGTTTTGGCCATGTAAAAATTGTCTAGCGTAATATATACTAACAAATAAATATTAATTTTGTATATAAGATTTGTATCCACCTATATCAAGGTACATTTTTGAGAGGAGAGTAAGAAAAAGAGAGCGAGGGAAAATGGAAGAAAAAAAGAGAGGACGGGAGGTAGCAAGAGGGAGGATGGCAAGAAGAGAGGGAGAAGAATAGGAGGGAGAAAGGAGATAGAGAGGGAGAATAGGAGGTAGGGAGACAGAGGGAGGAAGAATAGGAGAGAAAGGAAGGGAGAATGGGAGAGAGAAATGGAGGACAATGAGAGAGAGGAGTGTGTTTATTTTTGGCTAATCAACCTCTTGGATTATTATAGCTGGGAGGAAGGAAGAGAAATAGGAGGTAGAATGGGAACTACCTTAATATAAATACTTAATCTGTACATATCCTTCATATTTGACGGGCAATTACGCTAGTACAAATAATAATGCTGAATTCTGTGGCATTCCATAACAAAAAGATAGGAAGAAAGCATTAAGTAGATGAGTTTTAAATCTCGAATAATTAGTCAGTTGACCACAGACGTGTGATTAACTGTGTTTTCTAAATATTTTTGCAGTTTGTACAATTCTGTGTTTATATTACGAGTTGTAAAAATCACCGTACACCAAGATCTAAATTGTTAAAAAAAACAACGCGATCTCCAGAGGAAACTTTAATATTTATAATGTATAAGTATCACACTAAAATTAATAATAATGCAGAAATAGATGGAATAATAATAAATAATTTTGTGTTAGGATTAAGACGCCAACATATGCTCACCTTGTTGGTTGACATTAACGATAGAAGCAGCTATTTATAATGATATACGAGTTGTCGGTGCTTGCAAACTGCAAGAACTTAAAAAATCACCATGCACAAAGATCTAAACTCGTAAATAAAACAACGCGACATCATTTGAACTACACAGAGCCCATTTAAATAAGACAATAGTTTTCATTTTCCAAGAGGCATCTATCCGGAATTTCTAAATTCTCTGGCGATCGGCTCGCGTTCAAGTTTTCGAATTTCAAGTTTCATCGCCCTTTTAAAGTCATAACGATAACCATCATTAAGATAATAGCCTATGTGTTACGCTAAAACTTATGTAAAAATTAGGATATTTTGGGAGTTATGATTATGGTGTCATCATCCGTGCCTTTTAGTACGTATCCGTATAAAAAATTAATATAAAATTTTCACGTCGTCTTATGTATACGTCGTTGGCTGAAATCAAATGGATTGTAATGCAGTCTAAGCATTAAATCAATGCTCTTGAAGTATGGAAAATCAATTCCCATTGAAAGGCATTGGAATCGTTGCTATGAGAGTTCATATTTTTCATCGTTGAAAGCCGAAAAACTTTTCATAATATTATGATTAAAATCAAATCTTTACGCAAATTCAGCATGGATTTGAATTTCATCTTCAAGAATAATAAACTTCATTCTTTCTTCCACAGTATGATGCATGTCCCGACTCTGTATCTTAGTTTTAAATAATTTTTAAAAGCAATTTTATATAGCAACGCTTATCTTATAGGTGTTTAAAATTGGACATTGGGGTCAAAAACACCCTTTAAATATAACAATTTCTAAAATTTTGTATTTTTCCCGAGGTTGTACTTAATGGCATATATTCACGCCAAATTTCAGGTCTGTAGCACTTCTAGAAGTATCTTAGGTTTTATATGATATATATATATATATATATATATATATATATATATATATATATATATATATTAGAATATAAAACGAATTAGCATAAACTTCAGTTTTTAATGACATGAAACTTATTTTGTGGCTTACGACAATGAAAAAAGCTAATTCCCAAGGAGACGAGCTCAATGGTTTTAAGTAGATCTTTCTTATAAAGCGTCCATTGAATCGTGCCAATCAATGGCGCAAAGAATCTGTATAACACTGTATATGGGTTAGATGGAAGAGGAGACTGTTTAGTCTCAATCTCGCCGTAATAAAGACGTATATCTATCTATCTATCCGTTCCGTGCGTTCGAAATCACGACAAGCGAAACTATCTTATCTGGAACATTAATCTTATGAAATACTACTCGAATGCTAAAGGCACGATGCCGAGGGACAGCAGTTTAAGGCCTATTTCGTCATTTGCAATCGACCGATGAAATACGAAAATAGTGAATTTTTCATAGCTGATTTGAAAGACATTTTCAATAAATGAAAATAACAACGAACAGTGTAAAAAACAACTATATCTTTAAATTCCGCTAACAACCATGTATATAATATATGTTTTTAAGTATACTAGCGTAGCTGTGCCACGGGATACTAGTGTACATAAAAAAATATAATGGTTCAATCTGAAGGTATCGTAAGGACGGATGGTAAGGACTGCTGGAGGGGAGGTAACAACAGTTATTTATAATGATACCCAAAACTCTTTGTAAGATAAATAAGTTCTGATAATTGGATAAGATGAGCGAAAAAAGTTCATTCCCCTAATGTCATTTTTCACAAAAACCTTATAGTAGAGGTCAGCAAACTTTTCTGTATAGCGGGCCACATTCGTATTTGTAAATGCTTTGGAGAGCCGCATTGGAGTCACAAGAGCATCGGCGGGCCGGATGATCGTTTACATTATGAGTTATCTTGAGATTCTGTTGTCTTATATTAACAAAAATCAACTCTAAACAATTTCCTAGCGTTAAAAGTCCACCAGAAAAACTATTGTGGCCACATTTTTACTTAAAATATATATTAACATTACCGATCACGTTTTAATCATAGCTCCGCGAGACGCATAAACGCTGTCGGGAGCCGCTTGCAGCCTGCGGGCCGTAGGTTGCCCACCCTTGCTTTTTGTATCTAGATTATTAAACTATACTGTTAGAAGACGAAGGATAAAAGTATGACTAGTAGAAAGCATGACAAAAGCTAGAGGAAAAACGAAAAGGGAAAGGAAGTATATAGGCAGAATGTAAAAATGCAGGAAAGGATTGGATGTGATTTCAAGAATCTCGTGAGTGGAGGAGGAAATGAAGAGGTCGACAGTTATCGGAAATGTTTCGATAAAAGGGATACGAAGGGTTAGGGAGTTCGGTTGCAAATTTGGGACGGAATCATGGTGTCGCCGGGAGGCTTTGGGAGTTTGTCCTTGGGTTTATCATTCTAGAGGAATGGAGTTAGGGAAAGGGAGAGAGGAAGCACGTTTGGAACGAAAGGAAACATGAGAAGATCATTTGGGTGAAACGGAAATAAAATGAAAGAAAGACAGTCGAAATTGAGACTGTCTTGCTCATCTTATATTTAACGATGCATAACACGGCGCATTAATATATATTAATATTTGTATATTTACGTCAATAAATTATGATACATTAAGAAAGTCTCATTTTTTTAGATTTGGCTGTCAATATTTTAATGAGCACTGGAAATACGAAAGATCTCAGATGATATCGAAGGTTTTAAATTTGTGGGATAAAAATAAACTGGGTTATCAGGCTGAGCATCACAGGAAAAATATTACCACTGCAGTAGAACAAGACCAAAGAAATGGTGCGCTGAAACAAAAGTGGAATCTCTGCATAGATCGCAGAAAGCTACGTATAAAATACGCAATTAAAGTAATTGGTAAAACATTAAATTTGTATGATACGCTATCTAAAGTAAGAGGTGGAAGCACTTTTTACTTTCTCCATAGGGGAAAGTATTGTTTTCATTAAAAAAGTCGGCTTCGAGATTTCAATGGAAATACACGTTTTGAGGTCCCCTGAAAACGCTTGGACCATTTTCTCGATGTTGTCTCTGTGTGTGTGATAGCATTTTGTGGGTGCTCTAACTCAAAAACTATTAATCACGTCAACGCGAAATTTTATATTTAACATATATATAAAAGAACTGATTAATTCTTGGTAAAAATCGGTCAATCAGAAGTGGGTGTTTACTCTTGTCACATTCGTTATTTTGAAATATTTGCTTTAATATTTGATAAATGTAAATATTTATTGGAATAAAAGTTGTAGAAAATTAAATTTTCTACAATCTTTGTTTGAAACATTTTTCCATATAATGCATTCTTTAAGAGATATCTTTTATTTTTAGCTGCCACCCCCACGCCACCTACCGACGACTATTGTTAACAATTGACGCTTAGTTACGTCTTAGTTACGCTCCTTTTTCTTTTCTTAATTGTTGGAGCTCTGTGGCTATATCCAATATCAGATTTTAGTTTATTTCTGTTCATTGTAAAGTCGAAAATTTTCTCCAAGTTTCTTCAAAATATTTATTTTTATGTAACCTATTTGGAATTTTTAGAAATATTACAGATATGGAGAAAGTCATGTGGTGGCCAAATCAGATTTTTCCTAAAATATTTTTAGGGTTCTGGTTTACCTTCACCTTTTGCGAGGGGACAACTCGCACCGTTGAAATGTAGTTCCTCACTAGATCTTTCCAGGTGTGAAAATTTCACTCTAGCTTCAGTAGTTAGGCTAAAATACCATTTCAAGCTATAATTTCTCGATTTTGGAGTCCCCTAGTGGAAAATCTTGGAATCACTTATAAAGTCTAAACATGGGAAAATTCATACATTCATAAGAGCTATCAAATTCAAAAACTTTTCCAAATATATACAGTAATCGGACTACAATAGCATTCCAAAGTTTTGAATTTTCCGAATTTGAAGCCACCTAGCGGAAACTCTATGAGCTACTTAGAAAATCCGATCATTGGAAAATTCATAGATTCATAAGAGCAGTCTCATTCAGATACAATTTTCCAAATATATCTTAAAACACAAAAGTTGATTTTCCATTGACGCGCAGACAGAGAGATCACTAAGTACGCATTCTTCTTTTAAGAAAACGTGCTAAAAAGATAAATAAAATCACAGGATGCTATGTTAATTTTAAGTGCAATATAATAAGAAGTGAGATCATTATTGAAAGTGCTAAAGGGAGGAAGTGAGAGTCTTGTGAAGAAAAATGAGGAGAGAAAAAGTGGATGGATGGGGTAGAGAACAAGTGATGATATAAAAATGAATTTTTATAACCAACTTTTATATAGTTAATACTTTAATATGAATAAACTGTAATATAATTATGATAACATTTTTGCTTGCATGGGCGTAAAAATTTGCAAGTGTCTACTAGCTCTTGAGTGATGTGGGGGTCTCTCTATTTAAACTTTAATCTTTTTACAGTTGTAAGAATGGTAGACAGAAGTAGAGAACTCAGTGGCAAACGTAAGAATGTTTGGTATATAAGTAGTAATAAGTTTGGTAGTATCTTTTGTTTCGTTAATGAAAATACTAACTTATCCATTCATATTGCTTAAAATTAACGAAAATATATTGCTAGTTCAGAGTAATTCAGCTTTAGATACTAATAGGTGTGAAACTTGAATATTTCATATTTTAGTCACCTAACTTAAATGACAACAATAATAAATTGTTCTTTTCCTAACATCACATCAACCATCCATATAAAACCACTGTATAAGTATAGTTAGCTGAAGAATTGCTCAGCTATAACACAACACTTTAAAATGTTTAATTTGTTCAAACTTTACAACAGTATTACCTATGTTAAATACTGAAAAATAGGAACATAATACTTAACTGTGAGGTCTTTTAGAAAAATGCAAGAACAACTGGTCTTAAAGGTCTATAATTAGAAAATATTTCATCCAATGTAAAAAATAAGCCAATTGAATAGTTCCAAAGAATAAAATTATGTTCATGGTACAAACTACATAAATATAGTCATCTAAAGTAGTGTTCAAATGAATTTTCAATGTGAACTATTCCGAGAAGATCGCATTAATGATTATTAATATTATTGCAATACGAATGTGATTATAATGTAATAAAAATAAAATGCATTCATAAGGCAATATTATAAGAGGATCGATAAGAATTTAACAATAATAATAAAATTCATTAAAAGCTTACATGTACCTTGATTTTCCAGACATTTCTTATTGAAACTCATAGGGAAAACAGTTTTTAGAATAATTTTAAATGAATAAAGATGAAAAGTTTGTAAGCAGCTTTGGATTTTTTTCAAATTAGACGGGGTCCAAAACACACACACACACATACATACACACTCACATACATACACACACACACACACACACACACACACACATATATATATATATATATATATATATATATATATATATATATATATATATATAAAGCGAAGTTAATATAAAAGTTAGTCAAAAAGAGTGAGTATAAGATGGGGGAATTGATGGTTTGAGGAGAGAAAGAAAAAGAGAGGCGCGAGATAAATATATAGATAGGGATGGAGTGATGAAGGGAGTAGAGAACGAGAGATAGAGGCGGAGATGTCGAAGGAGAGGGAGAGCCGAATGGAGTTGCGCCGTTGCCTTCGCGATGTGGAGGGGTTACCCGCCGGCTTTGGATACGCACCATTTCGCTCGCCGTCGCAGTTCCGTTAGCAAGAACCACCCACATCCATCCATTCTCCCGCGCGATTCTATCCATTTAAACCCTTTCGCTCAATACGTCAAACCTTGCGATAATTTCTCTACATTTATCGTCCTTCAGAATTTCCCTCCCGCTCCACTCTCGTCCTCCGCTTACCGAGAGTGTAGTATTACGGTCTTGTTTTCTCAATTTCCATAATTCATCCAATAGAAAGATAATTCTGACCTTTCACTCTTTCTCTCTCGCTCATCCTTCAAAAAAGGAATTTGCTTTGTTCCTTCACCGTAAAACTATCCATTTCATCAATCTTCTTTTATCGGCGCTTAAAATGTCCCAAAAGAAAAAGCTTTGCCGGTGAAATAATAAGCGTCAACTACCGAAATTAATATATCATTTAAGCCGAAGCTGAGGAATATTTCCAGGTCCTTTTTTTCCATCATAAAACTTGCTTCCTTCTCTTCAACCCTCCCATCCGTATCCCTCTGCTAGCGAAAACGTTTCAGAAAGGGATTTCCTCATTTTTACGACTCGAAGATTTAGAATCACGTTGCTTCCTTTCTTATAATCAGTGCCTAAATATCCCGGAAACTCGTAAATCGCTGAACTCCTTTAATTCATCCTTCCCCCGAAACCGATACGATTCCCCGATTCTCCGCCTTTTATTTGACCGCAAAACTCAAGCAAGCGTTGCTTTCTCTCAATACGTCCGTCCTTATTTTTCCCGAGTTACATAGTCCTTTCGGTCGAAAACTCTGTTTCCGCTCGACGAAAAATAACGAGACAATAGGTCCCTGAAATATAATAGAAACTTTCTCCTCCAAACTCGTCATGCATCTTCCTGAACTCCATTTACCAGTAAAGAAATTCGAATAGAGGCAAACAGTTTCTTCGATGCGAAGGAATGGGTTTAATCGAAATTGACGAACGTCCAGGATATTGAGTTCGCTAGAGGGAGAGCGAGGGAGGCATTTCTTACCCCCCCTGTAAACCTTTCAGGGGCTAGGATCGCAGCCTCTTCCAGCGTCTTCGAGAGGTCAAGAGAACGATTTTGTATATGCCAGTTTTGTGTGAACTCCCGACATCATATTGCGAGTGAAAAACTGGTCTGATGGAGTGGGAATAGGAGCGGAAGAAGAGAGGCAGGAGGTGAGTCGCGCTTTCTTTCGAATTTAAATTAAAGGTTTTTTTTTACTTTACTATCAGTGTGCAGTAGTAAATACGCTCAGTCGAATCGTGGACCTATTTGTTGTTTCAGAAATATATATATATATATATATATATATATATATATATATATATATATATATATATATATATATATATATGATAATAGTCTACTTATGTATTTTGGTCTGTCTAACCCTGTTGTTGTAACAACGAAAACAAACAAACCCTAGAAACCTAGCTCATTTGCATGCCATTTTAGCGTATTAATTGATGTACCGTAAACCGGGGTTACTTTGTGACAGGGTGAGTGACTTTGTGACACAGCATAATTTTCCTTAATTTCAACTACCCCGCCTTAGTGGCCTGTAGTTCTGCCAAAACTGGTTGGCTGTCTGAAACACTGTATTGTGCTGCAACGCACTGGCGCTGTAACGAATGACTGGTTCTATTTTCCTTTCTGTTAGTCATCTTTGGTTTGGGGCCTACTTTGCACGTGGTGACATATTACCTGCAAACTTTTATCTGCTCACAGCAAACTGCTGATTTTTTTCCAAAACGCTAAGGTTTACAAATACTGTTAAAACAGGAGCCTTTAGCTGAAAAATTATTTTGATTGACAATATTTATAGTAATAGATAGTAGCTCAATAACTTTGGCCAAAACTAACAAAGGTGAAATACTCCTTTAGCCAAAACAACTAGAGGGCTACAAAACCCAATGCATTTCGCCCACAAGGTGAGCATCGTCAGGGGTAAAACCTGTTCCAACAGTGACTGGGAGCCAACTTGCTCACAACGATGCTCACCTTGTGGGCGAAATGCATTGGGTTTTGTAGCCCTCTAGTTGTTTTGGCTAAAGGAGTATTTCACCTTTGTAAATATTTATAGTGATAATGTAATGTTATGCAATTTTTCCAACTTCCGGAGGTTACTTTGTGAGAACTTTTGGCCTATCATAAAGTCATTCCAGAAGTGGTACAGAAGAAACTCCGTACCAAGACTCCGAGGTTAGCTTGGGCATCAGTGATTTCGATGAAAACCCAGTCACTGAACCTCAAAATGTTTAAAGAAATCAATAAATATAATACGCAGAGATAATATTCCGAGAAACCATTTCGTTTTTGTGGATTTTTGGAAATTCTATAAATTCTGGAAAATAATCTTCTCTTCAATGTTTTTACCCGAAATGCTTTTTCATCTTCGTTCCCTCAACCATTCCGATGCCTCTTTACTCATCCCTCTCCAGCAGTCATATTTTTCACGACTGCCGTCACCATTATATTTTATGACTCATAAATATATCTGGATTACATATCGTTAATCTCTTAAAACTGCGCAATGATTAATCGCCATTCCCGATCCGTACTTTTTTAATGATAGTCTCAGGCATCTGCATTTTTATCTGTGTGATAACTACGGACCATAATCTAAAAGAAAATCCCGGTGGAGAATATGTCTTACTAAATATTCGTTTATTTATCCAACATAAACGTCAAAGATTATTTAAAAGGAAAGACTATTTTCAAATATGCATCATCTTAAACTGGAGAAAATCGATTGATCTAGGAATCTTGGCTCTATAAGTAATTATAATTAGTCACACAGATTGAATTTTTTATTTTTACTTATGGGTTAATACGGAACTAGATAGTATGATCACTTTAAGATAAAAGGGAAAGTTGTTTCTTCTATTCAGGGGTTTCCCAGTATTCATATTGAACGCAAATTTTCAGGTTAAATTTATTGAGCGCGGTACAACGCAAATGGAAGTATCATTATATGTGAAGGAAAAAGTCCATTCTGTTGATTCCTTTCACTGTATTCTACTACTTTGTTGTTCATGTTGTAAAAGGATCACGTTAGCAGCAGACGTATTTATTATTTTGAGTCAACTGATGAGCTCTGATGTCAAATTCATTAACTGGGTAACCTTTTTATCCAATTCATTAAAAGGGCAAGCTACCCAGTTCTTGAAATAACCATTGTAGAGGCTGCTGCATATGATGTTTTAAGGAACAGATTTGTTTGCATGGAATGATGCTGAGACGTGGTGTTCTAAGGAACTGGGTTTGTTTGTTTATATACATTTTAATGTCAATATAATTGACAATTTGGTGAGATTGCATTACTTGAAGTTAAATTTTATTGCAAATTATCATGTTTTAAAGGTTCGTTGGCTTATGGGTGGGATGTTTATTTATGTCAGACATTGGTGCCCACATACTATATTACATTTGTTTCATATTAAAGTTCTTTATAAACAACGATGCGCTAGTAATCCTGATAAGATAAATGGCTGTTTTTCTCAGAAACTCTTTCTTATAATACATCCATATATTTTTAATTTTTCTCTTGCTGAGTCACAGAAGTATTTTTAAGAAACCATACTCCTAATTGAAAGTGGATTAAATTTAGAGAAAGTATGTACTTTCTTTTACATCAACCCCATATTTAGCGAATAAGGCACAATGATAGAATTTGTAAAGGAGGACATTCCTTTCACTGAATTGCAATTAATGTAACTTTAAGGTTCCGAGCTTTGACATGTTAGTCCTAATGTACAATTCAATTGGCGGATTTAATATTTTATGTGTTTGCATAATTTAAATTACTTAGAATTGATTGATAGATATTCCTGATGATGTCTGTGTGTGATAAGAATGTTGTGGACGCTCTCATGCAAACACTATTAACCATATCAGCACCTAACGTTATATTTAAGACTGATTAATAATTCAAGGTCGGAAAAGGTTTTGGTCCACCAAAAGTGGCGGTTTATTATTGTAATTTTGCCGTTTTTTTCTCCGAATATCTCCTTTAGAACTTAATTTATGTAAATACTTGTATTATAAATTTTTAGAAAACAATGTTCTGCAAGTTTTGTTTGAAATGTTTTTTTGTGAAACGGATGGTTTCATAGATATTTCGACTATTTGTCTGAATTTGTTAAGTGCGTCGCTAAATGACACCTTTGCTTCCGTTGCTGTGATAAAATTTTCTAATTGTTGATAGCGATGCCTACGTTGCCATGGATAATTTTAATTGTGATCGAAATTATCCCAATGCTACCTAGCGTAATATTTTGTAAACGTATTTTCTTAAATAATAGACATTGATCTCAGCATCGCCAACGGTAATTTTAATCGAGCATCGATATTATGTTATCCATAGCAACAAATAACAGTTTTGTTCACTTATTGTTTTGTCACTGTAAAAATCATTCAAAGGGTTAAAAAATTATTCAGGAATGTATGTATTCGCCGATAATTATTTTTGAAGATGTTGATATCGACAGCAACTTGTAATTATTATTACATTCATATTCATTACTCTGTAAGGAGAAAGTCATGTGCTGGGCCCATCAGATTTTTTACTTAAAAACTTGAGTAAAAAGGTCTGTATTCCACGGTTTTAAGCGTTTTGTTTCCCTTGAGCTCCATACATCGTGTGAGCTGGATATAATTCCAGTTCACCATAGAACACGTACTTAACCGTCTAAGTACACAAGTTAGCACAGGGATTGTGTGAGCTGTCACGTTCGATATCTTTCGCCATCTCCGTTCGAACCTGTAGTTTCGCGTCATCGTCGGGGCTCGGCGTCATCGGATCTCTCTCTATCTCTCTTAGAGGGATGGCACACTTCTAAAGCCCCTCTGCCGCGTGAGTTAAGCCATGCGTGCCCCGGATGAGATAGGAAATTGCAGCAGAGTGTTGAATAACAAAATAAACTCGAGATTAAAATTAATATGAGCCAGCTCTGAAGCACGAGACAAGACAAATTTCAGCATCTTTCTACTCGTTTATTTACTTTTTCCTACTCCTTAGCGTCTCATATTACTTCCTTATCAGTGAATATTTTGTGACATTTTAAAATTTATTTATTCATTCAGCTTTCTAGAAAAACAGTTTCGTAGTTGGCGCAGAATTGATGTGCAATATTTTATTTCTTTCGAAGGCTATGTTATCATCGTGGAAAATATTTTTCCCCCTCCATGCAAGAATTAATATTTACATGAATATTTTTAATGTATCTCACCAAAAATATATTTGAAACAAAATTTTTATACTAATTATACTGAGAAAATTTGCCATTTGTGTGATTCGCAAATAAACATTCGTGTTCATGGTCATTGAAAAGTTTTGTGAAAAATGGTGGTGTGTTTAATTCTATTTCTAACAGTGTTGAATGGAATTGTTGCATATTTATTGGTAGTATAGGTTAAAAAGCTAATTGCCCTTGATCAGCAATCACTAGTAGAGTGAGAGAACAGTATGAGGAAGGTGTCCCCATGCAGCCTCTAGGAAACTTTGCGAGAGAAATGTTCGGCGGCGTGAGTGACCGAATACCGTTTCAGTTGCTCTCCCATGGGAGCACTCTATACCTTAATCCTAAAGTAGCTCGAGTCACTCGACGTTGCATCCAATTTATTTCAAGAGGACATGTCCTCCTCGGTGACAACTTTATGTTGTTTACATTGACGGTTTGCACTCGGAGGCGGACTGTAAGACCCCGTCAAAGCCACGTCTTATTCCACGAAAGCCACGTTGAAGTAGGGAGAGAAGGGTATGATATGGGTTAAAGCTTTGGGTTAGAATGGAGGAAGCCTGAGATAGCATCAATCGTTTGACCTAAATAAATATATTCTGAGGCTTTCTTGATATCTGCTCTATTTATTCTACCCTTCGATCAACTTTTAACCCATTTCCTGTTTATCTATATATTAAGTGTTTGTGTTAAACTCAGTTATCATACTATATATCTATTCGCCTAGTTGGTTGTTCCCGATTCTAATTTATTGATGGTATTGAGATTATTAGTTTTCCGGGTTTTGTAAAAGTAAATTTCGTATCAAGGACAAAGACCTCCCATGCAGCCATCAACATTAATTGCCTGTCACATTTAAAATGGTAAACCGGAAGAGGGGTTAGAGAAATCACCAGAATGCGCATTGAAAAACAAAACCGAAACACTTTTAAGAAATATATCCGTTACGGAAAAATATTTTAAGAAAAGGAAATTTCAAATCTTGCTGAAGTTACAAGCTGTGTTGCTTTGCCTAAATGTACCGTACATAATTGGATTTAATTTTTCTACCGTATTTTGTTATTATTTTAATGAAATTATCTGTATTACAGTCAACTCTTTAAAATCCGGCAACCTTTGGGATTGAGATGTGCCGGATTTTAAAATTTTCCGGATTTTAGAGAGTTATACCTAGTAGTTGAGCAGTTTTGTCAAAGCACATTTCAATGAATATTAAGCTCTTAACAATTGAACTTCTTTAGGTCTGTAAACATTTATAATAATGACTAAAATATAATGCTAGTTGTTACAAATATAAATAACAGTTCAATTTGTTAAATATGAACAAATGACAATATACAAAGTCAGCAAATGTTTTCATGTACTGTAATGTCAATTTTAAAAGCATGCCTAATACTCACCAAAAAGTTGCAGGTCACTGTTTGTTGATCATAGAGAAACAGGAGGGTAGTGAAAAGAACATTCAAATATATTACTGTAACAGTTTTGCTTTGAAAAAGTTAAAACAAACATTTTGGCAGTGTATGGTGTACAGAAAAACAACTTGTCCCTTTCCTTATACACAAAAACAATTTAAAGTGTCACTTGGCTTATACACAAAAACTAAAAATTATATCACTCTGCTTTTACACAAAAAATGTCACTTGGTTTATACACTAAAACATAAAATTAACACTGTTCTTTAATGCACTATTGCTGCCTCTCTACTGCTTCTGCAGATTCCTTTGGACTTGAAGGTTCTGCAGATTCCTGATGTTGTGGTGCAGGGTCAGTAGAAGAGGTTGAAGGCCCTTTTTTAGAACTCGGAACTCTTTCAATTACTGTTTGAATGTCTGCCTGTTTCCAACTTTTTTGCCTTTTTCTAATAAAGTTATTGTAAATAACA
Source organism: Tanypteryx hageni (assembly GCA_028673005.1). NCBI lineage: Eukaryota > Metazoa > Arthropoda > Insecta > Odonata > Petaluridae > Tanypteryx > Tanypteryx hageni. Next base: position 183,220,213 of record CM054112.1, on the reverse strand, counting down.
TGTAATTGCATTACTTCTTGACCTGAGTAAGAGGGCTGCTCCTCAGCAAACTTCATGAACAGCTCTATAGCATACGCAGCATCAGCTCAAGCCACTTTTGTTTGCATCTTATCATCATCTGATTCTTCTTCATGAGAAGCATATTCTTCTGGATTAACAACTCTGTCCAAAATTTCCAAATCAGTATGCGTTTGTGTGACATCGAGTTCTGCATCAACGTTTACCCATGATTCACCTTCTTCTGTTGTCAACTTAGCAATTGGGTTTGAAGGGGCAGCACCTTGAAGCGAATCAACAATCTCTTTTATGACTCCCTTCTTTTTGTTTATATTGAAACCTTTAAACCCCTCTTCATCAGATGAGTCCTCTGCAAACCACTGCTGGCCACAATTTCCTCCAGGCCCTCCGTAATGTTTTAGATTTATCTGCAGCCCACGCACAGGCTAAATTAGATATAGCATCCTTATTGCTATACTGGGATATGAACTGTTGAAGAAGGCCATCATAATTCACCAGTTTTCTCAGGAAATCCCTTCTATAAATGGACTTAAGATTTTCAATTACCCCCTGATATAGTGGTTGGATGAGAGATGTGTCATTTGGAGGCAAAAAAGCAGCAAAAATATTACCTCTCTCACTCACTAGCTCTGTTGCAGGAGGGTGAGCTTTACAATTATCAATAATCAACGAAACACAAGTGTCCTCAGGCCTTGCAGTTTTTCTCAGATGTTTCTCGGCAGCTGGAACGAAGATATAGTAAAACCAATACCAAACAGTTCAAGATTCATCCATGCACTAGATTGTGCTTTGTAATCAACAGGTGCATGTTGAACATTTTTAAAGGACCGCAGAATTTTAAACTTGCTTTGTGGTTAATTTATGTTTTTCAACAAGTTTCTGTAAAACTTCAAAATATCTTTCAGCACCTTCTTTATCTGCTGATCAATTATTTTTTTGCAAAATTAGGAAAATTAGTTTAATTAATATTTGGAATTTGCTAAGGTATTTCTAATATCTGCCATTCTACGAAAAGAACGTGAGTTTTCACTATAAAACAGATTTTATTAAAAATTTGGGAGTTTCTAAATTATTTACGTGTCACGATGTGGTAAAATTAGGCCTTATTCTGTAAAATCAAAGTCTAACGAAAACTAGGTTCGTAATTACAATTGGAACGTTCAACAAAAATCTGCTTTGTAATTTTGATAAACTCGAAACTTTCTTTTCGCCATATTCTCATAGGAATGTTTCCAGCTCTTTTTCTATTTATCTCTATTTAGCTTCCTCTCAACTTGTTTCTCTTTATTTTTCTCTCTTATGTTTTCTAAGACACTTGTTTAACTCAGAGCACTCTAAGTGACATCATGATAACTAATTCCCTCGGTCTCAACGTGTTGTTATTTCCCTCAAATTCTTCATGCCGTTTCTTCGCCATTTAAACGTAAAATATTCTTCCTGCATGCCTTTTTTCATCAGTTTTTACATTCATAATAAGTTGTCTGATCTATGGATGTGGGAAGCACTGTCAGAAGCTCGTTTGAAACGATCCTTGCTCTATTTTTAAACTCGCCCAATTCATACATAGTTGTCTAATCTAGTATGTCATTTAAAATTTACGTCCATTAATTTGTTTGTTTATCCATACCTAAATAAATGTTTGATTGATATAGGTTAACTTCATTACCTTTTGTATTGATATATTCGTTATTAAACCCGTCTTTATTTAAATTACAAATGATTTTGTGTAGAATAATGTCGTATTTAACATTTTTAATTCCAATAAATCTTTTGTTGAATATTCTGTTCCTGTTTCGTCTATTCCAAGACTTCTTATTTTTTTATTATTATAGTCGTGGATTCTCAGATTTAGGAAACGCATGTTAATAGTCTGTTTCGCATCCTATTATCGTATTCGTGGATTTGTAGAATGTCTTCACTTTGAGATAAAGATAGCAGAGAATTTTTAATGAAAAATTTAAATGTTATTATTTTCTTAATCACTCGATTTCGCTCATTTATAAGCAATTTTTGTTTTGTTTCGTTAGTGTTTCATTCGTTATTTTAATTATATCCGATACACGCTATAGTAATTACTGTTAAGTATATTTTTCAGATTATACGCATTTTTTACTTTTCTGTGTATAGCAAATCTAACGTGCTATGAAAACACTATAGATCGTGCTAGAGCATGGAGGACAGGAAAGCGTAGTATTTTGAAATCGGGTAGTATTCCGCATCAATTTGAAGAGTTCCTTCCATGAACTTTATACCTTTGGGGCCAATTCTGAGCAAACGGAAATTAATGCGGTAAATTGCCTTCGAGTAACCAGTTTATAGTAGCAGTTTCATTGGCTTCTGTAACTTGTTTTTACCAGTATTGCTAATTAATGCAGCCGTAGTATATTGTCCCTTAATGGACCATTGAAGATAAAATGGTTAATTACAAACACTATAAAGTGGATTATTTCGCTTTTGCCTCTCGCGAACTTTGCTGTGAGTTTGGTCATAATTCCAGAATAGTCAAAGTTCTACTTTTCCTCAACATTATTACATTAAAAATATTCAATGATTATGTATTGTGCTCGTATGAGTACTCATTTTGATATCGCCATTGGGTCAGCTTTCTTTTTTCAAAAGCTAGTTGAATATCGAGGTATTTAGTTTCTTCGAGTTTCGTTTTGTAAGAGCTACATTATTGAAAATTAGGGAAGCATATCCAGATATATAGAGAATAAAATTTATGTGATATGTGAGATTGTGATAAAATGATATTGGAGAGGTTTGGGAAGATAGTTGAAAAACGAATTATGAATTTCACTTTATGGAGCGAATTCAGTAGATGACCATGGTAATCCATTTAGCCATTAACCACGATCGATGAATTGGTGCCGAGTAAGGATACTTTATAGTTGAAAAGCGCAGCTGGTTTTATGTATTGCTTTATGGCCAAAGTAGTCATTTCTGTAATCTTCGGTTTAAGGCATCAAAATTAAAACTCGGAGAAATAGATAGGCGGGTGGATCGTATCAAGAGAGCGGATATAAGAGTGGTGGAGTGATGAATAGCAAATCAAATGAAGAATTTTTATTTTTACTAGGGAGACGCCCGTTAAAATTAAACGGGAAAAGTTTTTGTGAAATAAAATATGAACATAAATATGCCTTGACTTTCTTTGGATGGCAAGAAAACAAACTTTCGTTCTTTTAGGCGTTCCTTGTTTCAAGTTTCGAACTCTTACGATGTTTCTAAGTACCTAATTTTAATATGCGAATGATCAATATTCTACATTCAAATTGTTTCTTCCCGTAAATAACGCAACGAATGTTGTTTACATTGGTTGCTATGAAAATAATTTCTCTCTCATTTCTCTCGTACTAATTTTAATTGCATTCAAAGCACGCTTGCGCCCATAAGGATTGAAATAATAATAGTATTGTAATGTAATGGGTTGGCAACATCCCGCTAAATGACAAGATATCCCCAAAATATGTGAATTAAACGTTTAACATGAGGAAATTCGAACTGTAGGTGGGAAAAATGAACAGAATAAGAAACATCATAGTTTTTTCTTTATAATGGGCTGGATCCAAAGTTCATAGGTTAATTCTTTCTAATTTAGATGTCAAAAATAATAAAATTCTGCAAGTCAAAAATTCGAGTTCTACGTGTTATCACATGGGAAATGGAAAGGCCTACCTTGGAGTCGAACCTAGAACTTTTTTTGAGATTTTTTAGTCATCACCTTAAAATGAGCGAATCTAGCATTCCTGCCAAATTTCAAAAATATATTTCGATATTTTATCGAGTTATTCGCATTTTATAGCGTGACAGAGGAAGCCACAAAGGGACAGAAATAGCCTTTTTATATTGTTAGATTGGTATTTCGGAAGATGTGAGCGCCAATTAGGAGGAACAACCCGAGGGGCGGGAGAACGTACGAAAGAACACGAAAGGAATATAACGCGGAATTTGGTACTACATAAGAGAAAAGGAGCCCTCACCGTCTTCTTTCACCACTTTTTTCTTGTTCATTTCTTCCCTCATCAGTTTAACCTTTTGGCATTTTAGTGGCATCGGTCCGTAAAACTTTGCTCAGCTATCTGAATTATGATCAAATTATGTCCATCTCGGAGCCTACGAGAACATTTTGCGTGATCCCCAGAACTTACATTAAAAATGATTCACAAAAATTACCATTAGCAATTTAATTAATTACATTTATGGTAAATTATTATTTAACCTTTATTTTAAATTATATTATAAGACAGAAACTGCAGATAGTCTCCGAGGTATTATAAAACGGACTACATAAGCATGTGCAACTACGAATGTAGACAAGCAGAGAAAGTTTCTGGCCTCTGGGCTAAATTACAATTTCGTTAACGTACACTTTGCGCAGTTTACTTTTCTAAATGGTCTCTGCAAAAATGTTTTTTGAAAGTTACTTCTGGAACCAAATTTCTGCCGATTTAATGTGATTCAAGAAATTTTGTTCTCTATACATCTACATCTACATATTACCCTGCAAGTCACCTTGACGGTGGATTGCAGGGGGTGCCGCGCACCAAGTTCCTTACTAATTATTATTCACTTATCTATTGTGGTCACGTATTGTCCTAGGGAAAAATGACTCCTTATACCTCTCCGTCCTACTATCTATTTCGCGAATCTTGTCCTCATTATCCCTCCGTCCGATATACGTTGGTTGTCGAATAATATCCTTCATTTCATTTACGAATATCTCCGGCCTATATTTATCTAGAAGTTTAAGTCTCGCCTGTAATCTACGATCTTTCAACGATGGCCAACTCAACTCTTCAATGAGTAACGTAACGCTCTGTTTTTATCGTAATTCTTTTTCACGAATCTACCTGCTCGCCGCTGTATTTTTTCTAAATCCTTTATGAGTCCCCTCTGATATGGATCCCAAACCGCTGCTGCGTATTCCATTTGAGGTCTAACCAACGATAAATAACAGGATTCTCTCACCTTTTCCGTTCTTTTCCTGACTATCCTACGCACAAAAGCCAACTTCTTATTTGCCGCACCTATCACTCGTCTTATGTGGGTGTCCCAAGACAGGTCACGATTCAAGGTTACCCCGAGGTATTTCACGGATTCCGAAACAGGAATGCTCTCACCATCTATCGAGTAGGTAAACACGGACGATGGGCTTCTAGATTTCCAAAAGTTTAGAACTCTTTTTCTGATTGATTTCTAGCTGCCATTCCTTGCACCAAACAGAAAACGCATCCAGTTCATCCTGAAGCTGACGATGGTCGCTAGGACCACTAATTTCTCTATAGACTACGGTGTCATCCGCAAAAAGCCTGATATTACTTTTTACAACTGAGCTGATATCGTTTATATAAAGCATGAAAAGCATAGGTTCAATCACACTACCCTGCGGCACTCCAGAGACTACATCTGCCACACTCGAGGACTTACCATCGATGACTACTTTTTGTTTTATATTCCAAAGGAAAGCGCGAACCCAGTTAATGACTTTAACATTGACGCCAAGATTTCCCAATTTTAATAACAATTTACGGTGGGGAACCTTGTCAAAAGCTTTTCTAAAATCAAGGAACACTGCATCGACCTGCTTATTATTTTCGCCGCATGATAAAACATCATTCACAAACAGACCGAGTTGGGTGTCACAGGATCTACCTTTTCTGAAGCCATGTTGACAGCTGACTAAGAGCGATCTACTCTCAAGATAACGCATTGTGTTGCTAACAATAATGTGCTCCAAAATCTTGCATGATAATGATGTTAGAGAAATCGGCCTATAATTTTCGGGGTTTTCTTGGTCACCTCACTTATGAATGGGTGTGACGTGTGCTAGTGTGTGCTAGTCTCCAATCATCAGGAACCTCACAGAGGTTAAGAGATTTCTCGAATACTATCCGAAGGAAGGGAGCTATTTCTTCTGCTAGTTCTTTTAATACACGCACGGGAATTCCTTCTGGTCCTGGGTTTTTGTTGGGCTTTATCGCACCCAGTTACTTCGCTATTCCTTCCTCAGAGATTTTAGTAGTATCAATCCGAGTACATCCATCGGGAATAAGATTATCTTCAAGTCTATCTCCACCTGCCGTGAACGCCTTCGCGAAGTAAACGTTAAGTATATTAGCTTTATCCTCCCCATCGTGAAGGATGTCTCCGGAATCACATCGCAGGGAGGGTATTGAAGGACCCCTCCCTTGACTTCTCTTACATAGGACCAGAACGCTTTTGGATCCTCCTTCAATTTTGTATTTAATACCTCATTCCGGGAGGTGTTAAATGCGTTACGCATGGTTTTTCTCGCTAGTACGCGGGCACTGTTATACTCATGGACTATAGCTGTGCGATACTCATCGGAAGCGGTGGTAGGTATGTTTTTCAATTTTGCATGGCTACGCCTCTGCCGTCTTAAGGCAATCCTGACTTCCTTATTAAACCAACGAGGTTCTTTCTTATCAGATTTTAACTTACTGGGGATAAATCTATTGATACCTTTTCCTAGTATATCCTTAAATAATAACCATGATGGCTCCATACCTAATCGTTCTGTCTTTTCACGATAACTGACAAAGGTACTTTTGAGATGTAACCTGAAACTTTTAACGTCGGCCTTGGCGAAAGTGTATACATTCCGAAGAGGCTTAGGATGTCTTTTGAGCTTTAATTCGCACTCCGCATACACAGCTCGATGGTCGCTAAGTCCCTCCTCTGTGGATACCTTAGTTATCCTATGCGGGATGTTAGAAGCAAGCAAGTCGAGAACATTGCCCGAACGCGTGGCTTTTCGTACCATCTGGATTAAGGAATATTCATGAAACGTGTCAATTAAGGCTTTACACGATTCGCGTTATTTACCTCCCGTAACGAAACATAGGTTTTCCCAATCGATTGACGGTAAGTTAAAATCGCCTCCAATTATCACATAACCGTCGTTCATAATAGATCTAAGCTCGGCTAATTGCCTCTCTAAACTTAAAATATAATCAACTTTGGCATTAGGTGGTCTGTAAAATGAGCATAAATATATCTTTTTCGAATTATCCTTACCTAGGCGGCACCACACGCTCTCGGTCGTTTCATCGATAATAGGGATCTGACAACTATCGTACTTTTCACTTATTGCCAAAAATACTCCGCCATCTATTCTATTGGCACGGTCTTTTCTGTATACTCTATAGCTTTTCGGAAAAATTTCTTGGCTAGCGATATCTTCACTGAGCCAACTTTCCGTACCTATAACTACATCCGCATGCAACGTGCAAATTACGTGTTCGAGTTCGGCAGACTTCCTACGAATGCTGCGGCAGTTTAAAACTACAATATTTAATTTCTCGTAATCGCCCGAAGCATTAACTGCTTTTGCAGGTGGATTCTCTCACTTCGCGACCAGAAACTGTATTACACTCGATGCCCCTATGAAATCTCCTATTACGCCTACACCCTACCCTTCTCTCTAATCTAAAAAAGACCTACCATGGTCGAAGATCCTACACGCTACACTCTGTGAAGCCTCGGTCTTGTAATGAACTCCAGAGCCGTTTAGGGGTACCCTACACGATCCGAGAACCGGCCGGAGATCAACGAAGTCGACTCCCATGCCCACACAGAAATTCCATAGCCTTTGGTTTAGCCCCGCCACGCGGCTCCAAACCTCCGAACCACAGTCAATCCGCGGGACAATACTACAAATGGTGAGCCGCACATCAGAACCCGACTCCTCTCGGACACGAGTGACCTCGGCGACCAAGTCCTCAAAAGAACTTAGAATCTCCTCGGACCCGCGCTTTGAGGCGTCATTAGTCCCAACATGGACCACCATCCGCAGCCTAGAGCAACCCGTTGACTCCACCGACTCCCGTACCGCCCTCGTCACTTGGGGGACCGTTCCTCCTGGTATACACCTGGAGAACACCCGCTCAGCCACTCCCTCCCGGCGGGCCCGAGTTAACAAGGGAGCCATAACACGCCGGACATTAGAACTACCTATTACTAGGAGCCCTCCCTTCCCACCCCGACTTCCCATAGATCCAGCCTCCACCAAAGAGACGGGAGCGGATGCGAGAGCATCGGCCGAAGTGTCGTCCTCCGACAACGCCGCGAACCGATTGCAAACTGGAAGAGGGTCTGCCGAGGCATTCCCAGCTCCCAGCCTTCGCAGGACCACCCCACGATCCCCCCGGTTGGAGACCACTCTCCAATCGTTGGGTTTCAGGATTGGAGCGACCCCAGCCCTCGAAGAGGTCCCACAAACACCCTCGATCACACCACCGACTTTCGCACTCGAGCGCACCCGAGTCGCCACCATGGCGCGGTGAGTTCTCGGGGATGGATGCGTTCTCCCAACACGAACAAGGGCCGACTCCGCTCTTGCCACCCTCCGACGGAGGTCCGTAACCTCTCTTACCAGCTCCGTGATTCGAGACCTCATTCCCTCGAAATCAGCGTCGCATAGAAAGGAGGAAACGGGAATCCTAGGTGAAGCCATCCTAAACACTAATCTGTACTAGCTACGAATTAAATTAAACTTCAAGCTAAGGTTATACTAAGTGACTAACTAATTCGTGGACTTAAGGTCTACGCTAGAGAGGAACGCAGGTAAAAAGTGAAAGGGAAGCGCTGACTCACCGCACAAACAACGTTAGTGAACAGGCAAGATAGAAACACAAGCAAGCGTTAAAACAATTTAAATTAGTACACCAACAGCGATAATCAAGTTAATACAAGTTAAGTTAGTACACAAACAGCGTAGAGTTCCTACAGAAACAATTACTTCTTGAATATGAGTTTTTTTTAAAGCAAGTGCTAGAAAAATACTACTGAAAAATAACGATATTGGGATTAATAGATACTACAATAAACAATATAAATAAATGTTAGTTCTACTTATCAGTACGGTTACTTCGACTCTACTTCTACTGCTACACAACGATACAGCTACGGAAGGACAGCTGCTACAGCTACTCTACAGCTACTGATAGATGTTGTACCAGTGCTATCATCAATATCCCTCTACCGCAAGCACTGAAATCAAGCAGAAGGGTATATGATTGTGCTTTTAATTGATAACTTATAAAATACTAATCTATATAATATTTTTTTGAAATTTCTCATTCACGTGACACTTAAAATTTTGGATATAAAACCTAAGGTACTTCTAGAAGTGCTACAGAGCTGAAATTTAGAAGGAAGGTACATCCTCTGAAAAAATCCGATACTTAAATTTAAAGGGTGTTTTTGACCTCAATGTCTAATTTTAACTCCCATAGGAAAAGCATTGAAATGTCTTTTTAAATTACTTGGAATTAAGATACGAAGTCGGGATGTAAACCGTTCTCTCGATGAAAGTTTAATTTTATAAAAGAGAGAATTCGAATTCGAGTCAAATCAACGTAAAAAATTATTTTAATAAAAAAATAAGGGAATTCAGTTTTCTTAAAATGAAAAGTATGGCAATGATTCCAATACTTTTAAATGAAAACTGGTAATCTGTATTGTAATAGCATCGATTCAATACTTTTTAATGAGGAATTGATAGATTGCATTATAAACTTGTTGATGTCAACCAACGATATATACATATGATGACGTAATAATCTTAATATATCGTATTAAATAAAAAAATGAGAGTGATAATGTCTTTATATTATAATAAATAATTGTTTGATTTGTTATCTTCCGTAACTAAATGGTAAGGGTATTGTGTAAAGTACATGGGGTAGTGGATTAGATCCCCACTGGAAGTATTTTTTAATTTAACAAACTATTTAATAAACCACCAGTAAAGATAAAAACAACAAAATTATTTTATAAGATTCCGAAATTTAAACTTGCGTAGCAACGGGTAATTCACTTGTAGTAGATTAAAGTCCTTGACATCTGAAAAAATAAAACACACATTTTTGCGTCAGACGAATTTAAAAATTTATCGCATTGCATTATATTGCCTTTGATCCCAACTCAGTATACTAGAAATTTCTTCAGCCATTGTGCTTGATCCACTGAGAGAATTAATTCATTAATCTGGGAAGATTTCGTTTCCCTGAACTGCAAAATTTGAAATTAAACCATTGGGGCTAGTTCCTTCCAATCGAAAACTAGCAATGCCATAAATACATATATGAGAGTTGTACGGAAAATGAATACGACTCCTATTAATTATTTTAAAACTCGCTGTGAGACATTTCTAGACCTTACATTTTTTGTTTCCTTTCTTTAAAACAAAATTTTACAAGCGCGAATAGAGAACAAGAGAATCAGCAGGGACGGCAGGGATGGATTAATAGGAGATCCAGGAGTGACGGAATCGAAATAGGGCGATAAATGGAAATTTAGATTTATGAGAAGATAAGGAAGAGGAAAAGTAAATCATTGAAATTCAAAAGACTGAAATGGTTCGTAAAGTCTTGGGAAGAGTTGAGGTTGGCCGTAATAAGGAACGTTCTGAGCGAAGGAGGAAAATGAGATAAGGGTTGAAGAGAAGATGTTTGAAGTGAGGCAAACTGCGTAACGAAATGATGCGAACAGGGAATGTATTAAATTCTTGGAGCCCGTGAACGTTTGATTAGTGCCATAATTTACATTTCGGCGGAAATATACGAAAACTGCTTAAAATTGCCAAAACAATTAGTGCGAAGCAACAGAACTTCGAAACTCGTAACGTTTCCACATCGTTTAAGCTTAAACGAGATGTCACCCCTAGCTCTCAGGATCCAATTTTACGAAGAGAAAAATGGCGTGAATACAAACATGTGGTCAATCGGTATGAATTTCACGGATTACGTCGTTGCATGTCTGTTCTGGTCTCGAGATTGAAAGCACATCCTACCGAAAGCCATACCATTTCTTATTTCTACAATTTATTATTCGTTTATCAAAATTCTCGTCCATAATCGGTTGTTTATTAAATAAATCTTCGAATTATTATATTAAACTATTTTGGCGAAAATTTAGTTCAGGTAAGTATATAAAGCAAATATTTTTAGTAAAGTTAGGTATTGAAAAACCTTATTCATGTTCATTTACCAAAATTCTTATTTCTATGAGATAGTCGTCATGCCAGATGTAAAAAAACAATTTGTTAATTTTTATTTTAGAAAAATTGACATATACCAATTTATCTTAATAACAATGATCCAGTAAGCGATAAAACTGCATCCAATTTACAGGTTTTATCAAGGCATGAAATACATAAAGATATATTAAGGAAGTTGACACGCGTTAGTATGAAGGAAAGTAATAAAGAAGCAGGAGAACGTGACAAATAGCGCGAAAGGAAGAATTGTATTTTAATGGGATACTATGCATTTCCGAAAGATAATCTTGATCTTAATTGTGTTGTGTGCCTAGGAATGCAATGCATGTCAACGGTGCATAAGAAGCAAGGGTGCATGAAAAAGTAGAAGAACTACTGTTACTTAATTTTTATCATGCTCGGCAAGAATAAATGCGAGTTTTAAGAAGGTAAAGCCAAATTACCGCTCGGACATTTGTAAACACTAATAAATATTAATTTAAGGAAAGGAGTCTTTCTAATTATAGGTCAGTGGTTCTAAGAAAAAAATTTCGTCGTGGCCGCGTCTAAGGTCACTTGCCATGTTGTGGTCGCCGCGTCTAAGGTCACTTGGTTGTGGTCGCCGCATTTTTAAATCTCTCCATAATATAAAAATCTTGCGTACATATATCATAGGTGTCCCACGCTTTATTCTAAGGTACTTCTAGAAAGGCTAGAGATCTGAAATTTGGCATACTGGTTGGCCACAGGTCACAACACCAACGGGAAAAAATTGAAAACCCCAAAAAATTGCATTTTGAGTGGTATTTTCCACCCCCTGTTCGATTTCAGTACCCATAAGAAAATATGATTTTTAAATTTACTTTAAATTGAGATACAAACTAGAGATAATACAGTTTTGCTGTTGTAAGAATGAAGATTTTAATTTTTGAAGTCAAAATTATAATCTCTGCAGAATTAGTGTAAAAATTTGTATTTAATCGTATAGAGAGCATATTTTTCTGAGGCGCAATCACAACAATGAAAAATTCTAATTGCCATAGCAACGACGCTTTCAATAATAATTAAGAACGTCATAATGAATTATTAGGCGTTCTTTACCAGCGGGTAGTAACAACGCGTTATGGGCACGTCTCGTCCGTCCGTCGTAACTTCCAATTAAGTAGAAGCGATCCTTATTAAAATTTATCACCCGATTGTGATTTTGAACTGCATCTGTCAATTAGAACTTCCACTTTACATAATTACTTATACTCGTATCTCGTTAAATGGCATCCGTCAAGCAACAATTAAAAATTCGTTCGATGGCTTTCGTGGCGTTGTTTACTTGAAGGCTTCATATTTCCGGGTGGTCACCACGTTCGTCAATTGGAGAACTGACAACAGTTTCGCCGACCTTCCTGTCGGCGTCTTCAGGTCAACAATTAAAAATCCACATTTTTCCCCATGCTCTTATATAATCAGTAGGGTATAGATGAGAAAACTTATTCGGATAGAAGACTTCATTTACCAAAATAAGGTCCGTGAGGCCACATAATTACGAGTTATAGTTTCGGAGATAAAAATTCGAAATAATCTCGAGCAAAACATTGCATATCTTGTTTACATAGGTCGCTAAGACGGTTCTCTCGACAAACAACAATTAAAAATCCATATTTTTCTCTCCCATGCTTTTACATTATCTGCGAGGAATAGAGTATTATTAGTTTTAAAAGTCGATAATCGTTCAATCTTTCGATATCGTTTCATAAGTATTTCCCATAAAGAACGCTTTTGAAATCTCTGTGTATGGAATATACTTTTCCATCTTGTTGATTTTGGTTTATCCAACTCGCAACAAATGCTTTGATGCAGATCACTGACTAAGCGTTCTCCTTACCATTGGGTTTGTTTTTTTCGGTGCTCCTCATTTTTTCCCACTTTCGACATATGACTTCTTTTCTGTTCGTTCTTTGTTTGCAGTGCTGCGGTTATGAGTTTACGTTATATATATGAGAGTTCTGGGACTCATTTAACACTCGCTCAGCCTTTGCTTTGCTTTGTTATCTATGAGAGTGTGTTATACATGGGAATTTGTGGTAATTTTTAGTGGGAAATTTCGAGACCATAAGATGAAAAACATCCATCGAAGCCCGAAGGCCTTTGAGGTCCGTGCGATGGGAGGAGTGGGGAAGAAGGGTGTGCTGCCGTAGGCCGCAGGGGAAGTGACCCTAGTATAAGTATAAGAATCGCACATTTGTCCTCACATTGAAATTATTCGTATACTCATAGTATCTGTCTAAAAAAATGTTAATTATAAAAAGTGACATCACAGCATATTAATTATTACTGTTTAAAATATAATTTTTCTGTTGGCCGCACTAGGGAATCACTAATATAGGCCATCGGTTGCAAAATGAGGGGAAATCATGGTATGATGATACCAACGGAGTTTTTGGAAACTAACACCCAAGCAATAAAAGTTGAGGTGTTCCGAAAATATATTTCGTGTAATTCTAAATTCAAATTTACTGGGTCACCGTCGGCTTACTGTATTTGCGTTTTTTTCAATTTCAGCAGACCTGCCGTCATTTCTTTCGTACGATATTACGGAATACCCAAATGAAAATCCTAACCGCATGGGGTACACGCTCGATAGCATTCCAATGCTGCAAGGAAAATATAGTCAGTGTTGGTTAATATGAACATTTTGTTTTTTTCCGGTCAGAATAAAGATTGGAGGCCAAGCAATGCAGTGCTTTGCCATGATATTGTTAACAAAGGGAAAGGAACAAAATAATCTTTTATCTGTCGTTTTCTCATTGATTGCGAATGAAGCCTGTGTTTTGCTTCTTGGCCGTGATCGCTCGAGCAAGGTGATGGAGGTTGTGAGAAAGATTAAAATATAGGAAGGAGAGATATAAGAGATATAATAAAAAAGAAAGAATGAAAAGATAAAATAGGGGTAGGAAGAGCATAGGATGTAGAGAGAATCGGGTGTGGAAAGAGCACAAGAGAGAAATAGATAATGGCATAGTATATAAACCGAGAGATGCAATGAAATTGAGAATGCGACAGAGTTAGAGGCAGGGAGGACAATGGCATTGGAGAGAGCTGATGTTCGAGGCTTCATTTAGTGCCGCTGGGCATTGTGAATCCGTTTGAATGAAGCTTTTTGGCCTCATATTACAATGAAACTTCTATTTTGATTTCACTTTCATCGTGCCTTCGCCATAACTAGATAAATATCCCGGAATAGTCTTTGGTTGGTTTTCTCTCGGACCTTACAGTAAACCTACCAATCAACTCGACCTCATTTATTCCTCGCCCTCCTATGATGTTATCCTATTTTATAACTCGTTATGTCCCACATCCTGCGCTCTCTCCTACATTGCATAAATTCCTTCTGTGAATTTAGTCAAGGTTAAGTAATTATTTATTTCATCGGTGGCTTCATTTATCCTGTCTTATGGAGTAGTAATTTCGGTATATGGATTATTTTTGCCTTTCAAAAAGTAAATAATTTATAAAAAAGCGTAACAGAGAGAATATGAATAAAATTTTGTAAATTTAATTTTTGGTACAGGACTACATCTTAAAATATAACAGAAATTGGAAATTGATGAAATAATATGATCTAAAGATCCTATTCAGATAATTCTAACCTGTAATTTGGGATTAAAAAAGGAAATGGAGACTACGGTGTACAGATTGGAATTAAAATTTAAAACTCCTGAACCGTAAATTAACCCAGAGAGCACTCACACGCCAATAAGAAATAAGGAAAATTAAATTATGCTTACAAGTTTGCAGGACGATGATGGCCTACAGGGACCTGTTGTCTAAAACAAGCCTAAAAAGAAGAAAAAGAAAAACACACACGCACAAGCATTCTGGAAATCTCTAGATACGTATTTCGGGAGCTATGCTCCCATCTTCAGTAGCTGAAGTCGTAGGCCATCATCGTCCTGCAAACTTGTAAGCATAATTTAATTTTCCTTATTTCTTATTGGCGTGTGAGTGCTCTCTGGGTTAATTTACGGTTCAGGAGTTTTAAATTGTAATTTGGGAAATAATTTTAAACAGAAAAATATTCTGCTGTGACCGAGAATCGAATCCTGGTCTTCCACTTCCCGGGCGGATATTCTACCTCTGAACTACCGTAGCAGAAAGACACCTGCCTTCAGAAACGAAAAATTATCTGCTACGGTAGTTCAGTGGTAGAATATCCGTCCGGCAAGTGGAAGACCCGGGTTCGATTCCCGGTCATAGCAGAATTTTTCCTGTTTCGAAATTATTTCCCAAATATCAGAAATTTCCGATCCAAAAGTACATATTTTATCTCCCAGGTATTAAAGAGAGTATCAAAGAGAAATTAACCCAAACGCAATATGTGGCGATTAATGTTTTGGACTTAAGCTTATACTCTCGTCCAACATAGTCGCTTTGTTAGATAAAAGAAGCATATCATTCTCTCGAAATAACATTTTACTGCTCCCACCGCATCTCGTTTTGAGAAGGCCATAGTACTACGTTATTAACACTTCGATAAAATGATTGCAATGCAGTTCTATCTAGCTGCGGAACTAATTTAACAAATGACGTTGCATCTCGTGCCGCTCACTTTTATCGTCGCCATTTTCCGTACCATAGATTTTTGGCGTGCGTTTTACGATAGTAGATTTTTCTTTCATTTTACTTCCCCTCTCCCCGCCGTTCTCATCCCGCATGCCAGTCATAAATAGGGCGTGCGGAAGTATCCATCCACTTAAGCATCAGTGTCCTCAAATGCACCGTGCTCAGCAGCACATTTCGCACTTCCTCTCCTTCATCTGATCCGTTTCGTCCTTTACGTCGTATTCCTATTCCACGCTTTTACTCTACGTTTCGTCGATCAACTAAGTAACCGTATTATTATTAGCCAAATTTATTACAGTGTTAATGAATCTCTATGTAGAAATGATCTGATTTAAACGGTGATATTTCTCTATTGTATAAAATAATGTACCACAATATAAAATTCATGTTGCAGAATTGTTGTTCATTAAACAATGTTTTTAATAAACAGCCATACTTGCTAAGATTCAATTATTGTATTTCTTCATAGTTCGGTGAACTTCTATAAAAATTCATTTTTCAAGGCATATGTTTTTTAAATATTTGGTGATAATAAGATCGTTGGGATCGCTTCCAAGTTGATAGATAGATAGATATATGCGAATCGACTGCAACATCCAACGGTAAACTTCTCTTATAGATTGTTTAAAGATGAAGGCGAGCTTCGAAGGTATAAGGCATATAAGAAGAAAAGGGAGGAGCACTCGCCCACTCATTCCAACGCACAATCAAGCCAGCAGGTTTAGAGGCAATTTAATGTCAGCGCCAGGGCGCACACAGGTTTACGAGAGTTCTCCGCGGCGGTGACTTCCAATTACACACAGGCTTACACAGATTGGGTTTGCAGCAAAATCCGCAGCAATGATCCTTTTCGTATGTTTATAAGAAAATAAACACCCTCACGCAAATTAAAAGTAAATTTGATATCGGTTTTACGGGAAATACTTCTACGCAGGGAACCTTATCGGTAGAGCAAGGTAGGAGTAGGAACTTATACGCATATTTCGACTACCATACCTGGTGCTCCTCTTTAGTGTTGAAGGTAAGATACACGTATCTGCTTGTTATCCGCTAAAAACTTAGGAAAATAATGCATGAAGTGCATTTCATCTATCGTATTTTTTTGACTAGTCAAATGCGCAATTTTATGGAAAACAAATATAATCATGTATTCTGATAATTGTATCCTCTAGGAGTTTCAGCGTTCGCCGTAATTTTAAGATAGAGCAACGCCATGGTGAAGCCATAAGCATATTTCTATATAGAAACGCGCTGATAGGTCATGTATCTTTTCTAAGTAAGAGTTTTGACTTCATTTCTTTTACATCATATTTCTCTTCAGGTCACTCACTCACAAATTCATAAATTTTAAAGAAATTTTTATAATAAAACTTTTATTATTGAAATTTTAACAATAAAACCTTATTTTGACTTGATTTTCAATTATATGGCGCCTCAGAACAGATAGATTACTTCCTCTTTAAACTCTAATCCGCCGAGGAAATGCGGCCCGCCGAAGGATTCACAACCACCGATTTGGCCCGCCATCTAAAAAGGTTGGTCTAGGATATAGTTTATTCTCATTTGTAAAAAAAGATTTGATTTGGACTTTAGTATAGTGAGAAAATTCTCAGCTCTTATTCTTTCAAGATAGCGCGCATACATTATTGCGGTCTTGGGAGGAAAAACTTAGTTCACATTTCTTCAAATAGTAAGGTTTATCACTTGATGTTAAGATGCTCTCTCATCGCCGTTTTCGAACTAGCCCTTGCATTCAACGCAGTTTGAAAATGGGAATTTTTGAGAGGGACGTGAAGAGGAAGAAAAGCAATTAGAAGAGGGTTGATACTCGTTCGCTCTGAAATAGGTCCAGACCTCAATTTCCCCTGTTCTTCTTCTGGGTGCGTGCAACTCAATTGCTCTTTATCCTTCTCCTCTTATACTTCCATGAGATTTACCTCTGAAATGCTTTTGGAAATTCATTTTCTGACCCTGGAAATCTCAAGTTCGTCGCCCGCGAGAGAAAAAGGAAAGTGATAGAGATTGAGAAAGAGAAAAAGAGGAGTAACAAATGCTTCCATTTGGATGAAATTGAAGCTATTAAGACTTCACTTAAAAGCAAACCAGAAGAGATAGAAAGAGGGCAGAAGAAGGAATTGGAAGAGTTAAACGATAGCCACACACGTAATGTTTGACACTGACGTATGTAGAGCAGTAGTGAACTCAATATGGTTGGGAATGGAGAAATAAATACTAAAGACGTACGTCCGTTTTTCATTTTCCGAAGAACGTAATTAGTAGCTACCAGAGGATAACTACGTATGATTATAAAAATGAATCTGTTAAATTAAATTAAATAAAAATACGCCTCTTTGATAAATTAAACTTCTTTAAAAATAGCTAATATATTGTTTGCAAAAATAAAAGATGGAAAATGGTATATGTATAATTCCTTTAGTTATGGTGGACAAGTTAGAGTAGGATTAAAACATTTACAAAAAATATTTAACGTTGTCTTGAAATTGAAACATGAACCTGCGAAATGCGCTCATCATTTGAAATCTCATAAATATCTTTTAGATAAAGGTTGCCATAGGGTTGATGCATTTTATTTTAACTTAACATATTAAATTCTTGTGTAAGTAATCTCGAAAATCGATAAGCCTTCTGAATACACCAAAGAAGAGAGGAAAAATTTATTTCGCAATCAAAATATTTCCGTTTAATAATCTGTTTTTCATGCAGACACTAGATTCTTCTTCATTTTGACCGATAGGTGATTCACATTTTGTAAAAGCTTCAATATAACTTATATTTAACAATGTGCTATTTTCGTGATACAAAATTACAGCCTTGAGTCGGTTCTTTCTACTTTTGTCTGCTTTCAACATTCCTTCTTCACTTCATCTCTGCGACCTATCTTTTGTTGATATACGTAGAATCCCATTCCACTTTTAAAACCCTCCTCGTCCCTTACTCTTCTTTCTGCTTTGTTTCTCATTCAACTCGCTCAGCATATTCTCTCGAGTCTCCTCTTTTCCATCTCCTTTCTCCCCTGTTTCTCCATCGTTCACGTTTCCATTTATTTCCGCTAAAACTCACATTCAACAGTTTTCCTCTCTCTCTCCACCTCTTTTCTAGCTCCCTTCTCAATTCACTTTCTCGTTTAGCCTTATTTCCTCTCCCTCACTTCCTCCACGCATTCTCCTAGTCTTCTTGATCATCCTAAGTTACGCTTTCAAATAAAGTCATCAAATTTCCCTCAAGAGTAAATTGTTTAAGGCATTCGAGATCCCCTTCGTCGTTTGGGAGAAATAACAACAACATGTTGGATTGCATCTTTAATTTTTTAACGATTTTTCCTTGCTTAAAGTAGCCTAAAAATAACAGACTACACCCATGCTATATGACTATGCATTCTCTTTAATACATTCAAATATGCGTTTAAATATGGTCAACTTCGAAGTAGTATCTAAGATAGATTTTTCTCACTCAAATCGAAAAGTTTTCTACCAAAATAATAACCACCGAGATTTATTTATGAATTCCGCCGCATTGAGTTTTTTCTGCACTCTTGATGAAATTCTCCGGTCTTCAAGATATGGAAAATCTACATCGTTACTCACTTTAAGTTTTTGAAATACATAAATCTAGTATCGATTATTTAATCAACTATAAACGGCCATTTAAAATAGTTTTATTGCAATTTCATCCAATAGGAATTCTTTTAAATGTGCCGTAATTTTAATTTAAAAATTCATGTGTGATACAGTTTCAGAGAAATATTTTTGTTTTTTATATTTGTAGCATATGATTTATTTCAAAGTATGGGCCGCGAAATGTTGAAAATGGGCAACAAGGTTTTCGCCCACAATGCATATAGGGTTTCGATGTGTAAAATGATTATTACCAAATAAACCTTCCGTCTCTAAAAAATTTCTCACCCATTCCCGCTGTTAGGGCTCTTTTCATTATCCTATGCCTTTCTCAAAAACTGACCTACTGCGGCTCCCTCGCTTAAGAAGGGAGCACCTCTGCTCTGCTTCCTCACTAATCATTTTCCTGGAAAATGCAAAGCCCATTTTCTGAAGTTTTACCCACGATAATTTTATATCGGAGGATAAATTGCCTTGAAGGTATGTTTCTAGAAACCAATCTTTAGTTCAAAGAGAAAGTTATATCCTATCCCTAGGGTTAATTAAAACTAATGCTTAATGGAGAAACCTCCAAGTAACCGTCAAAATAATAAAAAGAAAGCACTCACACGCAGGTTTAGGAGAAATTACTCCATGCCAGGGGCCTAAGACTCACGCAATCTCACACGCACTCCAGGCTTAGGAGAAACTAATTCACGCCAGGAACTCTTTTTCTCACACATGCACAAAGCAAAATCTTTTAGTGACCACATGAAACACTTTGATGGCATCGATATTGTCCATAACTTGTCTCAAGAAACATAAATAAACAAAAACTCAATCTCTTGAGCAAAAGACTTAACTTTTATCTCCCTTACAAAGAACCTCCTTTGGATGGTGTTATAGGCATTGAAACATCGATTAAAAACCTGAACAATACTAGGAAAAATTATGTAGGAGCTGCTTGAAAATATAACTGGAACATAATACAAAAAACAACACTATAAATCACGCTCCCAGTTCCGATTGCAAACTGATCAAAATTTTAAAATTAAAAGACTTTTTATTTAAAAGCCGAGAAATAAAATTCTGTTATCATCATGTCATGAATCAGCATGATTATTTTGATAAAGTTGAACAGTTATTTGAAAACGGACCTTACTCACTTCTCACAAGAAATCCTCTTAATAAAATTATTTTTCTTCCAAGGACACCATAAAAAGATGCTCAAAACTTAAAAGAGGTCTTACTTTATAAGATTATGGTTTCAAGTCCTACCATCTCAATATTACATTGCTTACCTTAAGTCCACAAACCTGGAATTTCTATGAGACCAATGTCATGTATTAAATCCCAAAATTATCTCCTTTCTAGATTGATAGATGAAAAAATTTTAAAATCTACCTAAAAATACTGAAGATTTCATTGAAAATTCCAAAAAATTTAATGCATAGTGATTCCCAAGCGTTAGTTTCTTATGATGTCATGTCTCCCTTTCCTATCATCACAATAAATACTACACTTAGTTTTATCGAGGAGTGGCTCATTCATATAAGTGTTTCCTCCGACATATCCGTTGAATAAATTTAGCTTCCTAAACGCTGCACGGAACAAAACATTTTCCTATTCATTAAAAATTATGACAAACATCGTGATTGGGCAGCCATTGTCAACCCACTTTCATCTTTTTTGGCCTATTTATTTATGAGCTTCTTTGAACAAAAACACACAATTAGTTTTCAATAGGAACCAGGAGAGTGTGTGAGTTCGTGTTAGGCCCCTATCGTGGAATAATTTCTCGGAAACAGGCGTGTGAGCACTTCCTTTTTATTGTTTTTATGGTTATTTGGAGGTTTCTCCATTTTTTATTAGTACACCTATCTTTAGTACTTCTCTTTTACCCTCACCTCCTGCATTGCCTTTATTAGTTTCTTTGCGCTACTACTACTACTGTAGGACGAAAATCTTAAAATCACTTTGTTTTGGGAGGTCGTCGCCTGCTTACTCGTCTGAAAAGAGAAAGGAGAGGAAGGAAAAACAGCAAAATTTTTCCTTTGTAAACAAGAACGGAGAACCATCTGCGCGCATATACAGCATCTGAAATCCAAGTGGTAATTCATTATATTCTACCATATTTGCCAGTTAATTGTCGCCATCATGTAATTTTCAACCCTGCTTTGCGATAAGATAAACAGGATTTTTATTTTAGTTGCGTAATTTATAATTTATTTTCGACTAGCATTGCGTAAATATTGTTTTGATTAATAATTTTTAAATAAATATTCCGTTAGTACCATAAGGATTGTTTTATTACACAGTATTTATCGATTATTTCTATTTTCCTAGTAATATAAAGGCGTTGAGGAATATTTCTTGCATATTTTTTGCGCCCAGCTTTACAGAGAATGTATTGTTATAAATAGTGAGGTAATTGGGCAGTAAAATAATGTTTTTAATTAATAATTATTAAGGAGTTCCAAATAACATCAATTCCAATTCTCATTGGAAAAAGAGCTAATTATTTCATTTTTCTGGTATTAAATTGCGCACGTTACTTGGATGATTCCATTTTCCGGTTTAAATGTACTGTATTCATTGACATCAGATTCATTTTTAAGATGTAAATTCAGTTCTGCATATCTGGTTTACAAGTAGCGCATACATTTTCTTTGTTTGAAATATTACTTTTTGAACGCTATGCACGGAAGTCTTAGATAATTTACGCTATTTCGTGTCGCAGATTCACTAATTATTAATTTTTATGAAGTCATTTATGAATACAAATTTTGGTGGGCCGCTACATATATTTTCTCATTTTACTGGGCCGCAGAGAAAAAGGTTTGAAAACCCCTGATTTATTTAATTTCGTGAGAAAGCGGTTTCCTAATTGAAAGACGCTCATATTCCTCTCCAGTCTCAATCTCTTCTTTCTTGCTCTCCATTTATTTTATGCAAATACTGGTGATGCTAGTCACTTTACCACCTGAAACATTTTCGGAGGATATTTTCGACTTCACAATGGAAAAGACGTAAGAAGTTAACAATCTCCATATATATTTTAACTTTTCTGAACTAATGCCAACACAACATTAAAATATATAATCAAAATTAACATTTCTTTGCGAGAATTCGATTTTAGGACCTCTGAATAAGATTTTAACAGTGTAACCACCGACAGGATAACTTATTGTTTAAAGTCGTTGAATCTCCACTAAATCCCAATAACTCGGCCACTTTTTCTTCCAATATATCCCTCATTCCTACCTCCATACACATTCTCTTCGTCTAATTCACCCTTGCAACTTAATTAAAAATCTTCCCTTCCCCTTCCCCCTCCCCCCACACCTTCTCACTTCTCCTTTACCTAACCGGAACATATTCGCGTCTAACCGCAACTAGTTCATTGACTGGGCTGAAAATTCACTCCTGTAGGTTGTTCGCCAGGAAAAGCAAAATTAAAATGGTGGAATATTTTTTTCAAAATATGTTTCTAAGAAAACCGAGCTTGATGGTATTTTTTCTAACATAATTGTTACTCCATAAAGAATAATATCTCTCCAATTTATCATTAGAAATTTTCGAGAATATTAAACGTCGAACACTTCACCATGCATTTAGAAAAATCTTAAATTGAAGATAACTAAAGCAGAATGAATATATGTACTTCTATAATAATTGTACTTCAAGACCCAATTGTTTAATTGAGTAAGATTTTCTCGCTTTACATTTTTGCCTAGTTGTCTATAGTATGGTATGATATTAGTAGGGTAATTGAAATTAAGAAAAAGAACAACTCTTATGTGTCCAACACATCACTTTCTCCATACAGGGATGGGAATGTTTTTGAAATGAGAAAAAACTTTGCTATAACCGGGAATCAAACCCGAATCTTCCACTTGCCGGGTGGATATTCTACCACTGAACTATCGTTGCAGATTAATTTTTACGTCTCTGAACGCGGGTGTTTTTCTTAGTTGTAATCGTATGTTCCCAGCTGATTCACCTCTTCCTACGCGCAATGGGTATCTTAGAGGTAGTGCAATAAATAGCCGAATAGGAAGGGAGGAGAGAAACCTGTTGCCGGCTTTTAGCCTACTCTTAACGAAGAGCATCAAGGGGACCAACGGCTTAACGTCGCTTCCGAAGAACGGAGCGTTGATTTGAGCGCGTACCACATTTCTCTCATCTCCTTAGTTCCAACAAGCACAAATAGTGGGCCGGGCGTCCTCGGAAAATATCCTACAGGATTTGAACCGGGTGTCGCTTTAGCTGGCGGGGCCAAAACTCTAACCACTACACCACCGGCTCCCCGTTTTTTTTCTTAGTAAGGCTAACCAAGCTAGTATCAACCAGCCCCAACGGACGTCCTCTAAGTGATACGTCGAAGAAAACAGATAATAGCCATCGAGATTCTGGTTGAAGAGGCTTAATATCTGGGAAAAGATGAGAAATACACAGATAGTGTGGTCTATAAAGAAATATAGTAAACTTAGGAAGTCATTTCTGCAATCCTTTTACTACTGCATGAAGATTAGAGTCATAATAATAAAGCTAACCAATTGAGGTGAAGGCCTCCAAGCCATCCGTAGGAGCTAGAAGTTGATGCCCCGTAGAGCCGTAAATCTATTAGTTAAAAATAAATATAGCAATGTACGCTTCTGCCTTTTGATGAACATATAATTGAAAATGTAGTTGAATTTAGAGAGAATATTTTCCTATTCTTAGACGCTATATATTTTGTTTCGGTATAAATTATTCTCTTTGGTCATGAAAACAAAATTAATGTGAACATTATTAAAAATATAATACACAAAAGCTGTAATTTGGATATATATTAATTTAAAACAATATATACTTATACTATAAGAGATAAATTACTAGAAGAGACCGAGAGTTCGTGGAATTCCATAATATGGATGAAATGTGGAGTCTTTTAAATTAAAAACAAAAATTTAATGTTATATGGAATTAGTCGGTGTTATTATAAATGTGTTGTTTTATTTTTTGTTTTTAGTTTTAGCAAAGCCATATTTTATTCGTGTAAGAGAGAAAGGCATAGTATGAATTATATTGCAAATATTTCGAAAAAACTAATATTTTCGAGACATTTATAATGTATATTAAAAAGGAAAAAATATAATTATTTAGTAAATAGACAAAATGTGTAGTATTGTAAGCGGGTGCCAGAGCAATTTGAAATACTTTCACATCTTTAGCTTAATCGTAGTAAATTCCGCGGTATTGTTAAAAACAATTTATTTACAAATTTAAGAATTTTTTATTAAATAAAATAAATTGAAGTATGGACAATAATAATAACTGAATAATATTTTAGATACATCACTTTTTTATTTTGAATTATTAGTATGCCTATAGTTTTTATGTGATAGAAGTGTTTTTATAGATAAAAGAATCAATTGATACTAATACTGGAAAAACGAGAATTCATTTTAAATCATTAATTTATTTATAGGAGCATAAATTTTAATGTTTTTTTTTTAATTTTATATATTTTTTTTATCTGAAACAGGAAATCATTCATTTCGAGGCATTTATGTTTCATCAGACTTGAATCAAGGACGCTTCGTTGATAAGGATGCCAGGTTAGCTTTTCTGTGCCGTTAACGCCCTTCAGTGTATTTTTCAGGCCTGTGAATTATTCCTAATAATATCCTTGTAAGTAACGGCAATGGAAGTGCAAAAGTACTCTACTCCGTCTGGTACGAAATTTAAAGGACATTTCCTATACGCTGCGTAACCCTGGCAAGGTGTCAGGTCGTAGTTTCCGATACGTATTCTCATGATAAAGGGCACTGAGCCCGGTATGTTACATTAAGGGACGTCATTTTCATATTTATAGTTTCCTGTTGTCCATTGTAAATTCGGAAGCCATAAACCCCTTATTCCTCAACACAGAACTTCAACAAGTCCTTCATTGTAACTGCTTGCAGACTTTGGAACGAACGTCTTCATACAATAAAAAATTCGCTCTCCTCATTCAAGCGACACTGCTATCAATCTCTCTTATCCTTTCAAAGGAACAGGTTGACACGCTTAATGCTTCAATTTTTCTTAATCTTGATTTAGACAAAACAATACTTATTGTGCATGATTTGTACTTTGTTATTGTATTTTATTCATTTATTTGTTTCTTCTCTCCATTTTGTGTAGTCATAACAATATTAATATCTATTCATTTTGTTATTTTTATATGTTTATTTTATCAATGATATATTCGTGATGTGTCAAATTTTTCCTTTTAGAATTTCAATTATTTATATTTTTTCTAAATTTCATTTATTGATGTCTTTAGTGAATCTCAATAGGTTTCGCAGGTTTTTCACACCCCCCTTCTTGTGTGGGTGTTTTCCTGCAGTGGGTTTTTAACATGGATTTCATTATTCAGCAGTCCTTATTTTTTCCTACAAAATTACATTTTTTCTTTTCCAATACTTGTACTTTTATTGTTACCTGTATTTATATTGCTTTTGTTCTATTTATTGTTGTACATGTTTCATGACAAGGGATTAGGTGGGAGATGGGACTTCTCAGTCTCAATCTTGCCCCAAATATAGACCACATCAATCACTCAATCAATCTCTTTCTCTCACACACGCCGTCCTTCCGTCCATTAATCCTCCAATTCGTTTCTCTGGTTAATGGAAGGTTGGATAAGAAAAAATTAGAAGCGTAGCAATTTAATGGAAAAGATTCAGGAATGCTAGAAGCAATTTTTATTTTCCTTCAGAATAAAACAAGTTCTAAAATTGAATCTTCCCAAAAAAGTTATCTTCTTTAGTGTCAAGAACAGAGTGTAGTTCGTGTGGAAGAAGCGGTGGGAGAAGTATTTGCGGTCATATACATCGGATGATAGCAGAAGGAATAATGTACTCATTCAGTAGAATTCAGATACAGATGCAGTTGTTCGTGTAACAAAGATATTCTAATACAGTTACTTTCTGGGCAATAATTTACCTGGAAAATAAAGAAAACCATTTAATTATTGACATTATCTTGCTGCTTTTAAAAAGAGATATATTAAATAATATTGTTAAATTAATATAGTTTCGAATCTATTTCATTAAAACAAATTAGGTTTTATTAATTAAGGTTATGTTGAATTGTATTTATCGAAGTGCCATTCGATAAGATATCGATCGACGTATCTTCCGTATATTTATCCTTATTCTTCGGCCATTTACGAAACATCTGCTTTGCTATTGTGTCCGGAAAAGAACTTTGAAGTGGATCGTTGAAATAAATTGGGTTTTCTATTCATTTTATGTATTTATTTATAATTATCCGAAAACAGCCAGACTTGGCCTTTTACATTGTATATCGTTACAATTATTAGCAATAACACTCAACATTAGCAACAATGAGAAATTAATAAAGTATTTGATGAAATGATGATGGGAATGGGCTGATAATGATAAGGACTACTGGCTAGTTTCTCATTATAGCGGAGCTGTATGAGGGAAGTGATGGAAACAGGTCGAGGGAGGAATTGAGGGACGATAGGGAGTTGAAGGATTGTGGGATTCGGTAAAACATGGATCTTTAGGATATGGAGAGGCGAAATTTGGGTTGATAAAGGAGTCTGATGTTACGGTTAGGGCGGGGAGGTACACGAAGAAAGGAGGTGACGTTTGATCCGCAACAGCCGTTCATTACAAGGTAAAGAAATTTTAAATCGGCGATTTTGCGTCTGAAGGGGAGAGGGGCTAGACGGAGGGTAGAAAAAATTTGGTTTCGCGTTAAGATGCGGAAATTTGGGACACGATATCGAACTATTGCGAGGAAAAAGTTAAGTGGACGGTTAAGAGGAGCGAGGATTAATGGGGAGGCTGAGGACCAACACTTAATTTTTGCTTCAACTAATTTGCCCCCTTCGAGATATAATAACATGATTTTTATTTTTTTTAATTGTGATATGCTATTGCAGCGACTCCCAAACTTAATGCATCTGTGACCCTCTCTTGAGGAAGCCGACCTTATCGTGACCATCTTATCCCCATCCATCAACCAAGAAATACGAAATGTCCTATTAATTTCAAAATATTACAAATATTTATTTTATTTGCGCAAAATTAATGTTAATTGTAAATATATACATACAAGAAAAATATACCAAAAACATTCCGTATTCGCGACATCCAGTTTGGGAACCACTGTACTATAATATTTATTCTTAGAATAAAAACTATTAGCACTTTTATATTACTTTAAATCCAAATACCTTCGGTAGGATGTTGCAAACGAAAACTTTGAATATAATAGGGAGCGTAGTTCGTCTTGTGTGAGATAGATATCAGGACAATAATTCTTTATACCATCGCAGTAGTGTGTATTGAATTTTCAAAGTAGGTCGTTTTTTGTCTATTCGTTTCAGATTTTATAGCACAAGTCGCACTTATATTCTGCCAAGACCACTATAGTGCTGCTTTTGACAAAAATTTATTCCTCGAAGTCTTTCCGAAGTAAATCATTGACATATTCATAGAACGATGAGATTTTCAACGGTTCCCATCAGTCAATACCATGATGATTGGGCGCGTTTTACGGTCACAGATGAGTTTCGAGTTGCATTACATCGCTATGATTGTAGTATACGAGTGAGGATACATCCTAGAGAACAACGTACTTTGGCCTGTATGTACTATAGGCTTAATTTTTTTTTAAAGTCACTTGTTACTTTGGTAAATTTATGGAACTCCTTCTTCGAACGCGGATATTGGGCTCATCTAGTGGACAAGAATTAAAAACCATTACAAGATCATATCAGAAATAAATGCCTCGACACTGTAGGTATTGTTCATGTGGTGGGGCCAATATGGTTCCCCGATTTCAGTCATATATATTCTAACAGTGTTTCCCAAACTTTTGAGCTCCGCGGATCACTACAGCAACCCTCCAGGCCCTACAGACCACCTCATTTTTTACACAAACGTACTTACTGTAACTACGTTTAAGAAAAGGGGTTAATTGGATACGTAGTTTATTTGAACATTTTCAAATGTATTACACAGGTTTCTGTCTGTTTGAGGAGCGTCTGACTAGTTTTTATTTTATTCCAAGAATTATTTTCAAAAATTGTACGAGAAATTCGTGAAATATGAAATAGTTTTACAAACAACATCATAATAAACATGTTACAAAATACATTTTATTTTTAACTATGAACGTGATACAGAATAGCTGTAAAATACAAAAAAAACCTTTATTATTATAAGAACAAAAATGGATGTATTAATAAGAACTGTGATGTTGCGTACTCTGCATAAGTTCATCAATATTTGGAGTCAAAGAAGTCAGAGATAACTTTAACGTTGATTGCAGGTTTAATAAAGAATTTCATTTCTTTTTTTTTCAGCGACCACAGCTGAAAATCCTGATTCACATAGGTACGTAGAGCTAAATGGAAGGAAAATCTTCAGGGCCTTCTCACTCAGTATATTCATTTCTAATCTTTATCCAAAAATTTTCGAGTCGTATGGTGTTGTTTTTTTAAATTATGCATTGGGCAATTGATGCTAAGTCGATTAGTGAGTACTCTTCAAGAGACAACTGGTTATCATCATGATCAAAAAATGGATCCAAAACCCATACGTAACCATTGCGAGTGTCAGATTCGTCAGGGAAATAGTAATCAAATTTCTCTTAAAGGATTCACATATGAGATGAAACGCAATAAAATAACTCTTCTGTTTTAACATCATTATAGTTCTCATTTATCATGTCCGATAATGTAGAAAGCATATCCAGGCATTCACTTTAGATTCTTTGAAACCACAACCTGAGTTTCCTCTTAAAAGCATCAATCTTGTTGTACTTATCAAAACTAGTCTTTGTCGGGCCTTGTAGGCTAAGATTGAGCTCATTTAATAAACTAAAACTGTCTGACAAATAAGGAAGTTTCGCCAACAGTCAATATATCTTCTAAATAAATACCAAACTCAGAATTTTTATTTTACAAAAATAAAGAAACTTCTTTCCGTAGTTCCTATAATCTTGTAAGGACTCGTCCTCGTGAAAGCCACCTTATCTCTCTATGCAGGAGTCCTTATGCGAAGTGCCCATTTTTTCGCGCAAAACAGCAAATAATCTAGAATTAACTTTTAATGTAATTAACAATTTTAATTTATTTTGTCAAAACATCATTTAGCAACGGATTCATTCGTTTTGAAGCCAACATTTCTCTATGAATAAGACAAATCTTCTCTTGCCACTTTTTTTATCCGCGCAACGAGTCACGAGTGATGCCCTATCATGAAAGCGGCACAATCGGTGCATATACTAATGCAGCTCTTTGATTAACTTTTCCCTAAAAGAATTCAACCAAATGTGCGGTTTATTCTAAAAATTTACATTTAAAACCTTCGCGGACCACAAATGGTCCACGGACCATAGTTTGGGAAGTACTGATATAGAACGTGGCTCAAAAACGCATCAGCCACGGCTAGAATTTCGGATTACTTCCCCAGATAATACGGCAGAAATACATGGGGATGAGTGGTCACGTATACCTACGGTGAGCATATTTTTCGAACCAAAATTCGGAACATATGATTCAACCAAGGATTTTTTCTGATATGTAAATTTATTTTCATGAAAAGCCCTACAAAAATATAAAAATTAAATCACATATAACTAGGCTTGATAGATTTCGATGTAAATCGATAACTGACGATAAACCTAGAATTAAAAAAAATAAATTCGACAAAAATGATTTGTCGTCGATAAGTGTCGATATTCACCACTACATTTTCTACGAAATTTATGCGTCATGATTTACATCCAAAACGGTAAAGATTGCATTCTAAATTTGCTTTCTAATGTCGCTTATGTCATAGTCTTAAGGACACATACTGAGCAGCCGTGGGATCCAAAGGTAAAGGACATAATATTATGATCGGTTAATTGCGCTCTTTCTTTATCATCGCCAGATCCGATAATCCATATGCACTTTGGAGTCCATTTGCCAAAAATTCGGGGGACGTTTATTGCGTTTTCTGCGCGACATAATCTGCCGACCTCCTCCAAGAGGCGAAATTAAATGTTTTCCCAAACTGAAAAATGAGTAACGGTCGCCAGATGGCCTTATGGCATTTCCGAGAGCACCCTGTCATTAAATTTATATAATCCAACTGAGAGTGACCCCCGTACTCAGTTTCTTTTGTATTGCTGTCGAAGGAGCATCTTTCCATAAACGCACTCTGGACTTTTTTACGCATTCACAATCGTTTATTACTCAACTAGGGAGATGCCAATTTCAACGGGCAAGTTTTTTGTGAAATAAAAAATGAACATAAATATACCTTGACTCTCTTTGGATGGCAAGAAAACAAACTTTCGTTCTTTTAGGCGTTTGTTGTTTCATGTTTCGAACTCCTACGATGTTTCTAAGTACCTAATTTTAATATGCGAATGATTAATATTCTACATTTAAATGTTGTTTACATTGGTTGCTATGAAAAGAATTTCTCTCTCCTCCTCTGTCTCATACTAATTATAAGAGCATTCTAAGCACACTTTCACCCATAAGGATTGAAATAACAATACGATTTCGAGGTTTAACAATGTAATGGATTGGCATGGCAACATCCCGTTAAAATGGCAAGATTTCCCCAAAATATGTGAATTAAACGTTTAACATGAGGAATTTCGAACTATAGGCGGAAAAGATGATCAGAATAAGAAACTTCATAGTTTTTTCTTTTAAATGGGCTAGATCCTAAGATCATAGGTTAATTATTTCTAATTTAGATCTCGAAAATAATAAAAGCCTGCAAGTCAAAAAGTCGATTTTTACCTGTTATCATATGGGAAATGGAAATGCCTACCATGTAGTCAAACTTAGGGCTTTTTTCGAGATTTTATTTTCGTTATCACCTTAAAATATGCGAATCTAGCATTCCTGCCAAATTTAAAAATTATATCTCGTTCTTTTATCATGTTATTCGCATTTTTATAGCGTGACAGAGGGAGTCACAAATGGACAGAACTAGGCTTTTACATTTGTTAGACAAAATGAGATATGTTTCATCAAAATATTAATTCATACATTAGGTTGTGAATTATACTCACGTCGCATTTAATTTCTCACAACTGATCAGGATTTTGGTCGATTTCTGCATTAATCCGAAAAATTAACATCCAGGTTGGAGATCGAAGTCAACAATAACACATTTGCCAAAATA
This sequence comes from Tanypteryx hageni, assembly GCA_028673005.1. NCBI lineage: Eukaryota > Metazoa > Arthropoda > Insecta > Odonata > Petaluridae > Tanypteryx > Tanypteryx hageni. Next base: position 183,188,759 of record CM054112.1, on the reverse strand, counting down.
AGGATAACAACTAGCAAAACACCATAAAAGAAGCCTTCTTTTTATTATACTTTTAATTAAATTTAATTAGAAAGAATTCAATTTATCACCTTTCCAGTTAAAAATTAATTAAATATATTGAAATAAACGTCGATATTAGATGTCGCTTTTTAAGAAATATAAAGGTCGATGTTTGTTTGTATTTATGGCTAATAAACCTCTGGGATTATTATAGACAAAATATAAACTTCGAAAACAAAAATGCCCAATTAAATGTATGAAAATAAACGTTGATGTTTAGTCGGTGATATTTAGGAAAAATAAACAATGGTAGTGGTCGCTTTTTAATAAACATTAACGTCGAAAACTACCAAGCCTAGTAAAATGTATCTAAGTAAACATCGACATTGGTCGCCGATTTTCAGGAAAAATAACCTTCGAAAACTACCAAGCCAAAAAGTAGTAGTAACTTTAAGCGTCGATATTCTTCAAAAATCTCTCGGGAAAATAAACGCCGATTGAAATGGACGATTGAAAAAAATAGCGTTCAATTCTACATATAACGAATCGTCTTAATTGGAAAGGGTAAAATATCATGAAAAAATATCAAATTCAGCAAAAAAATATTTATATATTATAAGTCAATACAATATTTGCGTTTTTATGTTCGTAATTCATCTAATGTTGAATTTTATGGCGTATTGTTCCACTCGTATTTGTTGGAAGAACTCAGCTTGCTCAATAATTGTTTATTCTTCTTATTTTTTCAAACGTCTCTTGGAAAGTCTCCGAGTAATTCATCTGGATTTTCAAGAGTGATTTTTGCAGTTTCAATAATCACCGATGACTTTTCCGAACCTCAAAAGTTGTTAATAAGCGAAATTGACCTCTCGTTCGCAGCGTTCGTACCCGGCAAAGAGAGGATGAATTCTCACATTTTCTGTGTTTGGAATAATATCGAATTCACGACGAAAATCTTTAAGTGCATTTAACCATCTCTGATCTGTAGATACTTTCGGTTAGCAAGTTCTCATTAAAATATTTATGAAGGACACAAAGATCATCATACGACAAAGTGGGAAGAGCACTTAAGGACTTGAAGACTGGAAACTTCGCTTTTAATCGTCGCTCCACTCCACCCGTGCCGTACACATGTGTGTATATATATATATATATATATATATATATATATATATATATATATATACTATGTACGTATCTATAGATACATAAAACGGGATAGTAAGCGCACGTTTTCGTGAGCGCTGTTTCTTGAGCCTGTGATTCTACATATCTACATCTTTTGTGGCTCTCAATCTTTTCCGATTTTCTGTTTATGGTTTATGGGAACAACGGAACAGAATTCTTCAAATCGGGGGTCTCCGGAAAAATTCGATACGCATGGTTAGCGTACGCATACCAAACGGGATGTCATCGGTACAGCGCGCTGTTAGTGTCTGAAATCGTTCAAAATAATGAATAACTAGATAGACCCATACTTCAAATGCCAAAATATGTTCTAGTTTAGTGAATAAATAGTTTTCCCAAGCATACCGACCGTAAAAGAAATTACCATAGAAAATTCATTGACGGTTTTCGTGTTTTAAATATTATACATTGTCGGGCAGAAGTGTAAAACAAAGGGTAAGGCCTCTTTTTATTCTGTGACTCTGACTGAGAATAGAATTCAATCCATGAATAGCGTTCTTTCATAAAAAAATTGGCATTGTATATAGATGGGTGTTTTTAAAATAAGAAGAGGAAGAAGATATTGTAGAAGGAGAATTCTGGAGAAGTAAAAGAGCGGGAAAGATGGGATCAGAGTACGTATGGCAGTGTCAGGAGAAGATAGTGAATAAAGGTAGAAGCAGAGTTCTAGATGAGAAGGATAGAAGGAATGAACAGGGATATTGCACGGCACGAAGTGTGGGAGCTACATATAGAGCAAGAGAGAACAAGGTGAGATCAGACGTAAAGGGAAAGGAAAATAGCTGAACATTTGCTTTGAGTTGTGCCATAAGTTGTGGTAGAATCTAGGTGGGAGGGAGTGAAAGGAGAGAGTGGAGGAAGAAACTGAGGGTGGTGGAAGAGGGCGCCAGGGAACGGATACTGCCCGCTTGTGTGAGATTTTCAATCCGCTTCCGAAAGTCATTTCGACATCGTCGTATTTGCCGCTTTCTGCTCACGTGTATCTTTTAACCTCTCTCTCGGACGAATATCCTGCCTGTCAATACAGAAAAAGGCTTTAAATTCTCAATCTCATAAATACGTAAGAAGTCTTTCGCATAAACTTCTTCCTTTCTTTTCATTTTATTTTTCTCCCACCACCCGATAGAGTCTGTGGTTGAGGCGCAAAATTCCTCACTCACGCATTCTCCGCACCCTTCCACATCTGTCTCGCCCGGAAAAGGTCATCCAAGTCTGAAATTCCGGTCCTTTCTTTCCCTTTCTATATTTCCCCACGTAATAACTGTAACTTTTCCACATCCAATGGCCCCTCTGGGCGTATTCAGCCACTATGGATTTTCCTACGTTCTGGAACTTAAGTGTGAAACCTTCAAAGATTCCCTGGAGAAGAAAGAACTTTTCGTACCTTCAACCAGCGATCTCCTCACCCTTTATCCCTTCTCATATTTTTCTCTTTCTTTTCTTCTCCCTCTCAAATCTTATCCTGTATGTTTCACTCCATATAAGTGAGACAAACGATGGAGTCCTCTCAATATTTCCGGCGATTCCTCTTTTAGAAGTATATGGGATGAGATAACCTATCGTGAGTTTGCTGTACGTACTATACTGACATTTTAAAAAGAAAACTTGAGAGCGGATATCTACAAGAAATAAGTCTTTGGTCAACCTACTTTAATATCTTTGCACTTCTTTCCTCCCAATTGCCTTCTTATAGAGATTTTTCCCTCATAGATCTACTCTTCTTAATCCCTCCAGTATACTTTTCCCTCCCTTCTTCCCCTTCCTATCCTTCGCTCCTTTCTTTCATTCGTCTTGATTCCATGCCAGCGTTATCGCACCGTCAGCATACAGTGAGACTACTATAAATCTAATCTCTGATACTCTGCGACGAAAAAGAGGGGAGAAATAATGAAATTAATATTTGATAGACGTAATCGTACTTGGCCTTCATTAAGCAAACAAGTAGTTCTGGAAAAAACTAATCCGCCTACTTTCCTTTAAATACATTTTTAATATATCACAAGTAGGGGTGTACACAGGTTTCCCGTGGTACAGAAGTGCTTTTCGTCAAATTAGCCGTAGTATAATCGTATATTAATGTATTTGCTTTGAAATCAGAAAATTATTTTTCCTCATATTGTGGTAGTTATTTTTTGATCCGTTCTAAACATATTCATCTCATTTTGCCATTCTATACTCGCCCTACAAACGAAATTTCTTTGAAATCCGTTCAGCCAATACCTTCCAAATTCATAGTTATAGAAAAATTCTAACCTTGATATTATGATAGTCCTGTTTAGTCGACCCGGTTGAAATATGACATTATGATTATTTATTTATATTATGATTAAATAAACTATATTTGGTTCAAATCCATTGGGTCAGCTCTCTAGAAATACGTGTAAAAATATTATTTAACTTTTTATTGTGGCAGTCCTGCTCTTTCATTACAGTATTTTGTACAAATCTTATATAAAACATTTGAAATCCGTTCAGCCAATTCCTTCAAAATCCTTAATTACTGAAAGAGTTTAATTTGTAATTGCGGCACCCCCTTTTGGCTGATTTGGTTAAAATATGCTAATATGGTTTTGTATGTGTTTGTATATTATAAGTATTAAATTTGGTTATAATTGATGTGAACAGTTCAACACAAATACGTGTAAAAATAATTTTTTATCCCTTGTATCGTGGCAGCCCTACTTTCTATATCTATGCTAAACATATTGATTTTGTTATTTTATGTTGCACACCTACTTCATGCAAAATTTCGTTTAAATCGGTTTTGCCAATTCCTTCCAAATTCATAATTACCGAAAAGTTTAACTTTGCAATTGTGACTTAGTCGATCCGGTCCAAATATATCATTTTGGTCATTAATTTATGTGAAGATTCTATATACCAAATTTAGTTGAAATCGATTCATTCATGAAGAAGAGATTAGAGACACACACGGACACCGAGGCGATCTCGTAAGACTATTTTCCATTTTTTTGGAGAGTAGGCTAAACAGTGGCTCGTCTATATCTGAAGAATCGTTAAAGTTGTGGAGGGATTTGGGAGCATTATTCATTTAAAATAAATCAATAAATTATAATTATATAATAATTATATAATATATTAGCCTTTATTCCTCCTGTGTGGGGAAAAACTTAGAAATATATCTGGCTAGAGGGGACTGAGCTCCATTTTTTAAGCACAATAGATACTCGCAGTGAGGGTTCCGACCCTTTGCTCGCCAAGAGTCGGATCGAAGGCAACCCTCACGGCTGTAGGTATGAGTTCAGGTCAACGAAGTCTGCCTATTTCTATTTCTGAATAATCGATTAAAATATGTAATGTGAATTATTCGTATTCCCTGTGAAAAACTACACCTAAATTTTATTGACGTTCCTTCGCTATTTTGTAAGAAATCCACGCTCCAGCTGTACGTACTGGAGTGCGATTTTCTTTAAAAATACCGTACCACAGGAGGGATAAAGTCATATATTATTATTATAAGAACGTTTTCTTCTCTCTCGAAGGACACGCACCAGTGCGGTGTTAGCCACGGGCGGTGAAAAAGTAGTCGGTGTCTCGTCGCCAAAGATAAGACCAATCTGCTGCGACCTCTAATGCCTAGCCACCAAGTAAGTGTGTTCTAACGTGAGAAGATGCGGAAGAGGAACTAATTCCGTGGCAATTGCATCCGAAGAGCAATACCGAGGGAACTCCGCCGAAGGAAGAGAGAGGTTGGTGCCATTATAATAGTATAGTAGTAGGGTATGTTTTTGACGGGGTAATTGCATATCCCCTTTTTCCCTTTGTCTTTTAGAACGGGATATTCTCTCCGCTACAAAAATACATCAGCGAAAAGGTGGCGTTATTTTCATATATTCTCTTCAGAGTGGTTTTTTGATAGCGTGGTCGTCATTCGCTGCCGAACAAACGATATACTGATACTTACCTTGTTTATAAGAAGTAATAAATCAATTAGGTAGGTGTCTTTTGGCTTCAAAGTACAGCGCTAAGTATTAAGTACGTTAAATCGTGGTATTATATCCAATCTAATTGAAATATTACCTTACTAGCGTCTTTGTGGGCTTCCAAAATTGAGAATCGCTTCTAAATTTGACTTCGATATTGATTGCATCAAGGCTGAACTGATGCAGATTGATTATTTCCGAAGAAATTTAATGGCTGTCATTCTACCTAATAATAATTAGTGATTCGAACTTTTGGCACGTTAAATAAAAATCACCCGAACTTATCGTAATCGTATCGTATTCACATGTTATTTCGTTCTAGAACGGATGCTTACAGATGGGCGTCAACTTTCTTAATCAACGGTTTGGGTCTCTTATCTACGCACTAGGGAATGAATCTAATTGTAAATAAAACTCCAGAGAATTTTTTTTCTTTATTCCAGATTTACCTTTACAGCGTGCTGCAACCTTTTATGAGCCTTGTCTTGTCTTTGCGTCCATATACGATAAAGCTTAACTTTAATATCTACTTGGTGAGACCTATTCTTCTCCATAAAGTTCTCATTTTAGGGAACATCTCCTTTTATGTTCTCAATATGTAGCAATACATGCCCATAGCTCTACTCGCAGTTAAAGAAAAATACTTTCTTTAAAGGTTATTTCCAGAAATTATTAATTAAAATCGCAAATACCTTGAAATATGGGGATATGCTTGTTCAACGAAATTTGATATTGAACCTTGTGCATATGCATGCCATTAGAATGACTTGAAATTAATGTTTGGGTTCGATTTGGCAGAAAGCAATGATAGAAAGGAATGGCGGCGGATAGTAAGAAATAGAATATAATATTGGCAATATTATAAAGGACATAGGATCGAGATATTTGTTTATAAGCGAACAACCGAAATCCGCAGGAATTAAGTTAAGTGAAGGTTGAAGGCTGAAGCTTCCACAGCGTTGATGAATGCCTATAGTGGCTTTCGGGATACGCTTCGTGAAAATCATTGTAGATTCCCGACGTTACGCACGCCTTATAGCATGCATCTCCAGGGGTGGTGCGTAACATCATTATTAAAGGACGTAAAATGGACATCTCTGGAAGACCGTAGACTGTGCTCAAGGCTAAGGGTCCTGGAGAAGTACAGGTCATAATATTTGACAGAGGATGCATTGGAAAATAATTAAGGCTCCAACATACATAGGTAGAAACGATCATGACGATAATATACGTGAGATCGATTGTAAAATGGAGCGTTACAGAGGCTCATTCTTTCCGAGAACATTACGAGACCATGATAGAAAAGTCAAATCTGCGAGTAATAACTGGCGCTAAAGAGTTAGTAAACCCGCCTCTGTTCTCTTCTTACCCTCATGGTCTTAGTTTCCTCCTCGCGTACCTTATCGCTATTCCTCCTCGTCGAATTATCCGTTTCTCCAATCATCCACTTTATTTCCATTTTCAGCCCAACTTTTCCCACCTCTCGACTGCTTAAACCAATATAATCAATCCGCAGACATGGTAGTGCTATCCCTTGCCTCTAAATCTCTTTGCCCCATTCATTTCCCTCCTCGTCTCTTCTCTGTCTCTACCTCCTTTTTCCGTGGCGTTCGTGTGGGAAATCTTGTCGCGCATAGTGGTGGTATATTTTCGGCGAGGCTATCTTATCCTCCCATACAGCCATTTTGGCCACCTATCTTTCATTAACTTTGCTCCATCCTCCACGAGTATTTAAATTTGAAATCAAATCCTATTACAAACTCATGAAATTTCATTACTTAGTGTTAAAATATCTATGGATAATAACGTATTTCAGTTTATTTTTCTGCCCTTAAAATGTGATCTAAATGCGCTTATTACGCTGTGCTCCGAGTTTCCAAAAGAAATCGTCACGGTATAAATTTTTGAAGGCAATTATCTACGGCACCAGAAGAATAGCGATCAATAATTTAACTTTCGGCTTCACAAAACTTTCACCTAGTATCCCTTCCAAGAATCGTGACATAATCCAAAAAAATCGTCGCCAGGAGATTTTAGACGAAGTATGGTCGCACGATTTTTTATTATTTCCAGCCTTTCTCCCTCTTCTTTTTTATTACTCCCTTTTTACCTCAGAGTCCTTTCTTTTGGTCTTCTGTCCATGATGATGATGATGACGAACTATGACTTCCTTTACTTTGAATTTGTTCAACATCCAATCCAACTGTTTATATTCTTATATTTTTGCTTCAAAGAATTCGGCCATTTCCTTTTCGTTGTTTACTAAGCTTTTCCACCTAGCTGTTGCCCTCTGTTTTATTAGTATTATTTATTATTATTATTTATTAGTATTATTAGTAATTATTCCCCGTAAATGATTGTTGTCGACTTCGCCTGATTCTTTGCTAATTCTTCTTTCTTAAAACGAGACAATAATTCTATGATAAACCAGGTTTTTAAAAAGTGTCATCCCATATTATTTTGAAGAGCACGTGGGAAACAATATTCATATCCGCTCTTGTTTGCCTATTTTTCTCAGCCTTTCCTAGAGCACTCCTGCATGCGCTTTTGTGTCTCTGTCTTTCTCTGTTAGACTATTCATCATGATCAGCATCATTGAATATATCCACGCGAGAACTTATTTCCCGCTATTTCGACCCTTTCGGCGTCCTACCTGTTGTCCTGACTCGATAATTTTCTCCATATCTCGCACACTTTCCCGCCTTATCCATAACTCCATACATACCTCCTCCTTTCATCAACACCAGTGTTTCTGAACCAATGAGGCATGAAGGTCATTTAGGTGGGACTCAAATTCTCGAAAATAATTATTATAAAACTTCTTCCCTACAAAACTATTTCAGCATTTGATGTCTATTAAATTTTCCATTAATGATTGATATAATAATAAAATGTTTTTAACGTAAAAATCCACTCCTCGGAAAGGGTTGGGTTTTTTTTAGGCGTTATTTACAATAAGCGAAAATAGAACGCCATATAATCAGGCCGTGTCCGTCCATCTGTCCGTATGTTTCATCTCAGAAAGTAATTGGCGGATGTTGATGAAATTTGGTATTTAGGACATAGGGGCCAAGAAACTAAGAAAGTGATACAAATAGTTTACGTGAACTAATAGGGAGTGCCACTTTACTGGTGACAAAATATGAACTTTTCTTTATATCTCGTACAATATAACATATAACGGAAAAGCCTTTAAAGAACTTCGTAGAACTAATCAAATAGCATATGTTTGTTCAGTACATTTTCATCGAAGGCATAGCCGATTTGAAGAAAATCAAACTCGTATATCACTTAGAACTTTGATAAATTTTCCCGTTTTTAGGCGTTCCTTACAATAAGTAGAATAAACAGCGCAATATACATTGCACAAACATTCTCATATATGAATATATGTTTGGTCGACTGTATACGTTTATAAAAGAAAAACGCTTGTAAATCAAAGTTAACCGTAGTTTAGAGTATATTTTAATTCCACTGGTTGATATTTAGTAATTTTTTGGAACATCTTAATAAGTATTATTTGTGATATCAGGCTGTACGTTTGGATGGATTTTAATCAAAATTCTTATAGCCATTTCTGAGTAAATCAAATTTAGTTTCAAAATATCCAGGAATAAAGTACTCTTAATTGTTGCGCAATATCGTTCATCTCTTCAATGTCTATTATGAATGATATTATTTAAAAATCTGATGTATCATTCGATTTAGTTTAACCGTTTAGACTGTAATACGATTTTTAGTGTATCGCTGCGGAGGCGTGAGGTCATAGGGCTTGGGTATGGTAGCTTAGCGTACATTGTAATGCCATTGGACGCCATATAGTGATTTCAAGAGATATATGGCTTAGGTAGTATCATTTGTGACATCAGGCTCGACAATTAGATTGATTTTAATCAAATTCTCTTTAGCCATTTTTGAGTAAATAAAATCTTTCTAAAAATCGCCAAGAATAAACTACCCTTAATTTTTGCGCAATATCATTTTTATGAAAAAAGGTGTGAAAATACAATACACAAATACGAAATATCATTCGATTCATTTACGCGTATAGGCCCTAGAACAGCGAACAGACGGACGGCATGACGAAAACCACTTTTATGGGCTCGGGGACACCTAAAACGTGCATTTCCATCAAAATCTCAAAGTCGAATTTTTTCACGATAACAATACATTCTCAATATACTACGTATATGAGAAAGTAAAATGAACTTATCAGGTCGTGTCCGTCCGTCTGTCCGCATGTTTCATCTCAGAAAGTATTGGACGGATGTTGATGAAATTTGGTATTTAGGACATAGGGGCAAAGAAAATAAGAAAATGACATAAATGGTTTACATGACCTAATCAGGAGTACCACTTGACTGATGATAAAAAATGAACTTTTCTTTATATCTCTTACAATATTACTTATAGCAAAAAAGTCTTTAAAGAACTTTGTAGAACTAGTCAAATAGCATGCTTTGCTCAGTAACCTAAATATTCATCGTAGGAGTAGCCGATTTGTAAAAAATCAAACTTTAAAGTCGTAAATCACTTTAAGCTTTGAAAAATTTTCCCGTGTTTTATAATCGTTGTCTACGAAAACAATCTTCGTGGTAACTGAATTAAACAATATCTGCTAAAAATAACTAATTAATGTAATTTTCTTTCTTGAGCACGCAATATTAGTAAAAAGAAGGGAAATGGATTATCTACAAAATGTTTGTGTATGTGATATGTAGGTATATTTTAAGTAATTGTCGATTGTTTTATTAATTGCAACTGATTAGGAAATAAGTCGGTGAATCAAAAATTCGTTATTTCCTTGGCATCACTACTGGAATTTAATTTTATAAACCTTATACTAAGCCATTAATATTTATGTTTTTGACATGATTGTATAAGTCGTAAATAACGCCTCTGCTTTGCATGTTTGCACGCATGATGCGTCCATCTTTCCTCTCTTGTTTAATTGTAGTCAACGAAAACAATCTTCGTGACAAATGATGTAAACAATATCGCTGTAAATACCAATTTACATTTATTTTTTTTCGTGCGCACGCAAGATTTAGAAAATATTAGTAATATTAATAGTAATCAGTAATAGTAATATTAGTAATGGAAAATCTACGATAAAGAAAGGAGCGTATATATGTCTATTTTCTTTACGCATACTTAGCGTTTGTAAGTGAAAATAAATGGGTAATTTGCGACGAAGGAATGAACGTGAACATAAAGATTAATTACTACCATTCGAGTAAGGTAAGTTTTAAATAATTTTCGTTTGTTATTAATTACAATTGATTAGGAAATTAGTTGGTGAATCAAAAATTCGCTATTTATTCGTCGTCACTACTGCCATTTCAGTTCGTAGACATTATACGAAGCCACTAATATTGATCTTTTTTTACTTGATAACATAAATCGTAAAGAATGCCTCTATCTCGCATGTATGCTCGCATGATGTGTGCATCTTTCCATTCTTGTTTTTATCAAGGTGGGACCCGGACATTATTTACAAAATGGTTTGTGGAATGTAAGCTGCGAAAGATTGAGAACCACTGGTTTATAAAACATCGCTTCCTCGCGCGACCTGAGAAACTGCAGAATTTATAGGGAAAGATGGAATAGCAACGGAAGATAGATAAATATATGAATGTGCATTTTTATTAGGGCATGATTGAGTCTATCCAGTCTCTTCTTCCTTCTTACCGTTAATAATAATAAAAGATAATGGAGTGATTTAAAGGAACGAAAGAGTACTAGTGAGGTAAGTAGCAAAGAGGGCGGGAAGGGAAATTAAATGGAACGGAAGACGAAGAAAAATATACAGGGGAGGGAGGAAATAAGGAAAGAGTCAGGATGGGAGGAGTACAGAAAATGGAAAAGAGTGGAGAGGAAAGAGAAGAAAGGAAGTTGCAAGAGTAGTATGGAAACAAGGAAGAGGGCTCAAGAGAGAAACTATTGCATTAAAATGAGACCAGGAGAGGTTGGAGAGCAGATAGACGAATGATGAAATGATGAGGTATAAGGAGAGGGGAATAATCGGAAAAGAAAGAAGCAGAGAGAATAGAAAGATAGATGTAGTGTTATGAGGAGAGCAGTGGAAGGAAGAAGGTTAAAAGAGGGATAGAGAGTCTGTGATGCCTTTTACCACGTAACCTAAATTTGTTGACGTCCCCTTTTCTATAGATAAATAAAAATGGAGACTACGGTGAAGATAATGTTAAAAGTTGTGAAAATCCCTCCTTATCCGTAAAAAAAAAAAATATTTACAGACACAATAGAAATAATTGGTAAAAGGTGAAAGAACAGATGGAAAATAGGCAGATAAAAGACAAAAAATAAACCTGATTAACCGTAAGTCTGCTTCTCCTTTTTTGTCTTTTATCTGCCTTTTTCCATCTGTTCTTATACTTTTTACCAATTTTTAGTTTCTCCATATACGATGTATAGAGAACGTATTGTTTTCATGGAAAAATCGATTTCTAGATTTCAACGGAAATGAATGTTTTAAGGTCCCCTGAACACGTTTTGACTACGATGTCTGAGTGTGTCTCTGTTTGTGTCAGTGACCGGAATCAGACCACATCAGATTTTTTCTATTGAGTGTCCCTAAATATTTGATTTAGAATGGTTGAGTGATTTTCACAAATGTTAAACTCCTTCTTTCTGGAAACTATATGCCTTACCATGGTCAACATTGCTCCTTTGTCTGCCTTTCCTTAATAACTCTCTCTCTCTCTCTTTTTCGGACGAAAAATAATCACGCACGCGCATTCGCTCACTGATGATGTCCAAACCCTTATTCTCACCTAACAAAATCCTACTTCGTGCTTTCTTTAATTATTCGAATCACAAGAGAGTTATCTCTACTCGATTCTGTCAAATATCCTCAGGTTTTTCATTATTTTTGTTTCTAAGAAAATTAAGCTCCTAAATGAAATGTATCGTGCGTAATGTTCGTGAACTGCACTTATCCTTATGGAAAATTTCGTATATGACTTACAGAATGTTGTTTTGAAAATTAAAATTAGTAAGTGCTTGTTACCATTCATTTCTCAAAGAGTGACGTAGTGATCGGGCAGTAGTTTTCATGACTTTGTCAGAAGGATATTCGTCAGAAATTACCGAAATACATTTTTCTTCCGTCTACCTCGTATGAAACGTTTGCTGTTGCCTCACTTCTTTGATTCCATTCTTTCGAGAAGTCATTTAGTCTTGATTGGTTTCTTCGATGATTTTCCTCCTTCAGGAACGTTCAAAGACGGCCGAATTCATGCAAATCATGATAAACTAAGACTATTGAGCCTCAGTTTAAGTAAAACTTAAGTAAAACGCGGTCACGTCATTTGTCAAATGGATTCAATTAATCGTCCCCCTACCTGCTATAAAAGGGATTGGGAAATGGGTGGCCAGATATCTCTGCAATTTATATCTCCGTATCAATTATCGATGTAGGAATAAAGTACTTTATGGTCAGAATAATGCTGAGGTGTAGAGAGTGCATGAGAATTAAAATTTTTGTCACTCTCTAGTAATAAATGCATCTTAATGGCTTAAAAGCTAATAAAATTCGTGCAAAAATATAAAAAAATCGATCAGTAGTTTAGTATCAATGAATTAAAATTTATTTTATATGGAGGACTGGTAAGAAATAAATTACATTTTAATTTTTCTAAATAAGTTTTCTTTCTGCTTTTCTTATTTCTCATTTTCTTAGATTTTTCCCCGCCTAAAGCATTCTTGTCATTCTTTTAATATTGCTCATTTGATACTCTGTGAGTCAAAGCATATACGTCCACCAATGCATGACTTGATACTTGCATTTCACACGTTTTGTCCAGGTTATTGCCTGATGTGCTAGCGCGTTGAATGTAAGCCAGAGTTTTTTTTATTCCAGTCCATAAGAATGTTGTACCATGTGTAAATAGCTTGAGCGAAATAGAATGACACTAAAGCAACGCGGGGTACCGGTGGTGTAGTGGTTAGGAAGCTGGCGGCTAATCGCGGGCTCGAATCCTGCGAAAGTAGGATTTTTTCCAATGTCACTTGGCCCCGTTTGTGTGGTTTGAGGAGACCGTGCAAAGTTAGCGTTCCGTCCTTTGGAAGAAGATCTGTTTTCAACCTTTTATTGACGGCGCACTCCTATAATAGGAGTCCTACTAGAGGGCCTGTGACATGCTCTTATTTACTGTTTTCAATTTTGGTCGTAGATGTTGTTGATATTTAGAAGTCCTATTGCTACATTGGTGAACGTTAAATAATAAATGATTTTATTACATAAGATTCAATGAACTCGGTTATTATTAAGTAAATAACACAGACAATACACTGAAGTGAGGATTACAAAGCATTTGACATTAGTCAAAAATTCTCTCCAAGTACAGTTACTTTTCCTCCAAACAATGCATTTTCCCGCATTATGTCACGTAGAATTCTGTCAATGATTTCTAAGGCTATTGGTGCTTCATCCCAGATTATAACATCAAACTCGCGTAAAAAACTTTTTTGACAAGTGAAGTTGATCTCTGTAGATCCAGAGGTAAATTGAACGCTATGTGACATGTGATACCATCTGGAATGTTGTGTACAAATACGTTTTGCCTGGCCCTTCAGAACCATCTATGAAGGAGCAGCTTTGAATACCTTCGTTCGAAGAATTAACTATTTAGTTTGCGGCATATAAATGTCGTTCATTAAAATTTTGCCACATAGTTGAAGTAACTAATAAATGGTTTGAAGAATACCCTGGAACTTGATCGATTGTAATGTTCATGTCACATGCACACGGTGGAATAAAAACAACATAAATGGTTTGTACTCACTTGTGTAAATGCGGTCAACATTGATTCTTTATTTACGGCAAACATTTGTTGATAGATACCAAACAAATTACATTAAACCGGTTGCTACCAAGATTTCTTTCGAAAATTCAGTTTAATTTACGAAACTAATAGGTCGTAGCAAGGAATAAATTCCAAATAGCAGCTTTAATAGACGAAAAATTGAAACCCTTCAAAAATAAGTCAATTTATAGCATTGCAGTTTTAAATAAATTACAGAATTTAATATTGAAAATAATTCATTTCATTCTCACATCATTCACTTATCCTTGTCACTCACATTTTCCAATCATAACCCGCGCTACGTGCCTCTCATTTACGTTAAATAATTTTACTTTCGGTTCTCGAGTTAAATCATAACGTTCTCTTTCAGATTCAATGAACTTGATTGTATTGTAACTTTAATTAGAATAAAATCAAAATTTAATATTATACTTACCGATAATCAAACGAAACTTCAATGTATACAGCATATATATTAATTTCATTTAATATTATGACGTAAGACTTTCGTTTAAATACTACTGAGATTAACATTGAAGCTTACTTTACTTTTCGATTTATTGAAAGAATTGTGATTTTAATTCTTACTGATACTTAATTGAAGCTTCATTGTGTAAACTGTTAAACAAAGCTAATATGAAAGTTTATTTACTGACATTACTAACTATTAGGGATGGGCGCGAATGAAGTCCGGAGTTGAGTTACTTGACTCTTTCGACTCCAAACACCTGAATCGTTTCGCACGCGAAGAGTCGATTCCGCGTGACGTCATCGCAAACTTCGCGCGAAGCCAGCACGAGCGCGCTCTACGAATAGCATATTTACATTTTGGTTTTACCTTTTTTAAGAATTACATCGATATTTAATTAATATAATACACCTGAATTGGCTTACAAAAATACACCTTTCAATAGAATATATTTTTAAATTCGGTATTGTCATCAAAACATAGTTAAGTACTGTTTTTTCCTCATAAAATGGCAAGAGTTATACTTGCATGAAGAAGCCAAGAATCATTTAGGTCCTCCCAATCCAGAGGATTTTCGGGAGGTACTAATTTTTAAAATGCAAGCAGAAAATAATAGAAAGGTGGTAACCTTTTAAACATCTACAATGGTACCAAGTAATCAGTCTTTGTTATGTTTTAATTTATTCCAAGAAAGCAAATATTTGATTTTTTCGAGATATTAATAAAAATTATACGACCATGTCTAATTGCAAAAAGTCCTAACAATCACAATCTCTCTTTTGAGAAGTTGTTCTCGTCCTTTTAGGTGGATTTGGAGGATGTTGAGGTTGAAGGATGATGAGTGATTAGGAGAGAATAATGACTAATTCCACTATAGACAGGTAAGGTCATTTGATTGCACTGACAAGGAGAGGCTACGACCTTCTGGTCACGGATTTTGATGAAACGCGACCAGATGATTCTTCTTCTTCATCTAAAGGCTAAGCCTTGTCGCTGCAACCATGAACTCCTGTCCTCTGCCAGATGATTCTACATCGAAAATAAGGAGATCCGTCTCCGGGTTTTTGTAAATGGGCTCTTGGGTTCGGGAAATCAGCTTCGGAAATATGCAGAAACATCGTTTGCAAGTTAATGAGCTTCATTGCCGATTTGTTGGCAAGAAAGGGAATGGCTGAGCGGATATCGTGCATAGCTCATACGGCGTAGGTCTGGATTCGATCCCAACTTTTTATTTTTATTTTTTTTTAAATTATCCAAGCGTTATTTGAAAAGTAATATTCTCCGGTAAAAATACGCTGTATAGTTTTTATCTGGTGGTGATAAACGCAGAAACATATAATAATGGGCATTTTAAATCCTTTATTAATGTCTCCACTGTTAACGTCGTGTTTGTTCACGTTTACGTATGCAAAATATTCAAAGAAATTCACAATATTCATTATTTTCTCTTCCAATCGCTGTCCGCCCTGGCAGGGTAAACATAATAATAATAATATTTAATTATAGATGATCATTCTTGCACGGTATTTTTCATGCTACGAGCCATTGTTATTTTCGTAGATGACACTAGCGGCACCCGTGGAGTCGACTCTTCGCGACTCCTTCGCTGCCCATCCCTACTAACTATATTTTGTTGTTAATAACCATACCAACTCTTTAAATAACCGTTACTATGTTGTGCAAAGACGAACTTGTATAATATTACTAGCGATAGGTTACCCGGCGCTGCCCGGGATCCAGAGCAGTGTAAAAATGACCTAAATAAAATAACATGAATATTCATTTATTTTATTGTGCTTACAGCAATTATTTTTTTAAACGTCTGTAATGTTTATTAGTATAAAGCTTCAAGATATATTACGTTTCTCGTGCAAAATAAAATAAAATCAAGATGTGCAACTTTACCTGTGTAAGTTTTTCCTGTTTTTATGTCAAAAAAATACTCTTACTTATGTGAATACGAACCAACCAACCAAACTGTTAAAAACAAACAACTATATATATTCGATTTTAGTCCTTGAAACTATATACGAATTAATAAAACAGTGAAACACGAAAACTCTTTTGCAGCTGTGCTTAAAGGAAAGTATATGCGCGTCATTTTAAATTACGATAATGTCATTTTTCTATAAACAGTGTAACAACAAAGCAAAAATTCTATTAATATTACAAATTTAATTTGTTTTTTTTTTCTAGTGCTAGGAAATTACAGTCGGAGAATTACTCGTTCGAATGTCAATTGTCATAAAATACAAATCGAACATAAAAAATAATTCCTTGTGACGTCATTGATTCTCCTTAATAGCGTAAATTAGACGCGATCGTAACATTTCGTGTATCTGTTCCCATTGAAAAGCATTAAGCTCGCAACCATGGCAATTTACATGTTTCATTGTTGAAAACCGTAAAATATTCCCTTTTTTCCACGATAAAAGTTAATAATTACGCTAATTCAATATTTATTCGAATCTGCTTTCTAAAATAAGAAAAGTTATTATTTTTCACATAGAACTGTTTAAGACCCGAGTTCGTATCTTAATTTTAAATAATTAAAAAATACAATTTTATAAAGCCCTGCACCGATTGAACTTACTTTCCCATGCTTTTCTTATGGGGGAAAGATGAGGTAAAAACAACCCCTTAAATGAAAAAGTAAAAAAATACGCCCAAGGTGTACATCATCAGGTTTTCCTAAGTACGCATGCCAAGTTTCAGCTTTCTAGGTCTCTTGGTTTTGGAGGTACAGCGTTAACAAACAAACAAACACACAATTACTTTTATTTATATGATATTAGGTGGGTCCCCATTAAAAATTTTGCTCTTTGAATATCTCCGAAATTGCAAAATATCGAAAGATGAAATATCGAGCGTACATTTCCATATAAATGCCACCTACTCTTCAAAGGTTTGTGAAAAATCCAATAAGTAAGTCGTAAATTATTTTAAACTTTGAAATTTTCGTATACGATTTTATTAATTGATGTCAATAAAAACAATCTTCGTACCAACTGAAGTAAACAAGATCTACTACAAATACGTAAATACGTTTAATCTCCTTTCGTGTGCACATAGAACTTGGTAAATGATAGGAAATGGATTATCTACGACAAAGGAGTGAACGTAGATACTTTAATATTTCTTTCGTGCTATTAAAGCGCTTTGCAAGTGAAAAAGAATAGATAATTAACGACAAATACAAATTTAATGCGTTCTAATCTTAAATGTCATTTAGGGAGTATCACGTATAAAAAAGGTCTATTTCAATGTAAAATGTTTATGCAGAAAGATGATGAGCAAGAGAACGCTAACTTAGCTATGAAGCCTTTCTGATTTAAACGCTAAACTCACCTTTACACGGTACTCCCCGTTGTAAAAAAAACAAGACTCTAGTTACCGAATATGTGGCGGTGTTACCATATGAGAAAAACGTGCTAATTTTATCCATTTTCATGGATAACACGCAACTTGTTGAATATTTTTTAACGTTTAGTTTATTTTTCCCTAGAAAAGACTGTAGAGGTTCATTATTTGCTTGTTTCCGTGTTTACTAATTTGACTATAGTAATTGGTATTCGCACCTTCGTCTTTCCATCCATCCACATGAACGTTCATTTCCCTTTTCGTTGTTTATCTAATGCGGTGAATAACATGCACCAATATACATAATTTTGAATGGCCATTTAACGAACCATTACTCGGAACAAACGAAGGACAACCACAAATGACAGCTCGCAGGTAACTTCACCGTTCATGAGACCATTAAGGCTATCCCGATATGGAGGCTATCGCCGCATACAGTTGATTTACCCTCGACGCGAAATATAGGAAAGAAAAATAAATATTCGTTACCTAGGTCTATTAGGGGAAATTTGAAAGAGAGATGAAATGATATTGGAGTAAAGGTCGTCAATGTTGATCTTTGCAGGTCTTTGAAACTGAACCCAAAATGTCTTCTTTATTGATTTTCCGTTAATTTCCGCCCCGATCCTCTTGCTATCATTTTTTTTCTGAGGCGTTTGCCTGTCCGAAATCACTTTGATATTCCCTGTAACCTCTCTTGTAATTATCAGTGACAAAAAGGATTGCCGTAGGGCAGGGGTCACCAAAAGTTTTACTAAAAGGGCTACTTGAGGCTCTATATACCACTCTGCGGTTCAAATACAACTTTTCATTCACTGTTCAAGCCATATGAAATTTTCGAAAGTATTGAGATTTCTTTGAACGTGTAATGTTCCATATGCCCATATTTAAAGTATACTGCTTCTACGTTCTCAAAAATATCGTTTAGATTTCATTTATGATAACTAATAAGACTTCCTCTGTCAAATATATAAATATGCATATGTTAAAGAAAATGATGAGGTAAGAAGGTAAGACAAGGATAATGAGATGAGTATGTGGCCCCCGGGCCGTAGTTTCCGGACCTCTTTCTATTTAATTATCTTCGGTTTTGATTTAAAAGTGTCTTCGACCGACTTCGAAAGTCAAGGAATGGAGGTTTCATTGTAATTTAAGTAATACAAGGAGGATTGTCGTGCGGAGATGTTACTAATCGAAGTACGGTAATAAAGGGTCTACATTTCAACCCAAAGAACCAATGGGAAAATATATTTTCCTTTGTAGCCACATATGCTTTCGGTCGTTATTTATGTTTCTCGTTCTTCGTAGAAGATTTGCATACATTTAAGAAGAATAGCGATAGAAATTGTTTATGTATGTTTATTTTGAGATATTGAGACTGATTATGAGTACAACTGCATCAGTACTATCAGATCTTATTTTTAATTGATAGTATTTTGGTTTTTTATTTTATTTTTCATTACATATAATGTATGATCAAAAATTTCCGTAATGGAATTAGTTGGGAAAAAACCAAAACACTTGGAACTTATTCGAACTATCTCCTTTCAAGTAGCCCTTTTTGATCCAGCTTTCTAACCATTTAGAGTAGCACCTCTGAAACATTTCTTTCTTGATTAGTTCTCGCGTCGCATAATCAATTAAAGTTTGTATATAAAAAATATCATTCCTTCCTGTTTTGTTTTAAATCTACGGCAAAGAAAAAGTAATCGTCTCTGGAACTTCAAAGTTGATTCGTCCACAAATGGAATGTGTTTCAGAAGAGAATTATTGAATTCAGCATCCGTTCTGGGAAAGGAAACAGATGAAAGTGTGGATTTTGTGGTTCCAACTGATGGAAAGGAGATGGTGAGATGTGTATTTTTCGTCAAGAGTTTTTGAGAAATTGTGCGCGTGTTTTGGGTGTGTTTACAGGGGACAGAGATAGAAAGAGGGTTGAGCATGGATACAAACTCACGAAGAGCACTAGAAGAAAAATCCAACTTTCCAGATGGGGAGAGTCAAAATGAATTGTCCAAACTACCCGTGCGTGAGTAGTAAATATAACTCTGAATAGTTGAATTGAAAATCAAATTAATTTCTCCTCGACGCAACATTTCACTCAAGTTGACAGAAGTATAGAGATGGCGTATGTTACGGTGACTTTGTTCCATTCTTCTTTTTTTATCTAAACGGAGTTTCTAACTTTTTATATTCGTTATCGTGTTTTGTTCGTACTTATTTCTTTTTGAAAACTTCTTTTTATCCTTACGTTTGACTTTATTTTCTTGTATCTGGATATATTGGTCTGAAATTGAATGTAGTTTTTCGTGGTGATTAATTAATCATTCCTTTTTTAGGCTGCTGTTAACGATAACATTATGCAATATTCTAACTATAATGTATTCAATATTCTTCTCAGTTTTTCATATGTCTTATAATTGGGGTAAAGGAACTGGATAATGAAGTGTATATATTGTGTATAATAATCAATTTTTATTTCAACGTTTTATTCCAAAAGAGTAGAGTCGATGAAAACTTTTACTTTGTATATTGGTGTCCATAATTCTTTAATAAAGTAATGTTATACTCTTAATGAAACTGAAATCAAGTTTTCTAGGTCTATTTAATAATACAGTTTCATCGAATATGTATTTTTTCATTCACATTAGAAGAAATTACCTTTAATGGAAGTACGAGTAACTATATCTCCGTACCCGACTTCTACACATTTCATAATTCCTCCTATTGATATCTGAGCTAATTATTTCTCATTATTTCTACGCGATAGGTAAAATACATCTCCGTCCTTCTCTGAAGACCACATAACCCACTGAAATTCCTGAATTTATTTAGAACCAATACCTATAGACTTATAAATGAGCATTTATTCTCCAAATTGTTCACTCCTTTAGATATTCACCACCCGAAATCCCGCACCAATTCATACAGTCGTCCAATCTGTTATTTCATCTTTCTTTTGCTTCAAAAGCGCATTTTTGTTATAATAGCCGTTTCAATTATCTGGCCACTAAAATATCCGTTCATTCAATCGAAAATTGGATGTGTTTTACGATTGAGCTATCAAATAAATGTAAATTAATAATGTCAGTAGTGTACTATTTAAACATAGAGTATTATTTCTATTATTGAATACCTAATGTAGCTTTTATATGTTTTTGGCATTGTGCTTTTTCTTCATTGAATTCAATATATTTCATAAAATATTTCTGAACATTATCTTTGAAATGCGGATAATTATTTACAGAGAAAGTGTAAGCGTTAAAAGCTATAAATATCCAGGTAATTTTATTTGCTACATTTAATATTTTATCTTTACTCAAGCAGATATTCTCCTGCTTAAAATTTTCCTTAATTTAAGCTGGGTCATTAATTAATTTTCCGAAATAACTCAAATCAACCGTATTTCCACGAACACGTTTGTTTTAAAATTAAACCATCAATCATTGTCCTAATTTACCGAATTTTGTGTACCGATATAAGTTTCTCTCGTGTATTTATCATATGAAAATTCAACATTGTCATTCTGTCTTATCTCTGTTTCTTACTCCCTGCCTCGATATCTCTTCCTCTTTCATGGCGATTTTCGGCTGGATGTATCTTTATTAACAATATGGGGAATTTGTCGCGCATGAAGTATCGAAGTGAACTTCTGTAAATACGCTGTAAATTTAACAGTATTTTTCTTCCCATGCTAGTGAAAATATTTTCGTATCGAATTGTCGTAATTCTAGATGAGCTAGTTTTCTCCTCGCGAATTACATATTTTGCTGAAAAATGGAATATCACCGAAAGGGTCTTGAGTAGCGAACTGATGAAAAAGACAAACTTTTACGTAACAATGCTTATCAAATAGCACTATCCGCATGCCGCCCAAAAGTTAATTTCATTGGTTCGTTAGGATGGAGTACCACCGTCAATTGTCTTGAGTAGAGTTAAATTTGTTTTCAAAACATTGAATCGCAAAATTGTATTTTTGATGGATTTCTGCAATCTATGTTAGAAAAATTATTTTGTAGTTCGCTATTTTGAAAAGAGCCTACGGTTGGCGGTTTTAACCTTCAAGTTAAGCAATGTTATTCTCATAATTTTCTGCATTTCGTTTCATATATCCCCATGAAATAACACAATGAAATTCTTGAACTTTTCAATAGGATCTGTTTCGGGAGGTCGTATTTGTATGCTTAAAAATTTTGTTTTTCATCTATTGCAGAATCGATACTAGAATCTTCCGATCCTTTTTCTCCCTACATGTCCGGAAAATAAAAGAAATCCTTTCTCCCGCACTGAAGTGGAAATAAGCGCTACATGTATTTCGTCTAAATGCCACGGACATAAGAGACTATCAGTCCTTTTCATGCGTTTAAGCATCTCTGAAGTGGAGAAACTCGAGTATTGCTTTCTCTGCTCTTATCGATTCAGTTCGCAGAGTTCGAAATAACATGCCGTCGACAAAATCTTTTCCAAGTTTGTAATCTCAAAATCTCGTTTTTCTGAATGTCGCGGGTTTGAACGTTGTGTAGATAATAACCGCACTTGGTTATTCAGCCGTTTTTTGAATCGTTCAAAATTTTTATTGTTGTTACTCTGGTACGATTTCATAAAATTGTAATCCCATATTTTTTTGAAAAATATTTACTCTAGATATAATTTATGTTTAAATAGAGGGAGGATAATGTATCACTAAATGTAAGATATTTTGAGTTTCGGATATGGAACATGACATTATCTCAGTTTTTATATGAAAAAGTAGTTCGGAAATAACATGTCGTCATTTTAAAATATTCGATATTTATGGTTGGTGTTTTATACATAGGCTTATCGCCATTGCTGCTTAAACAAACTATTTCTGTACTTTCTATCCTTTAGCCATAATAATCCAGGAGGTTGATTAGCCATAAAGGCAAATCATCTCTCTATTCTTTGCATTTATTTTGATCGGTTACTACAGTTATTTATTATCCTCTACCACGAAGAAATATTTCCTTGATTAAGGTGCAGATGTGTTGGATAATTCAATATAACAGAATTGAAACTTCGATTTATTTCCTGAAAAGTAGCTGCCCTGATACAACGATATAATGCAAATTCGGTGGCGAAATCGTAATAATTTTTCGAATAACAATAAATAAAATCTTTCTATTTGTCAGAAGAAAAGGCTCCCAAATATTTTTTAGATTTTTTCAATGACCCTTGAAGTGAGTGTCATTTACGTTTTGCTTATTCTGTGTTTATTGTTATTCATAATCAAATTAAGAACATTGAGCATCATCAGTTCTCTACCTTAAGAAATTTGTGTGTCAACAAATGGAAAATCATCAAGCAAAATTGATCTCCAAATCATGCATTGAGAAATGGCATCAATTTTTTTCTTTTATCGAGTTTGACGAACAGAAGATTCAACTTTTCAAAGTGTGCAGCTATTTATTTGCGTTGCAATCTCATAATGCAAATACAGAACTAGGTTTTTCTTTAATCAACCGACAGTGGATCGATGGGCGAAACAGGCTTGAAATTACATGGTTGAATGGTATGGTTTCAATTTCATACAACTATAAGATACCATGTGATAACATATAAATTAGTAAAGAATAATGTAGAAATAATAAAATCAGGAAAATGGTCTATTAAATATATGTGACTTCTTTTTAAAATTTGACAATTTAATTTTTGGTATTTTTGTTGCAGAGGACAATTTTGTGAGAATATGTTTTTCTTTAGAATATGTACTTGAAATAAACCTCAATTCACATGTTAACTCTCTTTCTAATATGTACAATGAAAAAAATATTATTTAATGTGTAAATTTATTTAATCACGCCTATTAAATTGCTTTTGTAGCAGTACGCATTTATGACAAATTTATAATGGATTCATTTTTCAATGTTAGCTATTTTATATGGCCTATTTCTTGTCTTCTGGAATATGGACAATTACCAATTATTATCTCTTTGGATTATGGTCACTATGTTTAGCATAAATTGCAAGAATATAGCATACTATTACGCTTCGATGTTTTTCCTGTGTACAGTACTGGAAAATAACATTTAAATTATGCATTTTAAGTTAATCAAATTTGGCTAAAAATTCTCCCATTTTTTATAACAAATTCCGGTAAATGTCCCGTTTTTCTCTTATGTGAATATGGTCATCCTAAATTAAATAATAATAATATCAGAATTTTGCTTAAAGAGATATTTCGTCTGATATATATTGATCGATAAAATGAGGAAAAAAGTACAAGTGAGTTAAGGGTAGATGTATGAATGTATTTATGTTTTAATACTGGAACTGTCGATTCCCATTTTCTTATAAGCCAGTCATGCATATTTAAAGAGAACGGGGGAAAGAGTAGAATTGTCCATGTAACAAGTACGAATTTAAAAAAAAATCAAAAATAAAATCTTTTTTTTTCGAAAGAAGTCGCCCTTAAAAGGAGAAAACAAGAAAACATTTCAG
This sequence comes from Tanypteryx hageni, assembly GCA_028673005.1. NCBI lineage: Eukaryota > Metazoa > Arthropoda > Insecta > Odonata > Petaluridae > Tanypteryx > Tanypteryx hageni. Next base: position 183,164,511 of record CM054112.1, on the reverse strand, counting down.
ATTATTTGTCCGTTATAAGATATTTTGGTGTCATGTTTTCAATTCACCACTATTTATTTACATAACTTAAGGTTGCATATCAAAGCCTAGCTTAAAAAATCGAATTTTGGAAAATCTTCAAAATAGTAAAAATGAAAAGTAAATTAATCAGGACACAGAAATCTTTTATAACAGACAAATAGTCTTAAATATTTTTCGTTTTCTCCTTTTAAGGGCAACTTCTTGTGTAACAATAAAAGAGTTTATTTTTTAATTTCTTTAAATTCGTACTTGTTTTCAAATTTTAAGAATAATAATATTCAATGTAAAAATAATAACAAAAAAAACTGAAAAAAACGTTATACCCCAATTATTCTGACTCACAGAGGAAGAAAAATGAGGAAAATTTTCAAACCGCCTGACATTCCGCTTGCCGGGATTTTGCCTTAGCCATCTCAGCTCTACGCCATAAATATTACTCTTATAAAAGTTGAGGTGTCATTGCTGAGCTTGCAGACCCGCTGACAGCCATCTACACCACGTAGAGGTTTAGAAACTTTAAACCTTATTAGTTTGATTTTTGGAACAGATACGAAATTGAGTATGGTCTAAGAACTATCTACGATTTATAAAAAAAAGGGTATCACAATTCCTTTAACCATTGATTCGGTGAAGAAGGGAGTAAAAAAGAGAGATAGGAAAGGAGGGAGGGGAGCTGGAAAGAAAAAAACAGAACGGAGTGGGAAAGAGTGATTTATGAGGCACAGTTAATCCGAAATTAGTCGGTCGATGAAAGAAAATCGTAAAAAATATTTTCCATTTAACTTCGGGACACAATATCTCAATTTAGTAGTATTCAGAAGTTACTCTCGATTTTACGTGTATCGCCATCACATTTCATTGAACTACCAAGCGATTCAAATCTCTTTGCTGCACCGTTAAGTTCGAAAGAGATACGAATTGCAACTGGAGAGGCTGAGAGTAATAGCTGGTAAAATTTTCTTCGGTGCTTTAGTTGTAATCGTAAAACAATATTTTTCTTTTTTTGACGAATCTTTGAGATTTACGGAAGTTTTTAGCTTGTTGTTGAAACGTGCCCTTATATCAACTTAAACCAAATTCGATTTTCAGGAAGAAAAATTCAATATCTACAACTTTTTGCATTATGCTTTGGAGAATTAATAACAAATTTCATCGAATAATTCGAAGTATAATTAAAGTAGATTTTATTAATGAATTTCTGGAGGAATTCGTACAATTTATTTATTTTACCATAAGAACTCAATGCCATTTTAATCAAAAGAATTTTTTTACAAAAACTAAATCTCAGCCGTTTCAGGTATTCGGTCGCAAACCTCGTCAAAAGTTTGTGAAGATGGAGCAGTAGGTTATTAACCACAATAAGAGAGATCTTCGTTTCTTCAGCCAGTGATTGATTTTATTTTCTCATATTACCATAGTTACGTTAGTATCATGTAAAAATATTCACGATACACTATATAACCATGGAGACGATAAAAACACACTTCCTCTCATATAGGATTTGTCAAACGATAAAGCCTAAAAAAACACCTTCTGCAGTCTGTCATTCATAAACAATATGCCAATAATCTTTAACAGAAGGCTAAAATGATATTTGCTGAGTTTTCACAGAAAACTGGGCAGTTTATACAGTAGCCAGAATGATATGGACCTTTTTAAATTTTAATATCCACCAATAATATAGTAAGATAATATTATGTAGTTTATGTGTTTTTAGCAGGCTTTGATATTATTAATTTCAATATTTAATATTTAACGTTTCTAGCACCGCACTGTGATATGCCACAAATCAAACTACTTTGTGATCATCTACCGTAGAATTTATGTAGCTATTTTTAGCTTGTTGTATTCGCCATGTTATACCTCTTTTTTCTGGAAACTTTTTCTGTTTCTATTTTTTGCTGCTTACATTTTAAAGTATCTTTCTCGAGCTCTTATTAAGTCCCTTCATTTTTTGTCTTTAATCATTAACGACATAATGTTCCTTATTTTATTTATTGACCATTTAAACTTTTTAATCGAAAGTACTCAAGGACTACACTTAACGAACTCTGAATAAGTCATCCCACTCTCACTCTACTTTTGATGGCATCATAAAGAAAGCTGTAAACCAAATTTTACGATAGCTGAAACCTCGGAGAGAGAATTCTGGATGTTAATAATTGTATCTGTGACCAGATATCGGCATGTCGAGATCTGATCAACAACTATTATATGAAGCGCAGTGACACGAAAAATTCAACGAGTAGCCTTTTAACTAATCTCTAATCTTAGGCAGGCGTCAGGGTGGCACACAAGCCGCCTCCGAAAATCAAAAGTTTCCTACCACAGGCCAAGGACCAACTAGGCATAAAAACAGCCGGAGATCAGACTGCCCAAGAACACCCTGGACAGGGACATAGGATTCCCGCTCAGCAAAGTGTGGAATCCCGTACTCCCCAAAATTGCGAAACTCAACTCAACAGCCAATGGGAGACGAGCCACCAGCCCTCGGTGGGGATCTAAGCACGGATGGACAAACAGTGCGGCACTCAGGAGTTCCCTGAAGATGGCACAAGAGAAAGGCGCCGAAACGTCGAAAGATACCATTTTCATTTGGCCGGAAACCCAAGAACATTTCATCGCAATGAAATATGTCTGAAAAATTAATGTTTTTCGAGGTGAGATGCAATGCAAGCACCAACTACTTGTATAGCTAAAAGGCGATAAAAATAATCGGGAGAGAATGTAATGAAAAATGAAACCACTAAAGTTCAGTATATAAGGACAATAAAAAATAGGACTAAATGAAATACTGTAAGAAATGAAAAAATGAACGAAATGAGGGAATGAACGTAAGACAAAAATAAGAGCTCACACTGGAAAATCTATGAAAGATGTTCAAAAAGACTTTTATGAAAGATTCAACGAAGGAGCACCATCAAAAAGGACAATATTGAGGTAGCAACAAAAGCTGCTTTCTGCCTGATCAATTTTGGACAAGAAAAGGACTGGAAGATCTAAGCGCGAGGAGTAATGCGCAGAAATTTAGTTCAGGGTTCCTCCAAAAAGTACCTACGACAGCAACATGTTATTCCGAAAACCTCGATCCTCAGGCACATGAAAAACTATCTTAATTGAAATATTTCAAGCATGTGTTTGTCAACGAGCTAAGGCAGCGGCTACACTGCAAGCGGATCAGACCCGTCTCAACCTCCAGATCCGACTTCAGACTTGTCGGTTGGAATGAAAGGTGCCGTTTTAGGTTTGAGTGGCTACACTGGTACCGCCGTAACAAACTTTACCCGACATCGCCAGACCCCTTCAAACGGTCGGAAGGAACCAAACCAGTTTGATTTTTCGCCAGACTTCACCCGACTTTCTACTGCGCAGTTGAATGTTGAGATGGAATCCACGATAGTAAAAATAGTACAAGAGAAGCTAGAGACTTGACATTTGGCACGATTATAGACTTTTGGTCACAATCAGACAGAAAAGTTGAAAATTTCAAAACTGTTAATTTTTGGAGTTTGTTTTATCCCATTTGTTCATTAAAGCTTAATAATTTTTATCTCGGATACTATAAGTCATAGGTACGAGCGTTGGCAAAATATTTGTAACAAATTCTATCTTCCGTATGGATAATTTTTTTATCTATATCTTACAGATGTTATAAGGAAATAAGGCGATCATTATACGTATTTTTTACGATTATTACATTTTAATAATTTTTAACTCTGAAACTATAAGTCGTAGATACAAGCTCTCGCGGACTTTTTTATAGTCAATTTTGTCCTCTACCTGAATAAAATTTTTAATAGATACCTTACAGATAATATAAGGACTGGGGAAAGCAAAATAAAATGTTCCTGATTCTTGGTGACGTCATCACGCCGAGATATCGTGTAGTTGCAGAAAACAAGCAAGCATCACCCACTGCGCTTCTTAATGCTCATATAATGACTATTCGTTCTAAAAGTAATTTTTCATTGAAGTTCTCAATCCTAATTTTCCACGAGATTTCATAATCTATAATTAATAAAGCGAGCAGAAATGCTTGCACAATTTAAGGAACTTAAGTGGTTAATAATAAAACATTAATTTTCCCGGTTAGTTCCTCAATTTCGCACGTTTTAAAATATTCACCCTCTGTATGTAAGCGCCAATGATCATGCACCCAAAACCGTCTATTCGTATTCCCCTAATCAAGGCTAACTTCAAATAAACACTCATCCCACTCGTCGTTGGACTTGAGGAGCTCATGATTCACAGTATTTACAAAGGACAATGTCTCCCGACTAGTCGGAACCACTGTAGCCACCCCGGTCTGTTAAGTCGGCCGGTCGGATCGTGTCTGGAGGTCGGGTCTGATCCGCTTGCAGTGTACCCGCTGCCTAAGGGATAGAGCAAGCCATTCTTCAATGCTATATGAACTTGTATCTGCCATCTGAAACAATTAACTAAACATTATTAAACACGAGAAAAATGATAGGGATGACAAGACATCTGGACCACCCTATAATAATCACACACACACATATATGTATATGTATGTATGTATTTATTTGCATGTACATTACTTAGCTAAAACTCCAATAGTTTTAAACCTATATACGGAGACTGTGGTGTCTTTTCAATCAATTAACAGTCGCTTTGCTTCGATCATCAATTTCACATATTGAAAACTATTTTCATAGGCTATTTCAGTAAATTACATTTAATCCTTTGAAGTCCTAACCCGAATTGAGTATGGCTCTTTAAATTTCCTGCTGTCCCTAACCCGGACTTAGTCTGGATGAACTTTGGCGTTAGTTTTGGAATAGTTAGAAACGAAATAGCGTCGTGATTGTTTTCTTGTATGTTAACATCATCTTCTGTCTTGTGCTGCCATTTTCTCAGATTACTCTCAACTCATTGCAAAACATAAAAATATTTATTCTATCCAGGTGCTTCTGTTTACAGTTGCCATAGGAAATGGCGTCCACGAGTAGAAAATCATTCTGTGAGGCAATATTGTTGTAGCCAGTTTTCATTAGTGACTAGACTAACAGGATAGGAGGTGTCGACATAGCCGATTACTATTGTTCGAGCTATAGTTTTGTCAAGAGCTTGAAGTGGTGGAGGAATCCATACTTCTGGGTCCTTGAGGTAGCCATGGTCGACAGTTTCTGTTTCTACAACATGCACCTTCAGGTGCAGAATAAAAACAAAGTCTCTCACAAGGCATACCAGATGGAACTTATTTTGGGACTAGTTTACATTGTCCGAAACTAGATAGGTGTAGAACCACTGCAGCAGACCCTGCTAAGGAGACCTAGTGCGTTCTACACCAAGTGTAGCCGACACCCATTGCCAATTATGCAAGAGATCGCCTCAACCAGAGTCATGCCGTGGGACCGCCATAAGCGTCCCATCGCGGCCATTGGTTTCCAATACTAACCCCCACGCAAGAGGCAGAGGCGGATTTAAACGCCGCCACCCTAAACCTGATAGCACACCCTCGGCAATAATCATCAAGCCAGGTCAGGTTCATAGCAAAGCTGGAAACCTCGTTGGGGTATTGGCCAATAGCCAATCCCAGCACCCGCAAAGCAGTTAACGGTATATTGTCACATGTGGTGGCCCGAGACCTTCGCACACGATAGTTGTGAAGTGTTATCGGTCTTTTTTGACACTGACATAACGCACTTAATATATAGATGCTTATAAGCATGATACCACATAAGGGAATGAAATAATTGATAGACTTGAAGATCCTCAGATCGTTTTGAAGCTTGGAATATCAATACCTGAAAAGTTGTTTGCACCATCGAATCTTTACAAATTTTACTTTATAATAATTATACAGAGTGGGTATTTTCCGCCACAAATAATTAGCGCCGAGTTTTCGGAACTAAACTTAAGTTCACACGTCATGTAACAGATCAGTGCAAGTGTTGATGCACTTCAGAATCATTCACTTTCATTTCGCAAAGATGGCATTCCCGTTGAAAAAAGATTTTACGCACATACCTATCATAAAATGAGGCACTAAATTGAAGGAGTAATTGCAATCAATTTACCGGATTAACAAAAGGTTTCCGTGCTAGAATTACACTACGATTCCTGTCTAACTTTTTGCTAACTGCTTGATACCGAACGAGTAATATGAAGATAAACTCTTGGAACACTTTACGACCGCTGGCGCCTACTCCTCATGTGTGAAGGGCGAGAGATTTAATCTTTTCACTATTAAAATATTTATATAGATGCTCAAATTTGATATTATTTCTCGAATTTGGCGAATTTAGGCTGAAGTTTCATAGGTTGTAACGTAATTAATGTCGTTTTATTACAATGTTAGCAAATCATAGTTCAAGTAACACAAAGTATAACAATTATACATTATATAATAATGAAACTTGATTACATTATAATTACGATCCTTTTTCATTTATTAATTACGTTATTTAATGAATGAATGTAATCTAAATCCTCATTGTTAAGATTCAAAAATGAGTGGTGACGACTTGCACATACGCCATTGCATGCTCTATGAGTTCAAGCACGGAAATAATGCTACTGTAGCAAATAAATCATTTGCAAAGTTTACGGTGAAGTTCTCAATGTTTGCACGTGTGAACGATGGTTTCCTAAGTTTCGATCAGGTGATTTCATTCTGAGTGATCACAACCGATCCGGACAAGCAGTAAAATTCAACATCGGTGCTCTCCGAGTTCTTGTTGAAGCTGATTCACTTCAAAGTACCCGAGAAATGGCTTAAAAGCTCTAGTGTTCTCAAATTAACGTTCACAGACACCTTCGTAAGCTCGACAAGGTCAATAAGAATGATGTATGGGTTCCACATAAACTGACACCAGACAACCTGCTGCACGTGTAACAGTGTGTTACTCCCTACGCACTCGAAAATCTTGTGGGCCATCCACGGAAAGTGGATACTCTATGTCATGGTTGTCCAGATATGGAAGCTCATGAGCCTTATAGTGCCCAGAAAAAATCTTGAGTGACCGCACGGGAAAGGGAGGTTCTGTGGGATTTGTTTGCTAAAACAATTATATTTTTTGTTATTTTTTATATTGCATATTTCTTAAAAAGGTTTTTCAAAGTATTTTTAATTCGTTTAATTCAAATTACAAATTTTTATTTTTTTAATAATACATATTTCTTTAATAAAGTTTAATTTTTTACAAAGTATTTTAAATTTATTTAATTCCAAAGATCATTACTTTGTAAATCCTTTAATTTTGTGGATGATGACCGGGTCTGATGGGTCAGATTTTAATCGATCAAATTATATCGGTATCGATTTTTTGTGAATTTCATTTGGATGAAAAGTTGTTCGCAAGGGTTAGTACTTCCAAAAAGTGATGTCATTTTTAAGTAATGGTCTCTGAGACCTGGGTATTTTTCTCCTGTAATATAAATATTATGAAAATGTTCTTGCTTTTCTTTAAAAGCAGAACGGACTTCAATATCAGATCGCAGTTCAATAACCTCAAGTTGCAAGCGATCTGATGCAAAATAAATGCGTTTGATAAGAGATAATGTAGGCTTAGTTTATTCCATACATGCTGTTATCAAGGGCAGGGGTGGCCAAATCTCGGCTCTTGGACAACTTAACTGCGGCTCGTAATCAAATTTATAAATCATGATCAAAAACCGTTTCCGGCTCGAATTGATATAAAGGCAAAGTAATTAACGGCGGTAAGACGGATATAAGTTAATATGTTGTTAAAATTGGCACGTTAGCACTACGAAATACATATTTAAAGTATGCCTTATGTCTCTTTAACCTATTCTCTGCGGTTCTCAGACGTCTTCTGGCTCTCTAATTTACGAAGAATTTCGTATGCGGTTCCAAGAGTATCAAGCTTGGCCACGCCTGACAAGTGAAAAATATGAAAGCTTACCTTTGTGTGGGAATCAGTGAATATGGCAAAGCAACCGACGCCCCTGCAGAATAATTTAACACTAAGGCTTTTCCAACCCTGTAATTGGTTTAAAAACTTTTTCATTTCCATGAACAACATATCATAACATCGTAGGGCAACTGAAGCAATCACATTTTGAAAGAGTAAGGAAGAAAAAGGGAGGGAAGGAGAGGGAAATGGAAGAGCAGTGGTTGGATGACTGAGAAGTCAGGTGACTGCTGAGAGATAGTGAATACAAAAAGGGGAGGGGAAGGAGTGAGTGAAAGATGGCATAACAGGATGACTAAAATCTCCTTAAGGTTATGATGCCTCCTGAGACACTTCGCGATAACGCCCTAAATCCGTGTGAGAAAATTCTCTTTCAGTGGGGTTTTAAGTGTTCCGAGGCAACATCAAGTAGCGCTGGCAGGCCGATAGATGCATGACTCATCATCATCCCGGGAACATAAAATAACAAACGAGGAAAGAACTGCCAAACAAGACCCAGAATGAAGTGTTTTTTCGAAAACACATTAACCCTTACCAAAGGAAATTTAGAATTAAGAAACTTTAATTGGCCATATTTCTAAAACACTATTAATATATACGCATCTAGACAACAAATAAAATTACGACAATTGAAAATATTTTGGAATTTCTTCTCTCGATAATGGCTGAAAGTTCATTAAAAATTAAAATCATTCAGCCGGCCGCACGAAATCGTGAAAGTGGCCTCATGCGGCCCGGTGGCCGCAGTTTGGACACCCATGCTCTATGTGAACATTCGAAGGAAGAGCAGTGGTTGGGATGTGAACAGACCTCCAAATCCACTCGAAAAGGCGGTTTGCCCCCTAAAAAGATAATGTGCGTTTGGTGGGATATGAGATGTGTAACATATTTTGAGCTGTTAGATCCTAAGACGACAGTCACTTCCGAGCTTTACTGCCAGCAGTTAGAGCGTTTATATAAATCATTACACCAAAAACGACCAAATCTAGTGAATCGCAAGGGCATCATCCTTCTGCACGACAACGCAAGATGACACAGCAGAAAATCAGAGAATTCGAATGGGAAGTCCTGCCACACCCTCCATACTCACCAGATCTTGCGCCTTCTGACTACCATCTGTTTCGATCGCTACAAAATCATCTGAAGGACAAACGGTACAGGAACTCTAATGAACGCAATTGTGACCTCAATGAATTCTTTGAATCAAAAACAACTAACTTTTACAAGCGGGGCATTGAAAAGCTGGTGAATAGATGGGAATATGTGATCAAAAATGAGAGTGAATATGTTCTTGAATAAAGTTTTATAATAAAGTGTTCACGATTGTTAAAAAACGACATTACTTATGTTACAACCTATAACCAGCGGCGTAACGGATTCTAAACATGCGCCTACGCCACTATGATCACTAATCAGCAAATTTTATTGGATTATCTTCGTACCCCTGTGGATTGAGACATACAGGTTTCACGGATACGTCACTGATTATTATATATTTTTGGCAGTTATTATGAAATATTTGCAAGCAAGCTTAACTATTTGCAAGTAGCGCTGCAACGTGCAGACACGCATTAATAATTTATGTACGTTTTTCAATATTTACATCTGCCTATAATTACATCTTATTTGCAAATTGTTACAAAATCTTTGCTAACCGTGTAACACGCCATTTAGTGGCTTCTTTCACGATTAGTAATGTCTTCGGTATTAATCTACGGGCCCAAAGCGCGTTTTATTCGGGCCACGAAGCTTCGATGAAAAAGCAGTCCGTAAAATGGAACACAAAGGTTCAAATTCTTTTATTGAATTTATGATAATAATTTTGAAGTTTTAACCCTAAATAGCTTATTTGGAATTGATTTTCATTTATACGACATCTTAGAATCTCAAGATAACGTCCTATTTAAACAATGCCCGCCGAAGCGTTGGCAACCTCCAATGTGGCCTACCGAAGAATTCTCATTCACTAACGTGGCTCACCATGGAGAAAAGGTTACCCACCCCCTTTATTTAAACGTATATAAAAATTATGATTCTTGGTATGCACTAAGAGGATAGTCAATAAAGTTTTTGGGATCTCCGAAACGGGTTAATCCAAAGAATTTATAATTAATTTACAGAAAATAAATCGTCCTTTGTGAAACCAAAGAATTATTGTCACAAATATGAAATATTTCTATATAATATCAGTAATAACAATTGCCCAAATTCAGCATGAATCTAGTACCAAATAATGTAGCCAACTTTCGAAATTTTACCATTTATGGCCTTAAAAAGATTACATAGGTCACGTTATTATATCAACTACAAAATAAGTGCCATTAGAGATGTCTACGAACATTAAGTGCGGGTCACCAAACTACTAAAAGGCTTTATATACCAGTGTGTGGGTCATATATTGCCTTTCAATTGACTAGTCGGGTCGTGTGTAAACTCCTAAGAACTAATTTTCAGAATTTTTTCATTGCGTAATGTGTCATACGCGCATATTAAATGTAGTTTTATTGCATCAACGAACTCGAGAAATATCGTTTATACTTCGTGAATGATATCTAAAGTCGGCTTCTCTAAGCAAATGTACAAATATAAATCAGTAGTTAGGGAAACTGTGATTTAATGGATGAATACGAATTCTCCTTAATTGATAAATCGTTTAATTGGTACAAATAATCAGAATAATTACAAATATTTGTTATTTCGTGCCGTTGAAATTAAATATAAACGAATATGTTACTGAAATAAACTAATACTAGTTCAAAATATCCAATTATCATATGTAAATTTATTTGTTTAATGTGAAATTAACATCGAAATTCATATTTTATGCGTTGGTCGTATTACACAATCAGTTGAATTTTCCTAATAAAAAATAAATTGCATCAGCTGAACGTACATTCTCTCGATACTCGTTCTTAGAGTGATCGTAATGGAATTCGCAAAGATATGCATCGTTTGAATTATTTATTCTACTCACACACCATATTTACACACACACACACACACACACACACACATATATATATATATATATATATATATATATATATATATATATAGCGACAGCAAAACTGTGTATTACTTTTTATGTTTTCTTAATGGAACGCAATACCATTATTTACTGAATTATTTTCCTTTCAACTTGATTAATAAACAAAGAACATTATTATCGCTCTCTACGCCTGTCTATCTTCTAAAAACCACAATTATACCTCACGCTGAAATTTTTGTTTTCCCTTTTCAAAGTGCCCTTTCATGTCCACTGGTCTCTCGCCCTCTTATTTTCTCCCTTTTTGCCTATCACCCCTCATTCTTCTTGCCCGTTCGTTGCCCATTTAACTAACGATCACTCGCTAACTTCTCTTCCCATTTTTCTCAGACCTCAAAACCTGACATCGCTCCTTTCTCCTTCGTCTTTCGACCCCTTCACCGTTAGTTCATTAATTTTTTGTTCTCTCGCTTTAATTTCTTGTTCTCCGTCAAATATGCCCACACGTCGTTCCTTTCCACAACCCCAAACCCCGCTTAACTCTCTGCTCTCTTTCTCCTAAACTCTTTTTTGCCTAAAAGCCTCCGCAAATGTCCGATAATTTTTTATCCTCATTACAGCCCCTGGCCTCGTTTTTACTCCACCTTTTGACCTCAACACTCTTTCACACTCCCTACGCACCTCTCTATATTCTCCGCAATTTCCTTATCACAATTGTTGTTTGTTAATGGAAATGATGATACGAGTGATATAATTATTTCAATTTTTTTACAAATAGGCATCGTTGACAAAGTCACATTCTTTGAAAGATGTCGCTGTAATCTAACCTTTGCTGTTGTAAGCTTCAAAAGGAACGTAAATTAAATCTCCAGCTATCCTCATTTCCGACGGAGGTATGTTTATAATACTCTTTTGACTTGTTTATCATTTCTGTATTTTAACTACTTCAGCTTTGATGTTGATGCCTTTCTGAGACTTTTCATATATAGTTGATGATAGAAAGTAGACTTAAGCATGCAAAGCCACATTTCATTTCCATTGAATATATTATGTTTAGGCGCTTTATCGGTATGCTGTTTTTTAATTTTATTTCTCGTGTGTATGGGTTTTCTTGTTCCAAAACATTAGATTACCCTTAGAAAATCTTTGAAACTGTGACGGCACGTATACTTAAGCCTAACTATGACGAATGCAAATAAAATATCCTTTAAAATCAAATGTTCTGTCAATTATTATCGCACAAGGATCTGAAATTTTTGTAAAAATAGTCACGATCGCAGTTGTGTGACAAATGCGACGGCAATTACGAAAACGAAAAACATCAAAGAGAATATCTAATTAAGAAAAGTACTTTGAAGACCGAAATATTTTTTAAATAATAATAATTTGTATTCAGAATACATAAAATATCCCTGAAAGGGGAGGTGTAGCTAGCGAGCAGATGGACGGGTGTCCCGTCGAAGGGGCTGGTTACCGCAACCTTGGGGCAATCCAACCAGCACGCATTGTCGAAACATCATCATCATCATAGGTAGTCTGTCCGTGGGCAGGTCTGTGTTTATTCATCGTTAAACCTGGTTCTACATATAGTCCTATTTTCCGCTGTCCTCTTTATATCTTGATAACTCTCGAAACATATATAATACATAATTATAATGTAACTAGCGTAATTGCCCGTCATATGTGACGGGCATGCGTGAATTAAATGTTAAGTTAAAATTGAAATAGTAATTAATGAAACTAACCTTTATATCCACTAAAAAGTACGCAATACATATAAAATTCACATAATTGTGTGTTCCAGAGAGTTAAATTGTTATGGCCGAATAGAAATTGTTTGACAAAAAAATACATTACGCTATACAATTCTTAAACGCCAAAAATTATTTTTTATCTTTGTAACATTTAATTTTGTCTCTCTTTCCCTGTCTCTCTCTCTCGTATTAAAGCATTCAATGCACGCATTCCTTACGCATCCTCCTATATAAACCAAATAACACCACACTGAGAATTATTAATATTAAAAATATCTTCTCCCCCCTTAGTTGGTGCATCAATTAACATATCACGTACTTTCAATTACTAAATACTGCAAAACGATGTATCAGAAATGATTCCAGGGAAATATTCTATTTCTTTTAAGTGATTTATTTTCTAATCAGTTTTAATCAACCAAACAATCTAAAATTATTTAAAACATACCTCATTTGAGTTCAGTAGATGTAATATTTACGTTTATGTTCTTTTCTTCGCTGTTGATAATCCATCTGCAATGCATGCGTAAGGAACTAAATGTTTTTTGTAATTATAGCTGATATTATTTACTTCAGTGACCAATAATACTATTTATGTTGACAACATTTAGGTAGCTATACATGAGTTTTCCAAATATGACGGGTATGCTTGAATTATGAGTTAAGTTTAAATTGAAATAATAATTTATGAAACCAACTTTAAAAAGTAAGCAATAAATATGAAATTCACATAATTGTTTGTTCCTATTAGTTACCATGTAAAAAAATTTAATAACTAAGAACTTTAAATAGCAATCCATTTATATACATATCCTATATGCTTATTTATTTATTTTTTGTTTTGCATAGTTACCATGTGATAAAATGTATGCTAAATTCTGATTGTGGAACGGCATATAAATTGATATATTTTATCATTTGTTAAAATTAAATAGCGATTCAAATATTAAAATTAAACAGATTTAACTTCTTATTTATTTATCGCATTCATTCAAGGGAAATAAGGTTAAACTTCCTCAAGATATAATTAGCTTTTCGGTAGCCAATCAGATTCTTCAGATTGCGTTACCAAAATAATTATCATACTATATATAGGAGGATACCTTATTACTCTACCTACATTCTGGATTCGGGGTTTCGATTCGATTCCATTAGATTTAGGAGTCGGAGTCGGTTCATACCCTCCATGATTAGAGGCTATAAATTCCAAATAGCGGATCATTCAATTTTAATCTTAGACAATTGAGATTCCGTCTGCGTGGTGCGGGAAACCCCCTCCTGGGGGAAGTACATAAGTCTCTGCGGGACTCCTATGCTTCCGGGACACGACCAGGTACTATCCGAGAGTTGACAGCACGCCTTACTGCGGGCGGGTCAATCTCGGGTAGCCGCCACTGCACGGTCGGTCCCACGGGGGGTGGCTAACCGAGCAACACCTTACCACCCGTTCGATCTTTTCTATTTGCATAGGATATAGGACCAACCCCCTCCCCCCTTCCCAGAATGATCCGCTCACCGCCACCAAAAGGGACGCAGCTCCACGGAGCGAAGAAGGCACCTCAACCCAAACGACGGACAGAATATCCATTCCGACGAGCATCCGAGCAGTGCTCTTTCAAAGAGAAGCTAAAGAGAGAGTCCAGACTAAGGGACAGAGTGACGCAGCACCAGCCAGTGCAGAAAGCCAAAGCGAAGTTGCGCCAGACCCCGACAGCGATTTTAACGATGACGCAGCCATCTTCACAACCGTGGAGAGGGCAAAGAAAATACGAAGAGGATATGAGCCGGTGGTCTTCAAAACAAAGACAATTGACACGCAAAACCGATACGACCCACTAGTTGACGCACCAGGAGACCTACCTAAGGCAGGCACTAAAGAAAGAAGACCACCGGCCATAGTGATATATGACATTACAAACAACGCAGCATTTGTTAAGGCAATCCGACAAAAAGTAGGTAACAACGATTTTACTATCATCAGGACAAAGGACGGGTCAAGGCTGCAAATTTCCAATATGTCGAAATACGGAATAGTTAAAAAGTACCTGACAGAGGCTGGCGCCCAGATGCATACCTGGGAAGGTAAAGCGAACATGACTCTCAGGTATCTGATTAAAGGCCTGGATGAGGGGATGGACCTAGGTTTTATCAAAGACGAACTGGTAGACACAGGAATTCCGTGCGTGGCAGTAAGGGAACTGGCACCTACGAGAAAAGACCTATTCGTAGTAATTGTACAGAAAAACGAGAGCTTCAGAGTCACTACTGTGGCAGAAGTAAAAGAACTATGTAGCCACAGGGTGACTCTGGAGCCCTTCAAATGTCAGCGACTTCAGATTTGCTACAGGTGCAATAAGTATGGACACGGGTCCCGAAACTGCACGGCATCGCCGAGATGCTATAAATGCGCCGGGGCCCACGAAGGCAAAAATTGCACAAACGATAAAAATAAGACTAAGGCTAAATGCTGTAATTGTGGAGGAGAACATGTCTCATTCTCTCGTAGGTGCCCAGTATATATTAAGCACGAAGAGATTTAAAAGCAAAAGACAAAAAAAGAAGAAAAGACGCACAAGCCAATCCAGGTTCCACCCCCACCACCATCAGTCTGGACTCTTCCTGAAAAAATGAGAGGGTGCTCGTGACAAATGAATATCCGCCGCTAAAAAACAATGAACCCAAGCAGCAGCCCAAAAGGGAAGAAAATGATTCAATGACTCGGACATAAAAACCCTAGTAGCGACTATGGCCCAGTTCACAGCGGCAATCCAACAACAAATGACGGCCATGATGACGCTCATCCAGGCCCTAGTTGCCGCCATAACTACGAAAAACGGAAATGGGCGTTAGGGTCACACAAGCGACTGCGATCATCATGGCCCATCGGAACGCAAACGGGGCCGTAAGAAATAAGACACCGAGCACCGAGTCAATGTAATTTTAATTCATGAGACGCACCGTCGACCAAATGAGGACTGGGCTGTTCCTGGCTTCAAGGTTTTTAGGAGGGACCGGCCAAGCAGAAACCGAGGGGGTGGAGTGGCGATCGTATAACGTGAGGGGATTGCATGCGCAGCAACTGACGACAGAAGCTCTGGCTCAATAGAAGCGGTAGGAGTCAGAGCGGATACAAACATTGGAACGATCACGTTCGTAAGTATACATATACCACCGCCTAAAGAAGTGCGCATGCAAGAGCTAAATGAGCTCCTTAACATGGACGATGGAGTAATAATCGCCGGCGACTTTATTGCGACGCATTGGGCGTGGAACTGCAGTAAAGATAGCAGGCGTGGAATACTTTTAAAGACATGGGCACAAAACATCCAATTCAGGGTAGTGGATCCGGTAGCAATGACGCGACCAGGACCAAGAAACACAGGAAAGGTACTTGACTTTGCACTGGTCAAGAATATTGAACGACGGACAGTGTCAAAAACGATCCCAGAACTGGCGAGTGACCATTACCCGGTAGCTCTGAGGATCGGGGCACAAATAACTTTTTATCAGGAAGACAACCACCGCATGTGCTATGGACTTGCGGACTGGGCTAATTTTAGAAAGATTATTATGGAGACAGTACCTAGTGATGTGCCCACGATATCCACGAGGGAAGGAATAGAGGACGCGGCAGAATTGTTGGGGAACGCAATCAATGACGCAGCGGAAATAGCATTTCCGCGCAGGGCTAGAAAAGCAAAAGAAAACCTGGAGATCCATGACGTAATAAAAAGCCTCATAAGGAAAAGAAACTGGGTGAGGAGGCAATATTATCGCTTCGGCACCGCCTAGCAAAAGAGGGATCTCCGGGAACTGAACGGAGATATTAGGGACCAATTGAGGCGACTAAGAAGATACCAATGGTCAATTCAATTGGCAGCCCTAGACAAAAAAGATAACTCGTTATGGAAGTATACGCGTTCCCTAACAAATTCTACCAGAAGTGACCCCCCCCCCCCAGTGGAAAGCCCAGGAGGCAAACTTACCACGCCTGCTGACAAAGCAGAATATCTGGCGGCTTTTTTAGAGTAGATCTTCACGCACAATGATGCGACGGCACACACGTCGAACATTAAATTAGACGAAATTGAGTCCATGCTAAGGGAGCAAAAAACGTGGACCAAGGTGGACTCCAGTGTTCTCCACCAAGGAATTGGCAGAGATAATAAAGCGACTACCCAAAGGGAAAGCAACGGGGAAAGATAAAATCCCCTATGAACTCATAAGACGACTGCCAATTTCCACGGGAGAATTCCTTATCTCGATTCTCAACGCAGTCATAAGGTTAGGACACTATCCAACTGGCTGGAAGCACGCGGATATTATATGCATACCTAAGGTAGGAAGGAGGGTTTTAAAGACATCTGACTTTCGATCGATATCCCCCTTCCCTGCCTTGGGAAGGTGTGCGAAAAAATGATATACCCATACATTCTGACACACGCGGAAGAGCACGGTGTAATCCCCCAAAACCAATTCGGCTTCAAGGCAGGACACTCCACATCGCACCAGCTGCAAAGGGTTATTGATTTCATTACGGACGCCTTCAACAGGAACAATGTTTCTGTTGGAGTAGCATTTGACATAAGTAAGGCATTCGACAAAGTATGGCATTTAGGCCTACTGCATAAATTACTGGCAGCAAACTTTCCATATTGGCAGGTGAAACTGATCAAATCTTATATTGGTGACAGGCAATTCACGGTGAAATGGAATGGTGCCACAAGCTCGACAAAGAAGGCTGCAGCTGGTGTCCCACAAGGGAGTGTCCTAGGACCATTACTGTTTTCAATATACACAGTAGACATTCCAATAAATGAGTGGGGTTGGAACTCGACCTTTGCTCTATACGCGGATGATTGCGCTATATTGACTCGAAGCTTCCAGCCGGAAATGACTGTACGATATACCATGAGGCAAACAAAAAACCTCATTGAATACTATAAAAATGGAGAATCGAGATAAACCCTCGGAAAACACAAGCAATCCTCTTCAAAAAAAGGATGCCGACATGCCAAGGAATCTCATAATAGAGGGTGTGGAAATTCTCTGGACGAAACATATTAAGTATCTGGGTTTAACTATGGACGAGAAACTTCGGTTCGACAAACACGTTAAAAGAGTTAACCTAGCGGCAGCCGGGAAGAGAGCTAGACTCTTCCCAATTTTTAACTCAATTGACGTGTCCAGGGAACTAAAAACACACCTCTATAAAACAATAATAAGACCGACACTTCTGTACGCTTCGCCAGTCTGGACAGGATTTCTAATGCAAAAGTCCTGGAAAGTTCTTGAGATCGCGGAGAGAAAAATTTTAAGGCGAATAAGCAGGACATGGGGACAGAACACGGACCTACATGAAATGCTAAACACATCACCGATTAGGGAAGTCGCCAAGGATCTGGCTATTAAATACCAAGCCACACTAGGAAACAAAACAAATGACGTTCTCCGCGGTCTCGCAAAAAACAAAGTGTCGGTCTGGGACAGACACAAAAGAGCAATGGCATCCACAAGATCCAGAGGATAGGGTCCCTCCTAAAAGGCGGCGGACATAAAAATAACATGGGTGAGGTGCCCATAAAAACTCATTAATTTTACATCATGACGTTGAGTAAAGCCACTTTGGAAGGCAACTAAAAAATACATATACCACGGGAGGGTATGAACCACAGGTACCTACATACATAAACATAACATCATGCAGAAGACAAATTTTTACTTGTAATAATAAATCTCACTTACTAAACATAACGTTCAATATTTTTTGAGAAATTTGAACTCAGTTCATATAATACATTGAACATATTAAACATATCCTATATTGACGCTTCCTACTTAAGATATGTCATTACCATATATCAGAAGGATACTACTAGGACTTACGGATAGGCTACAGACTTGAGATTTGGCACGATTATAGGTTTTAGTCACAACCAACCAGAAAAATAAAAGATTCCACAAAAGGTTAATATTTAAGTGGTGTCTTTAACCCCAATTTTTCATTTCAATGCAGCATAAGAAAAGCATGGGATTCAGTTCAAGGTTTTCTAAAAATGCATTTTTAAATTACTTAAAATTGGAATAAGAACTCGGGAAGATAACAGTTGTCTAGCTGAAAGAGCAGCATTCATAATATTTGGAGGGAGTATTCAAATACTTAACAAATTAACGTAAATATTTGTTTTTAATAGGAAAAAGTGTGAAGTTTTCCTCTTTTCAACAATAGAAATTTTCAAGTACTATGGCAATGACCTCAATGCTTTTAAAGGGATCTGATATTATACGTTACGATTGAAGTGTATTAATGCTTTTAATGGAAATAAATGACGTCCGAACGAATTAGAGCGGAACTTCCATAAGTCGAATCTCAAGGAGGAGTAAAAAGTTATATATAAAGTTATAGAAAGCTCAAGTTATGGAAATATACTTTTAAATATTTGTATGTAAACAGTGGAACTTCTATAATTCAAATCTCAAAGGAAAGCAAACATTATTCGAGTTATAGAAAGTTCGAGTTACGGAAACATTTTTTCATTTGTCTTTAATTGAATTAAAATCAAGTTTATTCCCATAAGCATATACGTTAACTTACTCTAATTTTCAATATCATGCATATTATGAATACATCATCCGCACTATTTTCTTCCGATGGTACCTATGTAAGATTTTACTGTATCCAAAACACTAATTGCATCACGCACTGTGATTGAGGGTATCACAGATAACTGTAATTCTCACCTATTACTGAAAGCGCAAACATGACGATTAAACTTGGGATATCGACTGTAGGAAGGAGCGAATAGGTTCGTTTATCTCTAGGACTATAAGGGATCACAATAGGATAAGCAACTTTGATAGCAGTGGCGGTAATACGTGAAAAGGATTTTTCGTAGTTTTTCGAAAAATTTTAACTTTTCAATTGTTAAATATAATAGCGTGATACCTATTTCGTGATATTTTTATCCAAATACATGCTTACGGCACGAATGATACCATAATCTTAGCAAGAAATATCCTAGTTTTTCCATAAATTGAATGTATACGGTATTGTCTTAATGATGATTATTCTTATTATCCATGCAGGGCGATCTGAGTGACGAAACTTGATATACGAAAACTTGAACACGAGCCGATTACCAGAGAATTTGGAAATAATGGATAGTTGCCTTAATTTCACGGAAAATTATAAATATTCTATTATTACTTATGGAATTTATTATATAATACATATAGGCTCCACGTGGCTGAAGTGCTGTTGCCCTGGAGATCGCGTTGCTTTATTTACGACTTTGATCTTGGTATATGGTGATTTTTTTTAGCGCTTTCAGTATGCTAGCACCGACAACTCGTAAATTATAAGATCATTAGTGTCCCGCAAAGCCATACAGGTTTTTCTACAGGTGCCATATTTTGCTTTCATTGTGGTTATAAAAACAACGCATACAATTTATGAATATATATGTATATCTATATATATAAATAACTAAAGGAAAAGAAAAGGTAGTGATGAGGGTGGCAACAAGGTGTTGAGGGAAGCCCAGCGGACACTCACCAAGTTGAGGACCAAGCTGGCAGGCTGCTGGGGGCGTCGAAGAGACACGTAAAACACACGAACACAAAAACACACGCAAGCTTATCGGGCCTATGCCCTTCTTCAGCGAAAGAGTAACGTAAAGTGACACACTGGGCGGGGAATGACAGGGTGATGTGGGAAGGTTGATGATTGGAGGAGGTGGGGAGTAGGAGGGGTGGATAGCCAATAAAGAGGGAGTGTGATGAGGTAGAGTCCGAATAGTTACAAAGTAACAAGGAGACAATGTAAGGGGGCTAATAGGGTTAGCGGAGGTTGAGGCCAGGCGGAGAGAAAGAGTCGAGAAGATGGATATGTGCTAGTTCCCAGTGTCGGAGAAGGGGGGCAGGAGTGTCATAGGGTAAAGCGCGAATAATCCTAACATTGTAGCAACTATTAAAGGGGACATTGTGGGTATTAGCATGTAATGCAACTGGGAGGGGGCGTCTGAGAGAAACGCTATTCCGGTGACCGTTCATTCGGATGTTTAACGGATTGCTGGTGAGGCCTACGTAAAACGCGGGACAAAGGGTGCAGGTAAGGAGGTAAATGACGTTACGGGTGGTGCAGTTGCTTCTGGAGGTGATGGGGTAGGTGATGTTGGTGGAGGGACTCGAGAAAGAAGATGATGGTAGGTGGATAGGGCAAGTGAGGCAGCGAGGTTTTCCGCAGGGGTGGGAACCTATTGCAAGAAGCGTGGTAGAAGTGGGAAGTATATACACACATTAATTTTTCAAAGAGATATTTCATCATCGGTTATATTTATTTAATTTAAAAGATTTCTCTGCACTTTGCACTGATTTTCGTTTTTCCTTATGTATCAATAATAGAGTAAAACAGTCACTAATATTTACAGTTCTACAATTAGTATTATTATAGTTTCCACATTGGGTTAATAATGCCACACATATCTGCCAAATTTTAAATTTGTGGCATATTTAGAGGATATAACAATTTCTAATTGTTTAAATTAAATTAATTTTTATCGGCCGCAATAACAATTTCATGAATACATTGAAATGTTCATTCGTTTGTAAAGACTAATCTCCAAATAACTTGAAAATTTAAGCTCCCTAACTCTCCCCGTTGTATCTAAACATTTACCTATTTGTTTAAACTTGAAGATCTAAATTAAACAATTTCGAATTTTAGTGGCGGTATTGTTGAACTTTTTCAAGATTTTCGTTTTTTCTAGTCGGTTTTTCGTAGAGTTCTACCAATAAAATACATTTCGAGTTTGCCGCTGTTCTGGAAGTGCCTAATCATTGGTATCCTCCTATATATATATATATATATATATATATATATATATATATATATATATATGTTATACTAGTAGAAGGTGCTTGCATTCTACAAGCATATCATTTCACCTTGAAAAAACATTCATTTTTCAGACAGATATTTCATCATTAAAAATATTTTTTTAATTCTAAAGATTTCACCTACGCAGCGATTTTCGTTTTTACCTTATGTAAAAATAATAGATTAAAACAATCTCCAAACTTTGCAATTTTAAGAATTTTATACTTTCTTCATTATGGGGTACTAATGCTACACATTTCTGCCAAATTTTAAAGTTGTTGAACGTCTAGAACTGAAATAATATTTTTCTACTTGTTTAAAATTTAAACATTTTTAACGGCCGCCGCAATAAATTTATGTAGAGATTCAAATGTTAATTTGTGCAAATGCACTATTCTGTAAATAACTTGAAATTTTCAGATTATTAGTTCATCCCGTAGTACCTAAACAGTTATCTATTTATTTAAACTTTAAGAATATTTAACCTCAATATAAATTAAATGATCAAAATTTCTATAATCCTTATTTCGTTTACAAATCCTACCTCTAAAAAAATATCAGCTCCGTATCTCATTCGAAAATACATAAACCTTGAAATTTGGTTTAAACAAAATGTCATTTTCTACAACCTTTGTTTGATGCATTTTTCCATATATGATATATTAAGAGATATCTTATATTTTTAGCTGCCACCACCACGCCACCTACCGAAGACTATTGTTAACAATTGACGCTTAGTTACGTCTTATTGTTAGTAACACTTTCTTTTCTATTGTCAACCGGAAGTAAATATTGACAACGAATATATATATTAGGGTGGTCCTTATAATGGGGGGAAAAAACAAACGTTTTATTTTGAATAGGTCCACCAGCCTATCTTGTTCCAAAATTTAAAAAAATAATATTCCTAAAATTTGGTATATTTTTGATGAAATTTAGAGGATGCTACCAAAGTTTGAAACATTTATTTTTCTTTATTTTAAACAAAATGCAATACAGTAAAAAGCATATAAAATTTAGAGTTGATAATTTCCATGTTACATTGTCACATGATGAACATAACTATACTGACACATTGGTATATTAATTGTTTGTGGCAAGTGTTCCCTTCGCAAAGTCTGAATATCTCCTCCGATGATCGCCGAAACCTGCAGAAGAAATTGCTTTTGCTGTTCATCCTGGGTGTGTAATCGATTGTATTCCTCGATCAGTGCAACTCCACGTTCTGCCGTATCGTTAATGCAATTGATGGACCCGATGCACTTTTCTGTGGCAATGTAGTGAATTTCGAGTTAAGAGCAAGTATCTCGAAAAATCTCCAAGTAATGGCTGACACAAAATAGTCCAAATTTTTCTCCAATTTTTCACTCTCTTTGAGTAAGCCTCATTACCATCATTTTGGAGAGCTTGAATCAATTTGGTTTTGTATCTATTGATACTTTTTTATCAAAGAAAGCAAGGGCAACCAGCTCTTCGCTGAGGTACCACAGATGACAAGCAAGATTCTTCAGGGTAGCGTTGGCAACTATTGAGTTTGTAGTCTTGTACTGTTGGAGGTACTTCAACAGCATCAGGTCATTTAATGGCGCAGCAGTTGGAAGTGCAGCTTGAAACCACGCCTTTAAATAGAATCTCTCAACAAAAATTGTTATGTCCCTTATCCCAGCTTCCTCTTTTGTCTTCAATGGAAACTGTCCTTTGAACATCCACAGTTTGATAGCATAAATGGCTTTTGGGCCATCCAACGAGCCTTATGCATCGCAACAGGAGCAAGAAATTTAATTCCACGAGAAGGTTCACTTCCACGAAAGGTGATAGAGATTTCCAAGAGTTCTCTGTAATCATCGCGAGGTTGCTGCTGGTACAGTTGGTCTGTAGCAAAAGTGATTATTTCGTCTTTAATATCGGCAACAGCATTGGCAGTGAACTTATCATCAAGTGCAGTTCTGTATTCGGACTTATCCAGTGACACCCAATGAGCTTAAAATCGCTTGAAGATTAGTATTTCTGGGCTCGCTGATGGACTTACGATGACAGACAAGACAGCGTCCAGTACCAGCTCTAATATGTGGTGCCTGCAGGGAATGTAGAGAAGGTTCTTGTCTAATTTCTGTTCAATCCAAAGACATGCTCCTTTTTTTCTTCCAGTATTTGACGCAGTAGTGTCAAAACACATTCCTTTCACTTTCTCTGCTAGATTCCACAGTTCCAAAGTTTCAACAACAGCCTTGCCCATTTTCAATCCAGTTCCAGCCGCAATTATTGGAACACCAAGCAGTTGTTCTACTCCATCACTTGTGACTAAATTAGGAGGACGATCAACTACTTCCTTTCCAGTAAGATCTGGCAGCAGCTTGCCATCCCAATGCACAACTATCGGAACTGTTGGATTAAATTGAGAGATTATTTGTTTAGCTGTTGTTTTCCTTTGCTGAATGCGACTTACTCGAATTGAGGAACGATTTACTATTGTTTATGAAGGTTCTTTAACGTTCTGGACATTTCTAGATTGTTCCAAAAGACCTGATATGGACTATTACATAACACATACAGTGCTCCTGCAAGTGGACTTACGCATGATTTCTGAGGGGTACATCGGAAAGGTTATATCTATTGCAGTATTGCGTAACATTGACCAATGAGTGCTGCATCACAATTTTCAATACGAAGTATCTACAATTCACAATTCAATTCAAATAAGTTTAAAATTTAAACTAATTTAAAAATGAATGCACCTATGTTTAGCATTATGATATATTGCGATTTTTCAGATCTTGGTAGCGACCACTAAATATTATTCAAAACTAACCTAATTTTACAAAAATTATTTTTTTTCATAATGGAACAGATTCAAAACGTGCCCCCTCCAGTTTTCCAAAACTTAAAAATAAGGACCACCCTGATATATATATATATATATATATATATATATATATATATATATATATATATATGTGTGTGTGTGTGTATATATATTCATCATAGTCATAATAATTATTATCATCTTTATCAAATGCAATGTTTAGTTAATTTTTCTATTTGGATTTCTAAAAAAACCTATGACGCCTGTCTTTTTTATTTATTTATTTAGTGTTATAATTAATGCAGTAAATACACAAATATTACAGTAATAACTTGGGGAAGTTAATAATCCTTAAGAATGACAATCGAAGGCAGAAAACCTTTTCGCTTAGCTAATTAAGTACTGCTTCACCTCTGCATCTTCACTTTTCACATTAGTAAGTTGCAGCATATTAAAATTAGGTTATCTTCTAAGAGACGAGCGGCAAGTAAAATGGTTCTTTCAACTTTCGTCAACTTGTTTATTTAAAGCAACTATTTTTCTTTATTATATATGGTACCCCCCTTCTAGGGCCTTGGTACTCTATTTACCGTACTTGCGATATTCTCTTTCATGGCCGGCTTTGCACAGCTTAATGATAGCGCTGATTTTCAAAGATTATCGTGATGAATTCGCTCATCCTATGGCTGAAAACAAAATCTGAAATAAGTATTAAAATTTGAAAAATTAAACAAAAACTTAAGAATATAATTTCGGTGAATCACCACTGCAGCTGCATAGTAGCCGAAATGTGCATTTGGTTTTTTGAACCTTGTTATGCCTATCAGGGATATCGACAACGTACTTAATTTTTCAAATTTCGATAAGTGCTTTGTCTGAAACTAAGCTAATGAATTGAAATAAAGTTCACCATTACGTCGAACGTGAAAATATGTAAAGGGAAGGGTGAAAGAGTAGAGAGATAGCAAGGAAGGTGTCGTGAATGAGTTTTAGATAGGAGTAAAACATTAAGAGACATTGAAGAATAACAGGTGGCAGAATAATTTGTGAGGGAGCAAGAGATAAGATACGAGGTAGAGTTGATGCATGATAGGTGTGAGCGAGAGAGGGGAAATGGATGGATGGGACGGGTATCAAGAGAGAATGATGCGAAATAGCAGGTTTTGTAAGAGGAGAATATGAACGGAGGTTAAAGATTCTAATGGAATATGGTAGAATCCATTAACGAAAAGGAAGAACTGCGGGGATTTAATAATGGAACAAGGATAAAATGCTATTTGGAATAAGCTATAAGAAGAAAGAGAATGAGATTTAGCTTGAGAGGGAAAAGAATGGAAGTAAAAGGAATGAGGAAGGGTTGTCTGAACATTGCTGTAGAGAGAGCGGAGTGGAATGTGGGGAAGGTTTATGATAAAACCGGGCAAAGGAAGAGAGAACAGAAAACACAAAAAGAGAGTTAAAATAGAGGCCAAATGTTAAGAGTGTGCTTTCAAAAAAATAGTAGCTGATGGAACAAGCAAAAAATAAGAATGTGAAGCGAGAAAGTTCATCGTGTTGATGGAAAGGGGGAGACAAGGATAAGAAAGAGCCAGAGTGCAGCTAACAGGGTCAACATATTAGTTGGAAGAAAGTTTGAACTAGAAATAGGAAATGGAGGAAAATGAGTTTACAGAGATGGATCCTAGGAGACGCTGGCCGAGAGCAATTAGCAAGAAATTTAAAGTGAACCGCTAGAGAGAAAAACAATTTCTAAACGGGTAAAGAAAATCATCGCATTAAATCAAAATATATTTTCTTGAAAAATATATTATATTAGATAATTCATAAACTAATATTTCAAACAAGATTACAACAAGCAGGACATTCAGAAAATGTTTATATTTTCACTCTTCTTTTAAAAATAAATACAAAAAGCAACTCATCATATATCGGAGGTAAAAGAGTGGATTATTATCGATATAATTTACTGTCTCAGGATTTAGAAAATTCATAGAATACACCATATTACAGCGAAGGAAAGAGTCGTAAATATCAAATGAAGTTTTGAAATATTATATAGTTGTAAACAGTGTCAAAAAATTGAGTTGTTTTCTAAATATGATCTCTTTGTTTAAAGGAAATTGAGAATGTTTGTATAGCGGTGAAACTTCATGAAAGAAAGTGCATACCGGAAGCGGGCGGAGAAAGAAAAAATTGTTGACAAAGAAATTGAGGCTTGGTAGTCGAATAAAAGAAAAAGGATAAAGTTATTTAATCTTCGTTCGTCGTTTTTATGCTACATTTTCACGTCCTCTTACATATTACAATTCTGTGTTTAAATTACTCAGCTGACCTATCAAAGAATTCTCAAAACTTTAAACTCCATTTTAAAGGATATTAGGGCAATGATAAATGTTATATAGATTTTATCTAATATTTTCCCTTGTTTTGGCTTCAAATACAAAGATAAAATCATGAATGAAAATGAAAATTTTGTGTCTGACATAAACCAATTTGGAAACATTTGTTTCTATTTAACCCTCTTAATAGCATGAAGTCTCTGGCGAACTCAGCGTAAGTTTGTCCTTTTGTATTATTGTAATCTGAACGATCAAAAACTTGAAAATCGAATTCTGTAAAACGTGGGACAGGAAAGACCATTATTTCAATTTTTCATCGT
Organism: Tanypteryx hageni; assembly: GCA_028673005.1. Classification (NCBI taxonomy): domain Eukaryota; kingdom Metazoa; phylum Arthropoda; class Insecta; order Odonata; family Petaluridae; genus Tanypteryx; species Tanypteryx hageni. The sequence continues at coordinate 183,137,512 of CM054112.1, read as the reverse complement.
ACAGGTTTCTATAATACAACAAATATGGATGTACACGGATTTCCCGTGGTACAGAAGTGCATTTCGTCAAATTCGCCCTAATATAATCGTATACTAATGCATTTTCTTTGAAATTAGAATATTATTTTTCCTTATTTGTGGTAGACCTGCTTTTTGTATCCGTTTAAACATGTTCGTATCGTTTTCCCATGCTGTACTAGCCCTACAAACTATTTTTTTTTTAATCGGTTCAGCTAATACCGTCGAAATTTATAGTTACAGAAAAATGCTAACCTTGATATTGTGGCAGATCTGTTTAGTCGACCCGGTTGAAATATGCTATTTTGGTTATTTATTTATATGATGTTTACATATACAATATTTGGTAAACATCTATGCGGTCAGTTCTCTATAAATATGTGTAAAACAAATATTATTTTACTTTTGACTGTGATATGTTTAGACTTGGTAGAATTCGACGTTTATTTTTTTTTATCGACAATTAAAATCGACGTTTATTTTCCTGAGAAGTTTTCGACGAATATCGACGCTTAAAATTACTACTTGGTAGAATTCGACGTTTATTTTGTTGAAAACCGACGATTATTTTCCAGAGATATTTTCAGCAAATATTGACGCTTAAAATTACTGCATGGCTGTTTTTGACCTTAAACTTCGATGATTTAGTATACTTTTTATTTCAAAATTCTTAAATTTTTAAATGGTAATATTAAATAAAACCCTAAATAACGAATTTATGAAAATATTATTTTATGTTTTACTTACAGTGTCTACTATGAATGATATTATCCACAAATATGATGCATCATTTGATTCAGTTTTACCGTTTAGGCTGTAATAAGATTTTTAGTGAATCGCAACGGAGGCGTGACGCCATAGGGCTTGGGTAAGGTAGCCTAGAGTACAGTGTAATGCCACTGGACGCCATATAGTGATTTCAAGAGAGATATGGCTTACGTAGTATTATTTGTGACATCAGGCTCTACAATTGGATTTATTTTAATAAAATTCTCCGAGTCATTTTTGAGTAAATAGAATTTTTCTAAAAATCGCCAAGAATAAACTACCCTTAATTTTTGAGCAATATCATTTTTATGAAAAAGGTCCTGCAAAGGATGATGTATGGCAAAAATACGAAATATCATTCGATTTCATGTACGCGTTTGGGTCGTAGAACCGCGAATAGACCGACAGACAGACGGCATGGCGAAAACCACTTTTATGGACTCGGGTACACCTAAAACGTGTATTTCCATCAAAATTTCGAAGTCGAATTTTTTCACGATAACAATACTTTCTCAATATACTGCGTATATGAGAAACTAAAAAAGTATACGATACAAAGTATTATATTTAAATCGTTAATTAAATCTTTTCGGAGTTCTCTCTCTGTAGCTGAAGAAGGAGTAGTTCCGAAAGCTTTACGTTTGTGATGTTTCTGTGTTTTTGTGTTATTTTACGTGTGTCGCTTCGACATCCCCGGGGCCTCGCCAACCTGAAGTCGTCTGATTGGTGAGTGCTCACTGGGTTTCCTCATCCCAACACCTTGTTGACATCCATATATTCATTTTACCTTTCCTTTTCCGTAAGTTGTTATATATATATATACCTTTACTTTTTACTTGTATTGTGGCAGCCCTGCTTTCTATATCTATACTTAAAATCACGATTTGATTATTTTATGTTTCACACCATACAAAATTTCGTTGAAATAGGTGTGGCCAATTCTTTCCAAATTCATTATTACCGAAAAGTTTTATTTTGCATTTATGGCATCGATCTGGTCGAAATATGTTATTTTGGCTCTGTATTTATGTGAAGATTCTATGTACCAAATTTGGTTAAAATCTGTTAAGCCAATTCTACCCTGATGTATGGGTACGGACGGACATCACGAAGATAATTGTGCTTTTTAGCAATGACGAAAAGCACTAAAGACAAACTTACGCTATGGTCGCCAGAGACCGCATGATATTAGATAATTTATGCTAATAGAATCCATGACAAAATAAAATCTCTATTATTAGTAATTTACAGATTAATTGCACATTACATTTAACATAATTGGTCATCTGGTATTATAATTATGTTTTAATATCAAATTAATAAATAATTTATCCATGAAATTTAGTGAAACTGAAAACTAACAAAGGTTGTTACTTTCCGAATCTATATTCAGTGAAGGATAAAGCAATTGTTTGCTTAATTCATAGCCTTATTTTCGGAAAATATTTTTTAGTAACGTGAAATACATACCGCATCTCTCATTCCTCCGTCCAATTATAAATACTACCGCAGGTGTGCTTCTCTCGCTTTAATTTTTTATATTTCAATCTAATCTATTTCACCTGTTTCTTACTCTTGGTGAAAACCAACAAGTCATTTGCGAGTTATACATTCCAATTATTCTTCTGCAGTCCGAGGATGGTGTCGTCTTCCCCTTTAAGTTTTAGTCGCAACTTTTTTATGTCCCTTTTAACGACCACTCCTCCACGCAGAAGATTCCGAGAAATCCCTCCTGTCTATCCTTCCCCCGTTCCTTCATTTGAATTGGTTTCCAGGCGATTAGCTCCTTAGGCTAGCCTTCCTCAACATTCTATCTTCCTTTGGATCCTTCGAGCACCCTCCTTCCTAATCCGTTTATTACCGACTAATTTGAGAAATCTGATGTGGCCACCACATGTCTTTCTCCATACCAGTAATATTTCTAAAAATTCCAAATACGTTAATTGATGAGACATATTTTAAGGAACTACGAGAAAAATTCAAATACCTTACAGAGAACAGACATAAAGTTTACCGTAGACTTCTGATGTTGGATAGCCTCGAAGTCAAACGATTGAGAATAAAAAGGAGCGTTACTGAGACTTAACTAAGCGTAAACAAGTCTTTAAAAAAGTGGCCTCTAGGGGGTATGGTGGTGGTAGCTAAAATATATGGTTTCTAAAATATCTCTTAATCTCTGAATATATATAAAATATGACCATAACGTCTTCCGTATTGGGGAAGTTTACAATAATAGATTTTATGTGAAATTATGTTTACTCACAATATATTTTAATAGTGATAATTTTAATACAAATTGGCACTAATAAAATTTCACGCTTTAAACACACAACGATTACTAACAGTAGATATGGCCAGTAAAAATCATCTAAAACTTATAAATGGTGTGGAAAATTAGTTGAGAAAAGGTTTCTTTCTATCTTTCGAATACTTCAAAATGAACAGTTATGCGAAGAATAACAGTTCTATTTTCCTTTTTTCTTATTTATATTTATTCTATCGTTAGTGATTACGGTTTTTCGCGATCCCATTTTTCTCTTGACGACGGTTTGCTTTTTGCAAGTGGGGGGTTTTTGCAGAGTAAACACGGTTGACAAATGTAGAATTCAAGAAACTAGTACTGTGCACCTTCAGAATTCATTATCAGGTAGAACTCTCACTGAAAGCGGGCGTATTCGTAGGAAGGAGGAATGATTGTGGACGTAGAGCTGCTGGTGACTGCGAGCTCAAGAGAGAATGAGAAAGGGTGGAGAGCTGAGATAACACCTTATCAAAGCGGTTTCAGCTAGTAGCCAAGCATTTCATGCTGCATATACGCTCTCTCGTCGTTGACACAAGGTTCCTAGCGGGTTTGTTAGAGAGAAACATCTAAAGATAAAATGATAAAAAGTAAAAAATCTCCAAATGCCGAAATAAAATTGAGGTACTCAAATAAAGTAAGGTAAGGAATGAAAAAAGATTTGAAAATTTATTTTTAATTAAAAGATTAAAAATTGAAAACATAAAAACCTCACCCATACATCTATATACTCCAGCTGCTATTTAGGGGCTTTTTAAGGCCAGCGCCGGGGACAGCAGGTCAGCCAACCAAGGTTTACGGGAGACTCCTCCTCGCCAGGGACCTCCAAACACACTCAACATTCACACAGATCTGGTATGCGAAAAAACTGCAGTGACCCTTGTCGTAAATAAAAATACAAAACAAACCGAGGTCAAAAAATAAAAAATAGTAAAACCTTGGCGATTAAGAATAATAATTTAATGTGAATAAAAATATCGGGTATGGAAAAAAAGGGGGATGCAGTGACCCTTGGAATAAGTTAAACCGCAAGAAGGCGGAAGAGAACATGAAACATAAAAAATAAAATCAAATTAAAACAGAACCATAGGTTTTTTCGCGAAATTACGTAATCCTAATGGGACTGGGATTTAGTTTTCTTTTGCTTATATAAACGACTATATATATATAGAGTAAGAGAGAAGGGGATGTGGGGAGGGAGATCGGAGGGAAGGGATATAGAATGGAAGGTAAATAGAGAGTAAGGGAGGTATAGAATTAAAAAAGGACGGGAGGAAAGAGATAAAGAGGTAGACGGAGAAAAAGAGAGAGAGCTATGGATTGGGACAGGAAGGAATGAGAGAGGGAGGAGGCGAGACAAAAGAGAGGGAAGGAAAGAGAGTAAGGGAGGGAGATAGGGACGGTGAGAGGGAGGCAAAAGGCTTATCATTTAGAATATTTTACTGATTTTTCATATCGAAATCAAATAAATATATTTGGAATATATATATTCACGGGTGATATGTATATACCTCCGAAAACTTCGGGAGCTTGTTGAGCGGTTCAAAATAAAGAGAAAAGTTCATATAATATATATATATATATATATATATATATATATAAAATATATATATATATATATATATATATATATATATATATATATATATCGATAAACACACCGTTTACGAGATACAGCTCCATTTGGTCCATGCATTGGAGTGGGAGTTGGGGTCATAAAAGGAATAAAAGGAGCAGCATTGTAGTGCGTAACTTTATTTATGTTCTCAACAATCTTATGAAGTACTTAAAAATCATAATAAATGTTCAAAAAGACCTCTTTCCCAACGTATGCACGCTTTAGTCCTTCGTCATAAGGACTTCCTGATACGCTCAAAGAGGACAGGTTGTGCTGCAACGGTTTGACAAGCATTTTGAATCCTCTGCCAAAGCTCCTCTCGTGTTGACGTATTCAGCGTAAACCATGGTAAGTTCCGCGTATTTTCCTTTTGCTCGTCTGTCAGATTTTTGGGCACCCTTTTTGCACAAACTTTTCGCATGTCCAAGTGATCTGTCAAAATTTGATGAACGGCATTTTTGTTAATGTTCAGCTCATTTTCAACGAATCTAACCGACAACCGTCGGTCTGTAGCAATGAAAGACCTCACTCCGCTCCACATTCTCATCTGATTTCACCGTGGAAGGTCTTCCCGATCGATGATCATTTTCCACATTATCTCCTCCTTCCTTAAATGCCTTGTGCCACCGAAAAACTTCTGCTTTGGATAAAACTTCATCGCCATGCGCTCTTTTTAACTTTTCAAACGTTTCCGTAGCAGTTTCGTTCAATTTGAAGCATAATTTAATGGCGTACCGTTGCTCGATATTCCGCTACATTTTTACAGTTACGAGATGCACAAAAACGACCTTGAATAGTTAACAAATACAGGGCCGACAATCAAAGGAACAAGACGCAACTGTTGTCATTGCTTAAACAATGGTAAGGGGTAGGAGGAGGCAGTGTTGCCACATCGTGCATAAGAATTTGTCTCATTACTTTAGGGATAGTCCTCGTACTTTCGTGAATTTTTTAAGAGAAGGGTCGTCGTTATGGATTATTCTTTTGAAGAGTATGCGGACATGCACTTAGTGTACGGTGAAATCGAAGGAAATGCATCAGCCGCAGTTCGCCGATATCGTGAGAAGTTTCCGAATCGCCGTACGCCTACTGGCAAAACGTTTTTTCGGTGGATCGCCGATTGCGAGAGACGGGTACACTAGCTCCGAGAAATATTGACAAGGGGTGAGCTAGTAATCGTGCTCCCGAAATGGAGGAACGAGTTCTGAAAAGAATTGAAGACGATTCTGAGACCAGCATCAGACGATTATCAGCCGCTGTTGATGCATCATACTTCACGGTATGGTCAGTTCTTCATGAGCAGCAGCTTTAACCGTACCACTTTCAGCGAGTTCAAAGTTTGCTTGAAGCTGATCTTCAGCCGCGTAAAGTTTTTTGTCAGTAATGTATTTCCGTTGAAATCTCGAATTCGATTTTTTTCATGAAAACAATACTTTCTCTATACTTCGTATATGGAGAAAGTAATAACGAACTCAGCAATCCATCTTTTTTAATTCAGACCGTTTATATGTTAATTCTACTTCAAATGAAAAACGAAATATTTGCAAAATCTACTGCATTATTCAGCTACACACCCATAAAATTATTCTGAATGATAAACATGCAATCTTCATCGATTTTTGTCCGTGTATATAGTGAATGTATTTGTATTAGTGAATGTAATTGTATTTGTGAATGTAATTGTATTAGTGAATGTAATATTTTTAAATAGTTTGTTTTGTGCATTATTGCTTTATCTCAATTTATATAAATAAACTGGATCTTGCAGGTTATTTCTAAACTAGCTTTTTTCTTTCAGTGATCGATCCCTGCGGATGGATGGAGAGTGTTAGTCGGATCGCATAAGATTAAGGATAGGTAAGTTAATGAGCCCATTATTCTTACTAAAAGAGTTAAAATTATGCACTAATTTTCAAATTATAGCGTATTCCATCACATGATTTGATATTGTGGACTTGTTCATTTTGATTAACGTTATTATGGTAAGCAGCAAAAATTAATCATTTTTCGGAAATAAATTATGAAAATTGTCATGTTCATTGGCAACAGTGTTGTTCGTAGTTAGCCAATAATTACGATTTGATTGATATCATTTGCTCGCAGAATAGCCTTCAAATGGAAGATATATGATCCGATGCGACCGAATTATTGTGGTGACGAAATCAGATAGCCGGTTTCCACGACGATTGAGGCTGGATTTATGATAAGGGGAACAAATATACTACTTCTATGATACTTGAAAGCGTCTATCTTAACACTCAGAAGCTATAGTATAATGGGAGGCTTCCCAAACTATGGTCCTCGGAGTGATTTCATCTGGCCCTAATTTCTATAAGAAATGCATATTCGTATATTTTCCAGCAGGAGGTGTTACTAGCTACAATTTATGGATTCTAAAGAATATTTTTCGAGTACATGGATGCAATCTGCTTTTAACATAGGTGTATGACAAATTACGCAATCAAAAAATTTCAAATTCTCTTTGAAATTTACACACGGCATCAGTTATTCGAATTTTGGAATGCAGCCCCAACTAGTATAATAAAGCCTCATTTGGTCCTTTTAGTAAAAATTTGGTAACCCCTGGTATAAAAGAGAAAATTTCAATACTTACGTGCATTCTGTTAAATAAGAGTTGTAAAAATTTTTACGGTATATCTTGATTTCATAAGTATTAAGCACTAATAAAATTCAAAAGAAATTTAAGAATCAGGTTGATTGAAGAAATTACTTAAAATATCGGTCTTGAATTTTCATAAATGGCACCTTTTAGTCAAAACCTTTACGCTTGGTTAATAACACACTTTTAGCACGTTTTCAGTTTGCTCAAATCGTTTAAGTTTCTTAAACATAATTACTTTAAAATCCGTTAGCCGTGTTTATCAATATTTCCTTGTCTTTACCGAGCATAGAGATTGCTCGTTTATTTCGCAACAAACTCTCGGAAATGGGGCTGTCTAGTGCTAGCTTAGGAAGAAGATAGAAAGGGATAGCACGAATATACAGAGCTCCCACACGCCGCCCACTTGTCCTGGAGTGAAAGTGCATGTCAAGTGACAAAGATAATCCTTCACTCCTCTTTATCCTTCGCCCTTGTCGCTATATTCATCATTTTACAATCCTAAAAATAAAGTAAAATGAGTACAATCCCTCCCTGCCCGCCCGGGAGGGTGAAATTGTACTCGACGCAAATTTCCCCTTTTCAGCCTTCTTTCGCTTTCCTTTTCCATCTCCTATCTTCTCAGTTCCCCTTTTCTGTATGAATTCCACGAAATCCAAATACATTGTCTTCCTTGCCCCGCACAATGCATTTAGCTCCTAATCGCCTCTTTCTTATTTCTCCTCTCTTCCCTTTCCTCCAGAGCGTTCTCCCTAGTGGCCACGAGGAAGGAAATGGGAACCCACTAAGGAACCTTATTACCAACTTGACCTTAATACAACCACTAGGCAATCCACCCATACGACCGATTCACTTTCTCTCCTCTCTCTCTCTCATGGGTTAAATGAGAGAAGTGACTGACTAATTCCAATTTCGCCCAAATAAAAACGCATATCTCTCTCTCTCTCTCTCAGTCACTCACGGAAAGTTTTTTTTTTCAAATCAAATCCAATTCCAACAGATCAAGTTAAAAGTCGTGCTCATGACCAATTTATAGTCTTGACAACTTTAAATCAGAAACCCTTTAATGCTCACATGATAAATTTGTCTTATTTTTCCATTTATGCTAGCAGATTTTCTTTATTTGATTGATTTTTAAATTTTCTTATGAAAAGAATTTTACTCATCCTTTGGTAAATAAAGTGTGTATATTGGGAACGCACGTTATATTTTTCTCTACTAAATTATCGGAACAGCATTATTTCCCTCGATCTAAGTTTCTGGCGACGCGATTTGTTTGCTTGGCTGAAATCGTATTTTTTAATTAATGTAATTCATACTTTCAACCCAGGATCTCTATTTCTTCATCTTCCAAAATTCAAATCTCCTTTTATGAGTACTTATTGAATTTTATCTCTGTGGTTTTATAAATTTCCTCCATTAAGAACGTGAAATTATCTGGTAATGAAATACTTGGGGATTATAATCACTCACCAGTGATTTATCTCTTTATTCTCCTCGCTTTTTCACACCTCCAATACTCCACCTTTTTGCCTCTTATTTTATTATTCATTATTATTTATGAAAGTGAAGGTTTAAATCACAGAGACCTTCTCAAAGTCCACCGTCCATCCTCTATCAACGCCATCTATTTCGTTTCCTTAATTAACACCGCATCCAATATTCCGCATATTCTCCTCTCTCATCATACTCGACTTCGCCTCCCTGTCGCAAGAATTCAACTCCACATTCGAGATATCTCCAGTCCTCTACCAAAATTAGATGGCCTGCAAATTTAGGTGACTAATTACTCGTTATTTTCTTCCCATCATATGCCTTACTTTAGTTTAATTCTAATGCTGAAAAAGTTCCAGAATTTTAGCACTTTACTTGTATATTTTTATTCACAGTCGCGAGCCTTATCCACATCGTTTAAGCGTCCGTTGATAGAATTAAACCTCGCTCATGTAATTTGTCATGTGGTTGCGCATGTTAGTTTATCTCTGCGCACCTAAAAGCATCCAGCAAAAAAACTAACGTTGAATTAAGGAAATTTGTCTTTGATTTAATCATATTGAACTATGCCAGCCTATATAAAACTCCCAATTTCGGACCTGTAAAAGTTTTTACTGTTTTACTGTAAGAATTCATGAGCGCCAACATAAATCGAATTAATTAATCCACTCAATTTACCGTGAAAGCATATCTTAATACTATGCGCAGTTTATATTTTCATTTTATTCCATAACTCGTCATTCTTCTAGTTTTAAATGCCATATATTTTATTCCCTCTAATTCTCTCTCTCCACATTCTTGTCGATTCTTCTCGCGCTTTACTATTAGTGTGTCCGTTCCTCTACAACGTTTGGCATCCTGATTGATAGCAACAAATATTTTAAATGAATATCTTAATTTATTTTTCACTAAAATGTTAATGTTATTTTTCGTAGGTGAGTTAAACATTTTCGCATATGTATATCAATATTTTATTTTAAAGGTTAATAAAACAGGGATAGTGCATTAATGTATGTTTTTTTGCTGAAGTGTCGATGTAGCAAGCCGGCGGACGTGAACCAAAATTTTATATTGTAATAATAACACCTTATCTTACTATTAATTCGTATTCTGTTCCATGGAGATTTATTCTCTGCGAGAAACTATACCATGAGAGTTTTTCTCTGACAAATATGGTGGTAAAAACACGAATCCACACCCTCGCTTTAATAGCACTAGCAAAAAATCACCTGTGCCAATCTTCCCACGCTTCTTCCTTACTCTCCTCTTTTTCCTCGCACAGCTGACACCGCATTTGATTTATAAGTGCTTGCTAGGCGTGAATACAGAAGGGTAAGTTTTATGACACCTTTATAGCACCTTCGATAATTTACAGTTTACAGAACACACAGAACACCTGTTTCTTGCACTACATCGCTATATCCCTATCGGCACTCGTCTTCTTCGTCCATGTTCATGTTCTTTTCTCTTTTTCCGTTTTCTCTTAATCGCTTTACCACCTGTAGCCATCATTATCGCTTAAATACGTTCCGCTTCTCCGTATTCGAACGAAGAGTACATCTCAGACGTGATCCGCCATCCTCTTGAATTTGCATCGTTTCACGAATATCCATTTCACGCCTCAAGAATCATAAATCATATCGTAACCAGCAAAGTTAATAATACGAGAAGAAAATCAAGGAAAAACGTGATAGGGTTTGAGGAATAAACTATGAGGCGACTAGTTGTGAAGCGCGTTTGGAAAATATGTACTTGCTTGCTCTGTCGCTTAAATTAGGTGTTTTATAGTAGCTTCATTCATTATCCGTAAATTAATTACGGACAGCTTTTTAACAAAACGTAAGGTTTTATCTATCTTTATATTTGAAAATGTTTGCTTTTGAGAAGGAAACTAGTAGCCCAAATGTTTCAGGTGGATTAACAAATTTCTCCAAAATCCGTTTAGTATATAAGTAGTCTTACAGACACGTTAAAGCTAATTGATGTTATCGTATTGCAAAAATATGCCTCTCGTGAGTAGTAAAATATACAAAACGTTAAGGAAATTTTTCCTTCGCGATTATGAAGAGAGGATAGATCTGCTGCAGTCGAATGCTTTCCTTCTTTCGTTAAAAGTTGTATTTCACCTTTCCCATCTTTAAAGTTAAAGAATTAGAAAATTTCTGGCTCATATATTCTATATATAAAGTTTTTTAAACTTTGCCGTAATTTCAAATACTATGTACATTTATTCGCGTATTAATTTTTAGACGTTATTTACAAAAAGTAAATAATAACGCCTTACGGTCAGTTACGTGTCCGTCTGTCCGCATTTTTCATCTGAGAATCTACATGGCGGATGTTAACGAAATTTGGTACATATTTAGGACATAGTGGCAAAGAAACTAAGAAATTGATATAAATAGTTCACATATCCTATCGTAAAATATCACTTATAACAAATGTGTAGAACCAGTGAAATAGCATATGTATTATTCAGTATATTTTCATCGAAGAAGAAGCCGATTTCAAGAAAACCAAACGAGAAAGTCGTAATTCACTTTGAGCGTAGGAAAAATTTTCCGTGTATTTTAATTTATGTCAACGAAAACAATCTTCCTGTCAACTGAAGTAAACAATATCTGGTGCAAATAACTATATAATTTAATTTTCTTTCGTGCACAGTTGATAAATGAAGGGAAATGGATAATCGACGACGAAGAAATGAACGTAAATGTCTATGTTCTTTACGTATACACTTTGTTCGTAAGTGGAAAGGAATGAGTAATTTACGACGAATGAATTGATATGAACATAAAGATTATATTACTACTATTGGAGTGAGTTTGTTCTAAATAATTGTCGATTATTTTCCTAATTACAATTGATTAGGAAATAAGTCGGTGAATCAATAATTCGACATTTCCTTCGTATCACTACTAGCATACCATTTTTCAGTTCTTAGACATTATCCTAAGCCATTAATATTTATATTTTTGTATGATTGCATAAATCGTAAAGAACGTCTCTGCCTCGCATGTATGCACGCAGTGCATCTTTTCTCACTTGTTGAAACGTAGCAAAAAGTCTTATGTTTATAAAACTTGTTCAAGATTGATAGCGACTACAAGAATTGAGACGCATAACTTTGCAGATTTTAACGATAGAATCCCCCCCTCATCCGCGTCTTTTGCCGTATGTATTAGATATTATTTTTTTTCTTTTATCTGACCTCTTGTCTAAATGAAACACGAAAATGATTTTTTCTTTATATGTAGAATATGTTTCGGACAGAGAAGTAATCCTAAACAAACCGGCAAACGAAATTTCTACACAAGCTTGTGTATGTAAAGATCACGATCTCGCTCCATTTATCTTAAAATGTATTGGATCATTTTTAATCTTCCGTAAAAAATGTCTTTATGTCCTATGGAACTATTTTTTTTTTCTAGAACCTGAATTTATACCGTCATCGAGATGAATTACGAATGTTTTCACCACCAAGTTAATCATGCGTGATCTATATTGTCTCGCACGAGGCTTCCTATAAGTTCATATCTTCGGTTCATTTGGTCATTTTTCTCACTCTTGCATCCACACGTTCTTCATCTTAATCATTGGCTATTTACCCCTCGTCATCCTGCACAACTATCCTCTTATTCCCTTCCGTTCTCTTGTCCCATACTCTTCGTCAGTTTGTCAGCTTAAAAACGTAACTTTCCCATTTTCCCACATTCGTCTCTCTCTCTTCGCATATCTTGACCCCTTCTGCCCGCAGATTCACTTTTATCCATCCTTTCACTTCGCTTTTCACTCGGAGCTCTTCTCTCCCTTATCTCATTCACCCTACCCTTTACGTCCGCGCCGGAAAATTTCTGACTCCATTTGCATTTGAATGCGACTCCATCCGTTGGATCTCTTTTTTTCACCACCACATTTCTCCTTTAATAGGATTTTTCTCGAAGCCTTTAGAGTCACTACTGGATCTTAAAAACTAAATATGGGGTTAATGTCCAATATTTGAGCATTCTCTCTTCCTTTAGCTTCATCTTTAACTCGTCGCCGTCGCTTTTAAGCCGATGCTGATTAAATATTTGCGCTGGTGTAGATTCAGCCGAAAATTTCTTACCTCTTTCTATCTCTCTTGTTTCTCTTCCTCTATCGTACGAACTTCCGAGATTTTCCTTTAACTCTGCCAACGCAAAAATCCTCTACCTATTAATATAACGTAGGGTTCGGTTTTCGTACCACCATTCCTCTTTTACATATGTAAATACTAATTACTCACATCTCGTCGAAAATACGAGGAAAACCATTTAGTATTTAGTATTTTAAAAGTATCCTGCGATAGTTTAAAACATTTTCTCATTTCTCAGGAGGACCTATTGAAATTAAAACTTCAAGCTTGAAGTATTATTATTTATTTTTAAATATTTCGTCGTCTTTAGCCAAGAAGAAGCAACTTTCATCACCTAAATATAAAGCAACACGTCTAAAACATCATTAACTCCGAAGGGCACAAACGAGCACGCGTACATCTATTTGTTATAGTGATACTTAAGAGCGATTGTTCTCAGGACAAAAAGCTGCCATAGCTGTCTTGCGTCCATAGAATATTTTCGTTGACAGTACCAATTCATTTTCTATAACAGTATTAACCGACTAAAGGCCTCACTAAAATTCTCTGGTGGCTGCAATTTTGGATCGCTGCTCAAATGGCAACACATCATACGTGCCGCTACAATACCACTATAAGACCAATAAATCCACAATCACAGTAAAATTTAGTCTCCCGAAAATACGCTTAATAACAAAAATCATGTTCAAAGTAATTTTCAGCCTTCTTAAAATGTTAATGTGGTACATTTCGTCTGCCGAGTTTACAGAATAGGTTATAGGGAACATTTTACAAATTACACATTCTATTCACCTCAACAGCTACTAACTCCAAAGTTGGAGTAATAAGGAAAATAATAATAGAATTAGTTTTGATAATCTGATTCATTACTTCCTCCATACGTAGTATAGGGGAAAGTATTGTTTTCATAAAAAAATCAATTTCGAGATTTCAACGGAAACGTTTTCAGGTCTCCTGAACACGTTTTGACTATTTTTACTTTCTCCATGCGTAGTATAAAAGTAAGTATTGTTTTCACGAAAAAATCAATTTCGAGATTTCAAAGGAAATACACGTTTTGAGGTCCTCAGAACACATTTTGATCATTTTCTTGATTATGACTGTGTTTGTATGTGGTAGCTTTTTGTGGGTGCTCTAACTCAAAAGCTATTAATCAAGTCAACGCGAAATGGAATATTTAACATTTTTATGAAAGTCAGAAGAACTGATTAGTTTTTGGTAAAAATCGGTCTACCGGAAGTGGCTGTTTAATCTTGACACATCCGTTATTTTGAAATATTTGCTTTAATATTTGATAAATGTAAATATGTACTGGAATAAACGTTGTAGGAAACGTAATTTTCTTTTCTTTCTTTGAAACGTTTTTCCTTATAATGCATTGTTTAAGAGATATCCTATGTTTTTAGCCGCCACCACCACGCCAGCTACCTACGACTATTGTTAACAATTGACGCTTAGTTACATCTTAGTAACGCTTCTTTATAATTTCTTAATTGTTTGAGCTTCGTGGCTTTATCCAATAACAGAAGGCTATGGTTTGAGTTTATTTCTGTTCTTTTTAAAGTCTAAATTTTTCTCTTTCCCTTAAAATATTTATTATCATGTAACCTATTGGAAATTTTTGAAATAATACAGGTATGGAGAAAGTCATGTGGCGTCCAGATCAGATTTATTTTATAATTATGGGTTAATTCATAATTCGATCAAAACGGGAAACCTTGTATGATTCACTCTAGTACATAAACTCAACATGTATATCAAAAATTTGTATTTTTATGAAGCGAATCAGAATTCCATTTAATGAAAACTATTCATTACAGCTTAAAGTAAAACAAGCATCTCAAAGATATGATGCCTGTAAGAATGAAAATTTGTTGGATTAGAAGAAGAAAAATAAGCTCGATACAATGTTTAGTGAAAAGGTTATCAAGAATTCAAAATCAAAATAGCCTTTATTTGCACCCTTGAAAGTAAGAAAATATCTAGCAAAAAGAATTGTCAAGTGAAGAAAGAATCTCATCGGTGAGCTAGGAGAAATGATCGTTTTAATTATCAGTTAGTGCTTGATAAAGAGTCTAACAGATCTAATATTAGGAAATTATCAAAGGCTTATGAGAGGGATTTAAAAATTATAAGACTTATTTAGCATCTGAATTAGCTGATGAGAATGTACAAGGAAATAATTATTTTGGAAGTTAGAATGGAATGAACTTTCAGAAAATAACCGAGTAACTTTTAATGGCGAGTTTTTTCAAGAACATAATGAGGGTTGAACTATTTTTCAAGACATTTGACAACCTAGGAAAGGAGACTAAGGTTTTAGGCGGCGAAAAGCGGTGGCAAATATCTAAAGGCGTGCTATCTCTGCGCCTACAGAATCCACTCCATACCAGTGTTTCTCAAATTGTAGGCCGCGGCCCCCCATGGGACCGCAAAATTATTTTGGGTGCTAGGTGAAATGTCGAAAAATAAAGTTTTCACGAATAATAAAATCTTATCAGGAAATATTTGGAAAAACGGTATAATAAAATTTATTGATTTTACATAATATGAAGAAATTTGCAATAACGTTTATTATTTTTGCTATTTTCAATTGAAAGGGACCCACGGCAATTGAAAGTTGGAGAACCCCTGCTCTCTACCGCCATCGATTAATATCTCGTCATGTATGTAAATTGCCGCTTTAGATCTTAACCTAGAATTTAATTAATTTGGAATTTAAGGACAGTATTCAGTGGACTCCATAGCTTTCAAATATATCTAAAAATTTGTGAGACTTGAAAGAGTTTGTTATTTCTGTGGCGTGAGTTTCATATGTGACCGCTGCGAAGCGTCTGAAAGTGAAATATTTTTACATATTGTGTCTAAAGTTTAATTGGTTTTCATATAACCCTCAGCATTACTTCGGACATTGTTGAGAATTATTGTTTTCCACACAAATTCAGTTGCCTAGCTTTTTTCATGTTTATTTATTTATTAGCTTAATTGCCCTTCAAATATGGCGGGTATGGCTGAATTAAGTATTCTATTAAAATAAAATTTTAATAAAAAATAATGAAACCAACTTTAATATTCCCTAAAAAGTAAACATTAAATATAAAATTCATATAATTGAATATCACAGAAATTAATTGGCGATAAAAGTTGTGAGGCAAAGAAATAATAATAACGATATTTTTTAAATTACGACACACGACTTTTATATAGCCAAAAGTATTTTTATCGTATGAAACATTCAATTATTTGAATTTTTTACTTTTTAGTGAACTCAGAACTTGATATCATTAAAATTAATTTGTATAAATTTTATTGTTTTAGTCAAATATTAAAAACTCAATCAGTTTTTGCTAAATATATTTTTAAAGACCTTCAAAAATTCAGCAATTTTAATCACTATATCTGAATTTATTAAGAAATATCAATGAATACTTGTATATTTCTGTCAGCGTCATATTATTTATCCTCACCAAGTTATTGTTTCAACTTCCAAAAAGCGTCGAAATTTCGTGTATGTTTGGACAGACGCGATGCAAATTTATGATCCCGGTGGTATGTAATTACACGAAATCGACAACGACGCAAATCACCTTGACAACGAAGGATTTTCACTGAAAAATGCATCATTAATTACACGAAATCGACAACGATGCAAATCACTTTGACAACGAAGAATTTTCACTGAAAAAATGCATCATGTTTTTGCATTAAAAACTAATTTTTGTACTGATTCCACGCATATTAAAAAATTGAAGGCAGGAAAATGAAATTCTGTTCTTTAAGGCGTTCTTTGTTTCAAACCCTGAATTTCTACAATGAGATTAAGTAATTTTAATGTTCAAATGACTAATATACTAGACTCATACCCGCGTTAATCAAATGGATAAAATAAACTCTCCTTAAATCGAATCCTTGATCTTATGATGGAGCAGGGATGTCAAACCTTTTTTTGCTTGCGTGCCAAAATTACAAAAACTGGCCTTTCATTTCTGATTTAAGTGTCATATGCAAAAAGAAATAATTTTATGGTTTGACTATGATCATTCATTCTCAGATTTGGAGTTCAGAAAACGATGTATAAAAGTTAATTTTCCAACTAAAAAGACTCAATTGTCCCAGATCACTTCTGGCCGATCGAAAACAATGTGGCAACAAGCATCTCGTTTCCGGGCAAAAAACCATTATTAGTCAGTTATTTTTCCAACACAATTGCAATATCGCTAGAAATAGTCCTTTGTATTTTTTCAGAATTTATAAACATTGAGGAGACAGTTTTTTATGTTGCGGGTCATTGGTTTGTTATCCTTTGATAGAGATGACTTGCTTAACAAGTAGGGATGTACACGGGTTTCTCGTGTTACAGAAGTGCTCTTCGTCAAATTCGCCGTAGTATAATCGTATACTAATGTATTTGCTTTGAAATCAGAAAATTATATTTCCTTATATTGTGTAGCCCTGCCTTTTAGATTCGTTCTAAATATAATTATTTATTTTTGCCATACGAAGGAAATCTCTTTGAAATCGGTTCAGCCAATACCTTCAAAATTCGTGGTTACAGAAAATTCCTAACCTTGATATTGTGGTAGCCCTGTTTAGTCGACCCGGTTGAAATATACTATTTTGGTTATTTATTTATGTGAAGATTATATTTACCATAGTGTGATAAAATCCCTGCTGGCAGTTCCCTAGAAATACATGTAAAAGAAATATTATTTTACTTTTTATTGTAATAGCCCTGCTCTTTAGCTTAACTTTAAACAATGTGATTTCATTATGATATGTTGTAAAAATTTAGATGAATTCTGTCCAATCAATTCCTTCCCAATCTATAATTACTGAAAGAGTTTAATTTGTAATTGTGGCGCCCCTGTTCGACTGATGCGGCCCAAATATGCTATTATGGTTTTGTATATAAGTGTACATTATAAATATTAAATTTGGTTAATTACTTGTATTGTGGCAGCCCTGCTATTTATATCTATATTAGAGTTCATGGTTTTCTTTTTGTTGCACACCTTATTCATACGAAATTTCGTTGAAATCGGTTCAGTCAATTCCTTCCGATTTCATAATTACCGACATTTTAATCTTGCAATTGTGGCACCCCTGCTAATTTGATCCGGTCAAATTATGTCATTTCGGTCCTATATTCATGTGAAGATTCAATATACTAAATTTGATAGAAATCGGTTCAGCCAATTCTTTCCTGATTAGGGTATAATGGATGAGAGAATTCCTCCCGACTGGAACGACCGTCTTGCGACCTACGCTAAACTTACTCATCCCCTTTCCCCCACAGCCGGATTCCGTCCCACCATTCCCTATCTTTCTACCGCCCCGTGATCTCACGCATTCGCATATGACCTTTAGCCCTCATTTTCAAAAGTTCCTTTCCGAAAATTCCGAAATACTTAGAAAGAGGAACTATTCCGTGTTTTGTCGGAATCAGAATATAAAGTATGTCATGCTTCATAAGCCTGTGTGTTTTGTTACTTTGTTAACAATTGGCTCATTCAATTGATAAATGAGGTAGCTACAATAGCTATGCAGAAGTTAGGAAAGTAAAATGCTCAAAGAGCCGTCATTACTGGTGACAAGCCGATAGCAGATGCTAAATTTTTATATTAGCCACTAATGACGGTTGCCTAAGCGGAATGGTGAAATTCAAAAAGTACGCCATGTGTCGCATAATTTTATACTAAAAAAAATCCTTTTAGATACTTCTGTACTTCCTCAAATATTTTGCCTAAATAATTCTAATTAAATTATTATGTCTTGCCCCAAGGTACATTTATAAAGTTACTAGATGAATAGCCTGTTTAAAACGGGCTTTGTAACCCAACAAAATAAGATGCAAATTGGACCATTTTATTATAAAATTATATAGTATAACAATCCTACCAAATTTGGTTGAACTGGCTGAAGAAACGGCTGAGATATTGAGCGTTAAGGACCAAGTGACCAAGAGAATAGGGGTTTTATTATTAACTGGTCTATATTTCACAAAGATATTTTTAAAAAGCAATATTTCGGTTGGAACCAATTTCGTACATAAACATATTGTATATAGTGGCATATCCTGACCAGCTGGCTTAGTTTATCGCAATTATTGACGCTGAGAATGTATATATATTATCTTAAGTGCCGAAGGAACATTACTAGCGATGTCATCAAGGATACTTTTATTATTGCGCTAATCGCTAGTGTATTTGCCCGTGAAAAATGACGAGTTACCTCACACACATCAACTAATTTCTATATCGTGAGATTTTGCTAATAATTGTATTAAGCACTCAATAGGAATACATTTCTTGAATAACTGTCACGTTTTTTAATCACAACCCGCCCCCCGCATGCTATATACAGAAAATAATCAACACGCCACGGTAAAGTTGTGCAGTACAAATAAAAGACAACGCCGGGCCAGTCTGCCACTAGCGCCGTCTTTTGGTAGCGGAACTTCGCTTTCGCGACCATGGCAAACTTCCGGTATTTTGGTCCTTCCGGATTTCGGTATTCCGGATAAGTGGTCCCACACCGTATTTCCATAGGAATTACCTTTTTATTCGTTTAATTTGCATTATTTCCCACGAATAGGTTATGAATTTTAGTTAAGAGTAAAAGAATATTCAATAAGCATTTCATCTGGAGCGGTTTAGCGGAATATTTAGTATGAGTGAGTATAATCCGAAGAGATTGATTTTTTGTCTTTTTTCACTCAGAAATTTCTAGTTCACTCGGTTTTTTCAATCTAACCATATAAATTTTATTAAAGCTGAAGATAAAAAGTGATGGAGATTATGAAACTGCCATCCGATGTTAGAGCATTGCTTTATTTTACAGTTTATTGCAATGCAATTTATTACAATTTTAGATCTAAGGAATCATCATTTTTTTAACGATTTGGCCTATGCATAAAAATCAGAAGGATTTGGCAATAAAAGTATGACGAGGCGATTTTCGGTGATGTAAGCACATTGAGTTACAATTTATTATAGCATATTTTAAACATATTTCTAGTCATCGAACATATAAGAATTATCTGAGGGCTAAACATTGAGATAAAGTGTTAACTTGGTCTCCCATCTTAATTTTTCACCATATACTTTAAGGTTAAGTGAAATACTTGAACTGTTTAGATCGGAGGTGGGGAACAAATTCTTTCAAGAACAAGCGCTTATAAAATAACTGAATGAGTTTTACGATGCAATGCAAGTATAAACTCCGATTACGATTAATTGTACTGTGATTTTGATGCACAAAGTAGAAAATTTCACTAGAGGTTGAAGTTGATCAAATGTATCAAAAAGAAAAATCAACATTTTACATTCATAGCATAGTTAAACTCAAGATTAGTCAGCAACTATCACCGAATGCCATCAATTGACTTATTTAAATGTATAGGCTCTAAAAGCATAATTTTTTCAATATCAACTGCCTAACAAAAACATTTACTTACCGGTCTAAGTGTTCTGAAAGTTTTTGGCGAAATATAGAACTTATGAATATAAGGAGTGCTACGAAGGGATCTGCTTGATGAGTTTCAGGATAATTTAATTAGAGGGGAGTGGAAGAGTAGTGACAAGTTCTAGGAAATCAATAATTCTACAGAAAAAATTCTTGCAGATTATATAAAGTTATATCAAGCAGAAAATTTATTCAGCGGAAATTTGAAAAGAAATTTTTAGGGTAAAACGAGATTATATACTTATTATATTGGAATGGAACAGATTTTTAAATCTAGCCAGCTTTCATCCGAATATTTTACTTATAGTTATACATTGATACCACCCTGGTTTCGAATAAATATTTCTAAAACAAACAGTTAAAAAAATGTATTAGGGGTTGTATTTAACAAATATCAACATTGGTATCCTTAGGAGTTATCGTTTTTCAGATCACTTAGAAAATTTAGTCACGCAAATTTTCAAGAGAGAAGAGGAGCGTACGTTTTTCCTTTTTTGTTAAAAAAACTCTTATTCCAACCAAAACCCACAAGTGGCTAACCTCGTTTATACGCGAGTTTTTCACAAATGCGAGATATGTCTTCAGATTTTAATCATTGCTCTTAAGAAAGAGTGCCAATACGAGACGATAATTTTCTACCCTCAGATGGAATCTAATATCGCGGGAATGTCTTTCTTGCCGTGGCCTCACGATGTGGCGCGCTGGTAACGCTAAAAAAAGCGTCGCTCTCATAACATGCGAAAGAGGGCATGTAGGTTTCAGATGTCGGATTTTAAGGTTACGCCAGATGTGAATGTAGAGATTTGCAAGGCTTTAAGGATTCCTTCGTCGAATCGCTGATTATCCTAAGAACGAGTGGTTGAGTATAGGTGTCCCATTGATCTCAGACAATTCATCTGATCACATAGCAACACAGAAGTCATTGCCCCGGATTCTGGAAATAGAGATAATGTAAAGTAATTTTTAGATAGGAAGTATTAAATAAAAAAAACAAGGGAAGTTGCCTTTCTTCCTACAATTTTTAAACTGACCAGCTATTCATTGCACTACCTCTCAGATACCCATTACGCGTAAGCCAGAGGGAATAAGCAGGTCGTAAAAAAAGTATTAAATCGCATCTACGACACACGAAGATTAAGTTAATAAAATGACGCTCCATTTTGGGCATATTGTTGAATCAAAAAAAATCTTTTTATATACTTAAGTAACGTGTTTCCAAATCATACGTTGGAAAATGTATTAGAATTGCTCTTTGTAAGGATAAATTTCCTATCAATGGGATTGGAGCATTAGTTTGAATTAAATCAAAATATGGCATTCTGGCTTTCAGAATTATTTTTCAAGGAGATTGCGGCCGTTAACTTATCAAACTCTTAATAAATGCCTTAATCTGTTGGTTGGAACGCTATAAGGGATTTCCCATAAGAGGAATCTTAAATATACCTCTTTCACACTTGCGGATTTATTTATTTATTTATTATTTATTAAACACAAACAGAAATATCCCAATTACATGTGTTGTAATAAAATATTGAAATAATACAATAAAATATATAAATACGATAAAATACAAAACGCATATACCTAAGCAGTCATACATAAATAAGCGTTCAATACATATAAATAAGCAACTCGTGACATTATAATTCACGTGCGCTCGTCAAAGTTATACTTTTTTCTATTTTTCTCTTAAATACAGGACGTGAATCATTAAAAATATCTATTGTATTGCACTTTGGACCTTCAACATTGAAGAGCCGAACAATTCTAGGTATTATTGAGTCTCTGTAAATATTTACTCTCGAATATGGTTCATAAAGGAGTGGGGTGTGGCGAGACCTACGCAGCGGGACATTTAAGCCCACTAGTGAGACTAATGCATTACAGTCAATATTGCTGTTAAGAAGGTTTCGGAGAAACACCATGTCTATGACCTATCTCCTATCGCTCAGTGACATTAGATTAAAGTTTTCACAGAGGAAATGATAGTTCTCTTTACTGTAGGTCATCTTCTCCTTGTAGCAGAGCCACCGGATAAAACGTCTTTGCACTTTTTCAACGGCGTCTATATTAACCTGCTTTGCAGGATTCCATATCACACTCGCATACTCCAGCACTGGTCAAACAAGTGTGCAGAAAGTGTTCAAAACAGTTGGGAGAGAAACATTTTCAACAGAGTTTCGTTTAATGAAACCTAACAATCTAAATGCCGTCGAACAAATGGATCTAACATGGTCACTGAAATTGAGTTTAGTGTCCAATATAACTCCGAGATCATTCACCGTTTGCACTCTTTCCAAGGTAATGCCGTTGATTTTATAGGAATATAGATTAAATTTTTTCTTTGAAGAAAATGAAATGACTTTGCATTTTTTTATATTGGGAAATAGTTTCCATCTTTGGCACCATTTAAAAAATAAGTCTATATCATTTTGTAGAAGGACACAATCTTCTAATCGGCCAATGCTATTATAAATTTTAATATCGTCGGCGTATAATAGTGTTTTATTTATTTATTTAAAAAACATTGCAATTTGGCCAGCCGGCCAGGTGGCAAGAAAAACATAATATATAATTCTAAAATTCCAATTTTACAAATAAAGTGCTCATAAATTATATTAGAAAAATTAAAATATATTAAAAAATATTTAACAATATACAATTTCAAACTAATTACAATCAGTGCCTAGAGTGCGGATTTTCGTGGGTTCATGAAAGGCCTTCTCGGCTACCGTAGCGGTCACGGGGCCCACGAAGTCCCCACCGTACTTCACCCTTCCAAGCAATCCCCTACTTTTCCTGCACTTAGGCACAGTTACATAGATATTGATGTTACTAATATTCCTCCTCACAGTTCGTCTTATTTTTACCATGCATATATGAACTAACTCTACGTTTAAAATGTTTCGCGTCCTTAGGTAAGGGCATGAAGAGCACTTCAGGTAACTTGTTCCACTCGCTGATTCCCCTGTTTGGAAACGAATACTTTGCTGTATTTGTCTTCTGCGGTCTAAGTTTAATTTTAAATTCATGGCTATTTTTCCCTACAAAATTCGGCACCTGCATTCTACTTCTTAAGTCTTCCCATGCTTCATTATTGCTGTATGCCTGGTACAGTCCCCCTAATCTGCTAATTTGTCTCCTATTTTCTAAAGAATCCCAACACAGAATTTTCAACATTTCTGTGACGCTGTCTTCCTTTTTAAACCTACCTAGCACATATCTCGCAGCTTTCCTCTGGACTTTCTCTATTTTCCTTTTTTGACCTATCCCATGCGGATCCCATACATTCGTAGCGTATTCTAATATTGGTCTGACTATAGTTTTGTACGCCTTTTCCTTCGCAGCCCTACTACTTCCTTTAAGATTACGCATAACATAATGTAGGTTTTTATATGCTTTTCCTATAATACTGTCAATATGCCTATCCCATTCTAGATCTTTTGCTACGTGTACGCCTAAATACTTGCAGCAATCATATTTTGGTACCATTTCGCCGTGTAGGTTGTGTCTGCGCTCACTTATTAGTCTTTTGTTCGAGAACGTAACGTGTTTGCTTTTGTTAATATTTACGCTCATTTTGTTTATCCAAATCCAAGCTTCTATCTTTTCGATATCCTCTTGTAAAATTTCCCGGTCTTCCGCACTTTTTATTTGCCTGTATATAATACAATGATCCGCAAATAGACGAATCCTTGAATTAATGTTATTCGGAAGGTCGTTAACATAAATAAGAAATAGTAACGGACCTAAAACGCTTCCTTGGGGTACCCCTGATGTGATATTCACAAAATCTGACAAACTTGTACCTATTCTAACCCTTTGAGCCCTACCAATAAGGAAATTTTTAACCCATGAGATCACACTCTTATCTATGCTTAACTTACATAATTTAGCTAGAAGAATGTCATGAGAAACAGTATCAAATGCTTTTGCAAAATCTATTACAATCCCATCCACCTCTTCCCCTTTAACAATTGTGTCTGCAATTTCCTGAACTAGTCCTAGTAACCGAGTATCACAAGAGTAGCCTTTTCTAAACCCATGCTGATTTTTACATAGCCAATTATTTACTTCCCAAAAGTTGCGCAAGTAATCAGCTATTATTTTTTCCATCAGCTTGCAAACTACTGATGTTAGACTAACAGACCTGTAACTTTCAACGTTGGTTTTGTTCCCTCCCTTATAAATAGGTATTACTATCGCCTTCTTCCAGTCCGTCGGTATACTATCGTTATTATAGTGACAGTAAATAATAATCGCAGATACGGTACTATTTCCCTAGAACCCAACTTTAATGCCTCTCCCGCAATATCATCTGGTCCCCTAGATTTGCGATCTTTTAACCTCGCCACTTTTTTTTATTTCCGCATCCCGAATCTTAATGTGTTTTGGCTCTTGCGTCAATCCAGTGTATTTATTTAACTCCGTTTCCGACGCTCTATCCTTTGTAACCCTCTGCACTAAAGTCTCAACATTTTCGGTTTTCCTAAACACGCTAGCATACCACCTATTGAACTCATTTGATTTCTCTTCGTCTCCTACGATTATGTCACCGTTTGCATATTTTATCGTAGCTGATTTCTCTATGTTTTCCCTACGTCTTCTAAGATATTTATAGAATTCACTACCGTTACTTTTATCTAAAATATTTATAAGATATTTTTCTTTCGCCCTTCTTTTTTTCAAGTCTTTCGTTAATTTAACATATTTACTAGAATATAAATATCCTAAATGTTTCATTTTATGCTATTTTCTTACTTTTCTTTTCAGCACTCTAATAGTTTTGTTATAATACTCAGGATCAGGATTGTCCTTCAGAATCTTTACGGGCACGTACTTCTGTAGTCCTAACAACAATAATTTCTTAATACATATGAGGGATACTGGTAGATCATTAATAAATACATTAAACAGGAATGGACCAAAAATATATCCCTGAGGAACACCAGAGGTGACCTCATTTATGGATGAAGCAAAGCCATCGACAACTACTTTTTGCGTACGGTTGTGTAAGTAAGAGCGCAGAATTTCTAATAAAGCTCCACTAATTCCAAAAGCCCGAAGCTTACATAGGAGAAAACCATGATCAACACTGCCAAATGTCTTTTCGAAATCTATGTAAATTACATCAGTTTGAACTCTTTCGTTAATACTAGAAGATACACGGTTAACTAAAACTGATAAATTTGAAGTAGTGGAGCGATTTAAAAAAAATCCATGCTGAGATTCAGAAAAGTGGCCCTTACAATGATCCATGAGTTTCCTATACAGGAGTTTTTCGAAGATTTTTGAGAATGTGGGCTACAAATAAATAGGCCTGTAATTTTTTACATCTGTCTTACTGTCACATTTATGTATAGGTGTTATAATTGCCTGCTTCCATCTCGTAGGAAAAAATTGATAATTCAAAATTTGATTGAAAAGAAGCAGAGGGCGAGAAATTTCATTAGCACAGGATTTTATAATAAATACCGGTACAGCGTCAGACCCAGGTGATGCATCGCATTTAAGGTTCTTTATGACTTCGTAAACCTCACTTTTAGTTAAATGCAAATCAGATAGGAGATCGTTCCTGGATGGAAGAGAATCATAGCTATAGGAAGCTTGGACAGGTTTTTTTTAAAAACAGAGGAGAAAATTTCAGCAAATAAATTACAAGCACTTAGAGAGTCAGTCGCCTCTATATTATCATAGTAGACTAAAAATTTGCTAATTTCCACATTTCCTGATGATGGTGGTTATTCACCGAAACCGGTCGTGTTGTAAATATTATGTGGAAATTAGGAAATGTTTAGTAACATTAAAAATACTATCTAGTATTGTTTTCGTCATTTGATAGTAAAATTGGCTTTGGCGAACAAATAAAGATTTATTCTATCCTTTACCTGTTTTTCAATGCCTAATTAAAACTCCATTTGCAAGGCCTAATGATCGTCAACTCCTTGTTTAATAAACACCTTATTCATACGCTTTTGGTAGTAATATATATAATAAATCTAATATATTTTTCGATTTCGTGGGCACCTCAATACCTGACACAAAAAGTGTTTACCGAAAGTTTCAATTAAAGCTTCGCATGATTCACGCTTCCTACCGACGGAATGAAAGCAATTATCATTCCAGTCATTTGAAGGAAGATTGAAAAGGCCCTCAATTATAATGGCTCTATCGTTATTAATGGAACTTAGCATCAACACTTGTTTCTCGAGGTACTAAATAGTTAATGAACATGCATTACGAGGCCTATAAAAGGCGCATGTCTTTACAATTTTAGAGTCACTTCCTTTCACACAACGCCACACACTTTCAACTTCGTTGTTGCTAATCACTATTGCAACAATAAAGAATTCACAGCATTTGCTTTCAATGACCATCGTTTTGCGTAATGTTTTTTCTATCTACTGTATAATAAATATTCAGTTTGAAGCCCCCTTACGAGCTGCGCTCTGGGCACGTGCTCCGGCAGCCCCGCCCTCACTACAGCCATGGCAATACAAACCGAAAATTCCGAATAAATGATTCTCCATGCATGCACGTGATGCTGTAAACAGGATAATTAAGTGTGCTATTTCTTAGACCTTATAATCTGCAATGTCAACAGAATAACCGGATTCACCTTTCGCTTACTAGTTAAGTATCGTTGAATAGAGACTCCCTGAACGGTGACTGGAAAAAAGTGTGATGGTATGTTTAAAAAAAAAAGATCGCGATCCCCCTCGTTGATTATATCGTTCCCAATTCAGTCGAAATCGTTTGCTTTTGTGTTCATTTGGAGAAATCTTTGAAATCCACTTTTCCTCGGGATCTGAAAATATCATTTCCATGGAAACCGACTTGCCATGGAATCCTTATAAATCAATTTATTGTTAAAACCTCAAGTTTTCCATCTCTACGTTCATTTTTATTTAGAACTCCCAAAACGGAGAATTATTTTTTGCAGTAAAAATCTCGTATCCTTTAGTAATATTTCGTGGTCGAATAAATAATTTCCCCCTAGAGAAAATCTACAAGTCTGTGTAAATTATATATGTAATATCGTTTCTATAGTATATGCTCGCAAGTTCCTACATTAGCTACTTTACGAATTGGAAAGTAAAATATTTTTTCACCCTTCTTTTTTATGCTAAAGTTAATAGTTGGGTACATATTCTTATCCAGTTTTCTATAATTTGTTTCATTTTATTCGGATATCAAGGTGATCCACGAGACGTCGAAATCGATTGATTTAAAGGGATACAGGCGATTGTGGGAGTCGGTTTCCTCTTGATTTGAGTTCTATTCATTTAAAGGATCGATGAAGGTGTCACTCGCACATGTCCACTTTTCATGAAGGACTCAGTCGACAGCGACATCCTCTCGCTCCTGTCAACCCTTCCCCGTCTCCACTCATCCACACGCACTGCATCAATCACGTCCCGTGCCATTCTCCCTCATTCGTCCCACACGTAACCAACACGAACTCCATATGCCGGCTCACCTTCCACTACGCATTCCCCACTGTTACCTCTCCCTTCTTTTCCCTATTTAACCACACCCCTCCTTTTTTCACTCGTAGCCAAACCTCTCTGTCTTTCTTAATTTTTTATCTCCTTTCTCTCGATTTCACCCTAACCCTACGGAGACAAGCTTCCCTTGGGCGCAATCCACGCACACTCGCGCTCTTTCCATTGTCTCTCTCGGAGGTTGGGCGAGTCGCTCCTCTCTCTATGTCACGATCGATACTTAAGAGTGGCGGGTCAAGAAGTTTTATTTTTCTTTTTGCTCCCTCCTCGGGAAAGAAATTTTGGCCGAGATATCGGCCTTCCATTACAAAAAGAAAACGCTCTTTAAATACGCGAAACGTTTCAAAATAAATAGGTCCTCTGCTAAGAGTCATGACTTGTTTCTATTTCGCTATGTTTGTTTTGCGCCAGATTCCATTTTGCCCTTTGTGTCATATCGCGTTTTTTACGATCGCCTCAGATTTTTCGCGTGATTTCCTCTCCCTTTCATAATCAATGGCACCTTTAGCATGTTAAACTTTGTTTCTGGGATAAAAAGGGCGAAACAAAGCCCAAGAGCGAATGAACGTATTGGAGATAAATGGTATGGACATGTTAAGCGCGTATGCATATCGTGTAGAAGTTAAAGTATTTATTAGAAATTCACTTATAGTTGACTACTGTTTGCTGAAGACGTTTACTTTGTATATGGAATTTGCAGACTTTACTCAAGAGTTTTACAGCTATAAGAGAAACCCACCTCATTTATTTGTTTCTATCTCTAATCTGAGGTAGACGATATTCTTCTTAAAAAAATTCTGGAATTGTTTTAGTTTTCATCGGAAAGAAAACAAATCAGACCTCACTGAAGTTTTGTCTTTAATGTATAAATGTATGTATGTATCATTGCTGTATTGATCTGTTTTTCAAAGGGCAATAAACGGCGGTCGGCAAAAATTACCGAAATGAGCAGTTAACGCAGGCATAGGTGATAATGTTGTGCTTAACGGTTATTGGCCGACCGAAGCAAGGTCTCTCCAGTTGAGTCCCTGTGCACTTTGTCTATTGATTTGTATGTCTGTTCTACTATAAATGCCGTCTCAACGATGAGACAAGGCTTAGGTTCATTTGCCATTAGTTCCGTATTAGGTTCGTTTCTTAGATTTACATTTCTTTCAAACATATTTTACTGCTGAGGCCAGCGGTTTAAATTATATTCAAATTTTACGTCTCCACTGTATGAAGTGCAAAAGAACTATGAAGACGATAATACTATTGAACATGTGATTCCCCCCACCAGCCCTTAGTGAACTGAGCAAGGCCAAAGTGAGTGCGAAACTTTTAAAAAGACATGAATGTTTCGAGTAAGGGGCTGCGGGAGAGAGGGAGCGGAGAGAGTTGCCATATCTTAAATGGAAAGTTTACGTTTTAAGCATTCGCCAATCCTGTACTAAATTTTTCTGTATAATAGTAATATGTATTCATTATTGCGGAAATGTTTTCTATAACCCCTCTTAAATGTTAAATTTAGAACATTTGTGACTATAGCAGGGACCACATCCTCATTATCTAGCTATGGCGACAAAGGAAATTTAATTTATTTCGTATGAACAGTTCTACTGTGGGAAATTTGAGAAGGCTAAAAATGTTAATATATGTTAATATTTGCGAATAATGAAGTTTGACCTAAAAGACCGGGGATCACTGTCAGCGACTCTGCATGCAGGGAGAGAGAATGTAAAGAAGTTTGTGACACATTAATCACAGAAATAAAAGATAGATTTCAATTCACTGGACACATCGTGGCTACGAATCTATTTGTGGTCGAAGAATTTGATAATTACAGCAAAATATTCCCTGGCACGTATCTCAGTGAAATAAATGAAAAGTATCCTTTTTTGGAAAAAAATGGGCTGAAGAGTGAACTTCAAGTTTTTTACGAAAGAGAGGAATTGAGTGCAGTTTCTGGTGCAGTACCATTTCTGACGCTAATTTTGGCTGATTATTTGTGTGAAATATTTCAAGAGACAATAAAGCTTTTAAAAGTTTTGATTACGATACAATCTCGACATCAGAAGCAGAACGGTGTTTTTTAATGATGAAAAGGATAAAGAATTTTATTAGAAATAGTATGAAAGAAGAAAGACTTTGTGCTTTAGGCATGCTATCGTGTGAAAAAACTTTTGTAAATAACATAGCTTCAACAGAAAAGTTATTGATTTATTTTCTAACAATAAATATCGCCGAATGGACTTTGTTTACCGCTCATTTTAGCTGCAAGACACTTTTTTCATCTACTCACTACTACATTTTTCGATAAGTAAAAAATTAAATACTTTTTGTATTATAATTTTAGGTTTTTTTAACATATGTTGGCCTTACCATCTGAAACGACCACCGGCCGCCACTGATAAAAATGTTTTCTTTGCGAGTGGAAATAATTTAAAGCAGTTAGCGAGTCCGACAATTATCTTTAAATTCTGAAATATTTTGGCGAGATTAATGCTCGAATGGGGGAAATTGGAGTTATGTTTTGTTGCAAATGATGATTGAGATTTCTACTCGCGTATCCTCACACGGATTGGCGAGTTGAGATTAAATGGGTGGCCTTTCGAAAGGATGAGGCAAGGGGAGTCGCGGTGTTGTGAAACATGGGTGCATGATGGAAATTTCATGTACGTTCTCGCAATCAGCCCTCATGTAGTCAAACCGCGTAAAGCTTTCTCCCACAAAATATAATCGATAAAATTTGGTAATTTGTCTTTTAATTGTGTTTTATACTCATAAAATATGCGTTTAGCCAGTAAAAATTCAGTGCAATTAAACATGTGTAACACTTGACTTGTTTGAACGAGCCTGAAAGAATGAATATCTTGTTATGTTTAATGTTGCATTGCCATCGAAAATTATTTCTAAATTCGTTCATAAAGAGCGGTTAAAAGTAGGATAGCATTTCTTTCAAAACATTCTGTGCGATCCTGAAAAACCACCTAGAATATCTATAACTTTAATTTACCTTTTTATGCGCTTTTATTTTTATTTATTTCTTCTTATGTAGTTCGTCTCTCTGTTTGTACGCATATACCAGGTGTCACACAGCTCTATGGATTTAGATCAGATTTTGTTTTTATTATTATCTAACATTAAAGACGGCGAAAATGGCATACTTAGGTCAAATTTCTTGAAATCGCGACTGTCGTATGGGAATATAATTTCTCTTCAAAATTTGCTTGGCAAAAAAAATTCTGTCATAAAAAACTTTTCATTGCATGCTTCTTTTTTTTTTTAATTTAGACAGTAAAATTTAAACTGAGTATCTGTAACATACAGACGCATCACTTTAGTCTATTTGTATGGCTTTTAATGAGAACTAATACGAAAATAATGCTAAAATTCAAAGAGCAGTATACTTGTGGATACCCATTCTTGAAATAAAATGACATTTTCTGCATTTAAAAGCTATTTTAAATTATATGCTCCAGGTTTTCTTATAAGTACTTACCTATTATCGTTTCTATTGTTATAGCAGTTTATTCGCTTATTGGTATTTACAGTTATACTCCCTCCCCTTTTGGCTCTTAAGAAATAGCTCTTACCGGCAAGTTTTATTTTTTTTACTCACAAATATGTTTATATTTCCTAAAAGCGGCGGTCAATCTTATTCTATCCGAGTCAATGTTTTTTTTTAAACTTGCAATCAATGGAAATTAGAAAGTTGAAATTTCTTGCGAGATACTCATATTTATTTATCCAGAAAATAAGAAGTCTCAGTTGAAAGCGAAGAGAGAATATGCTCCGTTATCCGAAGATGATGAAGAAATACTGATTGCTGTGATGATCCTGCTATTACCAGCTAACGAGGCGATTTAAATGACCAATGGACCGAGCATTAAATGAGATAAAGCTCACACAACTGCCTAACTCATGACTTGGCGCAGTGCGTCTGACATCTTTATTGAGCCTAGGAAATCGTTAGAGGACTGTTTCATCGACGCACAAGTTTAATGGGTAGCCCGCTCGCTTCTTCACTTGCAGACGCTGTTAAAATTCCCATTTTCGAAATGAATTCTCATGTGCGTTAAATTGTTTCTTGTATTCTATGAAAAATTTGATCGACTTTGACCGACCTATATTTTGATAAAATAAACTTCCATTTCATTATTACATAATTTTGGAAATGAGAGAATTTTGAGTACGCTTTTTCATATAAATTATCATAAACAAGCTCCCGAAAATGTCAGGAGCTTGTTATTGGAAATCATTGAAGCCGATCCAAAATCTATGACAGCAATTAGTTTAAAAAGACGTCATCGTTTTAGTTCTGCTCTAAAAACAATATTCATTAAAAATTCCAATTTGATTAAGTATTTGGCTCGATGTGCGATACAGTTTTAATATCCAATGTCATTCTTTTACAATCGACATTAGTAAGAGGCACAGTTTAAATCTGTTTTCTTGGCTGATATAATTCTGTTAAATAGAATTAACTCCTGGCCGTAAAATTTACTAATTTATTTTACTTATTTATTGATATAATTCTATTTACTTCGATTTCACAACTTCTCTCTTCTCTAAAACTGAATTGAGTTTCAGCTCTTTTATGTACTCTCTCAATACGGTATTATATAATAACATTTAACGTGTGCGAAAGAATATTTTAAAGTTCTATAACCTTTACAGTACATGCTTTTTTTAAAGCGGTCACTTCTAAAAGCCCTTCTCCCGTTTTGTTATGTCTACCAATGCAGCGGTTGTCATACTATGGGTAGACACTACATGGAAGAGGTGGAAACGCATCGTAACTTTATAAATGGTAAAACTAAAACTATGTTGGAATCATAAGTATTTTCTTAAAGTTTCTGAACATTCTTAGCCTGCATTAATAATAGTCTTATTCATGTGCAATTAATATATCGTAATCATCTTTTTTGACTTAATGAAGTGTAGATGTTCTTGATGTTTGGTGACCTCTGTGTTAATGTACGTTGCCATATGTGTATCCCTTTCAATCACGTGACATACTTTCATTTCATCACTACCTTTTGTCTCCCCTTGCTGTGATGGAATGAGGGAGTTTGTATAATGAAGAGTACTGTTGGTAAGAGGGCAGGCTCTAGACAGACGGAATTGCAGAAAACCTTTTTACGGACACTGAAGCACCAAAAACATGCATTTTCATCAAAATTTTGCGGTTGATTTTTTTCTCCATGAGAATACTTGATATATTTAAAAAGCGCAGGTAATGTGACAGAAACGACGAAAAAAATAATCTGAAAATTTTTACATGGATGATGGTTTTGTGGTGGATGTTGAAAAATCACAGCGTACAAATCGCGTGAATGTAATGCGAGAATCACAGTCATTTCGAGCCAACGTTTGGATGATTCTTTCTCAAAAGGGGGCGGGATTCGTCCATAAGGGAATGTTTGGGCTTGAGGGGATACGTGTTTTGTGTGCGCACGTTTGCTTAGAAAAGGAGCGTGTGGGTGGGAAAGGGAAAGCGCGTGTGATTGTGATGTCAGTATCACAATATAGGTGGTCGACGCAAACGAGTCATCCGCGCATGTTCTGCACGTTTCTCCCATCGCTAATTTCGCTAGCCCGTTGTCCAAATTTCATCTTTTATCTTGCTTGTCCTCGTCACTACCTTTCTCTATATCCATTTCTTCTTTCCATTTTGTCACCAGTCTTTTTCTTTCTCTCGTGTTATCCGACAAAAGCCATTAAATCCTTTGCAATACTATAATCCCATTACCTGATTATTTTTGCATAAAATTCTATTTCATCCTTTTCAGAAGTTATCTATTAACGTTAAAAAATTTTTCGTGAAGAAAAATCCAAACATAACCCATAAGCCATCTATTTTTTACCTTAGAAAATCTCATTCTCTTTCTGTTCTTTTTATTTTGAGCTCTCTTCAGCTTGTTTTCCTGGAAGCAAAAACGTGCTAATTTAATTACTCCGTCCGTACGTG
The DNA here is from genome assembly GCA_028673005.1 of Tanypteryx hageni. NCBI lineage: Eukaryota > Metazoa > Arthropoda > Insecta > Odonata > Petaluridae > Tanypteryx > Tanypteryx hageni. The sequence goes on along the minus strand of CM054112.1, from coordinate 183,103,656 downwards.
CGATCTCAACGTTTTTGCCTTAAGACGTGTTTGAAAATTTCTTTCTAATCGGAAAGCGCTTATTAACCTCTGAATTTTCCACCGGTTGGATTTTCCATGCAGTTCATAGGTTTCCCCCAAGGCGGCTGCAAAATAGGAAAATTCAAAACTGTGAAATGGTATTGTAATCAAACTACTGAAGTTACAGGGATACAGTTTATACGGGTGGGAAGATCTATTGTTGATCTACATTCCATCGGTACGGGTTGCCCCCTCCTTCTCGGGATAAGCAAACCAGAACCCTGACAAGTTTTAAGATAACGTGCTTTTGCTTTAGCAAGGGTATTTTAACTTGTTTTCTTAAGAGACTCACTCATATTCGTTTTGTCAGTCCATCTGTGTAGACAATATCTGTGAAATCTCGCAAGCTTCAGTACTAATATTGTTAGGATCGGTTTTTTCTATATGAGAGCTAAAAATAAACATTGGATTGATTTAGGATTAGCTTTTGTTGAGTAATCGGTAAAAATTCACCTTATGTAATTTTCTCTTCGATTTTTTCCTTGTTTTCTCCCAACTTATTCCCCCAAGCACCTTCAGCAGTAATTCCGTCTTGAGTGTAACCAAGCAAAGAGGATGTTTTTTCTCCTTTTTATCGCGGTATTAGATTGCGGGATGGCAAACTTTTGATGATAGACCTACCTTGTAGCCGCATTCCAATTTCCCACACCTCTCTCGATGAGGGATAAATATCATAAAGCGGAAAATATTGAAGACCGGTGCTCGTTGATCTTTCCTACCCAAGCACCCCATATTTTCTCCATATATTCCGTCCTCTTTCCGTCAACTTACCCAGCTTCCTATCAATCCTTCAATCACCGTGGAACATTCACGCATGCGCTCTCCATCTCCTCCTCTTGCACATCTTAAAATCTATCTCTTTACCCGCTTCTTCATATCCTCCTCCTTGATCCTCTTCCTCATCTCGCTCCCCCACCTCCTTATCTCCCACCATCTTCCTTTTCCCATACTATCCCGACTCCAAGTCTTTCCTTTCTAGTTTCCTCTCTCAAAATTTTATCGCCATACTCTCTCCCTACCCATTCAGCTACCGCCCATTTTCTCAATTTCTCCTGCACTACGCTGCCCGCCGTTTTTACGCGACACAAAGGCGCGCGAGGGATATCGTAAAAGGTGGCCGTCTATTTTCCCCTTTCAGGGATCGGCCCATTTCCGTTTACCCGACACGCAAGAAAAACCCAGAGTGCGAGGGATAATTTTACTTTCGGCGTAGTGTATTGAATGTACGCGTCGCGAAACGCGTACAAAGGCTACGATGGACTCTCTTTCCTTTTCTTTCATGCGCTCCTTGATGATTTTGCCTTCCACTTTCTTGTATCTTTGGTGCTGTAGTGAGCAAAGAGGTTTTTCTCCACATTCTTTCGAGTGTAGGATATGTTCAGCGCCGCCCTCAGAGCCGAAGATAAGAAGAATTTTAACTGGCAACGAAATAGTTGGAGAAGAATGTGGGGAAAAGAATGCTTTTCATAAAACTTATCGTTTAGGTGGTCACATTGTGCCTCGATAAAAAGCTGGTGAAGTACCTTTCGATGAAGTAGAATGAGATGTTTATAGCAAACTAGCGTAATTGCCCGTGAAATATGACGGGTATACGTGAATTAAGTATTAAGTTAAAATTGAAATAAAAATTAATAAAACCAACTTTTATATGCAATAAAAAGTATCAGTAATTATAAAATTCACATAATTTAGAGTTCCAGAGAGTAAAGATAGTTTTCTACAATTCTTATACGGCCAAAATTATATTTAATCTATGTAACATTCAATTTTGTCTCTTTCTGTCTCATCTCTCTCGTATTAAAGCATTCAAAGCACGCATTCCTCACGCATATATGAAGTATAAGGATTAAGGCGACAGTAAAATCTCGAGGTTTAACAATGACACGGACGGTAAAGCAACATATCGTTAAAAAGCTAAAAATTTCAAATAAATATGATTTAAACGTAGAACTTGAGCGATTATGTTATTAGGCAAAATGTGACGATAATAATAAGAAACGCTGTTTATTTTTCTTTAAACAGTCTATGTCCGAGGATAGTAGGTCAGTTCTTTCTAATTTTAATTTGCAAAAGAGTAAAAGTCGATTTTTACGTGTTATCTTATGGGAAATATAAATTACCTACGGGAGTGGAACCCAGGTCTTTTTTCAGAATTTTGTTTCGTAAATGGCTTTTAATATAAGATAAAAACATTTCTACCTAATTTCAATCTTCTACCTACTCGGAAAGTTTGTTAAAAATAGCATTATATTCAGTCAGTGGCGCGGTCTAGTGACGCGTGGTGGAAGTTGTTGCAGATTGATTGATTGATGTGGTTTTTATTTGGGGCGAGATTGAGACTAAGAAATCCCATATTCCACCTAACCCCTCGTACAATACATAGAACATTATGTAAATACAAGTAACAATAAAAATACAAGTATTGGAAAAGAAAAGTGGTAAATTTTGTGGGAAAACTTAAGGAGTGCTGAATAATGAAATCCATGTAAAAAACCCACTGCAGGAAAACTCACGGAATAAGAGAGTATATGCGCTAAAATTATGATAGTTTTTTCGACTTCGGTTGTTTTAGGAATACAAGTTTTAAAAATATATTATAGGATATGTTACCATATGTTACCAAGCACCAACTGATGGGTTTGGCCAAACGTGTCATAATTTCAGTGCCGTTTTGCAGTCCCCTGAAAAAGATCCTTTCTCGATCAATTTTTTAATTTTGTACCTAACGTACTTAGACGTATACATTTATGTTTATTGCATAATACTGCCGATTTTGGAATTCGGCCGAGGTCGAATTTTTCAGCCTAGGATCGCCCAATACCCTACTTTTGTGGTTTCAGGAGAAAGCGCTTACCAGCGCTCCCTCCTTGGGAAAGAAGTTGGCCCCCTCGGTGCTCTTCGTAAAGAGTAGGCTAATGCCATCCTCCCTTCGCTGTAGAGTAGTGTAAATAAAGTTAAAGTGATAATAGCCAAAGAGGCTGATTCGCTTAAAAACACACTATCGATAGTGATATAAAGTATCATTAAAAAAAATGTTTAATCCAATTTTTACTTGCTTCGTACGTAGTATAGAGGAAAGTATTGTTTTCGTGAAAAAATCGATTTCGAGATTTCAACAAAAATACACGCTTTGGGATTCCCTTAACACGTTTTGACCATTTTCTCGATTGTGTCTGTGATAGAAATTTTGTGGTTACAACTCAAAAACTATTAATCTGATCAACGCGAAATTTTCTCATTTTTATTATAAGGTCAAGAGTTAATTAGTTTTTGGTAGAAATCGGCAAACCGGAAGTGGGAGTTTAGTTTTGTCCCTTTTACGTTTATTTTAAAATATTTGCCTTTAATACTTGATACTTAAATGTAAAACCTTATCGAAATAACAGTTGTAGGAAATTTAATTTTCTACAACTTGTGTTCGTAACATTTTCCCATGTAATGTATTGTTTAAGAGGGTATCACGTCAATAAGGCGAAACAATAAGGGCAAGCGTTCAAAGGGCGAGCGTCAAAAAGGCGAAAGCAAAAATAGCGAAAGCAGAAAATGAAATTAGTAAAGGAAGAAAATTCGGTAGTTTTATATGCTATTTGAATTTTTGACAAATGATGAGGATGGGTTAAGTGGTTTGGGGTTGGATACGTTCTTTTTCCTCCCCCCGGATTGGGTTAAGTGGTTGGAGGTTCTTTTTGTTTGTTTTGTTTGTTGGGTTAAGTGGTTGGGGGTTGGATTGGTGGTATTTCCTACCCCGGTTTGGGTTGTGGTTGAGGATTTGGATTCTTACCATTTTCTAAATAAATGTGATGGTCACATCAGATTTTTTTTTAATTTAATAATAATTATTAATTATTTTAATAATATCTTATTACCAGGGCAATTACTAGTCAAAAATGATGGGTTCAAATGAATAAACACTGGAATTAAAATTTTTTACTTTAACTAAATTATCTTAACAATCATTTTTTATATTTATTTTGTTTCTCACAGCAGTCGGTTGTCGTGATAAACAAATGAGCGATTTCGGAAAAAAGAAGAATAAAATAAGTGACTTTATTAATTTTTCTTTAAAAGAGTTCAAATCGGATGATCGTAGGTAAGTTTTTTCAATTTTAATTTCCAAAAGAAAGCCTGCACGACAAAGTCGATTTTTAAGTTCTATCTTACGAAGAATGAAAATATTACCCTGGAGTCGAACTGGAATTTTTTCGTGAATTTTCTTTCGGAAAAGCATTTTTATATTTTAATAGATTATTTCTACCAATTTTCAATTTTCTATCTACATCCGTGATTGAGTTATTCGCGTTTTAATAGCATGACACTCAGTCCAACGGACGGACAACATAGCCTTTTATTGTTATTTTTGTGATTCTTTAACTCTTTTAAACCTCTCTTTCTCTTCCTATTTCCAAAACTGTCTTCAATTCTTCCATTCTTCTACCTTACTCCCGTAACCTATCGCACAATCCTTCACGCCATAAAATGTTTACATGCTCGGTTAGTTTATTAAAACGTCAAGCACGTTCTTCAGATTTTCATATCGTTTCTATTTCAATAATATTGAATCTAGCACATTATTACGATTTTTAATCTTTGAATAATATTTCAGATTTTTAGATATTCACTCTCGTAAATAACGCAACGAATGTTGTTTACATTGATTTCTATGAAAATGCTTTCACCTCCTTCCGTCTCTCTCTCTCTCTCTCCTCTTAATAAAAGTCTTCAAATCACACTTAAAACAATGTAGATTAAAGTAACAATAGGATTTCGAGGTTTAACAATGTAGTTGGTAGGCAAGGCAACATCTCGTTAAAATGCCAAGATTTTTAAAAAATATACCATTCAAACGATTACCATGAGTGATTTCGAGCTGAAGGCGAAGAAAGATTAATAGAATAAGAAACATGAAAACGTTTTATTTAGAATGGTCTAGATCCGGTGATCTATGGTCAAAATTTTCTAATTTTAATTTCCAAAAGAAGAAAAGCTTACACATCGAAAAGTCCATTTTACGTGTTACCTTACGAGAAAGAGAAATAATTCTCAGGGGTCGAACCCTACTCTTTTTTTGAAATATTTTTTCACCTATTACATTTTATATGTGCATCAAGCAATCCTGGAAAATTTTGTACCGTTATCTCTTAACGTTTTTGAGATATAAACGATTATCGGCATGGATGCTTCAGTGGCGCGGTCTTGTGGCGCGTGGTGGAAGTTTTTGCAGACTTAGTAAGAGAAATATATATAAGATAGCTACGCCTTGTGAAATATATTGAAAAATTCAGTGACTGGTATCCATATATGCTACAAGAAACCGCGATTGTTCACAAAGAATCAATTCCTTGATAGAAGATATGCTGTGGATATCATTTGAAGGAAAGCAATTCCAGCCACACGCCAGTTTATACAACCTTTTATTCCTTCACTAATTTCGTTTTCTACTTTAGCCCATTTCATTTTCGACTTTTTGACGCTCGCCCTTTTTGTTTTCGTCTTTTGACACTTGCCATTATAGTTCTGCCCATTCGACGAGTAACCGTTTAAGAGATATTTAAAAAACTACATTTTTTAGCTGCCAACAACACCTACAGGCGAATTATGTAAACCCTTTTTGGATATTTTTTGACTTGCCTTTCAGTGCATGTAAAGTTTGGCTTCATTAATTTTAATTTAATACCTAAGCTACTCATACTAGACATTATTTACGGGCGGTTTAACTAGTTTTTTTATAAAAGCCACTTAATTACGGATTCTGTTGCACTTTCATTGAGTTGAAACTCCTACGAACTTAGTTATTTGGAGAATTCCGTTTCCATCTGACAGTTATTTCGTAAGCCAGTTGAAATATTATGAAAGATTAGAAAGTGAATTATTTCGTCTGTAATTTGTTCTCTCTTTGAAGGGAATAGGGATCGTTTTTTCTTGCTAATGTCAACTTCTGGGTGATTATAATATTCTTTAACGTCATCGAGAAATCATGTTCGGTTTACAACGGGGAACGAACGAATCTTAAAGTGTGTTGTGAAATGTAAAAGACGAGACATTTTTAATGGTGGTGATAACTGGTTTGTCGGTCGATGATGGCCTGTTTTAGTCGAGCTTCGTTATAACTGGGTAGGTATCCCTCTTAAGCCAATTTCCTCCTCCCTTTACAACTTGTCTTCTTTCTTGCTGTCACTTAAAAAATCCTTTTGATTCCTACTTTGTATAAAAAAGTGGGAGACGGAAAATGAAGATTGAAATAGAGATGGATAGTTCGAATACGATGTAATTTAAAGGCGGAAGAAAACGAGATGTTTTACGTCAGAGGCGTTGGACGAAAATAAACATTTCTACTAAATTTGGTAACTAATTGCATTAAAAACTATTCAGTTATTTAAAAAAGGGCGAAAATAAGTTTATTTATTGGGAAAGAATGGTCGAATGAGTTCAGCGGGGTCGTCATAAAAATAGACGTATTTTAATCCATTACTTCTATTAAGAATGAAGTGTGTTACATTTTTTCTTTTCTTGGAGGTAGAATTTGTATTAAAATAACATTGACATTGAATGCACTGGGTTGGAAAAACGGCTATAATTATTTTCAGACCCGTTGCTAAACTCTTTGTGAGGCAGGATTTGTTTGCTTTCTGACGTTTCTTTTCTTCTCAAAGAGAAGCAAACGTGAGATACGAGCCAGAATTTTCGAGTTTTCCTAGATATACTTAGAAATAACTTATTTGGAATAATTAACGACATTCAGAGAGAAATTTATATAGCTATCCGTTTTTTTAAACTCAGATAACCCTTTGCAAGTTTTGGATCAAGCAAGAATTTCATATATATATATATATATATATATTATCTCCAACAAAATGATACAAACGGAACTTATGGTGCCTACTTTCCATATAATTATTTAAATTACTTATATTGGCTTTAATAGGTTTAAAATCACCGCGGATAAGTTGTTCTTTGTGTTCTTTCATAATTTACCGTTATAAAATATTACAAATGTATTCGAACGTAAAACTAAACTGATCACGCGTATTTGTGTGGAAAAAATAACGCGTGTATGTACTAGGCTATACAAAATCTGAGTCCAACAATAGTCGTTGCAATTGCAACACTCTCGTAATGAGTAATAACGAGAGAAAAGATGCACACATCATGCGTGCATACATGCGAGTCAGAAGCAATCATGTAAAAAAGATAAATATTAATGACTTATTGTTATTATAATGCCAAAGAACTGGTATACCAAAGAAATATCGAATATTTAATTCACCGATTAATTTCCTAATCGATTGTACTTAATAAAACAATCGACAATTATTTAAAACTTACCTCACTCGAATAGTAGTAATATAATCTTTATGTTCACATTCATTCCTCATTGTAAATTATCCATTTCCTTTCACTTACAAATGCTATGTATACGTAAAGAAAATAGACTTATTTACGTTCATTTCTTCGTCGTAGATAATCCATTTCCCTTCATTTATCAAATATTGCCTGTTCACGAAAGAAATTTGAATTATATAGTTATTTACAGCAGATATTGTTTACTTCAGTTGCCACGAAGATTGTTTTTGTTGACAATAGTTAAAAAACGCGGGAAAAGTTTTCTAAGTTTAAAGTAATTTATGACATTCTCGTTTGATTTTCTTGAAATTGGCTATTCATTTGATAAAATGCACTGAACATGCTATTTATCTAGTTCTCTAAATTTTGTTTAAAGACTTATTTTATAAGTAATATTTTTCGAGATATAAAGAGAAGTTAATTTTTTCATCGATAAGGTGGCACTTCCGATTAGGTCACGTAAACCATTTATTTCATTTTATTATTTTCTTTGCCCTTATGTCATAAACACCAAATTTCATGAACATCCGCCAAGTAGTTTCGCAGATAAAACATGCGGACGGACAACAGACCGACACGACGGGACCATAAGGCGTTCATTGTTTGCTTTTCGTTGAGAACGCCTAAAAACTACAAACACGCCAGTGTTTACGCGAAATTTGAAGAAATACGATCGATAAGCAAAATTCTACGATAAAAATTAGAATCTCCATACCTTTCCTCAGAGAAAAGTACAAATCCCGCTCCGATATTACAATTCTGAGACACGTGCATGAGAAAACTACCCTGCACGTTGGATTTCAGATTTCCCATCTAAATCAAATGGGAAAGATAGTTCCTGGAATCGAACCCAGGACTTTCACTCTTTCCACAGCAAAAACTATAGTCGGGAGCTCAACCCCAGAAGCAAGCGATTTCCACCAAGTGTCATGGAAATTGGTTTTTTGGTTCAAAAGTTAATATGGGGGACAGACGGACGGACAGACAGACAACGAAGGAACTATAACTAACTATAACCCTATCTCCATTCTGAAAAGTAGGCTAAAAATCGAAATTGGCTCTACTAATACATTCATCCCTCGAATTGCACGGTTTTGCTGTACAATTTTTCGGTTTATCGTTGCTTTCTTTTTTTAAAACTACCTCTAATTGCACGGCCATCGATTTCGCTTTATCATTGCTTTGGAACTGCCTCATAGCATTCGAAAACAAAGTTTTTCAGTTCTACATAGAGTTTATAATAAAGGATCAAAGGAAATAATGTTGAGTGCAATGTGACCGAATCGTTGCATGTTAACCTCAAGGCGCCACTCAAAAATAGTCGCATATATTCCTATAGGGAAACATACCTCACACTGCATGTTGTTGCTGTACACGGTATTTTCCAGAAATTCCTATAAAACGCAAAGTATGGATGAATGTATAATATAAACCGGTGTTTTCCAAACTTTTTCTGCCGCGGGTCCTTTTTTGCCCCAAAAGATTTTCGCCGATCCTCTCACAAAAAACGCAAACGTGTTATAAAAATTAAAAAAGGATTGTTACATACCTGTGGTCATTGTGGCCAGTGTTTCTGCGTTTTCTCGTCGCAAAGTCGTCGAATGTTGGGGATAACACTAGAGAAGTGAATTCTCACATCTGGTATGACAGTCAATTGTGGTTCTTATTTTTAGTAACAGTGCTTATAGAAATTCTAACGTCCCATAGAGTCGTAATTTAGAAAGGTAGAAGTTTGAAAACAAAAGTTTAAGATAAGTTTGGGTGTTCACGGCCCGTGGCTCATACCCTCCCGTGGTATCTATTATTTCTGAGTTGCCTTCCAATGTGGCTTTACTCAACGTCGGGTATTAAATTACAGGCACCTCACCCGTGTTTCATAATGGTCAGTGTTAATAAAAGTTATATTCGCCGCTTTTTAGGAGGGACCCTATCCTCTTCACCTGTGGATGCCAATGCTCTCTTGTACTTATCCCAGACCGACACTTTGTTAATTGCGAGATCGCGGAGAACGTCATTCGTTTTATTTTCCAGGGCGAGTTTGTATTTGTTAGCCAAATCTTTGGCAAAGTCCCTAATCGTTGGTATCCCTAGCATTTCATGGACATCAACATTTCTGCCCCATGTCCTGCCTATTCGGCTTAAAATCTTTCTCTCCGCGATCTCGAGTATTTTCCAGGATTTCTGCATGAGAAAACCCGTCCACACCGGTGCAGCGTACATAAGTGTCGGTCTGATCATTGCCTTATATAGGTGTGTTTTTAATTCCCTGGACACGTCAGTTGATTTAAAAATTGGGAAGAGTCTGGCTCTCTTCCCTGCTGCTGTAAGGTTGACCCTTTTTACATGGACGTCAAACCGTAGTTTCTCGTCCATTGTTACGCCAAGGTATTTAATATGTCTAGCCCAGGGAATTTCAACACCTTCTATTGAGAGCTGTCTCGGCAAATCGGCATCCCTTTTTTGGAAGAGGATTGCTTGGGTCTTTTTGGGGTTTATCTCAATTCTCCATTTCTTGTAATACTTAGTGAGTTTTTCAATTTGCCTCAGGGCGTAACGGACGGCCATTTCCGGCTGGAAGCTTCTTGTAATTATTGCACAGTCGTCCGCGTAGAGGGCAATGGTGGAGTTCCAATCCCCCTCATCCGTCGGAATGTCACCCGTGTAAATAGAAAATAGTAATGGCCCTAGGACACTCCCTTGTGGAACACCAGCTGCTATCCTCCTTGTCGAGCTTTCGGCACCATTCCATTTTACAGTGAATGGCCTGTCGTTGATATAAGACTTTATAAATTTCACCTGCCAAGAGGGAAATTTAGCTATAAAAAGTTTTTGCAGTAGGCCTAAGTGCCATACTTTGTCGAAAGCTTTGCTTATATCAAAAGCTACTCCAACAGATACATTCTTCCTGTTGAAGGCGTCCGTGATAAAATCTACCACCCTCTGCAGCTGATGTGTTGTGGAGTGTCCTGCCTTAAATCCGAACTGCATTTGGGGGATCACACCATGCCCTTCCGCGTGTGTCAGTATATGCGGGTAGATAATTTTTTCGCATACTTTCCCAAGGCAGGAAAGGAGGGATATCGGTCTGAAGTCAGTGGCTTTTAGGACCTTCCTTCCTACCTTGGGTATGCATATGACATTTGCATGCTTCCAGCCGGCAGGGTAATGTCCTATCCTCACCACTGCATTGAGAATCGAGATAAGGTATTCTCCTGCAGAGATTGGCAGTCGCTTTATTAGTTCGTAGGGGATGTTGTCTTTGCCTGTCGCCTTCCCCTTTGGTAGGCGTGCTATAACTTCTGCCAATTCTCTGATGGAGAACACCGGAGTGGCTTGATCCTCGATGTGCTGTACCCTTAGCATGGACTCTATCTCCTCCATCTTTATGTCTGGGGTGTATTCTGTTGCGTCATTGGGCGTGAAAAACTGTTCTAAATGAGACGCAAGGAATTCGGCTTTGTCAACAGACGTGGTAAGTTTGCCTCTTGGGCTCTCCACCAGGGGGTCGCTCCTGGCAGAATCTATTAGGGAACGCGTATACTTCCATATGGAGTTGTCGCTTATATTGAGGTCTGCTAGTCTAATGGACCATTGGTACCTCCTCAGGCGCCTCAGTTGATCCCTGATTTCTCTGTTTAATCCCCGGAGATCCCTCTTTTGGTCGGCAGTACCGTAATGGTTAAACTGCCGCCTCACCCAGTTTCTTTTGCTTATAAGATTTTTGATTTCGTCAGGGATCTCCAGGTTTTCTTTTGATTTCCTTGCTCTACGCGGAATAGCTTTTTCCGCTGCGTTATTGATTGCGTTCCCCAACAATTCTGCCGCTTCATCAATTCCCTCCCTGGTGGATATCGTGGGCACATCGCTTGGTAGTGACTCCGTAATTATTTTCCTAAAATTAGCCCAATCCGCAAGTCCATAGCACATGCGGTGGTTGTCCTGTTGATAAAACAATACTTGTGTTCCGATCCTCAGAACTACCGGGTAATGGTCGCTCGTTAGCTCTGGGATCGTTTTAGATATTGTCCGTTGATCAAAATTCTTGACCAGTGCAAAGTCAAGGACACTTCCTGTGTTCCTTGGTCCTGGTCGCGTCGTTGTTCTCGGAGCCACTACCCTAAATTGGTTATCTCGTGCCCATGTCTTTAAAAGATTACCACGCCTGCTCTCTTTACTGCAGTTCCACGCCCAATGCGTTGCATTAAAGTCACCCGCTATTATTACTCCATTGTCCATGCTAAGGAGCCCGTTTAGGTCTTGCATGCGCAATTCTTTCCCTGGTGGGATATAGGTGCTTATGATGGTGAGGGTTCCCATAGTTGTATCCGCTCTGACCCCTACTGCTTCTATCGGGCCAGAGCTTCTGTCGTCTATTTTTGCGCATGCAATACCTTCACGGGCGAGGATAGCCACTCCACCCCCTCGAGTATTATTATCTCGGTCCCTCCTAAATATCTCATAACCAGGAACAGCCCAATCCTCATTCGGTTGAAGGTGCGTCTCCTGTATTAAAATAATCTTTACTGAATGTTTCCTCAGGAACTCAATGAGCTCCGGCGTCTTATTTCTTACAGCCCCGTTTGCATTCCAGTGGGCCATGATGATCGCAGTCGCTTGATTGACCCTAGCGTCCATTGCCGTTTTGAGCGGTTATGGCGGCTACTAGGGTCTGAATTAACGTCATCATGGCCGTCATTTGCTGCTGGATAGTTGCCGTAAATTGGGCCATAGTCGCGACTAGTGTTTTCATATCTGGGTCGCTTTTAAAATTTTTCTCTTCCCTATTGGGCTGCTCCTTGGTTTTTTTCTCTTCTAGCGGCGGAAATTCTTTTTCCTCGATCCCTTTGCCAGGTTTACCTGGGAGAGTCCAGACTGATGGCGGTGGGGGGGGGGGACCTGGATGGTTCTGTGCGTTTTGTCGTTTTTCTTTTCTTTGGATTTGAGCGCCTCTTCGTGTTTCAAATAGACTGGACACCTACGAGAAAAAGATACGTGCTCCCCTCCGCAATTACAGCATTTGGCCTTGGTTTGAGTTTTGTCTTTAGGGCAGTCTCTCCCTTCGTGGGCCCCAGCGCACTTATAGCATCGAGGAGATGCGGTGCAGTTCTGGGACCCGTGTCCATACCTATTGCATCGAAAGCACATCTGCGGCCTCTGGTATTTATAAGGTTCTAGATGTACCCTGTGACTGCATATTTTTTTTACTTCTGCCATAGCCGTAATTTTAAAATTTTCGTTTTTCTCTATCGTCGCGACGTATAAGTCTTTTCTCGTAGGTGCCAGTTCGCGTACTGCCACGCACGGTATACCTAGTTCTGATAACTCATCTCTGATAAAACCCAGGTCCATCCCCTCATCCAGCCCTTTGATAAGGTACCTGACAGTAGTATTTGTCTTTCCTGCCCAGGTATGCATCTGGGCGCCAGCCTCTATTAGGTATTGTTTAATGCAATCGTACTCCTTCTTAGTGGTCAGTTGAAGTCTTGACCCGTCCTTCGTCTTTATAATGGTAAAATCATTATTGCCGATCTTTTGTCTGATTGACTTAACAAAAGCGGTATAATTCATTATGTCATATACAACAATGGCCGGCGGCCTCTTTTCCTTGGGACTTGGTCTGGGGGTATCTCCCGGTACGTCTATGAGTGGGTCGTACCTATTATTGGTATTGGTCGTAGAAGTAAAAGTATGCGGTTCGTATCGTCGCCGTCTTTTCTTTGCCCTCTCCACGGTTGTGAAGATGGCCGCGTCATCGATATGAAAATCTCCGGCCGGGTCAAGCCCTACTTCATCCTGACCATCCTTGTTACCTTTGGCTGGCGCTATATCGTCCGTTCTTTTCGTCTGGTCTCCCTTGTTATTTTCCCTATGAAATAAGACGCTCCTAATTGCAGAAGGGATCGGGATCCTATCCCCTACATGGGTTGAGGTGCCTTCTTCGCTCCGTGGAGCTGCTTCCCTATTAGGGGGCGGTGAGCGGATCATTCTGTGGGGGAGAGTTAGGCCTGTCGCCTGTCGAGATAGTAAAAGGGCGAGCGGGTAAGAAGGTGGGGCAAGTTAGCCACCCCCCGCAGAAGGAGTGGGCCCGACCGTGCAATGGTAGCCCCGGGGTTAACCCGCTCGCGTCAAGGCGTGCTGCCAACTCCCTGGTGGCACCTGGTCGAGTCCCGGAAGGCTCTGGGGAGTCCCGCAGCGACTTACGTACTTCCCCCCGAAAGGGGGTTTTCCCGCACCAGGCAGACGAACTCCCACAGAGTGTTAGTTTTGTCCTGTCCTATCAATCAAAATAGGAAAAGGTCGAACGGGTGAGAAGGTGGGACAAGTTAGCCACCCCCCGCGGAAGAAGTGGGGCCGACCGTGCAATGGCAGCCACTCGGGATTGGCCCGCTCGCGTCAAGGCGTGCTACCAACACCCTGGTGGTACCTGGTCGAGTCCCGGAAAGCCCTAGGGAGTCCCGCAGCGACTTACGTACTTCCCCCTCGAGAGGGGTTTTCCCGCACCAGGCAGACGGACTCCCGCGTTAGTAACTAAAATGAGAGAAATTTTTAAAAAGAATGATCCGCAATGTGGAGAGTATGAGCCGTGATTTAACTATCGGTTGTCGGTCAACCAATCCGGAGTCAGAGACCTGTTTTAGATAGGCTAGGCTCGCTAGTCATCTGCACCAGAGTCAGAGAATCCGTCGAATCGACGGAATCACGGAAATTTACCAGCGGCATTTTTTATATCTTTCCTTCAGATTAGAATTCGTCGTAATGATGCGCTCATAAGCCTTCTAAGAGAAACCGTCTGATTTACTCACCAATGAAAACGGGTTTTGCGCACAACTGATATTCTCGACAAATCAGCTGGTATCGGGGAGCGCTGAATTGCAACTATTCATAAATATCGCACATATAAACAACTAGCCTTAAAAAAAATTGCTGAAATATTGACATTCTGAGTGCTAAGAGAAGAAAATTCATAAACAATTATTTGGAAAATAACTTCTCGCCAGTCGGTTTCGGGCCATCTTCATTCTTAATGGTCCCGTACAATAGTATCTAGCATTAACGAAATTCGTTTGCGGATCACCTGAGGAACCCGCACGGATCCCCTGTGATCCGCGGATAACACTTCGGGACCAATGAAATAAACAAAGCAAGGTTGAGGATATTATATAAATGTTGTTTTAAAAGACGAAAAATTATTCCGGAATAAATTCATCTTTAGGTCATCCTACATAAACAATACATGGTGTCCGGTGACTTTATGTCATAACTTCGGGATCTTATTTCTTAAGTGATTTTTAGTAAAAAATGTCATATGAACATGGGTCCGATTCTCATTTGTTAAAGAGCTACGGGCAATTGAAATTATCTCGTACTTTGATTTGTACAACTTAATGGCTGAAAAATGCAGTGTTTAAATAATTATTCGTATACATTGTTAATTGTTGAAAAATGAACTATTTAAATAATCTTTCGTTTACATTGATACTTAATCCATTGTTACAACAATTGTTCAGCTTGGATGCACAATCTGGCCCGTTTGAGTAGGGAACGTGAAACAGCACGAAGAACTGCAGCGTTCGCAGCATCGAAAATTAGCTGAATAAGTTCTTCCTTCGTGCTCACTTTGGCTTCGTACGCAATGTTTTTCATTTGCTCCCACACATGGAAATCCAACTGACTGAGATCCGGAAACCTTGGTGGCCAATCCTGCGCACCGCCACGACCGATCCATCGGTTAGGGTACTTGTTGTTAAGATACAGCGTACCGTTCCTACTAAAATGGGGGGGTTCCCCGTCATGCTGGTAGTACATCTGAAGTCGTGTTTGCAGAGAAATGTCTTCTAAGAGACCCGGCATTTCATTTTCCAAAACATCAGCATAAATGGCACCTATCAGACGTGGCGGGAAGAAGTACGGTCCAACCAGCTGGTTCCCAATGACACCACACCACACGTTCACAGAAAAACGGAGTTGGAAGTAGCTTTCAACTGTTCAGTGAGGATTTTCGCGAGCTCATAAATGGTAGTTTCTCGTGTTGTTTATTCCATCACGAGTAAACTGTGCCTCGTCCGTGAACAAGATGTAACGGTTCAGGCGGGGGTGTGCATTTATCCAAAGGCAGAATTCCAACCACCTAGTCATATCCCCGGGTTGAAGATGCTGAACTTGCTGGATATGGTATGGATAAAGTCCCTCGTCTTTTAATGTTTGCCAGACTCTCATTCGCGGAACGTTGAGGCGGGGGGACATTCTCCGTGTACTAAGACGTAGACTTCGCTGTTGAATAATGTTTTCCTCCTCATCCACATTAACTTGTACTGAACGTTCAGCTCTCAAAGACATGGAAATGAGCCATTTTCTCGTAAATGTCGGTGAACTTGAATAAAAGCACATCGATCTGGTGTTCTTCTTTGTGGAAATCGTCGTCAATATTAGTAAACGGTAGAAACGGAGTTTCCATCGCAAAACCCGTACACGAAATACATATCCGCATACTCTTAATTTGAAAATGTAAAGGGCATTATTAAAAGTTAATGATACCACACGTGTCATAGCGCACTACACTGAACGCTAGCTTACGTTCTACTGCATGCTTCCTGCGAGCTTGCAAATTACGTCCACGTCTGTTGTGCAAGCGTCATGCTTTTCATTGTTGTAACAATGGATTGATTAAGTATCAATGTAAACGGATGATTAATTAAATAATATATTTTTCAACAATTAAAAATGTATACGAATAATTATTTAAACATTGCATTTTTTCAGCCATTGAGTTGTAAAAATCAATGGACGAGATAATTTCAATTGCCCGTAACTCTGTAACAAATGAGAATCGAACCCATGTTCATATGACATTTTTTACTCAAAATCACTTAAGGAATAAGATCCCGAAGTTATGACATAAAGTCACCGGACACCCTGTATATCTTAAGTTATTCCGTTTAGTTCTTCATTAAATTATTGCTTATGTGGATTCCCTACGGCCAACTCTTGTCACATATTCTTTGATATACGATCGCAAAGTGTGAAATTCTATGACGGTGATAAGGAATTTTACGAGGGACATATTTTTGATCCATTAAATCCTTAACTTATCTCCCTATATAGGTATATGTCGCTATATTAAGGATGTTAGGACAATTCATGAAGCTTACATAATTTGCGACTGTTTAGCGATGTGCAATGTGCCGCAGCGCGTCAAAGGAGCAAAGACGTGAGAAGAGATAAGTCTCGGAAAGTAGAAGCGTCGGAAAAGTTTTCAGTGTCGTTGAATGGAGTACCTTGTTGGAAGTTTGGATATTCTTGGACCATATAACATGCGGAAAACTTCGAGATAGTTTCCAAATCCAATTTCGATTTTATACGAAAGCTGATGTCAAAGTTCGTGGAACGCAATTTCCTCGCGTCCTTTGTCAAACATTGGCCGAAATGTGTCCAGTCACCTTTCACGAACTCATTTATTTTTTCTCTGCGATTAAAATGGTAAGTTTTGTTTTCTTTAGCATTAAAATGCAGTTTGGATTTAAAACTTAAATGGCTTGTAAAATATTTCAAAATGGAAATTAGGTTTATAACCATTTCCTCAATTCATACACCCCAGGAGTAGTTATTTTTTATATTTACTCATCTTCTCTGCATTACGGGGTGAATAATTTGAAATTAGCCTAATCGTATCTCAGTATGTTAACACAAGTCAAGTAAAACCATGGTCAAGATGTTATTTTCTCTACTTAATGAATTTAAGCTAGTTAAACACTCAGAAGGCCATGGCATTATTTTTTACATAATAGACCATGTTCGGGTCATTTGTCACCCACTGATATTATTAGTTTAACATGAAAATAGTTGATAGATATATAAAAATATTGAATTGTTGTTTAGAAGATCCTAAGTACTGTAAAATTAAATGAGTAATACTACAGTTTTAGTTAAATGATACAAATAATTTTTTTGCATTTGTCACACTTTGTGTTGTTTTTTATCACTTCCCTGGAACATGCAACATCTTGCTCTTTTCTTACCGCTTTGTTCTGGTTCTGCTTTAGTAAATTTTATTGTCATGCCACTCTCTTCAATCGCACGAATAAAATTGCTGTGATATGGTTTCCCAGTACATCGCCAATCCTCGACGACCCACTTAGAAAACAATACAATGTTACATATTTTACCTGGTACTCCTACGAAAACTGTATTAATTTTATCCTCATACAGTAAACAATGAGTTAACTAAAGAATTAAAAAATCTAAGTTTTTAAAAATTGTATGTATTATGAAAAAAGGAAATAACTAAATAATGGGTCATTTCTGACCCGATCACGGCCTTCTGAGTGTTAAATATCTATAAAAATCTAATCGTGATGTAAACTTGTGCAAAACGCCATGCCACTGCATTTGAGCCAAAATATTCAGCATATATTCCTTTAAAATGTTTTATAATAATTGGATTTTTAACATGTGTGAACAATTACGTTTTTGGTTTGTTTGCACATCAATAAATAGTTGATATACTAAGAGTGAAGACTGAACCGTTTAATTGATCTTAAGTGTGGTTGAACAGCATTCAGGTGCGGGGTGGGGTGAGATAATATTCGTTCCTTGATGCTTGTTTGTTGATTGGAAATTTAACGTAAATTGAATATTTAAAACTAGCTTTACCCGCTCAGAGTAACTACGCGCTAGTACTTTATTGCTCAGTATCATAAATTTCTTTATATACACACACAATTTTCGATCTCTTGATTTGCTGATACAATAGTTAGTCAAATGATCTCGCCATCCCTCTCTCTCTTCCTCTGTCTCCCTCCATCTGTCTCCCTTCCTCTGTCTCTGTTAAATGTAAGAATGGACCTTCTGGTCTAAATTTCGCCCGAATAAAGACGATTATCTATCTATCTATCTCCCTTCCTCTGTCTCCCTTCCTCCTTCTGTCTCCCTCCCTTCCTCTGTCTCCCTCATTCCTCTATCCCGCCCTTCCTCTATCCCTCCCTTCCTCTATCCCTCCCTTCCTCTATCCCTCCCTTTCTCTCTCCCTCCCTTCCTCTATCCCTCCCTTCCTCTATCCCTCCCTTCCTCTATCCCTCCCTTCCTCTATCCCTCCCTTCCTCTATCCCTCCCTTCCTCTATCCCTCCCTTTCTCTATCCCTCCCTTTCTCTATCTCTCCCTTCCGCTATCCCTCCCTTCCTCTATCCCTCCCTTCCTCTCTCTCTTTCTCTCCCGCCTTTCCTTTCAACAACTCCGGCGCAAGACGCCACATGATGCCGTCCGTATCAGCGTTAGAAGCCTGAAATTCCTCGCAAGCCTCCAAGAAAGAAGCAACGCTTCTCCCCCTCTCCCGAGAAGGAAAGTCCCTTTCGACTTGCGAACTTCGCTAGCTCTCCCACCCCCAAATCTTTTTAATAATCGTAGCGTGTACAAGCCGTCGTAATAATTCCTCAAGCACGCTTCCTTCAACGGACCGTGGCTCCATCGCGTCAGACGGCAACTCTAATATATTCGCGTAATCTAGTACGCAACTGATCCAAAGGGCCGTCGCTTCAGCCTTAGTCAATGCATTGACACAAGCGGTACCTTTCGTTTCAATACGTTTCTCCGTACGACCAGGTAAAAACCAAAGGGATAGGACATAAAAGAACTAATCTCCTTTTCCCGAGTTCCGCCGGGAATTCTAATTGATTAAAAATGGTCAAAACGTGTATTTCCGTTGAAATATCGAAATCGATTTTTTTCATGAAAACATTACTTTCTCCTATACCTATACTACGTATGGAGAAAGTAACAAGTGGGGATGTACACGTGTTTTCCTTGGTACAGAAGTGCTTTTCGTCAAATTCACCGTCGTATAATCAATCCATCGTATACTAATACATTTGTTTTGAAATCAGACAATTAAATTTCCTTATATTGTAGCAGCCCTGCATTTTAGATCCGTTTTAAACATGTTCATTTCGTTTTGTCATTTTATATTTTTCCTACAAACGAAATTTCTTTGAAATCCGTTCAGTCAATACCTTCTAAATTAATAGTTACAGACAAATTCTAACTTTGATATTGTGGTAGCTCTGTTTATTCGACCCGATTTGAATATAATAATTTTGTTATTTATTTATATATAGATTATATACAACATATTTGGTTAAAATCCATGCCGTCAGTTCTCTAGATTACGTGTAAAAATAATATTATTATACTTTTTACTGTGGTAGCCCTGCTCTTTAGCTCAGCTTTAAATATCTTGATTTCGTTATGGTATTTTGTACAAATCTTATATACAAAATTTAATTTAAATCCATACGGCCAATTCCTTCCAACTCCATCATTAGTGAAAGAATTTAATTTGTAATTGTGGCACCCGTTTGGCTGATTCCGTTTAAATATGCTATTATGGTTTTCTATATATGTGTACATTATAAATATTATAATTTGGTTAAAATTGATGCAGACAATTCAACACAAATATTTATGTGTAAAAAGAATGTTTTATTTCTTGTATTGTAGCAGCCCTGCATTCTATATCTATACTAAACATCATGATTCTGTTTTTTATTTTACACGCCTTCTTCCTACAAAGTTTTATTGAAATCGGTTTAGTCAATTCCTTCTTAATTCATAATTACCGAAAAATGTAATTTTGTAATTGTGGCACCCCTGCTTAGTCAATTCGATTCAAATATGCACCTTTGGTTATTAATTTATGTGTCTATTCCATCTACCAAATTTGATTGAAATCGGTTTATCCGTTTCTTCCCTGATATATGCGTACGGACGAACGGGCATCACGAAGATAGTAGTGCTTTTCAGCATTGACGAAAGCACTCATAAAAAGGAGCGTAAATAAGCGTAAATTGTTTACAAAAGTCGCCGGTAGGTGGTGTGGTGGTGGCAGCTAAAAAATTAGTGTCTCTTAAACAATGGTGGGTGTTTACTCTTTTCTCTTATCCGTTATTTTGAAATATTTGCTTTAATATTTTTTGCTTTAGTAGTTTTCACATATAATGCAGTTTTTAAAAGATATCTTATATTTTATCTGCCACCACCACGCCACCTACCGACCACTGTTGTTAGCAATTAACGCTTAGTTACGTCTTAGTAACGCTCCTTGTTTTTTTTTAGTTATTCGAGCTTTGTGGCTGTATCCAATATCATAAGGCTATGGTTTGAGTTTATTTATTTTCTTATTAGTCTCTAAATTTTTCTCTCAGTTCCTTAAAATATTTATTATCATGTAACCTATTCGAAATTTTTAGAAATAATACAGGCATGGAGAATGTCATGTGGTGGTCACATCAGATTTTTATAATTTTGTTATGCCTACTGGAGGTACCTAGACGAGTACTTATTTTTTTCAATTTACGATGCATATAAAATAGACTTTATTCTTGACGCGTTGTGTAGTTTATGAAATTCTAGAGATGTTTAATGTAAGTGTAATGTCTCTCTTGAAGGTTTAAAGCAGTAGTTAAACCATATAAGCACTTTCATAACAAAAAATAGTACTAATTGGTAATTCGCCGATCGTAAATTATAATCAGCTTGGTATTTCCTCCGTTTTTAGTGGTGTCGCTCTGTAAAAGACCTGTACTATTACTTTTACAACATAGAAAGTGCTAAGGATTTGTTGTTCATTAATGAAAAGACAATTTTGTTTTCTTTGTCCGGCTCATATGATAGAAAGTAGAGGTCAGTCCACGTAATAGCAAAATCATAAAATTGACATACAATAGACCCTCACGCTACGCGGTAGTTACGTTCCTGAAGCGGTTGCGTCGAGAGAAAACGTGCTGCGTGAATTTAATTACTTATGGAATAAATAGGGTTACGCTCCCAGAGTTTAGGAAGTTATGTGTATACATTTTTTTACGTAATAATCGTAAGATCAGATAACATTAAATATAAAACAATTTTAAAACTTTACTTTAAATCAATTCCTTCCCCAACATTTTGATGTTGATGGTTGGCGGAATTAATCTGTAATGCGTCTCTACATAGCTGTAATCTACATAGATTTATAAAGTTGACGACATGGTAGTGTACATTGTTCAATAGCACATTTCAATTTAAGGCTTTTATCCATGTTAATCTCTGCATTAACGACCACTTGCTAGTTTGTTAATACCAAGCAGAGAAGGTCATAACAGTGCTGGTGTTAGCTGATTCTCTTCATGCACCTCTTCGTGGGACTCGAGCATCTGCAGCATTTATTCCTCAGTAAACTCCTCTTGAGACTAATTCAAAAGTTCTTCTATTTCTTCTTCTCACATATCGTCAAAGCCCTAATCACCCACAGCTCTTGCCAGCTGCACAATCTGGCTCACCTCATGCCATGATGCTTTGATGTCTGCAATTGCGTGGGCAATGTATAACTCATGCAAGAAGTCTGACAGGTCACTCTCGGGGTTCTCCTCCAAGGCCTTGGGAAGTTTCCTCATGGTCCTCTTGGTGTAGTATCACCTGAAGGACTTGATGTTGGAGTATGGAATAGAGGCCTGCATACCCGCAGTTTACCCGACCCGACACGCGGGTACCCGCAGCGAAAGTTGCGGTTCGGTGTCGGGTATAGAGTGCTTCCAGGCTGGTACGGGTCGGGTTCGGACAGAAAAGGCACCGGTGCAGGTAAAGAACGGGTACGAAAACTAGTTTTAATTCCAATTCAATTTGCCTCGCTAATGTAAGCACTGGAACTTTTCACACGCCGTTTACAGCTAGTAAAGCCCACCCTCGTGGTCAGAAGTAGCGTTATATAAGGAGATACAAATTTGCAATTTATGCAGGTCGGCAGATTGCAGGCTTTGTGTATCATGTGTCAAGAAAAGTGCCTGACGAAAAAACGATTCTTTTTATTATATAAATAGATACAGAGTAGCAATTGACAAACGATTGTCGATTACTTGCTTTAATTCAGAAGTGTATAGAAGATTTGTGAAATATTTTTGAAAATCAGGTTTACATGGTGCGCTGAAATCTACATTGAAAGAAGGCGTCAAGAAACGTTGGAATTAAATTCTTCGTATGTTCTCTTCAATACTTGAAAATTGGAAGGTTATTTACAATATTTTGATTGAAAAAAAGATGAGTGATATTATTTGTGAGGTTGAAAAGAAAGATTTATTAGATTTAGTAGAATACCTCAATCCATTCCAGAAAGCATTGACTGAATTGGAAGGAGAAAAATATCCAATAATATTCTTGGTTTACTTGTGGCATTTGAAAATAAAAGATCATTTAGAAATAGGTTCAACAGAATCTAACATCATGAAACTTTTAAAAACTTCAGGTAAAACCTATTATGATGACATTAAAAAGGAGAAGGGATATGAAATCAAATCCTTGTCACCAAATCCGTGTACGCTTCTAGAGCAACCGATGAAAAGGTCTAAAATGCCAGACACCTTAGTTCAGTTTATGTATAGAGACACAGTAAATGATCATATTTTTCCAGACGAATTGACTGCATATATTGACATAAAACTATCTGACGACATTACTAATAATTTTGATTTGATGAAATGGTGGGATAAGCAAAAGAACTGTTTGCCAAATTTAAGTATTTTAGCGAATCGTATTTTTGCAATACAAGCGACCAGTGCTCCATCAGAGAGGTGTTTTTGATTGGCGGAACATGTTGTTAGTGAAAGAAGGAACAGTTTAGATCCCGCATACGTGGATCATGTCCTATTTTTAAATAGCCATTTTAAATCTCAGGGTAGATACTGTTTATTAATGTTGCCTTTTTTCAATTAAATTATTTTGTAAAATTTGTATTTTTTGTAAAAATAAATCGGATGTACATTAATTACATCTTTTCGATCTTAAAAATGAATGTTAATGTACAATTTCATTTTAATTTACATCAAATAAATGACTGACTAGGAAAGAATGTTTATTTTTCACGATTTCTTGCTACGGATTAGTGTCTCGAGGACCAGACAGTTAAAAAATATGGTCGGGTCAGACAAGAAGGCCTTCTGTGTGGGTGCGAGCCTTCGGGTATGGGTCGGGTGCGGGTTAATATTCTGCGGGTACGGGTCCGTAGTCTGCGGGTACGGGTGGAAAATATCATACCCGTGCAGGGCTCTAGTATGGAAGTCGTGTAGGGTGGCCTCAACACAACCTGCACATCTGGGTTTATATTTTGCACAATAACAGAAGGATGCCAAGGAGCATTATGCAGAACAAGGAGAACTTAGAATGGAAGGTCCTTTTGTGGAACTTTTTCCGTTTACTGATGCAGGTTCTCGATGACATCCTTTTCCAAAATAATTCTGTCTCATCAGCATTGAACGCTTGGTAATCGTTTTCTTCAGTTATCCTTAAAAACTTCGCTGGGACCGCTTTGCAGCTTGGTGGTCAGCAGAAGCACTCTCACCAGAAATGTTGACGCTGTGCAGATTGAAACGCTTCTGATCTTGTCAAACCAACCATCACTAAATTTACAGTCTTTTGAAAGCTCTCTTCCCTTCTCACAAACCGTTTCGTAGATTCGCTGCACCTTCTCCCGGATCACACCAATGAGTGCCGCTTCCTTCTGTGTCTGCTTCTCAATCCAAGTGTTCAATAACCTCTCTGTCTTATTCTGCTGCACGGACCTATTACTCATACTCCTTATGGAATCAATAGTAGTAGCGGCAGGCGCAAGACTCGCTTCAATGGGTTCCTTGTACTTTCGAACGGTGCGACTAGTCGATACAATCACTCGATACTCCCGTGCCAAGTGCCAAAACACCGAAATTTTGCGCGGTTAGCTTTCAAAGATTTTCTTTCCTCCTTCCTTCGGCGTGCATATAGAAACTAAGTGAATATACGGCTCAGTTTTTCCCATTGCAATTCATCATATTTACACTTGCTCACTATTGTTTCCGTCGATTAAAAGCTCTTTATATGAATTAATTTAACTTTTCTCACTTCTCAGGACGGCATGTTCTTAAACTTCTATATATTTTAGGTGGCCACTTCAGTTCATTAATTACAAGAACTTAATTGTGGTTTTATAAATATTTTAACTCCACTTATGGATAACTTTCTATAATGCTGTCGGAAAACAGCGTACGAATATTCATTCAATCATGTAATCCATCGAGCACTTAAAACCTATCGATCGCCCGCGCTATCGTTGCTTACCCTTCACTTTCTTGCTAATGCCATTTGCTAATCTTCCTTTCTCTTTATCTACCTTTAAGATCGACCCCTCTTCAGTTCACTTATGACCGACATTCGTCATATTTGTTTTCGAATTCCACCATCCTTTCTCTAACCTCATTTTTATAATCATTTTACTTCAGCGGCTCGATTTCATTAAATCGTATTCCCACTGCATCCTATCACATCTTAATTCCTTATCCTCCTCCTTCATCGCTTATTTTACTTTCCCTATCTGCCCTCTTCACCAAAATTCCCCTTAGTTTTGTAAATAAGAGGCATTTTAATAAACAGAAAGTTTGAAATTTTTTCCAGTGAACATTTGGACAAAAATTTATGACTTTATGTCAGAAGAATTTCGTTATGGATGGAAATGTGAGCCTTATACCGTAAAATCGCTTTCATAATATTTTTGTTTTGCATTTATAACCTTTAACATACTAAATTTTCTAAATATTTTTAGTTTCAAAGGTTATAATAAATTTTCATTAATGATGGGCTGCAAGTATAGAAATATTACGGAGAAAAATAATCTGAAAATGATTAAAAATTAAAATCTCTTATCTGAAAATCCATGTTCGTATTTAACAAGCATTTTTTTAGTTTAAGAAAGATAAGAAATAATAAGTCCAAACCAGAACTAATGGTTTTCCAAAGTTGACGTTCCGAATTGATTACTTATATTGGCAGGAAATGTTTCAGTGTGTTTTTGTCATTCTAAGGAATTCTCATACCATAAATATCATTTAAAATTCATGGTATACCGATGATAGAGAGAAATTGGAAAAGAAATTAATAGAGCATTATCAGGTTTAAAATACTAAAAGCAATGTCAAACTCTTTCTGGCATTATATTTTGCATGTATTTTTTTTAAATAAACGAATTTAATAAATGTTACTGTTTATACGCTAATATGTTTGGATCAACTGTCAATTGCTGAAGGGTAGTCGAGTGAAAAGAAAATAACCCATTTGTTCATTCGTCTATGCTCAAGCCGAGTTCAGTAATAATCGTCTCCATAGTAACAATCCGTAAAATGCGATGTAAAACGCTATGTTTTAGTAGAAATTCAAGAAAATGCGATCAATTATCAAATTTCTGTGATAAGAATTAAAATTTACATTCTTTTCCCCTTAGAACGCTACAAACCTCGCTCCGATTTCGCAATTGAAAGATATTTTAAAGTATTAAAGGAAGCATCTCTGCACGATGGATTTGAGTTTTCCTATCGAAATCAAATAGGAAAAAACGTTCCTGGAATCGAACCCGGAACTTCAATCTTCGCCAAATAAAATATAGCCCGGTGATGGTCCCTGGCAGCACGAGCGTCATACCAAGTTTCGTGAAAATCGATCCATTGATGCAGAAGTTGTTAGTGGGGGACTCACATAAACACAGACACGACCATTTCATAAGGCTATGTTTCCTTTGGTAACCAGCCTAAAAATGATCTACATTATTAATGAAATAATAGAAGTAAATTACTGTTTCGTTGTAAAAGTTTCAAATTTTCTATTAATGCTTTAAATGCATTTAATTCAATGATGTACACAATTAATACATTTCACCCGCCACGTGCTTTAATACCACTTCCTTGAATACTGCGTTGGTTGCGGTCGTTCCGCTGTGTACGTGACATTTCTGTTTGCTAAAAATAACTCCTTATAGAAAGTTCTAAATTCATCATCCTTATGGTAAGAATTAAAATGTTAATCCAACACTTTCTTTTTGATTCTTAATGAGAAAATTTCAAATAATTATTCTCCATCAAGTACAGTCCGTTACCCTCATCTATTCTTTTACGAATAGTCGTACGCAGCGTAAACACGATTCGTCATATAAGCAGCAGACATAGGTAGAAATCACCATATGAGTCATATGCAATGGTTGCTTCTAACATATATTAAGGATCAGAGACAAAAGTCTTCCAATTTCCTAACCACAAAGGAAAATGCTTGGATTATATTCGATGCTTTTATGAAAGGTTAGGAATCTTAAGGATGCACCTTACTTGCAATACAGATTTCTTGAAAACCCTGTTAACCGCAAAGGATTCCATAATCATCAAGTATGGGGTGAAGAGACAAGTTGAGGCAGCTATTTTCATGTTCAACTGGATGCAATTATAAAGGATTGTATGGATTTACCACGACATATTTTCGACATTTGTGAGACAGGGTTGCCATGGAAAATAAGCATTTGACTGAAATAATATTTTCAAAGGAATGGGCTTTCGGTCTTTTATTCTTAAACAGAATTCAATTTATTAATTTATGCCAGAGTATATGTTTCCAAACAATTTCCGATGTAATGCTAAAAATTCCGTTTTGATATAAAGTTAGATCAAAATGGCTGGAAAGTTGTTTTGTACGTATTTTATTGTGATCGTTAATGTTTGTATATTTCCATTTTATCTTTCAAACTCTTAATTTATTGCTTTTAAGAGTGCGCTGCGAAAGAAACATAATTTATAACCTTGCTCCTATGGAAAATTAGACTTTGATTTATCCTTTTTAGCAAATTTTCTAAAAAAGTGCTTATGTGATCATTGTTTGTCTGTCCGTCCGTATGTCTCCGTCTGTCCGTGAGCAAACAACTTTTTTGTTTTAAGAGATGTTTGGAAAATTCTTTTTGAATTCGGTTGCTCATATCAACTTATGAATTTCCTTATGATGGGGTTTTCCAAGTACATCAAATATTTTCCGCTAGATGCCTTCAAATTCGAAAAATTCTATACTTTTGTAGGGAAACTACTGAAGCTAGAGAGTTTAAGTTTTCATGCATAGAAGAGTCTAGCGTAGGTATACATTCCGACGATGCGGGTTACATACTCTCCAAAGGGGGAGACAAACCAGAACCCTAAAAATTTTTAAGAAAACGTGATTTTACCTCTTACTTTAGCAAGGATATCTTATTTGCTTGAATAAGCTGGCATTTCTGCTCATGTAACCCGAACGTTACATAAGTATACGATGCATAACTATTTGCTCTAATTACCACAAAATAACGGATAGGGCGAATATTTATTGGATAATTAATATATGATTTATATTGAAAGGTTTCAGTACATTACTGTATTATTTATTAATTAAATTAACAATGATTATTTATATACAAATTAGAGTTTTAGTAGTTAATTAAACAAAGCTTTTAAATCACACATGCGAGTATATTCATATATAAATATACCCAAAATTTCCACAGGAAACGGCGATGGTTGATGGAGACTCCGAATCACATTCAGATGCTGAAAAAAACAATCACACATTGCAGATAGAAAGTAGCCATTCCCAGCAGTGATAAGGACAAATCGTCATGGGTGGGTCTTTGTTTACAGTCATGTTTTAGTAACTTATTAGGAATTACATAACCACCAAAAATATATACTTAATGTTCATCAAAAGAAAAAATATATAAAATCCGCCATATAAAATTATGCCATTCGATAAGGAAACAAGAAAACGACAACAAACCTAATAATAGCGAATTTACAAGTTTTTTGTGTTATAATTTTCATGCAATATTATCGCATTAAGCATGGAAATTGATCGGAGTGGTCTAATTTAGCTTCATATACAATTATGGATTTCTGGTATTGAATTAATTAGATCTTAATTTTCGGAATATTTTCGCGGAGGGATAAAATTATGGTTTTTTCTCTTAAGAAATCGTGCCAAAAGAGCCAAAAGGGTTGAATGAGACCGAATAAGGATAGAAGTGGGAGAGGAAAAGTTTCGTTGGAATGGAGTGGAGAAGAAACTGAGTAGGTTGGGGAATAATAGTCTGCTGGTGGAGATAAGGAGGAACCTTGTGGAAAAAGAGAATGGTAGGATTAATGAGGCAAAGGGCTGACGTAAAATAGTTTAAAAGATAGTACGATCCTCTTTACAAGATTGCCGCATTAAGTAACCAAATATTAATTTTATAGATCTAAGTGGTTGCGTGCGAAGTATTTTTGTACGGCACGTGAATGGCCTTGTAAAAAAGAGGTATGCAAAGACAGGCGATTCAAAAATTAACTGCTGCTATGACTATTCTTCCCTCATCTTTACGACCTATATTTCAATATTCATCCGTCAAAATCAATCATTGCATCTTAATAACTAATGAGATTTTACAAGCGTATTCAATTTAGTTATTGGGCAGGCGCGTCAGATAGGATCGGTGGGTTTGCAAATTAAACACTCCAATGTTTCCTTATATTTATTTAATTTTGCCCATCCTCTTCTCCCTCTAATCCTCGTGTTCATTTCCTTTTATTTCCTCTTGCTTTCCCGTTCATTCATCACCATAAATTCTGATTCTCCCTCCCTCTCGCGGGTTTCCCTTCCGTCTTTGGGCGAATGCCAGGCAAACAGCCACCCCCGGAGAAAACAAATTAAAAAACTACCAATGGTAAACTAAAAAACATTTAATTTACACCTGCATCAGCCCTGAAGAGGCCTTCTGCCTATACTAGGGTCTTTCTGATCAGGCCTTCTATAAAGAAAGAGAAATATATGTAAACTTGATGTAAATGAATGGAATGTATATGGTTTATTGGAAATTAAAGCCTTTAAAATCAACAATCAAATCATCCCTCTCGTCTGTGTTTCCCCAGTTCTCTCTCTTCCCTTTTTCTTTCCCTCCCTTCGTTTGTCTCCTCTCCGCCTCCTCTAAGTCTATTTTTACCTCTTCTTCTTTGCTTCCCTCCATCTTACCTTCCTTTTTCCATCTCTACACCGTTTTTTCAATCGCCACATCTGCTGTCTCTCTCCTCACAGAATCCCATTCATCACGCAACCACCATCGTCTCTTCCCTCTCCCTTATAATCTTTCTCTTTTATGCTCCTTCTCTTACAGGTATTTTGTCTAAAATTCATATCATTGTCTTCCTCCTTCTATACATTAAAAATCCAATCTGCATATATTTCGAATTAACTTCGTATTAAGTTGAACTAATCCTATCTTTCTCACTTTTTTCCTCGGATCTACAGCATCAACTCCAATCGTATATTTATTCTTCTTATCCTGTTACTGTCCATTCAATCTCATTAATTCCTCTTCTACATTGGCATTCGATTAAACACCCAGGTGCGCATCTGCTTTCGCTTTTCCTTTTGTCCGGATTAATCCTCCGTTTTCCACATCTCCAAAGAGGGTCCAATTGCTTTTGGCAAATAAAAGATAAAAAGTTTGCAACAAAAATATTCCGGAATATCTTAATATATAAAACAGAGTGGATGTATATTTGTATGTCCAAAATGTCAAACCCACTTCAAGAAGACATAGAAAGTTGAAATTTGGCACACTGGTAGCTTTTAGCTCACAATTAACAGGAAAAATCCGAAACCCCAAGATTTTGGATTTTAAGGATCCGAGATCGGGGTTCCAAATTTCCCGAAAAATCCACGCCGTAGAGGAAGAATAGCCAACGTCAAAGATAAAGGGTACAAATGGATTCATCTTAAATATAGTATATGAATACTTTTAAAGTGAGTCAAATGATTTTCAGGAATATTGTTATTTTTTACCACTAACATTGAAAGATTTATCGCAACATAAATCTATACATCTATTTACATTTGTTCGGTAACCAAGATGTTGTTTATTGTTTACGTTTTGGCTAATAGTATTGACATAATCCACATAATTTTATTGCTGCTTTAAAGGCTTCGGTGCATTTAGCAATGTGAATATTAAGTAAGACGTTAATGCGTAATTATATTAATGGTAAAACTTTACAGTGCAATACATAAAATAGTAAATGTTAATGTAAACATCGCTTGCGTAATTAAGGAATGGGGAACGTTTGGTAAACTTCGGATACCCAACAGAAAAAGTAACTAAATTTCAAAATTTATTATATTATTTTTATTGTAATATGACATCGAAAGTGATATATCAATAAAAATAATAAATAATAAAAATCGTTTGCAACTTAAAAGAAAACTTTCCCGAGCGAAGCCGGGCGTTTCTGCTAGTATTAAATAAGTAGATAACTGTGCTTGCTCCTGTTCGTTCTCTCAGCTTACATAATAAATTTGAAACGAGAAAAAAGTCTGCTCTGAACGGGAATCGAACCCGGGTCTCCCACTTGCCGGGCGGATATTCTACCACTGCAGATCAATTTTCTCGTTTCTGAACGCGGATGTTTTCTTGGTTGGGACGGAACTAGCCAAGCTAGTATCAAACTGCTCCAACGGATGTCCTCGAAGTGATACACCGAAGAAAACTCCTCCCTCTCAAATGGCGAGATTACCTCGCAAGAAATTGATGGAATAAAGTGATACGAAGATCCTATGCAGACAGACATAAGCTGGGAAGTTGGGAATCATTTTGAAACGAGAAAAAGTCCGATATGACCAGGAATCGAACCCGGGCGGATATTCTACCACTGAATTATCGTAGCTGATCAATTTTCTCGTTTCTGAACGCGGATGTTTTCTTGGTTGGGACGGAACTAGCCAAGCTAGTATCAAACTGCCCCAACCGGGTTCGATTCCCGGTCATAACAGACTTTCTTCTCGTTTCAAAATTATTCCCAACTTCACAGTTTATGCCTGTCTGCATAGGATCTTCGGATCACTTTATTCCATCAATTTTTTACAGCTTACATAAGATAAATGTTTAGATAGTGGCAGGATTTGGAGAGAGATTCATGAAGATAGGAAAATCTAAATAATTAATCGCGAGTAAAGGGTGCTGCAGAACAAAAGCGTTCAAATGTCACAAAATATTTCTTGAAACACAGTTTAGAGAAAAAACTGACATAGACGATTTAACGAAAACGTAGAATAAACGTCGCAATATGGTATCTCAGCATACTGGGATATTGATAAATAAAAGGACTCCTTAAGCCATAAAACAAGGGTTAATAAATAAGCTCAATGCATTTCACCCACAATGTGGGCATCTTCAGGGGCAACCTGACATGACAGTTGCCCCTGAAGATGCCCACATTGTGGGTGAAATGCATTGAGCTTATTTATTAACCCTTGTTTTTTGGCTTAAGGAGTCCTTTTATTTATCAATTACAAGCCAAAAGTGTTGAGCTATTTATGTTCATACTGGAATATACTTTCCGAGAAAATTCATCTATAAAGGTGATCCTTCAGAAGTGTTTCCAGTTATATCCTACATTATAACAGTTACTGCTTCTCTAGCTAGATACCTTTAGCAACAGTTAACTAAATCTTATCATATAAAAAACTAGGTCATCCTATCACGCTGTATGATTGTAGGTCGATCGAATTTGTGAATTACAAAACGCTTACTACTAAAAAAAACCTTCCATTTTAGTTCGATCATACTTTTAGGAATATCTTGGCCGCGCCACTTTTAAAGTTTAAGCTTCTCAGCGTCCATATGAGGCCATGGATTCGATTTCAGGAGCGTTCATCATTTGTATATTGAAGTTACTTTGAATCGTCATAAGAGTTCGAGACCTGAAACAACGAAGACATAAAAGAACACAATTTAATTTTCCAGACGTCTACATTCTAATACGAGTCGAATTCGTCCACAAATTAGTTTTAAAGGCCAAGATCTAACGCATTTTAAGTGAAAATCTTTCGCCCTCAAGGTGATTCGCATTGTCTCTGGTTTAATGTAATTTCTCATGATCGACGGGGACTATAATTTCGCGTTGCATCTGTCCATATATTGAAGAAATTTCGACGCTATTTTGAAGTTAAAACAATACATTACTAAACAATAGACAATATGGCTGCAACAAAAATAAATAAATTTTCCATTATTCTCTGAGTAAGTTCTTATTCTTTGATTAAATACAAAAGAAGAATATTTTTTATAGTTTACGTTAATGAAATTTTATACATGCACTAAAAAAATAAAATTCACACAATAGTAGGTCTCATAAAGTTAAAATTAGTTTGGTCATATTTACGTTGTGTAGCGTAATGTTTATAGTTTAAATATTCTTTCTGTGTGTAAGATTTTTATAAAATCTCGGAGAGGAAGAAGAGGAGAAAAAGAGAAAATGTGGGGGGAGGTAGAACATGTGAGAGGAAGAGAATGGGAAGGAGAGAAATGGAAATTATCTTAATTGTAATAATAATATACTTTATTCATGCATACCTTTCATTTTTGACGGACAAATACTCTAGTTTATGTAAATGTTTCCTAAAGTTAAAGTGCTGCTGCGGCGAGAGTGGAATGTGAAGCAAGGTTCATATTTTCTTTTTTAGTGCGTTAAGATCAGAAATAATTTTTTTTCGTTCCACCCCATTGCACATACGATGTATTGCAAACGAAAATAAACATTATCAACTTGGCTTCCGAAAGAAATTCATCAGGACGTATCTAACACTTTATCTTAACAATATATGTATGGGCAAATTGCTGCTAATGTACGATTTTTCGGTTTGCAAACCCCTTTTCAGGAAGTCATGGTGTTCTTAAATCGGGAGATTCCGGTATACCTCTATTATTGCTGCGGTCATTTTAGATATGCAACTTCTTAGTGCAGTTCCTTTATATAGGAGATGGATGTGTTCATTGCTGAACATACAAAAATCATATTTATTTGTTGTGCTGAATATTAGCCTTTCATCTATTAAGATAAACAATGAGTGGATGAGGATTCTTAATATGTATTCCAAGCCAAGAATGACATAATTTAACCCAGTGTAATTGTTCTTTTATATAGATCTTGTATGTTTGTGTTATCATAATTCCCAGAAGGAGACTAATTACAAAAGAAGTAGTGAGTCGTTTTACTACATAATGCCATCAAATTTAAAATGGAAATAAATTGTGAAGAAACCATAATGATCCCTGGCGGACAAAGTTTGTGTTTGATAATAAAAGAAGCTGTCTTATACTTAAATAAATTCTTCCGTATTTTATTATTTTAATTTACGTCCTTGTCAAAAAGAAACTATTCTTTCAATGGAAACCTGTTCATAAATAATATAACTTGAGTAATTTATCAGCTGAATCATACTGGGCAAAGAAAATTTCTAAATATTAACTGCTGTATATAATCTCTTCATTCGTAACATATATGCTGTTTACCTCAATACCAAAATTACGCAATATTTTAGAGGAGAAAATTATCGTATAAAAAACCAACTCAATGTCATCCATGGAACTGAGGAATGCAAATAAAATTTACATTCTCAGAAAATAAATCACGTCAAAGCGCTGACCTGAACGAAATTAGCCGATATACGAAATTATCCGTTTTTGCGTTCAGTTTTCGAGGCGCAGTTACGTAGAAAACGGGGTTATGTCTGGGAGATATCTCTTTCCACTAATATCCAATGCCGGGCGGGCTCTTTCGAAGACCAGCTGCTCGATCCAAGACTCATCCTCCTATGGTCATTCATTTATATTACAAAACTCGTTTATCAGGATACAAGTATGGATCTCGGAATAAAACTATTAAAATCTATTTGAATATAATGGAAAATTACATTAGAATAAATTGTTAACAATACTTTGTAAAAATAAAACTTGATTCGTCGATCTTTAAATGAAAATTCCTTATTATACTAAAAAATCTACTATAAAGGTATTTTTTCCTCTTTCTTAAATGTAATTTCATTATCCAAATGAACATTTTATTAAGGTAATATAAATTTCGGAATTATGGATTTTTTATGAAAGATAAATTCTCCTCCAGATTTCTAATATTATAACCTTATTAATACATCTACTATGTATTTCCCTTTTCTATTTCCCGTCACCTAACTCTCCCATTCTTATCTCCACTTCAAAAAATCCTCGTTTCTACTCTTCAAATCTTTTCATTCAGGACTGGATTCCGTGAATATTCTGATTTCCTTCCTCCTTCTCTGTATTTCTGACATTACTCTCAATATTACTTGCTATTCTCCATGCGTACAGCTCTAATTCATAAGGCGACTAGATTTTTCTCCACTTCATCCTTCGTTTCATTTTATTTATCAAACCCATTTGAGCGAAAATTCGAGATGGAATTTCTCTTTCACAAGGTTCAGACTCATTTTTTATCAAAGATGGTTATGTTTAGTATTCTGAGTTCGAAAACTTGTAATCGCGCCCTATGAGTTTTATTCCGGTCCCAAGTAGAACGACAGATGCTTTCCGCTCTAAATACTACAGCTAAGAATAGATATTTTACATAAAAATATTTCTTTTTACTATCGTAGATTCATGAAAAGAATCTTTACTCCTTACCTCAGGCATGAGCAGCCGGCCTAAAGGCGAATAATGTTAGCTCCTCGAGTGCGAGAATTTTATTATTCCGATCATTCTGCAGGTGGATTGAATAATAAGAAGGTAGAAGAAGAGTAGGATCTGGATCCGTGCTTTTAGATAGATACAGTGAAACGTCGGTCTATCATTCCCGTATTCGTCGGTTTCCCGGATTTGTCGTTCATTTTGTTCAGTCCAAAAGAGCTCTATATAAACAACGTTAAATATTTTCGCATTCATTTTTTCTTGTTTTCCCTTACCAATCGTTCAATATTCCGTGGTACCGAGCCACAGTTTACCTCGAGTGATCGTCATTCTTTTGGTGCCATTTCAAACGCAATCTCTTATACCCACCTGTTATATCAGAATATACATTATTAGGTATGCGTTAAAGCCTATCTAGAAACAGTTTTAGAAAATTGAATAATCGTCCTTACCTAATAATCTTGAACTTTCCTGGATAAGATTTGGCTCCCCACACTATCCCGAGATATCTCTGAGTTGAAGGTTTAGTTTTAGATGTGTACACTGAGAGCCGAATAAGCGACTAATGGAGAATGATTATGCACCAGCCTATCTGGGATGTGTTCTTGTGAATCTCAGTACAAAATTAGTGTTATTTTGCGCTTAAATGGCCGCGATTCGCTATCCTCTGTCGTCTTGTTCTGTTTGCCTTGTTGATTCGTGCAATTCGGAGTTAAATAAGTATTATAACTGTTATAATTCTTCGCGTTTCTAGTCTTGCAATGCAAGTCAGAAATGTTCACGAGATGCCGAGTGTAATTGATCGAGTGGAAAACAACCCAGGCGATAATCTGGCCGATGTGACTAAGTGTCTGGATTAGCGTCGTCTACGCTGAATTCCAGAAGAGCTAAGAAAAGATAAATGCGAGAAAACAACACGGGAATGAGCGTATTGTTGGATTAAATATCTACTTGACAACCAATAAACAATATTTATCTTTACTATAATTCAGAAAGTTTGTTGGTTAGTATGATTGTCCGTCTATACAAATCCACACGGTTGATCCTACAGCCACCAAACTTGGCATGCTATCTAATAGGACCAAAAGGAATAGCGTAGGTTGGGTTTGAAACCCTTGGGGTCTTTGGAACCTCATATCCACAGAATATCATTTCCATAACATTAACACGGGATTAATACGGGAATAGGAGTAGTCATTTGTAATTTGAACATTAAAATATGAAGTCATTGACCTAGAGACGTAAAATTCATACTGATTTTTCTCCTAATAGTATAAATAATATTATTCAGGACATACAATTTCGTCTCTTGGTCAAAAACGATCGAAAATTACATGGATTTTAGGCATTTTCACAGAATATCACCATAGTTAATTCTAATTGTTGGGGTTAGTTTGTTTTCCTTTTAATAGTAATACTTAACGAGAGCATCAGCAACATCGGAACTCACAGAAATACGCATAGGAAAACAGATTACGACAAGAAGCAGTTCGTAACTCTTTTCCAAACGAGAACGGATAGAAACTTAGCATGTTTTAGCTAGAATATTGTTATAAATTTTAAAAAATTATTTATAGCTCTCTAATGTGCACCACCCTGCCCCCCTCCCCCTTGCGCAATGCCGGGCAATTATGCTAGTATAAATATATAGAAATATAGTAGGCAAGTTCATATATAAGTTATTAAAAAGTGCCTTATGTAATATGGGTCTAGGAAAATTCACCGCCAACGATTCATCGCCAGCAATTCAATGCCGCGGAAAATTCACCGCCACGGAAAATTCGTCGCCATGGGAAATTCGTTGCCGTGGGAAATTTATCCCCTTGTATAGATCATGTTGTTAACAAAGGCTGTATTAAAAATGCGTGTGCGATCTCTACGCCGATAGAGGAATATAAGGACAAATAATCCAAGTACAGCGGTTTTAATAAATACGATAATGTTTCATTTTTTTACCGGGGACGAAATGTAAGTAATCCACATTTACAAGTAATATTCCCATTGTTTATGACAACCGAATGAGAATTTTAAAAATAATGATAAGCAGAAAAAGTTAACAAAGAGTAAGGGAGGGGGAACGAAAGGAGGATGTAATGAAGAAATGGAGAAGTGTGTAGATGGAGGAGGAAGAGAGGGGCGTGTAAGAAATTATAATGAAACAGGTAATATTGATATCAACCGACTCATCATCATCATGCTTCTGTCCGAAGACAAGTTTTAACTGAATCGCTGCCTCCATTTCTCTCTCTCCCTAGAAGCCTCTTTTATACCTCTATAAGTATTATATCCCTGCTTTATATTATCTAATATTCCTATTCTTTTTCTCCCTCTTCCTCTTCTTCCACTAATTTTTACGTCTAAGATCGTCCTTTGTAAACACTGTCTTCTCAATATGTGCCCTATCCAATTTGCTTTTATTTTCCTGATTGTTTTTATTAGTATCCTTTCTTCTCCCACCATTTCTAATACTTCTTCATTTCTCTTCCTCTCTGTCCATTTCACTTTCATCATTCTTCTCCATACCCACATCTCAAAACTTTCTAAATATTTTTCCTCCTTCATCCTTACCGTCCACGTCTCTGCACCAAAAAGAGCTATGCTCCATATGTAGCATTTTGCTAATTTCTTCCTTGTTTCTAAATTTATTTTCTTGCTCGTGAAAAGCTCCTTCTTCTCGTTAAATGCTGCTTTTGCCATTGCAATCCTACTTCTGATGTCCTGTGTACTACTTCCATCCTGCGCTAAAATACTGCCAAGATATTTGAAACTACTCACTTGTTCCAATTTTTGGCCATTTACCATTATATTTAATTCTTTATGTTCCTTTGAAACTTTCGTTTTTTCTGCATTGATCTTCATTCCATATTGTTGGCCAACCTCCACTAGTCTGTCTGTCATCCTCTGAGGCTCTTTCTCGCCTTCTGCTATTAAGCCCTGATCATCTGCGTATTTAATGGTGGTAATACTTTCACCTCCTATCTTAAATCCTTTCTCTTCCATCAACGCTTCTTCTGTTATTGTTTCTGCATAAATATTAAATATCGCTGGTGAAATAGGACAACCCTGCCTCACTCCCCTCTTTATTGAAGTACTTTCTGTTTCTTCTCCTTCAACCCTGACTCTAATCTTTTGATCAAAGTAAAGGTTTTTAAGCAGTCTTTTATCTTTCCAATCTATTCCTATTTTGTTTAAAATACCCAGCATTTTATCCCATTTCACTCGGTCAAAAGCTTTCTCCCAATTTACAAAACAAAAATACATACTTTTATTGACTTCTAGCGCTCTTTCTATCATCATCCTCATACATCCTATAGCATCTCTAGTCCCCCTTCCTCTTCTAAAACCAAACTGATTATCTTGCAGCTCCCTTTCTATTTTACATTCGATTCTTTTGGTTATTATTCTGGTTAGAACTTTGCTGTATGAGAAATTAAACTAATAGTTCTGTAATCCTTACAACATTTTGCATTGTTCTTTTTCTCCAGTGGTACCATCACAACATCTAAAAAATCTTCAGGCCATATGCCAGTATCATATACTTGGTTAAAAAATTTTGTGAGTTGCTTAACTGCTTTAGACCCCAAAACCTTAAGAACGTCCACGGGTATATCATCACTCCCAACAGCCTTCCTTCTTTTCATGTCATCAATTGCTCTTTTAACTTCAGACTCGAGAATACTTGGTCCTAGCTGATCTTCTTCTACATCCTCTTTTTAATTTAATTCAATATTTCTTGGATTTCCTTCTTTGTCATACAGAACCTCAATGTATTCTTTCCAGACATTCTTTACATTGTCTGGCTCCGATACTATTTTACCACTTTTGTTCATGATTCCTTTACGTCCTATCTTTCTTGCTTTTTTCTTGAATAGTTCCCTTGCTTTGCTATACATGAGGTCTGTTCTACAAATTCTTTCACATTCGACAATCTCCTCGCATTTCTCATTTATCCACTGTTCTCTGGCTTTATCTGTTTCCCTTCTTAAAGCATTATTTAACTCCTTGTACTTTCTTTGGCCTTCTTCAGTGTTTATGTTCTTCCACTTTCTCCGCTCTTCCATTTTTTGCAGCATGGCTGCTGTGATCCAGGGTTTTTTGTTTCTTTCACTCGTTATCTTTCCTTCCTTCTTTTCCATTACATCTTTAATGTTGCTATGGATGTATCTCCACTCCTCATCTACATTCTTCCTATTTTCTTCAGCTCTCTCCCCCAACCTTTCCTCCAGCTCAGTCATGATAGCCTCCTTGTTTTTAAGGAGTTCCTCTAAGTTCCATTTCTTGTTAACTCTTATGTTTCTCTTAACGCTCTTCAGTTTACATTGTATATTTGCCACCAAAAGGTTGTGGTCAGAATCGATATCTGCCCCTGGTAGTGTTTTCACATTTTTAATGCTATTTCTAAATCTTTCATTGACTATTATGTAATCTATCTGGTATCATCTCTGGTCTCCTGGGCTTCTCCATGTGTAAAGTCTCCGTTGGTGATGCTTAAATCATGTATTAGTTACAATTAATCTATTTCTATGGCAGAATTCCACAAGTTTATCCCCTCTTTCATTTCTTTTCCCTAGTCCATATTTTCCCACTATGTTATCTTCCTGTCCCTCTCCGACTACACTGTTCCAATCTCCCATTACTATGGTGGTGATCCTTCCTTTTCCCTCCTCCTCCAATATCTCCATAATCTGTTCATACATTTCATCTACTTCGTCGTCGCCAGCATTAGTTGTTGGCATATACACTTGAATTATAAGCATTTCCACTGGCTCCATCTGAAGTTTTACGGCTATTAATCTATCATTAACTGTCACTACCTTGCTAATTCTTTCAGCTATCTCTTTTCTCATTATAATCCCCACTCCCCTTTCCTTTTTCTCCCCTCCCGAGTAAATAATCTTAAATTCGTCTGAATTCCTCTCGCCTTCTCCTTCCCACCGAACTTCACTAAGACCTACTATACCTACATTATTCCTTCTCATTTCCCTTTTAAGGTTCTCTAATTTACCCCCTGAATTCATAGTCCTAACATTCCATGTGCCTATTTTTAATTTCTCACTACTTGCTTTCTTATTAATGTTACATTTCCTCTGTGCATCCCCTAGGGTAGTCCCCACCCGGAGATTGGGGGACTATTTTACCTCCGGAATATTTTACCCCAGAAAGATCCATAGAGGTATTTTCAGCTTTTCAGCCTATCATGGGAAATATAATGAGGTAGTTTCCCCTTGCTTTCCTCATCGCAGTTTCACAGAGTGATTACCCATCTGTAGCTGTTCAGATCCACATGATCACCACCTACAGAGTTACTGTGCAAGCTGCTGCCCTTGCACAGGGGGATGTAAAACCCCCAAGACTGCTTCTTAGCCTGACTCTTCCCCTCAGACCTTTCCGGCATGGATCGTCCTACCAGGAGAATTATCTCCCGCCGGCATAGCTCTTTCGTTCGTAAGAGTACACAAACCCTCCCACCTCTGTAAGGTTATGCAGTCCTTAGGGAGGGATCAACCGACTAGGAACCAAATATAGGCAATGTTGATATATATCAACTAGGAATTTAACAACAATTAAGAGAATGAAGAGAAAAAAAATGAAAAAAGATGGTGAGGGGGTCAGAGGGGGAGGCAGATGAGGGGAGAAAGAATGTATGATAATGTTCTTTCTTCCACACCTGTCTCCCCCCTCTGACCCCCTCACCATCTTTTTTCGTTTTTTCTCTTCATTCTCTTAATTGTTGTTAAATTCCTAGTTGATAGATATCAATGTTGCCTATGTTTGTCCTTTCAATCGCTTGAAATTCAGCGGCCTGTTAAGTCTTACGACTCCCAGACGTCTATCTCCCAGTTTTACTTTCCCTCAGCCTTCGCTGCCAACTGCTTGCCTTCCGCCTGATTCCTTCCACGTACCCTCTCAAATGCCTCTGAGATAAGCCCCGCGAATCGAGAATGCCTCTCGAAAATTAACTTCCTAGCACGTCCTTTCTCTCTTCCTCTTGTTTCTCTCTTTCCTGTTTCTCTCTCTTTCTCTATCTCATGTTTTACCTCTATCCATGTTCCGTTATCTCTCCGTCATTCTTATCAAATTTCATTTGTTTTTTATAATCATAATGTTTTAGGGACTGATTTGTAATTACTCTGTTTGCTCTGTTACTCACTATTCATATATGAATTTGTTGAGAAACTCAGCAGGTACCTGCCGCTAGAAACATGGCTAGTTATTTTCTTTAGTCTCAGTTTTTATTGGAAATCCCTTTATTTCTTTCACATCAGATGTTCCTCTTTAAAGGGGAAAACTTTCTTGTATTGAAAAAGAGAAATGGGAGTAGAACGCGAAAAGAGTTTTTTTTACCAACTTTTATATTAACTTCGCTTTATATCTGAAAAAGTTCAAAGTTGAGTGCAGGGTTCGAACTACCTAACCTCAGAACGAAAAACTTATGGGGAACTTGATAAACTGTCAAAAGTAGGAAAATGCTGCAGTTCCATCATAGCAACGAGATTAAACAAACTATTGTCATTGTTCGTGGTGTAATATAAGTCTCTTTATTTTAATGAGGATTTGTGTTGATACGAGCATTTCTACATTTTTTAAGGGATATTTCTGCTAACAATTGCCAATTTTTATTTATCGTAATTACTATTGATAGTAAGTTTTTATTTATCTTTAAAAACTTTTTATCTATATTCATTTAAGATTATTCTGAAAACTGTTTTCCCTATGAAAATGACATTGAAAACCTCGTTGGTGATCAACAGTTTCACTCCTAATAGTGTCTAAAGCTTAATTACTCCAAACCAGCAGTATATTTTCGTTGATTTTAAGCAATATGAATGGATAAGTCAGTATTTCCATTAATGAAACAAAAAAATACTGTGAAAATTCTAACTACTTATATATCAATCAGTCTAACGTTTGTTCTGTACTTCTGTCTGTCATACTCTCAACTGTAAAAAGATTAAAGGTTAAATATAGAGACCCCCACATCACTCAACAGCTGGTAGACACTTGCAACTTTTTACTCCGATGCAAGCAGAAAGGTTATCATAATTATATTATAGACTTTATTCATATTAAAGTATTAACTATATAAAAGTTGATTATAAAAATTCATTTTTATATCTTCACTTGTTTAATGGTCATTTTCTGTATATAGGTTCTTACTTATGTTTTTGACCTAACCCTCTTCATTCCATTCCGCAAAATCTTTACCCCTCCCCACTCCCAAATTCACGTGAGCTGACGGCGGTTACCAAATTCGGGTCATTCAACTCCTTTCTCTTCGTAAGATGGGTCTCGTTATGTTTTCTTTTACTAATTATGAACAATCTGCATGCATGGAACAAATTTTTACATGTGTCATGCGATATGGCTATAAACGTTTAATAATAATCAAAGAATGGATGTTTGTCAAATGAGTGTGTTGTTAAATGGCTGAGTCTCAGTGTTGGTAGTGTAAACAGTTGTAAATGAGTTAAATTAACTATCAGTTTTGTTATATTGAAATTATACTTTTAAACGGATGCAAGATTTCCCGACCGATTACTTAAAGCCAACGATTAAATCTTCATTGCTACTATCATGCCCTTTGCATCTCTGATACCAATTAATTTTAAGTTAGAATTCACCAAGTAGTAGTAGTGGAAGAAAATCGACTTAGTAACCGAGGAGAATGTTGTGATGCGGGATGCATTTAAAGTGTGAGAGAAGAGAACAGACATGGCTTGCGGGAACAAATTGCTTTCAGTTCGATAAATTATACAATCACAATGCTATGCATTCTGCCGTAAAAACATTAAGTAGCGTAATTTATTTTTCCATTAAAACTATAAGTAACGTAACACGTACACAGTGTTCAACAAAAATAACTGTAAGTTATCTGATTTCGTATTTCACGTTCCGTGACTCAGATCGCCCTGCATGAGCAATAAGGATAACCAACATTAAGACAAATACCCTATACACTAAAATTATGGAAATAATATGGCATAATAATATATAAATAAGACAATTTTAATTTTCCGCGAAATTAGGTAATCTATCCGGAATTTCTAAATTATCTGGCAATCGGCTCGCGTTCAAATTTTCGAATTTCCGGTTTCATGGCTCAGGTCGCCGTTTCAGCCATAGCTATGATCATCGTTAAGAAAATAGCATAGAAATATTGCACTAAAATTTATGTAAAAACTAGCTGAAAGTACCCGTCGTTGCTCTAGGTTTTTAAGCCCTTGCAAAAATATTGATTAAGATTTGAGAACAAAATCAAGTAATTAAACCAATTAATTTGTATTGTAGTGCTTAATGGTATGCAATACTTCTTGCTTCCCATCTTTTCCCCAAATAAATAAATTTTTCCCGCATCCTTTATCGACAAATTTGGCGACTAGTTAATGTAAATTTAACTAACGCTGAAAACTTCAAGAGTAGGCCTTCTTTGATTTTTACTTCTATTTGGCAACTGCGTAAGATTCCCTCCACGTGCAACACATTCAAT
This sequence comes from Tanypteryx hageni, assembly GCA_028673005.1. Lineage (NCBI taxonomy): Eukaryota > Metazoa > Arthropoda > Insecta > Odonata > Petaluridae > Tanypteryx > Tanypteryx hageni. Next base: position 183,060,471 of record CM054112.1, on the reverse strand, counting down.
GTTCGTACGCTCTGAGGATAATCCTGCGCTCTCACTTGGATCCCCTGAATCCCTATCTGATACAATAAAGAAAGAAGAGGGACGGGATGGGTAGAGGGAAAGGAAAGAAAGCGGCGTATTCCTCCACCCCTTTCACGGTACTTTTGTTTATTTTAGATTGATTACGTAAAGCTTGAATTTAGTCTATTTAGCAGGTTTATATTAATAAAAAAAATATATATAATAATTTTGTTATTAATAACTTATATAAAACGCATTGAATGAAAAAAATCATTTAATTTATTGAATTAATAGAGATATTGAATACATAAAAGTTATGCTGCAATTCTAGTAATTAATTCAGATGTCTTAAAGAATGCGTCATAACTTTTATATATTCAATATTTAAATTTAATTTTTTTTCATTTAGTGCGTTTTATAAAAGATATTATAACAAAATTATAATATTTTTATTTTTACACTTTTTGTGCGCTTTACAAAAGTTATTCACTTAAAAATTTTATTTTTATTTGTTTTATTTTTATCTTTTTAGTTTTAATGTGAAATATATATTTATATATTCTTCAAAAATTAACTTTATTAACTAACTAGGGAGATTCCCGTTGAAATTCTATGAGAAAGATTTCAATTAAAGTTTCGTGAATACATTATCCAAGTCAATGGTACCCAATTACACTAAGCCGGTTTTGCCACTCGACCTCTCTACATGTCAAATTTCAGATTTCTAGCCCTTCTAGAAGTACCTAAGAGTTTTGTATCAGTGAGTGATCGAGGCACAAGTAGCTGTATTATTATAGAGAAATGTGATTTTAATATAAAAGTTATTAAAAAATAAGCATCTATCAAGACACCTCTTTCCGCTTCTTATTTACATTAATATTACTCAAACTAGAGGGCCTGTGCCATACTCTTACTGAGTTAAACTGCTTTCAATGGTAGTCGTAGATGTTGTTGACATTTAAAAGATGCATTGTTACACTGGTGAACGTTAAATAATAAGTGAATTTATTACACATGATGGTTATTATTAAGTAAATAATAAATCCCCTCCAAGTACAATTATTTTTCCTCCAAATAATTCACTTTCCCCCATTATGTCACGTAAAATTCTGTCAATGATTTCTAAGACGACTGCTGGAACCATTGGTGCTTCATCCCAGATTATAACATCAAACTCGCTTAAAAAATCTTTTTTGGCAGGTGAAAGTCTTGGTGAAGTTGAACTCTGTAGATCCAGAGATAAATTGAAGGCTGTGTGACATGTGATACCATCTGGAAGAATTATCGCTGCAATCCCTGTCCACGCCACATTTAAAACATTTTTCCCCATCGACTTTAATTTATGATATAATACGTTTTGCCTGGCCCTCCAGAGTCATCTATGAAAGAGCAGCTTTGAATATCTTCTTTCAAAGACTTAAGTATTTGATTTTTGGCATGTAACTGTTGTTCATTAAAATTTTGCCACGAAGTTGAAGCAACTAAAAATGGTTTGAAGAATACTCGGGAACTTGATCGATTGTAATGTTCATGTCACATTCACACGACGGAATAAAAACAGCGGAAATGGTTTGTACTCACTTATATAAATGCAGTCAACATTTATTCTTTATTTACGGCGAGCGCTTGTTGATAAATACTTAACAAATTACATTAAACCGGTTGCTACTAAGATTTATTTCGACAATTCAGTTTAATTTATGAAACTAATAGATCGTAGCAAGGAATAAATTCCAAATGTCAGCTTTAATAGACAAAACATTGAAACCCTTCACAGTACATCAATTTATAGTATTGCAGTTTTAAATAAATTACAGAATTTAATATTGAAAATAATTAATTTCATTCTCACATCAATCACACATCATTGCCACTCACATTTTCCAATCATAACCCGCGCTACGTGCCTCTCATTTACGTTAAATAATCGTACTTTCGATTCTCGAGTTAAATCATAACGTTCTCTTTCAGATTCAATGAACTTGATTGTATTGTAACTTTAATTGGAATAAAATCTAAAATCAATGTTATACTTACCGATAATCAACTGAAACTTTAATTTATACAGTATCTATACTAATTTCATTTAATATTATAAAGTAAGACTCGTTTAAATAGGTATTAACTGAAATTATTATAACGTCCTGTATACATTGAACCTTTCTTTAATTTTTTATTTATTAAAATAATTGAGATTTTAATTCCTACCGATTCTTAAATGAAGCTTCAACGTGTAAACCGTAAAACCAAGCGAATATGAAAATGTATTTACTAACATCACTAACTATATATTGTTTTTAGTAACCATACCAACTTTGTAAATAACCGCTGCAGTTGGTTGCGCGAAGACGAGCTTGTATAATATTTTATAGATTATTTGTGTGGTTGAGTTCATATTCCTTTGACGGAGAACTTCGAAGCACAGAAACTGCTCACAGCAGCCTTTGCACGCTGAATTCATTAGCTCATACCTCAAGTAAAAATACAGTAGATTTGATTCGAGGGAATTCGGAAATTACTCTGTTCTCATTATCAATTCGGGAATGCTCAAGGCTAAGAATTCCCGAGTTGTTTGGCCGAATGGTTGTGGAAATTTTCTTGTATGAAGTAACCTTTGTTCTGATACAGTTTAGATCCTGGGGCAGGTAAGTTTCCGATAAGAACGTAAATTTTGGTGAAGCCTTATTCTCTGAGCAAATATTCCACTTGTTTTGAAAGTTTTATGCTTATGTTATTTCAGTGACGACTTTCTCGTTGAAAGAGGAATAAATTATAAAGAGGGGTAAAGACATGGGTTTTCCTTTACCACGAAACTTATTTAATCTCTACAAAAAATCTGACGAAAGTTAGCATTGAGAAAGTCTCATAAAACAGTTCGGCAATAAAGTGGCTTCCTTTTCGGCGTTATTTACCAGCGAAGCGGTAATAGCGGAACGCCTTATGGGCACGCCTGGTCCGTCCGTCCGTCCGTCGGTCCATCATAACTTTCATCTGCTAAACCGCTAGACGAATTTTAATTAAGTATGAGTGATCGTTATTAAAATTTATCGCCCAATTGTGATTTTGAACTGAATCCTTCAATTAGAACTTCCACTTTACATAATTACTTTAATAAACATATACTCGTATCTTGTTAAATGCCATCCGTTAGGCAAAAATGAAATACCAAACTTTTCTCTCTCTCTATCTCTTATATTATGTGTAATGTATAGATTAAAAAATTTATTAGGATAGAGAACAACATTTACTACAAGAAAGTTCACAAGAGTACGTACTTACGAGTTATAGTTTCGGAGATAGAAATTCTAGAATATCCTGCGAAAAACGTCGCATATTTTGTTTACATCGATCTCAAGGCGGTTCCCTCGGCAAACAACAATTAAAATCCATTTTATTCTATCCCACGCTCCTATATGATCTGTGAGGTATAAATTAAAAAAATTATTTGGATAGAGAACAACATTAACTACAAGATAGTTTCCGAGACCATATAATTACGACTTATAGTTTCGGGGATAAAAATTCGGGAATCGCCCAATCTTTCGATATCGTTTCATACGTATTTACCATTAAGAACGCCTTTGAAATCTCTGTGTATCCCCTTTATGGAGTATACTTTTCTATCATGTTAAGTTATGGCCTCGCGGATTAAAAATTCAGTTTGTTTTGCTTTCAAGACATCCTCTTAACTAGAAATAATATCCCGATTTTCGTATTTTCGTTATAGTCCGTAAACTAAAGAAAATCTAAAAAATTTTCATATTTTCGAATATTCTAAATTATAATACTATTAGATTTCTGGCCCCGCGGGCCATCAACTCCTGCGGAGAGCTTGCAGGCCTCGATCTCAATTAGTTAGCGTTAGCTTTTAGCTTACAATTCTAATCTATATGCAGTAATAAAAGTATAGCAGATGTGACACAGTAATTTACACTATATCTTTATAAATAACGTTATCCGTGTATTTTCCATCATACAAAGCCTTCTGAGGCAGAATCTTGGTTACTTTTCCGGATACACGATTTTTCCACATGAAACATGCTAGAACGCAGGAAGATTTTTCCTGTTTTTCCTAAACAATTATTTTCAAGGAATCTTATGTTTATATTTATTTGAGATAATCGAAAGAAAATAATTATCTTGCAATTGATTCTGATTATAATTGTGGTTACACGACAATGGTTGCCGTAAGTATTCATGCATTCTTAAATTGTGCATCGTTGGGTGTTATTTTGTCGGAAGATGGCCTCTAAGAATCCTCCGTAGCGGTTGATTCGTCCCTTCCTATCGTACGTTTTATCTTCGATTTTGCATAGACGATGAATCGTAAAGATATGTTCTGAGACAATCATCTGATCTAGGAATTCATGCAAAAGTGGTTCAATTCAGAATCAAATACATCAAAGATTTGTGGCGAAGGCTTTGGCGGTGTTTCAATGTCATTTGAAAATTTTTTCAGTAAAAAATTATATTGTCTGAAAAATTTATCATCTAAAAAATTAACTTAAACCATTTTACTCCGCCCATTCTTACGAAAAAAGCTCAAACACCAGCTCTCATTTATCTCTAAAAACAAGAATTATGAGAATAGCTCAAGCATTAGCTCTCATGTATGACTAAAAACGAGAATTATGAATTTTTTTATTTTTTTCGCTAATTTCTCCCACATTTCCACATATCGAGCGGTAATGATAAGACATAATATTCTCAAAAAGTTCTGTATCTCTCTGTAATTGAAGTAAAATTTATCTATGCTTCACCATAAATTTTCTAGCCAATTACGCCAGGGATTAAGGAGAGGAGAATTTCTGTTTTATTCGATGACTGCTTAACTTGCTTTTTCGGCGAACGTATCATAATTATACAACCTCTATTTTTGTACGGCTAGTTAAGATGGGAGTAAGAGTTAAAAATTGTAGAAAATTCAGTGAACTGTACGATCCTTTTTCTTCAGCTTTTATTTTTTCAGTTAAATAAAAAATTATTATCATCATATATTTGGAAATTTTCTCTGCCATTTATCCATCATTATTCCAGTCACTTTCGTGCTGTTTTGGAGGTGCTTTCCTATTTTGCTATAAATGGGAAATAAACGGAAGATCATTAATTCCTATTAATAAGTTGGAAAATGTTTTTATTTTTGTGGATTTCTCCTTCGAAAATGGTTTCATGTATTAAAATACGATCTTTATTTTCATGCAAAATAAACTTTTTCCAGTTTCTTCGAAGAAAGAAATCTTTATTTAACGTTGCTTCTGTGTGAATTATTTATAATTATATACAGTGGAACTTCCATAAGTCGTGCTTCAAGGGAAACAAAAAAATGACGAGTTTTAGAAAATTCGACTTATATAAATACGTTTTTCTCATTTATATTTTGCCCGTTAAATTAATTCACATTAAGTTATGGAAACTTCGAGTTATAGACGTTCGAGTTTTGGAAGTTCTACTGTATATAGTTTAAAATGTATCATTTAAAGAACTGTTTATGAAATATTTACAGGAAAGCACCACCGAAATGCCCTGACTTGAAATTTTAATAGTATCTATGTAATAATAGACAGGAAGATCAACTCCCTGAACGGTGCTTCTTGTGGTTTTTATTTTTTCTGTGATTTGTTTGCAATTTTGTATTACGTTTGTGCGTATTTAATTGTATCATGTGAATTTCTAGTTGTGTATTACGCATGTTTATCTGCTGTGTGACGTCTCTCATTCTTTAGATGAATATTTTTTTATGCGTCAATACTTGGGATCTATAAAGAAAGGGAGCATCTGGTCTAATGAGAAGTCCAGCACGTTTTTTTCTTTGCTTCACGTCATTAGATTGATTATTGTCCCTTTCACATTCCCCTTCGTATTTTACGAGTTCCATTTGGAACCAGAGTAATTTCCAGAGGCTTAAGGTCGCTACAGAACTTTACATTATATATTTTCATTATCTTCAATCCGCTTTTTTTCCCGTGAGCAAAACTCTGGATCTTGAAGATGTCCCGAAAATTTTACTCATCTATCCCCTCTCTCAGTTGTCTTTTACTGCACAGAAGCTCTTTTGTTTCCAATCCTTTCGCGCGTGTATTCTGTATAACTGAGCAAGTAAAATAAAAATATTTTCCTTGAAGATTTTTAACTTATATTTTCAGTACTTTTTCGTCGAAACCATGACATAAATGTGCTATTTTATTCGGTCTCTTTTACTAACTTTTTCATTTCAATGCTTCTATATTTTAGTCATTTTTCAAAAAGTCATCTTATGACGAATTTATCTGCATAAATGAATAACCTCCATGTATGTAACAACTTTTTCATATCTGTACTGATGTTGAAGGTATCTTTTGATATAAACTTGAGTGAAGTATTTGGAAGGAGCTTGCAAACTTACTGAAAATATCTTTAATGGAATTTAAATCACGCATTCATGTTTCCGTAATTCTAAAAATTTCATTTTATAGATCTTTTAGGAGAACCAAAATGTAGAGTATAACCATATTTCGCCGCTTATTTCGTACTCAAGTGATTTTTTTTCTTTACTAAGAATCCTATTTTTTATCCTATCACATCGATCCTTTTCATCGTAAGGATCCTTACAGATTTTCGGAAATGCCTACACTGTCGACAAAAATTCTATTCGGATTATGTTACAATCTGGGAATGTAAGCTAACTAAAAGATAGGCCTCTTAATAAATCCCTCCAGCGCGTCTTGTTTCTATAAATTTCTCTCCAACCCTCACAATTTTATACTCTTCACATCTAAAAATGTCCTTCCCGCCCTATTTATTTTCACTCCTCTCTTTCCTCCGGATTTTTCATTTGACGTCGTAACACCATCTACTACACTCCATTCAGCCTTTAGATGACTGTTAGAGAACAGCGTTGCCAGACTTGGTGTGCGGCTCCTTTGGAGTTAGATGACCGGAATACACGGATAAAATGAACTCCGGTGAATTTCGTTAATTTCATAAAATTTTAGTTATAAGAAGTGCATAACTTTTAAGCGTTATTCCAATGTTATGTTTTTAGTAAAATAAATACATTTCAGAACCAGGCTAATTTAAATCATCGACTATAATTGTCTAAGTATTAGCTTAATGGGAATTATTATTCATATTGATTTTATCGGAAAATTGGAATACCTTAAGAATTCTGATAGGAGAGTTGAAGAGTAAAAAATGTATAGTTAACAAATATAAACGAAAGTGAATATTTTTCTTACCTCTTTCATTAAAATCTGCCAGTCTTTGAACTCCTTCCACGTATGAAAAGGAGACGAGAATGGAGAAGGTGATGTCGAAGAAAAGGAGGAAGATGATGATGTCAGCCTAACTATTATTTAGTTCTTCAATATCGTTATGTAGATTATCAGCCTGCAACATGACATGTTGCACGTAATTTTTTTAATTATCTGCTGAAACTCGTTCAAAACTTTCTGCAATCAGTTTCTCTACGTCTTTTTTCCTGATACTAGTGTTTTTCATCGCAACGTAGTGCTTAACCTGCGCTCACACCATTTCAATGGGATTTACTTCACAGTGAACAACACAACAGTTTTTTTGCAAGTTCATCGATTCTGTAATTTTCATATTTATCTCGCACTTCACCAACTATAGAGAAGGTCTCTTTTGAGCCAATCTTCATCAATTTATATTTTTGCTCTTCAACCACTCCTTAATTTTATCCTTTCTCCTGCCAGTCGTGGGGATCGCTTCAATTTTCTACTATGATAGGATGCATTATCGATTACAATGACTGAACCTTCAGGGACGTTCGGGAGAACTTTATTTTCAGACTATTCCTCATAAATTCCCAGTCAACTTCATCCTGCGCATCTAATGAATTCTTTTTACATAAAAATAGCATTGGGCTCCATCGATGAAGCCGTTCTCCGTACCTGCATGAACTAATGCAAATCGACCACCACGACCTGTTGGAGGCTTCAATCCCGTACTGAGACCCGCTTGGCGTGGTGTTTTTATTTCTTCGTCATGCCATTCTTGGTTAAAAGTTTTGCCGACATTAATCCACGATTCATCAGTATACGTTTTTTCATGTGACGTGTTTTAATAAACTACCCGACTAGGTAGAAGATTGAAATTTGGCAGGAATACTTCAATCACGATTGGGTTGAGTTGCGTGGGGACATTTTTTCTAGTTTGCGTATGGGGACATTATGCCCGGGGCCGTTTTTAGAGGACTGCACGAACTGAAAATTTACGGTCCGGGCTCACCCGGCCTATTTAATATAAGGCCCGACCCCGAAGGAATGGTACCGTCATAGGCCCGACTTTCTTCCTAATAGGCCCGACTCCGACCCGAAGACACAACTGGGCTCGATTATGTGTTTAAATATTGTAGGGAACATTACAGACAGTAATTCCGTATATCCTATTCCATCTATCTATACCCTTTGCCTCCAATAACACTTTACGAATCATTCAAGACTAATTATCTGTTTTTCAGTCACTCTTCCACACATTGATTCTTCTACTCTTTCCCTCTCACTTATTATTTTAGCTTTATTTTAAATTTTAATTAATAATGAGTAGGAGGAGTTGATGGGGGTTTGCATAGTTGGGAGGGGAAGGGAGAGGAGGAAGTGGCGTTTATAGGGGTGAAAAAAGGAAACGTGGAGGGAAAAAGGGTGGTAGGTAAATGAGGGTGACGGAAATGGGTTATCGGGTTGCTTCGTTTCTTCCAAGAATTTCGTACTAAATAACAGAGTGTTAAGTTCCGGTCGGAGTGGGAGCCGAAAGAATGACTTCCTTCCTTCCAGATTTCTGGTAATTTCTGGAAAGATGGGGTGTAAAATTCTCTCTAAAGGATGTCCACGACGAAAATTCTGGCGATCTAAGAAAGGCGTGAATGAACGCAAATGCAGCCGTCACATTTAGTAAAACTCTGAAATGAGTCAAGGCCCGAGAAAATACCGAATGAAAACCAAAATCAGAGCCCGAAACACTCACTGATTTCCAGGCCCGGCCCGAAAGTGGGACCGGGCCTCAGACTTTCGGGCCGGCCCCAGCCCGTGCAAACCTTTAGCCGTTTTATCCGGGGCCGTTTTGTCCTACATCCGTCAAAATACAAACAAGCTGAAAATTGAGAACCCTGCTTTGAGAACATCTGTTTTTCGAAACTGACAGGCAATTTTTGCTTATATTTAGAAGAATGCATTGCCTGCGAAAGATTCCGTTTATAGCCTAAGAGGTTCATAAAACACTAGAAATGATACATGCGACAACTGCGCAACAGAAAGAGAGAAACAGACTTATGCAAAAATACACGGATTAGAGAGAGATGGAATATCTCCATAAGAACCTTAACAGTCATCTAAATGTGAAATGACCTATAGTAACTTGAAATTCTACCTCCGAATCGTGCAAGTGAGGACTTAGAGAAGACTTGTATCGCTAAGTGAGAACTTAGAAGAGATCAGTAACGCTCAATACGTAGCCAAGCTCTTATCAGTTAAATGATGTTAAATTTAACATGATGAGAGCTTATCTCTCTAAATACGTATTTAGCGTTACTGGTCTCTTCTAAGTTCTCACTTAGCGTTACAAGTCTTCTCTAAATCCTCTCTTATACTGTTCGGATTTTGAATTGCAAGTAATAATCTTTGCCGTAGTCTTCCTATTTATTACCATCTATTGAATTTGTTTTTATATGGGAGAAAGGTATTTTGTGGGTGGATGTGTTTAGGTGCAAAAGGGATCTCAACTCGCCTACATAAATATGTACATAGATCAATCGATAAATATCTTAGTTTGCCGTTCTCTTTTCTGTTAATGCTTATAATATGGAGACCGCTTCTTCATTCATTTCATGCTCTATTGGATTTGCTCTTCTGTGGAAAGAAGAGGGATTATTAAGCTTTAAGGTTAATCTCCATCAAGAATTTTTGGTTGGTAATAGAGAATATTAACAAATGAAAATAGTAACAAAAGAACCAAAAATTGTTTGAGCATTTTAAAACCTGTTGTTCATTAGAGTTAATAAATTAAAAACAATATTGTCGCTCAAGTGCATGCACACTCAGAAAGAATTGCACAATAGATATTTCATTCAGAATTTCTAATTAATGGGCAACTTGAAGTGTTCCATGCTGTGACTCAATGTTCCTTCCCACGATGGTTCCCCTTAGACCTCAATAAGATCAATCCAGTATTTCGTTTTACTGTGCTTTGGGAATATTCCGCCAAATGCTCAACTATTGTGTTACCTCAGTGTCATACGTGAGGCTAAATGAAACCCATACATACAATCTAGTACGTCAAGCAGTGAAACTTCCAGGACCATTTAAAGCCTCATGATGCACTAAATGATGCTCATATTGATTACACAATTATGTCTAATAATAACATCTTTCCTCAATCTCTACTGAAAAATTATTTAGTGCATTAGTAGAAAAATTCGTATCCTTATTCTACTATACATAAAAATAGTAATTCAGTATGTCACATAGTTATGTGTAGTGAATAGTTTATTGCATTTTCGAAGCACCATAGCTGAAGTAGTATTTTGTTAACATCTACGTTTCTATCAGATGTATCCACCTACAAGTCAAGTTCTAGTTTGGTTTCATAGTCGTAAAAGAGTACAGAGACAGTAAAATAATAAAATAATGAAAATTAGCAATAATAAGGTTAGAAAAGCCAACTTTTTTATGGTTATCGGAGAAAAATCTTTTTTCAAATTTTAAGCCATGATTGGTAAGAAAATAATCGAATATTCGGATGGTAGGGAGAAAATCCGGACAGTAGAGGAACATTGGTTAGAAAAGCTTAGAGAAAGTAGTGAAATAAGATTCGCGTAAAGATGTTAAGGGCATTTGGGTGTTATTGGGAGGAATGAAAATAAAGAGGACGAAAGAAGGAATAACGATCAGCTGAATATGGTGCCTCATTATTTAGAGGACTTCCACAGGTTCTTCCTAGTGGGTTTCTGCGGTGTTCGGATTTTTACTTTTCGGATTTGTGCCCGTCTCGGCGGGTTTATTATACGCCTGCGCCTTTATCTTCTCTTGGGCGGAGGGTGGTCATCGTCCCTTCCCGTGGCCGCCCTCGGGCGTTTATGTACATCTCACGGCTTGGTGACTGTGGCTATCGTTTGTAGTTCCCTGCACGTTTTGTTCTGCATTTCATCGTAGAATTTGGTTGCTGAGTTCTTCGGCCATGCTTCGAGTGTCCTCATATTGAGGGCGCTTCTGATTACTGTCGTCTGGGTTCCAAGCGGCGGACGAAAGGCCCAGCGTACGCAGCCGTTCTGGACTATTTCCATTCTTTCTATAGCTGTAGCCCGGCCCTACCAGCACGGGGAGACGCAGGCCATAATCGGTCTTATAAAGGTTTTGTAGAGTATCAGCTTTGTTTCCGTCTTTACTGGAGCTATCCTTAGAATGGGGCTAATGCTATCTTAGCTCCTAACGATTTCGCCGCCTGTTTGGGTACATGGCGGCGGAAGTTCAGCCTGTTGTCAAGTATCACCCCTAGATAGGTGACTTCTGTCCTCCATGGGGCAGGTGCCCCTTTGACTATGAGTTGTTCGTGTGCTGGCATCTTCGTCTTCCTTGTGAAAATGATGGTCTCTGTCTTGGAGACGTTGAGGGCCAGTTTCCAGGTGTCGTACCGGATGGTGAGTCTATCCATGGTCCTCTGGAGGCACTCGATCGCTTTCGGTATTTTTGTTTATCGTGCTATTACAGCTACGTTGTCCGCGTACATTTCTGTGATTGCGTTAGGCCCTTGTCCGGTGGGGATGTCAGCCGTGTATAGGTTAAAAAGGCAAGGTCCCAGTACCGATCCTTGTGGCACACCGGCTTGGATTTGCTTGGTAGTGGAGCAGACCTGACTAGCAGACGAAAAAGGTTTTTTCCTGCATGTATGACCAGATGATGTGGCGTATCATTGGAGGAATCCCTGGTCGGCGAGTTTTCTGTGAAGTCCCTCGTTTATCGATTAAATAAATGGGACAATTAATTATAACAGATTCAGGTGAACGTAATATAATTAAATTACAACAAGATGTGGAAAGAGAAAATACGATAGGGAAAAGCGAGGAGAGAGGATGAGAGTAATAGAGAGAGAGAGAGATAGATACAAGAAACTGGGTCACAGGAAATGGAAGTAGAATAATTAGGAGCATTATTAAAAATAGGAATACAAGACGGGGTACGGGAATTAAAACACGTAACGAATATACACAACAGAGAAGGTTAGGTTGGTTCGAGCTCATAAACTATTGAATGGTGTTGAGTGCTCTGCTAAAATCAAATAACACCTCACTTTGTTGTCACAAAACTAGGGTCGTAAGAACTTTGAAATCCGTTTTGGTTCCACGCCGTCTGACATAACCTGATCTTTTGAGTTAGGAGCCGCCGTTTAGTCTAACTATACGTACCTTTGGAATTTCTGTTTATCTTTCGTAAATGATGATGCATAATTCATTCGAAGAAAAACGCTGCGACCCTCGAGGTCACGTCAGCGGAAACGAAACACACGAACGACGTTGCCCCGGCGCTAGTTGTCTCATTTTTGTTCAGTTGAGTGATTGCTGGCCTTGGGAGAGAGTTGATTAGTGCATTTGCTACGCAATTCAATTCGCTGTCTACTGACGCGGGATTTTTTTGTTATGTGTTCGCCTTTGTTACTTTTGAATGTCTAATTTTGTATGGCCACAAAGTGTTTTTATGAGCAAGTTGAAAATAAATAAATGTTATTAGGAACCCAAAATATCGCGATTTCTTGATCGAAGCGTATTACGGGTAAGAGCGGCTCTCTCTCTCCGACGTCAATATAGACGATGGCAAATATGAAAAATCGTATGCCGAACAAATAATTGTGCCACATTTTAATTTTAAATATTTAATGCCGCAATAGTTCAATTTGACCAATTTTTTATGACTTGAAAGATTCTATACGAATTTTCTCGTTTTTTTAATAGAAAAGGCAGAAAAAAACGCGTGAATGTGATTATCTAACAATAAGACGCCTTAGGAGGAAATATTTTGTGTAGAAATGGAGTATGGGATTTTTTTAGGAAAGAGAACATTTCGAAAATGAAGCTGAGGTTGGTAAAAGTATTTCTAAAGGTAAGAGATTCCGAGACAAGTATAAAGAAATAAGGAGGGAAGAAAGTAACCTCTTTTAGTTCCATCGAGTGATGCAAAACCTAGAAGAATTCGGCTATTTTAAATAATGTCTACAAATAATTTGATATAAACATTTAAAAATCGTAAGAATTTTCTGGTGTAAATATTTTTAAAGGATCATCAAACATACAGTAATTATTGGCTGCGCGTCCTTCTTCAAACATACTCGAATATCAGTAGGTAAAGATCGGCTTAAACTCAATTATCCCTTTTACAGTGCATTTTCCGTTTAAGCGCGTTTCACCAATACTCTAATGGCTGACAATTTAGAATCATTTATCTCTTCGTATGTGTCTTGATGAACGGTTTCACAATTTTATTGGTAATGAAGGTTATATAAGGAAGTTGTAGCATTAGAAGGCCCCGTGATCAATATAGTAATCTAATATACTAGCGTAATTGCCCGTCAAATATGACGGGATTATCATAAAAGTATTCCAAAATATATGATTTCGATATGGAAAATCAGTAAGATATGCTATGATCTGGTTTGGCTTTCATGCACAATCAGATCAGTGTTTTTGAAACTTATCTTTGTTTTAATTATACTGTTTAAGTAATTATTAGTACAGAGGCCAAATGATTATCCAAATATTTGCTGAGAATAAGAGGAAAATCGAAATAATAAGACATAATGCATAAAGAAGTAGCTGAAATTTACTTGAAATATTTTATCAAATTATAAGTTATTTAAAACTTATAGAATTTTACTTAATAAATTAATTATATTACTCTTATTAACTCGTAAAAAACAGGATAAAATGTGAACGAACTGTCAATTTACCATCAAAGGAGAAATGTGTAGTAACTTACTTACCATTAACTAAATACTTACATGAACTGCAATGAGTTTTAATTATATTTTAAGATCACACTTTTCTTTTAACTATATTAGTTCTGAAAAATTACCTCAGAATATGTACGTAACTTCCAATTCAAACTCAATTGGCAACCACCGATGCGGCCCGCTATGTAAAAAGGTTGGGCACCACTGGCTTCGACAGCTGCTTTATTCTTTCCATATTAAACAAGAAATCTAAAAAAAATCGTTTCAACTAATAACGAGCCGGAATCGTGATTTCGTGAGCTGGGTGTTTAATCAAGGAATCGAATGAAAGATTTTTCTGCCACAAGTGAAGAGTCATCTTCTCCTGGAGAGTCAAAGGATGTAGTTTTAGAAAGAAGATGGTGTAAGTAGCGTATAGCACGCAGAGCTATAATGGATTGTAGATGGGAAAGGACGGCCAAGAATGAGAAATTTAAAGATAGTGGAGATATATTAAAGGGAAAGAGCCAAGATCGGATTGAGAAAAGTAGAAAAAGCGCAAACAGCCAAGGATTTCTTTACGATGAATGCGGAAATTCATTCATATCTTGAATCTTTTCTCAGTGTACCTTACGATCGGATAAAGGAAAAGCTCCTTATAAAGAAATCAATGAATACCTATCGGATCTCTTATTAGATAAATGCCATATAAATTAAAAAATCTTTGTAGCAGAAAATCACTACTCCCCCTTGATTCTAATACCCCAATGTTTCCCTTTGTGAAATTAATATAAGAAAATATAAGAAACCAGTATTTTTAAATGGCAACAATGAGCATGCATTTCCACAAACGTTTATATAATAGTTAATAATAAAATTAAACAAATAAAAATAAGGTTTTTAAGTCAATAACTTTTATAAAGCGCACAAAAAGTGTAAAAATAAAAATATTCTAATTTAGTTATTAATAACTTATATAAAACGCACTGAATGAAAAAATAATAATTTAAATTATTGAATTAATAGAGATATTGAATATATAAAAGTTATGTTGCAATTCTGATAATTAGTTCAGTTGTCTTAAAGAATGCAACATAACTTTCATATATTCAATATCTATATTAAGTCATTAAATTAATTTTCATTCAGTGCGTTTTATATAAGTTATTAATAACAAAATTATAATATTTTTATTTTTTATTTTTAGTTTTAATATGAATATATAAATGAATATGGTTATATATTCTTCAAAAATTAACTTTATTAACTAACTAGGGAGATGCCCGTTGAAACTCTACGAGAAAGTTTTCAATTAAAATTTCGTGAATAGATTATCCAAGTCAATGGACACAACGCAAATCGCTAAGAATGCGTCAATTTCTCGCGTTAAAAACTTATCTGTTGATCGATTCGATGCGTATTCAAAAGTCGATGGCATGAAAACAAACTTTCGTTTTTTTAGTCGTTCGTTGTTTCAAGTCTCGACCTCCTACGATGATTCTAAGTCATTTAAATATGACAAGGATTAATGTTGTTCATTCTGATTTGTTCTTCTCGCATATAACGCAACGAAACATTTCCCTCTCCTTTCTTCTCTATCTCGTATGAAAAGCATTCAAAGCACGCTTTCACCCTTAAGGATTGAAACAATAATAGGATTTCGAGGTTTAACAATGTAACTCGTTGGTAAGGCAACATCCCGTTAAAATGGCAAGATTTCCTCGAAATATGTGAATTAAACGTTTAACATGAGGGATTATAAATGTAGGCGGAAAACGATGAACAGAATAGGAAACTTTATAATTTTTTCTATAAAATGGTTTAGATCCGAAGATCGTAGGTTGATTCTTTTTAATCTAGATCTCAAAAAGAATAAAAGCCTGCACGTCGAAAAGTCGATGTTTACGTGATATTTTACAGAAAATGGAAATTTCTTCCTTAGAGTCGAACTCGAGTCGTTTATTCAAATATTTTTTGTATATCACGTTTAATATGTGATTAAAGCATTCTTGCCAAATTTAGATTTTCTATTTCGATTCTTTATCAATTTTATAGAGCTTGATCAACGAATATATAGATATATTACTCAATTTTGTTCTTCATAGTCACCGTGTCGTAGTTGTTTTAATCCATACCTCATGAAGTGCAGTACAAGTCTGAGGTGGTTTGAATCCTGCTAAAGGTAAGAAATTTTTCTGATGTCGAAGGACTTGAATAAAAATATATAAACCTCTATATATATATATATATATATATATATATATATATATATATATATATATATATATATATATATATATATATAGAGGATTATTCGCGCTTTACCCTATGACACTCCTGCCCCCCTTCTCCGACACTGGGAACTAGCACATATCCATCTTCTCGACTCTTTCTCTCCGCCTGGCCTCAACCTCCGCTAACCCCATTAGCCCCCTTACAATGTTTCCTTGTTACTTTGTAACTATTCGGACTCTACCTCATCACACTCCCTCTTTATTGGCTATCCACCCCTCCTACTCCCCACCTCCTCCAATCATCAACCTTCCCACATCACCCTGTCATTCCCCGCCCAGTGTGTCACTTTACGTTACTCTTTCGCTGAAGAAGGGCTTAGGCCCGATAAGCTTGCGTGTGTTTTTGTGTTCGTGTGTTTTACGTGTCTCTTCGACGCCCCCAGCAGCCTGCCAGCTTGGTCCTCAACTTGGTGAGTGTCCGCTGGGCTTCCCTCAACACCTTGTTGCCACCCTCATCACTACCTTTTCTTTTCCTTTAGTTAATATATATATATATATATATATATATATATATATATATATATATATATATATATATGTATATATATATAACAGCTTACGGAAAAGGAAAGGTAAAATGGATATATGGATGTCAACAAGGTGTTGGGATGAGGAAACCCAGTGAACACTCACCAATCAGACGACTTCAGGTTGGCGAGGCCCCGGGGATGTCGAAGCGACACACGTAAAAGAACACTAAAACACAGAAACATCACAAACGTAGAAGCTTTCGGAATTATTCCTTCATCAGCTACAGAGAGAGAACTCATCGCTTCGACATCCCCGGGGCCTCGCCAACCTGAAGTCGTCTGATTGGTGAGTGTTCACTGGGTTTCCTCATCCCAACACCTTGTTGACATCCATATATATATATATATATATATATATATATATATATATATACACACACACACACACACACACTGCAAGCGTTCAAAAAATCAACATACACCAAGATATAAACTTGTAAACAAACCAACGCGACAGCAGCTTAGTTTTAATATTTTGCGAAATTAAAGCATCTATCCGGAATTTTTTATTCTCTGGCAATCGGCTTCGCATCCAACTTTTCGAATTTAAAGTTTCATGGATCAGATCGTACTTTTTAAGCAATAACTGTAATAATCATTATGTCAATAGCCTGTATGTTAAACTAAAATTTATATTTTGTGTGTTATGATTATGATTTCATCTCCGTGCCTTTTGGTATGTATCTGGATAAAAAAATTAATTTAAAATTATTACGTCGTATGTATACGTCGTTGACTGAAATTAAACGGATTATAATGCAGTCTAAGCATTAAAACAATGCTCTTAAAGTATGGAAAATAAATTCCCATTGAAATGCATTGGAGTCGTTGCTATGGTAGTTAATATTTTTCGTTGTTGAAGACCGAAAAAATTTCATAATTTTATAATTAAATTCAAATTTTGATGCAAATTTAGCATGGATGTGAATTTTGTCTTTAAAAAAAATAAATTCATTCTTTTTTCCACATTATGATGCATGTCACGATTTTGTATATTAATTTTAAAAAACTTAAAAAAGTAATTTTATATAGCCCTGTACAGTTTTCAATGCTTTTCCTATGGGTGATTAAAATTGGAATTTGGGGTCAAAAACATCTCTTAAATATAACATTTTCTATAATTCAGGATTTTTTCCAGGAGGTTGTAACTAATAACCTACATTCGTGCCAAATTTCAGCTCTGTAGCGCTTCTGAAAGTACCTTAGGTTTTATGTGATATATATATATATATATATATATATATATATATATATATATATATATATATATCCTATATATTTAAGAAGCAGCTATTTATAATGATAAATGTGAAGTTAATATAAAAGTTATTAGTGACTTAGTTTGGAAAGTGAGATATATTTCAAATAGAACGGCACATATTTCAGATTTAGTTAGGTTATGATTCGTAACCTAACAAGTAGATATTTGTCTGAATTTTGATCATATTGCATATGCAGAAGTAAATGCACACGCGAAAAACAAAATCATGCAAGATAACATATATTAGGTAAATTAATCGTCGATTTTAAATTAAAATATAAATATTTAAATACTTTTGTATAACAATCCTACCCAACGTTTCCTTACTCTACTGAGATGTTCTTTATGGAGGAATTAACATTGTTAACAGTTAAGATATAAATAGCGTTTTGCTATTTTTTCAAAATTATCAATGTCCAAAATTTTTACATGCTAAGTGTTTTTAATGAAGATAGCGTATTGAACATATATCCAGCAATCTGTCTCGCAATACATTTTAGGTGCGATTTTCTACGATTCGTTCAAGACTTGAAGCTAAATCTAAGAAACCTCACTTAAAGTAAAAACTCAGTATGAAACGCTCTCTGGTCGACGAGGAGTTCCATTAGGAGAAACGAGCGCGTTGCGAGAAGAGAGTAGGCAAGCGAAGGTGGGAAATTTTGCATGATTAGGTTGCGTATGAGAGAGAGTATAGGGAGCGAAGAGTGAGAGGAAATATGATAGGAGGGAAAGAGTGACGAAAGTAAGGAGTGAGTGAATGTTGAATGCGGGCTGAATGTAATCAAGGTCGACGGGGCATTTAAAGCGCGGTTGGTTGAACGGATGGACGCATCAGTATGGTCCACGTGTGCTGCACGATCGGTAGAGAGGGGAGGTTTCTGACGGCGTGAAGAGAAAGGTACATTAAGGAAGATAAATTCATCGCCCGTAAAACACTCGGCCAAAAAATATATGCCACGGAAAATGGTGGCGATAAAATAAAGCGGGTGCAGAGTCGTGTGCATAACTTGATTCCTTCGTGCGGGAAATAACACCGCGTACCATTTTGCAAAGTGTCGATGGCGCCGTGGTGGAGCATCATCAGAATATAAGATGGCTACGTTTGTGAATATTTTTGCGTAAAATTGAAATTTTATTCAATGAAGTTGAGCGTATAAAATTTAAAATTAAATCGTCGCTGATTCTGAAGTGCTGTTTGATTTTTAGCGGTTTGTTTAAATCCGCTTATGCGTTCTGTTTATCCGTCTCTCTGACACGCTGTTCCTAAACAAAAGCAGATCGAGGCTTTGTTTTTTTAGTCGATCGATTTAATATTCGGTCTCCACGTTTTCTTGTGGAGGTTATAGTTATAATAATATCTCAGACTAGTCATACAAGTATATATAAATTTTTAATATTCTGTATTAACCATGTTTTAAAAAAATCTGATGTGGCCACCACATGACTTTCTCCATATCTGTAATATTTCTAAAAATTCCAAATAGGTTACATAATAATAAATGTTTTAAGAAACTGCGAGAAAATTTTAGACTTTACAAAGAACAGAAATAGACTAACACCATAGCCTTATGATATTTGATATAGCCACAAAGCTCCAATATTAAAAAAGAAAAAGTAGCGTTACTATAACGTAACTAAGCGTTAATTGCTAAGAATACGCGTCGGTTGGTGGCGTGATGGTGGTAGCTAAAAATATAGGATATCTCTTAAACAATGCATTATATGGAAAAATATTTCAAACAAAGGCTGTAGAAAATTAAATGTTCTACATCTTTTATTGCGATACACTTCTACATTTATCAAATATTAAAGCAAATATTAAAAAATAACGAATGTGACGAGTAAACACCCACTTCCGGTTGACCGATTTTTACCAAAAACTAATCGATTCTTGCGGCTTGTATAAAAATGTTAAATACAAAATTTCGCATTGACCTGATTAATAATTTTTGATAGAGCACCCAAAAAAAGCTATCATACACACAGACATCATCGAGAAAATGGTCAAAGCATGTTCAGGGGGACTCAAAACATGTATTTCCGTTGAAATCTCGAAGTCGATTTTTTTCATGAAAACAATACTTTCCCTTATACTACGCATGGAGAAAGTATAACGCCATTTACTGTCTGCTTCAGTAGCTCTATTCTTACTTGTAGTGTATGCGCTTCTCCATCCTGATAAAACGCAATTTACCTCGAAATATGAACATCAAACTTCTCCTGTTCATTCGAGCATTCTCATTCGGCTGATTTTCTGTTTAAATCTCGTTACATCATATTATCCGGAATTTAAATTATTAGATTAATATTTTAACTCAAAGAAAATATCTTCTCATCGCGATAAAGCTTGCGGTTTGCTCGTTAACCCTTGAAACGTTTCATCAACGTGGGATGCGAAAAAAAAGTCAGGGAGAATGTTTGAGAGGGAATGAAGAGCTTACGCTGTAGGAATTTTGTCATTTGGATGAGTTAAGAGACACAATAAGGGATATATAGGAGAAGTAGGGCGCTGATTCATTGGAAAGCAGATAACGATGTTGAATAAGCGGGTTAAGTTAGGAGCGTGAAAGGTTCTTAATGAATACATACATATTGTTTAGGATGGAGGATGAGGTCAGTGTAGCCGAGAGTTATGAAAAGAAATCGGTTCAAGTTACTGGAGGATGAAATGTTACTGCCAATGTCATCATCATAGTGTGAGTGGGATCAAGAATGGAACCCTCTTAGTGACAGGATATTTACTCTTTCCAAAATAGCTACATTGCTCTAGGGCTTTAACGGCCACCGTTTTACATAATCTCCGTCCCTTAATAGCTGGCCTTTATTTTTCTTACTGTTTCTCTCTACCTCGCGATATTTATTGAAGCGTCTTTTTTTCGCTTGACTTTCTCTCACTCTATCCTCCTACATCTCATCACCTCCATTTCATTAAAAAACAACTTTTCCTTTGTTCTTTATTTCTTTAACATGCACTAATTCTCGCAAATTATTTGCGAGTTAAGAAAATATATTAACATTGTGCACTTACTGAAAAATAGGCAAGGAAACTCGGTATTGAATTTTATTTATAATTCAAAAATGCTAGTCTTTTTATTTTTAAAATTTATCCTAGCTTACATAGTTTCATTTGCGCATTTTTTTTAGTTTTCCTTTTCAATCTGTGATCCGTGGATTTTTGCATATCAATGGATTTAAAGTGGATGATTCGTGTTACTGATGGGTAAAAAAGGTTAAAAGTTAGAAACGACGGGGTTGAAGATATTGGACTCGCGGCTGAAAAGGGTTAATTGCTGGAATCCGATATCAGATACTGACAGAAATATTACTGGTGGTGATTTTTGGGTATATGTTGTTTTGTTGAATGCAAATATGTCTGGAATTTCTGCTTTAAATACTGAAAATTTCCAGTAATAAACCATTCCGTGTCACCTTCTCCTCTTGCGCCTCTTAACCTCAGACGGAATATCCCTTCCCTCTGCATTCTTCTCTACCATTAATCCAAACACTTTTTCATCTACTAATACTGGAACTCATCATTTATTGCGTCTCGTGTTTGATAGCTCGTCTAGAAATAAAGAAAGGCTCTCTTATCTCATCCACATGAGTGGAACTGCAAGATGCTGGATTTCTTATTTAATCTTGATGTATTTTCTCGGCCATTGGTTAATATTTCCCTCTCTTCACTTTATCTACCCTCTCGCCCTATCTTCTCATTGATGTCTTCCGTTTTCTCATTAATCTCAGCTGCTACACATTACTTTTGCTGCTATATTCTTGAAACATTTCTGTCAGTTACCCGGATGATTTTCACGACGTCTCAAAATTAAACAAAAAACATTGAAACGTATTACTTTATCGCTTTTTTAACAAACATCGCCTCCCGTGACATATAAAAACATCAGAGTTGATTTCTTCACGTGATATCATGGGAAGTAGTAGGTCAGTGGAATATTTTTTACATTTTCAAAAACTCCTGCCATTTGTTACCGACGCTGTGTAAGAATGCTGCTTCCATGAAAACACCAAAAGGCGTCGGATATAGGTAAAATGGAAGTTATGAAAGGTAAAATGAGGCACTATGAGGAACAATAAGGAAGGTAGGTAGAGAGAGAGAGTTAAAGAGCAATTGCAGAGATAGGGAGAGGAAGGACGTAACATTCTCAGAGAAAAAGAGCATAGAAGGTAAGAAGTGTTACAAACAAGACAAAGGGTACAAAATGGAACAGGGAAGTGGCGGAGATGTGAGGATACCATTCGAAACATAATCAGAGAGTTTCGTTAAATAAGAATTTCTTCGGCGGTGACAGAAAATGAGTCAAAGATGAGTTAAAGAGAAACTGCTAAGAAGGGAAAGAATAATGAGGGACAAAAGAAAAGTATGATTAACTGGTAAGCTTTAGGAATTACCGAGGCGAAAGTAATCAAAACACCTCTAGCTTATCTTTATCATTATACCTTTTCTTCTTTCCTCATTTTATCTTTTTTGTTATGATTTCTCCCTGATTTCTTCTTTTGTTCGCTTTTTTCTCCATTCTCATTTTTATTCCTTTTTTAACCATCTCCCTGTTATCTTCCTTTCTACTCTACACCAGTCGCTATATCACACATGAATGAAAGACTTTCCTCATTCACGTCTCCTTTGAGATTCTTCAAAACATTCTCATTTCCCTAATACTTTGCTAAAGCCATATCCCACCGCACTCACATGGCACTACGTAAGCTAAGAGTCAATTTATTATCCATACCAATACTTAGCGTTACGACTGCGGGGCATACTAATGCCTTAAAAACTTCTACCCATTTCTATAGCTTCAATTTATTTCTTTATAAACCAGGTACGTGTCTGTTCGATTTTATCGTAGAAAATTTGCTTTATCAAGCATGTAGAATTATTTATGAAGATTTTTTTGTTTTTAATTGTATCAAGTCCATTTTTATAGTTCTGAAAAGAAAGAATTTTGTATCCATTTTTTTAATTTTATTAGCTTATGTCGGGGTTTTTTCCAGTATCGTCTTATGCATGTAATTTATTTCTCAATATTATAAAATCACATGCTATCCATGGGGATTTAATCTAACCAGTGCAAGAAATCGAATGCCATTTATTTTTTTATATGAGATCACTTTCATTTCCGTTTTGTATCAGAAACATTTTTTTAATTATGGCAAAGAATAATTGTTAAACTATGGCTTATCCGTTAATTTTGTTGGGGGATCACTTCGTTTGAGGCTGAATGGGAGTCGGCTGTACTCCACCCTTGATTGCAGACAACCAGCAGTTTACACTTGCGAAGTTTTAAGTCGGGTGTCATATTTTTCACGAACGAGAATTATTCAAACAGAATAGAGAAATCGTTTACAAAATAAAATTTTACCACAAGGATAATAAGGTTAAATATTAAAGCCAGTTTTCATTCTTATCGTACATTAAAATAAGTATAAAGGGGATATTTCCGAGAGGCCTGACTATCAAAGAAAAATGAAGTTAATCCACGGTTTCTAAATATATAGGACTATTTTTTCGATATAAAACATTTTCAGCTATCGTATGAAGTCAATAATTGTTTTAAATATCAAGAAATTAAAATGAGATGGAACTGAGAAATTAAAAACATTAAATTTGAGATACGTGTTCGTTATGTATGCAGTCAGCTTTTAAACTAGATTTTATCCGTAATCCATTCGTGAAAATACTTTTGGCCATGGTCCCGCGGTAAAGTATTTCTTCGCTTGATTTTGACGCATTGGTTCGACTCGTATCCGTTATTTCTGAAAAGACATTTCCCTCTGGCAAAAGTAAAAAAGAGAAAATCTTTCGATTAATCTGGCAGCCGAAAGCATTTCCCGTGAAAGGCAGCGTGATCTTTTCACCCAATAACTTGTTCCGCATCCGGAGAACTTTTCAATAAAACTTAAATTAAATGCTTCTCCACTCTTCCCATGTTACGGGAGACGAAACTCTAACGTGCCCTCACTTTCTATTCCCTTTTCCCTTTAGCATTCTCACTTTTCCACTTCGCCTTCGCTTCCAATCTCTACCCGCCAAATATTCTTTATACCAAATTCCACTCCTCAACTATCATCCATCTATTCCTCCTCTTCTTCATTCTCTGTCCCTCGCCCATTTCTCTCTCGTATTCCCATGCCTTTCCTTCCTCTTTGCCCTTTCCAACTCCTATTTTGGCAGCACTTCTGTCTAGATTTATTTCCTCTAAAATCGGCTACCTCTCTCACCGATATATTTTTCGTCTCTTATCCTGTATACTTGGAACAATTTTCATTCATTCCCTTGACCATATTTATCGTTCGCGTTGAAATACTTTAGTTTAAACGATTTTAAAAGAGTTAATACATTATACTCTGTTTCGGCTGTTTTCGTTTTTATTTGCAATAGCTATCAAGCGTTCTTTATTGTTAAATTTACTGGAATTGAATCTCCTCAATATTTAAGATTACATACAAGAATAAACTATTTTTAGGACCAAATCCTTATTTGCGCATAGCTCTGTCAACAGCTAAAACTTTTTGTGGCTCCCAGATCCAATCTGAATAATCCGTGACCACCAGCTCATTAGAACCCATCTCATCACCTTAATCTATAACTGATGGGCTCCTGTGCTATCTCATGTTTTCTGAGCCGCTTCTCAGAAGGGGATTAAATGCCTTAATCTCGCAATGGATAGTCAGGGTAATTACAAGATAGTCGATAATTAGAGGGACTCACAACAACCTTGGATTCTCGGAACACAAATCCCCGATTTTAAGATAAGAGGGGACCAAAGAAAAAATGCTTAAGATGACATAATGTTAGGATTTGGAAACATAACCTCTCCTGAGATTTGAAGTAGTATTGTTTCACAAATTTTTAAAGATTTTGAAAACATTATTCAATACATTTATTTTCCTATATGTCCAAATTAAAATTGTTTACATTTATCAACCTTATTTTTTAAATGTGTTATCAGCCTATGTTTTTCCATCTTTAACTGCCAACCAGAATGCGCTACTGCCCTACTCTAGCCTATTGTAAATCTTTACTTTATTATTTTATTCTTGATTCTTTACCCTTTTTTCCCATTCCACCTCTACTGTTATAGACTTATGAACTTCGTCAGAGTAATTAGCAAAACTTTGCTTTAAATTTGAAATATTTCCTACTCCAGTACATACGTTTCAATATTCCTCCCTACCGGAAAGACGATTTTTTCCCGAGTAAAATACACTTACCTATCACAGCTCTTGCTCATCCTTTTTTGCTTATTCCCTTCAAGGAATCCCAATTTCTCGCTCGCATCTCCACCTCCAATATTCCCTACTGATCTCAAAAGTTCCTCCTTTTTTCCACCGTTTGCCGTAATCGTTCCCCCTTTCCACTTCTCCCAATTCCTCACTGGTTTCTTATCTTCTTCACCTCCAATATTCCCTACTGATCTCAAAATTTCTTCCTCTTTTCCACTGTTTGCCGTTACGGCGCCTGCTACTGCCATCCCGCTTTTCCACTTTCCCCGTATATTTTTCATGCATAACGGTGACTCCAGTCCTTTTCTTATAAACATGCCAGCCTCATGCATTTCTCCTTGAAAAACTACTAAAGAGAACCTCTCTTCACGTCTTCACACACCCTTCCCTGCTCTTCGGTCAAATCACTCCCTTTTACCCATATATATTATCCCCGTTCTCCCACTCCTTCCCGAAAAAGAGCTAAGTACAATAGACCGGAGTATGTTTTTCATAGGGTAGTGACAAATATAGCAAAATAAAAAATTTGAATTTTCCATAAAATGTCTATAGGAACAATGGTCTGGTGATATTTCTTCGAAGCGTATTCCAGTTTCTTTTTGTAGAACGTAATATAACTTTCTCTTACTTTTTCTTTCCAACTCTTCGGCGAAGTTATAAGAAATGCGATCCGGAGTTAATAGAATTTTGTGCATAATTTGTTGAACTATGTTAAATTAACGTTCATAGTTTATTTATTATTCTTATTTACTGCAAATTTATAAGTAAATAAGTACGTTAAGCATTTTATTTTACGACTTTTTTGCTAATAGTTGAACATAAATAATAAATGTTGATAATATATATTACATGATGGAACAAAAGTAAAAATATAACCATCGGTTTTAAAGTGTTTTTTCTTTCGCCATATACGTAGTATAGGGGAAAGTGTTGTATTTTTGACAAAAATTGACTTCAAGATTTCAACGGAAATACACGTTTTGAGATCCCCTAAACACGTTTTGACCATTTTCTCGATGATGTCTGTGTGTGTGTGTGATAGCTTTCCTGTGGGTGCTCTAACTCAAAAACTATTAATCTAGTCAATGCGAAATTTCGTATTTAACATTTTTATAAAGGTCAAAAGAACTGACTAGTTTTTGATAAAAATCGGTCAACCGGAAGTGCGTGTTTATTCTCGTTACATCCGTTATTTTGAAATATTTGCTTTAATATTCGATAAATGTAAAAGTGTATCGCAATAAAAGATGTAGAACATTTAATTTTCTACAACTTTGTTTGAAATATTTTTCCATATAATGCATTGTTTAAGAGATATCCTATATTTTTAGCTGCCACCATCATGCCACCAACCGACGACTATTGTTAACAATTGACGCTTAGTTTCGTCTTACATTAGTAATGCTCCTTTTTTTTCTTAATTTTTGGAGCTTTGTGGCTATATCCAATATCAGGAGGCTATGGTTTGAGTTTATTTCTGTTCTTTGTAAAGTATAAAATTTTCTCGCAGTTTCTTAAAATATTTATTATGTAACCTATTTGGAATTTTGGAAATATTACAGATGTGGAGAAAGTCATGTGATGGCCACATCAGATTTTTTTGGCTTTGGTGGCGCCTTTTTGCCGAAATATTTGTTCATAGCTTCGGCAAACAGCTCGCCTGTCGGTATGCCTTCGTCCTTCTATTCTTGTCTTTGAAGCGAGTCTTGTATTTACTCCAGAAAAGTGCGTGTCTCCGTTACTGTTTGCTCCGTCATACCCAAAATATTTATCTTTGGTGCATCTTCATGTTCAAGTGTCGTTCTATCCAGGGAATAGTTTGTTAGAGATACTTCGAGTACTTCGTTGAATTCCTTGAAAACATGAAACCTTTTGTTTTTTAAATTATATTTTATATTAGACTAAAGTAAAATAATTTAATATAAAATATTAAGAATTTTGTGTTATATTTTAATCTACGGTTTTATCGTGACGCTGTAACTCTATCTCGGATATTAAAGATTACATATTCTTGTTATGAAATATTCTTATGAATGATTAATATTTTGATCATTTTAGTCCAATATAATTTTTGTAGCATTAATTTAATTATATTAGTGGTAAAAAACTCAGATATTCCGCTTATAACCTGAAGATAAATTTTGGGAAACTGGCTGAAATCCGCCAGAGATTCGAGGTAGACTCATGTTTTAGAAAAAATGTTATTCAGATCTTATTTGACAGTAACACTAAGATAAAATGTCAATTCCGCTTCCTAATTCTACGTGGTTTCATTATTTCATTTCCAAAAAGCAATCCCGTAATTGCTTTCTCGACGAACAGAAAAAACGCAAGAAAAAATGTAGGAAAAGCAAATACAGTCTGCATAGGCGTCACGCTGATATCTTATGTCTTCAATCTTCCCCAACTGTTTTCTTCGTAATAATTTTTTCACCGTCACGTAATGCAGCACTCAACATGCTCTTTTTAACAGGCAATCAAAGTTCAAGGGTTACGTAAGAAAAACTAATAACCGTATGGGGTAGACGCTGTAATTATAAATGAAATCATTCGGCATTTATGATTTTTGTATTACGCAAAATTATTTTTTATTATTTAATTTGACTTTTACTTTGCGGCTCATATGATTTAAAAGGGAACTAAAGTAATTAGAAAGGCAGTTTGTTAATTATTCAAAATGAATAGAAATTTCTCGTATACACATGTTCATCGACGCATCGAAGTTTGTGTTATTTTAACCGGTCTGCGGTAAAATATTTTTTCTACATATTTTGCTTAAAACGAAATTCTTTCAAATTTTAATTGCCACAATAATATTCAATTAGCAATAATTTCTTATTTGGATCTCCGCGGCTCTTAGTTTGAAAGCCCTCCAATCCGTGCTTCATAATAAGCGTCGCAATGGGAATAGTTTTTCCTTTAGGAGCTCCGACGAGATCATTTTAAGGCCCAATAAGTTCAATTACTACTCCGTGGAGCTTAAGCCCAAATGAGGTATATTTGATTGGAAGCAGTGAGTTATTCAAGTGATTTCCAAAAATTTATCTGGCTCAGCTTTGTGTGAAATCCTTTCGTCCTTAATGTTGGTTATTATGCATAAAAGGGTTTGCGCAACGCGGTGTTTGATGTGCCGAATAATATAAAATGCATAATAACTCGAACGTGTTAACCACTACAGGAATTTCCCTATGAGAATTGTTTTATGAAAGCTTTTAATGGCGCTCAGGCATCCCACCATTTATTAAATACCCACAGTTAGTGTAAAAAATATAATTAGTTTTTTCCGAATAGTGATACGGCAATGTCAGTTATAAAATTTATTTTCTGCCCTTCAAATATTCCCATTTATTATTTTCCAATTATCAAAGAAACTAAAGTTTGATAGTTTATAGAATATGCCCGTAACAGCATTGCTTAGCCCACGATCGGACTCAAAACGGCTATCTATCAATTCTTTTTTAACTTCTGGTAAGAGCAAAAATTGCCGTGTACTCGTAAATATGGTCGATGAGCAATAATCTCGAACCCCAATTCTTTAAGGGTTTGGTGGCAAATCTGAGAGCGATACGCAGTTGCGCTATTTTGGCACAAGATCCAACAGTGTTCACCAAGATTGGGACGGTTTTTATTGAGTTAAGATTATAGCGGACCACTCAGCCCATTGGTATAGTACTCGCCATTTACTCCCTGAGCTCTTGAAGAATTAACATTAAAAAAATGCGTCTCAGGTATCCTTAATAGCTACAACAAGGTTAGAAATAACAGCTGCGCATTTCGGGTACAAAGCGGCCGTATTCAATACGGTGAATTACCGCTGGAGACTGTTTATTTGTAGCCAAAATGCGCCCTTGGCGTTTTATAACTTTGTTATGGCTATTGGAGATACCTGAGACAATTATTTTAAAGTGCTTGTTCTTGGTTTTTTCAGATATAAGACGATAATGATAATTTTCTCTTGAATTCCTTGAGCTCTTGGCACGCAGTGGCCGTTAATTACCTGGATTTTATCATGATTTATGCGGCACTTCAAACGTTCGACTTCTTATGTAAGGTACTTCATGGGTATTTCCGCTGGCACCTTTTGGAGTTAACCTCAGGATTATAGTGGTGAAACCAGGACTCGTCAGCAGTAATAACTTTGGCCAAAAACAGAATCTCTAAGGAGTTACAGATGTTATTTGGGTTTCATATGCGACTGGGGCATACCATTAATCTATATATTAAGCGCGTTTTGTCAGTGTGTCAGAAAAAATCAATGACATTTCACATCTATCATATTTGAATGTCACAGGCCACCCCACCGTGACAAAATACCTTTTGTCTCCGAATGGTTATTGGACAATACTGATCCATCCTATTAACTACGTTATTGAAATCTTATAAAAAGTATTTATAATTCCGTTTTTGGTTGCAAATATTGCCTAAAAATTAAAATAAAAAGACTTCGAGAATCTAATATAAGAAATTGTTGGAAACCTAATTTTAAAAGAAGACTTGGATAGAAATACTATTGTCTTGCAATTTAACCATACCTCAATCTCTTGGCAGTCAATGGAACTGGTGCAAATTTCTGCTTCACCGTAAATGTAGGAATTTGGAAGATAGTTGAAGTGTTCTCCACCAGGAGGCTGTGTAGTATTTTGACATGCATTTATATAAAGTACACCCATGCACATTCTTGATTAACATAGCATTACATTAATGTAGCAAAATAACATTTAAAAACCTACTTGTTATATTGATGAAAAAACGAAAAACCAGGTTGTTCTATTTGTATACAAGACAAACTGGGTAAAACTACAGAATCTAATTCTAGTCCTAGCTAGTCTAATGGCTAAAGTGACACTTGTTATTATTGACCATTTCTTCAAGCTGCGGCTTGTGTTGACTCAGTGCACATCTGATGTTGCTTTCCGGGTTGAGTCTGTTTCGTGCTTTCGTCTTTATCACCGCCAGTGCCGAAAAGCCCACCTCACACAGGTAGGTAGTCGCAAAAGGTAACAACAACTTGGTCGACTCCTCATGTACCTATGGTTGAGCTCTCGCTGGCTGACTCATCCAGAAGGACTCCAGGTCCAAAGCTTCGTATTACGCTTGAACGGCTCCGTCGGCTTGCAGCAGCAGCTGCTCTGCCAGCCCATGTGGCTTCTCTGGCAGATTTGGCGGGGAACATCTGTACGGGTTGAGAACCCACCCAACATCTTCCTTCAGCATAGCTGCCTCCGGGAAGTATTCTTCAAATCGCTGCTTAAATTTTTCCAAGTGCTGAACTATCACTTATTTGACCGACTCGAAAGAAAGTTCGGTGTCTTCGAGGTACTTCGCAAGACGATTGAAGGATGCAATCGTCCCTTCCGTAGCTCTCATTTACCAAAGCCCGAGTTTTGCTTGAAATGCACAAATTTTCTGGCTGGCTAAAATGATGTGCCTTGGACCTTGAAGATTCGTGTTGACAAGATTCTGGAGTTTTCTCCCTTCACCAGGGCGACAAATCCGTTGTGAATCCCCACCATGGCTGGGGCTCCGTCAGTGGAAATCGCAACGAAGTCAGTCAAGTGCAAATCGACATCTGGCGATGTAAAAAACTTGTCGACCTTGTTGAAAATATCGTCTCCACGGATTGTAGTTTCCAACCGCGGAACATCTCTTCTTCGATCCTGCATTCATCTCGATATCTGACATATACCGTAAGCTGAGGATCGCTCCCGACGTCCGTAGTTTCGTTCAATTGTATTTCGAACTGCCCACTCTTCTTTATGGCACTTATCAACTGGTCTTTGATGTTCTATGCCAACTCCTCCATCCTCCTTGAAACCGTCCTTTCTGACAATGGCACCGTCCCCAATTTCGCTGCTTGCTCCTTCCCACACATAATTTCCGTCATTCTTGTCGCAGCCGGCTTGATTAGTTCCTCACTGATGTTGTACGGCTTTTTTGCACGAGCTATCAACCATGCGATTTCCAAACTTGCTTTTGCAGCGTCCTTCTGATCAAATGTTGCTTTTGGCATGAGATCCAGCCTCTGTTTTTTCACATGGCTTCCCTTGTGGACAAAGAATTCCTTTGGCTTGTCTGAAAGTTCAGGGTATTTGTCACGCAGATTCTTCTGCAGCTGAGACGATTTGAGGGACTCCGGACACAGCACAGCCAGACAGATGACATATATATATATATATATATATATATATATATATATATATATATATATATAATCAGTATTGCAATCAATTAAATCTCTTTTCATATTGTATGTATATCATATTATTCTAAAATTATTAGCGGAACACTGGAATCGAAATTCTATTACTGCAATTTTCGAACCGTACGTTGGCGTGAGTTGAGGTTCAGGTATCAGAGCACAACACGTTATGTTTATTTATTTATTTATTTATTTCTTAATACGGCGAGGTTGAGGCCATATGGCCCCTTCTTCCACACACCCTTGCGGTGGCTTGCAGGGTAAACTGTAGATGTAGATGTATGATACACAATATGATAAATTTAAATGTACAGAATTCAATACAAATCAATATAGTGAAATGAAAATCATTTCAAGGTATTCATAAATAATAAAAAAATAAGAAGAGTACAGCCATATGTACTATATTTAGTTGAAATAGGTTCATAAATGAAGAAGATGCTAGGGACACACACACATATACACACGACAACCGGGCGACCTCATAAGCCTACTTTCCGTTTTTTTTTTAAAGTAGGCTAAAAGCAGGATGGGAGGTGTGTGATGAAGGCCGTAGGGCAGTGGTCGGAAATTAGGGGTAAATTATCCCGGAGGGGGTAATTTCGAGTTTTCTGGGGGTAACGAGCAACATCCGGATAACAATTGTGTGAACACAGCAATTTTTGGGCAACTGAGGAGGCTCCCGATGCCGGGCGTACATTTACTATGTTACTTCTTGGGACATCTTTTTGGTGGTACGTTTCATTTATTTTCTTGTAACATTCAAGTTGAAATGTAACCTGTCTGACAATTATGCTGCTCTGAATAGATATTATTTTCAACACTCACAATCAGCAATGTGTTTTTTCAGCGACATACAAAGTATTAACCTTCTGCTATCCGAATATTCCCAAAGTTATTCGAGGAAAAGACTTTCTAACTAAACGTTGACCTTGACTAACTTGGTGATTGTTTCTGAACTAAGAATGCCAAAAATCCCTTCTTTTATTGCTGTCCGAATATTTTTGTAACCAAATATTCAATATTTTACTTCTTTCGGCACTTATTTAGTAGCAAAATTCATACTTTGTCCCTCAAAATTCAATCCAAAACGTAACTAGATGATTAAAAATTTGGTTTATGCGAATAAATCATAATTGTGTTTATTTCAATCGAAAGTACAATGATTGGTGCTGTCCGAATATTAAAGTGAGCCACTGTAGTTGTTTTGTTTATTTAGAAAGTCACAACTCTCAGTTTCTCTTTGGTAATCGGACGAGCAAGACGAACATAAATTAATGACGAAATTTACATATTTGGACCGAATCGACACAGCAGGGGTGCCACAATTGTAAAGTTAAACATTTCGCTAATTATGAATTTGGAAAGAATTGGCCCAACCGATTTCAAGGAAATTTGTATGATGTAAGCATGCAACATAAAATTACAAAACCAATATGATTGGTATAGATATAGACAGTAGGGCTGCCACAATACAAGGGATAAAAAAATTATTTTTACACGTATTTGTGTTGAACTGTCCAAATTAATTTTAACCAAATTTAATATTTATAATATACACTTATACGCAAAACCATATTGGCATATTTAAGCCGAATCAGTCTTACAGTGGTGTCACAATTACAAATTAAACTCTTTCAGTATTTAAGGATTTGGAATGATTTTGCTGAACGGATTTCAATTAAATTGTGTATATAAGATTTTTACAACATATCCTAATGAAATCGAGATGTGTAAAACGGAGCTAAGGAGCAGGGCTACCACAGCAAAAAGTTAAATAGCATTTCTTTTAAACGTATTTCTATAGAACTGAACTAATGGATTTTAGCCAAATAGAGTGTATTTAATCTTCATATAAATAAATAACCTATATTATGTTTTAACCGGGTCGACTAAACAGGGCTACCACAATTTAAGGAAAAATAATTTTCTGATTTCAAAGCTATAACATTAGTATACGATTATTATTACTATTATTATTATTACTGCGACGAATTTCACGAAAATCTCTTCTGTATAACGGGGAACCTGTATACACCCCTACTTGTTGTATATTAAAATTGTATTGAAATAAAAGTAGACAGATTAGTTCTTTCCAGAACTACTTGTTATTTTCATCATAGTTCTCCTTTAAAGGGAAAGAAATGTTTACACTCGTGACCTGTGGTTGCGCATGAGCTTATCTCACAGTCAGAGATATGTTTCAAAGAATATGGTTTTGATTTGCAATCTAAGTGTTTGGTTTTCGGGGAGAATCAACAGAAGGTGACTCTTACCGTGACTCTCTATCCATATTACTTAAGGTAAGAACGACAGAGTTGAAGAAAAAAAATAGGCGGAGAGTATTGGATCGAAGTTTGGCATTTTTAAATGGAGGTGGAGGAAGTAGAGGCGCAGGAAAATATTGTAGGAGAGCATGTGCTCTCAGAATGATAGAAAGTGCGAATCGGTGTATTTTAAAAGGGGAAGATTGCGCAGGAATGGGGTACAAAAGTGTTGAGAGCTATGAAGAGAAAGATAAGCGAGAAGTAGGAGAGGTTTAATTGCCTTATGCAAGTGCAAACAAAATTACATGGAGTGAAAAAACCTTGTAAAATCTGATGCTATGTTGGTGTACATAGGTGTTCCTTATAGTATTTTAACTCGTATATTATTTTGAAATAATACCTTTTTCAATTCGAGTACTTAATTTTTCTTCGCCGGGTTTTCCTTCTCTGTGTCCATATGAAGACTCCACCTTCCCTTTGCTGTACGGAAATTATTAGAATACTTAATATTATTAAATATTTGGTATTGATTAGAAGTAAAAAGGGAAATATTATTTACTTGATCCAGACTAAGATATCATACTTCAGTTGGTGATGCTTTAACGACCCAAAAAATAACGAATAAAATACTTTTCTCTCGACCGATTCCAAAAATAAATTCCAATTTTCTCCTAATTCACACTTGTGAAACAAGATTGTTGGATGAGAGGAAAGGTTCTATTAGCGGGCATTAAAGAGTAAATATTTACAGCTTAGAGGGGGAGAGCAAGAAAAAAGAAGATTGGCGCTCCGAATGTGTTTGAAAGCTTTTTCTCCAAAATTAAAATTGAGGATTCGCTTTAATTTCTATAATTCCTTAATGCCTTTGAGCCATCCATCTCTCGTCTCTTTCTCCCCTTCTCGGCCTTCTAAATTCCCTCTTCACACTTAGCGCTCTTTAATTTCCTAATTCTTTTTCCGTGACCTCCTTCTCCACGGGTTATGGCCTCGAAAAATTACTGCATCATAAACCCAAGTATTCGACGTTTTCACAGTGCGGGTAAGTAACTTTCTATGTCATTATTATGCCAATTTTTATGGGAACTTGATGGAGATGTTTTACCGGGAAGTACTTTTTGCGATTGTTACATAAAGAAATACTATGTGATTATTGGATCGGTGCTTGCAGCATCAATAAAATTTGTTCTTACTGTCTCGGTATGGTAAATTAATGTATTGGAAATCAAGAATGTGTGGGTTTACTTCTTAGAAATGTATACCAAAATACCATACAGCCTCCTGGTGGAGAACACTTCTACTGGCTCTGATGTTCCTGCTTTTACGGTCAAGCGGAAATTTATACGTTTCTTGTACGGTGAAGAGATGGCAGTAATACAAAAATGCAAGACAATATTTTATATCAAAATTTTCTGTTCAAATTATAATTTGCGACAAATGTTACTATTATCTATTCGTGCTTATCATTATAATGTACTAGTAAAGAGCCCGCAGTTCTACTGCGGGAAATTTTGAAAAACGAAGTTAATTTTGTGTGTCAAAGCAAGTTTATTATACTGCGCTTCAAATTACATTGCGAATGACATACTCGGGACCGCTCGTATGTCTCCGCTGCTAGAGGGTGGGGGCGAAATAACTCAAACTCGGCGTTGCCGTTTATACTAGACTGGAATGCAACTTGTGGTGGGCTCGTGAGGCAACGGGAATTCGTGAACTTCAGCGGCGTATGCAATTGCCAACACAGCACGCACAACTCGATGTTTGCACGGGAGAGCCTTAAGTTTTCGTCCGTTTAGGCCCCACCTCCTTCATTCTTATTGGTTCTCTCAAGGTCACGCTTTCGGAAGCTTTCTCTTCTCTCTGTCTCTCTAAACCTCCAAGTTATTTTAAAGGCACTATAGTTAAAGAAAATTATTGCTGGTACCAAGTTGATGGAACAGCACAAGGGAAACACGGAAATAAGCCTGAATGGTATTTCTATATGGAAATTGATGACGAGATATGTAATTACCTCTCTAGTCAAGCTAAACAGCCTGATACCTTTCTCTTACATTACTCTTATGCAATGGCTTCTGAAGTTAATAGCCATTCAAATCATAGAATTTTCGTTTATTCCTTGTGTGTATCCTTTATATGAATACTCTTCAGTTAAATTAATGCATACGGTAATTTTTATTTAATAACGATATTAAATCCAAACAACGTCAAGTCAATGTAATGAACCTTACAGATATGACCTTCAACAATGAGGAAATTGCCCTACTTAGAAAAGGACTTAAATATAACCTTCCATATAGGAAACCACCCATGGATGACATCGTGGCAGAAATTGAGTCTTCTATAAAAACCTTACCAAATGATAGTAAAAACATCATCAGAGCCACCGAACTATCACAAATAGCAGAAAATATGTCCCAAAAAACGAACAAAAACCACCATAAACATTTCGAATACAGTAAAATTAAGTCTCTTAATAATAAAAATTGCTTTTATCTAAAGGCAGACAAAGGCAACACTGTAGTCATCATGCAAAAAGATCAATACCACGGAAAAGTAGAGCAATTGCTTATACAATTATACCCAAGAATCCCATCAACAAAATGATTTCAGAAACGACCAAAATTGTCAAAACATGCACCACACTCATCACGAAACGACTAAATTTTCAACTCCACGTCTCAAACCCCAAGGTCCCCAGGATGTATTCCTTACCTAAAATCCACAAAGAAGGCATTCCTCTTAGACGCATTTTTTCCTCCATCAACAGCCCCACATATAAAATTTCACGATGGCCTAACGACCAATTTAAACAACTTTCTCTCCAACAAGATTTTAATATAAAAAA
Organism: Tanypteryx hageni; assembly: GCA_028673005.1. Taxonomy (NCBI): domain Eukaryota; kingdom Metazoa; phylum Arthropoda; class Insecta; order Odonata; family Petaluridae; genus Tanypteryx; species Tanypteryx hageni. The sequence continues at coordinate 183,023,928 of CM054112.1, read as the reverse complement.
CAGTCCCCATTTCATTAACGAAGTTAATGACATAACACTACTAGACAGTGAGATCTTAGTTTCTTTTGATGTTTCTTCACTCTTTCCCAGTGTTCCTATTGTTGAAACTTTACTTTTCCTCCAAGATTGGCTCACAGATCAAAACTTACTATCAAAAACAGTTGAAGAATTAGTACGAATAACACGTCTATGTATGGATCAAAACTTCTTTCAAGTAAACAATAAGTTTTATCAACAAAACCACGGTACAACCATGGGAAACTCCCATTCACCATTCCTAGCCAACCTTTTCATGGTCAACTTTGAAACAATGCAAAAACACTTTTAAGTACTTCCCACGCGTCTGGCTAAGATACATAGATGATATCTTTGCGATTTTTGATACTTCCAACCACAACATAACAGAATTTGTCCAGCAACTAAACAATCAATATTCCTCCATTAATTTTACATATGAATTAGAAAAATAAAACACATTACCATTTCTTGACCTACTTATAAAAAGAGACAACAACAACATCAAATTTGGGATCCACCGCAAAACCAACACACACAGACACGTACATTCCTTCGGATTCTTACCATCATATTTCACACAAGTTGGCGCCATTCCACTCAATGGTTCACAGACTCTTGCAAGTTCCTCTTTCTGAAGTTGACTTCCTTAACGAATTAAAACACATCAAAAATTGCGCTCAACTCAACGGTTACGATCCTCAGATAGTAGAAAACATTTTACGCAAACACAAACGCAGCCTTTTTCTAAAAGAACACATTACCCTAACAAACCCGTCTTCCGAAAAAACCGAAATATGTAAAAAAAATCTCCTTTGTCCCGGGCGTCACCAATGGCTTATCCAAAACTTTCTCGAAACAAAACCTAAAAGCTGTATTTGTTAATGAAAATAGACTCTCCAACTTGCTTCACAACCCGAAAGACGCATTACCGACTCTTCAAAAATCGGGAATATACCAAATCGCCTGCACAGACTGCGAGAAAGTCTATATAGGCCAAACAAAACGAAAACTTGAAACTAGGTTCAAGGAACATACTGCACATTATAGATATAATAGATTCAACAGGTCCAGCGTGGTATTACATATTCAAGAAAATAACCATCCGATCAAAATCGAAAACATGACCCTTTTAAAAACAATGCATACCGACTGGAAACTCGACGCTTACAAAAGCATTTTCATAAATAAGTTCCAAGACTCAGTCATGAATAGTGACCGTGGGCCCATACCTTACTCCACCCTTTACACCAGGGGTCGGCCACGTGTAGCCTTCGAGAACGCTTTATGCGGCCCGCAAAGCTGTAATGAAAAAATGATCAGGAAAATTTCTCATGGGCAATTTTATATTTTTTGAGTAAAATTATGGTCTCAAAGCCTTTTCTGGTGAAGTTTTAACGCTAGTAAATTACGTAGACTTGATTTTGTTCATATGAAATCACAGAATCTCTTGAAAACTTCTGATTTATTCGCTCATCCGGCCCGCCGAGGATTTCTTGACTCCCAATGCGGCCCTCCGAAACATTCACAACTGCAAATGTGGCCCGCCATGCAGAAAAGGTTACCGACCCCTGCTTTACACATCAAAGAATTTTTTCCCCCACCCTCCTCCCCTCCCCCTTTACCCAGCATAAATACAGAAGACAATTCCAGAACAACTCACACGATTTTAAGATGGAAACATAGCTTCTGAAATACGTATCTAGTAACTACCAGAGTTCCCGAGTGTCTGTGCGTGGGTGCGTGTGTCTGTTTACCCCCCCTTTTCCACTTTTTTAACACCACCTGACAAATAAGCTTTGCGGACCACTTCCTTCCTGCAAACTTGTAAGTACCTTTTTTAATCTTTTAACATCTTTTAACCCTTTTATTATTGACGAATCTGGATCATTTTACGGTGTTGGAGTTTCAAATATTTTATTCCACGTTAATTCGCCGTAGTCTCCATGTCCAACTTTAACACAACGATATTAATGTTGTGTTTAATTCTGCGTTGCCATTTTAGTAACTAGTACAAATGTAAGAACAATGCACTATTTCTTTTAAATTAAGCGCGTTGTATTATTAAGAAAAAAAATTAACTGCACAAGACAATGACAAAATATGTGAAAAGGAAAAGTAAGTCCATTTACTATTTCGCATAAGAGAAAACGAGAAATCAATAATAGCTCAGTTCTCGCAGGAATAGTTTACTTCCACGATCCAAGCTTTCTTTCTTCGTTATTCTGACACCTGTTGATGTTACGGCCGGCGTGTTGAAACCAAGGTCACGTTATATACCGTCTCCATGTAATTCGTAAAAAAAAACATTATTTGCAGCCTTTCAAAACGGTTGGGAGCTTTTGAATTTTTGGAAGTGGTAAAGAAGGTAAGGAGTATCAGATTGGAGCGTAATAGAGTGTCGCTGAAAAATTGTAGGTATCATTAGATAAAAGACACGAGTGAATGTGCACGGATATTCGAGACTAGAAAGTGAGGATTGGGATGGAATAATGCCTTGTGGAAGAAAATAGAGGCAGTGGCGACATGGGATCAGCTAATAACGAGTAAAGCATTAGGATTAATATTTCAAATAAGTTAAGAACATTTTAATAAGAAGTTTTATATTTAATTCTAATTAAATTGTATTTATGTGCGGTTATCTCTATACATAATAGGCTAGCTTGATGTAAGATTCAATTCACGGGCGCAGGATACTGACTTTATACACATAATAGATTCTAATTCCTAGTATTTGGATATCTATCTGTTACGGCAGTAGGATGTTCCTGGTTCTATTGCTGGCCATGATAAAATATTTTTCAAACAAAAGAAATTAAAGAGAGAAAATTCTTTGTTTTACCGATAATCTACCTCAAGTATTCCAGTTTCCGGGCAGGTGTTTAAACCAAATAATTTATGAAGCCAGTATAATTCTGCATCCTCCAATTAGGAAATTTCCGTTGCAGAAAACCTTACGCTGTTAAAAGTTCTCACTGAGGCATAGCAAAGAACTCCCGACTCGAGTTCTAATCGCGGTCAAGTATAGAATTTTTCTCCCTCTCTCACTTTCAGCTGATTTTCAAGCATTTGCGGCAAAGTATAAAAAACTTCATCACTTCACATTCCATCTTTTTTCGACGATTTCTTTGTTTAATCTATTCTCGATAATAACTATGATAATCCTATATAAACTATCTTTACCGTTTCTCAGTCACATGCTACGTGTCAGTGGTAGCATCAGACAGTTTTTTTCGCTTGGGTTTTTCAGTTTCACCTTTTGCGTTCGGCCTTGCCATGTATGAAACCTTTTTTGATTCTATATTCTCTCCCATTCTACCTCACTAAAAGCCTCTGAGGATTAAGTGAAAAGAAAAGGTTTTCTTTCCCACGCCCTCTTCAACCATATTGTCTCTCCCCATACGCTCCACCTGCACCGTAAGCACATCCAGATGGACGTCGTTTTTCAACTTATACTACCTTATCTTTCGAGTAAATCCTACTTTATGATCATCCACGCCTTTCTCTACCCGTTCATATCCACGCCATGCTTTCTTCATTAATCCAGGCTTTCCCTTTCTCCAAAAATTTCTTTCAGTTAATGATTTTAAAATACTACTTTCATTTCATTCGTTTCTTTTGTTCTCCCCTCTTCAGCTTCCACGATTATTATAACTTTATTTTGAGCATGAAGCACCCGTAATGCCCGTTGTGCATTTTTTTATTAGTAATGCTTTTGTGTTAACATAAATAATTCATTATGAATGTTAGTAATAAATCTCGGAGTGAGGCATTTCAATGTTTAATATAATAAACAACCGTTAGCAAAAATACCTAGCAATATCGTAGCAATTTACTTACCGCGATATAAGGAATTGTTTTCTCTCCCAGTTCACCTTTTTCCTTAAGAATCCTCCCTACTACGTTTTGTAATCTTATTCATAATGGTAGAACGGCAGTATTTGATTCAGAAGTCATTCATGAAAGTTGAAGTAAGTAGAAAAGTTAAAAGTTTTCATATTTTTGCATGCCTCCGGTTGAAAGCTCCTGGCCTAGTACCATCTTAGCCTTTGCGTCACAATGAATAGCTTTTTGTTACTGCTTGATTTGAACCGCGTTTTATTTTTCAGTGTTAAATATTCTCCGTAACCACCATTCTCATCAAATATCCGTCTAACCTACGTTGCTGTTCTTCTGCGATTTTTTGGAAGTGAAATCCATAAAATGGGCATTAACCGAAACGATGGACCTTCGCAGTGTTTTGCCTGTCTGCTCTACATCAGAGGTCGGCCACGGTGGGCCACATTCGTAGTGTTGAATGCTTCGGAGGGCCGTATTGTAAGTCAAAAAAGACCCGGCGGACCGGACGAATGATTAAATCATAAGCTATCTAGAGTTTATGTGGTCTCATAAGCAAAAATCAAGTCTACATAATTTACTAGCGTTAAAGATTTATCATAACAATTACGAGTTCATTCTTTTATTGAAAAAAAGAGAAAATTGCCCATGTGAACTTTTTCTCGATCACGTTTAGAGCTTCGCGGGTCACATATAACGCTCTCGAGGACCGTATGCAGCCAACGGGTCGTAGGTTGCCAACTCCTTCTCTACATCATATGTGGAAGTCCGTATATCCATACTTTCTCATGCTTGAAGAAAAATAGTTATTTGAACTGATACATTCCTATGGACAACAATCTGAATTTTCAGTTTATTCTCATCATACTTGTAATACATGAAAATGTATCAACTTTAAGCGTAATTCTGCTACGCTTTCTAGATTTCACAGAATTATTTTCATAAATACATTGAAAACCTTTGCAATTAATCGAATAATTGGATATAGAAAATGTCTTTTTTATTTCCTTTTTAAACAATTCATAAAATTGTAATCAAATATTCTGATTTTTCTTTGTTGGACATATTAAAACCAACATACTCGATCCATATTTATTTATAACTAGCCGATTTGCCCGTAAAATATGACGGGAGTCAGTATAAAATAACACAATATATCAGCTCAAAACCTATTATAATTATTGTATTTTTTCGTTAAATCAAGTTTTAAGGCAAAGTAATTTCGCTTATCTTTCCTTCAATGAAATAGCTAATTTTAAAGGTACCTACTTCAAATCTAATCACTTACATATATATTTTTTTAATTTAAACAACAATAACAATAAATAACACCGTAAATATGCTTATTATATTTACTTTTTAAAATTTCCTTAGAAACTATATTGCATGTAAAATTTCTTCCATCATTTTCAATTTCATGTTTGTTTTTATAATTTATTTGTGAAATTTTTCATTACTTCTGCCTTACGTAAAAGGTAATATTCCAGCTTTGTAATAAAAGAAGATTTTTTCTTTTGGTCGATCATTTAAAATGCCCGCAGTCCACACGCACTTTACTTAATAATTACATTATTGTTGAACAGCAGGAAGGTATAGCTGGTAAAATCTTTTATTATTTTGAAAATGTATTTTATTGTAATTGAGAGAGGACTAACAATTCAAAATGAAAGAATACAGGTTGTATTCACGCACACATACTTTTGCGCGTAATTTTCTATAAACTTTGATCCCCGATTTCTTGTGAATTAGGGTCTATGGAGCTAAAAGCCGAGACGCGTGTCTGCTTATTTTTATACTTCTATCCACCAGCGAAAGTTGGTCACAGTTTGTGACGTCGATATCTGGTCCTCCCCTTGTGAGTATTTTCTAAAGTTATTGAGGTTTGAAATAATCCAATGTGTCCTAAAACGTTAGATCATCAAAAGAAGAAATACGAAGATAGATTGAGATAGCGACGCAAGGAAATTCATTAGGATAACTGGCAAAATAGAAGCACGCCATCGCGAAAACATGGATCGAGGCTTTTTCATCCAGCACACGAACCCAGGAAAAGGATGATGTTGTCAACACGTAAACACTGGGAACAAAGCCTCTGTCATTTTCTACAAAAGAGGAAGAATATAACATATGTAAAAGCTGGCATACTCTAGTTTTCCCTTACAATTACGCTTGAAATTAATGAGAAGGTTAGATAGAGTAAATTTATTAAGCTCGGGAAAGGTGATTTTCACCCAGAAACGTCATGAATTATTTGGAAAGACGACGCTTTCACAAGGGTGTATTTAAAACATGAAGATTAAAGAGGAATAATAATGATATAAAGGGAGGACGTTGGCATAGGATGAAAGATTTAGGGGTCTGAAATGAAGAAACGCTCAAGAGATTTGTTGTAGAATGAGGTAAGAGGAATTTTTCCAAGTAACTTCAAACATTTTGTTCGTTAAAGAAAACCTTCATGAAAGATATATGAGAGAGATAGACGTTATTTTATATTAACCTAAGCGTTTTACTAAATTTACTTATGAAGCATGTAGACACGGATAATAATATTTTATTTTTCATTATGCTTAATGAAAGACCTACCGTAGAAATATATTTTTTCTAAATTGTTATCGTTAATCTGAAAATATGACTTCTTTTATGCTAAAATATCTTACTGCATTAGGAACGCATTTAAATGATGAATTTTTATGTGGATATACCTCCAAGACTTTATTTTATATAAAAATTTAATTTGTTTTGTCTGTTTTCCAGGCTATTTTGACACTAGCCCATTTCATTATGAAATTGTTGCATTATATTTTGATTCAGACATATTCCATATTTTCAGTGATTAATTTAATATTGACAATGCACAATTTTATTTTGAGAATTACCCATTTTAGAGTGATAATTACCCATATTATTTTAATGAAATTTTGTGATCTTCCTTTTTGATGGCTTCATCATAATATTAAATCATATAAATAAGAACTTGTTAATGATTTAATATATTATTAATACTTTTTCATAACTCACTAACAAGGAGAGCCTACGACCTTCGGGTTACGGATTTTGATGAAACGCGATCAGGCGTTTCAACATCGAAAATTAGGAGACCCGTGTCTCGTGGTTTTGATGAATGGGATCTTGAGTTCGAGAAATCATTCATTGTCGTATTGTTGATAATAATAATAACAGCAATAATGATTTTATTTTTTCCGTTGGTCATGGACATGGAATAAGTCAGTAATAAAAAATTAAGATTGTTAAAAAGAATATATATATATATAGAAAGAGCAAACAAAAGACAATTAGATTGAGTAAAAAAATACATCATATGAGACATATCTAGGCTTGGTAGAATTCGACGTTTATTATTTTTTTAATCGTCGATTTAAATCGACGTTTATTTTCCAGAGAGATTTTCAACGAATATCGACGTTTCAAATAATTATAACTACCTACACCTACACAATTCGATGATTTAAATTTACTTTTTATTTTGAAATTCTACGTCCAATTTACGTTTATTTTATAATACTTTGATTATTTATTCAATATACAAAGTAAGAAGTATATTTAAATCTTTAATTCGATCTTTTACTAATTAAATCGTGACTTTTAACATAGAAAATCACCACATTTGAGCCGACCAAGAGATTTTGCGTGCTTTTGTTTTGATAAATGACAAAATGTCTAGGAACTGAGTGTAATACAAGAATCTAAATCCGGCACTCAATGTGTTAATGCGATGTATGCACAGCGTACGATCAAGCTTACCTATTTAAGTGACAAAAATAGTTCATTGTACGACAACGAAACGATATTTCTTGTTCTTGTATTTTCGCTCCTTAAAATTTTGCCAAACATGATGATTTCTACAACCAAACTATATGAGAAAACATATAATAGTTAATTCACGCCTTTTACTAACTGACTCTTAATGATTAAACCCAATTAGCACCTTGAATATCGGCCACGAGAATATTAATTTTGTTCTTTCACACTGAAACTGTATATTTTTAATCTCAATTATCGTAAGCTGGTATTTCCAATTTTTTTATTTTGCGTAATTCTTCCAACCACGTCGTTGAAATGAAATGCATAATAGTAAATTATGCTTTACCTCTTGAAATTTTATAATGAAAACTAGAAAACGTTTAATTTATGAAATCCGGACAATTTACTGTTGCTTTTGCCGAGAAACATTCTTTAAAAAAATAATTTTTGAGTTCAGCTTAAAGGCTGTTAGACATTCGTCGATGCCAATTAAATACTAATTAAGAAAAAACTCTAATGATATAATTATCGCAACAATATTTTAGCGGTCTATTTATTACTTTACTTCGTACCATTTGAAAGTTCATACAACAACGTCCATCTATAGGAAAAACCCTAGCAAGGATTTGAGAAACATTTGTTCCAGGAATACACTCCACGGAGTAGATGCGTGGAATGGGTAGCAAAACTGTTAGCGGGCTTTTTTAAACCACCACTGAAATTCCTTTTTTCCGAAACTCGAGGAACTATCAGGAGGACATATCAATGACCTTATCTGTATAGAGAGACCATAGATCGGTAAATATAATCTCAAAAACTTCAAAAGTGCTAAGAAAACTCAAAACTACCCTAGGACCTTGCAGTTACCTGATTGTTCAAAGTATAAGCGTGAACTTTTCAAAAAGACGCATATTTGAGTGTAAGGAAAGGGTATTCTTTCAGTCACACTGTAAATGCAAGCCCAGAAAATGAACTAATTCGTAGGTAGGCAATAATATTGCGAAAATAGTAAAGATACGAATTTAATGTTATACTTTCCCGGTACAGATCATTCTACATCTTTAATATTATAATTCAGAATAAAATAGGTTTTTGGGCTTATACTTTTCCATATTGTTGTAAAATCGACGCTTATCGACGACTTCATTTTCGACGATTTTGAAAATTTTAAAAATCGACTTTTACCGACGTTTTGCGATTTAAATCGAACCCTACCAAGCTTATATATATATATATATATATATATATATATATATATTCAAAACTATGCTTTGCATTGCATTGCATTTATGAATTCAGTTATACTATAGTATGCTTTGCTCAGGAGAAACCTTTTCAATTGCCTCTTGAAAGTTGGCATGGAAGAAATATATTTAAACCTTGCAGGAAAATTGTTGTAAATAATTGAGGCTGCATGATGAGGTCCACGTTGAGTGAGGGAGAGTTTATAACTGTTTATGTGAACATCATGGTTATTATGAGTATGGTGTGGATGGTAGTTAATATTTGCAGAAAACCACTGAGAATATTTCTTTACAAAAATGGCACAATTTAAAATGTATTATTGATGGAAGAGTCAATATACCAAGTGAGAGAAAAATAGGTCTCCCAGGGGTACAATATGACATACACATCATTAACTTAATTGCCTGTTTTTGCAAGGAAAAAGCTTTATTTGAGTTACTATCATTGTCCCAGAATATAACTCCATAAGACAGATGGGCATGGACTTTTGCATAATACAACAGTTTAAAGTGCTAATGGAAATAAAGGGTGCTAACTTTCTGAGCAGCGGCTGAAGTGATAGTGTGCCAAGCTCGGCATAGGCCTGGGATCGATCCCAAATGTTTTAGTTTTTTTTTCTTCTTTTCAATTTATCCAAGCTTTATTTGAAAAGTAATATTCTCCCGTAAAAATACGCTGTATAATTTTTATTTGGAGGCCATGAACGCAGAAACATATAATAATGTGCATTTAAATATTGCAGTCAATGAAACAATGGTTCATAGCATGAAAAATACCGTCGTGCAAGAATGATCATCTATAATTATATATTATTATTAATTTTATTTTTATATTAATCATACTATATTAATAAGGCGCTTATCTCTATCTAGTTATATACAAACATCCTTCACCGATGTTGATAAACAATTGCCTTAGTTACCTTAAATGTTGACTGAACTTAAGATATAAAAAATATAAGTTAACAAATATTTAGTGAATTTATAGTATTGATGAACGTTTCTAGAAGACGTTTCTTTAAACCTGACACATTAATAGGTAATTTTATTTTTTCTTATATTAGTGATAATTTATATGAATAATTATAACTATTTCTATAACTATAACTATTTATAGAGAACGTACTCAGAATTTCGTTCATTTAAAATATACTCGGTAAAACATTATTTTATTGCTTCTTATAATAGTAATAATATTATAATAGTTTCTTATTATGTTCATCGTTTTTCGCCTGCATTTCGAAATCCTTCATGTTTAATGATTAATTCACATATTTTGGGAAAATCTTGCCATTTTAAAAGGATGTTACCTTTCCTGCCAATTACATTGTTAAACCTCGAAGTCATATTGTTATTCCAATCCTTATGGGCTTAAGCGTGCTTTGAAGGCTTTTAATACGGGAAGGAGATAAAGACGGAAAGAGAGGGAAATGATTTTCATAGTTCGTTGCGTTATTTACGAGAAGGAATACCTAAAGAGCTGAAATACGCTATGTTGTTCGTTCGTTGGTCTGAGTGTAAAGTAACTTTACTAAAGTTATAAAAACGCGAATAACTCGATTAAGGATGTAGATAGAAAATTGAAATTTGGGAGAAATTTATGTAATGAGCTAATCAAAATTCCATTATATAGGGTTCAGATGGTAATTAAAGAAATGAATGTCCGTTTGTGGAGCTATTTTGAGAGGGGATATATTGCACTTCCTTCGAATAAAACTAATAAATTTTAATTTAATGAAAGAATTTTTTATGTGGACTGAAAATTAAAAAATATATAATTCACATTATAGTATGTTTCAGAGAGCTGAATTCTATTCTTGACCTCATATTCATCTATGTACATTTATATTAAAATACTTTTATATTAAAATAGATTAGTGTTACAAATATAGGTCATTTAAATATTATCACCTAAATTCCATCTCGGCTTATATCAAACGGATTTTCAAGATATTGGCGACTAGCATGTCCTGTGTTAAATAAAGATGAGAATGTTTATATGCGTGAATGTTTTGTTTGAAAAAACAGTTCACGTGTAGACGCAGTAAAAATTAATGTTTAGTCTGCTTTTTACAGAAAGCTACCTTAGCCTCTTAAATGTATTTTTATAACTGTGCTATAACTCAATCCTTGCTTCGGTAAAATAACTAATTTAACAGCGGCAAAGGCTCCGGATTTATCATCACAAATGATTACTTAATAAATGTTGAATAACAGTAGCCGTAAATAGCAACGTATTATTTACCGTTCCGGGATCTAAAAAGGTATACAGTAATAGCGAATCATCTCTGCTTCTTCTATTCATAAATATTTTTTAAATTTTGTTTGTTTGTACAGAATAAAGTCCTAATTACCGATTTCCTCACAAAGTTTGCAAGATTTTAAATTTTGATTTCAGGTAGACATCTTTTGTTTCCGAAATTCTATATCTAGATAAAAATTCATAATGTTGGTTTAAAATTTCCATTTTTAATACCCTACTTTTATAGATTTATTTTAAGATAATAATTTTCAAATAAATTAAACAAAGGTTTTAAAACAAGCATAATGCCAAAACGACCACGGAGATCATTCTCAGATCCCAACAGATTAAAATATAAGAGAATAGCCACAGCAAGAGCAGCAAAGTCTTCTGAACGAAGACAAATTTGACTTCGATCAAAACGCCTTAGACAAGGGCAGTCTTTTAAAGTTGCAGGTGTTTAATTGACAAACGACTGCTTTGCTCAGGGACAATTATATATAGCTAAATATAGAGAAGGATGCGGGAAAAAATTATTTATTTGATAAAAAGATGGAAAGACAAGAAATATTGTATGCCAACAAGCATTACAATAAAAATTGACGTGGTTCAAATACTTTATTTATTCTCAAATCTTCTTCAAATTATTTTGTCTTGATTTAAAAACCGAGCAACGTCGGGTATATTAGCTAGTCCATAATAATATTGCTGCTTCTTACATACACATATTGGATATATGATATAAAGAGAATATTTGATAGAAAACCTAAGATTTAAAATTTTGTATTATGGATAGAGTTGCCAGATTTTGATTTTGAAGATACGGGACAAACAACAAAATTCTCCAATAAAATAAGGGACACTTAAAAAAATCTGAAACTATCTATTCTTGTTCTTTAAAACATTCATAGCGGTATTCCTTATTTAAATTAAAACACTTAACAAAATATAAAAAAATTAAAACTGCATTCATATGCTGCAAAATTAATCTTTGGCTTCAAATACGGAACATACAACTTTGAATTGAATTTTCAGCTTACAAAGTTTTCTATTTCAAAAACGATTTTTATAACCATATATGTGCTCTGAATGATGTCCAGTTATACATAATTTTTACATTTTTCACTTTTTAGTTAAACAGTTTCGGGCCAGGCAAAAATCTGTTCATGCTTATTGCCTCTTCAGGGTGGTGCATGCAAATAAGATAATTGTTTTGAAACCAATTGAAAGATTGGTTAATTATTTTTAAAAAGAGATATTAAAAAATAAATACACATTTTTTATATTTAGAGAGTTTACATTAGCATTTTACATTAAAAGATGAACTAGGGGCCTGTTGCAGCACTTCCTGCAAACATTTATAGAGCCTTGCGTGAAGTGACCCAATGCGATAGATCCTATGACAAAAAATTGATACAAATAGTGTTATTAGTTGAACCATTTTTATTGTCCCTCTTAAAATAGTTATTAATGCCTTTTCAGGAGACGACTTCCCACTTAAAACCTGCAAGAGTTTGCGCCGAGCATTCAGGCGAAAGATTTGTCGAAATCGAGCCGACCGTTCTTGATTTATTTGCGTTTATACTAGGAGGTGACGTCGCTCGAGACTTAATCTGTTTTTGTCCTTCACGCATTTTATTGCAATCTTAGTGCAAATGCACTTGAAGCCCGAGTCTAACAATGCAAAAATCCGAAATGAACAATGCCGGCTCCTCCTTTTTGAAATGTCGAAAAACCGGAGAAAACCGATTTTAACTTGAAATATGAGCAAACACGAATTAAACAACAAAATCAGCGCTAAAAATAATAATCTTCATTTCTTTCTGCGTGAAATGGAATAAATCTCGAGTCAAAGTCTGGATTGTAAGATATTTAAAATGTTAAAGAATAAAGGTCTACACATCGTATTCTAGCTGATTGCGTGTTAATCAATTGAAAAAACGAAAACTATCCTGGTATTGAACCCATGCCTTTCCGGGGGATGACTACCCACTTAAAATCTGTAGGAGATCGCGCCAAATATTCAGGCGAAAGGTTTGTCGAAATTGAGCAGACCGATCCCGGTTTATTTGCGTTCATGCCGGAAGGCTTCAGACGTCGGCAGGGACGTAGAGACAGCGGTTGTAATATATTAGATTATAAAGATGACAAATCTTGAATAACACGTAGTTGACTTACCATTCGTAAAGTTTTATTGAAATTTAACATTAATTTAAAAATGAACTAATATTTATTTTTAAATATTACTAATGAATATTTTTCTGATGATTTTGCATCTCTCTGTAATCGTACCTAAATACTGATAAAACACGTTGCACGACATATTTCAATTTACTAAACACTGTAAAATTGATTCCACTGTAAATATGTTCGGTCTGGTCCTCTCTTGGCTCTTAAGGAGCATTGTGCGCTGGAATACTGAATACATACTCGCAGATAAATAGTAATAATTGTTCGTAAGTTTCGATTTTATGGAGAATATCTGGCCTCTTCACATGGCAAAGTTTCTTATTCCAATCTTCCATATTTGACTGGAGGTTTTGTTCAGTTATTTTCTTCAGAATTGTGCCTTGATTCAACAACAGAGTACTATTCTTTATTCTTAGTCCTCTCTCGTTGAGATAGGTGCAGATCTCATAGAGTTGATCCCATCTCGGAACTTGAATAAGTGACATCCATGCAAATTGTTAAAAGGCTTTAGAGGTGAAATCCATTTCATAAGGTAATCATAACAGTTCTGATATAACAATTCTACTTTTGATAAGAACTTACTTTTCATGTATTCAGAAACATTATCCCTATAAATAGTCGACTTTACCCTTAAAAGCGAAATTTTTTGCTTCCATTCTTTCCTTCACACAATCTGAGGTCTCCTGTAAAATTGTTAATACTTCGACAACACTTTTTTCTCCTTCAATTTTCATGATTTTTCTTCTGAAAATACTCATCAGACAGTAAAACAAGTGAAGATACGCTTCGCTCAATGGATCACTGAAAAATATTTCCAGGATTTTAGGAATGTTTCTTTCAGATAGAAAGTATGCTCTCAACGCGTTATACAGATTTAGAATTCCAAAATTATTACAAAAGTCTGTAAGACTCTCTGTTCGCACCACAAACAGAAATTAAAGAATTCTTTGGTGACTTTTGTTTCCTCAGACGACTCTGTAGGAATATGTTATCCTTCTGTTGCTCCAGGTTCCAGTTGCCCCATTTTTAACCTTACATTTTAAAAATTAGGATGAGCTATCCCTACTATGGGTTGAGTGGCGAATTTTTATTGTTGAGTGTTACAAGGAGGGAAAGGGTATACTGACACGCATAATGTGAGCACATAATCTAAGCGTGTTACTATTAAATACAAAGAAAATCGCTTTTACTATTTTTTCAAAATCAACATTATTGCGACGTAAATACGGGACATTTCTTATGCCCCAACAGATATTTCCGGGACAACGGGACAAGACAATGAAATATGGGACAGTCCCCTAATTATGGATATAACTGTAGAGAGCATTCCGATATTCCACAAAAAATCATTCTTAGGAGAATTTTAAAAATGTATGGTCTCTTAAGATCGCTAATATTAATGGAAATATAAAAATGTTAGTTATTCTCTTTAAGAGTAGGTATCTAATTGTCAGGAGGAAGTAGTAATAAATTTCTTTAAAATGTCTTAAATTGAAGGGAAAATTGTGTCTCAGAAATAGTGGCGATGTTATTTCATTGATTTTAGACCTTCATTTACTTGTAATGTTATATCATTGGAGACAGAAGATGATCAAAAATACTTTTTTATTTGAAAAATTTGTATTTAATATCAAAATAAGCTATATTTTTAGAGCAAAGTCGCAATAAAAAGATTAAATACAATCCATTCTAATCCTTGTCTTTGTCATACGAGGGTGGTTCAAATGAAATCAGCAAAGTGAAAAGAAAAATGTTTTAATAAAGCCTTTAACAAAATACTCATTTAATTTTCAACATAGTCCCCTCCTCTTGCAATGCACGTTTGCCATCGCGAAACCAACGCATGGATTCCGTCGAAGGAGAACTTTTTTGGTTGCTTGCTCAGCCAGTCATTCACCGCAATTTTAAGATCGCAGTCGGAACGAAAGTTTTTCCCTCGTAATGCCTCTTTTAGTGGACCAAAAAGATGAAAATCACTCGGAGCCAGGTCTGGGGAATAAGGAGGATGAGGTAACACTTCAAAATGCAGATCCTGAATTGTTTCAAGAGTCGCACGGGCACTATGAGGACGGGCATTGTCTTGTTGCAAACAAACCCTTTTCGGAGGAGTCCTCAAAGTTTGGACAGAATTGCAGGCTTCAGTCCGTTCTTAAAAAGATCGCGGTAGGAATCACTATTGACAGTTGTCCCTTTTTCCATATAGCTCTCCAAAATTACTCCATTTTTGTCCCAAAATGCAGTCAACATCACTTTCCCTGCGGATAGTCGTTTGAATTTTTTTGGCTTCTGCGTGCTTGGATGCCGCCATTCTTTACTTTCGCGCTTTCTCTCAGGCTGAAAGTGATTGACCCACGTCTCATCCCCGGTCACTATGCGGTTCAAGAAATCTTCCCCTTCAGCTTCATACCGAGAGAGTAGCACAGAGCAACACGTTGTTGCTTCAGGTCTTCAGTGAGTTGCCGGGGCACCCAAGCTCTTTGTGGACAATATTGTGAACAGATCCAACGCTAATGTTCAATTTCTTGCTGATTTCTTTCACTGTAATGCAACGGTTGTTGCGAATGAGCCTATCAACGGCAGAAATGTTCTCCGGTGTGACTACGCGATCAGGCTGGCCTGGCCGAGCAGTGTCTTCCACATCTTGTACACCATTTTAAAACTTTTCAACCAATTTTTACACTCTCCTCTCTGATAAACAGTTATCTTTATACACATTAACCATCCTCTAACGAAATATAATTAGCAGAGCGGTTTCTTTAAATTAGAACCCATTAAAAATGGGAAAAAGGATTGTTCGTTTGAAATATTTTCACTATGAATGAAATGATTCATTCTTACTGGTAAATTGGATAATACATAGGGAAGTTAGGTTTTTCGAAGTTTTCATGAAAGCTGACCTATAATTTTAATTTAAACAGCAGTCTTTTTTCAAGAAAGTTCAATAGCACGAACTCAAAAGCCGCAAAAGTAATTTCCTTAATGACATTTAAATTCAATTAGTTAGCTGCACAAAATATCATATTATCCTTTCATTTATAACGTTTGAGAGGCGTAATTCATACTTACATGTACCTACCTAAACACTAAAAATGGATTGTATTGCTATATACTCTATACTGAATTATTTATGCGTCTGTTTCTTGAAAAAAGGAGACCTGTGGAAAATGTTCTTCAAAACACAGTAATTACAAATTTTGCTTAATATTCTTATATAGTCTTATAGTCACTAAATGTTACATACTTATGACCATACGATGTTGAAATTGAAATGCATGATATGCGTTTAAACGAGTTAATGGTGTGTTTGTGAAAATCTTTGTTGTTTTCATTACCCAACTTCTTTTTAAATAAGCAGTATGATGACATTTAAACATCGTCCTATTTGCTTACGTTGAGGCTTCATCAAATTCCGATTTCGCTATCTGTGGATGATGTTTAGTTCAGCCCTCCACAAAGCTGTGACTCCAATGATAAAGTCTATGCATGAAGCATACTCATGTTATCCATCACATTTTTCTTACTTAAACTCACTATTACAAACATGAGAATCATTGCATGGCATGTATGAATTGCATTCCTAAAATCAAAGTTAGGATGAGCTGGAAACATAAATAAGTCAATCGAGAAAGGATACAGTTATCTCATTCGATACGGCGTAATTAAAACTCTTTTAGCAACAAATGCGAGCGAAGTAAGCCATCGGACTGGGCAGATATTTTACTCGAGATTTCTATTTAAAAACTTGGATACTTTTATGGGCCGCCAATGATAAACTGCATGAACTTCTTTTTACATGTTTACCTCCATATCAATAAGACCGTCAAGCCGTAAATCTCAGGAAAATAGAAAAACAGTTTTTCCTCAAACGTTATTGGCTTTACTATTAATAAATAAATTCTGGCTCTCAAATAAAAATGTTTAACAAGCTCCCCTTCCGACAATCCTGACCCCTGCCTCTTTTCAAAATAATCAGCGTTGCCGTGACGTAATCTCCATCCTAAGCATACCAAGAAACTTTCTTTATTTTGGATTTTCCTGTTTCCTGCTGTCCCTTCAGTTTTCTTCTCTCAACTACATCCCCAAAATCCTCCTTGAGGTTCCCTTCTCTATAAAATGATTTATGGTCTCGGATACTTTTTTATCCTACAAGATCGGTCTACATTGATCCTGATGATTTATGTTTTTATAAACTATGACTTACAAAAATAAACACGAATTTATTTAGTACTTTTATCCCTGACCATTTTCAGGTCTATCGATATTCATTAACTCTCAAATTTTTCTCGAAAGTTCGTTTTCGATTCCAGTAAAAGAATTTTTAATTTAATATGAACAAGGATCAATTTTCCATATTCGTAACGCTTAGTTCGGCGACTCAGAATCTGTACATTACCGAAGAAATTCATTCCGTCACCATGTTCGTTATTTTGCTTGTTTTTCGTCTTCCGACATGTTGAAAGTTCGATATAAAATGAAATAATAAAATGCTAACAAGGGTCGTTTCTGATGGTTAGGCAGCGATCACTCACGAAACAAGAGATGTTAAAATAACAAATCTATAGCACAATAGAACCAAAGACAAAACAAATATCGAGAAGAAGTGGCTATAGAATGGTTTAAAGAGTGTCGTGTTGTGCGATCCTTGTATTTAGAATAAGAGAACTATTTTCGTTTTAAATAACTACCATCTATCACCAGCAGCTGATAAATTAAGAGCTCTCATTTAAAATGATCACTCTTATATTAATCAGAAGTGATATGTTTGTGGAGACAAGAAGAGAGGTGAAATGGGAATATTGCATTGGAATATAAACATATGTTTAATAGATAGGCATTAGAATCTAGGGAATTATATTTAGAGATGAAACATGGATCTACTTAAAATTAGGGAGTATAATAATGAATTCGTGCCTACTTTATTGGAGAGAATAGGCCAAGAAGATAATTATTGTTGGATTTGGTTCGTGTACTACAGTGGTGCTCAAGACGTCGATCACGATCGACCGGTCGATCGCCGACTCGTTTTAGGTAGATCTCCAAAGCCTCCGCTTTCTCCATATACGAAGTATAGAGCAAGTATTGTTTCATGAAAAAAATCGAATGCGATATTTCAACGGAAATACATTTTTCTAAGATCCCCCAACACGTTTTGATTATTTTCTCGATGATGACTGTGGGTGTGTCTGTGACTGGAATTTTGTTGTTGTTCTAACTCAAAAAATAATAATCAGGTCAACACAAAATTTTATATTTGACACTTTTGTTAAAGGGACAAGAGCATATTAGTTTTTAGTAAGAATCGGTCAACCGAAAGTGGATGTTTACTCTTGTAATTTATCCGCTTTTTGACGTATTTGCTTAGTATTTGATAAATGTAAAAAAGTACTGCAATTAAAGTTGAAGGAAATTTAATTTTCTACGGCGTTTGTTCGAAATATTTTCCCATATAATGCATTGTCTAAGAGATATTTTAAAAACTAACTTTTTAGCTACCACCACCAACCGGCGAGTATTGTAAACACTTGACGCTTAATTACCTATTACAATTAGTAACGCTCCTTTTTATTTTTTTAATTGTTGGAGATTCCTGGCAATATCCAATATCAGAGGGCTACGGTATGAGTTTATTTCTGATCTTTGTAGTCTTTAAGTTTTTCTCGCAGATCCTTCAAATATTTATTATCATTTAACCTATTTGGAATTTTTAGAACTATTACAGGTATGGAGAAAGTCATGTGGTGGCCACATCAGATTTTTTAAATAAAATCATATGTGCTCAATTATGACAGGAGAACTATTATCAAGTTTACGAATTTAATGCATAGAATCGAAGTTAGGTAAAAGCGACAATTTTACCGAAATTAAAAATGATTCTGCATTTTAAAATGCATGAGAACTGATTTAGATCTTCTTTTATCTGAATGAAAATCCCTTATGTTCATTTTTTTCTTTTTTCCCAATGTTTTAATAATTGTGGGTGACAGATTCAAATAATCGCACAAGAACCGTCAAACGCTCAAGGAAGTGCATGTTCGCATAGCCATTGTGTGCAACGGTATCTATGTGGAAGTGCAAACTACATTTGAGAGTTATATTTCCTCGGTCACTAAAACCTAAAGAAAAATATTTATGCTTGTCTCTCGTAAACTTCATCTTACGGAAATTGCTTGATAACTTCTCAATATCGTTAAGTAGAATTTCAAAAATTTCATGTTTATCAATACTCTCTGTAATAGAAAATATTTAAGGATACAAAGTAATATGTAAACTGATTTAATTTTCTATAAAAGTTACAGTGCTGTGCCATTTTCGTACAAAATCAGGTTCCCGTTTCTATGTTTGTATTGGATTTGAAATAAAAGTATCAGTGAAGGGCTAATCATAAATTGCGGGGTCAACAAACAAAAACAGAAAACATCACTTACATAATGAATGGGAGGAAGATTATGTTTTCACAATTATAAAGTCAAAATGTGTGTGTTTGGTTTGCCATTCATCTGTAGGTATTTTTAAGAGATTAAATATCGAGAGGCACAAGAAATACGAAAGCGATTTTCCGGCTAGAAGTGAACTGCGCAAAGCCAAAATAAAATAATTGAAGTATAAACTTAATGTTTAACAATCCATATTTACTAAGCATAATATAAAATTAAAGGCAGCAACTATTGCGTCGTTTAGAGTCATTCGCGCGCTAGCTAAGCGCAAAAAATCGTTTGAGGATGAGAGATGGTAAAAGAAGTATTTTTAGAAGCAGCAGACTCGTTGTTTGATCGTTTTAAGAATGAAGCTGATATCTTTTCCGGGATTAAGAAAATACAGCTATCCAGACATACTGTTATGCGACGTTCAGAAATGATCGGTGAGAATCTGAAAGAGCAACTAAAGAAAGATTTGATAAGTAGCTCCCAAGCTTGTAGTCTGACCACCCCTGGCGTTCGCGTTCTTCCGCCACGGCCCTTAGAAACGGTCTCCGTCGACATATCAATGCAGAGAAAGGGTCCGATTTGATATTAGAAGGATGGCAAAATTTATGATGATGGGTTGCGGGTGAATCTTAGGTGAGTCATATTGCGCGGATGGTGAACTAACGGAACGATTTTATAAGTTCTTATCAAACGAACCACTGGCGGAAACACCCTAATCTCGTAGGGCTCCCCAGAAAGCGAGCGATGCAAAGTCTAGGAGGAAATTAGTCAAATATTCAAAACATTTGTATTATCTATAATTACATCGGTGAATATAATCAGAAACACTTCATTTCGCGTACGGTAAAATGCTATAAACGACAATTTTTAATCCATTAAAGAGATTTTGATAAAATTTTTATCCATTTTTACTTTCTCCATACACGTAGTTGAGAAAGTATTGTTTTCATGAAAAAATCGAACCCGAGATTTCGACAGTAATATATGTTTTAAGGTTCCCTGAACACGTTCTGGCTAGTTTCGCGATGATGTCTGTGTGTATGTCTGTCTGTCGGTCTGTATGTGATAGATTTTTGTGGGCGCTCTAACTCAAAAACTATTAATTAGGTCAACGCAAAATTTTATATTTAACATTTTTATAAAAGTCAAAAGATCTGATTAGTTTTTGGTAAAATTCGGTCGACCGGAAGTGGGTGTTTACTCTTGTCACTTATCCGTTATTTTGAAATATTCGCTTTAATATTTGATAAATGTAAAAATGTATTGGAATAAAAGTTGTAGGAAAATTTATTTTCTACAACCTTTGTTTGATACATTTTTCCATATATTGTTTAAGAGATATCTTATATTTTTAGCTGCCACCACCACGCCACCTACCTACGATTATTGTTAACAATTGACGCTTTGTTACGTCTTAGTAACGCTCCTTTTTTTCTTAATTGTCAACCGTAAGTAAATATTGACAACGATCCCAGAGCTAACAACATTGTAATTTGCCATATAAATATGGAGAAAGTCATGTTGCCCACATCAGTTTATTTAAGTATGTATATAGGAAAATATAGATCAGTAATACTGATAAAGATATTATAATAATCCAAGAGGTTGATTAGCCAAAAATACACACACTGATAAAGATTTTTAGGGAAAATTTATAAAACCTGAGTTTATAAAGTAGTGCATAGCCAAAGCTTAATGTATATTTTATCTACGTAGGTGAACATGACCAAATTATGCTACACATAATTCAAGAAAAATTAGGGCACATAGTTTGATTAAATATTTAATTTTATTCTTTTAGTTTTGAGCAATATTGAAACACTGAGTTAATAATAAACCAATAATATAATTATTATGTACTAGTGGTACCCGCAAAAACTTTTGCGAAGTTAGTCAGAAATCTGCAAGTTCAAAATTAATAATACCCCATTTCTCCTTATAAAATTAGACAACTGACATTTTGAATTTCATGTTTGTCTTTATAATTTATATGTGCTATTTTAATTGCTTCTCCCTTCTCACATTCCTGTATTGAAATAAAAAAGATTTTTTTCTTTTGGTCAATTGTTAAAAATGCCCACAACCCACACGCAGTTTACTGAATAATAATAATCTTCAATTATAAACGTTGCATTCTATTTACTTTGACATTGCTACAACTATAATTTCGATGCTTCATAAACGGCGCGAAGCGAATAACGCAATTATTTTGTCTATTTGAAGGCTTAATAGACGCTTATTCAATCGTAGGCAACAATACGGGTCGCTTTGGCAACACCCGGAAAGAGTACGAAAAAGCTGTAACATTTCGAATAGAAATGCGGAGCGGAGATAAAGAGCAGGGATACCACAGTAAAAAGTAAAATAATATTTATTTTACACGTATTTCTAGAGACCTGACTGCATGGATTTTAACCAAATATGGTATATATAATCTTCATGTATAAATAAATAACCAAAATAGCATATTTCATCCGGGTCGATAAAACAGGGCTACCACAATATCAAGGTTGAAATTTTTCTGTAGCTATGAATCCCCCCTTATAATAAAAAGCTATGTTGGTTGGTTGGTCCATGTCACGCTCTTAAAACGCAAATAACTCAATCAAATATGCAGATATAAACTTCAAATTTAGCAGAGATAATCTACTCGGATATAAAAATGCTGTGATGAAGGAGAATTTACAAAAAACGTCCAGGATTCGACTCCAGACGATGATTTGCATTCCCCATAAGATAAGACATAAAAATCGACTTTTTGACGAGTAGGCTTTTCATCTTTTTGAGATTAAAATTAGAAAGAACTAACCTACGATATTCGGATCTTAACCATTTTAAAGAAAATATTATAAGGTTTCTTTCATGTTTTCCTGCCTACAGTTCGAAATTACTCATGTTAAACGTTTAATTCACATATTTTGGGGAAATCTTGCCATTTTATTGGGATGTTGCCATACCTACCAATTACATTGTTAAACTTCGAAATCCTATTGTTATCTCAACTCTTATAAGTTTAAGCGCGTATTGAAGGCTTTTAATACGAGTAGGAGAGAAAGATGGAAGGAGAGGGAAATGATATTCTGCAAACAACATTTGTTGCGTTATTTACGAGAAGGAATACCAAAAGAGCTGAATTATTATTCAAAAATAACCACTTGTTTTATGTTCTCGGGTTTAAACCAACTATATTAGCTTTAACTTATGAAAATTCTAGATCGCCGATCAATAATTCGCGCAAGAATTCCAATTGGATTCTATAAAACCAATTCAGCCAGAAAGTAATAATTGAATGAAGGTTTTTCGTATCCAGGTGTACATTAAACCAACTAAGTATATCTCTGCAGAGTTAATTACTGTATTTATTCTAAAAGGAATAGTAATTTTTGCTACTTTTTTCATTGGGATATATGTTCTGCTGAGGAAATCATACGTTATTTAAAAATTTGCTCTCAGGGAGTGTCAAGAAATAGTTAATACGGAATTTATACAAAAACGATCTTCCTTTGAAAAGCGAACGAAGGGGGAAGAATATTGTTTTTCGATGTCAGAAAGAAAATTATTTTATTGCTGCCAATGCATTAATTTCATTTCATTGCAATGAAATAAACTGCGCAATATACATTGCACAAAATTTCTCATATATTATATATATATATATATATATATATATATATATATATATATACTAGTAGAAGGTGCTTGCAAACTGCAAGCATTTCATCTCACCTTGAAAAATATTAATTTTTCATTATGGGAAATATTTCTTTAATTCATAAGATTTCTTCTCTGGACCGATTTTCGTTTTATCCCTATGGAAAAACAATGGAGTAAAACAATCACTAATTTTTGCAATTTTACGAATATTATAATTTTCCCATATTAGGTTAATAATGACACACATTTCTGCCAACTTTTAAATTTGTAGCACATTTAGAAGTGAAATGACATTTATCTAATAGTTTTAAATTAATTAATTTTTAACGGCCGCAATAACAATTTCATGGATACACTGAAATGTTTATTCGTTTTTATAGACTAATCTCTAAATAACTTAAAATTAAAGCTCACTATCTGGCCCCGTAGTATCTAAATATTTACCTATTTGTTTAAACTTTAAAAATTTTTACCTGCCAAACAAGTTAAAATATAAAAATTTGTATTTGTGCTACAAATTTAAAATTTGGCAGAAATGTGTGGCATCATTTATCCAATGTTTAAAAAGTATAATGATCTTAAAATTACAAATATTAGTGATTGTTTTACTACATTATTATTCCATAAGGAAAAACGAAAATCGTTGCAGAGCAGAGGAGAACTGTCTTTAATTAAAGAAATATTTCCCATTATGAAATTTCTCTTTGAAAAATGAATTTTAAGGTGAGATGAAATGCTTGCAGAATGCAAGCATCTTCTATCATATATATCATCATCATCATAGGTAGTCTGTCCGTAGACAGGTCCGTGATTATTCATGGTTAAACCTGGTTCTCCATATACTCCTATTTTCCGCTGTCCTCTTTATATCTTGATAACTCTCTTTCCCTTTCAAATCGTCTATCAGCTGAAACCTTTTCCTACCTCTTTCCCTTTTCCCATCTAGTTTTCCTTCTAACACGTCTTTAATCATACTCTCTCTCCTCAGGTAATGTCCAACCCAGTTAGCCTTCCTCTTTCTGATAGTCTGTATAATCATTCGCTTCTCTCCTATTCTTCGTAGCACTTCATCGTTTTTCATCCTATCTGTCCATTTTATCTTCAGCATTCTCCTCCAAGTCCACATTTCAAAGCTTTCCAAGTATTTTATGTCATTTTTCCTTAGCGTCCATGTTTCTGCCCCATACAATGCTATACTCCATACGTAGCATTTTATCAACTTCTTGCTGATATCTTCCCTTATATTCCCTGTAAGTAGTTGTTTCTTTCTCCTGAAAGCCGCTTTTGCTTTTCCTATTCTAGTTTTGATCTCATCCGTACATTTTGCCTCTCGTGTTATGATACTTCCAAGGTATTTATATTCTGAAACTTGTTCTAATGGCTTTCCCCCAATAGTTATGTTCAGATTCTCTTCTTTACCCGATATTCGAATAACCTTGGATTTTTCTGTATTTATTTCCATACCGTATTTTCTACCTGTTATCACTAGTCTATTTATCATTTTTTGTAGCTCCTCTTCCTTTCTTGCTAGAAGTACTTGATCATCTGCGTATTTTACTGTTCTTATAATCCTTCCTCCAATTTTGAAATCCCCTGTGCCTTCTAAAGCTTCTTGCATTAGACTTTCTCCATATATATTGAATAGGGTTGGCGATAGGCAGCAGCCTTGTCTTACTCCTCTAGCGATATTTATTCCGCAGGTGTCCACATTCTCAAACCTGACCTTTACAACTTGATTCTCATATAGATTCCTAATCAGTCTCCTGTCTTTCCAGTCTACACCTATATCCTTTAATATCTTCATCAACTTTACCCAATTTACTCTATCAAAGGCCTTCTGCCAGTCTACGAAACATGCGCAGATATCTTGACTGTATTCTATTGCCCTTTCTGATATGATTCTAACTACTCCTATAGCATCTCTAGTTCCTCGTCCTTTTCTGAAGCCGAATTGATCTTCCCCTATTATTTCTTCTGCCTTTTTCTCCAGCCTTTTATTAAGAATCCTCGTGATGATCTTCGATGTGTGTGACAGAAGGCTTATAGTTCTGTAATCTTTACACTGCATTGCCTTTGGCTTCTTCTTTAGAGGGATCATTGTTACTTCTAGGAAATCCTGAGGCCACTCTCCCGTGTCGTAAATCTTATTAATTAATTATTATATATATATATATATATATATATATATATAACAACTTACGGAAAAGGAAAGCTTTACGTTTGTGATGTTTTTGTGTTTTTGTGTTATTTTACGTGTGTCGCTTCGACATCCCCGGGGCCTCGCCAACCTGAAGTCGTCTGATTGGTGAGTGCTCACTGGGTTTCCTCATCCCAACACCTTGTTGACATCCATATATATATTATATATATATATATATATATATATATATATATATATATATATATATATATATATATATAATAGATGTTATATGTTACTCCTCCTTTCTACGGAACGTCTATATATAATGATATATATAATAAAATCGTGATGGTCATCTAGATGCGTAACGCTCACTCTGATGTAAAAATCCTAAGACTGACATAAAACTCTTAGATACTTCTAGAAGGTCTAGAAATCTGAAATTTGGCATGTAGGTAGACCGAGTGGCACATCCGATGAGAAAAATCGAAAGTTACAAAAATGTTAATATTTAAGAGGTCTTTGTAACGCCAATACTCCATTTCAATACCTCATAAGAAAAGGATGGGATTCAGTGAAAGGCTTTCTAAGAATGCAATTTATATTTACTTAAAATTGGGATGCGAATACATACTGAATTCGTGTAAATACAATATCTGCTTGAAATCGGTAAAAAGTGTAATTTTATTCTCTCTTCAACAATGGAAATATATAAAAACCATGGCAACGACCTCATTGCTTTTAAAGGGACCTTAATGCTTATGATGGAAATTAAAGACGTTTTAATTCTTTTAATGGAAAGTAATGCCTTCATAACGAATTATAGTGTAACTTTCATTACTTGAATCACAAGGGAAAGTAAAAATCCTCGTAATTTTGAGTTTTTTGAGTGATCCCTCTCAGATAAAATCTCAGCCAATCATATTCATTTAGAAAACAAATGCGAAGCATCATCTCTCTCTGCTCCCGTTTTCCAACTTTTTATTTTATTTATTTCATTTCTTCCTCCTACAAATCCCACTTTTAAGAAAAGTATCATTTTATTTTATACGCACCTGAAATTGTCACATATATTCATCGCTATTGCTATCTATCCCTAATCAATATTTTATTCCGTGAAAGGTCAAGAGGGAGCAACAAACAACTGAAGGGCAGCATGTGAATGAATATTGGAGAGAATGGATTGATGAATGAGTGGGGAAGACGAAGAATAGTTTTCTTGGAGAATATGGAATCAAAAGAATAAAAGGGAAGTAAAGAAGAAAAGATAGACTCGGAGCTGGGCTTAGGGCTATGGAAGAAAAAGAGAACACAGCACGAAGATTAGGATAGAAGAAATAAGATAAAGGTGGCATGAAGAGGAGGAACGGTAGAAAAGGTTAGGAAGAGAGTATGAAAGGAGGACTGGGGAAATATAAGTGAGAGGGAAGAAGATGGAACCTCTATGAAAAAAGTTGGAGGAATTGAGAGAGAACTGAGGAGCAAAAGTGATTTAAAGGAAGGAAGTGAGGGAGTAAGAATATAGGAAGGAAAGAAGGAAGGATAATATGCGTGAGATGTGGAGGGTGTGCTGCCTTTTTCCACTTCCCTGGAAGTTGTTTACATCCCCCTCCTCGCAATCATCCACCCTACCCATGTCAACCTCGTTCCCTTTCTCTTCTTACTTCCCTAATAGCTCACTCATCTCGCTTTCTCTCTTCCTCTCACCCACACAACCTCACATCCGTTTTCCTAATTCCCACCATTCTTGCCTCTACTCACATTTTTTACATCTTTCAGACAATTGCCTCTCAATCTATCATTTCCAATCAAATTGCCTCTTTATTCCCAGGTATTTCTCATTTCATTTCCGCATTTGCTTCTCCGCTCTTCTTCATAATAATAATCCAAGAATCTGGATTTCATTTCACCTTTTTCAATGAAGACAAAGATATCCTTTGAATCCAATCATACTGAATTCCTACGTTAAGCTTGTGTGCATAGTGGATGATGCTATAAATGGAATTTTTAGAGAGATGTTAAAATTGAAATGAAATCAGTACACATTTAATAGGATTCAATTAGTCCAGCATACTCTTTTGTGATATCTCAGTTGTTATTAAAGTCCTATTTACACGAGAAATATTTTGAAAATGTGTATTTTATGACATTATTTAAGCCTTTTCTCTATTCTTAATAAATGTAATTTGTCAGTTTTAATAACTGCACGCCGCATAAATTTCGCTTGCACACCAAATAACTAATTTTCTGTCTTCTGCACATAAAAGTAAATTTTATTTTTGCTATTATTTAATAGCAAAATGTCTATGTTATCGGATAATGAGACTTCATTTCTTTTTCTGTATCAGATGCAATCGTGGTACTGGAGACTCAAATCGTAACAGTTCCCAATTTATCGTCGATATTCAAACGTTAAAATGTAAAAATATGTAAAGCCCAAAGGCAAAATAGGTAATTTTTGTGATGAATATGTAGTAGAGGACAAAATATTTTTCATTCTAGACACAAATAGTTTATAATTTACTTATATCAAAGCATTGCTATTAATACGAGCGTACCATACCGACATCTTTGTAGCAAACTCAAAATTTATTCGCCACATTAGTAGAAAACATAAAAGGAGCAAATTATTTGGACATTTCAGAGCCATGAAAAATGTATTATTTTACCTCGACTTGCATTGTGGTGAATTACTAAAGGTGTTAGACTTTGTTGCCAACTTCCTTATACATTTTGTGGGAAATTGATGTCAACACATCACTCTGCAAATTCTTTTGTGACTCTGTGGATCCAAAGGTGTCACAAGGACGATCTTGATATTTTGTTTGATCCTTTCTACACTAAATTTCGAGATACTACGTCGCACTTTAGATCCCTTTTAAAACGAAGTCGCTTAGCAAATTTCTTGATTGCCCCTGCTGTGAATCTGCTTCCGCCAAATGTCTGTGAAATCCCATTTCCAAGTTTTGGAGTTGGTGCCAAAATATGTATATCTTAAAGCGACAGCAAGCCTCGGTATATGTCTGCATGGAAAGACGTTCAAGAATGGTTTTTCCTAGCTTAACGGAAGAACTTTCCCAATATTTCATTCTGTTCTCTTTGAAGTGCGCAGATATTTTGTTCGCCAACTAGCGATTAATAATTCTTATATTTATTTGAACGTTGCTCAACGCTCAACACACTCTCCCTTTTATTGGTTTTCTTCCCAAAATGCATTTCTCCCGCTCCAAGTCTCCCTCGGTAGCCCTAAAACCGAAATATGTTTGTTTTGAGTTGTCTCTGACGTGCTACGTCTAAACCGTATTACTTACACTATAAATCTTCGTGTATCCTGCATTTCAAAGTTTTTTCTATATAAGTATCAATAGTTACTTCTTTTTTTAATGAAAAATAGTATATCTAACATGTTTTAAAGTGCATTATGGAATGCTTTGCTTTAAATGTCGCTTAGATAAAGATTTGTCTTGCTAACTTTAAAAGAACATTCAATATCTACTTTCACCATTTGCAGGATCGAATTATGGGCAGCATTACTTTTTATCTCATTGTGTACGTTCTACTAATAAAATTGCGTTCCCTATAGCAGTTCTCCATTTTTGGGACCATCATTATAGCTCTGAAGAATATTTCACAATAAAATTACTTTATCAGTCGCATTTTTTATCACGACTAATGATTTTCTCGATTTCTAGCGCGTTTCATTTTATGAACGCGCTTATGTTTTCGCTCTGCCTGTCCATCTATCCGTCTGTGAAATAGGTTAAATTAAAATAACAAGAAAACGGTAAAAGATTGACTGAAATTTTCAGTGTGCATGTGGTTATGATTCCATTTAATACACTACGAAAGAATTCTTTTGGAGAAATCGGTGGTCGGCAGGAGGGTACCATCAAAATTCAAATTAAGATTCTAAGCAAATGGTTATAGATATAAAGTTAAATATTTCAGTATTTGTTTGACCTTTAATGCCATCTATAACATCGCAGAAGAAATGTTTTTGAACAATAAGTGGACGTTAGGGAGTGCCTTCAATTTTTTAAATTAAGAATCTGAGGAAATGGTTATAGATGGAAAGTCAAAATTTTAAAATTAATTATTAAATACATTATTTTATGTCCCAGTTATATCACTAAACTTATTAGAAAATTTATGTTTACAATTCAAAATAAACCTCAATACATAAAACGCGCTTTTCCATATTGTGTCGGCTAATGAAGCTCTAATTTTTCTTGGTCGGTTTGCTGCTCCCATACCAAAATATAACGTTTTCATATGAGTTCATTCTATAGAAAAACAACTCAAAATGATTTTCAGGTCATCAAAATTCTAAATAGAAAGATATGACCATTAAAAAAATCCCAGCTAGCCAAATCTCTTCTGGAAAAAGATGGTATTCCATACCAACCTAAAGATTGTCGTATACATTTATATTCTGACTGAGGAAAATAATTTTTGCTTCCCAAAATGCATTTAAATTTATCATAGATCCCTAACATTGCTTCATTTGATTTATATCGGGAAAGTGATTGCATCTTCATCGGAATCCCGTAAGATTTTTATTGCCAAGGAAGGTTCAGAGATCACCGAATCCTCCACTGTTTCCGTCACTACAAGTATCAGAACAAGATTGCTTGAGTTGCGGTTGCATGTGAGCTATACTCGCTGAGGTCATGTGTCGGACAAATTCAATTACCGCCGACGCATGTTCCGCGCCTCACCCTCTTGTAGTCCCTAGGAGTGAAACAGGAAATGTGGGACCATAGCACTCGGAAGCTTCGCTCTCCCTCACGCTGTTTATATCAAAGAATGGAAATTTTTTGGGTTAGGAAATAATAGTGGGTAAATGCAAAAATGTAATCCCGTGATAATTTTGTCATGAAAATGCATGAGAATACGCTTTTAGTGTAATTAAAATGGAAATTTCAAATGAAAATACGCTAAAAATATATCATAAGAAAATTTTATATATTACGAAAATATTTAAAACAAATTTTGTATCGGGCTTGAAGACTATGAAATTTAAATATATATAAATATGATCAGCCACTCGAAGCACGAATTTTATTACGTTTATTTTACGCTGCTGCGCGTGTTGATCGACATCGAAACTCATGAAAATGTAGTAACACCTTTTATTGCGTTTATCTGTTAGTTCCATGTTAATACATCAATTTGACCTTATTTAAATATTAATATTAATAACCAAATCTACTGATTTAATGGTGAAAATATACACACCAGGTATCGAACGCCAGAATTTTCAATAAAGTTAAGAATCACGTGAGAAAAACTTGGAAATGATCGGTATTAGAAACTTTACTCCAAAAAAGGCGTTTATCAACATCTGAAAATATGAAAACATAAAAACGCCAAATCTTGTTAGTTGTCAAAGATAGAGCAGGTTTGCATAATCCTGCAGATAAATATTTTCATTTCCCTTTCTTTCTCTATCTCTACTCTGAACTTAACCTGAATTCGACTTTTGTCACTAACATTTTAGATTATTTATCTGCGCCGCCCCCTCTTACATTCCTGTCACCTCCCTTTTTTCCTCTTTCTCTCCTTCATACCATCTCTCACTTTTCAGTCCTTTATCTTCTTTTTGATGTCAGCAATTCACCCGTTTGCTCTCAAACCATCTTCCTGACATCACTCCCATTTTGTACCCTTATCCCCTCCTTCGGTCTGGAAACTCTCCAGAGACTTTTTCCTGACCATTTCGACCTCGAGCCATTATCGTTCCCCTCTTGCCACGTCCAAGTCTCCTCCGCGTCACGTCCTCCGCTCTCTTCGCTTTCCTGAAAACTCGCTTAAAATTCCAGTTTGTGTAGTCAGTCATATCAAGGCGTTTGCATTCCATTTTTTCATTCACTCAGCGAATCGTATTTACATAATGTGCGAGAACTCTTTGCACCTTTAATGCAATTCTGTATTTTAATAACGTCATCAGTTAGAGATGCGTCGGCTGCTGACGTATGTTTTAGCTTACGGAATTTGAATTAAACGTACGTTCGTGTGGACAAAAAACTAAACAATTTGGCACTCTTATTATTTATATACTCTAACAAGAAAATCAAGTTTGTTTGCTCACACTAAATTGAATAGCCTCATCGCATTTAAAATGAAATACCATGTTTACGAGGTTTAGTTTTTCCTTTTCGCAATTTTTTGTGGCAGTTGAAAGAGATATGAGGGACCCTATAGACACCTATTGGCCTGGACATCCTCGGTGATGGAGGAAGGCTTAGTTTTTAGCTTTGGGAAATCCGCGATTTTTCGGAAAAAGAGAAGCTAGAAACAAAACCTTTCTCCATTTACGTGGGCTTTAACTATATTTAAGATGAAGATGCGACATCTTCACGATTTTGTATTAGTTGAGAGCTTAGTCCCTACTACCTACCGTCCTTACACGCTTCACTTGTCTCCCCCTTTTCTTAACCTTCGCTGAATACCATTATTTCTCCTGCATATTAATAAAAATCAATGGAAACGTACTACCACTTGCGCGTCTGCTATCCTAAAATTTTTTCTTTATCTCTTCTTCTCCTCCCGCTTAGATATGTAATATTTATAAATAAATTTATTAAATATCCAGGAAGGAAACTCCATAAGAAATTTTCCGAGAAAAGGGTTTGAAGAAATAATGCTTCCGCATTTTTAACTTTAATCGAACCATCCAAGGCCCATACTTCAATTACCAGTATCGCGTTTCACAACTTGAAACGAAGGGATAGATTTCAAAAAGTGACGGATCGCGTGTAATTTTATTGTGATAAAACATCAAAATACCGTGAGAGTCGAAACGACAAGGTTAGTGTTGTAATGAAAACAACAACGTTGGAACTCGCTAGAGAATTGCCGAACTCTTCTTTTGGCTGACAACGTTTTCAAGAATAAGTACCAAAAAAGGAGTACTTACCTTAGATATCTCCAGTAGCCATAACAAGGTTAGAAAAGCCGTGGATATAACCCTGTTATGGCAATTGGAGATAACTAAGATATTAAATAGAAATTAACTCCTTAACCGTAAAATTCAAAATTAGAGAGACAGAATGAAAAAAGGGGGGAGGAAAGGAAGGAAAAGGCAAAAGACAATAAAAATATAAACTTACAGGTTTAGGGGTTGTTACTCCACGCCAAGGACCTGATGTCACTTACTCAATCGCACAAGCACTAATCCTAAAGGTGAAAAAGGAAACGGGACCGGGTTTGCGAGAAATTACTCTGCGCCAGGGACCCAAAAAATTCACACCGTTGCTAGAAGGTTCGTGAGTTTAATAAATAAGATAAGTACTCATTTTTTCAAATGGTTATTTTTGAAATTTTTGGAACTTTTATCATTTCAGTTTTCTATCTCTAGATCTATGGACGTAAAGTTTGACGTCGAAAAATATTGCTGTAGTCTCTTCTTCAGTTACACTGCATTTATCGATTTCCACCAGAGAAAAAAGTTTCACTCTTAAGAGCAACTTGTCCTTGCGACCCGATGGGAATTACGCGGCCGGATGGAGAATAGCTCTAGAAAATACGTGGCTCAACTCCACCGTGTTTTCCGATGTAAGAAACGAAAAAAGAGGGAAGTGGAAGGAAAACTTTCAACGTGGATCAAGGGCTGACGAATTATTTGTTTGGTTAATAAAAGATGGCGATGCACTTGATAAAAAGTTCCCAATGGCGCGCCTCGAGTGTATCATAACGCTATTACTACCTCCGGAAAAGCAATATAGCGTCCCGGATCCTAGGATGGCAGGAGTTGGAATGAAAATATGGATTTCGCGGTTCCAGGCGTGAGGAAGGAGATGTCATGCTGTGGTGTAATTGCTACAACTCGCTGTTGCTGTAGGTAGGATGCGTTTTCTAAGTGTTTATAGTTTGCGCGTGGCTGCGACAGACTTACCTCGGAACGGTTGAAAATCAAATAAAATTTCCTCGTTAACAAAGCACTTTAGTTAAGTACCAGATATTATGACGTAACCGTAAAGTTTTCATCCCTATTATCCATAGATAATTTTATGCTCAATTTTTTGCGATCTTTGTTTTCTGATCATGAGCGATGTTAGCATTCGTGTGATAACGTATTTCGGTAGGTGCTAAGAAAAATTTCAACGCTATGCTGATTTTTATAAATTCAATAAATTATTTTAATAATATATTTTATCTAATTTGATCAAATATATCCTGGAAATTTTTACTTATCTCTATGCTGTCTTCTAGAGGGATTAAAAGATATAAATATAAAAGGTTCTTGAAACTACGGTAGGCATGCATCCTTCACCAATTTTCTAAAATTCCTCATGATGTATTAATTAATAACCACAATTTAACCCTAGTAAAACGACATGGAAACTTTCTTAAATATACTTTTTGAGTTTTTTATTGTGTATAATTCTTATAAATGATGCCATAAAAACATACCTATAAACATCAATCGTCTCGCTGTTTGATATAATTGAGCGAGGTCTTTACGCATTCAATTAAGAGGTTACCAGTTGAATTCCAATTCCAACTGTTCGTTCTCTAAATATTCTCGCATTCATTAATCACTCTTTTATATCTTTTTTGACGTTCACTGTTATTTCGTTTGCAAATATCAATTTCAGTGATATAATTTTCATTGTAAATGGATTCGATTTTTCTTACGTTTCGCTCATTTTAGCGCTTCACCTCTAACCTTACTCACACCCCTGTCTCTTTACAACATCTTATCATTAATATACTGCCTGCTTTGACCTTGGTAATGGAACAGCCACTTCAAAATATTTTGTTCTCAGTCACTTTCCTATTCCTCTTTTCTCGGATAATCGCATTCGTATTGATTTACTCGGCGCATCCTATCTTTTAAAACGCCCAAGGAAAGCTGGTTCTTTAGAAATAGTAACTAGGTCAAATATATATTAGTTGTGAATATGATTTGATTCGTAATTTAATATTTGATAAATTCCTTAAAACTCTTAAATCTCGAAAACACATGCAAGAGATACTTTCTTGGAAGGAATATCTTCCCAGGTGCATTTTATTTATAGTTTTGGAATAATGAAAGGGGTTTATTTCGCTTATAGAAGACTAGCAGATATACCCGGCTTTGCTCGGGATATTAAAGTGGCACAGTATTTATTTTGTTGAAGGTTAAAATAACATAACTGAAAAAGAAGTCCGAGAACGAAATAAAACACAGATACCGGAGTATACGGACTTTTCATACTTTACCTTTCCTTTATAATACTTCCTTGTAAACAATATTTGTTGTTTTTCCTCTAAGTGGTTAAGTTACGTGGGCTAAAATCTTACCTGGATTTATTCCTCAACTTTTGAACAAATGTAACACTCAAAAGGACTGGTGCACTCTGGAAATTGCCACTTTTTAAAAAATCCAAATTTTTCTGCCTGCAATACACACGGGTGAACCATACAATCAAACTTATCTGCAATTAATTAAGTTGCAATCTGTTACGTTTGACGTTGCTACAACAATAATCTTGATGCTTCATAAAAAGCACGAAGCGAATAATGTAATTTTTCGTCTATTTGAAGGTAAATAGACGCTAATTCAATCGGAGGCAACAATTCGGCAACACCCGGAAAGGGCACGGAAAACCGATAAAATTTCGAAAATAAATGCGTGTTTCTGACAAATCCCTCCGTATAACAGCTAAACATTGCAAGAATAAGATATTCTATAGCTGTATCCGTCAAATAAAGGAAAACTGGAGAAAATTGGTTGATATTTACGTATTTTGATGAATGAAAGAAAAAATCTTGCACCTTGAAAAATCGAAAATCCCGTGTAAACTTATGGGAATAATAATTGTCTCCCGGAGTCGAATCCGGGACTTTTTCCAGGATGTTTGATTTTTTAGGGACCATCTTATGAGGGTTTAATGATTGTGAAAATTTCATCTCGTTAGGCTTAGTACATCCGAAGATATTATGCGAGAAATATTTTAAGGAAATTTAAGGAAACTGCAGTTTCCCAGCCAGCCAGCCTGGCAGGTTGAGTTTTATATAGATAGAGATAAATCAGACAGATGGTATGCCACTCTAATGACACTAGGTTTGGTAATTATAGCCCGTTCATGCGACCGAGTTGTAGCCTTGGCAGAGAGTGGTTAGCGTGTCTAGCTCCCAATGTCAGGGTCGCGGCCTCGAATCCCGTCAAGGGCATGGTCGTATGTGCTTGTTGTATATCTATTACGTATAACACATGTAATTTGGAGAAATCTTTTTGTGTTAAATAAATGATTGATTGATTAATTACGGACAAATCCGATTTCTATCTCCATTCCGCGTAATAGGTCTCGCTTAAAGACTTGCATTTGCTGAATTATCGCAAAATTACTTTAGCGGAGGAATAGGACTGAAGAGAATGGCGACGTAACCTAATATGCCAATGACATTCTACTTGTAAATTTCGGATAGCTTAACTCTACATTCTCATTTTTCGCATAAGGATAGAATTTTTACGTAGGATGGAGTATATTAGTTGGGAGTGTTCTTCTTTAAAACTTGAAAACTTTTAAGCGGCCATTGAAAAAGTTGTATGTTTTCATTAAATTTAAATGAATTGTAAATAATGGCGATAAACAATATTTAAATCGGTTGTGGTCGTTACAGACTAAACATGTCACCTCATCAAGTACAACAAAAATCTATTATTACCCAACCAATCTTTTTTCCCTGATAGGTTTAGATGGAATTTTCTATCATTTAATTTATCTCAGTGCCTATCTGGTAATGGATGGTCATTAGTTGAAAAATTATATTTTTTCGAATGACTGTAACTCGGTACTTTTTTATTTCTCTTTGTAACAGCAAGACCCGTCTTACATATTTAGTAACGGCATCGAAAACCTTCCACGGAAAAATCGCTGACAACAATAATAGAAACAGCATTCCGGATGATAAGGCGGCTTATAATGATGAATCACCACCATTGAAAAATTAGAATATCCTTCTATCGTTTCCAGTCTTTCTTTTGGGCGACTGCCTGTATTGTTATCAAACTTTTGAGGCACGATTCTTCCAAGTGTGAGGAATTATCCGGCCCTCCTCATTTCACGACATTTTTAGCGCATTTTATTTAATAAACAAGCATATGTTATCTCTCCGTCTGTCTGCTCGTCTGTGCAATCAATTAACTTAAAATAGCAAGGAAACGGTACGAAATATAAGAATGATATTTGCAGGATGTATGTGATCTATGATGGCACTTATTTCTTTCTCCGTAAAGGTAGTATAGGGGCAGGTATTGTTTTCATGAAAAAAATCGAATTCGAGATTTCAACGGAAATACACGTTTTGAGGTCCCCTGAACACGTTTTGACCATTTTCTCGATGGTGTCTGTGAGTGTGTGTGCGTGTGTGTATGTGATAGCTTTATTGTGGGTGCTCTAACTCAAAAATTATTAATCAGGCCAGCGCGAAATTTTATATTTAACATTTTTATAAAAGTCAGAATATTAATTTTTGGTAAAAATCGGTCGACCGGAAGTGGGTGTTACTTTTTTCACTTATCCGTTATTTTGAAATATTTGCTTTAATATTTGCTGAATGTAAAAATGTATTTATATAATGATGTAGGAAATTTAATTTTCTACAATATTTGTTGGAAACATTTTCCCATATAATACATTGTTTAAGAGATATATTATATTTTTAGCTACCACCACCACGACTATTGTTAACAATTGTCGCTTAGTTACACCTTAGTAACGCTTCTTTTTCTTTTCTTAATTATTGGACCTTTGTGGCTATACCCAATATCAGAATGCTATGGTTTGAGTTTATTTCTGTTCTTTTTAAAGTCTAAAATTTTCTCGCAGTTTCTTAAAATATTTATTATTATGTAACCTATTTGGAATTTTTAGAAATATTACATATATGGAAAAAGTCATGTGGTGGCCACATCAGATTTTTTTTATTTGATTTGAGTTTTGAAAAACATATAGGTTCGGATAGGGACCCGTTTAATTTTTTTTTTATATTTTCGAAGGTATTTCAGACGAAAAGCTGACATTTTAAGAGCGTTAATGCCACTTATAAACGAGGCCATTCTAATCGATTATGTTGCGGTATAGCCACATAAAAAATTAGATAAGCGAAATTTACGCATATAATGTTCGTCAGTTACGCTAATGGGACAAATCTTCAGAGCGAAATAAAACGCAATATGTTACCAAATTTATTAATAAATGAAAAACGCGCTAATTTTATCCAGACTCATGGAGAACACTAGACTTGTTTATTATTATTTTTAAAACCCTCGCTCCATAGAATGTATTTTTGTATATGCAAAAAACGGCTCAAACTCCAAATTTTAAGAAAAATGCTTCTTTTAGGTTCAGTATTTTCTTCATTCATTCATGCCTTGACCCTCACTAGAATACACGTCGGTCCCCAATTGCAAAAAGGGAAACCTCTCCAATGTTTGTCTTTATTGTTATTTTTCAAACAAAAGGCAATTATTGCCATTTTAAAAAGGCAATTCACACTAATTACGATGCTATTTTTAACGAATTATCAATTCAAATTAAATTTAAATTCAAATGTACGTAATCTATTCTCAAATTTTGGAAACTATGATGAAGAATCGGCTTATAATTTTGCTTTAAATACATCGCTATTTTCATTGGTCAAACAACAGTTACTCTTTTAATATTCTGCAACTCTCATCAGGAAACCTTATGCACATTTTGATTCCATTAACGTTCGCAGTTACTTCTTGGCAGTACTCAAGTCTCATCCCATCGCTAAAATCACCTCTTTTATCTGCCGTGCATATGTAATTTTATTGATTTTTGGTCTCAACTGGTGAATGGCGCAAATATTGGATTTGCAGTTGTTTCTTGCGAGTTTACTCTCGAGCTATATATTATGGCTTCACGACGTACCATTTATTGTAAACGAAATTGCCTTCTTGCATAGTGAAACTGTTAGAATGATGAGAACGAAAAGCGCGAGGTAAGAGCGGTGGTACATTGGAGTAGGAAACGCGACGAATTGTGAAAGACTAGAAAGAAGTAAGAGAGGTTTGGAAGGAAGTGAATGGGGATGAACGGTGCCGAAATCAGTAACGTCGAAAATTTATCTACCTTCTAAACACATGCATTTATATTTACATTTTATAGAGATTTCCTGATAACCACTTACCTGGGAAGCATGATAAAAAAATAAATAGTCATTAAAGCTAATCTCTAAGAAAGATATTGTTTCTTTGGTCTGCGATATTCCTTATGTACGACTAATAATTTTGTATTGAGAAAATTTTGATATCAAGTCTTTATATCCCTAACTTTATTCACTAAAGAAGGATTGATATTTTCTAAACTCGCCAAAAACAATCTCTTGAAAAATAAATGTAATAACAATGCGTAACAGATTTTTTTAATTCATGACTACATTATTCGATAAATATTGTTTCCGATGGCACATAACTTTATAATCGGTATGTTTGGAAACTGTTGATTGAATTATATACTTCTTTCAATATTAAATAAAACGAGAACTTTTAGAATTTGTTGCATTAAAGCGCTGCAACCAGAACAAGACCACTTTTGTCTTGTTTATTGAATTTTGTCGAAACTAGAAATAAAGATTTACAAAAATTTATTATAGCTCAAAAATATTTTGAAGACCTAATTTTACGATCACAAATATTCTTTAAACCATTAAACACGACATTAAAATAAAGCTTTAAGCAATATTAAAGATAAAATTGCTCTAACTTTATTTGTTTTAAAATCATTATGACTACAGTAAGTAGTAAGGTCAATGGTAAATAATTCGTATTAATTTTCGAGTAAGTCACATTTATAAATGATATCCTTCGGCATCTTTTAAATTATCTTTAACTTTCGTAATGCTTGAATATGCTTTCTTAATCCAATCTGCTCGTGCCAATGCGCCAAGAAGATTTTGTTTGATACATTAAGGAGTTAAAACATCAATCTGTTACCCTGTTTGGTTGATGGGTGTAAAAATATTCCAGACGCTACGATGAAACTCAGTTCTCTGGAACATCTTCGGTTGAGAGAACCTTGCTTGGAATTCTTCCCTTAAGTACCGCCGGCTGCCCGCTCTTTACACATCTGGAAACCATCATCGGAACGAAAATAGTTTCTCAAAACCACCAAGTGCCATGTTGGTAAACAGTGAGGAGTAAAGAGTATTGGAGAAGAGAGATAGAGGTAGCGGAGATAAAGAGGAGGGAAGAGAGAATTTGCGAAACCTTGCGATATTCGCGTCCTACTCTTCCCTTAGGATGGATCGCGCAGTTCCGTATGGCAGAGCGGCATTCTTGTGTTAATCCAAGAACCCTACACAGTTGCAGTTTTAATAAAAAATTGAGGAAAACTAAAAATAATACAAATATACAGACATTTACATAATATCATATTATAACAGAACCAGAAAATCATTAATGTTATCATATATGAAAATCCAAGAGAAAGCACAATTAGGGAAGGTTAATGAATAAAGATTTGATGGGAAACGAAGTATTAGAGTAAAAAATTATATGAGAAAGCTAATTAGCAGAAATGGGTACTGTTAACAAGAAGGGGAAAAATTAAGCGAGAAAATTAAGAATGGAAGAGAAAAAGTCACATTGGCCGCAAAGTGATTTAAGTATGTCCAGTTTTGCTTTTAGGGGTAGATATGAATTTGTTTCTTGAAAGATGAAATAACTTTGCCCGCGTTTAATTTCTCAACAAAGAAGCAGCTTTTAAAATGTAGTCCATGTATTTCCATTTACAAAGAAAATCGATTATTTGTTTACTCGATTTTTTTCATGGTATTTCTTAGTGTGGCCGTAATTTATTTAGTGGGATCTTCCTTCTAATTTGCTAATCGTTAGTTGGCTGAGAAAATATTTTGATTTCTGTTCTAATCGATGGAGGAATGTTATATTTAAATACCTGTTTTTTGCAACAAAAAAAATACTATCTTCAGGCTTTGTTCTTCGCCATCATTAAGAGAAGTAATGCCTCCAGAAACTACGGTCTAGTCTTTGGATTTTGTATTTGTAAGCTTTAGAGACCCATAAAACCCATCGCGAACGTAGTTTATTTTTTGGAAAATTGATGGCTCTTTCACTCGACCCATTTCACAGCAACGAACTTCCAAGTACCTGAATCCCTGTTGAAAATAGACATTTTACACATTTATTATTCAAATACATAATCGACGGTGGAAGGGATGATGAATGCAAGCGAGGAAATATAACAATACAATCGAATCTACAATTTTACTTCACCACCATCGAGTGGCCGTACACGCTTGCAACGCGTGATGAATTCTGGGCGATAGGCAAAGAATAAACGTATAGGACATTTTTCAGGTCAGAATAAGATTTTAAATTGGATCGCTTAAAGAGGATAAAAGACTAACCGAATAACATACACGAAGCTGTGAGCGATGCGATAATTCGTCTGAAGGAGAAAACTGAACGATTGAACAAACTGAATAGTAAATAAAAGGAACGTAAAATATACAAGAGTCTGCAAAACAACCGCAGAATGATTGAAAAGGGGAAGATGGGAGTGTGTAAAATAGGATAGTCATTGGATAAATTAAAAGGGAAAAAACGTAGTTGGAAATAATTGACAATCGTAAATTAATGGAGAGAGGATTAGATAGTGAGAGAAATATATAGTGATGAAGTACTGCAGCAGGGATAATATAAATAACCTCTTTTTTGGAGGAAATCGAGTTTATATCCATTTGAATGATGAAAACTTTAGGAGATAGAAGGAAAAAGTGAGGTGTGCCATTGGTGGTAATATTTATCGAAACATTCTTTTCTGGAGGAATTCTTTTGTGTAATCGGCTATTATAACTTATATAATATATAAATCGATGAATTGTGTTTTTTCCTTCGATTACGTTCTTTTTTTTAAATTAAAAATTAATTCACACCTACCGCTTCTTAAGTTCAATTTTTGGGATGAAAAATATTTTGATAAAATACATCAGTGATGGAAAAGCGAACCAAAAGGAAATATATTATACGATAATTTCGATACAGAGAGAATAGGACGTAGAAATTAGAGGGATAGGGATAATATCTAGCGAAATGAATTTCGACCACCCTGAACGAATAAAAAATATTGGCTTTTAATTATTACTAATTTTTATGTTAACTTCGTTTTATATATATATCATCATAGGTAGTCTGTCCGTAGACAGGTACGTGATTATTCTTGGTTAAACCTGGTTCTCCATATATTCCTATTTTCCGCTGTCCTCTTCATATCTTGATACCTCTCTTTCCCTTTCAAATCGTCTATGAGCTGAAACCTTTTCCTACCTCTTTCCCTTTTCCCATCTAGTTTTCCTTCTAACACGTCTTTAATCATACTCTCTCTCCTCAGGTAATGTCCAACCCAGTTAGCCTTCCACTTTCTGATAGTCAGTATAATCATTCGCTTCTCTCCTATTCTTCGTAGCACTTCATCGTTTTTCATCCTATCTGTACATTTTATCTTCAACATTCTCCTCCAAGTCCACATTTCAAAGCTTTCCAAGAATTTTATGTCATTTTTCCTTAGCGTCCATGTTTCTGCCCCATACAATGCTATACTCCATACATAACATTTTATAAACTTCTTGCGGATATCTTCCCTTATATTCCCTGTAAGTAGTTGTTTATTTCTCCTGAAAGCCGCTTTTGCTTTTCCTATTCTAGTTCTGATCTCATCCGTACATTTTGCTTCTCGTGTTATGATGCTTCCAAGGTATTTATATTCTGAAACTTGTTCTAAAAGCTTTCCCCCAATACTTATGTTCAGATTTTCTTCTTTACCCGATATTCGAATGATCTTGGATTTTTCTGTATTTATTTCCATACCGTATTTTCTACCTGTTATCACTTGTCTATTTATCATTTTT
The DNA here is from genome assembly GCA_028673005.1 of Tanypteryx hageni. Lineage (NCBI taxonomy): Eukaryota > Metazoa > Arthropoda > Insecta > Odonata > Petaluridae > Tanypteryx > Tanypteryx hageni. Next base: position 182,981,532 of record CM054112.1, on the reverse strand, counting down.
TGTAGCTCCTCTTCCTTTCTTGCTAGAAGTACTTGATCATCTGCGTATTTTACTGTTCTTATAATCCTTCCTCCAATTTTGAAATCTCCTGTGCCTTCTAAAGCTTCTTGCATTAGACTTTCTCCATATATATTGAATAGGGTTGGCGATAGGCAGCAGCCTTGTCTTACTCCTCTATCGATATTTATTCCGCAGGTGTCCACATTCTCAAACCTGACCTTTACAATTTGATTCACATATAGATTCCTAATCAGTCTCCTGTCTTTCCAGTCTATACCTATATCCTTTAATATCTTCATCAACTTTACCCAATTTACTCTATCAAAGGCCTTCTGCCAGTCTACGAAACATCCGCAGATATCTTGACTGTATTCGATTGCCCTTTCTGATATGATTCTAACTACTCCTATAGCATCTCTAGTTCCTCGTCCTTTTCTGAAATCGAATTGATCTTCCCCTATTATTTCTTCTGCCTTTTTCTCCAGCCTTTTATTAAGAACCCTCGTGATGATCTTTGCTGTGTGTGACAGAAGGCTTATCGTTCTGTAATCTTTACACTGCATTGCCTTTGGCTTCTTCTTTAGAGGGATCATTGTTACTTCTAGGAAATCCCGAGGCTACTCTCCCGTGTCGTAAATCTTATTAATTAATTTCGTGATCGCTTTTAGTCCTTCTGATCCTATGACTTTAAGTATCTCAGCCGGTATTCCATCGCTGCCCCCTTCTTTAGTTCCACTATCGCTTTTTCTAATTCGCTCTCCATAATACTTGATCCTAAGTTGTCTTCTTCAATGTTTTCCTCATCTTCCAGTTCTATTTTTGCCGCTCCTGCCTGTTTGATGTATAATTCCTTAATGTATTCTTCCCATACCTGTGCTACATCCTTTGTTTCTGAGACTATCTTCCCATCCGTATTCATGATTCTCATACCATGAATTCCATTAGATTTCTTATCTTCTAACTCGAGTGCTCTAGTGTACATCATATCGTACCGTCCTAACTTCTCCATTTGTTCTATTTCATCACATTTTCCTTTTATCCAATTTTCTCTAGCTTTATCTGTTACCCTTCTCAACTCATTGTTTATACGTCTATAGTTGGCTCTACCATCTTCACTGTTAACGTTTTTCCATTTTCGTCTCTCATCCATCTTCTCCAGCATTTCCTTCGTGATCCATGGTTTTCTAATTTTCTTCTCTTGCTTTCCAATCTCTTTATCCAAGGTGTCCTTGATACTGGTTTTAATTTCATCCCATTCTATATCAACGGTCTTCTGTTTGTTTTCCAACTTTCTTAGGTTATCTTCCAACTTCATGCGGACTACATCCTGCCTTTCTTTCAGTTTTTCTGGGTCCCAGGTCTGTCTTTCTCTTCTTGTTTTTCTTATTTGTTTGAGCTTTGTACTCATGTCAAGTATTAGAAGGCTGTGATCTGAATCAATGTCCGCTCCTTGAAATGCCTTGGCGTTCTTTATGCTGTTCCTGAATCTTTGTTTTACAAGGATGTAATCTAGTTGGCATCTCATTCTACCTCCTGGGCTTTTCCATGTGTATAACTTCGTTTATGGTTTTTGAACCATGTATTGGTCACTACAAGGTCATTATTGATGCAGAATTCTACGAGTTTCTCCCCTCCTCGATTTCTCTTCCCAAGTCCGTATTGCCCGACAACATTTTCTTCCTGTCCTTCTCCGACTATGCTGTTCCAATTTCCCATTATTATGCAGTTCACCTTTCCTCTTCCGTCTTCTTCGTAAATTTCATTAATTTGCTCATAAAGCTCATCGATTTCTTCATCTTCATGATCTGACGTTGGCATATATACCAGAATTATCAGCATGTCCACTAGGACTGCTTTTAGCTTTATTGCCATCAGTCACTCATTCGTTGCTATTATCTTTATCACGCTTTTCATCATATCTTCCAAGTACCAAAGCTACTCCCCTTTCCCTACTATTTCCTCCAGAATAAACTACCGTGAATTCTTCTGAGTCGAACTGTCCTTCTCCCTCCCATCTAGTTTCGCTTAGTCCTATAATGTCAACTCTATTTCTTCTCATTTCTTCTTTAAAGTTCTCTAGCTTTCCTGCTTTTCTCATAGTTCTTACGTTCCAAGTCCCTATTCGTAAATTACTTTCGACAGATGTTTTCCTCAAGGCAGTCCCCGCCCGGAGATCCGATTGGGGGACTATTTTACCTCCGGATTGTTTTACCTCGAGAGAACTCATATTGCCCAACCATATAATCATTACTAGGGATTGTAATTTGGTAGTTTCCCTCTTGCTTTCCACATCGCAGTACTGTAGCCGTTCAAATCGTCCTGATCCCGCCTACAGCTGTATTGGATATAGACCCAACCAACATCATTTGTTTTTGGCTCTATACCATACTGACAGTACTGCTGCCTACTGCCAGGCACTGATGATAGTTTTTTAATATAAAACCTCCATTTGAGGGGTTTGAACCCCCGAACTTTGCAATAGAAAGCCGACACGCTAACCACTACACCATCAGTATGTATATATATATATATATATATATATATATATATATATATATATATATATATATATATGTGTGTGTGTGTGTTTGTGTGTATATATATACACATTAGGGTGATCCTTAAATTGGGGGAAAAAACAAACGTTTTATTTTGAATAGGGGCACCAGCCTATTTTGTTCCAATATTTAAAAAAATAATATTCCCAAAATTTGGTAAATTTTGGATGAAATTTAGAGGTTGGTACCAAAGTTTGAATCATTAAGTGTTCTTTATTATAAACAAAATGCAATACAGTACAAAGCATATAAAATTTAGAGTTGGTAATTTCCATGTTACATTGTCACATGATGAACATAACAATACTGACAGAATGGTATATTAATTGTTTGTGGCAAGTGTTCCCTTCGCAAAGTCTGGATATCTCCTCCGATGATCGCTGACAACCTGCAGAAGAAATTTCTTTTGCTGTTCACCCTGGGTGTGTAATCAATTGTATTCCTCCGCGTTCTGCCGTATCGTTAATGGAATTGATAAACCTGATGCACTTTTCTGTGGCAATGTAGTTCCCATCAGAAGCCCAGAGTTCGGGATCCAATTCTGTGAATTTCGAGTCAAGATCAAGTATGTCGAAAAACCGAAAAGTATTGGCTGACACAAAATAATCCAAATATTTCTCCAAGATGCTATCCAAATCGACAGTCACTCTCTTTGAGTGGCCCTCAATACCATCAATTTGGAGAGCTTGAATCAATTTGGCTTTTGTATCTATTGATACTTTTTTATCAAGGAAAGCAAGGGCCACCAGCTCTTTGATGAGGTACCACAGATGACGAGCAAGCTTCATCAGAGCAGCGTTGGCAACTATTGAGTTTGTAGTCTTGTACTGTTGGAGGTTCTTCAACAGCATCAGGTCATTTAAAGGCGCAGCAGTTGGAAGTGCAGCTTGAAACCACGCCTTCAAATAGAATCTCACAACAAAAATTGCTATGTCTCTTATCCCTGCTTCCTCTTTTGTCTTCAATGGAAACTGTCATTTGAACATCCACAGTTTGATAGCATAAATGGCTTTGGCCATCCAACGAGCCTTATGCATTGCGCCGGGAGCAAGAAATCTAATTCCACGAGAAGGTTCACTTCCAAGAAAGGTGATAGAGATTTCCAGGAGTTCTCTGTAATCATCGCTGGTTCAGTTGGTCTGTAGCAAAAGTGATTATTTCGTCTTTAATATCGGCAACAGCATTGGCAGTGAACTCATCAAGTGCAGTTCTGTATTTGGACTTTTCCAGTGACACCCAATGAGCTTGAAATCGCTTGAAGATTAGTATTTCTGGACTCGCTGATGGACTTATGATGACAGAGAAGACAGCGTCCAGTACCAGCTCCAATATGTGGTGCCTGCAGGGAATGTAGAGAAGGTTCTTGTCTAATTTCTGTTGAATCCAAAGACATGCTCCATTTTTTCTTCCAGTATTTGACGCAGTAGTGTCAAAACACATTCCTTTCACTTTCTCTGCTAGATTCCACAGTTCCAAAGTTTCAACAACAGCCTTGCCCATTTCCAATCCAGTTCCAGCCGCAATTTTTGGAACACCGAGCAGTTGTTCTACTCCATCACCTGTGACTAAATTAGGAAGCCGATCAACTACTTCTTTTCTAGTAAGATCTGGCAGCAGCTTGCCATCCCAATGCACAACTAGCGGAACTGTTGGATTAAATTGAGAGATTATTTGTTTAGCTTTGCTGAATGCGACTTAAACGAATTGAGGAACGATTTACAATTGTGTATGAAGGTTCAATAACGTTCTGGACAATTCTAGATTGTTCCAAAAGACCTGATATGGACTATTACATAACACAAAGAGTGCTCCTGCAAGTGGACTTACACAGGATTTCTGAGGGGTACATCTGAAAGGTTATATCTATTGCAGTATTGCGTAACATTTACTAGTGGGTGCTGCATCACAATTTTCAATACTAAGTATCTACAATTCACAATTCAATTCAAATAAGTTTACAATTTAAACTAATTTAAAAATGAGTGCACCTATGTTAAGCATTATGATATAATGCGATTTTTCAGATCTTGGTAGCGACCCCTAAATATTTATCAAAACTAACCTAATTTTACTAAAATTATTTTTTCATAATGAAACATTCAAAACGTGCCCCCTCCAGTTTTCAAAACTTAAAAATAAGGACCATCTTAATTTACATGCTTACGGAAAAGGAAAGGTAAATGGGATAAATGGATGACAACAAATTGTTGGGATATGAAAGCCCAGTAAGCACTCACCAATAAGATGATTTCAGGTTGTCGAGTTTCTGGGGGTGTCGAAGTGACACGTAAGACGAACACAAAATCACGGAAGCTTTCGGGGACGATCTCTTCGTCAGTACAGGAGAGAGACAACTGATGGCGGTAACGCTGGGTGGAGGCATGGGGTGGATAGTGCGGAAAAGTCGGTTATTGGATGATACGGATGGGGTTGGTGAATAGCAGAAATGGAGTGAAATGCTAGCGAAGGTTGAGGCCAGGGGGGGAGAAGGAGTTTAAAAGATGGATATATGCAAGCTCCCACTGACGGAGTTGGGGAGCCGAAGCATTATCGGGGAGAGCGCGAATGGCCCTCACCGTGAAGCAATCGTTAAATTTAAGGTTGTGAATGTTCACATGAACGGCCACAGGCAGCGGTCGTTTAAGAATGACACTGTTGCGGTGGCCGTTCATGCGGATGTTGAGGAGATTGCTGGTGAGGCCTACATAGAAAAAAGCGGGAGGTAAATAATATTGCGGGTGGTGCAGTTGGTGGGAGAAGTTATGGGGTAGGTGATGTTAGTTGTGGGGCTTGAAAAGGAATTGCATGGGGGGGTTTTTTGGGCATGTGAGACATCGGGAGTGAGATCCGGCGAGTTTCAAAGGAGTGGGTGCTGAGGTTCTTTTTTCCATAAAATGTTGGCCAGATTAGGGGGTCGGCGGAATGAGAGGATCGGTGGTCTAGGAAGTGGAACCTGATGGGGGAGGATGTGAGGATAAGGTGGGCGGCTTTTAAGATATTTCACAAAATATCGTGGGTGCCGGGGAAAAAAGGGTGATTAGGGTGAGTTTGGGGGTGGAATCGGTGATGGCGTGGGTATTGGGATGAGAGTTATATATATATATATATATATATATATATATATATATATATATATTCTCTTATAGAAAATCCCAGATCTGTATTCTGTCATTTCGGAACGCTCGAATGTGACGCCGCTCTTAAGAGTTGGAGGTTTGAAAACTATTTACGACAAAATGTGTACGATATATTTTTTTTTATCAATCGTTTAATTAACGACAATGAAGAAGGTATGCAACTTACTAATTATAAGTGATTTATAGACAACATTTGTATTTATTGGCGAATTTATGATAAGGTAAGTACATTGTTATAACAGCAAATATTGCGTGAATTTTGTTTGATACAATAAATGGGAAGAAAATGAATATCCGTAGTATTGTAATAATGAAATCGCCCAAAGCGGCAGCAATTTGCTATTTATTCTAAAGCGACGACAATTTCCCATCATTCCAGCTTTTGCCGTTACAACCAACAAAGCTCAAGGCCAAACTTAGTATCATGTTGGTATCTATTTGACAGAGCCCGTCTTCTCATATAGATCGCTGTACGTTGCATTTCTCAAAATCAAAAAATCGAAAAAACATCAAAGTCTTAATTAAGGAAAATTCTGCACAAGGTCGACTGCCTGTTGTTGTTTTGCAAGAAGTCTTCCAAAATTAATGAATATAAATTAGATTTAAGTTTTCTCACAAACAATGTTTTTTTAAATATACAACCATCGCTGCTTTTCAGGACAACTGCAACAATTCCATCCTAGGCCGGGTTATCGGCTTAATACTTAATTCATGCATACCCGTAATACATGACGGGCAATTACGCTAGTATCATTATATATAGACGTTCCTTACAGAGGAGGATATAACATATATATATATATATATATATATATATATATATATATATATATAACATATAGGAGGATACTAATGGTTAGGCACTTCCAGATGTGCTAGACATTCGAGATTTTTTCTTAGGTAGGATTTTGTGCAAAACCGACTACAAAGAACGAAAATCTTGAAAAAGTGTAACAATGCGGCCGCTAAAAATTAGCAATTGTTTAAACAAATTTTGAAGGTTTATGTATTTTCGAATCTCCCACGGAGCTGAAAATATTTGTAGGGGTAGGATTTCTAAAACAACGAAATTGTGATTATAGACATAGAGGGTGGCAACAAGGTGTTGAGGGAAGCCCAGCGGACACTTACCAAGTTGAAGACCAAGCTGGCAGGCTGCTGGGGGCGTCGAAGAGACACGTGAAACACACGAACACAAAAAGACAAAAAAACACGCAAGCTTATCGGGCCTATGCCCTTCTTCAGCGAAAGAGTATCTGCAAGTGACACACTGGGCGGGGAATGACAGGGTGATGTGGGAAGGTTGATGATTGGAGGAGGTGGGGAGTAGGAGGGGTGGATAGCCAATAAAGAGGGAGTGTGGTAAGGGAAAGTGCGAATAACTACAATGTAACAAGGAGACATTGTAAGGGGGCTAATAGGGTTAGCGGAGGTTGAGGCCAGGTGGAGAGAAAGAGTCGAGAAGATGGATATGTGCTAGTTCCCAGTGTCGGAGAAGGAAGGCAGGAGTGTCATAGGGTAAAGCGCGAATAATCCTAACATTGTAGCAACTATTGAAGGGGACATTGTGGGTATTGGCGTGTAATGCAACTGGGAGGGGGCGTCTGAGAGAAACGCTATTCCGGTGACCGTTCATTCGGATGTTTAACGGATTGCTGGTGCGGCCTACGTAAAACGCGGGACAAAGGGTGCAGGTAAGGAGGTAAATGACGTTACGGGTGGTGCTGTTGCTTCTGGAGGTGATGGGGTAGGTGATGTTGGTAGAGGGACTCGAGAAAGAAGATGAGGGTAGGTGGATAGGGCAAGTGAGGCAGCGAGGTTTTCCGCAGGGGTGGGAGCCTATTGCAAGAAGCGTGGTAGAAGTGGGAAGTTCCTTCCTCCACAAGATATTTCCCAAATTTGGGGGCCGGTGGAAGGAGAGGAGCGGAGGATTGGCAAAAAGGTTGATAAAGAGGGATATATATATATATATACGTATGTATGTTTTGGAGCCCGTCTAATCTGAAAAAAATCCAAAGCTTCTTGCGGGGTTCGGATCACTTCACCTCACCATCGCGTAAAACGAGTAATGTTAGTCACCTCGAGCACCAGATCCTTGCGTTGGCGCTGCGATAAAGGTGCATTTGAATTGAGAAGCTAGACGCGTCCATCATAGTAACAAAATTAAACAAACTATTGTCATTGTTCTGGTGTAATAGAAGTCTCTTTATTTTAATGTGAATTTGTATTGATACGAGCATTCCTACGTTTTTTGAAGGAAGATTTCTGGAAATAATTGTATGCTTATGTTTATTGTAATTATTATTTATAGTAAATTCTTATTTATCATAATTACTTTTTATCTTTATTCATTTAAGATTATTCTGAAAACTGTTTTCCCTATGAAAAGGTCATTTAAAATGTCGTTGGTGAATTGTGATTTTTGCAATTACTGAAAATTTAATTAAGAATTGCATCTGGAAAATCAAGGTACCTACATGTAAGCTTTTGATGAATTTTATTATTATTATTAAATTTTTATTCCTCCTCTTATAATATGGCCTTATGCGTTTATGTAATTATTATTACATTATAATCACATTCGTATTGCTCTACTATTAATAATCATTAATGCGATCTTCTCGGAATAGTTCACATTGAAAATTCATTTGAAGACTACTTTAGATGACTATATTTGTTTATGTAGTTTGTGCCATGAACATAATTTTATTATTTGTTTACTTATTTTATTTATTACTTATTTTTTACTTTGGATGAAATATTTTCTAATTATAGGCCTTAAGACCAGTTGTTCTGGCATTTTTCTAAAAGTCCTCACATTTAAGTATCATATTCCTTTTTCCCAGTATTTAAGATAGGTAATGCTGTTGTAAAGGATGTTAATTTGAACAAATATAATAAAACATTTTAAAGTGTTGTGTTGTAGCTCAGCAATTCTTCAGCTAACTATACATATATAGTGGTTTTATATGCATGGCTGATTTGATGCTAGAAAAAGAACAATTTATTATTTTTGTGATTTAAATTAGATGACTAAAATATGAAATATTCAATAGTTTCACTCCTAATAGTATCTAAAGCTGAATTACTCTGAACTATCAGTATATTTTCATTGAATTTTAGCAATATGAATAGCTAAGTCAGTATTTTCATTAATGAAACAAAAGATACTATCAAACTGCTTACTACTTATATACCAAACATTCTTACTTTTAGCACTGAGTTCTCCACTTCTGTCTGTCATTCTCTCAACAGTAAAAAGATTAAAGTTTAAATATAGAGACCCCCATATCACTCAACGTCTGGTAGACGCTTTTGCAACTTCTTACGGAAAGGTTACCATAATTATGTTATAGAGTTGACTCATATTAAAGTATTAACTATGTAAAAGTTGGTTATAAAAATTCATTTTTATATCTTCATTTGTTATTAGTTTTCACTTAAAGTTGTATAGTTAAGTTAAGGAGTAAAAAGTTATGTTTGTCAGTTCATGTTTTGTATTTGCTACCACAATAACTGTCAAGAGACCAGTTGAATCTATTCTTACTTGAGTTCAGATCTAATAATGTATTTAGGAAGGAGTCAAAATGTTTGTTAGTCACTTCATGGTTTGTATTTTCTTCCACAATAACTGTCAAGAAATCGGTTGAGTTTATACTAACTTGAACTTCAGATCTAAAAATGAATTTAGGAAGTGGTGTCGTCGAGATCTCTTTACTGAAAGTATAATATGTAGCATTCTTTAATATGCGTCGTATATGTTATCTCAAACCACATTTTCTTCATTCTGTTATAATTGTATTTTTAATATTTTAGAACGATTCTTTCTCAGTTCAAGGTTCCCATTATTGTTCTATTTAAGTAGAAGTTTATACTTTGGAATGACTGACGTAAAAAATTAGCGCCCAATGTTATCTAATTGCAAATTAATTTAAAGAAAGAAAAATATAATTCTCGATTAATAGTAGTCGATTTTCTAATCGCATTGAGCAAAACATTTTATCAGAGAAAATCGATCGCATAAAAATATAATTTAGTCATTCATTATCTTCGTTGACATACATATGTAAATGCCCATTTGTGGTACCGATTAATTATTTACAAAAAATACTCCTCTTGTAGGCTTAGACTTCTTTTAAATTTTGATCGCAAAGTTGTTTATTATTTTTTCCGTCTACAATATTTGCATCCAGTTTGAATGAGTATGGTATAAATTCAGGCTCTTATGATAACAAAATGTAACACGAAACATTCCTGCCTTCAATAAGCACAAACACTTCCGTTTTACTGAATAATCTTGAAGCTAAACGACTCGGCAAATAGCTGCTATAGCAGTATCCTGTGCAAATATATTCACAGTATAAGAATAATAATTGTATCCTTTATTTTCGACAGCGGCGCCATTGAGGTTAAACTGTTTGCGAAGGGTCATGCAATTTCACGTCGGAAGCTTTGAATATGGCGCACGTGAAAAACTAAAAGAAGTTTTGGGAATGGTGAAAGGTGCTTCCTGTGTGCGAAATTCACTGGAATACAAAATACACAATAATGTCCAGATAAATTTAGTTAGAATGAATTTCTTTGCTATTCTATATTTCAATAGTTGAAATACAGGGTGTCCCAAAAGTTATATTTCAACTTTAACAGGCTATTAAATATGTTGTATGTAGGTTGCACTGACATTTCTTGCTGCACATGACACATTAACTCAAAATGTTTTTATGAGTGTTCAGTCGATCTCAATATGCGTGCCTCTGGTAGCACGCAACACATCCAGACGATATTCCAATTATAACCATGTACTGTGTAGCGGGTTTAGGACAGTTAGGCGCAGGGACCATTCAGAGCAGGGATCTTTCGGCGCAGGGCTTTCAGCGTAGGGATCTTTCAGCGCAAGGATCTTTCGGCGCAGGGATCTTTCGGCGCAGGGATCTTTCGGCGCAGGGATCTTTCGGCGCAGGGATCTTTCGGGGTAGGGATCATTTTCATAAAGACTGGTTTGCCATACCACCTCATGCCGTCCCATCGTAAGCACAACTTACATAAATTTCATTGTACGCTTCACACACAAATGTATAGAAAAACCGTAGATAAGATTTAAATTCCCTTACGCTCAGTTCTTACACACCCAGCTTCAACTCAATGGAGATTGTTATGATTAACCTTTACACTAATACCATGCAGTTCGCAGTAAGTTGACATACTTGGCGAATATCTCAGCATCTTTGCAAGATTACTGAAAAGCTTGTTTTAATATTTTTATTTTATATGAAAGAAAGAGAGTCAAATAACAACGGAACCAAACATTTAAAATGAAAATATCAATTCCAAATTGACGAACAATTTAATATTTACAGCAGTGCCGAACACATTGAAACGTAAGAATGTTTGGTATATAAGTAGTAAGAAGTTTGATAGTATTTTGTTTCATTAATGAAATATTGACTTATCCATTCATATTGCTAAAAATTAACGAAAATGTACTGCTAGTTCAGAGTAATTCGGCTTTAGATACTCGGAGTGAAACTGTTGATCACCAACGAGGTTTTCAATGGCCTTTTCATAGGGAGAACAGCTTTCCTTTCCGTTTGTACTTCGTATGCATTTTGTTTGTTTTCGTGATTCATTCTTTGTTCTCACTTTTATTAACACCAGTATAGCATACCACATCCTACTTTGCAACCTCATGCAATGTCTATACGATATTAATAATTTCGACCATCTTCCCCCTATCCCTCCCACCGCTAATCCTTATTAATTTCCGTAGTGTACTTAAATACTGCTCATTTACTAAGCAATTTCCATTCGATAGACATTCATATCGCCTATATATGTTAATTATATCGATTACCCACTCCCTCCCCCCGCCTACCGTTATTATTTTCATAAGATAATGTCGTGTACCTACAAACAATTTCCAGTATCTGCATCAAGAAATATTCCATTAATTTAAGCTTTTTACCAACAGGAATTCGATAGTAATAGTAATTTTTTCTGCTAATTAGCTCAAGTTTTACCCAGGGAAACAAAAATTGTTCCTGCGCCGAAAAGTCCCGGCGCCAAAAGATCCCTGCGCCGAAATATTCCCGTGCCGAAAGATCCCCGCGCTGAAACGATTGCGCCGAACCGTCTGTGTAGCACATCAGCATCAACACGGGCTATGGCTGCTGTTATCCTTGTCTTCAAATCGTAGATATCTTGGACAGGGGTGCAGTACACTAATTGTAAGTATTTAGCATAACCCCGCAAGAAAAAGTCCAGTGGAGTCACATCAGGCCAGGAAATGAGACAATCCCTGCCAGTCCATCGGCTTGGAAAATGTTCATTGAGCAGGTCACGCACAATCATGGCCCAATGCGGAGGTGCTCGATCTTGGGAATAATTTTCAAACAAAAAATTCTGCTATGACCGGGAATCAAACCCGGATCTTCCACTTGCCGGGCGGATATTCTACCACTGATCTACCGTAGCAGATAACTAGCTTGGCTAGCCCAGACCTAACTAAGAAAAACACCCGCTGGAAAGAATGGTTAAATAATTCGATCGTGCATAAGATACCACCACATATTAAATTTAGGACTATCACGTTGAATTTCCCTTGTTACGTGGGTGTTCTGCGACCCCAAAATACAGATATTGTGCTCATTAACTATCCCAGAAACACTGGAAAGTGCATTCATCTGAAAAAGCTATCTTCTTCAAGAAATCATCACCCTCTTCCAAACGAGCCAGCATAGCGGCAGATGATGCCAGGCGTTGAGGCTTGTCATTCTCCTGTACTGCATGAAGAATCTGAAGTTTGTAGTAGTGCAACTGAAGACGTTTGCGGAGAAATCTATGAATTGTTGTATCATGTGCACCAAGAAGTGTTAGTGTAACCTACATACAACAAGTTTTAACCAAGTTAAATTTGTAATATATGTATATACACTTACCGTAACTTCGCGTAATTATACACTTTTCACATGTAAAAAACCAGATGCTGAATAATGATATAAAGTAATTATGTTTATCCACATCATTCTAATGCCGCCATTAGTAACGGAGTAGTAGGCATGATTAACTCCCAATGATAGGGTTGCGGATTCTAATCCTGCCGAGGGTATAGCTCTATGTATTCATCTTTGTTATCGTTGTTGGGCTCGTAAAAGGCCGTTTATGCCTATTTATCGGCTAGTTTTGTTAATATATACGTTAAAAATAGTCAAAATGAGATGTGCAGGGTGGCGAAGTGGTTAGATCGTTGGCCTTCCACGCAGCGGTCCCAGTTTCCAATCCGGCGGAGGTCGGTTTTTTCAACTTGAGATTATCCCATCCCCTACTTGCGTGCTTTGAGGAGACGGCGCAAGTCAGCGCTCTGTCCTTCGGAAGGGACGTTAAGCAGTTGGCTGCCTAGGTGCTCTTCCTTAAGAGTAGGCTAATTCCGGCACCGAGTTTCCTTCCTCCCTTTGGTGTGTGTTAGGTGTGGAAGGAGTTATGGTTATAATAATCCAAGAGGTTGATTAGCCAGAAATACATGCAGACAAACAAACAAAATGGGGTGTGCATATGGCGTTGTTCTCAAAATGTTCTCAGTAGTACAAATGGTGTTATGCTGACCAGATGACGTCATGTTAAAACTTTAAGTTAGGTGTTGTGGAAGATGACCTTCATTTAAGCACATAATTTGACTGTCGTCACGTTTACGTAACTGAAATATTTCTCTATTTGAACTTTCTTTAAAGAAATAGGTTAAGTGGAATAGAGATGTATACCTAAAAGTCAACTTTATAGAGACAAAATTGGGCGATAAAGAAGTCACTGAACTGAAGAAATGAGGAGAGAGAGGAGCACAAGATAGCTAATGGAACTGTCACCACTGAAGAGAAAGAGCAAAAGATAGAGGGCGTAAATTGGATTATTTACTTTTTATCAGTTGATTAGGAAACCAGATGAAGCCTTAGAAATGCATTGGAATATCGATCATATTTCTTTTAATTTCAATTTGCAAGACTACTTATGCATCAGCCGTTAGAATCAGAAATTATCTTAATGCAAGCCATGATTTTGCGTGCATTAAAAGATTTGTGGAAACCGTTATTTTGGAGGAACTACGCACTCTAATATCGAAATAAAGACGAGGGAATCGCTAAAAGATCCTAAGGAATAAGCCAGGTGAGCAGGCATAAAGTTGGGCGAGAACTTTATAGCCGCCTCTGCTGAGGGTATAAATGTACAGAAGGCAGATGTAGTTGGGAAGGAAGACTCTGCCTGCAAGCTGTTCAGTGTTCATTGGAATATGGGGCACATGAGGTTTAAGTTCAACATGAATATTTGGATAAACATTTCTCGAACATTGAATATTCCCCACGAATTATTGAAAATTAATATTTTCGGTAATATCACAATTTTTCCAACGGAAATTTTAAGTATTTGTTTGGATAAATTGTATTATTTTCCATTGCCACTGCCACGTATTTTCCAGTAAAAAACTGAAACCTAGAAAAATAGTTGAATTGAAACAATTAGTTTTAGAAATAATTATTTTTGTAAACCCTTCACATACTGACCTTGACGTTACATTATTTAGAAACATTCAGCCTATGTTTTTATTTTTAAATAAAAATCTGAACATGTCCATTCAATTTTGAGTTTATGCTTCCTTCTAGTCAAACTATACTCATCGACTATGCTTTACTCATGATAAAGAACTCTCGTTTTACTGGCGCTAATGTTCCAGGGAAAGAAAAGATAAATATAATTACTTTTTCAATATTTACAACTAACAATTTGTCGACAAAAATGTATAAGTAATTTAAGCCATTTAGCTTCACGCGTGGATCCTTTCTTCTCACAACCTTTTATTCTCTCACATTCAAGCATAATTTTTCTAAAATAATTTCTTCAAAAAGACTATTTCTATTAAAAGTTGCTCGCAATTATCATTAATGCCTTCAGCTATTTTCTTAACGTCAATTAGAGCAAATTTAAAATCTAGACTGCCCTGTTAGAAATGGGACGCAAGGTAAGAAAATCACCACTTATACCGCGATGTTACTGTAACAGGAGGTATTGTAAATAATCGTTCTCAGCGCCTAGAGTACACAGAAACATCCCTCAGAATCTCTCGTGCGGAACGAGATAAGCTGTCTTCAGTTTAACATTATGTAGACGATTTAGGGAGTTTTGTTGCAATTTTGATTAACCGGCCGGAACAGTCGTCTAAATCCAGTGCTGTCCCAACCAAATTGGAACGTAAAAACATATTTTAACAAGTGAACATATACAAATGAATTTTTATAATCAACTTTTATATAGTTAATACTTTAATATGAATAAACTCTATCATATAATTATGATAACTTTTCTGCTTGCATGGGCGTAAAAAGTTGCAAAAGTATCCACCAGCTGTTGAGAGGTGCGGGGGTCTCTATACCTTTAATCTTTTTAAAGTTGAGAAAATGGCAGTCAGAAGTAGAGAACTCAGTGGCAAACGTAAGAATGTTTCGTATATAAGTAGTAAGAAGTTTGATAGTATCGTTTGTTTCATTAATGAAATATTGACTTATCCATTCATATTGCCAAAAATTAACGAAAATATACTGCTAGTTCAGAGTAATTCAGCTTTAGATACTCGTAGGAGTGAAACTGTTGATCACCAACGAGGTTTTCAATGGCCTTTTCATAGGGAGAACAGTTTTCAGAATAATCTTAAATGAATAAAGATAACGTGTTTAAGATAAATATAAAAATACAATTATTTGCAGAAATATTCCTTCAGAAAATTTAGGAATACTTGTATCAATACAAAGCCACATTAAAATAAAGAGACTTCTATTACACCACGGACAATGACAAGTTTGTTTAATCTCGTTGCTTGTAATTTGTTCAGATTTGCTTCAGCAATATAAATGCAGGAAAAGAAAGCTATGGTTATACAGTACAAATAATGTGATAACTTGTCTGAATAATGAAATTATAAAAATAAACAACAACAAAAATTTTATATGATAAATAAATAAATATGAAAAATGCCACAAATACATCTTCCAATGTGAATTCGTATTAACATTTATCGCAGCGCCAACGCGTAGAACTGGTGGCCGAGGTGACGTCTTAGGCGATGATTACCTCAGGTGAGGTGGTTCGAACCCTGCAAGCAGCTTTGAATTTTTTCATATTAGTCGGGGTCCAAAATATATGTATATATGTATATATATATATATATATATATATATATATATATATATATATATATATATAACAGCTTACGGAAAAGGAAAGGTAAAATGAATATATGGATGTCAACAAGGTGTTGGGATGAGGAAACCCAGTGAACACTCACCAATCAGACGACTTCAGGTTGGCGAGGCACCGGGGATGTCGAAGCGACACACGTAAAAGAACACTAAAACACAGAAGCATCACAAACGTAGAAGCATTAGGAACTACTCCTTCTTCAGCTACAGAGAGAGAACTCATTTCCTCATCCCAACATCTTGTTGACATCCATATATATATATATATATATATATATATATATATATATATATATATATATATATATATATATATATATATATATATATATATAACAACTTACGGAAAAGGAAAGGTAAAATAGATATATGGATGTCAACAAGGTGTTGGGATGAGGAAACCCAGTGAGCACTCACCAATCAGACGACTTCAGGTTGGCGAGGCCCCGAGGATGTTGAAGCGACACACGTAAAATAACACAAAAACACAGAAACATCACAAACGTAGAAGCTTTCGGAACTACTCCTTCTTTTTTGTGTTATTTTACGTGTGTCGCTTCGACATCCCCGGGGCCTCGCCAACCTGAAGTCGTCTGATTGGTGAGTGCTCACTGGGTTTCCTCATCCCAACACCTTGTTGACATCCATATATATATATATATATATATATATATATATATATATATATATATATATATATATATATATATTCATTCATTCATTCGTGTTCTGTCTTACGACAGGTCCTACCAATTAATTAATTAATTGGTTTTTGACTAGGGAATATACATACACGGTGTGGTGGTTTCCCGTTGCCTTCCACACCGAACACACACACAGAAGGGAGGAGGGAAACCCGGTGCCGGCATTTGCCTGCTCTTGCGAAGAACACCAGGGGGGCCAATGGCTTAACGTCCCTTCCGAAGGACGGAACAGCTGAATTTGCGCGGTCACCTCAAACTACGCAAACAGGGGGCCGGATGACCTTGAGAAAAAGTCCTACTCGCGCAGGATTCGAACCCGATGACTTTTTCAAGCATCGGGCGAGTAGCAGCCAGCGTCCTAACCACTACACCACCGGCACCCCCATATATATATATATATATATATATATATATATATATATATATATATATATATATATATATATATATATATATATAGACGTTCCTTACAGAAAAGGAGGATATAACATACAAGTACAAGCATTTCAATTCACCCTGATAAACATTAATTTTTCAGCAAGATATTTTTTTAATTGAAAAGATTTCATTTCTACACCAATTTTCATTCTTTCCTTATGCAAAAATATTTGATTAAAACAATACCTGAAATTTGTGATTTTAACAATATTATTATTTTTCATTGCGATGCACTTATTCCACACCTTTATGCCAAATTTTAACGTTGTAGCTTATATTGAAGTGAAATAATATTTATCTATTTGTTTAAGTTTTAAGCATTTTTAACGGCCGCCGCAATATATTTATTTATCATCCCATAGTGCCTAAACAGTTATCTATTTTTAAATTTTAAGAATTTTTAACGGCAACACAAATTAAATTATCAAAATTTCTATAATCCCTTATTCGTTTTTTTACAAATCCTACCTCTAAAAATAAATTCAGGCCCGTAGCACATTCAAAAATATATAAACCTTCAAAATTTGTTTAAACAATTGTGAATTCTTAGCGGCCACATTTTTGCTTTTTTCAAGATTTTCGTTTTTCTTGTCGGTTTTGCACAAAATCCTACATAATAAAAAGATTTCGAATCTCCAGCTCATCTGAAAGTGCCTAAAATTAGTATCCTCCTTATTGTTATATGTTATCATTATATATAGACGTTCCTTACAGAGGAGGATATAACATACTAGTAGAAGGTGCTTGCATACTGCAAGCATTTCATCTCACCTTGAAAAAACATTAATTTTTCAGAGAGATATTTTATCATGGGAAATATTTCTTTAATTCATAAGATTTCTCCTCTGGACCGATTTTTGTTTTTTCCTTATGGAGCAATAATGGAGTAAAACAATCACTAATTTTTGCAATTTTAGGAATATTATAAATTTTCCACATTGGGTTAATTATTCCACACATTTCCGCCAAATTTTAAATTTGTAGCACATTTAGAAGTGGAATAGCATTTATCTAATTATTTAAAATTAATTAATTTTTAACGGCCGAAATAACAATTTCATGGATACACTGAAATGTTTATTCGTTTGTATAGTGTAATCTCTAAATAACTTAAAAATTTCAGTTCTTTATCTCGCCCTGTAGTACCTAAACATTAACCTAATTGTTTAAAGTTTAGTTTAGTATCTTCCTGCATGTTATATGTTAGTTATGTCCTCTTCTGTAATGAACCTTTATATATAATGATAAAGCAGTGCAAATTATAATGGCAGTAATTTAGGTATAATTATATTTTATAAATTTTATTTTAAAAATTATTAAATGAATATTACTTTAAACAATATAATTTGGTATAATGATACATTTTTTATAATAATAATACTTATTTAATAATAATATATAATAAAAAATATTCTCCAATCGGAGTTCGAACGCGAGAACACAAAAATTATACGAGAAAGGGTTACCACTTAAACCGCCACGGCCACATCTTGAGTTAATAACAATTACTCCAAATAGAATTTTATCACTTTTGCGTATTTCCGAGATATTTGGAACTGTTATTACTCGGAAACTAAGGGCAAATGGAAAGAACGTTGATTCAAGGGACCACTTATTTCATGTATACTTTCTACTCTCCAAATTTCGTCCGAATCCCTGAGGGGCAGGGCGTAATCTCTACTTCTTAGAGTCGTTATAAAGGACCGGGAGAATCGAGAATCATTTATGACTGACTGTAATAGTATTATTAACCCCCTTTCTATTAGGTAGAAGATTGAAATTTGGTAGAAATGTTTGACCCTTATCGTAAAAGCCATTTACGAAAAAAAGAAATAAAAATCCGGGTTCGACTCCAGAAGATAATTTTTATTTCCTCTAAGATAACACGTAAAAATATGGGAAATACGTATGAAACGGTATCGAAATATTAGGCGATTCTTGAATTTTTATCCCCGAAACTATAAGTCGTAATTATATGGTCTCGCGAATTATCTTGTAGTATATGTTGTTCTCTATCCATATAAATTTTTTAATTTATACCTCACAGATCATACAGGAGCGTGGGATAGAATAACATGGATTTTAATTGTTGTTTGCCGAGGGAACCACCTTAGAGATCGATGTAAACAAAATATGCGATATTTTGCTCGGGATATTCTCGAATTTTTATTTCCGAAACCATAACTCGTAATTATTTTGCCTCGCGGACTTTCTTATAGTAAATGTTATTCTCTATCCAAATAAATTTTTAATGTATATCTTACACATCATATAAGAGATAGGGAGAGAAAAGTTTGGTATTTCATTTTTGCTTGACGGATGGCATTTAACAAGATACGAGTATAAGTTTATTAAAGTAATTATGTAAAGTGGAAGCTTTAATTGACAGATTCTGTTGAAAATCACAATTGGACAATAAACTTTAATAACGATCACTCATACTTAATTAAATTAAAATCCGTTCAGCGGTTTAGGAGATGAAAGTTACGACTGACGGATGGACCAGACGTGCCCATAAGGCGCTCCGCTATTACCGCTTCGCTGGTAAAGAACGCCTAAAAATTAGAGAAATTGGCCCTCGATCTTCAAATTGGGACTGTTTTAAAGAGAAATGAACAATCTTTCTTACTCTTATTGCCGATTGTTTCCCTCAGTTCGAAATCGCTCGAATGTTACGTTTAACTTACTTTTATGGCAAAACTTTGTGATTTCATGAAGATTTTGCCTTGACAATCATTCCATTGTGGAAATCGAGACCCCATTATTGTTTCAGTTCTCATATGAGTTATATATACGTACGTATTGAGTGCCTTAATATGAGCCATTAAGCATTTAATGTCGTCCAGAGAGTCTTAAATAATGTTCAACGGTTTTCTATGACAAAGCATTAAAATTTATGTTATACATTCATTATGTTAGAATTTTGAATATAATTTAGATATTTGAAAGTCAAGAATAAATTATTTCTAAGAATAATAAGTACGAGATTTTAAGTGAATTAATAAATAATATATTCGTCCCCGTCATATTGACGAGCATTTATACTAGTTTAATAATAATACGTTTGTGTAATGCCAGACCATATCAGAACCGTTTCCTTGCCAAGAAAAATCAGCATCGTTGCCGTAATCATGAAGTTGCATAGGACCGTATTGGAATAACTGAGGAAGATGAGTATGGGAAAAGGGTAGATGAAAGAAAAGTAAGGAGAGAGAAGAGAAAGAGTGATGAAACGAGAGAATGAGTGAAAGTGGAAGTATGGGAAAGCGAGAAATATGATGGGAGGGAGGGATAGAGGGAGATAGAGAGGGGGTGAGAAAGGGAGAGAGGAAAGCCTGAAAATAGGACTAGATATAATTTTCTACCTATATACGCCGAAAGGAGGAGGTTCAGTGACGGACGGAATAATTAACCTCGCGGAACTAGGCACTGAAATATGAAAATATTTTACTATATATCTATGGCATAATGTCATTACAGTTATAAAGGTATGTTTACACGTTTAGTCTTTGTAGTTTTTGTAAGCAAATAGTGAAAATAGTTTGAGAAAAATGTCATTATTTGTTTAGCACTTAAATGATTACTGTAGTTATAGATTTGGTTGGAATTAATACTGCATAAGTATCACAAACAACTTACGTATCCATGCTCCTAATTGCATATGCCATTCATATGGAACGAGGCCGCAAGAGCTCCCCCATCTTACGTACCTCGGTTCCCCCAAACCTTAATCTAACCTTGACAGGAAATTTGTTTGCCTTACCCACTCCTGGTTTATATTACTCGGAAATGGTCTGTTTCGACATTACCCTTCCGAAAGCCAAAATGCCGAATCCATGAATTCCTTTCTCCTAAAGTTTGGAAAGCGGCGCTCGAAGCTCAAGTGTTGATTCTTCCTAAACCGACGAAGATAAATTAGCATCTCTCTTTCCGCTGTGACTTCCAACAAGCGATTTAATTCAAAACGGCTTACATTGGTGGTGTAGATTGTTTATCCAAAGACTCCCAATTCCCGGAATTCGAGGAATACTAGCTGTTTGAAGGATGACTACGTAGAGCGAGTAGATATCTCTCTACTACATTCCTAATATTGCTTAGTAGCGAGCCAAAACTAATTAACTGAAAAAATGTCGAATTTTTTCGGGAAATTATTACATTACTGACTTTTACATTTCATTAAAAAATTATTTGAATATTATGCTACGCATTTTTATATTATCTCTCATTAGCCCTAGATAATATTCTTCACAGCCAGATATTTCTTGCAACGGATTTTTTTAATGGTTCCTTCTTGTTCTTCAATATGCCTTCCTTTCTATTATAGTGTTGGAATTTTTTTCCATACAAAATTGTCTCGTTTAATATCTCTGGTCCAGTCAAAGTGCAAGGTGACCCGTAAGTCGGTAGACATCAGGATAAAACTTAGTTTAACAAATAGGCATTAAAAGCATTTCATTTAATTTTTTTCTGTTTTATTTTTTCTTATTAATTACTTCGGTTACCTGACTTAAACTATTTAGGATTACTTTTTCTGGGATCACTCAAAATCCATCTCTCGAGCTTGGATGATTTGAGTCCAAACTTGCATGTTGAATTTTAAAACATTATTCCTGCCATCTTAACGAATTTCCTGCTGTCATTTACTGAAGCATATATTCGTATTGTGAGGATCAGTTTGAACATGTGTTAAAATAAGCATAACCCTGTGTTCTGACTTTTGGGTCTCCCTGCGTATGTCGTAGGTTTTAATGATAAAAATACGCGTTATTACTCTTGTATAACATGATAGTAGAAACGAAACAAATGACTTTGTAACAAATTTCTCGTCTCCAATTCTGAAATGGAGAATTTCATAAAGTTCAGCTTAATTTGATTACTTTTAAAATTATAGTGAATTGACTTTGGTCATTTCCGAGTAAATGTCAGCTTGTGCGGAAATAAAGAAAAACAACTGAACCGTAAGATAATCCAAGTGAGCAACTACACGTCAATAAGAGATAAATAGAGGGGAGAAAATTATATTTATACTTACAAGATTGCAGGACGCTGGCATACAGGGACCTGTCGTCGGAAACTAGCCTAAATAAAAAAGAAAAGCACACACAAACGCACAATCACTCTGGAAAAACTCACTAGATACGTGTTTCGAGAGCTAATCTTACATCCTCCGTAGCTGAAGTCGTATCGATTGTTTTTGTTTTGTCTTGTGTATTTATACGCTCCGGGTGAAAGTGAAAGGAGGTAAGGGGGTGGGGGAATTCCCAACGGTCAACGTGTAGAGGGGTGAGTAAGAGATGGGCCCGCGGCAGTTATTCATTACCGTGTCTTGGTTTTTGTTTATGAAAATGCTCTCGTGAGCGTCTAGCTTCCAGTCAGTTTGTATTGATTTTAAGAGAGCCATGTTTTCGATTTTAATTTCATTTAATTTAAAACAATCATCCTTTGTTTGTGTGTTCTTTTCTTTTCTATTTAGGCTAGTTTCCGACAACAGGTCCCTGTAGGCCATCGTCCTGCAAATTTGTAAGTATAAATATAATTTTTCCTCTCTATTTTTCTCTTATTTACGTGTGTTTGCTCACTTGGATTTTCTCACGGTTCAGGAGTTTTTATTTATTTCCATTCTGTACACCGTAATCTCCAAATTTCATTTTCAGCGTCAGCTTGTGTTTTTTAATATTCTTTTTTTCGTTCTGTACATCCAAAGACCTTCTTACTCTGCTACCATTTCAGTTCATCATGGGTTGTATAAAAAATAACCATGTAACAAAAACCATCTGCCATAGTATGGCCTATAAATCTAAAAACTAAAAAGTGTTAAAATTAAGATATTGCAAAAATTGTGTCGTATATGGTCTATTTATTTCCCGCGTTTTCTTCCTTTTTCATTACGATTAACATAAGAATTACTTAAACTCAAAATATCCGTTTGTTTAAGGATCACTAATTCAGTGAATTATTAGTAGAAACTTCGTACCATCCAATCAGCCATGACATATATGTTTCTGTTAGTCTTATTTAAATTGAGTGTAAATGGCGACATTTTGATTCCATGAAAGAAGAATTATGATATAAAAATTATTAATTTATTTATAAAAATGTTTCGGGAGAGGGGCAAAATCGGCCTGATTGCAATTTACATCTCACAACCAAGTTAAAGGAAATATGTAAGTCTGTGAGGAATATAATGGAGACATAATGAGGAAACTAAAAAAGGTGGGCTAGAAAGATAATATAATAGGACAGAGAATGGAGACAGGATGATGAGTCAACTATCTAGATATCCAGGAAGGCGGGCCAGAGAAAGTAAATGAGTTTATGGTCATACGGAAAGCGGATATTGTTTTAAACATGAAGATGTGAGTTGGAGAAAGAGAAGATAGCTAAGGGGCTCGAGGTAGTCGAGCAAAGACCAAATTCGATGAACTGGGACTATGGGGTAGAAGGTTTTGGAGCAATACTAAAGAAATATCTTCGTTAAATGTTTCAGGGTTCTGGGAGAAATATAATGACAAAGAGATAGTAGTTAGTCAGAATTTGAATTTGCCATAAATAATAGACAGCGCGTAAAAATTTTTTGTAGGAAAATAAATGCAAAAGGGAGTAATTGATTAAATATGGGGGTCGTGACGCAGCGTTATAATCGAGGATAAAACACGAAATCCAGGAAAAAATGGAAACTAAAGTGGACGCGGACGTGATTGGTTGCAGGGTTGTGAGTTGAGGTTAAGAAATATAACAAAGAGAGGAGATCTCTCCGCGTTGGATGGCGAGTATTGTATCAGCCTTCTACGCAATTGGGTCGCGGTTTATTTAACCTACGTCAAGTCAAAAATATTCCTATCTGGTGCTCATCGAGCCCATGATATTTATGACCCCTTAATCTGTAATAACAATAATTATTTAGATCAGTTCACCCGTCGAATACAGTTAACATCTCGCGTGAATTAATAAAAATAACAAATGTGCTAAATAATACAAAATTTTTAGACGATTGATTTTTATGCCTTTTAATTAACTGAATTGAACTTTAAGTTATGAGTTCAATTTTCACAGATACAAGAAGTAAATTAAATAGAATTAGGAAATAAAGGATGATAGAAAACATGTGAAGACTGTTACATTAAAATGGATACTAACATTGGGGAGGATTTTTATTAAATATACGAGGCGAACAAATACACTGAAAGGTAAGAAGAGACCTTCCCGCAGTTAAAAATTTCTGACTTTGTTTCATAAATAAAAGCTTACCTTATATTATACAGAATAGATTTATTCAAATACTCGCACCATTGCAAATTTGATTGAAGGGTTTTAAGGACAGATGGAAAGGAGACTGAAAGGCTTAATAAAAAGCAAAAGAAGAATGAAACCAAGAAGTAGCGATGTTGAGCTTTGCATGCGACCTCTTGTTTGGTTTTTGACTCAGTAACAAAATTAAATTGGAAGAATAGAGCACATACGATGTACGATTAAGAATAATTAATTAATTAATATGAATATAGAAGTATAGTATCACCTTACACGAAGGGAAAGGATAGATGATTACGAAAATTACACACAAAACTTGAATTCTTAAAAATGTAGGCGGGGGAAGAATGCGGAAAGTAAAATAGACGGATCAAGTTAAAAACTACGAAATATTAAAAAGAATAGAAGAAGAGATTGATAAGACAAATGATCAGAAAAAGGAAGACAAAATGTATGTCTTACCCTGAGAAGAGGTTCCTTGATAAAAGATGTAACAGGATGGAAACTTGAAGGCAAAGGACGATGAAAAAAGGTTTGCGCTGGAGGACGACTTAAAAATGAAAGAGCTGCCACAAACTAAAAATGCGGAGACTAATAGAATGTGAAAAACCTTGTTTAAAATATAATCAAGTGCATGTCTGCGGATGGGTTATTTGTGATTATGATGGGAAGATTATAGTCATTTATAAGAGAATGCACTGGATATTAAAAGATGAGAAGAGCAAGAACTTTGCAATGAAAAAATCAGGCAATATAATGAAGAGAGAATGCGGAATGAAAGATAAAAGAAAATGATTGCTCAGTTTGTGGTGGAAAGAGAAAGCGAACATCGAAAAGCAATTTTAAAATGATATTACGATATCCTTTTCAAAATTTCGGTGTTGTTTGATGGCTTAATTAATCGAAGGGATGTCTTTGTGGAATCTTGTGTGTCCATCCTCCGGTGAATTCCACACAATGGTTTAATCACATCCCGTCTCGAGGCCATTTGGTCACAAATGGGATGACCCGCGCCCGCAAAATAATAAAGTGATCCTACAAAGGGTCATGGGAGAGAGGTTTCATTTAAAACTCTTTTCTTTAAAAATGAAAACGATGGATGAATTTATAGGGTCATAAAATAGGTGGGAAATATAAATTCCTTTATGATTTACGCCGTTTCAATAAAGAGGTTTTGAACAAAATAATCAAGTGGTAAAAAATACATATACGCGAAATGATTTAAGCTTTGTATTTATTTTAATAGAAATTGAAATGAGTGTAATGCATAAATAGTTTCGCGTAAGTGCAAAGTATCGGCCCATTCAGGTTTTGAGTAGAATTTGCCCGAATAAGGTGTTAAGAATTTACCATGCATTATTATGATTTTATTTAAATTACCGATGAATTTAAAACACTATTAATTTAATTCGCCCTATAAATGGAATTCAATTGATAACACCGGACTACAAAAAAATACTTTTTTTCACATGTAATAAAATTAGTGGATCTTAAAGATTTTTAAGCCCTGAGTACGGAAATGGCTTCTGAACTTGTCTATCGCCCACTAGTTTCTTGGGAAATGGAATTTAATTTCTAACAATAAGTGATTAAAAAGTGAATAGTAGTCGTATCAACGAAGATATTGAATAAAGGACTCACCCAAAATCTACCTGCTGTTGATTTGCGCCCCTATTTTGTCTCTGGATCATTTCTTACTAATGTGCAGCACTAATCTGCCAGTATGGTAGGGCTCTACTGGCCTTGATATCGCTTCTCCATCGTGGAGATTTCCTTATGAAATCAATCTACATGCTCACCATGGCGCCTATGTTTGCTGGGAAGAAGTCGAAATATGAGTCCAAAGAATGAATTTTAATGACATTTTACATCCCATGACTCTATAGGCATCGAGAAGTTCATTGACAATTGATTCGTAATTGTCTGCCTTGAAGTCTCCGAAAATTTTTTTGGTCACTGATTTAAATGCTCTCCAAGCAGCTCCTTCAACTTCATTTAATGTTTCATCAGATGCGCTGTCTCTAATGATTTCCCTAATTTATTGGGCAATAAATATCCCTTCTTTGATTTTGGCTTCGCTGATTCTCGGAAATTTTTTTTAAGTAGAGGAACCCTTGACCGTTTTGATCCATTACCTTCACAAAATTTTTCATTAAACCGAGTTTAATATGCAGTGGTAGCAAGATAACTTTTTCTGGGTTAACTAGAGGTTGGCTGGTGATATTTTTCTAACCTGGAATCAATGCTTGACGATGTGGACTTTCTTTCTTTATATTATGACTTTCTCGAGCTCGGCTGTCCCATTTACAAATAAAATAACAGTATTACGTATAGCCCAATTGTAAACCAAGGAGAATTGCGATCATTTTCAAATCTCCACAGATGTGCCAAAATTACTTATTATATTGGATATGATTCAGAAGAAGGCGCATCTTGTCGTGGGATTCCTTCATATGAACGGCATGTGCCATTGGAGCTGAAGCAATGGCGAAGCGTGATTACTTAAATAGGGGAAGCTGTTCTACACCGACACGCAAAAAAAGCAAAATATAATGTTATAAAATGTACAAGTACCTAATTTTTGTACTGTAGTTCTACTTTCCGCTTTCCTCTTTCGAAGATGTCAGTCATGTCGTCGTAAAACGTTGGCCCCCGGCGTAATTTCAGCAACAAATCTTTCTCAATGATTGAAAGAGCAAGAGATGACAGTCGTTCCTGGCATTGTGTGTTTCGCAGGTAATTTTTAATCCTTTTAAATGCAGAGAAGGCTCTCTCCACAGAAGAACTGGATACTGGGATGGTGATAGTTAGCTCTGTGAATCTAAACACTTAGAGAAAGATCAGTTAAGTTCGACGATTTCAGATAGTGATTTAACTCTACAACGTTGTTTTTATGCAAGTCTGGGTCTTTATAAAGCACAGAGAGCTCACTTCTTAGGCTCGAAAAATCATAGAACTTGCCGTAAGGGTGTTTTAAGCAAAAACAAACTTTCTTTTGGAATCTTTTTTGGACATCCTGAAACTGTCTTGTATCTAAAAAATTTAAGAATTGCAGTTTCGAAATGTCACTGAACCTGTCGACGATATTCATGCAAATGACATCAATAATTTCAAAAAACCTTTTCCTGTACGAGGTCTTTTTGTCTTTGCTTTAGATGATAGTAAGTCAAAGTCTTTTACTTTGGGAAGAATCATCGTTATTTGAACATGCCATATTCACTTTGTCCCATATGCTAAAAATCTTCTCTAATTTTCTTAATATAATTAGAATAATCCTCGACTTTTTTAATAAAGAAACTTATATCAAAAACTTTTTTCTGGATTACTTGAAAAAACACGTCCTGGAGGTATATAGAAGGAAACACAGCAAGAAGAAAATTAAAATCGAAATCTTTTAGATTTGAAAGAAGGCCTCTTGCTGTCATTCCACTCAGCAAACTCTCTATTTGTTCTTTATACTCATGCACTGTTTCCAGAAGTCTGTTGTAATTCCAACGTGTTGGGGCTAAAGTGAGAAATCGCTTCTTCACTTCTGCATCTAGAGCATCTGTCCTCTTGGTTAATTTGCTGCAAAGCATTCCAAAGCTAGAAAGTGAAATGAAAAATATTTTGCGCTCTTTAATGTAACTCACAGACTGTGAAAGAACCAAATTTAACTTGTGTTCATAGCAATGTACAAAAGTAGCTTCCGGACATTTTTCTTGTACTCTAGATTGTAAACCGCTATGTTCACCTGCCGCATTCGAGTATTTTCAATTTATCATGATAAGAAAATGCACTGCACGATTTATTGAGTACCTTTTCACTGGAACAGTTATATTCCTGTCGGAGAATCTCACTCCACGCAGTCCCACAAGTAGCAACAACATCAGCGGGAGCCTCTGAATGCATGGTGGAATCTGCCGGCGTAAAGCTTCCCTACGTCTCTAAAAATAATAATAAAACAAAATCACTTCTAAACTTCACACTCTGCAAGAAACTTACACTATATTATTCAGTAACAGCAAACGAAGTAACTGAACACCAATAAATGAATTATAATAAGGCTATATACACTAAGTAACACTTGAGGCAAAGCGGTCAGTGACCCCATCCATAAGAACACGAACGCATAGGATTCTGTGAAGCAAGCAGGTTCCCTAACCTCTACCCCTACTCTCCCAGTAGACGCATGCGCAGACTGATCTCCAGTCTCTCTCTTTGACTCTACATCATCCCATCATATTACTAGTGTCGCCGTTGGCGCATTTTTCAAATATTACAGTTAACTAATTTGGCGTTTTGCTGCTGACGCAACATACGAAATCAGCCAGTTTCTTTATTTTTAATTCGTGTTTTATTTTATTTATTCTTTTAATGGAAACGGCGCTTCCCTAGCTTCCATGGACGCCTCGCCTCTTCAGTTACTGAAGGATATTTGTTTGCATTGTAAAGCAAAAAAGCTTTCAAGCTCAGTTTTGAAGAATCGGTAAATACGCGCCAATTTTTTGTATCACGCTGTGGTCCCAAAACTTGCATGAGAGAACTAACATTATTACAATAGACTATATCAGTGATTCTCAAATTGTGGGCCGTAGCACCCCAGGGGTCTGCGAAGTTATTCCAAGGGGGCCGCAAGGTTATTTCTAGAAATCGGCAAATTAACATAACATTGCAGCAAGTCTTTCTTCTCCAATCGGCGCCTGGTTTATTTCCACCGCTGAGAGCCAGGCCTCTTTGAATTTGGCGCGACAAGCAAGAGCTTGTTTCTTTCCACTCCTCGCTAGATTACAGTAGAGCATAGGTTCTCAAAGTGGGAGACGCGATGGGCTGCCAGGGGAGACACTTGATTTGTTTAGAACAGTGTTTCATAACCTATGGTCCGCGGACCACTGGTGGTCCGCGAGCATTTCTCCGGTGGTCCGCTTCAATTGATTTGAGATAAATATACGAAAACTGAAAATAATTCCCAAGTACTCAGCTAGATTTTTGTAGTGATGTACCCAATTATATTTATTATTTTAATGATATTATAAGGTTCTACAGATATTTGGTGGTCCGCGGAAAACCTTTTTCATTGAAAGTAGTCCGTTGCGTCGGAAAGGTTTAGACCAGGGTAGATCATTTTAAATAATTATTATTTAGTTATTTTAATTCCGAAAAATTATAATTTTTATTATATGAAATTATTATGAAAGCCTTAACAGAAAATAACGATATTCTACCCTGAGTGAAACCAAACAAGAACCGATAAAAATATTACTTCTGAACCCGAACCAAAACCTAAAACCGTTATTTATTTCGTTCCGTTTTTCGGTTCGCAACAAATGTGAACAAAAGAATTTTTTTCTTTTGCTTTATTTTGAAAATTTTTAATATTCTCGCGTTTCACTACCAGATAATGCAAACGTTCGTTCTGAATACCCAGAATTATCTGATGAGGCTCTGAAGCACTTGATGCCTTTTCCCACAATATATATTTGTGAAAGTGGATGTTCAGCGCTTGTTGCGCTGAAAGCAAAGTACAGAAACAAACTGGATGTGGAACCAGATTTAAGGTTGAAACTATCACACATATATATATATAATTAAGTATTGGAGGAAAGCCTTTAGAACAAGCTTCAGATTATAAAGACTTTGGAAGCATCATAACAAGTGAAGCAAAATGTACGGATGAAATAGGAAAAGCAAAAGCGGCTTTCAGAAGAAAGAAACACCTGCTTACGGGGATCATAAGGGAAGATATCAGCATGAAGTTCATGAACTGCTATGTATGGAGTATAGATTTGTACTGGGCAAAAACATGGACGCTAAGGAAATATGACATCAAATACATGTAAAGCTTTAAAATGTGGACTTGGAGGAGAATGCTGAAGATAAAATGGACAGATACGATGAAAAACGATGAAGAGCTAAGAAGAGTAGGAGAGAGGCGAATGATTATACAGACTATTAGAAAGAGGAAACTGGGTTGGACGTTACCTGAGGAGAGAGAGTATGATTAAATACGTGTTCGAAGGATAACTAGCTGGAAAAGAGAGAGGTAAGAAAAGGTTTGAGCTGATAAACGATTTGAAAGGAAATGAGAGTTATCATGATATGAAGAGGACAGCGGGAAATAGGAGTATATGGAGAACCAGGTTTAACCAAGAATAATCACGGACCTGTCTACGGACAGACTACCTATGATGATAAATATATATATATATATATATATATATATATATATATATATATATATATATATATATATAGTATGATGTTATTAGGTACTATTTTTAAAATTTGTATTATTTTGATGAATAACATATGAATTTACTGATTTTATTAGTTTATTTTATGTCATTATGTATTTTCATAACCACCGAATCCTAAAGCTTGTGCGGAGCCGCGAAATTTTTTGAAGTCAAGAAAAGGGTCTTACACTAAAAAATATTGGTAACGACTGCACTAGATCACCTTCCTGAGAAAATAGTTTTATAAAATCTTCACATTTCCTGAAAAAATATTTTAGTTCCTCTTTCCAGAATAATCCATTCCTTCAATTTAAAAGCTAAAAGTTCAGATTGATTTTTTGACAAATTCAAATCACGCATAAGAGTGTTCAGATCAGCTTGAGATTAAATGAGGCTTTGTCGATGAAGAAACGTCATCGAAAAAGGAATCATATTCGTGCTCTATTCCGGACAATGCCTGTTGAGTTCCCTCATCACATTGTGCGCTGGTACTGGCAACTTTTCAGTGTAAAATAGACCTCACTGCTGATGGTAAAATCGAGTATTGTACAGTATTGTATGCTCGTGGGTTCTTGGGGATCAGCGGGAATGAGCGACAGGAAAATCCAAAACAACCATTGTTTATTTAATCCCTCCTGTACAGTAATCTCCTCGTTATTCCTCTGGACTCCACTCCGGCCGCTTTCTCCACACTCGCCTCGGCCGCTTTCTCCACACTCGCCTCGGCCGCCACACACCCACATTCTCCAATTCTCCCCTCCCCCAGGCACTTTCCCGAACCTTCAGGGGCCTTTTCGGGTGAGCTTCCCGACGCTTCCATTCGGGCGGCCTCCGTCAGCAGTCTGTCGAACAGGCCGGTCAAATGGGACCGCTAGTCCTCCCTCCCGTATCGCCACTGTAACGAAAGGTAAAAGGGATATATAAATGGCAACAAGATGTTGGGATGAGGAAGCCCAGTCAACACTCACCAATCGTCCGACTTCAAGTTGGCAAGGCCCTGGGGATGTCGAAGCGACACACGTAAAACAACACTATAAAAACAACACAGAAGCTTTCGGAATGATTCCTTCTTCGGCCGTGTCCTAATTGGCAGCGTTGCTGTGCTATGCTATGCGGCGCGATGCCGCGCGAGAAATCAAACCTATGGTTTCTAATTGGACTGTCCTAACTGACACCCTTCGCACCGCACAGCATAGCACAGCGCCGCGCAGCACCGCTAGCAAAGCAAACTAGTTTGATTTTTAAGCGGCACCGCTTCACCTAGCGCGCGTTGAAAGTTAATACGGAGGAATTAATTTCTGTTTTTCTTACGGTAAAACTTGTTTGTTGGACACGAGTAGTAGAGATTACGTAAACAGGAGATTGAACATGACTTCATTTAATTATTCACTGCATTTTTTTAACTTTAACTGTAATCGGCAGTAGTTTCTCGCGCTCAAATGTAAAATCCCATATGTCGATAACCTATAAAGTTAATGAGTTCATTTCACATTCAAAAATAACTTTAATCTTTTATCAACGTTTCATACGAAGATATTACCAAACTATTCCTAATAGTACGTAAGTTAGCAAGAGAGTGAAAATTTTGTGCACAGATATAGAATGTGAGAGCCTCGTTCGGTATTATTTATTTTTCAACAACAATTAATTGCATTACATGTTCATTTTAATGGTAGGTGTGGCTTATGGAGCACTTTCGAAAGCTACAGGCAAATGTTCGTGTGATTTCAACGAATAGACTGTGAGATTTAGCCGTTCAAATATGAATGCGGCAGAAGAAACTCGGAAGATACGATAAAAGCGCGGCAACTATTGTTTAACCATGTAAAAGCGGCAATTTTTTTGTTTAAAAAAGTATTTAGTTTATTTTCTTACACATTTTGTTAATTTTTCATCCTTCGCTAGGCGTTTAAATGAGAAATTATGTCAAAAACTACGAAAATCTGGATTTTGCACTAATTGGAAATACAGTTTGATTTTCAAGCTGCACTGCTTCACTTCTGTTGTTTACGGGAAAAACTAGTTTGTTTTACAAGAGAAGTAGGAATTACGTAAACAGGAGATTGAACATACCTTCATTTAATTAGTTACTTCATTTTTTTGTCAATTTAGCTGTTCATTTACCTGCTACTTGTTCTGTTTAGTTTGTCATGTATTGAAACATTTCTCTTGTAAACTTCAAGCAATGGATGTCAAAAATACTTCATTTCTACGAGCATGAAATAAAAAGGTGATGGGTTTCGCATTACTAAGCATATTTAAATCTTTTCTGCGAACTTTCCCATCATAGTAACAAGTTGAAACATATTGTTTCAAGTTTACATGTTTATCTACAGGGAATTAAAAAAAAATACTTCCACACACCTTTACTTATTTACACACCTAATTGTTATTATGAGTCGTTCCTCAACAGATATCGGCTTATTGAAATTCGTCGTTGTGACTACTATGTTCTCCAATTCCATTCGCTATGTAATCAAACGTTGACTTATAAATTCTGCAGTATTAAAAAAAATATTATTATCTTAGCGTAAGCGTAACTCGGAGTAGAGATGATGAAATTCCCCTAAATTAATCTCCTCCTGCAAATGGCATGCATGGAACTCCTCGCCTCATCCATAAGTAAAAACCTAAGGTCACTATTTTCGAATAGAATCAACGACTTGCCTTCATCGGTGGCATTTCTCTCACTAAATGAAAAATTATATCTCCTTGGCATCTTCGTGTTTACACATCCTGCCTCATTGAGTGCATGAATGATGATACGTGATTGTTCTCCTGGTGAACTGGAGAAGGCACTTGAGTGGCTGCGGGTGTTGATATATCTGTTGGGAACAGCGTAGCTTCGTGCTGTATTGGGGCAGACTCGAAGCTCAGTTCCTTCCAAAACAGTTTGATTTTAAAGCTGCGACGCTTCACTTCGCTCGCCATGGAAGTTAATGCACTATTATATACTATATACACTATTTTCGAATAGCAGCAAACGATTTGCCTTCATCGGCGGCAATTCTCTCATTGAATGAAACATTATATCTCCGTAGCATCTTCGTGTTTGCGCTTTATGCCTAGCGCAAGAATGATGCCACGCGACTTCTGATGGGGGTTCTTAGTGGCTGCGGATGTTGACATATCAGCTTGGAACAGCGTAGCTTCGCGGTGTATTAGGACAGACCCGAAGTTCAGCTCAGCTCAGCATCGCACAGCCTAGCATGGCATAGCACAGCAACGCTGCCAATTAGGACACCGCCTTCAGCTAACAATAGAGACAACTGGTGGCAGTGACACTGGGTGGGGGTGGAAGGGTGGTGCGGAAAAGTCGGGGATTGGAGGATGCGGAGGGGGTTTGGGATTGGCAGGGGGTTGGGAGAAGACAGAAGGGGAGTGAAAAGCTATCGAAGGTTGAGGTCAGGGGGAGTGAAGGAGTTTAGAAGATGGAAATGGGAAAGCTCCCACAGACGGAGTTGGGGAGCGGAAGCATTTTCGGGGAGAGCGCGAATGACTCTCACTTTGAAGCAGTTGTTAAATATTAAATTTAAACATCTTGTTGCCATATATATATATATATATATATATATATATATATATATATATATATATATATATATATATATATATGCTTACGGAAGAGGCGAGGTAAATTGGGATAAATGAATGGCAAAAAGTTGTTGGGATAAGAAAGTCCAGTGAGCACTCACCAATAAGATGACTTCAAGCTGGCGAGCTCCTGGTGGTGTCGAAGTGACACACGTAAAACATGCACAGAAAAAACGGAATCTTTCGGGGGTAATCACTTCGTCTGCAAACGAGAGAGACAACTGATGGCAGTGATACTGGGTGGAGGCATGGGGGTGGAAGGGTAGTACGGAAAATTCGGGGATCGAAGGACGCGGTGGGGAGGGGGAATGGCCGAAAAGGAGTGAAATGCTAGCGAAGGTTGAGGCCAGGGGAAGTGAAGGCGTTTTAAAAAATGGATATGAGCAAGCTCCCACTGACGAAGTTGGGGAGCCGAAGCATTATCGGGGAGAGCGCGAATTGCTCTCACCGTGGAACAATCATTAAATTTTAAGTTGTGTGTGTTCGCATACATATATGACTTCGTTGTTGTCGTCGGTGGGAAAGCGTAACTGTAATGCTATTTTTAACAAACTTTCCGAGTAGCTAGAAGATTGACATTTGGTGGGAATGTTTGATTCTTAAAGTAAAAGCCATTTACGATAAAAAATTTCCAAAATCGACTCGGGTTCGATTCCTGAAAATGATTTCCATTCCCCATAAGATAACATGGAAATATCGATATTTTGACCTGCAAGTTTATTTTCTGTTGCTTATTAAAATTCACATATTTGATCTTCGATCCCGAACTAGGACTGCATGAAAGAAAAATGACAATAGTTTCTTATTCTTTTCTTCTTTTACCCTCTTCGAATCAAAATATATCGAATTTAACATTTTTATATATTTTTCCAAAATTTGGCGTTTTTAAGAAGTCGCCTTGCCAACCGATTGCATTGTTGAACTCAAAATCCTATTATTCTCATATATGCTTCCGTTCCCTCCGGCCCTCCATGTACCCTCCCGGCCTAATTTATTGGTGTCAGAGATATCTCAGAATTAGTTTTTACTTTCTCCATATACGTAGTATAGAGAAAGTATTGTTTTCATGAAAAAATTCGAAATTTCAGTGGAAATGCACGTTTCGAGGGGCCCTGAACATGTTTTGACTATTTTCGCGATGATAACTGTCTTTCTGTCTGTGTCTGTATGCCTAGCGCAAGAATGATGCCACGCGACTTCTGATGGGGGTTCTTAGTGGCTGCGGATGTTGACATATCAGCTTGGAACAGCGTAGCTTCGCGGTGTATTAGGACAGACCCGAAGTTCAGCTCAGCTCAGCATCGCACAGCCTAGCATGGCATAGCACAGCAACGCTGCCAATTAGGACACGGCCTTCAGCTAACAATAGAGACAACTGGTGGCAGTGACACTGGGTGGGGGTGGAAGGGTGGTGCGGAAAAGTCGGGGATTGGAGGATGCGGAGGGGGTTTGGGATTGGCAGGGGGTTGGGAGAAGACAGAAGGGGAGTGAAAAGCTATCGAAGGTTGAGGTCAGGGGGAGTGAAGGAGTTTAGAAGATGGAAATGGGAAAGCTCCCACAGACGGAGTTGGGGAGCGGAAGCATTTTCGGGGAGAGCGCGAATGACTCTCACTTTGAAGCAGTTGTTAAATATTAAATTTAAACATCTTGTTGCCATATATATATATATATATATATATATATATATATATATATATATATATATATATATATATGCTTACGGAAGAGGCGAGGTAAATTGGGATAAATGAATGGCAAAAAGTTGTTGGGATAAGAAAGTCCAGTGAGCACTCACCAATAAGATGACTTCAAGCTGGCGAGCTCCTGGTGGTGTCGAAGTGACACACGTAAAACATGCACAGAAAAAACGGAATCTTTCGGGGGTAATCACTTCGTCTGCAAACGAGAGAGACAACTGATGGCAGTGATACTGGGTGGAGGCATGGGGGTGGAAGGGTAGTACGGAAAATTCGGGGATCGAAGGACGCGGTGGGGAGGGGGAATGGCCGAAAAGGAGTGAAATGCTAGCGAAGGTTGAGGCCAGGGGAAGTGAAGGCGTTTTAAAAAATGGATATGAGCAAGCTCCCACTGACGAAGTTGGGGAGCCGAAGCATTATCGGGGAGAGCGCGAATTGCTCTCACCGTGGAACAATCATTAAATTTTAAGTTGTGTGTGTTCGCATACATATATGACTTCGTTGTTGTCGTCGGTGGGAAAGCGTAACTGTAATGCTATTTTTAACAAACTTTCCGAGTAGCTAGAAGATTGACATTTGGTGGGAATGTTTGATTCTTAAAGTAAAAGCCATTTACGATAAAAAATTTCCAAAATCGACTCGGGTTCGATTCCTGAAAATGATTTCCATTCCCCATAAGATAACATGGAAATATCGATATTTTGACCTGCAAGTTTATTTTCTGTTGCTTATTAAAATTCACATATTTGATCTTCGATCCCGAACTAGGACTGCATGAAAGAAAAATGACAATAGTTTCTTATTCTTTTCTTCTTTTACCCTCTTCGAATCAAAATATATCGAATTTAACATTTTTATATATTTTTCCAAAATTTGGCGTTTTTAAGAAGTCGCCTTGCCAACCGATTGCATTGTTGAACTCAAAATCCTATTATTCTCATATATGCTTCCGTTCCCTCCGGCCCTCCATGTACCCTCCCGGCCTAATTTATTGGTGTCAGAGATATCTCAGAATTAGTTTTTACTTTCTCCATATACGTAGTATAGAGAAAGTATTGTTTTCATGAAAAAATTCGAAATTTCAGTGGAAATGCACGTTTCGAGGGGCCCTGAACATGTTTTGACTATTTTCGCGATGATAACTGTCTTTCTGTCTGTGTCTGTATGTGATAGGATTTACTTTCAGAAACACCTCTGCAACAACCCAGCAACATTATACTGGTGTGGACACAGGCACCTTAAAAATTGCAGTTGGGATTTTTATATTACTGAGAAATTCCAGGATTAGTGAGTAGAAGGAGAAGGGGAGTTTCAGCGCAGCGATAGTGACGCCGCCTGCCGGTAGAAACTGTAAGCTATAGATAAAACAAAAGATAAACGTAATGACGTCATAACAAAAGACAATCGTAATGCGCAATGTTAGGTTGGTATCTTGGAAGGCGGTAAATTTGAATCGAGTTAAAATTTTGCTGTTGGTATCTTGGAAGGCGGTAAATTTGAATCGAGTTAAAATTTTGCTGTTGGTATCTTGGAAGGCGGTAAATTTGAATCGAGTTAAAATTTCTGGGTTGGTATTTTGGATGGCGGTGGTTTTGAGTACGTTAAAATGAAGCGAAATATTGAGCAGATTGATCAAGTTTTTTTTTATTTCCAATAAAAGACAATCATTATTACTTTATAAAAACACACAACAAAAATGACAATCTTTTTTCAAAGGAGGTGGTCCATCGATATGAATTTCTCCTTTATTGCAGTGTTCCAGGCATGGCTGATATCGTTCCGTCTTATTCCAGTCTTCTATTTCTTGTAATTCGGGAAATGTGGCGGCTATCTGATGGATGTCACGTGGATGATACAGTTCAATATAATCAATAGGTATAAATTTCAGATCCTCTAATTTCATCGTCTTCCAACCACGATCATGATAGGCCCGAATGGCCGACCCAACTTTATGTATAATTGCGAGTTGTTTTAAGTCCATAACTGAAAGTTAATTATTTTCAAATCAATGATTGCTTAGATTTATAATATAATAATAATTTTAAATATAAATTAAATTACCTTTGGAGAGCGATCTTATGCGTGGAGTATTCTGGATGCGTCTTTCTTCGAGAAACTCACTTATGCACGCGTCCGTCTTCTGCCGAGTCTCAAAACCGAATGAAACCTTCTATGTGCAAGATTGCAAAAATGCTGAGGTTGCACGGCCGCGAGACTCTGCGTAGCGATCTTGAGTCAGCGAACCGGACGTGATCACTGCAAAATGCCGAGTTCGTGCATACACCGGATGTGATCTGGAGAGTGGGGGTTAACGCAAAAGTATCACGTCAACACTTTCCCAACTTGCGGTATATTTGAATCGAGTTAAAATTTGGTGCTCGGCGGTGATTTCAAATACGTCAAAATGAAACAAATATTTTGGTCGTAACTCGTCTTACTTATATGATTTAACAAGTCGTAACTTGTCGAATGGAAGGATGAGATGAAATAAAAATAGTTTTTTAATAATCAATATTCCTTTATTTCCATTTTAAAATGTCTTAATGTAATTTATTTCTTTTTATTAAAGGACAGGTTATCACAAATCGATCATGCTCCTTTTTAGGATCATCTCCTTTTTCCCACTCGTATACATTTACACCGCATTTACTACAAATAGTCATGTCCATATATCCAGAATAAATAAATCCAACAGAAGCCATTTTATATACATCGAAAATAAATTGATTTTTAGGAAAGCAATTGAATGATATAAGTCTATCAGATTCATTTTTTAGGTCAACATTTTGCCGAAACCAGTTCTTAATTTTGTGACAATTATCCACAGCACACATTAAATTTCCATCATTTCTATGTTTATGCAGCATACACCTTTTACCCGATGAGGGTAATTGTGAAATCGGAGGGCAGTCAAAAACGAGTAAATCGATGACTTTATGTCCTATTATATTGGATAAGAATTTACATTTTTCTAAACCTTTTACGAAAAAAAGATGATAACCTAATGCATATTTCAACAGTACATATTCGAAATTTTTATGGGTGTTGTCACCTTCTTCTACCTCCATTCCGTGAAAGTATTTGGTAAGCCATGAAGTTTCTTTTTTACAAATTAATTCACGTGGTGATGAAAAAATCCATGATTGGCTATAATCATTGTCAATATCGCAAATAGCCAATTCTTTGACTACTAATTCATTCTTTTGATTGCGAAAGGCTTGAAAATCCACTATACATTTTCTCAATTGAAAAATCTCTAATGGCGTTTGGTTTACGGAAGTATTAGCTCCATCGCCAGGGACCGACTCCATTATTCACACACTCGCAGAATAGCAGTTTACGGGAGTTTTAATTCCGCGCCAGTGACTGCAGTCTTTTCACATATGCTGTAATAAAAATTCTCCGATTGAGCAATGTATAGGAATTTCCAAATTTAATCTTTCAAAATCGATTTTGCTACCTGTTGGTTTAGCTATATCGGTAACGTTATGCAGACCGATTACGCAGCCAACATTCATGAAACTTTCGTAATACTCTTTTACGTTTGAAGATTCTTTAATTAAAGTATTTAATGTTAAATTCAAAGGTTTAGATTGCACCAATAGCTTATTCCACTCCTCCTCATTCAAGGTGACCGATTGACGGTCACCTTTGATTATTAAATGTTTAACTCCGAAATACTTTACAAATCGTAATGGCAGCTTTTTAATGATTGGTTTGCTATCAGAATTAAAATAGTTAGAAATTATATCTTTTTGTTCGAATAAATTAAGCCATCGATCATTACTCAGAATGACTGCCCCTTTACCGATTTGAGTAAATTGCACACACAATTCAAAAGTTTCACAATGATTAAACCCAACACTAACACATTTCACTTTCTTATTATTCAGATAGTACACAGTTTCCAATAAGAGTTGATTGATTTCACAAATAATCTTCTTCCGCGATGACTTTGGGGGTGATGCGGGATCTGCTTGCAGACTGGATGGCGGTGGTGGCGATGACGATGGTGGTGATGATTGCAGATTGGATAACTCCCGTCTTGGAACACTTCTCCTCCGTTTCGGTAGAACTCCTGAACTGCTCGAACTCTCCATAGCGAAAGACTGTGTGGAGTTTATATA
Source organism: Tanypteryx hageni (assembly GCA_028673005.1). Lineage (NCBI taxonomy): Eukaryota > Metazoa > Arthropoda > Insecta > Odonata > Petaluridae > Tanypteryx > Tanypteryx hageni. Next base: position 182,941,576 of record CM054112.1, on the reverse strand, counting down.
TTTCAATATAACCTACTATAATTGATGGAGGGGTGGTGGGGGTAAAGGGGAAGGTGTGAAAGTGGAAGGGGAGCCTCAGAAGTCTTAAATCCTCGGCGATTGGTTGCTTGTCCTAGATTGCATCATGCGTTGGAGTTGATTTATCTTCGAGCAGCAGCTTTGTGATTGAAGATCACAACGTCTTCTTTGTCTCGCTTTCCAAAATTCGAAGAAAAAGAGCTTTGCGACTTGACAGTCGTTGAGATGGGGTGGGTAAATTGGGAAATGAAATAGGTTAAGGTTTTCCCGATTGATTTGCAGAGAGTGTAAAGACAGCAAAACTCTCCACAAAGGTCAGAGTGATAACTTTGGAGTCGAAATGAATTTTCGGTGTAGGAAAACGGTTGGAGGAAAGAGATGATTTCGTAAATTAAAGGTGGATAACCGTATGAGTCGAAATATTCGGCGTAATAATTGTCTATCACGTGAACTGCAACCCAATGACTTCCAGGTTTATTAGATGGATCAAAGTTTATCGTGTAAATTCCAGGTTTTGGCTGATGAAGTAAATGATCTGCAGGAAAAACTCCATGCCAAATCTAATTTATGATTATTTTTTGGTTAAAAATGTTCGGGTTTTGTGGAAAGTTATTCTAGTAATAGATATTTTGAAAAAAATTAAGCATCGGCTTTTTTTTAGAAAATTTCTTCGTAATACATGATCGAAAAAATGTTTCCCCAAACAAATTTTACCAAAAAATACCATTTTGAAAACAATATTTCTCTGATTATATAAATAATCATAAGTGAGATTTGATAAATTAATTATTTTATAGATTACGGAATTTTATTAATTTTCGTTATACTCAAATTTATTTGGCAAATATTTTTTTTTGTTAAAAAAAATATTTAGAGTTTGTGGAAAGTTATTCTAGTAATAGATATTTTGAAAAAAAAAATTATGCATCGGATTTTTTTAGAAAATTTCTTTGTAATACATTATCGAAAAAATGTTTTCCAAACAAATTTTGACAAAAAATACGTTTTTTAAAACAATATTTCTCTGATTATATAAATAATCATAAGTGAGATTTGATAAATTAATTATTTTATAGATTACGGAATTTTATTAATTTTCGTTATACTCAAATTTATTTGGCAAATATTTTTTTTGTTAAAAAATATTTAGCGTTTGTGGAAAGTTATTCTAGTAATAGATATTTTGAAAAAAAAAATTATGCATCGGCTTTTTTTAGAAAATTTCTTTGTAATACATTATCGAAAAAATGTTTTCCAAACAAATTTGGACAAAAAATACGTTTTTTAAAACAATATTTCTCTGATTATATAAATAATCATAAGTGAGATTTGATAAATTAATTATTTTATAGATTACGGAATTTTATTAATTTTCGTTATACTCAAATTTATTTGGCAAATATTTTTTTTGGTTAAAAAATATTTAGCGTTTGTGGAAAGTTATTCTAGTAATAGATATTTTGAAAAAAAATTATGCATCGGCTTTTTTTTTAGAAAATTTCTTTGTAATACATTATCGAAAAAATGTTCTCCAAACAAATTTTGACAAAAAATACGTTTTTTAAAACAATATTTCTCTGATTATATAAATAATCATAAGTGAGATTTGATAAATTAATTATTTTATAGATTACGGAATTTTATTAATTTTCGTTATACTCAAATTTATTTGGCAAATATTTTTTTTTGTTAAAAAATATTTAGCGTTTGTGGAAAGTTATTCTGGTAATAGATATTTTGAAAGAAAATTATGCATCGGCTTTTTTTTAGAAAATTTCTTTGTAATACATTATCGAAAAAATGTTTTCCAAACGAATTTTGACAAAAAATACGATTTTAAAAACAATATTTCTCTGATTATATAAATAATCATAAGCGAGATTTGATAAATTAATTATTTTATAGATTACGGAATTTTATTAATTTTCGTTATACTCAAATTTATTTGGCAAATTTTTTTTTTTTGTTAAAAAATATTTAGCGTTTGTGGAAAGTTATTCTAGTAATAGATATTTTGAAAAAAAATTATGCATCGGCTTTTTTTTAGAAAATTTCTTTGTTATACATTATCGAAAAAATGTTCTCCAAACAAATTTTGACAAAAAATACGTTTTTTAAAACAATATTTCTCTGATTATATAAATAATCATAAGTGAGATTTGATAAATTAATTATTTTATAGATTACGGAATTTTATTAATTTTCGTTATACTCAAATTTATTTGGCAAATTTTTTTTTTTGGTTAAAAAATATTTAGCGTTTGTGGAAAGTTATTCTGGTAATAGATATTTTGAAAAAAAATTATGCATCGGCTTTTTTTTAGAAAATTTCTTTGTTATACATTATCGAAAAAATGTTCTCCAAACAAATTTTGACAAAAAATACGTTTTTAAAACAATATTTCTCTGATTATATAAATAATCATAAGTGAGATTTGATAAATTAATTATTTTATAGATTACGGAATTTTATTAATTTTCGTTATACTCAAATTTATTTGGCAAATATTTTTTTTGGTTAAAAAATATTTAGCGTTTGTGGAAAGTTATTCTAGTAATAGATATTTTGAAAAAAAATTAATCATTGGCTTTTTTAGAAAATTTTTTCGTAATACATGATCGAAATATGTTCCCCCAAACGAATTTTGACAAAAAATACGATTTTAAAAACAATATTTCTCTGATTATATAAATAATCATAAGCGAGATTTGATAAATTAATTATTTTATAGATTACGGAATTTTATTAATTTTCGTTATACTCAAATTTATTTGGCAAATATTTTTTTTGGTTAAAAAATATTTAGCGTTTGTGGAAAGTTATTCTAGTAATAGATATTTTGAAAAAAAATTATGCATCGGCTTTTTTTTAGAAAATTTCTTTGTTATACATTATCGAAAAAATGTTCTCCAAACAAATTTTGACAAAAAATACGTTTTTTAAAACAATATTTCTCTGATTATATAAATAATCATAAGTGAGATTTGATAAATTAATTATTTTATAGATTACGGAATTTTATTAATTTTCGTTATACTCAAATTTATTTGGCAAATTTTTTTTTTGGTTAAAAAATATTTAGCGTTTGTGGAAAGTTATTCTGGTAATAGATATTTTGAAAAAAAATTATGCATCGGCTTTTTTTTAGAAAATTTCTTTGTTATACATTATCGAAAAAATGTTCTCCAAACAAATTTTGACAAAAAATACGTTTTTTAAAACAATATTTCTCTGATTATATAAATAATCATAAGTGAGATTTGATAAATTAATTATTTTATAGATTACGGAATTTTATTAATTTTCGTTATACTCAAATTTATTTGGCAAATATTTTTTTTGGTTAAAAAATATTTAGCGTTTGTGGAAAGTTATTCTAGTAATAGATATTTTGAAAAAAAATTAATCATTGGCTTTTTTAGAAAATTTTTTCGTAATACATGATCGAAATATGTTCCCCCAAACGAATTTTGACAAAAAATACGATTTTAAAAACAATATTTCTCTGATTATATAAATAATCATAAGCGAGATTTGATAAATTAATTATTTTATAGATTACGGAATTTTATTAATTTTCGGTATACAAATTTATTTGACAAATATTTTTTTTTATTAAAAAATATTTAGCGTTATTGGAAAGTTATTCTAGTAATAGATATTTTGAAAAAAAATTATGCATCGGCTTTTTTTAGAAAATTTCTTCGTAATGCTTGATCGAAAAAATGTTTTCCCAAACTAATTTTGAGAAAAATACGTTTTTAAAACAATATTTCTTTAAGTTCCTCAATACAAAAATATTTATTTAAAGATCGCCTCCAAAGACGTCTTCCCAGCACATCCTAGTGGCTAAACATACGAAGGTCTGCGAGAGGTGGCGGGTGGGGGTGGAGGCACGTGCGACGCGACACAGCCCAACAGATCTGGTTACGAGGATTGCGCGGCCGGATGTAGATAGCGTCTTAAAAATGCAAGGTGGCATTCTTTCAGAGAGCGAGTGCAGGCTTTTCCTTCTTAGTTCCCAGCGGAAAAGAAAGATAAACATATGCGTGGAGACATTCTATTTAAATCTCGCGATGATTTAATACGTACTTTCTTAAATCCAATTGGGATACGGGAATTCTTTCATTTCAACGACAACGTTGGATAGAATAGACAACTCTCCCCTTAGAAGATTCGGATAAAAGAAAATAATAATATCGTATCATGTTAAAGTGAATATTTTATTACCCGTATTATAATTTTTGGATATAATATCGATTATAAACGGAATTTAAACATTTTAAATAAAGTTAAAACAGATTTCATAGATGGTAAATACAAAATTTTAACAAAAATAATTTTATTGGAAAACAGTGGATAACTTAAAATTTGCATCTCAGTACAAGTTATAACTTTTTGTTTAAACCATTTGGATATAAATAATACCTTACGCAATATATAAAAGATTTTTTAGTTATTTTTTCGAAATAGTCTCTCTACAAATATTTATTTAAAGATCGCCTTCAAAGGTTTCTTCCCAGTTTTTCTTTCGTAATACTTGATCGAAAAAATGTTTTCCCAAACGAAATTTGAAAAAATTACGTTTTTTTAAAACAATATTTCTATGATTATATAAATAAACAAATGAGATTTGATAAATTGATTATTTTTATAGATTACTGAATTTTATTATTTTTCGGTATATTCAAATTTATTTGGCATATTTTTTTGGTTAAAAATATTTAGCGTTTGTGGAAAGTTATTCTAGTAATTGATATTTTGAAAAAAGTCGAATCCATTACTGAAAGGAAATGAAAATCAAACCGATAATTATTTCACCTAATAATTTAAAATCAAAATTATATCCTATGAAGACAAAACTCGCATTTCGAAATGGATGTAGTTTATTAATATTATTTATTGCTAACATATGAATGCTGTTGATATCCACGAGCGTAATGAATAACGAAGAGATGCACAATTTCGACTTTCTTAATATAACAACAGCGAGATTCTCTAAGGTGAGATGTTATGATGTCGCGATTTGGTTACGACGATTACGCGGCCGGATGTAGATAGCGTCTTCAAAGAGCAAGGTGGCATTCTTTCAGAGAGCGAGTGCCTCTACCCCCACCCGCCACCTATCGCAGACCTTCGCATTTTTTTCCCTCTTAGTTCCCCAGCGGAAAAGAAACGAGTGGAGACTTTCTATTTAAATCTCGCGATGATTTAATACGTACTTCACTTATGATTATTTATATAATCAGAGAAATATTGTTTTAAAAAACGTATTTTTTGTCAAAATTTGTTTGGAGAACATTTTTTCGATAATGTATTACAAAGAAATTTTCTAAAAAAATCCGATGCATAATTTTTTTTTCAAAATATCTATTACTAGAATAACTTTCCACAAACGCTAAATATTTTTTAACCAAAAAAAATATTTGCCAAATAAATTTGAGTATAACGAAAATTAATAAAATTCAGTAATCTATAAAATAATTAATTTATCAAATCTCACTTATGATTATTTATATAATCAGAGAAATATTGTTTTAAAAAACGTATTTTTTGTCAAAATTTGTTTGGAAAACATTTTTTCGATAATGTATTACAAAGAAATTTTCTAAAAAAAGCCGATGCATAATTTTTTTTTTCTAAATATCTATTACTAGAATAACTTTCCACAAACGCTAAATATTTTTTAACAAAAAAAAATATTTGCCAAATAAATTTGACTCCAAGTTGAACAGTTGTATAAAACTCCTTAAGCCAAAAAGAAATTGTAGGGTAAGCCCTATGCATTTCGCCCACTAAGTGGGCATCTTCAGGGGAGAACCTGCCTTGGCAGTGAACAAGGTTCAAATGCGACAAAGTTTTATAAATTTGAGTATAACGAAAATTAATAAAATTCCGTAATCTATAAAATAATTAATTTATCAAATCTCACTTATGATTATTTATATAATCAGAGAAATATTGTTTTAAAAAACGTATTTTTTGTCAAAATTTGTTTGGAGAACATTTTTTCGATAATGTATAACAAAGAAATTTTCTAAAAAAAAGCCGATGCATAATTTTTTTTCAAAATATCTATTACTAGAATAACTTTCCACAAACGCTAAATATTTTTTAACCAAAAAAAAAATTTGCCAAATAAATTTGAGTATAACGAAAATTAATAAAATTCCGTAATCTATAAAATAATTAATTTATCAAATCTCACTTATGATTATTTATATAATCAGAGAAATATTGTTTTAAAAAACGTATTTTTTGTCAAAATTTGTTTGGAGAACATTTTTTCGATAATGTATAACAAAGAAATTTTCTAAAAAAAAGCCGATGCATAATTTTTTTTCAAAATATCTATTACTAGAATAACTTTCCACAAACGCTAAATATTTTTTAACCAAAAAAAATATTTGCCAAATAAATTTTTGTTAAATCATATAAGTAAGACGAGTTAGGACAAAGTATTTTTGTTTTCGTGACAATGCTTGTATTTTTATTGTAACCAATCATTGAAAAGCTGCCATTACGATTTGTAAAGTATTTCGGAGTTAAACATTTAATAATCAAAGGTGACCGTCAATCGGTCACCTTGAATGAGGAGGAGTGGAATAAGCTATTGGTGCAATCTAAACCTTTGAATTTAACATTAAATACTTTAATTAAAGAATCTTCAAACGTAAAAGAGTATTACGAAAGTTTCATGAATGTTGGCTGCGTAATCGGTCTGCATAACGTTACCGATATAGCTAAACCAACAGGTAGCAAAATCGATTTTGAAAGATTAAATTTGGAAATTCCTATACATTGCTCAATCGGAGAATTTTTATTACAGCATATGTGAAAAGACTGCAGTCACTGGCGCGGAATTAAAACTCCCGTAAACTGCTATTCTGCGAGTGTGTGAATAATGGAGTCGGTCCCTGGCGATGGAGCTAATACTTCCGTAAACCAAACGCCATTAGAGATTTTTCAATTGAGAAAATGTATAGTGGATTTTCAAGCCTTTCGCAATCAAAAGAATGAATTAGTAGTCAAAGAATTGGCTATTTGCGATATTGACAATGATTATAGCCAATCATGGATTTTTTCATCACCACGTGAATTAATTTGTAAAAAAGAAACTTCATGGCTTACCAAATACTTTCACGGAATGGAGGTAGAAGAAGGTGACAACACCCATAAAAATTTCGAATATGTACTGTTGAAATATGCATTAGGTTATCATCTTTTTTTCGTAAAAGGTTTAGAAAAATGTAAATTCTTATCCAATATAATAGGACATAAAGTCATCGATTTACTCGTTTTTGACTGCCCTCCGATTTCACAATTACCCTCATCGGGTAAAAGGTGTATGCTGCATAAACATAGAAATGATGGAAATTTAATGTGTGCTGTGGATAATTGTCACAAAATTAAGAACTGGTTTCGGCAAAATGTTGACCTAAAAAATGAATCTGATAGACTTATATCATTCAATTGCTTTCCTAAAAATCAATTTATTTTCGATGTATATAAAATGGCTTCTGTTGGATTTATTTATTCTGGATATATGGACATGACTATTTGTAGTAAATGCGGTGTAAATGTATACGAGTGGGAAAAAGGAGATGATCCTAAAAAGGAGCATGATCGATTTGTGATAACCTGTCCTTTAATAAAAAGAAATAAATTACATTAAGACATTTTAAAATGGAAATAAAGGAATATTGATTATTAAAAAACTATTTTTATTTCATCTCATCCTTCCATTCGACAAGTTACGACTTGTTAAATCATATAAGTAAGACGAGTTACGACCAAAATATTTGTTTCATTTTGACGTATTTGAAATCACCGCCGAGCACCAAATTTTAACTCGATTCAAATATACCGCAAGTTGGGAAAGTGTTGACGTGATACTTTTGCGTTAACCCCCACTCTCCAGATCACATCCGGTGTATGCACGAACTCGGCATTTTGCAGTGATCACGTCCGGTTCGCTGACTCAAGATCGCTACGCAGAGTCTCGCGGCCGTGCAACCTCAGCATTTTTGCAATCTTGCACATAGAAGGTTTCATTCGGTTTTGAGACTCGGCAGAAGACGGACGCGTGCATAAGTGAGTTTCTCGAAGAAAGACGCATCCAGAATACTCCACGCATAAGATCGCTCTCCAAAGGTAATTTAATTTATATTTAAAATTATTATTATATTATAAATCTAAGCAATCATTGATTTGAAAATAATTAACTTTCAGTTATGGACTTAAAACAACTCGCAATTATACATAAAGTTGGGTCGGCCATTCGGGCCTATCATGATCGTGGTTGGAAGACGATGAAATTAGAGGATCTGAAATTTATACCTATTGATTATATTGAACTGTATCATCCACGTGACATCCATCAGATAGCCGCCACATTTCCCGAATTACAAGAAATAGAAGACTGGAATAAGACGGAACGATATCAGCCATGCCTGGAACACTGCAATAAAGGAGAAATGCATATCGATGGACCACCTCCTTTGAAAAAAGATTGTCATTTTTGTTGTGTGTTTTTATAAAGTAATAATGATTGTCTTTTATTGGAAATAAAAAAAAACTTGATCAACCTGCTCAATATTTCGCTTCATTTTAACGTACTCAAAACCACCGCCATCCAAAATACCAACCCAGAAATTTTAACTCGATTCAAATTTACCGCCTTCCAAGATACCAACAGCAAAATTTTAACTCGATTCAAATTTACCGCCTTCCAAGATACCAACAGCAAAATTTTAACTCGATTCAAATTTACCGCCTTCCAAGATACCAACCTAACATTGCGCATTACGATTGTCTTTTGTTATGACGTCATTACGTTTATCTTTTGTTTTATCTATAGCTTACAGTTTCTACCGGCAGGCGGCGTCACTATCGCTGCGCTGAAACTCCCCTTCTCCTTCTACTTTAGTGTAGTATCTAGATTATTGCTATTACGCTGAATGGAAGACCAAAACCCCATCACCCGCTAACTTCTGAAAACTGTTTTCATTTGAGTGCGAGCAATTCTTACGCATCAATTAGTTTGAGAGAGGGAGAGAGAGTAACAAAAATATTTTACAGTTAGCTATTGCGTTACTCCCATCTTAATTATGTTTACAATAAACGTGAATATATGTTAAACGAAAGGGAAAACAAAGAATTTGTTGAATGTATGTGACCCTCAATACTTGCCCGGCTTTGTCCGGCATTTTCGCCTTCGATGTCCTCCTTTTTAATCTTAGGTATTTGGTAACCCTAACCCTAATGGATAGGTATTAGATTTCCTATTCTTTCCTAGTATGTACAATACGAGTTTCTAGTTTATCTTGCGAGTTAAAGCAAAAATAAGATTTTAGTTAGAACCTTTTCCTAACAAATTTAATTAATTTTGTTCTGCGCCAAAGTTTGACTAGGCTTACATACACCGAGAAAATTATTTTTTATTTCATTTTTCAACGTTTGTTTTACTGTCGCTTCCCCCTTTTCCATTTATTTTATTTATTTATGCATTCTCTATCCACCAATGTATCCCATTCTTTAGTTTCTCAATCTTTCTCTTCGAGTATATCTCATTGCATCTCTCATTCTGTTTCTCTGTGTACGCACCAATCACTTATACCCACATTTCTAACTTCTTATTTCCCAATCCGTCTCCTCAGAATACCTTTTCTTTTTGTCTCGCTTCTCTTTTATCCATCCTCGAGCTTTATCCCTCCTTCGCGCTCTCCTATTAGCATTATATCGAGCTTTATCTCCTAGTAAAATTAGTAGCATAACCTCTCACTCTTGTTCGCACACTCTTAACATTATCCTTCTCTCTCTCATCTTACTTCTATTCGTCCCTTTTCCCTACTCGTCATTGGTAACTTATATGTCTCGTTCGTTCTTGCCCATAAATACCATTTTTGACAGCCACCGGTTGTTTATATATACCAGTATATTTTCTGTCCATAGCACTCCATGATTAGGTGGGGTTATTACGAGACTTTAAAGTGGTTGAATCCCAGAAAGGAGGCCATGATGTATCAGTACCTAATTGACGTGCTTTTGAATGTGTACCGCTCATTGTAAAAATTACGCGTTAAAGATGGGTTATCATTTCAAATTATACGCTGGAGCACGTCTCGTTTTAATAAAATGGGAGTGCCGGTGGTGTAGTGGTTAGGGCGCTGGCTGCTAATCTCCTGCTGCTCGAAAAGGCAGCGGACATGAATCCTGTGTAAGTAGGATTTTTCCAAGGTCTCCCGGACCCCTGTTTGTGTGGTTTGAGGTGACCAAGCGTAGTTAACGCTCCGTCCTTCGGAAGGGGCGTTAAACCGTTAGCGCCCTTGGTGCTCTTCGTTAAGAGTAGGCTAATGCCGGCACCGGGTTTCCATCCCCTGTGATCGTGTTCGGTGTGGAAGGAGTTATGTCTATAATAATCCAATAGGTTGATTACCCAAATACACACTCGATTTAATAACAGGTGGCATTGTAACCAAGGATATCTGTTTTGCAGTACAGAGTCCATTGTCGAGAAAGGAAATATATTTTAGAATTTGGAAATAATTATATCATGTAGGAAGGGTTAATTAAAAGGGTGTAACTCTTAAATACCGAGCATCGCTAATATGTTTCATTTCTAGTGTTATGCATAATTATATTGAATTACAATTGTACAAAAATTACTTTTAAAGACATTGCTTATAATTGTACATCGAAGTTGTAATAGCATTTATTTATTCATTCTCATTGAATCTTAAACAACACATTCATGCCCTTTTACACAAAGCATTTGAAAGAGTAAAAAAGATAATCGCAGACAATAATGCCCACAGCATGATTTGAACCCGTGACATTAGCATAGAGAAGCCAACCCTTTACCAAGGTCGATATGGCATCTAATATTCATAATACTTTAACACATGAATAATAATTTATATACTACATTTAAGGGTAAATCCATGTGGCTAATATTCGCAGTGCCATATCGTATCATTGTCTTTATTACAATGAAATGTATTCATCCGTTACCGTAATTAAAGAGGGGGCCTAAGTCTCTGCTGGAATTCTGTGATTCTGTTCCAATGAGTTAAAGGTTCCGGTATAATTCTCTATACTGTGAGTAGAGTTGGGGAGTATTTGCAGTTACTGCTATTTTGACACAGTGGCTAACGGGGAACTGTGACCGGTAACATGTATGCGCGGGAAGTAACAGATATGGAAGTCACAGCCAGTCACAGATTCAGTCACCGCCAGTCACAGGTTCAGTCACCGCGGGCTCGGTGGAACAGAAGTGGCGCAGTCCCTGGTCCCACTCCCACCCACCCGAGTCCTAACTCGGTCCCAACGGCCGAGACGAACTGCGTAGAGTGAGGGGATGTAGGCACTGTTTATCTACTCTTTGACATCTCTTCTCGTATGACATAATTGCACCAACAAGCCCATTCAAGGATATTTACGAATGTATTATGTACATGCGCGGATCCAAGGGGGGGCGTTCGCTTCCCCCCTTGGGTACTCTCTGGGACAAGAAAATAAGCAGGCTGTCAGGTGGCGGGATGGTTTCTTCAGTAGGCTTAGGTTATTGAATAGATTCTTCTTCGTAATTTCCCATGCTTCTTGTCTTTATGTCGCTGCCAACGTATTGTCCTAGCAAAAAGGGTCTGTTGGAGATAGTGTCACCCTGGGCGGTGCTGAAACTTGCTAATTGGGGTGGTGGGGAGAAGAATGGGATTCCCAGGATTTTCAACGAATGGCGAGTGAAGGGGAAGGACCCTTCCCACGTGGGACATTGCCTTCGAATGCGCTCAATGTGCGCACTCCGGTCGCCTAGCCTTTTGGGGAACCCTCGCACCGGGTGCAGTAAAGATAGTATCATATGAATCCTCTCTCTTTCGAACCGCGAGTAGGGGCGATGGCCATGTCAACGACCTACGCTATCGGCTAGGTGCCGGTAAAAGGATGAAACAAAACCATCGGTTTATGCCTTGGTTCTCCTTCCACCCTCATTCACTGGTGTCGGTTCGTTTTGTTCTTACGAATGGCTATAATTTAAGAAGCTTTTTAGATGTCTCTTTCTGGGTTTACCCAAAAGGACTACAATGATATTTCTAAATACACATTTTGGAATTTACCCCCCCCCCCCTTTTGCTTAGAGTGCTTCCCCACTTCTGAGCTCTTCCATCTCCAAAAATCCTTTACAGGGGACCTTTCTCTATCTTGGGTTTTCCCGTCATTGTTTTCAAGAGCTTACGAGCGTTTTAAGATCATTCATTCAGTGATTCGCTAGCGCGTGTGTGATAGTTTGCCGGAGAAGTTGCAAGTGTCGCAGAAGTATATAATCGGTACAGACAATCAGGTTTTGCGTTTTATCGTGTCCCACAATTTAGCATTACAGCAGCAGTTCTACAAGTATTCGAAATACCAACACTTCAAGAGTGATTATTACATCTTTGGAGATAGTCGACAAACATGCAGCGGAAGAATTCTACAATTATCTGTAAGTGATTTCTTACGAAGTTTTTATTGTTTATTTTCTCTATATTCGAATTCAAAGCACTAAAAATGCAACAATCAATTTCTGATAAAAGTATTATTATTTTTTAAATGTTTTGAATTAATGGGCGAGGTTATTAATTTTTATCATTTGTTTGCTAAGAGATGTTTTCTTTTAAAAAGAGAAATGGATGGGGGATTAAGTAGCTTGTGCGATACACGCTGGGTAGAAAGGCATAATGCTTGTTTAATGTTTGAGAAAATGTTTTCCTCAATTACCAAAATATTGAACGATATCAGTAATTGGGATGATAGGACATCTTCAAAAAAGGCAGATTTACTCCTCAATAATCTCATGACAAGCGAATTCATTGTTTCGATGAAATGCATTACTTTTATTTTTTCCTTAACACTTCCGGTTAGTAAGTCATTACAAAAAGAATCGCTAGATCTGTATTCAGCTATAAAATGCATTCAGGACATCATTTTCTTATTAGATTGTGAAAGGAATAGGGTTGACGAAGTATTTAATAGAATTTGGAAAAGCGCTAATGAATTTGCAGATATTTTGCAAATCAAGCACATTAAGCCCTGGTATGCATTAAGACGAATTAACTGTTCGGAAACCGCTGAGGAATACTATCGACATAATGTATTTATTCCAATGATTGATACTCTCCTTGTTGATTTTCGAAGCCGTTTTTGTGATGATACACTCAAGGCATTTAATTTGGGAAATATATTACCGAAACAACTATTGTGTTTGGATAAAGATGAGTTAGATAATACTGCAACGTCATTATGGGAAAAATATTCTGACTTTTTTAATGTTTCCATTATTTCAAATTCGTTTACTATTTTTCTAAGTGAATTAATAATGTGAAAAACCAAATGGGAACGTGAATATAAGTGCAATAACATTAAAACTGGCATGAGTGCCTGTGAAGTTTTCAGTATATGCGACGAGGAAATTTATCCAAATTGCAAAATTATATTAAAAATTTTTCTCACTCTTCCTATAAGTGTTGCTAGCTCTGAACGCAGCTTTTCGGCTTTGCGACGATTAAAAACTTGGTTGCGGAACAGAATGAGTGAAGAAAAACTTGCGGGTTTGGCGTTACTCCATATACATCAAGATATTCATCTTGACCCGGAAGAGATTTTAGATAGTTTTGCTAATTCTGGCAATCGACGACTTGATTTTTATTGTGATTTTTAAAATAAAATGTTAAGAAGTGCTATACAAAGTTAATAAAATGTCACAGATACCCGATTTAAATATATTTTTTTCTTTTTTACATTATGCGAAACATAAGCCTTACACATCATTTTCGCAAAATATGGATTATTATAAGGGAGGTCAATGTATGCGTGGTTTTCAAAATATATTTCACCTAAAATAGGGTTTATGATAGAAAATATACTATACTATTATTTCTTGTGATAATCTCTTTAAAAAGTCCTGAATATAATTTTGACGAATACATCTGCATCTACATATTACCCTGCAAGTCACCTTGACGGTGGATGGCAGGAGGTGCCGCACACCAAGTTCCTAACTAATTATTATTCACTGTTATCTATTGTGGTCACGTATTGTCCTAGGGAAAAAGGACTCCTTATACCTCTCTGTCCTACTATCTATTTCGCGAATCTTGTCCTCATTATCCCTCCGTCCGATATACGTTGGTTGTCGAATAATATCCTTCAATTCATTTACGAATATCTCCGACCTATATTTATCTAGAAGTTTAAGTCTCGCCTCTAATCTACGATCTTTCAACGATGGCCAACTCAACTCTTCAATGAGTAACGTAACGCTCTGTTTTTTATCGTAATTCTTTTTCACGAATCTAGCTGCTCGCCGCTGTATTTTTTCTAAATCCTTTATCAGTCCCCTCTGATATGGATCCCAAACCGCTGCTGCGTATTCCATTTGAGGTCTAACCAAGGATAAATAACAGGATTCTCTCACCTTTTTCGTGCTTTTCCTGACTATTCTACGCACAAAAGCCAACTTCTTTTTTGCCGCACCTATCACTCGTCTTATGTGGGTTTCCCAAGACAGGTCACGATTCAAGGTTACCCCGAGATATTTCACGGATTCCGAAACAGGAATGCTCTCAACATCTATCGAGTAGGTAAACACGGACGATGGGCTTCTAGATTTCCAAAAGTTTAGAACGTTACTCTTTTTCTAATTGATTTCTAGCTGCCATTCCTTGCACCAAACAGATAACGCATCCAGATCATCCTGAAGCTGACGATGGTCGCTAGGACCACTAATTTCTCTACAGACTACGGTGTCATCCGCAAAAAGCCTGATATTACTTTTCACAACTGAGCTGATGTCGTTTATATAAAGCAAGAAAAGCATAGGTCCGATCACACTACCCTGCGGCACTCCAGAGACTACATCTGCCACACTCGAGGACTTACCATCGATGACTAGTTTTTGTTTTCTATTCCAAAGGAAAGCGCGAACCCAGTTAATGACTTTAATATTAACGCCAAGATTTCCCAATTTTAATAACAACTTACGGTGGGGAACCTTGTCAAAAGCTTTTCTAAAATCAAGGAACACTGCATCGATCTGCTTATTATTTTCCCCGCATGATAAAACATCATTCACAAACAGACCGAGTCGGGTGTCACAGGATCTACCTTTTCTGAAGCCATGTTGACAACTGACTAAGAGCGATCTACTCTCGAGATAACGCATTGTGTTGCTAGCAATAATGTGCTCCAAAATCTTACATAATAATGATGTTAGAGAAATCGGCCTATAATATAGGGAGATTTAAAAATTTTCCTATTTACGAGGAAAATAGTACTTAATCGCCCCCCCTTGGGAGGTTTCTAGATCCGCCCTTTATTATGAAATTCAGAACGCAATGTTATGTTGTAATTTTCTTGTGTTTTTCTAAATAAAATGTGATTTCAAAGCAATTATATTTTTTTTTAATTTATATTTTGGGCAGGGGTGGGGGGCAAAGCTTTGTGACGTCATATGTGGAGGGGGTCTGAGTTTTTGTAACGAAATATGACAACGTAGGGAGGGGGAGGTCAAAAATCCGCCAAAATCGCGTACCGTCGTTTATGCAGTACACGTAAATCTTGTTCAACGAACGTTCGTAGAACGAATGTTCGCTTTAACGAAAGAATAGAATTTTACGGATTTACTTTTCGCCGAAAATTCTGTTTACTTTAACTAACTAAATAACATGTATCCACCTCAGATCGAAGAAACTCGGATGTTTACGAAAGCTCTTGGTGTTACAAGGACCGTCTTGTTTATCCATGGATTCTTCATGTGTCTACATTATCACGCATGTTTCCTATCGCCTGCATTTCTTGAGAGGCTTAATATGACATCACCGAGCAGGTTGTTTGTTACCCAAAATGTATTTACAAATTAAGGAAGTTAAGTAGTAACTTAATGATTGACTAAATATTTTCTGTAGTCAAGTATTTAAAGTTTAAAAAATTGTTCTTATTTTACGTAATTCTTGTGACATCATATATATATAGGTACATAATATAATTCTTGTTGTACAATGTTGTGTTCCTTAAAAAATGTTCATTTATAATATATTATATAATTATTATCTGAAATATACCTAATTTTGTACTATTTAATTTTCTTGCTCACTATTTCACTAGTCACTGCTTTAATAAATGCTACGAGGGTAGTTCAAATGAAAAGAGCAAAAGTGAAAAGAAAACTTTTTTATTAAAACCTTGGACAAAATACTCATTTACTTTTCAACATAGTCCCCTCCTCTTGCAATGCACGTTTACCATCGCGAAATCAACACATGGATTCTGTCGGAGAAGAACTTTTTTGGTTGCTTGCTCAGCCAATCATGCTCTGCATTTTTAAGATCGCAGTCGGAACGAAAGTGTTTCCCTAGTAATGCCCCTTTTGAGTGGGCCAAAAAGATAAAAATCACTCGGAGTCAAGTCTGTGGAAGAAGGGGGATGGGGTATCACTTAAAAATGCAGATCCTGAATGGTTTTAAGAGTCGCACGGGCACTATGAGGACGGGCATTGTCTTGTTGCAAACAAACTCATTTTCGGATGAGTCCTCGACGTTTGGACAGAATTGCATGCTTCAGTCCATTCTTAAAAAGATCGTCGTAGGAATCATTATTGACAATTGTCCCTTTTTCCATATAACTCTCCAAAATTACTCCTTTTTTATCCCAAAATGCAGTGAACATCACTTTTCCTGCGGATGGTGTCGCATTGAATTTTTTTGGCTTCTGCGTGCTTGGATGCCGCCATTCTTGACTTGCTTGCTTACTCTGAGGCTGAAAGTGATTGACCCATGTCTCATCCCAGGTCACTATGCGGTTCGAAAAATCTTTCCCTTCAGCGTCATACCGAGAGTGTAGCACAGAGCAGGCGTCAACACGTTGTTGCTTCAGGACTTCAGTGAGTTACCGGGGCACCCACCTCGAACAAATTTTATTGAATTCAAGCTCTTTTTGGACAATACTGTGAACAGATCCAACGCTGATGCTCAATTTCTTGCTGATTCCTTTCACTTTAATGCGACGATTTTCGCGAATGAGCCTATCAACGGCAGAAATGTTCTCCGGCGTGACTACACGATCAGCCTGGCCTGGCCGAGCATCGTCTTCCATATCTTGTACGCCATTTTTAAACTTTTCAACCTATTTATACACTCTCCTCTGTGATAAACAGTTATCTCCATACACATTAACCATCCTGCTGTATATTTCAAATAGTTTCACTCCTTCTGCGATCACTGATCTCAACTCCAACTTTGTGCAATGTTCTATACGAGATGCCATACTTATATGACAAGGGGTAACAAATACCACAAAATATCCCACCAACATAATAATAATAATAACAACAAAAATAATTAACAACAAAAATAATTAACAACCATAGCAACAGAAATAGTCATTACGATAATAATGGGATTTCATACTTTTTCCCACTTTCTATTCACTTTTGCTATTTTCATTTGAACCATCCTTGTACTTACCACCAGAGTACCAAGAAAGTACTCGTTATCGGCCGATACTTGGTTTAATAGCGTTACCACTGTAACCAGATCCACCAGCACAAGTTTAATGCAATGAAAAAGTCACCGGTGACTCATGTAACAGGTACGAGTCACAGATATTTTTTAGTCTCTGGAACAGTGTGTCACTGTGACAGAAATAGTCACAGTCCCCAACTTTAACTGTGAGATAGGATTGTACCTTTAATTATACGTGGTGAAGTTGGCTTCCAGTTTTAATGAATACAATTGTTAGAAACTAAGCCATTATTGATATTTCATAATTAATTGCTTTTATTGCGAATTCGCCAAGACATATTTATCTCATCCTCATGCAAGTACCAATTATTTCCTACCTGTCTCTAAAATATTTTATGTGATGTTTTTGTAAGATCGTTTTATTTTAAAACTTGTAATTTATTTGCTGTGAATGTTGTACACTAAAACATTTTATCCGCCACTTTGAAGTTAACATAAATCCTTTATTTCCTAATAATTTTCCTCTGCCATGTCTGTCCATTTTATAATCAAAATGGCCGCAAAACATAAGACTCAGCCGTCATAAATTTTGCGCGAAGTTGGTTATGCTCAAAGGACGGTAGAGAATATGTGTTAAATTTATTTTTTTAGAGAACAGTTTTTACGCAGATACCTGTTGCTATAATGCAAAAGGTATTATTATTATTATTCATACTTTGCTTCTTATTGCTGCATATGACTCTATTTATTGATCTGCAATTTGTTACTCCACTCGACATTCCTGGCGGGCCGCACCCAATCTCTGTTTTTCTCTTTCACCTCGTTTGAGTTACTTTATGTGGCAATCCTCACTTAGCCCACCAAATCTCTCTCTCTCTCTATACTCTCATATATACCCTTTTATTCGCATGGTACCATTTCTCCCTTCATTGCATATATATCCCAGCACTGCTTTCGCCCGCCAACTCAAAACCTGAAGTATCGATCATTTCGCATTCTCCTCGTGCCTCTATTCAAGAATCCCATATTATTGCTACTACAATTCCGAATAGCATTCCACCTCTTATTTCTTCCCACGCGCTCATCTGCGAACTCAGCTCCCACCTATTCTTTCCTCCAGTGCTGTAACTAACTGCCGAAGCAATATCTTGCCTAAGCCATTCTCACTTATTTTCCTCTCACATTTTTTCTCTCCGCACTTAGACTTTCCTGAAATTCTTTTTCCCTTTAATATCGTAAACACTCTACTTGGAGGGTTATGAAATTCGGCGCCTCTTGTTCAGTGTTCTCTCACGTCTCCCTTATTTTCTCCGTCTCATTTCGTTCCTATCCTGCCTCTTCCACCCCCTCCCCTTCTCTTTACATTGCACGCTCTTTTTGCGCACGAAAACGCTAGAAAGACTGCCATTGTTCACTATCTTGATGTATGTATTTTTCAAAGAAGGTGCTGGAGAATTATGAATGTTTTCTTTTCAATTTTATTTCGTTGTTGGAGCAATCTGATGTCAGGAATAAATATTTCGAGAACTTTTCTAATCTGATTTTTTCAACTGTTAGGGAAAGTCTTCCGATTCCCTCTCGAGTAAACCACCGTACTGGAGATTTGTTTTCTTTTCACTTAAATCCACCCGATCTACAAACTGAATAACCGATATTAGTTCAGTTCCGGTACTCTTTGTATGCGGAAGTGGCATATTTCTCGCTTAGTCCCGCGCTTTCATTTTTTTCTCACTCTCTATAAACTCAACTATTACTCCGAGCTGTGAACAAAAAAAAACTTAAAATTATAAAATAAGGAACTGCGCGGGAAGATAGAAGAGCTAACTAAGCCCATGGTCGGTTTTCTGCAGTAATCGGAGAACTACGTAGATGACACTCGGAAACGGGACACAGTGGCTTCTCCTGAAGCAAGCCTCCCAAAATTCGATTTGGTTTTGTTGAAGATGTATTGCGACCGACACCTAAAATGGATCATCTGGAGGAACATCAATCCATGTTAGAAGAAAGGCTTGAGTCCCTTGAGGAACTTTCGAGGAGAAATTCTCTCCTTATCTTTAGACTTCCCGAAGAGGCGATAGAAGTGTCGTGAATTTTGATTGAAAGCTTCCTTGGTTCAGCGTTAAAAGTCCCCATCGATGTCAAAGCTATCTCTTGAGTGCCAACCTAGCCAAACTATAGTCAACATCTATCAGCTCAACGCCAAAGTGGCTTAAATGAATCGTGATATAAATGCTATAACCTCATTGTGTCAAAAATGAATTAACTTAAAAATAAGCAGTCACAAACAATAATTATTGGCTAAAGATTGGGTTCATTCGATAAATCGTCAATCGGCCATATGAAATTCTTATTCCAAGAACATGTTACAAATTTGGGAATTACCTTAATGACAATCGCTAATGGTCGACGCATGATAATATACGCCGCGAAGTCTATCTATCGCTCAGTTCCCTTAAGCTGTTGAAAAACTTCCTCCCTGGAAAAGTAAAAAGTCCTGATTAAGATCCTAGTTCTCCAACACTGACTGATGCGACATTGGCTATTTGAATATCAATAAAGATTTGTATACTAAACTACAATGGGCTAGTAAATCTTCCGTTTGGTTCATCTTCAACCAGAGAAAGAGATGCCACAAGAGAGACGCTTCCAAACATATCCTGTTGACTCTGAAGCGTATCTTTACCTCTCAAACTCCCATCTACTTCCACAACAACTTCTGTTTCCTAAATTCAATTTGTTCAGTAAACAGTCGCGGATCTTCCAAATTACTCATTACAGTCTTCCTGCGAACTTACTATGACCTCATAATATTATCCACTATATCAAACATATTAATAACTTCAAATGTCAGTGCACCACTTTTTAATGGCCTCTGAATTTTTAAGCTGATTTCCAAAGGAAACATAACCTTATTAAATGATGTGTGTGTGTCTGCCCCCTACTAACAACTTTTGCATTAAAGGTTCGATTTTCATTAAATTTGTTATGAGTCTCGTGCTTACAGAGCCCATCACCGGGCTATATTTTATTTGGCAAAGATTAAAGTACCGAGTTCGTTTTCAAGAACGTTTTTCCCTATTTGTTTTACATAAGAAATCTGAAATCCATCGTGCAGAGATGTTTTCATAAATACATTAAAATATCTTAAAATTGTTATATCGGAGCGTGGTTTGCACTTTTCTAAGGGGAAAATAATGTAAATGCTAATTCATAACATTCATAATAAGTAATGCGCCCTTGCATATGAAATTTGTATAAAATTTTAAAGTAATAAAAATCAGTGGCATAAATATTCTCATGGATCTCTAATCTCAATGGCATTTTACGTAATTTTCATTATTGAGCAGTAGTGACATTAAACTACGTAAATAAAATGTTTTTCATGCCTGTAAAAGTTAACTTCAAATATGGCAAAAATATACCGACTTCATAAAATTTTACATTCAATTTATTTAGCTAAAAGCTATAATATAATCAGTTGAGGTATTTAAATATATTTATAGGTATGGTAGGATTCGATTAAAATCCATAAATGTCGATAAACATCGAATTTTAAAAACTTTTAAATTAGACGGAACTGAAATGTCGCCGATAAGTGTCGATTTTCACCACTACATTTTCTACGAAATTTATGCGTCATGATTTTAAAATTTTGTTTTCCGCTCTCAAACTTAACATATTTTACCACCAATCATCCAAAACGGAAGAGACGGTCTGTATTTCTCATACCAAACGGCATACCAAATTGCTTTCTAACGTCGCTTATTTCACTCTCTTAAAAGCACATACTGAGATGCTGTGGGATCCAAAGGTAAGGGGAAAAATATTATGATCGGTTTATTTCCCTCTTTCTTCGGCCATACTCGATAATCCTTACGCACTTTGGACTCAATTTTCCGAAAAGTCGAGGGATGTCTATTGCGTCTTCTGTGCAGCAATATCTGCTGACCTTGTACAAAAAGCGAAATGAAAGATTTCCCCGGACTGAAAAATGAGTACCGATCGTCATATGGCCTTATGGCTTTTCCAAAAGCACCCTGTCAAATAAATTATATAATCCATCCTCCGAGAGAGTCCTCCGTGTATAGTTTCTTTTGCATAGCTGTCGAAGGAGCATCGTTCCGTATACGCACTCATGGCTTTTTTTCTGCATTCATAGTCGTTTGTCACTCAACAGAATGAGATATTTTTCATCAAAATATTCCCACATTAGGTTGTGCATTATATTCACTTGGCATTAATATTCTCAGTAATGGTCACAATTTCGTGAATAATGGGCATGAATTCACGAGAAGAATATACTTGCTGATTTATTTCGAAGAATTAACTGTTACAGGTTAGTGGCTGAAATCAACAACGCATTCACCAGAATATAGATAACAACAAGAAGCCTGATTTTTATTTATAACCTTTTAGTTAAATTTAATTGGAAGGAATTCAATTTATAACGCCTATGGATAAAACTTGATAAAATGTATTGAAATAAACGTCGATATTTGATATCGCTTTTTAAGAAATACAAACGTCGCAAACTAAAAAGCCTAATTAAATATATAAAAATAAACGAGGATGTAAGTCGTCGAATTTTAGGAAAAATGAACGATGGTAGTAGTCGCTTATTAAAAAATATTAACGTCGAAAACTACCAAGCCTATATATTTACGCACAATTTATCGCATTATCAACTTCGTATTATATTATGATGGATAAAATAAAATGAGTAAACATGTCTATATCACTTGTTGATTCTGAGCCTTCAAACTATAAAATGACATTAAATATGAAGGTCGTAATTCTTTAGAATTTGTCAAAGCAATTTCCGGACAAAAACTGGTAAATCTGCGACAGAGATGCGTTCGTTCGTTTCGATAAATTCAGCGGAACCTGCGCTGTATTCCCGGCGCTTTCATTTGTTTGAGTGTAAAAAAATGAACAAGGAACGCGATATTTTTCTTTCCTTTGTTGACGAACCATACGTTATAATGGCGATGAAGCCATTCAATCATCATGTCGTTTTATTTCAGAACGCAATTTTCAAAGAAACATATAGTATCTCTTTCTCAATCCCTGTCGGTCCAATTTTGTCTCTTTCAATCTTCCTGTTTTATTCCGTTTCACCAACGCCCATCTCCCTTTGACGTCTTTTTCCATTTCACGCCCTCTACCGTTCCCATCTCACTACGCCGACGCGTCGGCCCATCGATCTCCCCGTCCTCTCCGCTACCATTCTTGCTCCCTCCGTGCCCATTTTACTCACTACCGCTTTTGGTGTTCCCGTGTCCTCTCCTCAAAATATAAAACCTCCGTCATCCTCTCCTCCCATCATCGCGACCTCGATATTTTTATCCTCTTTTTTATCCTCCCTGTTCATTTTTCATGGCAATCCCTCTCGCTTTTTCTACGCGCAGTCTCTCCTGACCGTAACCGCCGATACCACATATCAACCCACGGTCACCTTCCCGTCCCACTTGCTCCATATATATTCCAACGAAATTCACCTTCACTTGTTGTCTCTTCTCCTTCAAACCTGCGCTTTTTTCATTTCCTTTCTTTTTTGTCCAACGTCACTCCGCATTCACGATTTAAACCGCACCTAGCTCCAACATTCTCTGGGAAATTGCCTTTCACAACGTTCGTGTAGCAAAATATCGGTACGAAAATCTATTTTCTCAAATTCTCTGACAGTAAAGGATTGCTTTACGATAGTCTACATGCTACTTTTCTATTTTTTCGGAAACTTCTATAGGTAAAAACGAATTTCGAGTTGAATTGCCAGCTGAACCTCCGACATTAGTGGCATCTTGTCACATTTCGCTACTTCAGACAAGAAGTTAACTCAGACGAATGTTGGTATGTTTAGAAATAGATTAGTTCGAGGTGTTATTGAACCTTTTAACAAGAGTGAAGTAATTCAAGTATTGGAGAAGTATAATTTTTATCCTATATAGAAAGTACAAGAAGTTCTTATGATGCTGCCGGAACTTAGGCAACATTTTACTCAAAATATTTTTATTCATATTTTAATTGCATTCATAATGATATTTTAAGAGGTGCTTTCGTCCAAGTATCCGCTGCTCCATTAACAATTTGAAATTTTTAAAATAAAACATGCTACTTCTCTATGAAGATATTTTTACGCAGCTTTCTTTATTATTCTTAATCCTATTCGTAAGGGAATATAAAACTAAAATGAATTTCACCAAGATATACTATTTTATTCGAATTAGTTTTATTTTCGTTGTAGCATTTTTATCTTCCAATTTGATTTTTCGTCGTATATTCTTTAATTCTCTAAATCTACATGTTACCAAGTTGGTTGGTGGCAGAGGGTGCAATGCACCAAACCTACATATGAGTTACCTCTCGCAGATTTAACTGTCCTTTTATGATTTCATATTGCCCTCAGAAAGAGCCAACCTCGATAACATTCCGTCCTACAATCGATCTCACGCATTTTGTCGTCACCATCATTTCTACCTATGCCAGACATTCTGAGCTATATTTCTCCAGAAGCCTTAAACTTGAGATTATTCTGCGATCCTTAGGTATTATCCAGTTTTAATCCGTCAATAATGATGTGACGATTTCCTTCTATTCGTACTTTTCTTTTAAGAATTTGGCTCCTCTGCGTTGTACCCTTTCTGATTCTATTATGTGGCCCTTCTCGTATGAATTCCTTATATTTGAGGCGTATTCCATCTTTAGTCTAACTAGTGATAAATAACGTTTCGCGTCCTTTTTATGCATTGTTCCGCACTAATCTGCCTATGGAAGCCAATTTCTTGTTGGCTGCGCCTGTAACTCGGCGAATGTGCTTGTCCCAAGAACGGTCACGATGAATGGTCACTCCTAATATTTATCATACGCAGCTGCGTGAATATTCTTTCTTTCGATTTTATTCTTGAGACTTATTTCTTTGTTCTTGATTTTCTAGAACATTGCTGTGGTTCATTAATTGTAATTAATCAATTTTCTTTTCTTTGCAGAATGCGGAAATGGCTTTAAATCTTATTGCACCCACTAATGGCCATCCTAGTTGTTTATCTCTTTATTTAGGACGTTGTCATCTGCGAAAAGTCACATTTTTACTACGAGCTACCGAGCAGTTATCATTAACGTAGATCAAAATAGCTCATAACAGTGCTAAATATCATATTCTCAAGTAGCTTGCACTATAATGGATTTCTCGACTATTCATTTCGAATTTCAAAGACAACTTTAAATACTCGAGCGGAAATTTCCTCAGCTCCAGGATATTTATTTTGTTTTATTGAATGAATGGTGAGAGATAACTTCCACCGAAAGCATCATACCCTCCATCGGGTCGCCCTGATGCATAGGATTAGGTTTTTCTTATGCATCGCCATTCCCAGTATATGCTTTCTGGAAATATTTATTTATCAGGTTTGCTTTCTCCTCTCTATCGTGAACTGCATTTCCTATTTTCGTTCTCAGTGACACAATTGTAGGGTCCCTGCCTTAGACTTCCCTGACATAAGACCAAAATCTCTTAACCGGCTCAAATTGAGGTTTCGATAGGAACTTTTTAAAATTTCAGGCACTTTTTTTAAACGACGTTTGATTTCTACTTTCCTAAAACTTTTTATTTCAATTTGTCCTTTGTCATTTATATTCAACTGCTAGGTTTATACTGACTCATTTCTGTTCCAGCGCCACATGAATTCTACTCCTCCCATTTCTGTAAATCTCATTTCTTTTACTCCACGATATTTCTCAATTTGTCACGAACGCAAAATAAACATCGATATAACTTTCCAAGTGGCGGGACGTAGAAACGTAGTTATTGATGAAGGCGAGAATTGATTATTCGTCATATGAGAACTTCATAATATACCATTATCACCATTAGTCCTATTAGAAACCATTTTCCTCTCTATGGTTTCCTTGCGTCTTATTAATTCAACGTGAGCACTCATAAACTAAGTTTTTAATATGACAACTTGGCAATTGATAGTGGAATTCGAAATAACCATTCAAAGTCCAACTTCTTTACAGATTCATTTTAGACTTAAATATTTGCTTGTTTACCTTCTGTTATGTCGTCGTCGTTTTTTAGTCAGCCAACTGCTTTTACCGATATTGTTTGTTCAGTAGTCTTTTTATAAATAATACATTTTAAAAATGTAAACAGATACCTTGATAGAAAAATTTGGCAAAGATTAAGAGATAACTTTCAAAATTAAATTTAACGTTTATGAAAAGTAATGACGGGCTTTTCTTCCAAGACGATCTCTTCGATTTCTATTTTTAGAGATTCATTTGTTCTAGGTATGGAAGATTCTGTGCATAAAAAACTTCATCGGTTTTTAACTATCCCCGAGTTTAAAAGGCATTCGTATGCGCCAATGCGGACTGTTTTACTTCAGTTTTATGACTGCAAAAAATAACTGCAGTGTACGTAATGGGTAGTAGATTTAAATTTGGGTTAGCAAAAAATCAAACATTAACATTGCATTCGAACGACCACATAATGAAACCTTATCAGCGATAAGCACGACGGGGGTACTTGAATTACATTAATTGAATATTTTCTAATTAATCTTCTGTTTAATGTGGGTACGTACATGAAGTTATTTTTTCTAGTTGACGGAATGACATTATAACTTGATCTGAGTTGATAGCTAAATATGAAATTTCAAAAACATTTAATTGATTTCAAGTTTGTTCTCGTGAACGAAAAATCAAGTTCCGTTTACATCTGTCGAGTTTTCAATTCAAAATTAATCGCTTTTCCTAGTTATCTCATTGTTTTCACACGAGAAGCTCCCACTTATTTGGAATTCTCTCTGCAGCGCTTTATGACAGAGTCGCTTTCAAAGTTTATTTGATGAATTGCGGTGCAGAAATCGAATTTATATGAAAGTTAAATGGACGAAAGAAAGGAGGAGACAGATGAATGAATAATGGAATTTAAGAGAGAGAAGAAATGAGCAGATAATAGAGGAGTGAACACAAATACAATGGAGAGTGAAATATTGTGTGGGAGCATAAGATGATAGAAGAGTTGATATTGTTTTATATTGTAGGCGTGTAAAGAGAGGGCATCTGGTGGATAGAACAGATGTCAATATGATGTACAAAGTAAAGAGGAAGATACGGTAAACCTGAACAAGCGATTCATATGGAAATGTATGAGGAAATGGGCGAAGAAGGATAATATTTGTTGGGAAGTAACAAGAATCATAGAAAATTATTACTTAAGGAGTATCGGGATAGAGAGTATTATCGATAGAAAGCAATAAAGAGAGAGCACGCGATCTTAGAAGGAAAAGAAATAACTTCAAGAGATGAAACCGGGAGTAAAAAGGTGGAATTGAATGTAGAGATCATGGATGTAGATTTATTATAGCAACCAAGCATAAGGAAGTAGGAAGCAGAGGGAGCAAGAGTAATGGATTTTAATTTCAAGGGAGAATAAGTTGACCAGGTAGGCTTAGGAGAGCGGTGATAATAGCAGGAGAATCAGAAACATGGAGATTAAATAGTATTGCGTTAAATCCATGCCCTTGGGATATTGTTAATGGAAATAGCGAACGGGAGAGTGGAAGCGTGAATAAATGAGTTTTGTGAAATGGATGTGGATGCTAGGTGAGAACCGTAGGAGAGAATAGGGAGAGGATTGGATTGATGCGATGAAAAACTAAAACAAAAGACTGTAAAGCCTCGTCCACACTACATTAATATTTCCCAAAACCTCTCTGGAGCAAGTAGTCGAGCACATTTTTGTGGGACCTTGTAAAATATTGCTTAATAATTCTCCAGAAAAACTTGTGACGCCCGACCAGATTTTGATCGAGGAAGGAAAGATATTACTGGACCAGGCATCCGATTTCTGGCTTGTGGTCGTTAGTAAGCTATATTGTTCCATGTTTGTGCTGGTTCGCATCTTTATGCTCGAACTTCTTCTTTGTCAACCTTGTTATTATAGGTTATTTCGTGACTTTTTTATATTATAGTTATATTGTGTCTTAAATATTTTTTTTATGATTAATGCCTACTTACTGTTATACGAGAAGTTGACACACTATAAAATATATGCACTATACCATTACTTTTAAAAGGATTGAATTGACTAGCTTTAATGTTGATTTCAAAGATAAACGCTCTAAATTATGTTATTTATCGATGTATATGCCACGGACCTGTCTACGGACAGACTACCTATGATGATGATGATGTTACGGTAAAGGTACATAATCGGGAAATGTGTACATTTACCACGAAGCTCGGTAAATGTAAGATTAAGTTAACAGAAATACGTATTATCCGTACATTTCCCGGTAAATGTGCACTTTTACCGATGTGCCTTGGTAAATGTGGAAATAAGTAAGAATGAGAAATGCTACACTTTAATAATTACATTAATTTATAAAACAAATCATCGAGGGTTCGGCTCCACTATTATATATTAAGATTAACGCTTCCCAACCCGAGGGAGGCACAGTGAACGTGAGGAGGAACCAAAAACACTTCGACTAACTTACCCAATCCGATAGGGCCGAGTAAAATTTTTCTTCATATTCAAATTTAGTTTAGTTGGTCGTGCACAATTACCAGGAAATTTACAAATTTACCGGAAAACGCATATTTACTGTACTTTAAAAATGCAACAGATGTTCGCGACGCGCCATATTGTGGCCTGTGATGCGACGTTTATCCACATTTACCGGTGGCTCTAAGTAAACGTGTACATTTCCCCGATCCACTCGGTAATAGTATGTTATACTTACATTTACCGAAAAATGTGCACATTAACCGGGAAATGTACACATTTACCGGACTACGCACATTTACCGTGACATTTATATCATTATAAATAGCTGCTTCTTACATATATATATATATATATATATATATATATATATATATATATATATATATATACAGGGTGTTTTGAAACTCTCTGTACAAACTTTTTGGAGTTATAGGGGGAATCAAAACAAACCTTTTTTTGAAGGTAACCATGGGTCGGAAGTGCTTCCTTACGCCGCTTCATACAATCAAAGTGTTTTTGCGTTGGGACGGAAATTATGATAACAAATAATCATTAGCCCATCTTTTTAATGTTTTATTATATCATGGTACACAGTTACAGTAAATGTTCAAAATTACGGCCTCCAATCTCGATACAAAGCCCTAAGCGACGCAGCAGGTTTTGCCGTGTGCGCTTAAACAAGCCAACACGACAATGTTCCTTTAATTCAATTCGGGAACCGCTAGACTTATTTTGATTAAATTTGGTATTGTGGAGTTTTGCTAAAATTTGTCGACCGATTCCAATTTTGGTTAAAATCGAACACACATTACTACCAATTTACATAAAGACCTACATGTAGTTTACAAGGTATCTCTGTTTCAACTCGGGAACCGCTGGACGTATTTCTATGAAATTTGATATTAAGGCGTTATACTAAAATTGGTAGAAAGATTTCAATTTTAGTTAAAATCGGACAATAATATCGATAACTTTACATATGGACTTACATATATTTTACAACATACCTCGATAGCTTCTCGTTAAATACTCATCTGATAGTGAGCGAAAAATATTGAGAACATTGTGAAATCCCAAAGAACGCATTTGTATACTCTCTGTACTCCGACATGGAGTACACAAGTACACCTTTCCAATCTTGTTTACCAAGTTAAGGCTAATACAGTGAAATTGATTTTACTTTTTATTCTTGTTTTCCTTTCACTGACGATATAAAATAAAAGAAAAAGATTACGTCTTTTCAAAATATATATTAAATGACAATCTTGAGTAGGAGATGATTGGATAAATGATATGAATTTTTTTAAATATTTATATACAAAAATGAAAGGTATTTTATACCCGGAAGTGTTATTTGGAGATAAACACGACGATGAATTCAAGTGCTCTTTCAGACCTGTAAGGTTTCATATATGTAGGTATTAAATTACTCCCCTTAGGACGAAGCTTTTTATAAATGTAAATTCCGGAAATAGATACTATCTCAAAATTTTTCATGCAAATAAAATTTCATGGTACCACTCTCCAAATGGGGGAAATGTTTTTTTATGGTATCATGATGGTGCGACAGTGGAATCGGAGAATTTTGGAAAGAAATAATGAAAGATAAATGACGGCGGGTTGATTGAGTGAAA
This sequence comes from Tanypteryx hageni, assembly GCA_028673005.1. Lineage (NCBI taxonomy): Eukaryota > Metazoa > Arthropoda > Insecta > Odonata > Petaluridae > Tanypteryx > Tanypteryx hageni. The sequence continues at coordinate 182,911,912 of CM054112.1, read as the reverse complement.
GCAAGAAAGAATATTTTGTAACTGTTCAGTATTTCTTTTCCTGCAGATAAATGTCAAAATTCGCTATCGTACAAACACCAACAAAATCTAATGCTATTATTCAAATCTACGTCGTCATCAAACATACAAACATACATCATCTGCCATTCTAGAAACGCAATGGTCACCAATTAACAAGAAATATTTGATGAACATAAGTTAGAAAGATTATCAGACAAACTAACTATGACTTATATGCCAGAAGATCAAAATTAGTTAAACAAAAATTAATATAAAATAAGTAAAGAAATTGTCTAAGATTCCGACCCCGCTTGATTACTTTCTGAAACCTTTAATAAAGATATTGGTTACCCACCTTACCTCATTACTAAGTTATAATAGAAACATCATAGTAGTGTTCACGTCGACGTAGGATAGAATTTTTCATAGTCCCTCCATTTACTCTATATATTTTACGACTTTGTATATTTCTTCTGCACCTATGAGGAGGGGTTATTAGGGAACACAAATATATCAAGAAAGTACTGCCATTTGTGCCATTATACCAAGAGAAGGAAAACCTTCACTGTCTGCATACTTTGCAAGAAACCTATCTATGGCGAGCACCAACAAATATTGTGCTCTAATTGTTAATGTACACATTTCTAACATTTACTACATTTTGAAGTCAATTAAAATCATTTTAAAAGAGGTTTTAATGATATTTCCTTATTCCAAGTTTAAGTGATGCAAACTGACGCAGCGTTGCCAATAAGTGCCTAAAATAGCGTTCTGAAGAAGAAAAATTTACGAAAAACGTCCATGGCTGGTGATACATTCCCCATAACATAAGCTGTAGATTCTACAGTGTAGAAATCGATTTTTCGACCTGCAGGCTTTTTTTCTTTTGCAAAATTAAATTACAAGTATTTGACCTACGATCTTCGGATGAAAGCCATTTGAAAGGAAAATAAACAAAAATTCCAATTCTTATCTTTGCTTTCGGTTCTAAATCACTCGAACGTTGCATAAAAATTCAAACTTTCATGAAAATATTGCGTTTTTTTGTGAAAGGTTCCCATGGCGACAGAACAGATTGTTGAACTCGAGATCCTCATTATTGTATGCTTTCTTATCATTATATATAGACGTTCCTTACAGAGGAGAAGGAGGATATAACATACTAGTAGTTGGTGCTTGCATACTGCAAGCATTTCATCTCACCTTGAAAAAACGTTCCTTTTTCAGACAGATATTTCATCATTACAAATAGTCTTTTAATTCTAAAGATTTCACCTCCGCAGCGATTTTCGTTTTTCCCACATGTAAAAATAATAGTTTAAAACAATCCCCAAATGTTGTAATTTTAAACATTTTACACTATCTTCATTATGGGATACTAATGCTACAGATTTTAGCTAAATTTTAAAGTTGTAGTATTTCTAGAAGTGAAATAATATTTTTCCAATTGTTTAAATTTTAAACATTTTTAACGGCCGCCACCATAAGTTTATGGAGAGATTCGAATGTTTATTTGTGCAAATGCATAACTTTGTATTTAACTTGAAAATTTCAGCTTCCTAGCTCATCGCGTATTGTCTAATCAGTTATCTATTTGTTTAAACTTTAAGAATTTTTAACTGCCAAACAAATTAAAATATCAAAATTTGTATAATTCATATTTCGTTTTTTTAAGAATTCTACTTATTAAAAAAATTTCAACTCCGGAGCACATGCGGAAATACATAAACCTTGAAAATTTGTTTAAACAATTGCGAATTTTTAGCGGCCGCATTGTTGCACTTTTTCATGATTTTCGTTTTTCCTAGCCGGTTTTGCACAAAATCCTGTTTAGGTATTACGGGATGAGCTAGGAAGCTGACATTTTCAAATTAATTAGAGTAGTGAATTTGCACAAATAAACTTTTCAATTTTACCACATATGAATTGCAACGGCCGTTAAACATTATTTAAATTTTAACAATTAGAAAAATATTATTTTACTTCTATAAGTGCTACAACTTTAAAATTTGGCTGAAATGTGTAGCATTAGTACCCCATAATGAAGATAGTGTAAAATGTTTAAAATTACAACATTTGGGGATTGTTTTAAACTATTGTTTTTACATGTGGGAAAAACGAAATCGCTGCGGAGGTGAAATCTTTAGAATTAAAAGAATATTTGTAATGATGAAATGTCTGTCTGAAAAATGAATGTTTTTTCAAGGTGAGATGAAAAGCTTGCAGTATGCAAGCACCAACTACTAGTCATTATATATAGACGTTTCTTACAGAGGAGGAGGATATAACATACATATAGGAGGTTACTAATGTTTAGGCACTTCCAGATGAGCTGGAGATTCGAAATTTTTTTCTTAGGTAGGATTTTGTAAAAAACCGTCTAGAAAAAACGAAAATCTTGAAAAAGTGCAACAATGCGGACGCTAAAAATTCGCAATTGTTTAAACAAATTTTCAAGGTTTATGTATTTCCGCATGGGCTACGGAGTTGAAATTTTTTAAAAGTAGAATTCGTAAAAATACGAAATATGGATTATACAAATTTTGATATTTTAATTTGTTTGGCAGTTAAAAATTCATAAAGTTTAAACAAATAGATAACTGTTTAGACATTACGGGATGAGCTAGGAAGCTGAAATTTTCAAGTTATTTACAAAGTAGTGCATTTGCCCAAATAAACATTTTAATCACTTCATAAATATATTGTGACGGCCATTAAAAATTTTTAAATTTTAAAAAATTAGAAAAATTTTATTTCACTTCTAGAAGTGATACAACTTTAAAATTTGGTGGAAATGTGTAGCATTAATACCCCATAATGCAGAAAGTATAAAATTCTTAAAATTGCAAAGTTTGGGGATTTACATAAGGGAAAAACGAAACTCACTGGGGAGGTGAAATCTTTAGAATTAAAAATATATTTCTAATGATGAAATATCCCTCTGAAAATTTAATATGTTCTTTAGGGTGAGATGAGATGTTTCAGAATGCAAGCACCAACTACTAGTATATGCATAAAATGGACACGATGCAGAAATCATGAAAGTTTAAGAGTCAATGTTCACAACACACCATATCATGGAAAATTAATTCCAGGCGAGGATCGCATATTCACAAAAAACGTCGTTTTAAAACAGCTATTACACTAATCATTAAATATTCAAACAGGTATTGCCAAAAATAAACAATTAAAGAAGTTTTAGTTTGAGAAATTAAAAAAGAAATTTTGTGAATTTCTTTGTTTTTCCGGAGATATTTCATAAACTCGAATTTCTATTTTTAGATTTCTATTATCATCCCGTCATTTTTGACGGGTCGTCCCTAGTTCTTTAATATTTTCATTGTACTCTAGTACCCGAATCCAAGTTAAGTTACAGGGGATTGGATTTGTTCCATTTTCCTCCCCCGGGTTGGGTTAAGTGGTTTGGTGTTGGATTCGTTCCATTTTCCTCCTCCCCCTGGGTTGGGTTAAAGTGGTTGGGTGTTGGATTCGTTCCATTTTCTTCCTCCCGGGTTGGGTTAAGTGGTTATAGGGTTGCATTCCTTCCATTTTCCTCCTTCCGGGTTGGGTTAAGTGGTTTGGTGTTGGATTTGATCCATTCTCCTTCTTCCGGGTTGGGTTAAGTGGTTATAGGGTTGCATTCGTTCCATTTTCCTCCTTCCGGGTTGGTTTAAGTGGTTTGGTGTTAGATTTGATCCATTTTCCTTCTTCTGGGTTGGGTTAAGTAGTTGGGGGTTGGATTCGTTCCATCTTCCTCCCTCTGGGTTGCGTTAAGTGGTTGGGGGTTGTATTCGTTCCATTTTCTTCCTTTCGGGTTGGGTTAAGTGGTTGGGTGTTGAATTCGGATACTATGGTGCAATGAAAATATTATAGCATTTAAATAAGGGTCCGGGATAACCCAGTATCAGGATTTTTAGTATATATATAGAAAGCAGGGCTGTCACAATACAAGGGATAAAAATAATTTACACGTAGTTGTGTTGAACTGTTCAAATCAATTTTAACCAAATTTTATAATAATAATATACACATATATTCAAAACCACATTAGTATATTTTAATAGAATCCGCCCAACACCACATTTACAAATTCAACTCTTTCAGTAATTATGGATATTGAAGGAATTGGCTGAACGGATTTCGATTAAATTTTGTATATAAGATTTGTAAAACATACCATAATGAAATCAAGATCTTAAAAGCTGGAGCTCAAGAGCAGGACCACCACAATAAAAAGTAAAATAATATCCTTTTCACTTATTTTTAGAGAACTGACCCAATGGATTTAACCAAATATAGTATATTTAATCTTCATATGAATAAATAACCAAAATGTCATATTTCAACCGGGTCGACTAAACAGGGATACCATAATATCAAGGTTAGTATTTTTCTGTAACTATGAATTTGGAAGGTATTGGCTGAACGGATTTCAATGAAATTCCATTTGTAGGGTGAGTATAGAATGGCAAAATGAGATGAATATGTTTTGAACGGATCAAAAAAGCAGGGCTACCACAATATAAGTAAAAATAATAAAGCAGGGCTACCACAATATAAGTAAAAATAATTTTCTTATTTCAAAGCAAATACATTACTACACGATTATACTACTGCGAATTTTAACGAAAAGCACTTCTGTACCACGGGAAACCTGTGTACACCCTACTTGTGATATATTAAAATTGTATTGAAAAGAAAGTAGGCGGATTAGTTCTTTCTAGAACTACTTGTTTTCTTTTCCGCTCGACTATACTTCACCAATGGACAGCTGATCCATACATATTAACGTATAAGCAGTAACTTTTCTTAAATTCGTTCATTTTAAAAAATACATGCAATGTATAATGTCAGAAAGTGATTTTGACATTTCTTTTAGTATTTTAAACCTGATAATGTTCTATTTATTAATTGGTTTTCCAATCTTTCTCTATCATTGGTTAACTATGAACTACAAGTGGTATTTATGGTATGAGAATTCCTTGGAATGACTAACACATACCGAAACTTTTCCGGTCAATATAAGTAATCAATTCGGGACCTCAACTTTGGGAAACCATCTTGCATTAGTCCTGGTTTGGACTTCTTGTTAATTATAATGCTGCTAGATTAATTTCCCGTAAAAAATGACGATATGAATTTAAATGTTCTCGAGTAAAATCATTATGTACTCTCTACGTATATTAGGAATGAGACAACAACAGCATCTTGAGTTTTTACAACTATATGTTTGTCAGGGCAGCAAAAGATCAAAAGAAATTTTTTCGAGAATGTGATGAATTTGAGCGATTTCGAATTGATAACAAAATTTGACGTTGACAATAAGAAACCTTATCAGTTCCACTTGAATATACTCTCGGTCCAAAGGTCGAGGGTTAATTCTACCTAAATTTAATCCCGGGTCTGGATGTTGGTTAAAACACGTTAAAAATCACTACGCAGAGTGAGAGATGAAGTGCTTTATCTTGAGAGAAGAAATAACCTACTTTGGTGGCATATTAATTCATTCATTTTTAATTAAATCACTTATTGTCATTTATCGGGTGTTTCACCTCGATTTTCATTTTATTTTTCTCCTGGTCGTGACAAACGAATAACTACTAAAGCATGACGAATGGTTTTTGTGCCGTTCTGAATATAATACGGTATTATTAAAATGCGGAATACAATTGAAATCATGGTAAAATTCTTCCTAAAATACATTTTTTCTAATTTTTCTCTGAAATGTGATGCCATGTAAAATCACCCCCATTGCCGTAGGATACCGACCCCTGCTCTACTTATTAATAGTAGCCAAATTTACAAAGGGAAAAGAGAAAATGATCCTAAGTTTCCAATCTCCGGATTTTACTGTCTCTTTTCTTCCCGCAGTCCCCCACCCTTTGGCGCCTCTCGCCTCCCTTATCTGTTCCACATCCGCCTATTTCCGTCCCTCATAGGTCATAGCATCTCTCTCCGTGCACCACCTCTTCCATCCCCTGTGAGCCTATTCATCCACTTTCATCTTCCATCACCTCTTCGCCTCTCTCCACATCTCTGCCGCCTCTTCGCCTTTCACCGCATTCCATCAACACTCTCGGGACACCCTTACATCAATCCCCTTTCTACCGCCTTTTACGTCCCACACATCAGGGCTGGATCTAGTAAAATTCACCGCCAGCAATTTATTGCCATCAATTCATCGCCAGCAATTCAACGTCGAGGAAAATTCAACGCCAGTAATTCATCGCCAAGGAAAATTCAACTCCAGCAATTCACCACCACGGAAAATGCATCGCCATGGGAAATTTATTGCCTTGTATGGATCATATTGTTAACAAAGGCTGTATTAAAAATGTGTGTGCGGACTCTACGCCGACAGAAGAATATAAGGGCAAATAATCCGACTATAGTGGTTTTAATAAATACGATAATGTTTCATTATTTTTTTATGAATTCTTAAATCATTATTTATTTCTTCATTATATTCCATTATATAATTTATTTGGTTTTTTTGCACAAATGGTAAATTTAAAACATAATTAATCTTTAAGTTATGAAATTCAGCTAAAACTGGAAGCAATTTCAAATTATTCCTTGGCGATGAATTTGCTTTGGAAATAAATTGTTGGTGATAAATTTTTCTTGTCGATTAATAGTTGATTTAACATTTAAAGCATCATTAATATTTATGTTTTGAAATTCAGCCAAAACTATAAACTATTTTAAGCAAACGTTGTTCGTGTACAAAGAATACTGTCACATCCGTTATTATGAAATATCTGCTTTAATATTTGCTAAATGTAAAAATGTATTGGAGTAAGGTTGTAGGAAATTTAATTTTCTACAATATTTGTTAAAAACATTTTCCCATGCATTGTTTAAGATATATCTTATATTTTTAGCTGCCACCACCACCTACCGACGGCTATTGTTAACAATTGATGCTTAGTTACGTCTTACAATTTAACGCTCCTTTTTCTTTTCTTAATTATTGGAGCTTTGCAGCTATATCCAATATCAGAAGGCTATGATTTGAGTTTATTTCTGTCCTTTGTACAGTCTAAAATTTTCTCGCAGTTTCTTAAAATATTTCTTATTATGTGACTTATTTGGAATTTTTAGAAATATTACAGATATGGAGAAAGTCATGTGGTGACCACATCAGATTTTTTATTCTTGAAAACCACAAAACGTTTCATAATTGTATGATTAAAATGGAATTTTTACGCAAATTCAGCATGAATTTGAATTCTTTCTTCAAGACAAATAAACTTCCTTCTTTCATCCTCAGTATAATGTGTGTCTTGACTTTGTATCGTAATTATAAATAATTTTAAAAAGCCATTTTATATAACCCTGCACCGTTTTCAATATTTTTCTTATGGGAGTTTAAAATTGGACATTGGGGTAAAAATATACCCCTTAAATATAACTTTTTCTGAAATTTAGAATTTTTTCCAGTTGTTTTACACAATGATCTATCTTCATGCCATATTTATGCTCTGTATCACTCCTAGAAGTACCTTAGGTTTTATATAATATATTCTATTTATATTTATCATATATATATTTATCCTACGAGTTGTCGGTGCGTGCATACTTCAAGAACTAAAATCACCATACAGTTGTTTTCATTTTCCCATATCTAACAGAATCTATCCGTATTTTCTAAATTCTCTGGCGATCGGCTAGCGTCCATGTTTTCGAATTTCAAGCACAAATGGCCCTTTTTAATTAAGACAATAGCCTATATGTTACACTACAACTAATGTAAAATTAGGATATTTGTGTGTTATGATTATGGTGTCATCACCCGTGCCTTTTAGTATGTATCCGGATAAAAGATAAATTTAAAATTATCACGTCGTCATATGTATACGTCGTTGGCTGAAATCGAATGGATTATAATGCAGTCTAAGCATTAAGTCAATGCTCTTGGAGTATGGAAATTCAATTCCCATTGAAAGGCATTGGAGTCGTTGCTATGGTAGTTAATATTTTTCATTGTTGAAGACTGAAAAAAATTCAAAAATTTATGATAAAAATGTAATTTTTACGCAAATTCAGCATGGATTTGAATTCTGTCTTCAAGATAAATAAACTTCTTTTTTTCCATAGAATGGTTTATGCCCCAACTTTGTATCTTAATTGTAAATAATTTAAAAAGGCAATTTTATAAAACCCTGCACCGTTTTCAATGCTTTTCGTACGGGTGTTTAAAATTGGACATTTGGGTCAAAAACACCCCTTAAATATAACAATTTCTTGAATTACAAGATTTTTTCCGAGGTTTTATTCAATTACCTATATTCATGCCAAAGTTCAGCTCTGTAGCACTTCTACAAGTACCTTAGGTTTTATATGATATATCCTATATATGTAACAAGCAGCTATTTATAATGATATTTCATATTTAAGCAGCTTGCATAAAATCTTCTTACGTCATGTCAATCAACATTTATTAATTTATCCAAATACATTTAAACAGCATTAGTTTGCATATGGTTACTCAATATTTTCACACCCGCCCAATTAATCGAGCGACAATGTGTCGGGTATCCTTTGAACGTGAAGAGACACTATCCCTGGTGTGGACGTCATTTACTCATTAAAATTACATCAAATGTTTAAAAATTTATAAATAATGAGAAAATTTCCAATTCATAGGTACTTCAAGCTGTTAACTTTGAGAGGGCTCTCACGAATGGCTTTCGAGCTTTTAGCCATGTTTTCTCGCTGACAGAAAGCCGATTTCTTTTTTACGTTTAAACAAACACCCAGTCACAGCAAACTGTTTATACCAGGCATATGGGTTACTTTTATTTGAATAATTCTGGGTTCCTTCAGATATTTTCACTCTATAAACACATTACAAGAATTTTTCTTCCCCTTATCATCTCGTAGCCATGTACAGTAAAACCCCGATAAAAGCGTTAAATGGAACTTTGGTGGACTCGGATAAACGAAGAACAGGAATCCGCATTTTTAAAGATAAAATTTTATATAATGACTGCTAAATACTATACAATTTTTTTACCTAAAACAGGCTGCATGCCATTAATAACAAAGCTATCAGTTAAACCAGAAACTGTAACTAGGATGGAACAAATTAACCAAATATTAAAATTTGTATTATGCAGGGACTGCTCTTTGTGACGAAAAGATAGCCGCTGTGTGTGCACATAAACAAGTTGGTAAAGTAAGATAAATATGTTAATGAAACACACTCGCACCCATAGAGTATTTTAACATCAATGCGAATATAAGATAGTCCTAGGTTTACAAGAATCTCTCTAAACTAAAAGTGAAAATTTAGCTTCATTTCGGGTAAAAATGGTATGTTAATATGTTTCCATTAAATTCTTGAAAAATAATTCTGTCAGATTTGTCTCTTTTGCTAAAGGCGTTTTTGTTTGATATATCGATGGATGTTTAATAAATCGGTGAAGTCTTCTTCATATTTCACATATGCGATAAAATTCAAACTCGCTTAAGAACGCCCGGTCAATCCGCTGATCGTTTAATTAGCACACGGACAATCGGAGTTCCACTACTTCCCACCTTAGTATCTGTTAATATTGCAAGTAGAATTGATTAACTTGCAGCACAATTACAATCCAATTGTGGAAAATTAAATTGGTCTGAGGAACGTTATTATTAAATTCATAATTAAATATAAGTGTTACAATCTCAGGATACAATTCGCCTCAGGGAAGTTTTTCCTCTGCCATGAGAAAAGAGAAATACTGAAGGAGATGCTAAATCTGATGGAATGGAGAGAATACGAGGGAACGAGGCAAATTTTTAGCTGGAAAATGTAGTACCACGTAAAGCGTATTCCTTACCCCATAGTTGTTGGAGGTCCTCCCAACTCGGGCAGACTTCCCAAAGTTCGCGTGTTTCGGTCAGCGGTCTGATCCATGCGCACTTCTTATCACTGACCTTCACCCTCTTCCAAGCATTCTCTTCTCCGTGTCTTTCGTCAATCACCTTCATCTCGTTCTAATCCGCCCTTTCTTACTTTCATCTCTCACGCGAGTTGTCGCTGTCCTCTTTAGTTCTTCCTCTGTTTTGATTCCTCTTTTTCTCATTTTCTCTTTTTGCTTATTTCCTCCTGGCTTCCCCTTCGGCTGCCCACAAGAGACTCCCCTTCAGGGATTTGCTCCTTTCCCCTTTGTATCTCCCTGAATGCTCTTTTGAATATACGAAACGGTTTGAGAGAGAACATTCCCTTCTCAAGATTCCCTTCCAAGGAGGTCTCAACGTTACCAGCCGTCGTCAGAGTCTTACCTTTTCACTTTCTGTCCTCCCAAGCCACATGCTCGAGCGATGGCAATGACGTTGTTGACCAGGATTCGGTTCTCGGTTCGTCTAGGACATCAGGTCCACAGTTATTCCATGTTGTAAAGATATTTATTATGAGGCGCGTCATCGAAAAATGGCTATAGCACCCATTTTCTCCATTTAATTTCAGTTTTCTTTCGTATTGAAATAATCATTCGTTAGACTACTGGTCGAATACGCTTCCTATATATAGAACCCTTGAGAAAGGCTAAAAATCTGTTGTGAGATACAAAAACTTATATCGGAATAAATAGGGTGAGTTTAGGCCCTCCTTGTATGGTTGTTGACATTTTTACATGTCTGAAGTGCGACCAAAGTGATTTTTGTCATTGCAAATATTTCTTCATTTTTCAAAGCTTAGAAAATGATCGAGGAGGAAGTGAGGATGTTTCGAACTAAAGAAGGAAAGATTCCTTCGAGGACATTAGCTCCTGGTAGCTTCAATCGAGCAGAAAAATAATGTGAAGAAAACAGAATGCAATAAGTAATTCCGAAAATACAATTCCCAACACCAAACCTGTTGTTAGTCGATGGTTCCCACCAGATTTTTCCGAAAATTTATCCACATCACAAAAGAGTCGACAAAGTAAATGCTAAAAATATGTGCTCATACGCTTGCAAAGGAAACGATCAATGAAACGTTTGTCCTATTTTCTACCTTAGGGCTTGGGTTTTTCTTCAAATGGGCCACTAAGTCTCTTACAAATTGCTAGGATAAAAAACCACATCATATCTCAATTCCAAATGTGTGTTAGTACTTTTAAGCAAGACGCGAGATAAATAATTGTCTATTTAGTGGACATGCGGAGGATTTTGAAGTTATAATAGTTGCCCGTTAAACCATTACGTTTTATTGTATCATAAATATTGACTTTCGCTTAATGTTTCATTCACAAAAAATATTACTCCGGAAGTATGACAAAGCCTAAACAGTTATTTTGTTACTTCTCTTCGAAGTACACACGAAAGTTAAAAACCATCTCGCGAGCCTGAATACCGTTTTAATCTCAATAAAGAGCTTCAAATCTTCTCTTCCTTAGTCCTAACTCGCTATGCCCATCACTCTAGTAGAAACACTATGAAAACATCTAAAAACGATAGCAAAAATGAAAATCTGATTGACCACCTCATGAGTTTCTCCATACCTGTAACATTTCTAAAAATTCCAAATAGGTTAAATGATAATTAATATTTTAAAGAACTTTGAGAACAATTCAAAGACGTAACTAAGCGTAAACAAAAGTGTTTTTTAAATCTCCTCTTGGCGGTGTGGTGGTGTTAGCTAAAGAATTTGGCCTTTAAAATATCTCTGAAACAATGCATTATATGGGAAGATGTTTCGAGCAAAATTTGTAGAAAATTAAATTTTTTACGACTGTAATTTCAATACTTTCTTACATTGTTCATTTATTAAAGCAAATATTTGAAAGATACGGATAAGTGACAAGAATAAACACCTACTTCCGGTTGACCAGTTTTAACCAAGAACTATTCAGCTCTTTGCCTCCAATAAAAATGTCAAATATGAAGTTTTGCGTTGATCCAGTTTTTGAGTTAGAGGGCTCACAAATTTCCTTTCACATACAGACATCATCGAGTAAAAAGTCTGAACGTGTCCAGGGGACCTCAAAACATGTATTTCCGTTGAAATCTCGTAATCATTTTTTTTTTCACGAAAACAATACTTTCTCTTATACTATGTACTAATGTAAGTTAAACACTATTTAACGAAGAAATAAAATTACGAAAATTTAACAGACACGAAATTTGGCGGAGCGCACACTCAGTTGATAGTTGTAGTAAGCGCGGTGACTATAAATAGGCAACGCTGAGGCGATGTAGCCCTTCCTCATGACCGGGATTCCCTCCACTTCGAGTGGCTTTGAGGCATAGCAAGATCCTGGTCATGCAGACTCACACTTAATTCATGTCGTATTCTTCGAAATGGCTCAAAGAAATAGTCATCTAAACAGATTACGCTTCCCCTGTAGTAGTCCACTGTTTTCAAAATAGTGTCTTTTACGGGAAGTACCTTCTCTAACCGATTTCCTGGGCGGAGACTAATTACGTTTGAGCCCACGGCAGGGTTTCCCATCAAACAACTGCAGTGAACTGAGATACACGTCGACGTTCAAGTACTGTGGATCTGCAAAATTCATCAGCAGGCGGAGCCATCGCTGCACTCAAGCGTGCGCGGAGTAAGGTAGGACAGTTTGTTGGCTGAAAGTGCCTGGTGACGGGTAGATGTAGAATGGGAAGAGGATAGTGTGGGAAGGTCGAGATAATAGCTTATCAGCGCTGTCTCAGGAGGTATCCGAGAGTTTCATTCCGGGAAAGTCTCTCTTGTCAGTGACAAGAGGTGTGGAAGATGGATGAGTCCAAAAACTCTTACTGCGTTAATGTTTCAAGCAATAAAAAACCGCTGGTAATGATGCCGTGTTTATAAAGTTTTCCTCTACTCCCCTATGATTCCTTTCACTGCTCAGTGGAATTTTTTTTTGCTGCGCTTTATGTGACATTGGATTTATTCTAGTACTTAGTATCTAAGTATTAGGAATTCTATGGATGTATTCAGCTTTCTGCTAATTTAGATTGAATATACTTAGGATACATCCTCAGAAAATATTGTGATGTATTTTATTTTATTAAAAAAAATAATTTTTCCCGTTATATTCACATGTAAATTATGGCGAACTAATTTATTTAATTTACATTCGTATAAAGGTTTATTGTACGATTATGAATTTTATATCTCCGAAATTTATATCCATTATATGATATTTTGGCACTCTGGTAGAATATAGTTCATTTATTATTGTTTTAATATATTGAAAACAATTTTTACACATATCGTCCAGTATAGTCCTAATATAATTATTCAAACTAAGTTTCAAAATGTTGAAGACGTCCTTATTATTTCTTTTTCCTATTTTTCCCTGTACGATGAAACACGAAACTTTAGCATACAATGAAGCGAAAAAAATTGCCGCGCACCAATTGTTTGCATGTATTTTACCGTTCCACAGTTTAACGTCTTATTTTCTGAGTATATATTCGTCTCTTATCGTCAGCCTATTCGTGTATTAAATAATATAATTTTTCGAACAATATCTCTCCTAGAGGATAGTTCTACGGCAAAATTTCCGTAGGTTGCGAACAAATCGTCCGCTGAATTTAATGTTCAGTGCGTCCGCCGCTGCCTATGAGGAGAAGCAGCGTGGCATAAATGACGTCGTTTCTGCTCAAACAACTGGGTCAATTGGTTTCGCTGTTTGTTGGCATTAGAGATAACAGTTTTCTTGCGGATCGATTTTGTTCTTTCAAGTTGCATAACATCCGCACTAGTGCTTGCCTCCTAGCAATTTCAACGACGTCGTTAACTAATTGAGATAGCATCTGTCTCCGTAAACTCGGGTTTATTACATCCCACGTAGGGAACGGATGCTTTCAATGCAACATTTCTCCTTCCTTTCTTTGCATAAGATCGTTCTTGGTGTATTCGATTAATCAATGCCGATTTTATGTCCACTCTTGGAGCAGCAATAAACTATTTCCTCTCATCCCGATGCGCTTTATCCATTCTTTACGCTAGCGTCCTCTCCTCCTGGCCACATTCCTTCCATCATCACGCGCAAAACCTCCATGCTTCATGCATTGCGTCGTTAAAAATGTAATAAAAACGATATACTTTAAATGATTTATTTACCTGAAACCAGTCTATAATACGAAATATTTTCACACAACTTTGTGCTACAATGGTTATTAAAAGAGATTTGTTAGTTTGTCATACTAAAATTTATCTGAAATGGACAAGTTGGTAATATAAATTAGAATACCTATTGCCTTCATATCCTTACATACTTAAATTCGACCTTAATCATAACTTTTTTATTTATCCCGGCGGTCTTCTTTAAAAGTTTTATCGCTTTTTAAAGAAGGAACAGGATTTTGTTCGGTGGGCGACCCGGTATCGTCTTAACGCGCTTCATCCAAGTTTAAACGTCAATGTGACCGTGGTAAACCATTATGTTGGCTTGATTGGCTTATGAATAAGAAGAGGGGAAAGTATTAAAATATAAGGGAAACAAAGAAACGAGGAATTTTGGAGGGACATTGGAGATAGGCTGATCAGTTCACTTTCATATATCTTACCTAACCCCGTTTACACTCTATCCTTAGCCATTTCATGATTTCTAACAAATCCTTCTTTTTTATAAATTCCCATCCGCCTAGATGTCAGTGGTATGTTACTCCCTCAATATCCTTTCTCTTCTAATTATCCAGTTCCTATGTTTTTTCCTAAGTTGTAGTTATGCCCATTTTTTCTGGGAAAGGTTGTTAATGCATTTCTTTGAGTTATTTAGGAAGGTTAGGTCGGACAAAAAATGCATACTAATTCCCCCTCATTTTAATATATTGACGGTTTATGTATCCATAATGGAAAGAATGCCTGGACAAGAAACCTCTCAAGAAAAAATTCCCTTATGCTGATGACCTTTCTACCTGGTTTCATATGGCATTTATTAACCAGAATTAAGATGAACTGTGTAGCGTAATTTGTAGAAATAGAATGTCAGTAAGAGTTACAACAATATTAAAACAAAAATGGAATATATTTTAAGATTTCACGATGTAACAAAATTATTTAGGACCAAATCGTAAAATATTGCTTATAATTTCAGTTAAATGCTACCAAAATTCATACTCATCTTTTATTTATCATTATTTGCTTAAAATCTACTTATGTCACGAACACTTTAATTTTTTTCGTCTATCAAAACGCTTATGAGTCCAAAACATGATTTACAATTTGAATCATCCCCTCAGGATTTACTTGGCCTTCGCTCCTTTAAATTTGAGACCATTAAAAGTCTACAATAACGTCATGGGCTCGATTCCAGGGTCGTTTCTTCTCTCTATTTGAATAACTGCAGAGATTAAACGTGGCGTGCAAACCTTTTTTCCCTACCGTTAAAAAATTACTTATTATCATTGTACAAACTCAACTTGAACGGAAGAAGGCTTATCAGAAGGAAAATCTATTTTCCTACCGTCAATTTCCGAATGCACCTCGAATAGGTGGACTAATTTGTTTCTAACACCAATATTTCACGATTTTGAAGGAAAAATCCTTCGTCGACATGGCAACCCTAATTGTTGGATTTTTCGAGAAATTTCGCAATCCTACTGCCATTGACATTTAGTTTGGATTCGTTTACTTATGTAAACGACTATCTATATAATTAATTTCGTAACGAGTGTTGAGCGTTGAGTGTCGTTTGCTACCTGAAAAGCGAAAGCTGTTTTTTTATCTCAGTGGTTCCCGACCTTTTCTCATCCCCGAGGACTCTTTTTAGTCCCAGGAACCCAAGTTTAAAACCGCTGCTCTATCTCAAGGGCTATCTCCGACCCTCCTTCAGACGGTCTTAATGCTGGTAAATGCACGAATAACATTGAAATCTTTTGAAATTTTGAACATAACTTACGGCTACCTAGTACTACCGCGGTCCGGTCCCGTTCTCGAAGTTGGCTTCCCAAAATTTTCGCCGCCGCCGACTCCTCATAACCCGGTGGCCCCATGTTGGAAACCACTTCTCTACCTCAAGTTGTATTTCCGCCCTTCTTCCCCCCCCCCCCTCCTCTCTCTCCCCCTCCGTTCATACGCCACCGCATGAAAAGTGAAATAAATAAAACGTGAAATAATAGAATTGATTATTCTTTTAAAATACATTCAAGTAATAAATAATTAAAAAATTAACACATACAGTACAACCTCAATTTTCCGTCAGGGTTTGGGACTAAGAGGATGATGGATTTGAGTAATACGCGGATAATAGAAAGAGATAGATAGAATATCGGTTCGGTTGGATCACCATTCAGTTTTGCAATCATAACAAGGGCCTTCTGTGTTATAATTGGTCCTGTTAGAGGAATTCCTTTACTCCGTTGTTGAACGAAACACCGAAATATTGCGATATCATGTTGGTTGTGAGTGGCACATTTCATTGCTATCCTTTGAGTTACGATTCACTTCCATTTTGCTTACCGAGTCCACAATTCTGTCACCATCCCGCTACAAATCGTTAATGGTAGATCTTGCAGCACCGTAAATTTCTGTTAAACTGAAGCACTTTCGCCTTTCCTTAAACATCGAAGGATTTTGAACTTTTTTATTGGGTCCAAAAAGATACGCGTCTCCGTTTTTCCGTCATTTTATGTAAGGTATATGAATTTGCCGCACAGGTTGATCTTTCAAAACTATCAGAAAATTTTAAGTGACAAACGGAATTGTTTGTGTGTGTGAAAACGTGTGGTGTGGATTCCGATAATCATTAGCGAGAAGTGAAGATGAATTTTTTCTAGGAATTGCTGAAATAATGTCATATACAAGTAAACATTAAATAACAGAAATTTCACATGGACGAATGTAGTTCGTAGTACTATTAATGTATAGTCAAACTTTGAAACAAAACATATAGCGGGGTGATGGTTAACAGAAAGTAACAGATAAAAGTGTGGCAGCTAATCTACGTTCTACTGTATACAAGGTGTAGGAAAAATAGCGCACTCTAACAACGGGAACTGGTATAAAACCACAAAACTAAGCAAAATGTATAAGGAACAAATTCTCTAGAATGAATAGACACCGAGATATGGTAGGACATTGCCAGTCTCTTTCATTCGCTGGTTCAGCCGGAAAAACACATTTTTGTCTGGATGGCGCCGTGCTGGATACCTTTTTGCATAAGTCCTGGCTGCAGCGTAGGCCCCGAGTACATTTTGCTTAGTTTCGTGCATGCTTGGTGGTATGCGTTTCAGGAGCAACCTTGCGTAAGTGTGTTGGTATAATTCCTAAAGGCATTTGGAGTTTGTGTTGGTGCTATACATCAGTGGTCTTCAAACCCCTGAGTGTACGCCAGGACTTTTCGAGGGGTAGTATGCGGAGAGTTCAAGGGTCGGTTCCTGATCTTTCTATCGGCTGTGGTAACGTTTATTGCAAGCTGCCCTCGCATTTCCGGTCGTAGCACCTACTTAAGAAAATGGATAGGGGTAACTGGGAAAAACAGTGCATCGGAAATATTTCCTACCGCACACCCGCTGACATGAGTATCCCCATGTGGTTAATCCCGTTTCTGGGAAAGGTTGTCGAGAGTAATCGAACAAATAAGAGGCGTTGGAGCGCTACTGTAGTGCTATCCTATAGCCTATGGCCGATTGTTCCTACCCTACCGATTAGCCATTCTTCTCGAGAGCTGATTTCCCATGGAGCTGTTCATCTTTAAGAAAGATGTCTTCTTCTAACTGTCGAAAAGGGTTTTTCCAAAGCATTTGTTTCGTAAATAAAATTTTGGAACCTAGAGGTCACCCAGGGTCCACATTTCTCCCCCATGAGATTTCCGTCTCTTTCGGTCAGTATTTCATAGCTAGTTGTTGGAGATAGATCGTCAAGATCTTGTGTTTCGAACTCTGCGTTTATTATCGTACAGGTATGCATTTTTTCATAAAATTACTTGTATCTTATCTTCCTAATATAACGCAATCTCGAATTTGGGATGTTACATCGGAAATTAATTGCTGAAAGTTATTATTATATGTTCAAAAGCTACATTTTAAGTAGCTAGTTGTAATTTATATACATCAGTATTCACATTTCTTGAAAAGTTTAACGAAAGAAAAAATTAGGAATTAATAAATATCTTTTTATTTAAAAGGAATAGATCTTAGCATTCCTGTCATTGAGAGAAATGACAACCATTCGGTGTATAAGAGGTTAATGTCGTTTTATATCTTCTCAATTAAGTTTATTTAATCTGGCATACATTGCAGTGGATGTGATATTGTGACAAAAACTTTAGGAAATCAATAACTAAATGTACCTATTTCTAGTTCAAAAACCTTTTTACCTAGTTTAATGGCAAAGAAATTGCTTACTTGTCCACCCGTCCGTCTGTAGGTAAGATTCTGAGGTGATTTGTAAGTAAGACTCGCAGGTTAGTAAAAAATGTCTGCCAGATTTTTTGTAATGGTTCTAAGTCTCGTGACTTACCTTATAATCATTATGACCTTATTATTCTACCTTTTGATAAACGTAGATTATTTGGGATTGAAGAAAATATTTAAATAACGATAAGATACAGTTTCACAACTTGTTTTTTGCTAGTTTGTCGCCCCTTGGGGTTCGGCTCCGGTGGCGGCCGCTCCACTCGCCTACCTGTCGATAAGCATATCGCTTGTTCGTCTCGTTCATTATGAACTAATTTAAAACGGACAAATGAAATACATTATATCTGAAAAATGTCTTCATCTTATTTTTTAATTAAACGCGGTAGGTAATCTGATTTATTTTACGGGATTTTCCGTAGTCTGTAGTTTTATAATATTTCTTAGAATACTATAGCAATTATTATGTTAGTAAATAAATAAATTGTTTCTGAAAGTTTGCTATTTTGAACAGGAAGTAAATACAGTGACGTAGCTAGGTTTTCCTTCGCCCGGGGGCAAGTAACAGAGATGCGCCCCCTCCCTTTTCTCCCTGTAC
This sequence comes from Tanypteryx hageni, assembly GCA_028673005.1. Classification (NCBI taxonomy): domain Eukaryota; kingdom Metazoa; phylum Arthropoda; class Insecta; order Odonata; family Petaluridae; genus Tanypteryx; species Tanypteryx hageni. The sequence continues at coordinate 182,893,047 of CM054112.1, read as the reverse complement.
AATTTTCCAGATAAATGTAATTAGAGGAATGTGATGGAAACCCAACTATACTAGCATTTTAATTTGGTATATATTATAATAGTATTATTGTTTATAAACAGAAACGTTAATTTTCGGTCCATGAGTGTGTGCCTCTTCAGTCCTGCGCTAGAAGACAATACTACGCCACTGAGTAAATAGTAAGTTAAATATACACCCTTACTAATTCAGATAAAATTAAAACATTGTTTTGCTGCATCATTAGAATGTCGAAATCGGTATCCAGCAATTTCCATATAAATGTTTTTGTAGCATTTTTCTATTACACGTATTTTAGGTATAGAAATTCGCATTTGGTATACAAGTATAGGTACATGAAATTTGCACTTTGCGACAAATGCAAAATAGATGCAAAAAAAGGTTAAATGCGACAATATGCGAAAAATCAATATATGCGAAAAAACAAATTTTTGACGATTTTAAACAAGCTACTGTTATTAGACATAAACATTTCTTATCTACACAATTTGATATCCAAAACGCAGCTTCTGAACTTATTTTGGAAATGTGTAGTTCAAATAATCTTAATAGAATTGTAAGAATTCAATGTATAGAAATAGGCGCAATTTTTTTAACTCTTATCAATTCTCTGGAAGGATCCTTTTATCCTTTTGCTCATTTACTATGGTAAGAACATCAAAGTATCAAACGGAGGCTACAAAAAATTCTGATGGCATTTTTTCCTCAGAAACGAATAAATTACTCACTGAAACTGAAAATGATTTGAAAATGGAAGTTTTGAATGCCATTAAATCAGCAGCAAACAAAAGTACCAACAAGTAAAGGCAGACAGAATTTAAACTTGCTCCATGCCATTTAATAAGTTATAATTTGCTTAGGTAATTTTATTTCTATTTATATAAATTTACATGTAGTTTAAGAACCATTAGAAATACATTTTCCTTTTTGACTGTATTTATTTTTTTTGACAATTTTATAAATATTAATGCCAAACAAGTTTTTTTCTTTGTTTAATTTTAAGTTTCATTAATTCATTAATAAATAGTTTTAACACTGAAAATTTTAACTCGGATTGCAACGCCCCATGCTTGTATTTAATAAGTTGTAATTTAAGTTCTATTCTTATAAATTTCTAAGTAATTATATAAGTAATAAGTAACCACTGTCAGAAATAAATTTTATTTATTGTATACATTCATTTTATGACAATATTGTTTATAATTTTAAAAAATTTGCGTGGTTTTAATTTTTATTTGTAAAGAAGAAGTTTTAATTCAATTTTACATTTTTCTTTATATTTTTTGGGAAGTTTTTTATATAACAATTTAATTAATGGTAATTTTTGACTTGTTTTAATTATATCTCTTGCTTAGTTTTAAAGTTGAGTTAGTTTTGCGCATTTCACTGAACGCTGAATTTGTTTGAGCTGCAGGAATTACTTTAAAATTGAATGCAAAATAGATTCTAGATAAATACTAAATTGAAATTATTTTGTTGATGTTAAAAGCTACATCAAAAAATAAAAACGCTAAAATTCAATTTTTGTTGCTAAAAACACACGTACCACTACATATAAGTCTCGTAATTAAGTGTATTCCAGTATGTTTTTTCAGTTTCGAAGTGCAGTCGTTGTTTTCTGGTCAAAAAGAATAAGCGTTGTTTGTGGCTTAATTTTTACTTTCTCCTTATGCGAAGTATAGAGAAAGTATTGTTTTCATGAAAAAAATCGAATTCGAGATTTCAACGTAAATACATGTTCTAAGGTCCCCTGAACACGTTTTTTCTCGATGATGTATGTGTCTGTCAGTCTGCCTGTATGTGGTAGATTTTTGTGGGCGCTCTATTTCAAAAACTATTAATCAGGTCAACGCAAAATTTTATATTTAACATTTTCATAAAAGTTAGAAGATCTAATTAGTTTTTGGTAAAAATCGGTCTACCGGAAGTGGGTGTTTACTCTTGTCACTTATCCGTTATTTTGAAATATTTGCTTTAATATTTGATGATTGTAAAAATGTATTGGAATAAAAGTTATAGGAAATTACATTTTCTACAACCTTAGTTTGATACATCTTTTCATATAATGCATTGTTTAAGAGATATCTTATATTTTTAGCTGCCACCTACCGAAGACTGTTATTAACAATTGACGCTTATTATTAGTATTTATTATTATTATTATTGTTAGTAATGCTCCTTTTTCTTTTCTAAATTGTCAACCGGAAGTAAATATTGTCAACAATCCCAGAGCCAACAACATGTAGTTTGCCATATAAATATGGAGAAAGTCATGTTGCCCACATCAATTTATTTTAATTAGAACTTGCCCATTATTATGTTTCTAACAAAGAAAGCATAGATAATGGCAATTCACTTGGAAGTAGTGGGACTTGTGTTGCAGTTGCTAAGGAAACGGATTTAAGATGTGATAAGAATGTGGTGATGTTTACTCAAGCAACAATAGTCCCAAATACTTGACTTTAGGGCAAAACATCGTTACTAAGATGAGTCTTATATAAAATATGGATTTGTTTCCAATAATAGTGATCCTCTTCTACCTTTGTGCGTTATTTGTCACCAGACGTCTAACAATAGCAGAAACCATTTCTATTGCAGCATCATTTACTTACTAAGCATACAGACTTGAAAAATAAAACTATTGATGTTTTAAGCGGAAGGGTGAGGGTGTCAGTAAAAACGTAAATACGATTAATGTTTTTGTGAAATCCTCAAAGGCGGCTTTAGAAACTTCATACAAACTAGCATTGCTTACAGCTAGGAATAAGAAATCGGACACGACTGTGGAAAAACTAACGATTCTTGAGGCGTTGTTAATAGCAGAAAAGATGTTAGATACCAAGTCTGTCAATGCAATTAAAACAATTCCCCGTTCAGATACCACTGTTTCCAGTGGCGTCGCGTGCCCATTTAGGTTGGGTGTGCTTTTATTGGAGGAGAGGGGAGTATGCAACCCGCGCTACAAAATTCACGTGTTAATTTGAACGTACGATTGCATTTTTATCGACGTGTGAATGTTTTAAGAGAGCATAGCGCAGCAGCACTCTTCTTAACACATTCACTGGTGGCTACGAACTCGACGCTTTTATTAAGAAGCGGATATAAGATGAAAGATTGTTGTCTATAACAAAGATAAAAGTAGGCTCAATCTGAATCTGCAAACAAAATTTTAGAACATTAAATCTAATGCGCAACCTGTAAAAGAAATATAAAGGAGATGAATGGTACTACCGAGAATATTTTTAACAACAAATATTTACACTATGTTGATAAAATTCTTTCTTGGACAAAGAGCGGTACCGGCAAGATAACTTCGAAAAAATAAAAAATCTAAATAGAAAAATCTCTGAAATATGCGGAATAAATTGTTATTTATTTATATATATATATATATATATATATATATATATATATATATATATATATATATATATATATATATATATATATTTGTCTCCTACTAAGAAATACTTCAGATAATTTATATTATTAAAAACAGAAACGATAAAATAAATCCTTAAACACTGGTTTTCTGAAGGTTGGGAGAAAAAATACTCGGCAGAAATGGAAACGATGCTATTCACTACGAAGCTAGAGTCGTACTGAATGGCGAGATACCGCTACAGAACCAAAAACCGCAAGCGGGTGTTTGTCCCACCGCTTTGAAAAGAAAGACTCGTCTGGATCATACCGTGAGTCTCCCGCCCCTCGGTAGAATCCTAGGTGACTCACACGTGTGAGTCGTCCGCACTGTATGTGTTAATTGGTATAATGCAATTAATCGCAGAATAAGTTTGAATACTTAAATTTACTAACTGATATAATTTTAACTATACAATCCATAATTATGGACAACACAAAGATTCCTCGTCAAATAGACTATAGCTATGCATCACGCGCGCCATTTATGTGAGAAGCACAGAGGGTTAACGCTTCGTTGTGAGAAGATTAGAATATCATTGACAAATACTAGAGTGAGGCACGAATTATCTGTATTTTGTTACGATTTTTAAATACAACCATATAATACGGACAGAAATCTGAAAAAGTAATCACTGCACTGCTGCAGCTAAATGATTAAGATCGGAATACCCGTGCTTATTCCAAACACCTTTCTCTTTGGAGAATAATAAACAAGGCCAACAAAAAAGTCAAGACCGCACTTCACATCCAGTTAACCCTTCTACTGTATCGTATTGTGAAACAGAGAAATGTCTCATGTACTCAGTTTTTGCATCTTTGTGCTTGCACAGTAAATTTGGAAGAGGAGGACGAGGTTTACATTCTTCGACTATGTTCATACAATGCGATAAAGCTCTGGCAGAAAACGGGACATTCAGTACATCGCCAACACTGTTTCCCATTGTAAATATGGGCAAAAAGTTATAAATTATATCTAAAAAATTATAAATATATGTTAAAAACTTGTCTAAATCGGCGCCATAAACACGTCGGCTCACACTTTACCCCACGCACGCAAAACAGACGAAACTTAGAAAACAAAAACAGCATCTCATGACAAGTAACAACGTTGAATTGGATTGCTTCACACAATAGCCAATCACAACCGCTAACTACTTCTGGGTGCTGTTGTCTCAGCGCACACCCTGCCACGCCTTCTGGGCGGTTTAAATCCACAAGGTGGCTAAGAATTTGACCCGCAGCGCCATCTGTACGTATGTTTAAAGGGCTCAAAGCTATCCGTATTTCTTACCGCACACCCGGGCTATTAACGGGAATGTAATACAATGTTTACGCACCGAAACTTCTCCTCTTCATGAAACATTGTATATTGGATGTGATTTTAGGAGTCACGCGAAGCCAGAAAACGATTAGGGGAGTCTTTAATAGGAATAAATGCAAAAATATAATATCGGTAACATTGCGATTCCGTGGGTGTGCACCGCACACCTAGCACACCCTGAATATACGCCTCTGACTGTTTCGTAGAATACAGGAAAAGGCAAAAGACGTTGTTCAACAGATCGTAGAAAATATTACTTTAGACAAGAGACTCCAGATTGAGGAATCCACGGACATTTAAAATAATTCACAGTTAATAATTTGTCCACTATTACAATTATGAAAAGGGTATTAAGGATGAGATCATGGCATGGGAATACAACTGAGGTAGAGATATTTGAAACTTTGGACAGCTTTATTCGAGGAGATCCAGGTTTACTTTGGAAATGGTGTGTAAATATCTGTACAGATGAGACAGCTGCAATGACCGGCTACAAGAGTGGCCTTATTTCTCGTATTCACGCAATAAATCCTAGTATAATTTGGGAACACTGCATTATCCACAAGCAAGCTTTAGTTTTAAAAAATGAGCCCTGATTTGCACGAAGAATTGAATGTTGCCATTAAAGTAGTAAATTGTATTAGGTCAAGGGCATTAAACTCTCGTATTTTGAAAATGATGTATGAGGAGATGGGACCAATGCATACCCAATTGTTATTTCATTCTGAAGTGCGATGGTTGTCACGGGGAAGAGTATTAACACACCTATTTGACATGATAAATGAAGTCAGACATTTTCTAGCAGAAATTAAATCTGTTTTGATTGTTTGGTTTGATAGTGAGGACTGGTTTTGTTAATTGGGATATATGGCGGATGTCTTCCACAAATTGAATGAGCTAATTCTTCAGCTCGAAGGCCTTGACAAAAATATATTTCAAGGACAGGATAAAAGCATATTATCAAAATTATTGTATTGGGAAAAATATGTTGAAGCTGGTAACATTGCAATTTTTCAATCGCTTTGTGAATTAATTGAGGAAAATAAAGTAGCTTTAACTGAAAGAGTAACAGATATCATTAAAAGACATTTGATCAGTCTCGGTGAGACCTTCTTGATATACTTTCCAGAAATTGAAAGAGTAGACAACTCAAATGACTGGGTGACAAATCCTTTCAAAAGTCAAACTTGATAATTTGGTTCTTCCAGTAAAAATGAAAGAGGATCTTATTAAATTGTCTGTTGATTGAACATTAAAAGTAATATTTGATAATAAATCGCTGTGATTTTCGGCACATAGCTCAAAAGGAATTTAAATTTTGAGTAACATTTCCATTACAAAACTCCTTCCATTTCCATCCACCTACTTGTGTGAACAATGTTTCTCAGCTCTTACCTCTATTAAAACAAAAAAACAGAAACAGAATCGATGCTAAGCCATGCCTTATTCTAGCAGTGAGTAACATTCGTGCTCGCATACAGATGCTAATTGATAAAAAGCAGCCTCACCCATGCCATTAAAAGGTTTTCAAATATATTTGTAATTGATAATTATCTGTAATTGTATATTTAATGATTTGTTTGTTAATTTTGTATATTTTTTGTTTTGTTCCCAAATTTAGCAAGTAAAAATGTTGTGACTATTGTAGGTATTCAAATAAACATTTATTTTATGTATATCTTTACTAATACAATTAATGATCGTTTTGTCAATTCTGTAGATTTTTTCATTCTTTTATTCCCTCGTTTTGTACTTATTACATGTAATAACATCTAAAATTTTCGTTTTTGTGACTCCACAAAAATTGTAACCTTATAACATTATTTAATTTATAATAAATATTTCAATAAAAGTGAACCACACACACACACATATATATATAAATATACTAGTAGAAGGTGCTTGCATACTGCAAGCATTTCATCTCACCTTGAAAAAACATTAATTTTTCAGAGATATTTCATCATAAGGAATATTTATTTAATTCTAAAGATTTCTCCTCAGGATCGGTTTTCATTTTTTCATTATGAAACAATAATGGAGTTAAACAATCACTAATTTTTACAATTTTAGGAATATTATACTTTTCCCAAATTGGGTTAATAATGCCACAAATTTCTGCCAAATTTTAAATTTATAGCACAATTAAAAGTGAAATTACATTTTTCTAAATGTTTAAATTTAAATAATTTTTACGGCCAAAATGACGATTTTATGAATAAATTGAAATGTTTATTCATTTACATAGGCAAACCTCTAAATAATTTTAAAATTTCTGCTCCCTAACTTGCGGCGTAGTGTCTAAGCATCTACCAATTTGTTTTAACTTTAAGAATTTTTAACTGCCAAACAAATTAAAATATCAAAATTTCTATAATCCCTATTTCGTTATTTTACAAATCCTACATCTAGAAATAATTTCAGCTTCGTAGCACATTTGGAAATACATCTTTGAAAATTTGTTAAAACAATTGCGAATTTTTAGCGTTCGCATTGTTGCACTTTTTTAAGATTTTCGTTTTTTCTAGTCGGTTTTGGACAAAATGCCACCTCAGAAAAAAAATTTGAATCTCCAGCTCATTTGGAAGTGCCTAAACATTATTATCCTCCTATATGTTATCTCCTCCTCCTCCTCTGTAAGAAACGTCGATATATAATGATATATATATATATATATATATAACACTACTAACGAGAAAAATTAGTTAGTTAATTTAGTTAGTTAACATTGTCATAAGCCTGGTGGCAGAGAAATAATATAAAATATTTAATACAATATCACACATAATACACACACTCGTACATCACATTTAATATTAAAACAATTCGTATCCAATGAACACATAAAGTAAACAAAATCATCCATGTCTGATAAGTGAAATAACACATAGCTATGAGATTTATTTAATTTAATTTAAAATGTCCAGATTGGCTCAAGTCAGGTGGTGACAAATACTACACTATTCTTATTGAGTTAGAATTTTCTAGGTTCAAGATGGGCCTTCATGGCTACCGTAGCGGTTAAGGGGCTCACAAGGTCCCCGCCGTACTTCACTCTATCAGGCATTCCTTTACTTCCTCCAACTCCATCGTCATCTGCAGAGGCGTCGCGACCTAACGCGGGTCCTGGTGCAAAGTATATGACGGGCCCCCTTGTTTGTGTATGTGTTTGTGTGTGTGTTGCTTAAATAAATATAACTAAGGATATAAATAAATAGCTAGCGATTATTTACCTTTATTGTTAATCCCAATTAAAAGCTTTGAAAATATAAGTCCATATAATTTATGCTGATTGCAATAAAATATTGAATACATACATAGTATATATTTATACCGTATAAATGACCGTGATAAATGGATGTTAACACCAGGAATACTAGGAAACCACTGAGATTTCTATTTCCGTCCACTTTAATTTTTGTTAACGTCTTTCCCCGCACATCCACTTTGTCAACAACACAAGTATACAACATACCGGTATACTCGGCCAAGCCCCTTGAAGAATTGCGTGACCGGGTACTGTAGACCCCCTTCACCCCCCCCCCCCCCCCTCTCGTCGGGCCTGGTCATCTGTAACAATTTACATCATCATAAGTAGTCTGTCCGTAGACAGGTCCGTGATTATTCTTGGTTAAACCTGGTTCTCCATATACTCCTATTTTCCGCTGTCCTCTTTATATCTTGATAACTCTCTTTCCCTTTCAAATCGTCTATCAGCTGAAACCTTTTCCTACCTCTTTCCCTTTTCCCATCTAGTTTTCCTTCTAACACGTCTTTAATCATACTCTCTCTCCTCAGGTAATGTCCAACCCAGTTAGCCTTCCTCTTTCTGATAGTCTGTATAATCATTCGCTTCTTTCCTATTCTTCGTAGCACTTCATCGTTTTTCATCCTATCTGTCCATTTTATCTTCAGCATTCTCCTCCAAGTCCACATTTCAAAGCTTTCCAAGTATTTGATGTCATTTTTCCTTAGCGTCCATGTTTCTGCCCCATACAATGCTATACTCCATACGTAGCATTTTATCAATGGCCTAAAAGAGTGGAAATTTGTACTATGTTTGGTGGTATACGTTGGAGGGACAATTGGTGTAAGTTGTGTGGCATAATATCAGGGATTTATATTTACGTTTGGTGATTTACGTTTTAGGGGCAAACTAGTTCAATGTTGGCGGCATCAGTTGAAGATTTTGTTGTTGTATAAGTTTTCGGTGCAAAATGAACTGAGCAGAAAAACCTGTTCTTTTATGTCAGAGTTCGTCTAATGACAGCACGCGGGCCACATGCGGCCCTCCAGAGCGTTTTATTCGGCCCGCAAATTTATGATGAAAAAAGGACCTGGTGAATTTATCACACAATTTCCTAATTTTTACTTGAAATCATGGAGCAAAAACTTGAATATTGTAATTTTGACGCTAAAAAATGTTTTACTAGATTTTCATTTGTATAATACAACAGACTCTCTAGGTCAAGTGTGATTTGAACTCTTCTTCGGCCCACTGAAGGCGGTAAAAATTAAATTTTGGGAATTTTTAAAATATGGCAGTTATTTTACGACAAAATCTTTCCAGATGGTGATGTTAGATCAGTTGTATTCCATCAAATTTTAGTTGTAGAAATATAGTCGACATCGTGTCTATAATAGAGTCAGCAGCAGGTGAACTCTGACTAAAACTTTCTTCCCCGATTGATTAATTCCCTCTTCCTTTTGGATTCTTTGTTCTTATGGCCAACAAGACCCCATTCACCTAAATCAGGGGTTCCCAACGCGGTTTGAGCTCTTTTGACTTATAGTGCTGAGCGTTCACAGAATCTAGAAATTACTGTAATCTAAAAAGACTTAATGACTTTGTCTTAAAAAATATACGTAAAATGTCATACACGGCTGGTTTCTCTGGCAGATTTGTTTACAAATTCGTCGATCTCTCGATGTTTTAATGTATCATTTTACCTTCAATCGTTATCGTAAAGTGTTCGAGCTCATTTGTAGGGGTAGGCGAATGGTAGCCCTTTCTTTGCTAGTCGACGAAGAAGTATCACTTCGTGTTTTTGTGCTCTAGTCACATATTTCTATTCATTGATGACAAACACGCTAGTAATTTTCTTATAAATTATTCGAAAGTATATTTGCTTGCTCGTCATAACCTAATTTAAATAATTTAAAATGCAATTGTTTGAGATTAAAGAAACATGTTCCAACGTTTGTATTCTTTTATATGTAATGAATAATACTATAATACAAAATGTCTATGAAATGTGTCTCTGCACGTATGTATTTATGTAAAAACAAATATCACAGCTTATTTAAGAAAAGTCTTAAATTATTTTCATAATTTAATTTTAATTTATTGTTAAATGGAAATTTTTATATTTTCTATACTTTGTATTTTTAAGTTAAAAAAAATGGTTTTCAAGAGTAAAATTTATGTTCCTACTACCAATATTTTCACAGAAATTCATGGCCAAAATGCCATACTTCGACCCGATTAACTAAGTAAGGGTGCCACAATTGCAAAGTTAAACTTTTCGGTAATTATGCTTTTGGAAGACATTGGCCGACCTGAAATCAAAAAAATTTGGTATATAGAATTTTCGCATAAATTCATAACAAAAACGCCATACTTCGACCCGATTAACTAAGTAGGGGTGCCACAATTGCAAAGTTTTGGTAATTATGAATTTGGAAGGAATTGTCCTAACCTATTTCAACAAAGTTTTACATGAAGGAGTTGTGCAAGATAAAAAAACAAAAATTACATTTTTAGGATAGATATACAAAGCAGGGCTGCCATAATAAAAGTAATAATATCTTTCTTTTTATAAGTGTTTGTGCTGAACTGTTCATATCGATTTTAACCATATTATAATATTTATTATGTGCATATATATATATATATAAAGCCATAATAGTATATTTGGACCGGATCAACTAAACATGGGTGCCACAATTACAAATTAAACTCTTTCAGTAACTATGGATTTGGAAGAAATTGGCTCAACGGATGTCAACTAAATTTTATATATATGGTTTTTACAAAATACCATAGTGAAATCTAGATTTTTAAAGCGGAGCTTAAGAGCAGAGATACCACAATTATAAATAATAAAAATAGTTTGCAACTTAAAAGAAATCTCCCGAGCGTAGCCGGGCGTTTCTGCTAGTAGATTATAAATATACATATAGCTACTAGCTGAGCTGTAAGTGTTGAGTGGAGGGAGGGGGGGGGCGATAAAAATACTGGCGCCCGTCACTTTCGCTTTCAAGTCGCGCCCATGCCAAAATAAAGGTTGAGAACCCCTGCCCTACATGAATCTCACTGTTCCGTTGTCGTGGTAAATTGCTCAGATTACAAAAGAAAGACAAAATAAAAAGTAAGAGACAAAAATTGATTCTTCTTATCTATATACATTTTCGTTTTACATTTTTCTTTTTTGTGTTTAGTATGAACGTAGATACCGTAATTTTAGCCAATAGCTAGAAATTACTAGAATATTAAATCGATTCGCTATTTTTTCAAGTGGTCATATGCGCTAGTTCAAACCTAAAGTCGCTTTATCTAGCTACAGATTCTATACATTGGCAACGCTGATATTGATTCGTTCGCCACAGGTTAGACGAACCTCGTAGTCCTGTTGACAATGCAGCGATAGGTTTCCATCGGTTGCATTCATACTAGTTTTTAGATTGTAATGCCTCTGTATAGCATGAAATTTATATGATATTTTATAGTAGTACATAACGAAAGTCTTTAGTGAGAAAATGTTACGTGTTTTAATAACATATGCATAATCTTTATTTGTTCGCAATTTTAACCCTGGTTTTTCACATCCGCTAGATTATTCAAGATAGTATATTATTCAAATATCCATCTATTTTTCCCTGCGTTCTTTCAAAGCTATTGTCTTTTTATAATTGATTATTTTAATTAATTATTAGTTAACTTGTTCTTTTTAAGGAAAAAATAGCTAAATATATTGATAGATTTTTTCGTGCAATTTTATCGTGTATTTTATGTGAGGACTGGAATAAAACCATAAATACGATTTCATGAAATCATTAACTAATCAAAACGGAATTTTCCAAATATATTTAACCCTGTTTTTTCGTGTTTGGTTCTCTTGGTGTTAAGAATATTTATTGGTCATTCATGAATTCTGAATTTTTCATTTCAGTGGCTACCACGGGGTGGACGGCAGGTGTTATCCGGTCGCATAACATCAAGGGTAGGTACGTTTATGCTTCCAGATTAGAATTTTTAATGCTAATAAAAAATGTAGCAATTTACTTTTACTAGACGATATAATTTTTTATTCGTAATATACATTAAAATCATTCTCACTTTGATTATTTACTACCATATAGAAATCGAATAAACAATGTTGTCGTAATAAATTATGACGCCTCTTCTTGAAATTTTTAATCGATGGTATTATTGTTAGGAGATTTTCCGTAATTATTTTTAATTACTTGTGGCCATTCATTTAGAACATTAATGAAGAATACATACAATAATGTATTTTATTTTTCTGTCATCTTCCTTCAGATGGTATTTTCCCTTCACGCTTTTAATAAGCCGTATGCGCGTTAGATAACACCTTTAACTTTTCTGCTATAGATCCATTGAAATAAAAGCCCATTCCTAGGAGTTGGATATGATTTATGAAAAGTACACTCCTGGCAAAGTTACTTTATGGCAATCTCGAAGAATATACAGTTTCCAAGTAAAGTAAAGTTCCAATGGAAATTCGAATAAACTACCTCATAGCATAATACGTATATTTTATCGCTCTTCTGGTTTATAAATAACAGGAGATATAGGTTCTGCTTTATATGATAATTTGTAGAAGTTGTGATTTCATAATGGGAAAATAATTTTGGAATACAGTTACGTAAAATATTTAAATATTCAATGCAGCTTTTCTCTGGGGAATTGTTTGCGCACCCCATAATTTGTAAATCCCACATTTTATGAATAAGTTAGGGCCTTTAGAAGCTCATTCTTAATTTGCATATGCAATGTCAACTGACATGTCAAAATCTATTTTCCAACAATTGAAACTTCCCGTCAAAAATGATGGGTTTGCATGAGTTAAGTATTAAGTTAAATAAACAAATAATGTTATCCATGGAAATAGATAAAAGTCTGCGCGATTTTAAATATCATGTGGTTATAACGCCACATATTCGGTCAATAGAACCTCGTTTGTTTTATAATGTGGGGTATCACGTGAAGGGTAGATTAGCGTTTAAATGAGAGAGGCTTAATTCTTAAGTGAGAGCTGTATTGCGCAAAATCATCCTACATTAACATATTATACATAGAAATATACTGGTTAACTGATACTTCCAAAATTACTCATAAGTTTAGAACCTAATAAATTTTGCATTAAAATTTGAACGTCTTCCTATCCGCCTCAGCGAAGCTTTCAAAACTCAAACTTTTCATGGATAAGTGATATTAATGCGAAAATGTATACTCAAATATTCATCTTTTATGCCTTCGGAGATTTAGTGAAATAATCGAAAGCTATTTAAAACACACCTAACTTGAGTAATTATGACGTATTTTTTACATTCAAGTTCATTCCCTCGTCGAAAATGATTCATTCTTGTTCATTTGAAAAGCGCGTTGTGCGCACAAAAGGTAAATTAACGTGTTTACGTTCATTCGTCGTTGTAGATGATCATTTACATTAAACCCTCATAAAACGCGGATTCATGCAGGGCGTTTTCAGTATTAATCGGATTTCATTTTTACACCAATTTTCTTGCAACGCGGTCCATTTTTAGTCAACGAGGAGCTGTCCGAGAGGAAAATCCGAAACCTTTGCGACATTTTAATTTACCGCGCTTTCTCCGGCGCCTCAAATATTCGCTTAGTTTCTGCATGCACGTCGAAGGCGAATATCACGAGAAAAGAAATTCTTTGAAATCTATCGGCGCAAATTTTTTGTGTTTTGGCACTTGGCACGGGAGTATGGAGTGATTGAATCGACTAATCGCACCATTCGAAAGTACAAGGAACCCATTGAAGCGAGTCTAGTGGCTGCCGCTGCTACTAGTGATTCCATATACAGTATGAGTAATAGGTCCGTGCAGCAGAATGAGACAGAGGTTATTAAACATTTAGATTGAAGAGCAGACACAGAAGGGGACTGCACTCAGAGGCACCGTGATCCGGGAGAAGGTGTAGTAAATCTACGACACAGTTTTTAAGAAGGGAAGAGAGCTTTCAAAAGACTGTAAATTTAGTGATGGCTGGTTTGACAAGTTCAGAAAGCGTTTCAATCTGCACAGCGTCAACATTTCTGGTGAGAGTGCTTCTGCTGACCACCAAGCTGCAAAGCGGTCCCAGCGAAGTTTTTAAGGATAACGGAAGAAAACGATTACCACCCCACCAAGCGTTCAATGCTGATGAGACAGAATTATTTCGCAAAAGGCTGTCATCGAGAACCTGCAACAGTAAACGGGAAAAGTTTGCGCCTGAGTTCAAGACCGGCAAAAACCGCCTGACCATGCTTTTCTCCGCCAATGCATTGGGAGATTTTAAGTGTAAACCTCTGCTGGTTTACCGTACAGAGAACCCCAGGGCAATAAAGGGTAAGCATAATTCCATTTTATCCGTTATTTGACGGTCTAACAGGAAGGCATGGGTAACGACAGCCATGTTCACAAATTGATTCACCTCCTATTTTGTGCCTCGGGCAAGAGAATATCTTCCACAAAAGGACCTTCCATTCAAAGTCCTCCTTCTTGATCATGCTCCTTGTCATCCTTCTGTAATTGTACAAAGTATAAACCCAGATGTGCAGGTTGTGATTATGCTACCCTACACGACTTCCATACTCCAACCTCTAGACCAGAGAATTATCAAAACCTTCAAGTGCTACTACACCAGAAGGACCATGAGGAAACTTCTCAAGGCCAGGAGAACCCCGAGAGTGGCCTCCCAGACATCTGGCGTGAGTTATACATTGACCACGCAATTGCAGATATCAAAGCATCATGGGAGGAGGTGAGCCAGTCAACTTTAAATGCCGGATATAGCAAATTATGGCGCAGGGTTGTGAACGATGCTCAATGTTTTCTTACATTAACATCTGAGGTAAGAGAGATTGTGCAGCTGAAAAGGGCTGTTGGCGGTGAGGTCTTTGATGATATGGGAGAAGAAGAAATAGAAGAACTTTTGAAATAGTCCAAGGAGGGGTTGACTGAGATGCTCGAGTCTCATGAATACGAGGGAGAGGTGCATGAAGAGGAGGATCAGCTTGCAAGTGGTCTTGTTGAAGCAGGTTTTAGCATGGATAGAATCCCTAAATTGAAATGTGCTATTAAACAATGTACACTACCATATTGTCAGTTTTATAAATATATGCAGACTACAGAAATGCAGAGACGCATTACAGATAAATTCCGAACACAATCAACATCAAAAGACTTGGTACTGCCAAAATTTTGGGTAAGGAATTTGATATAAATTTAAGTTTTAAAATTGTTTTATCTTTTAATATTATCTTATCTTACGATTTTTACTTTTAAAAAGTATACACATTACTTTCCAAACTCTGGGAACGTATCCCTATTTTTTCGTAAGTCATTAAATTCACGCAGCGCATTTTCTCCCAACGCGGCCGCTTCAGGAACGTAAATACCGCGTTGCGTGAGGGTCAACTGCACTATGTTCTGTCTGCACACAACAGGAAAGTAAATCCATTTACGTATATGTCGTAGATCTTTTTTACTTCATTTGCCGTGAAGATTGTGTTAGTTGACAGCAATCAATCAACTGTGTAAGAAGTTTTCTAAATTCAAAATAAATTACGACGTTCTTGTTGGATTTTTCTCATACATGGCAAGAATAAGTGGCATTAATGTGGTAATACACGCGACAAGTTTCAGCTTTCCATATTTTAAATCTTTGGAGAAATTAAAAAAATATTTTAATGGACCCCAACCTGAACTTATATATTTCTCAAGACTCAAAAGTAAAACTAACGCATGGCAGCAGTGCAGAAATCTACACTCCAAGTTTCAGGTCTCTAACGTTTACGGTTTCGTCACAATTTCAATTTAAGCACGTGCACAGACAGACGACAAATAAAAACCATGAGCGCATTATTTTTAAACGCTAAAATGAATGAAGCCAACTTCTGTATGCACTTAAATGAAAACATTGAATATGAAATTCACATCATTGAATTTTCCAGAAAGTATAAGTGGTTTTGGGCATGTAAAAGTTGTTTGTAAAATAAATTCTTTCTTAAACATTATGCTAGACAACTTTTATATATCCAAAAATATTTTAAGTTTCTGGAACCTACTACGATGAGAATCATATATTTTACTTTTAAGTGCATATAAAATGTTTTTTCGTTAAAATAAATTTATAAATTTTATTTTTCTGTTTTTATTCATTGATTGTTTACAATTCAAAACATCGTCAAATTTTCTGGAATATGTGAGCAGATGCGTCGAAAATTTAAAATCCTAGACAATCACATTATTACACGAAACCGATAACAATGCAAATCACCTTGAAGACGGAAGATTTTGGCGTACATAAACGTGAAATTTTTGCGTTGAAAGCTAATTTGTGGTCCCATTCGACGCGTTTTTTTTAATCTGCAGTAGTAAATAAAATATTGTTTTTTCAGATGTGCTTTGTTTAAAATCCCGAATTCCTACGACGATTCTAAGTAATTTCAAAATGCAATTCATAAATATGATTTACTCAATCGTGTTAATCAAATGGAGAAAATAAACACTCCTGTAATCATAAACATATGTATGTGAACGATGAGCAGCTTAAAAACTTAAGTGGCTTTCCAAGTAACTCTTGAAAGTTTGACCGAAAAAGAATTGAATATATTTGAGTTCTAAGCGTTTTCATTACTCTCACGGTCATTTGACCTTTCATCTTACAGCGTGATAGGAGGACCTAGCTCATTATATAATAATATTTTCTTGTTTACATGCTGGAACCAGTCTGGAAAGTACGATATAAACATTTCAGCGCGAGTTTTCATATTTTAACAAAGGCTGATCTTTGAAGTGATATCATATCTGGGACTAAAATTCTCAATATCATCTTGTGGTTCTGACTTAGATAGGAAAGCCAAAAGATAGATGGTATATACGAAGATTCGAGGCATATTTTGTTTGTCGAGTAGTGGAATTATACGTCTTGTCAAATTTGATCTTTCAATCTTCTATCAACTCATTAGAGACGCTGATTTAATTATTTAACCCGTGCCATCATCCGTATTCTATGCAAACGCACACTCTCCACTCACCTCTCTCTACCTCACTCTATGTCGGCCTGTTTTAAGGACAGCTTAGAACGTTTTTTTTTGTATTCTTCTCTCTCGTTGTCTTTTTCCCTCAATTCGTCTCAATATCTTTCTCTAACTTCCTTTTCCCTGCGGCTCTTCTCCCTTCCTCATTCCCTCGTCTTCCCTTCCGCTAGCACTCCACTTTGTCCCTAATTGTTCCATCTCTCTATTACTGCCATTTCCTTCAGTGTTCCCTTTCTCCTCCCCAGCGCACTCCCCAGCGGCCTTAAGGGAGGAAATGGGAGAGCACTGAGGAGAAGGCTTCCTGAAGCTTATTATTCCCCTGGTTACTATCCCATCGCGTGGCAATCTAACCCTAAAGCCTCATTCACTCTCTCCTTCGTTTCTTTGACTCGTCATTTGTTTTTTCCTATTTCACTCGGAGGAGACTTGGGACAAACATTTTGATGAACATGTTCACGAACGATAAAAGATAGCAAAGCTTCTAAAATTAAAAATATTGTTAACGCTAACAGTGGTATTTAATATCTGCACTATGACAGTTTTGCTGCAAAATAATTCTTGTAAAAATATCTCAAAATATTGCTGTTAACTATTAAAATGCTAATATTTCGTTTTATGCATTTATGTGCCGATAAAATATTTAAATATGAACTGCTTATGAATGTTCATTTTACGTGTTATACTGTAAAACGATTTATTTGAAGATCGCAATCGAAATATGTACATATTTATTGCCACATAGAGAATAGTTTGAGTTATAGTTGAGAATTTGGCCCGTACTTCACCCGAAGCTCGCCATCCTAATAAAGCGATTGAGGCATTGAAGAAGTATTCCATAAAAGCACCCTATTTTTCCAAGTATAATAATAAATGTATTTTTATAAAATGGGTGAAATATAAATAGAATATAAAATAGAACATTATTTATTTATATTCAACGAAATTATTCTTCAACTTAAGGTAAATTATCAGGTAATTTTTCATATTGTAGTAGCTGGTATGTTATATCCTCCTCCTCCATCTCCTCTGTAAGAAACGCCTATAACATAAAGGAGGATACTAATGTTTAGGCACTTCCAGATGAGCTGGAGATTCGAAATTTTTTTCTTAGGTAGGATTTTGTAAAAAACCGTCTAGAAAAAACGAAAATCTTGAAAAAGTGCAACAATGCGGACGCTAAAAATTCGCAATTGTTTAAACAAATTTTCAAGGTTTATGTATTTCCGCATGGGCTACGGAGTTGAAATTTTTTAAAAGTAGAATTTGTAAAAATACGAAATATGGATTATACAAATTTTGATATTTTAATTTGTTTGGCAGTTAAAAATTCATAAAGTTTAAACAAATAGATAACTGTTTAGACATTACGGGATGAGCTAGGAAGATGAAATTTTCAAGTTATTTACAAAGTAGTGCATTTGCACAAATCAACATTTGAATCTCTCCATAAACATATTGCGGCGGTCGTTAAAATTGTTTAAAATTTAAACAATTGGAAAAATATTATTTCACTTCTAGAAGTACTACAACTTTAAAATTTGGCAGAAATGTGTAGCATTAGTACCACATAATGGAGAAAGTATAAAATTCTTAAAATTGCAAAGTTTGGGGATTATTTTAATCTATTATTTTTACATAAGGGAAAAACGAAAATCGCTCCGGAGGTGAAATATTTAGAATTAAAAAATATTTGTAATGATGAAATATGAAAAATGAATGTTTTTTTATGTTGAGATGATATGCTTGCAGAATGCAAGCACCAACTACTAGTATGTTATATCCTCCTCCTCTGTAAGGAACGTCTATATATAATGATGCCTCGAATTCAAAAGCATTTCTTTCTTTAGCTCTGGACGGAAATTCCTCGTTAGTTTGATGAAATCGAGGTTTTTATAAAAGTACTCCTTGAGTAATTGGTGTATATCTCATTGTCAGAATTTTCTCTCTCAGGTATTTAAACCATGGGCAGAGAGGAATTTTTAAATCAGTGAGGAGAGAAAATCGGAAGATTCTTCTTGTTTCTATTCAGAAATTGAAACGTGGACTTGTTAAGTTCAATCCAGATGTCGAGGTAATTTATATATCAAAATAAAATCTTTATAATTTGTACCCACTTGCAAACTCGTCAAAATTTTAGTTCCGGATAAATGAAATATCTTCCTTGATCTACTTTAGGCGAAAGAAATGAGAAGACTCATCAAATATTCCTCAAAACGCAGAATTTGTGATTGCGAGCTATCAAGATATAGGCCCCAGACTGTGCTCGATAAATATGTTCTTTATGTGATTGAATTCGTTAACATTAACCGGATGTATTTGAAGATGAGGAGAAAATGATCGGTTAAAGAACTCTGATTTTTGTTTTTTGGCCTGATAGGATATTGATTTTTTGATACCCGAATAATTTATTTAGTTCTTCTTCAATCAATACGCTTTCAGCCGATTTTTGTTTTTTATATCTTATAGAATCAGATCTCTTTAATTGTAAAAACTTCCTCTATACATATTCCACGGTGAATGCTTATGGAAAGAACGCTCTGAGTGATATTTTTTCTCTCCGCCTATCAATTTTCTTTTCATACGTCCGTCCCCCGTTTCATATTCAGTCTCCTCCTCTAGTTCTGTTATTCATTCTTTCGTTCCCTTGCCTCTCCAAGGAGAATCGAAACGAAATAGCCAGGCGCCACCGGCCTTCATGCTCCTTCCAACCAACTCCTCCTTTCCCCATTCTCCTTGCTCCCTTAATCTTTTTGCATTCAATATTCCACCCATGCCCTCTTTTCGTCTCAACCTTCTTTTTCTTCTTTCCGTCGCCAGCATTCACAGAGTGCGAGGTGTCGCCTTTGCGGCCTCGATTGAAATACTGCGACGCATTCGTTTTGTACCAATGGGAAGCCTTTCGCGATTTCCGATGGCTGGAAATTCGAGTTTCTCGTTTGTTCATGCGATGTTTTAATGTATAAGAAAGGAATGTTACTGGAATTTTGTACTCATCAGTATATTTTTTGTGGATAATTCTTGGAGTAAAGTGTAAAAATTCAGACTCAAAATAAATACTTTTGTAGGTTTTAGGATTTAAATAAAAACGGGGAAAATTTTTATCTAAATGTTAGCTAAAATTTATCAACGTTATTATCATTTTGTTAAACAGAGCTTTGCGTTCATAAAGTATTTATTTAGAACGATGGGTTTTCTACGGTGGTCTGATAATTAGCATTCTTTTCCTCTGTTGGTGAAAGTCTCCTTTGGTAGCCGGCGTAACCTCTTTGTTTCTTATTCCTTTGTACGCTTGGACTTAAATTTTGTTTTATCCGTATGGGAACATCTGACGCCACGTGCTCTTTTGTAGGCTCCGACATCCGCTCATCCGTTTTTCCACCGTCCTGCCTTCCTTCTCTTTAGGAAATCTATCTCTCCTTTTCCTGACACAATTTCTCCTTTTACTAAGCAGCATAATAAAATATAGGATACTTTCCTTTTTGCGAAACCTTATTAAAATAGCACCGAAAGATGGCATTGAATTATCCTCATTTACTAAATTAATACTATCATCATTATATATAACTGCTTCTTACTTATGATGTAACATATATCAGGAAGATACTAATGTTTGGGCACTTTCAGATGAACTGGAGACTATAACTTTAGCACGATTATAGGATTTTAGTCACAACCAAACAAAAAAATCGAAAATTTCTAAATTTAATTTTTAAGGTTCGTTTTTACCCCACTTGTACATTAACGTTTAATAATTTTTAATTCGGAAACTACAAGCCGTACGTACGAGCTTTTGCTAAATTTTTGTAGCAAATTCTATCCTTCGTATGAATACATTTTTTAATCAGATCATATAAGGGCAAGGAAATGCAATGAGCGATTATACGTATTTTTTAGGATTATTGTTATATTTTAACAATTCTTATCTCAAAAACTATAAGTCGTAGGTACGTGCTGTTGCAAACCTTATTATAGCCAATTTTGTCCTCTACCCGAATAAAATATTTAATTGTTACTTTACAAATATATAAGGGCAAGGGAAGGAAATTAAGAAATTTTGCGGGAACGAAGCTCCGCGGGTTTTACTGCGCACGGCTTTCAGGACTAGGTAAATGAAAATCGATTTGATGACGTCATCACCCTGAGATAAAGCGTTGTTGTGGAAAAAAGCACGCTTCTCCAGGGAGCTGACGTCACGCCGTTGTGAGTCCTAACAGGCGCCAGATAGCACCAGAGAGTATCGTCTCCTTACGGCGTAGCTGCTCCCTATTTATAACATCAGTAGGATACTAATGTTTAGGCACCTCCAGATGAGCTAGAGATTCAAAATATTTTGTGTGGGTAGGACTATGTACAAAATCGACTAGAAAAATCAAAACTCTCCAGAAACTTAACAATGCAACCACTAAAAATTCACAAATTTAAACAAATATTTAATGTTTTTGTATTTCTGAATGTGCTACGAAATTTTTTGTAAAGGTACAATTTTTAAAATGATTGAATAGGGATTATAGAAATTTTGATATATTAATTTATTCGGCTTTTAAAAATTCTTAAAGTTTAAACATACGATATAGATAAAATTTTTAGGTACTAGAGGACGGACTATGCCAGGGGTGGGGAACCGGCGGCCTTAAGTCCACATGCGGCCTTTTGTGATACTCAGTGCGGCCTTTTGCATACTTGTCTAAACATACTCAAACTCGTATATGATTTTATCATCAAAATTACAGAAAGAACAAACAAAAGAGGTATATTGCATCAGCGGAATCTTTACGCCAAATCTACTGTTTTAAATTACACATTACATATAGTTTGGTATTGTGAACTACATTCGAGCAAATGCTTCACGGCATCGCCAGTTTCGCCCCTTGCTTGAATATGACGATGAAACATTTAGTGTAGATCTTCCATATCATTTTAAAGTGCGCTGGCTGCCACAAGGTCAAGTACTAGAAAAACATTTAGCTTTGCGAAAACAAGTCACGAGCTTTTTCAAAGAACAGAATGAACCTTGTGAATTTTTTAAGAAAGATTTCTGCAGAAATGTTGCATTTTTATGTGATTTAATGTCAAAACAAAATCATTTGATTACTTCTCTACAAGGTAAAACTAAATCCATATATGAAATGTGGCAGCAAATTCAGTCATTTCGGAAGAAGTTGAATTTTTCCAAAATTGGCCTTACCAGATCAGTTGTTTCAGCCGAGCATTTTCCCGAACTGGCAAAGGTAATTGATAAACAAGATATGAATGAAAACTTGCAAAATTGAAATATGAATGAATATATAGGTGTTTTAGACTCTTGATTAAAGAAAAAAATGACATTTAAAGATTTTGAGAAACATGTTGCCACACAGGTTAGCTTTTCAGCCACATCTGGTTGATGCCTCGAACGCACCTGAGGATTTGCAGATGGAGATTGAGCTCTCAGAAGATAACATTCTGAAGCCTGTATTCGACAGTAAAAAGAATCCCATTGAAATATGGAAGAATACTGTTGAATACCCACGTCTGCGTCATTATGCTCGTCGTTAACTCTCTTGTTTTGGCACAACCTATTGTTGTGAATCAACATTTTCAAATATGGCTCAAATGAAGACGTGCCTGAAATCACAGATGACAAACACCCTCCTGGAATACCAATTGAAGCTAAAGACAACAATGCTGGAACCAAATATCAAGTTCTTAGCTCACAACAAACATTCACAAAAAAGTCTTTAAATTGTGTTTACCTTCTTATTTTTATTAATGTGATTGAATGCAACATTTTATTTACAAGTCTTTAGGGCCACCCTTCGAAATTGGGGTGACGTGAAATATATTCCAAATTATCGGGAAGGAGCCGACTGTAAAATATCTATTAAAATCTATGGAAATGGGCAGATAGAGAGTGGATGCAGTATGGCGAAAGGAAAGGGAGCCGATGATGTCCGGATCGGTGGCTTAATTAGGAGGTAGGGTAGAAAGAAGGCGATAGACTTCCGGAGGAGAGATCGAGATAAAAGAGAGAGATTGAGGACAAATATGTTTTAGGGGGGAGAGGGGTAGGATGGGGGGTCGATGAAAAATTGGAGGAAAAATATTGGTTGAAATATGTGAATCTCTCGTCTGCTGAACATGTGTTGGGGCCAGAAAACATGTGAGGAGTTATACGGGAGGATTCTCTCCTCAAGTTGATTCGAGTCCAAAACCTTTTTGAATTTTCTTTTACATCGGACGCGATAGAATTTACAAAATTGTTATAGTCACGTCTGAGGAGTGATCTGGCCCGTCGTCGAAGTATCGCAAAGGCGTTGCGTTTGTGGACGTTGGGGAAAGATTTCGTCAGCCTCCAAGCAGCTACCTTGTTTCTAAGGATGAGGGCAGTTTTGTGGGATATCCAGAGACACTTTTTCTTGGAAATCCTTCGCGTTGGAACGGAGTCGAGGAAAGCGCCATTCTGGATCATGTAAAGTAGTGAAAGTGTGTCGTCGGGGGATCCGAGCTGCAGGAGGTCCCAGGGCAAGAGGGACAGGTCACGGTTTATATCTGCCGGCCTTATTCCAGGCTCTGATGTTGCGGTTGGCAGGTGAGGAGGACTGAGAATTTTGAGGGGAGGAGAGGGGTAGCGTACATTCCAGCGAGTCATGGTAGCTTTAAAAAATATTCCTACCAGAGGATACAAAACCCACATTTACGGAGGAAAGGATAAGATCCAGAGTTGACAAATTTCGGGTGGGGTTTTAAGTTCGTGCGCTCTAAGGTGGCAGGTGGAGACTCGTGAGAGGAGAGTGGAATGAATGGAAAGAAGAAGCTTTAAGGGGGAGATGACGTCAGAGCACCAGCGCAGTAGACGAATTTTGGGTCGGAAGAGTCCATCAGCCTTAGCGTACTTCCCTCCCTTTACTTCTACATCTACATCTACATCTACATTATACCCTGCAAGTCACCTTTTCGGTGGATGGCAGGGGGTGCAGTGCACCAAAGGTCCATAGTTTTCCTACGTTATCTTTTCCTATTATGGTCTCTTATCGTCCTAGGGAAAAACGATCCTCTATATCGCTCCGTTCTGCAGTCAATCTCGCGAATCTTATCCTCACTGTCCTGCCTTCCGAAATACGTCGGGCTTCTGATAAGTCCTACTACCTCATTCGCTAGTCCCTCCGACATAAATTTTTCCAGTAGTTTAATTCTAGCCTGCAGCCTACGTTCCTCTAACGATGTCCATTTCAGATTTTCTATTAATGATGTTACGCTTTGTTTACTATCGTAATTCCTCTTTACAAATCTAGCTGCCCTGCGCTGAACCCTTTCTATCTCGTTAGTGAGTCCCTTTTCGTAAGGATCCCACACAGCTGAAGCATATTCGACCTGCGGTCGAACCAAGGATAAATAGCATAATTCTTTCACTTTTTCGGAGCTATTTCGAACTATTCTCCCTATAAAGGCCAGCTTTTTGTTAGCGGCACCTATCAATCGGCGAATGTGGGTGTCCCACGAGAGATCACGATGGATCGTGACTCCGAGGTATTTAATCGAGTCTGAAACTGGAATCTCTACTCCGTCCAACGAATAATTATTATTCAACGAGATACTCTTGGTTCTCCAGAAGTTGATGACGCAGCTCTTCTTCTGGTTTATCTCTAACTGCCATTCCTTACACCATGCAGAAATAGCTTCCAGGTCATTTTGGAGATACTGGTGGTCTTCCGGATTGCTTATTTCTCTATAGATGACGGTGTCGTCCGCGAAAAGCCTAATTTTACTTCTGACTACTGAGCTGATATCGTTTATATAAATTAGAAATAATAACGGACCAATTACACTACCCTGTGGAACGCCAGAGACAACCTCCACTAAGTTCGAAGATTTCCCATCTATAACAACCATCTGCTTCCTATGATTTAAAAATTCACGGATCCAACTAACGATTTTAGAATTTACGCCTAAGGTTTCTAATTTCGTTATTAACTTCCTGTGAGGTACCTTATCAAAGGCTTTCCTAAAATCTAAGAAGATGGCATCGACCTGCGTATTCTTTTCTCCGCTTCTCAGTAAACAATTAACAAAAAGACCGAGCTGAGTATCACATGACCTACCTTTCCTGAAGCCGTGTTGACAATCATCTAACAATAAATTACTATCAAGAAATCGCATTATGTTGCTAACGAGTATATGTTCGAGAATCTTACACGATATCGAAGTTAATGAAATCGGCCTGTAATTTTCTGGGTTCTCCTTGTCTCCGCCCTTATGAATTGGGGTAACGTGCGCTAACCTCCAGTCGTTAGGGAGCTCTGCGCGAGAAATGGATTTCTCGAAGATTATCCGAAGAAAAGGTGCTATTTCTTCTGCTAATTCTTTTAAAACGCGAGCAGGAATTTCTTCGGGGCCAGTGGCTTTGTTATGTCTGACGGAACTTAATTGCTTTGCTATTCCCACCTCAGAAAATACTATATCGTCCATCAGGTCCCCCCTTATTGCGGGTGCATAATGTACGCAATGGTCGCTGACGACTGTGAATGCTTTTACAAAATGACCATTTAACAGGTTGGCTTTCTCTACGCTATCATGAATAACGTCACCCGAGTCATTACGCAGGGAAGGTATTGTAGGGCCTCTACCTTGGACCTCTCTCACATAGGACCAAAACGCTTTAGGGTCCTCCTTCAAATAATTATTTAATACCTTATTCCGGAAGTTAGTAAAAGCCTCGCGCATAGTAGTTCTCGCTTTAGCGCGGGATTCCTTATACGTCTTAACTTTAGTTGCTCTATATTCATCGGATGATGTAGACGGCATATTTTTTATTTTCGCGTGGCATATTCTCTGACGCCTAAGCGCACTCCTAACTTGCTTATTGTACCAACGTGGCTCTTTATTGTCGACCTTCGATTTAATTGGAATGTACTTATCGATACTCTCTAGCATTAGCGGATGCCAACACGGATTCCGGAGAGGTAGATCATGCGAAACGCAGCTCGGCCTGTTCGTGGACGATTTGTTGCGATGCGGAGAGAAAAATACTCAGGTCAATGCCATATTCATTGATTTCAGGAAGGCGTTCGATAAAGTATCTCATAGGAAATTAATTGCGAAGTTAGGACAATGTGGTATCAATTCGAAAGTTGTCGGTTGGGTGAGAGACTTCCTCTCGAATAGGGAACAGATAGTTGTCATCGATGGGAAATACTCGTCCCCCGTTAAAGTTGCTTCGGGTGTTCCTCAGGGAAGTGTATTGGGCCCTCTGCTCTTCTTAATCTATGTAAATGATATGTGCTCGGTTGTTCGTAGTAAAATTAGGCTTTTCGCCGATGACACCGTTCTATATAATGAAATAAAAAATCAGGAGGACCATCAGTCTCTGTGTGAAGACTTAAGAGCCATTTCAGCGTGGTGCAAAGAATGGCAAATCGAAATTAATTATACTAAATGTGCCGCAGTCACGTTCTGGAAAAGTAAGAACAAAGATTTAGGTTTCGAATATAAAATAGATGAAATGAGTATTCGACAAGCTGAGTATGTAAAATATTTAGGAGTAACCATTTGTCGAGATCTTTCGTGGGACATGCACATTCGTCGAGTTATAGGCGCGGCCAACAAGAAACTGGCATTCATAGGTAGAATAGTACGGAACACTACAGAGAAAGTACGCGAAACATGCTACTTATCACTGGTAAGACCACAAGTGGAATACGCAGCGAGCATATGGGATCCGTACGAGAAGGGACACATAATTCAACTAGAAAGAGTACAGCGCAGAGCAGCCAGATTTGTAAAACAAAAGTACGGACATAAGGAAAGCGTCACCTCTTTATTGAGCGATTTGAACTGGGTATCACTGGAGGAGCGTAGATTGCACTCAAGGTTGAAACTTCTAGAGAAATATAGGTCAGAATGTCTAAAAGAGGAGGTAGTGGGAATAATTGTGGCACCGACGTATATAGGTAGAAATGATCGAGACGATAAAATACGTGAGATCGATTGTAGGACGGAACGTTATCTAGGCTCGTTCTTTCCGAGGACAATAAGAGATCACAATAGGAAATTTCGAATTGCGTTAGACAATCTTTAGGTAGGATTGGTGCATTGCACCCCCTGCCACCCACCAACTTGGTGAATTGCAGGGTAACTTGTAGATGTAGATGTAGATTATATCCTTGAATAGTTTCCATGACGACTCAGCACCTGATCGTTCGGTCATATCACGGAAGCCAGGTAGTATTTCTCGTAGGCGCGACCTGAAGCTTGAAAAGTTTGCCCTAGCAAATATATAAAACTTTCTTTGAGGCTTGGGGTGCCTCTCGATTTTCAACTTACACTCTGCATATACGGCCTGATGATCACTTATCCCATCTTCAATGGTGACTTTGTTTATTCTTTCTGGGACGTTAGTTGCTAATAAATCTAATATGTTTCCCAATCGCGTTGGCTTTCTGACTAATTGAAGGAGAGAGTGCTCGCAGAATGTTTCGATTAATGCCTCACAGGATTCGCGTTCTTTACCTCTAGATTCGAAACATAGATTTTCCCAATCAATTGAGTGTAAGTTAAAGTCACCACCGACTATAACGATACCATCTTGATTTATCAGTCTAAGCTTTGATAATTGTTTCTCGAGACTTAAAATACAATCTACACCAGCGTTAGGTGTCCTGTAAAACGAGCATATGAACACCTTTTTGGAGCCATCTTTACCTATGCGGCACCAAACACTCTCGATATCCTTGTCACTTATCGGAATCTCACTGCTATCGTACTTATCGCTAACCGCTATGAAAACTCCCCCGCCCGATCTATTAGCGCGATCTTTTCTATAGACACGATAGTCTCTAGGAAATATCTCCTGACTCTGAATTTCATCCGTTAACCAACTTTCTGTGCCTATCACGACGTCGGCATGCAGACTGCGAATAATATGCTCGAACTCAGCAATTTTCCTACGGATGCTGCGACAGTTCAGTACGACGACGTTTAATTTCTCACTATCACTTCGCATGCTAATCTCACCCTTGACTTTCTCTTCCACTCTAAAACTACATGCGCTCCCACCACAATTACTCCCACGACTGTATGGCGTCGCATCAAAATTGGAATTGCGACCCGTCGCGCCCTTAACGGAACATTCTATCAATGACCTATCGCGAAATTGGTGCTGCATGTCACGCTCGGTGTATATTCTATCATTAGATAATCTTGCGGGATTCTTATTTTCTACAAATGCATCGATTATCCCCTGACCCAAAACTGACCTACACCCTGCCCTACTTCTTCCCCTCCAGATTTTAAGTTCGCGCAGCCAATGCTCACGCCTAAAACCACCTCCCCCTAAAAGCGGTCCCGCCTCGAGGATGGACTCGTCCTGCTGTAAAGGTGCCTACAGCGCACTGCCTAGTTATAGCATTTTTGGTATACATCGGAGTAACCCGAGGCCGTGGATGAAATGGTCGATGAAGAATTGATCGTGGCGATCGTTGCCGATACCCACGGTGGGAGATGCCCAGGAGACGGATAGATTAAAGTCCCCAAAAAGAATCACTTTACCTTTTGTGAGGACACGCAGCACTGAATCGAAGCAGTTTTATAGGACTGTTAAGTGGCTGTCGGAGGGACGGTAAAAACAGCCGATAAAAATTTGCCCTTTCTCGATGAAAATTTGGGATTAACATCCGCACAAACCTCAATCCACACGATTTCACAAGCTGTTTCCAAATCCATCCGGCGCTTACCGGGCAGAGAGGAGTTTTATAGACACGAGAACACCGCGGCGAAAGATTTAGGCTTTTCGAGAAGAAGAGTTCATTATCACTGACGCTAGCGGATAGCCATGTCTCAGCAAGCGCGAGAAATAATTTCAGCTTCGTAGCCCATTCAGAAATACAAAAACATTACATATTTGTTTAATCATTTGCGAATTTTTAGCGGGCGTATTGTTTAACTTTTGTAAGATGTTCGTATTTCTAATCGGTTATGCTCATAGTCCTACCCACATCAAAAATTTCAAGTCTCTAGCTCACCTTGAGGTGCCCAAACTTTAGTATCCTTTTCTATATTTTATATATGATGCGATTTACGTGCTTTTCTTATGGAGCAAAAATGGGTCCAAAACAGCCTCTTAAAATATGAATTTTCCCGATATCGGATTTTCTGTTTTGGTTGTGACGAAAAACCTATAATTGTGCCCAATTTCAAGTCTCTAGCTCAGTGGTTCTCAACCGGTGTGCCATGAACATTTCCCAAGTGTTCCGCGAGACTTTGAAGAGAAATTGCTAATCTGCGCGTCTTCCACCGATTATATACGCAGCTTTAACAGAGAAACTAACACACAGTATTAAGACTAGTTGAATCCAGTCCAAAAGTATCACTGGCTTGGAACGGCGCGTAAACATTAAGCCTGACAACAACGTTGTCGGCATTGTCATAGTAACCCTTGTGCATGAATCATAGACAACTGATTGGTTCTCGTTGCTCTCTTAATCTCTACGATGACGTATGCAGCATGCTCCGCCTGCGGTAACATTCCTGGCTCTCCGCGACTCTGGCGCATTTCTTTATAAAATCAGTACTAGCCTAGATTCGTGGCTGGAATATACTACAATTTGGTGTCTGTGAATGTATGTTCGGTGATTTTATTCTGTATAAAATAATTTTTATTAAGTGTTTTGTATAATGTCGTTGGTAGGAAACTATGTCATATTTTTGGTTTCCTCCAATTATCATTGCTAAAAATTATAAAACTTGCGCCTCTAAAAATGGACAGCTTTATGAAAAGAAAATGTAAAAGTGAAAAATATAAAGAACATATAAAGGAAAAACGCAGTACCAGCGGGA
Organism: Tanypteryx hageni; assembly: GCA_028673005.1. Lineage (NCBI taxonomy): Eukaryota > Metazoa > Arthropoda > Insecta > Odonata > Petaluridae > Tanypteryx > Tanypteryx hageni. The sequence goes on along the minus strand of CM054112.1, from coordinate 182,863,179 downwards.
CCAAGCCAAGTAATATTTCTAAGGTTTCTCGCATGTATATGGACAGTTATTTAACTCTGGGCTTTTTTTGGTGTGGAGATAAAGATTGGCCTGTTGCAATATCTGTTGTATGCGGTGAGAAACTATTAAACGAGACCATGGTTCCCAGTAAATTGAAGCGACGTTTTACCACAAAACATGCACACCTTGAAGGAAAAGATATGAACTATTTCAAAAGGTTGATGGAACTGCATTCTAAACAAGCGAGTTACTTCGAAAAAAACAAAGTGTCTGATAGAATACAAGTAGCTTCTTATCAGGTAGCAGAAATCACAGCTCAAAAAATGAAGCCCCACACTATAGCTGAGTCACTTATTTTGCCTGCGTGCCGTACGATAGTTAGGACAATGCTCGGTGATGAAGCGGGACAATAAATTGCCAAAGTTCCGCTTTCTAATGTTACAATTCGAAAGTTAGAAAATGCCATCTAACATAGAGGAAAATGTTTCTAATGTGCTTAAAGTGTCAGACTTTGCAAGTTGACGAGTCAACCGATATTAGCGGCAAAGCACAACTATTAGCATTTGTTCTCTTCATTCATGAAAATTAAAATTTAGTCAATTTTTGTGCTGCAGAAAACTCTCAGAACACACAAGAGGTCAAGATGTATTCGGTACTTTGAATTCTTACATAGAACGTTTGGAAATTTCATGAAAGTTATGTGGAAGAATTTGTACCGACGGTGCTCCATCCATGTTGGGATCTGCCAAAGGCTTCGTCTCACTTGTAAAACTACAGAATCCAACAACAATAACTAGGTACGCGTTGTTTTTTGCACAGATATTAAGGAGTTGATTTAAAGTCCGTATTAGACCAAGTTGTCGGAATGGTTAATTTTGTGAAATCAAGACCTCAAATAGCTTTCTAATGCTGTGGATTCGCAGTACGAATATTTAGTTTTACACAAAGAAATAAGATTGCTGTCAAGAGGAAGAGTGTTGGCTCGTGTATATGAACTTAAAAGAGATGAGAAGAGATGTTACTATTTTTTTAAACAGGTAGAAACAGTAATTTTTGTGAATATCTTAGCTGTGAACTTTGGTGCGCCAAATTAGCATATTTGGCAGATACGATATATTTAGCTATCTGAATAGTGTGAAGAGCGGAATAAAACATCTGACTTTTACGAATAAGCTACTGGCATTGCAGAGAAAAATAGTCGTCTGGAAAAAGAGAGCTAGAGAAGGTAATCTTGAAATGCTTCCTCTGATTTCAAAAACCCATACGAAAGAAATTGTTGCTCTCGTGGTGGAGCATTTAGCAACTCTAGAGTCTAGAGCACAATATCGAGCGTTACTTTCCATCCTTGACTAGGGAGAAATACGACTGGGTAAGGAACTTATTCACACCGGTGACAGCTGACTTATGCGTTTTTACTCTCTCCGAAGAAGAGTTTGCTTCTCTTTCAATTGATCGCACTCTGAAAATCAAGTACGCCGAATTGTCTCTGGATATATTCTGGATATCTGTTAGAGTAGAATATTCAGAAATTGCGAAAAAAGCTTTTGCAGTTTTCTACATCCTGTGTGAGTTGGAGTTCTTGAAACTTACAAACATTAAATGCAGAAAAATGGAGCGGTTCAACTGTTTTGAAGATGAAATGAGAGTCTGCTTATCACGGGTTTCCTAATATCAGTGCAATCATTAGAAAACGCCAAGCTCAAGTGTCACATTAGGTAAGATTTTAAAATAGATTTTTTTAACAAAACTTAATCATTTGTTCTGTTTTTCAATATAATAAATTAATGTGGTCGATTATATATATGACAATATAAAAAATATGTATTTTTATGATAAATCCTAGTTCTTTATTCAAATCTAACTCCAGTGTGCCACGAAAAAAGTGGATATCCAAAGTGTGCCACGAGCACCAAAAGGTTGAGAACCACTGCTCTAGCTCATCTGCAAGTGCCTAAACATTAGTATCCTCCTGTCATATCATAAGTAAGAAGCAGCTATATATAATGACGATTATTTAAGACTAAATACTTTCAATATAAATTATATTTTTGTAAAAGCAAAAACAGAATAAGCCTATTTGAATCATGCCATAATAAAACGAGATTTCAAACTGTTTTATGGAAGTTACCTGAAAGGACGAAATCGTCTCATTTTCGGAAGAAATAAAATTTTAATTTTTATCTGTCTCAGATACACGACACTTAAACTTAACAAAAATATTCCATTTTTTTCTCAACAGGAGTTTCATTTTAGCGAAATACGAGCTTTTGTAAGCACTTGGAATCTAATTTCCAATTTCTCTCGCGATGTTTGTTTCAGAGTTCCTATTTTTCTTCTTTCTCACTAGTTAGTCTCCTGTTTGTTTTATTTCTCTTTCCATTTCATCTCGCTAATTTCCTATCCTATACCCTTCTTATTTTGGTTTCTTTTCGCCACTCCTCCCAATTTTCACCTCCTCATTTCCATGATTTAATTTGTTATAACAACTTTACTCTTTGGTAATTAATTTTTGCTCTTTTTTCCTCTGGAATTCTCATTTCTCCTTGCTTTGCAATACTTCGAAATCCTATGATGCCCTTTCACGCTCCTTATCTCTTACCATACACTCCTTTCACTCCACCTATACCGGAAAGTTTTCATACGCCATCTGCATTTGAATGCCGATCCTTAATTCGTCAGAATGACTTGTAGCATTTTCATCTCTCTTGCCGGTATATAAGATGGGGATTATGTCTTAAATTTAATGGACCTCATCTTGTATCGTTTTCTTACCCACTGCCGCAGTGGTTTTTCGCCACCGCCAATTTTAAATCGCTTCTGATTGAATTTCTATTCTAGCGTGGATTCTACGTGTTGCATTTTACGCACCAGCACTCTCCTCTACGCTCGGTTAAATTCGGTCTACTAAACTGGAGAATACGACGAACTCGCCTTAGCGTAACGTAGAATTTGAAACCACGACCTTAGTATGCAGAATCGTTTACCTTCCCTGATCCTCGATGGAATTGCAATTCATAGATTTGGTGTATTGAATGCTAGACTTCCTATTACAATATGATTTACGTCCAAATATGAGATTCAAAACCGACTATAAAAAACGAAATTCTTGAAAAACTTGAACAATGCGCCCGCTAAAAATTTGCAAATGTTTAAGGTTTATGTATTTTTGAATGTGGTACGAAGTGAAAGTTTTTTAGGAAGAATTTGTAAAATAACGAAATAGGGATTACAGGAGTTTTGATATTTAAATTTGTTTGGCTGTTAAAAATTCTTAGTTTAAACAATCAGATTAATATTTATGTACTACAGGACTAGCTAGGAAGCTGAAACTTTAAAATCTCCATGAATATGATGCGGCCGTTAAAAGTTTTTAAAATTTAAAAAATTAGATAAATATTATTTCATTTCTAAATGTGCTACAAGTTTATAATTTGATATAAATTTGTGGCATTAGTACTCCTCAATGGAAAAAGTATAATATCCTAAAAATTACAAATGTTAAAGATTGTTTTACTCCTATATTTTTCCATAAGGAAAAAACGAAAATCGGTGCCGGGGTAAAAACTTTTGAATTAAAAAATATTTCTAATAATGAAATATCTCTCTTAAAAATTAATGCTTTTCCAGATGACATCAAATGCTTGCAGAATGCAAGCACAAACTACTTGTATTAAATAAATCCTCTGTTTCTGGATTTTTAGCGGCCGCATTGTTGCACTTTTTCAAGATTTTCGTTTTTTCTAGTCAGTTTTGCACAAAATCCTATCTAAGGGGGATATAACTTATATAAGAGGATACTATTGTTTAGGCACTTCCAGATGAGCTGGATATTCGAAATATTTTTTCTTGGGTAGAATTTTGTGCAAAACCGACTAGAAAAAACGAAAATCTTGAAAAGGTTTAACAATGCGGCCGCTAAAATTTCGCCATTGTTTAAACAAATTTTCAAGGTTTATGCATTTTCGAATGTGCTACGGAGCTGAGAAATAGAAAAACGGCACTAATCACCCGATGGCTCGATTCACCCAAGCTTATTCTATATCTATCAAACGATCGTTTAAACTGTGTATTCTTTCCAAGAACAAAATTATCTCTGTATATTAACCGATCATTGAATATTCAGAGTCAGCGACCGATTATAAATCATTGGAAATGTATCTTTTGTAGTTTTAATGCCCAGATTTTTTACTGCATCGTTTTGTAGCTGTAGAAATCTCTTGTATTGTATAGTTTTTATGGAATAGAGACTAGACAAGAAAGAGATCTAGTAGTCCCTTGCGCAACACAGGAGTTGTTTTCTTGGGAATGGTCGCGTTTAGCAAAACTGCGCTATAAAAATTCAATGCCTTATGGAAAAAGTTCTTGTGTTCCCATAAGTTACGAGCATTCTCACGTCATATAAATACGTCAACTGTGGTACGCGCACAGTTCAGAAACTCGTAACCGCTATATACAAGGTTTTATGAAGAATGCATTGATGTAGAATAAACGAGGAGGCAATGATGCTACAAAGAAGAGAGGAAGAGAAATTTTCCAGAAGGATGAGTTAAAATAACGCAGAGGAAGGTAGAAGATAAAAGATCCCTTTATAGGAATTAGGGTTGAGACATTTGTGGTTTAACGGATTGTAATTGGGAAAGCGAAGAATGGCAGGAAGGCAATGAGATTATGGAGGTAGGAATATCAAGGGCACAACTTTAAAATTATATCTATAGGGAGCGTGCTAATGGAATCGATTGCAGTTTTGATTCTATGGAAAGTTTTCAGGAGGTTTAATTCTCGTGTTTTTAGTCTCCCTAATCCAGCCGTAGTCTTTTCTTGAATTCAACATTCAGCAATTTTTTAAGCTTACAGTTTTCCAATATTTTCATTATTTATATATTCGTCGCTTATAGAATTGTCTTCGATTTCAAAAATTCATCTAATAAATACGTAATTTCAGACATTATACTTACAAAAATTACATACTTTTCTTGAAAAGACTTAGGTGGGAGTCACTTTGAAAATCGTTACTCCTCTAACAACGATTCCGCATCTTCACGGCATGAATATAGGGTTTCCAGATTTCAGTTTTGAGAATATGGAGCAGGTAAAGGAATTCTTCATTAAAATGCCGGGCAGATACGGAACACGTGAAAGATCTAAAAAAGAGAAATTCTAGAGGAGAGTATGAAAACTATGAAGAAATTATATTTTTCTTTTCAAGAATTAATATACAAATACAAGATAAAGTATACGTATGAATGTTACAAATTCGAACTTGGATCTCAAAATACGGAACACGCTAATTTAGGAAGGGAAAAGGAAGAAAAAATAGTTGTTAACTTTTATTGGAGACCAAATGATGTTTAACGTTTGAACGATAATCTAAGCATAACTAAAGCACTTGTTGCTAATTTAAAAATATACTAGTTTGAGGACTTTGCATATCTTTGTAACATAATCTGATTTGAACGAAATTTTTAAAAATAATTTCAACAATTACTGTTAATTTTAAAAATATATTTCTCAGAGGTCTTTGCGCCTCTCTTCAATTGTTTGTTTTGCAGTATATAATGGTGAAAATTGCTGCACGCGTTCACGTTTATCGAGCACTGCAAAATTGACTCCACAGTAGATGTATCATGTGATTGGAGTGGTTATTGTGTCACCCGCTTTAATCTGGAATGGATTTTAAAGACATTCTCTGTAATATAACGCGCTGGTTAAAAAAGAACAGTAAAATTTAAGATACAGGTAAATAAATCCCCGTATATTGTTCCTACGGTACGCGGGACAAATGTTGTAAGTATGGGATATTCCGGAAAATACGGAACGGTTGGCAACCCTACGTGCCTACCGTTTTTTAAATATAAATAAATTAATCTTAGGCCTCTTGTCTATCAAATATCTCTGCCGTATATTCGTTGCATTTCTCTATTATTCGATGATTAAATTTATTTTATAGAAATTTTTCAGAATTATCGTTGAAATTTTTTGGACTGAAAAGATAGTAAAAAGATTTTCGGCTATTACCCTAATTAATTCAGTTGTAATTCTTGCTGATTGATCTTGATATTCGTAGGTTTATTCCATTCAACTGACATGCTCCTACGATCTGTGTTAGGATATCTCTGATGGCAAATCTGAAAAGGAAAAGGTAACGAAACTTATGTTTCCAATCCCTTATTGTTTGATGATCAATAACTGACGTCATTCTGACGTTCATCGGCGCCTAAGCTTACTGCATTGTTTTCAAGCGTGGAGGATCGTGCTATACCTCGATCTTTTCATTTTAATTTACATTCATCGCCTGACACGATTTCTTCTCCAATTTTCCTTCTTTGATAAAAAGATTGATTTTCTGCTAATAGTTTCCGCTAACATGAAATACGGACAAATTTAAGAGAGATCAGTTTTTGAGTGGCGTTTTATTTCGTGGGAGACCAAGTGAGACGGCGTTTCGCCATCGTCGTTGAGTGGTATAAATGTCCCTGTTTGAAAATAAAGGAAGGTTTATATCACGTGACGAGTGATGAGTGCAACGGGCTCAATAATGTAGAGGCTCTGAAGTGGGTTCCCTTTTTTTGGAGAGAAATCACCTATGGACATGTTTCGTGCCGGAAGAAGCGATCGAATAAAAGTTTTTTTCCAGTTCATTAGGAAATATATTTCAAGGCGAGACGTAGATACGAACATGCATCGGAGGAATCACATTCGAAATTGTTGGATGAATAACAAATATTGAAAAGAGAATTTTCATATACATCTAGAAATTAATCACAACGGAAGTTGAAAATTTTATTTTTTTCAGGTAAAATATTTTTAGACTATTAGCCCGTTGCAGCTAAGCTTGCAATTAATTTTTATTAATGTTACCACATCATTCTAGTGGCACCCGCGCAAAATGTTGTTAACTCAGTCAGAAGCCTGCGCGTTAAAAAATTTCCCGTGTAAACTTATGAGAAAATATAATCATCTACCGGAGTCGAATCCGGGATATTTGATTTTTCTAGGGACCACCTCAAGGGGGTTTAACGATTGTGAAAGTTTCAGCTTTTAATTCAATTGTAAAATGTCCAAAAGTACAGTGACAGACGGACAGACAGGCAGACGAACACTTGAGAAACTAATATATTATAACCGCTGTGTCCCTGCATGCCTGCGTCTGAAGACTCGAGTCACGTCACCTCCCTGCATAAACGCAAATAATTCGAAAACAACCAGTTCCGCCTGAATACACGACGCAAACTATTGCAGGCTTTCAAAACAAAATCTGTTTTGTACCGGTAAGTGTTAGTTTTAATCATGTAGGTCTATGTTTTTGGTTGTGAAAATGGCTTGAGTTATATGGTTATTTTGAGAGGAGCAATATAAGTTGTTCAACTAATAACACTAATAACAATATGCTGTCATAGGAACTATCGCATTCGGCCACTTAACCCAAAGTTCCCAAAATGTTTGCAGGAAGTACTGCAACGTGCCCCTTGTGTTTCTTACAATTAGAATTTTTATCGGAGCAATTTAAACTCTTGAGTCTTAGCAATGACTCCTGCCACGCAGCCAAACAAAATGAGGCTGACATTGTTGCATTCAGATGACTACAATGTTACAAAAAAGACGCATTTAGATATCTTTTCAAATGTTCACCTATATATTTGCATTGATATAATCGTAAAATTTATTATTCCACTATAGCACATCAGCACACACGACCTCGAAAAAGCCTAAGTGTAAAAGAAAATTGAAATTTCTGCTACGGTAAGTGCCATTTAAAAGAAATTAGAAAAACTAAATTGTTAAAAATAAATTAGTTCATCGAAAATTCAAATATCCTCATGAATTACAACAAAGATGAGAAAAGTGAGGCTGATAAAATTAATGAAGCTAATATATGTCACCGTATTATTTTTATTTTAAAATTATATTTCTTATATGAAATTTAAATATAGTAAAATTAACAAATACTTTATATTCCAACTCTAAATCAAACAAAAAAAGACTTACAAACTATAAATTAAAATTGAAGTATTGAGAGAATGAGAAAAAAAATCAGTTGGCATAGCGAAGACTTCTCGCTACCCCGTAAAATTGTCTTGCCCCTACGTTTGATAACCACTGGTCTAAATCATGTACGTATGTTAAGAGGGGCAATAAAAGTAGTTCAACTAATAACACTCTTTGTAACAATTTTATGTCATAAAAACTATCGCATTGGGTCACTTCACGCAAGAGTCTATAGATGTTTGCAGGAAGTACTGCAACGGACCCCTAGTTATCTATTATAATAATGCACAGTTTTTGTCTGTCCGGAGAATACAGCAGTGCAATCTATCAGCGCTCTACCATAACTAATTCTTAAATTATTAAAATGAAATTATAGATTATCATTTGTTTACCTTAGCAACAAAGTTATTAAATATAATATATATTTTGTATTTTGTAAAACATTAAAAGTGCTTCGTAAAAATTCTTCAAATGTCAAGACGACCAAGAAGTGTATCTAACGAACGTGAAAATGATAAAAAGAGAAAAAAGGAAGGAAGAGAAAATGAATCAGCTGAAGAGAGTTCAACGTCTAGAGCAGGAAATACCTTCGTTTACAACACTTATGCATATTATACGAAGCAAACGAAATGTAGTTTCGCCATGTGCTTCAACTGGTATAGCCTCTACCTTTCTCACTGGAGGTCGGACAGCACATTCTATCTTTAAAATTCCAATACCAGTTAATGGGTCTTCAACAAGCAAATTCTAGATAGCAAAATTTATTACAAAGTGAAAGCTTATTATATGGGATAAAGCGCCAATGATGCCGACGTATTTCTTTCTGACGGTAGATCGTTTGCTTAAAGTCTTAATCAATAACGATATTATATTCGGAGGGAAAGTTGTTTTGATGGGAGATGACTTTCGACAGCTCCTACCAGTTATTCTTAGAGTCTCGAGAGGGCTTATTATAAGAAGTTGTATTAACAAAAGCGATATATGGCCAAAATTAAAGATAGTAAAACTGAAAGAAAACATGAGAGCGGCACCCTACGAAAAAGTGTTTGCAGAATGGTTTCTTAAACTCAGAGATTCGATTGAAATCCCTGAAAATTGTTTCTCCGAAGAGTCAAATTGCGTAGATTTCTTATTTGGCGAAAGCATTGATTCAAAAGATACAACTTATTATTCGAAAGCTATTCTTTGTGCTAAAAACGAAATTTCACTATAACTTAACAAAAAGTTTTAGAAAAACCGTCAGGCGAATTAAAAGAATACCTGTGTCGACTCTGTAAACGAAGAAGATTGCAACAATTTATACCCTCTATAGTTTCTACATAGTCCAGATCCAATAGGTATGCCGCCGCACAAACTTAGACTCAAAGAAGGAGCAATTATAATGTTGCTACGGAACTTGAGTCCCAAACATGGTCTTTTTAATGAAACAAGATTGGTAGTTAGAAAGCTGTTTTCTTCATTGATAGACGCTTAAATTATAACAGGAATATTCTGAGGAAATAGTGTTTATTCCTCGAATAGCATTGACCCCATCAGACGTAAACCTGCCTTTTCAACTCAGAAGAAAACAGTTCCCAATTAGGATTTCATACTCTATGTCTATAAACAAGTCACAAGGCCAGACATTTGAGGAAATTTGTAAATATATTCCTAAGCCTCTTTTTACGCATGGGCAGCTTTATATGGCTTTTTCCAAAGTAAGAAGTTTTCTGTTAAGGTCTTTGGTGAAAGATTAACTAAAAACCCTGTATTTAAAGAACTATTGTTAGAATATAGTTTTTATATAATCGAAATTATTTTGCTGTTTTCAGCTAGTTATATAAGGATTCTTTCTCTTTCAGAAGTATCTAACAAGGAGGGTCACGGATATTGTTGAAAATTGACCAGGTGATTGTACAACGAAAATAAGAAGACAGGTGTCTCGGGGTTTTTGTGAACGAGTCCTTAGGTTCGAGAAATCAGCACCGAGAACATGCAAAAACATCGCATGCAAATTAAAAGGCTTCATTGTCCTATTGTTGCTAAGAACGGGAATCGGTGAGCGGATAACGAGCTTGGCTTCTACGGCGTAGGCCCACGTTCGATCCCAAATGTTTTAATATTTTTTTTCAAATTATTCCCGAGTTATTTTAAGAGCAATGTTCTTTGATAAAAAGACGCTGTATAATTTTGATTTGGAGATGATGAACGCAGAAACATGTAATAATGAGCATTTTGAATATTGTAGTCGATGATGCACGTTATCCGCTCACCGATTCCCGTTCTTAGGAGCAATGGGACAATGAAGCCTAATAAGTTACATGCGATGTTTTTCTATATTTTCGAAGCTGTTTTCTCGAACTCAAGGACCCATTCACAAAAACCCCGAGACACAGGTCTCCTTATATTCGATCGACCTGGTCGATTTTCAACAAAATCCGTTACCGAAGGTCGTAGCATCTCCTTGTAAGTGTATATGTCACGGTAAATGTGTGTAGTCCGGTAAATGTGTACATTTCCCGGTTAATGTGCACATTTACCACTAAGTTCGGTAAATGAAACTATAACATTTTTACCAATTGGATTTGGGAAATGGACACATTTACCTAGAGACACTGGTAAATGTGGATAAACGTCGCATCACAGGCCACAACTTGGCGGCGTCGCGAATATCTGTTGCAGTTTAGAATTACGGTAAATGTGCGTTGTCCGGTAAATGTGTAAATTTCCTGGTAAATGTGCACAACTAACGGAAAAAAACCAAATTTGAACACGAAGGAAAATTTTACTCGGCCCCACCGGGTTGGGTAAGTTAGTCGAAGTGTTTTTGATTCCTCCTCACGTTCACTGTGTTCCCCCCTCGTGTTGGGAAGCGTCCATCTTAATATATACCAGTGGAGCCGAACCCTAGATAATTTTTTTTATAAATTAACGTAATTATGAAAGTGTAGCATTTCTCATTATTACTTATTTCCACATTTACCAAGGTGCATCTGTAAAAGAGCACATTTACCGGGAAATGTAAGGATAATACGTATTTCTGGAAACTTAAACAAGTTTCAAATTTGCACATAAGAATGACAGTTAAACGTATTTTGGCGTGTTCAAAATAATAATTAGAATAATCGTTTCACAACTATAGGTATTACAGAATATAGTATAGTTTCCCTTTTACTCGTCACACCCGGTATAATCTGGATATATGTTACGGTAAAGGTACGAAATAGGGAAATGTGTGCAGTTACCGGAAAATGAGCACATTTACCACAAAGCTCGGTAAATGTAAGTTTATGTGCAAATTTGAAACTTGTTTAAGAATACCATGGAAATAAATATAGTACAATTTGTGTTAACATGGCGATTTTACTTCATTACTAATCAATGCAATGTTATCATCATACTCATAAATCCAAGAAGAATAGTTGATTGCCTGTTAGGCCCTTACATGGAAGCCGTTTGATGTTTTAATTTTTATTGGCGTTTTCACTCCTCCTCATCTAATGAACGAAAATCCATGAGATTTCGAGCGGGCCACACGAATTGGGGTTAATGGATTGGAAAATTCCTGGCGAGGAGAATGAACGGTCCCGCACCTTACACTCCATTACTCTCTCCCTAGCAACCCTCATCCGAACAATCTCTTCCTTTCCGTCTCCATTTTTACCCGACCCCGCATTCCCAGGCGCTCCCATAACGCTTGAAGTCTCTCGTTCCTTTCCATTACCGAAAGCACGGAGAGCAATCGAGAGGGAAACCATTCGATGTTTCACCAAAATCAGCGCGAGCGCTGAACCAGGCGATCCCAACTAAAAGATCCTTCTCAATGACACGCTTACTTGCTGAATGACTTAGTTTATGAATATTGGTGTTATCATGATGATAACATTCCATTAATAATATAGCGGAGGTTTGGATATATTTAGACTAATTGGTCTGGAGCAGTAGCGCAGAAAACCTCAATATGTTTAGAATATAGAATTGTAATTTTTTAAAAAATAAATTAGTAATATAATTATATGAAAAAGTAATTTATTCAATAATTAATTGAAGTTTTTCACTTTCTATCTATAACTATATGCTCAGAATATTAATTGAAAATTCTGAAGGCACCCTCTGCCGCCCACCGATTTCTGCAAAAACTTTCTTTGGAAGGATAATAAATGGCATCATAGTTCACGCCCTGTACATTTTAGTCTTACATCTCCTACCGTTTACTTGCTATTTTTATTTAATTTATTGCACATACGGACAGCCGGCGAAGAAATAAGCGCGTTTATAAAACATAACGCTCTAATAAATAGAGTGAAGTATACAAAACAATGCGAATTATTTCGCGATTAGGAAACAATGGCACATATTTTATTTATTCTCGATATATTAAAACAAAAATACATTACGTGGATTGGCATGCTTTTTTGCATACTTTCCAGAATGGAAATAGGCTTATAGTTTCTTCATGCTGTCTGTCTGTACCACACCTATTAAGTTTTGAACCAATAGACCGATTTTCATGACACTTTGTAGAAATCTCTTACTACTGGGGCCGAGCTACCGAGGACTGTTTTTGTTGCGACGGTTGAAATTTCCCGGGTTCGATTCCAGGAACTATCCTTCCCATTTAATTTACATGGCAAATTTGATATTATATGATACTAGCTGATGTGCCCGTTCTTCGCACGGGATATTTCATCAGTGCATCTCCGAAAGGGTCAGAGCTAAAGAAGGGAAGCACCCAAGAGCTATCTGTAATATGCCCCGTAAAGTTTATTAACATGCGATAGTTGGGAGTGAATATTGCTTGGGTAAGAGAGTGCCTCTTTATAAACTACGTTGCGAGTCTTTGCATCCGGGGCACAGATGAAAAGATCCTTGCTGCTACTCACCCTGGAGCAGACTCCGTAGAGTTGTCTGTGTGAGAAGTAGCTGGATGTCAAATCAACGCCTGCAATGTAGAGGGTCTGGCCTTGTGACTTGTTAATTGTCATGGCGAAACAAACGGTGTCAGGGGAATTCGGGGGATGAAAACCGACTCACCTTTACCGCACCCTGTTAGAATTACTGCTTCTATCACATATCTATGGAGGGCTTTCCCCTGCAGCCTTGTGCCATTACATAGCTTTGGAGCTCTTAGGTTTCGCATGAGCATTATAGGACATCCAACTTTCAAAGTGATTTTATGCGCAGGGAGCCCAGGAGCTGTTAACACTATTCAAAAATTCCGCAGGATAGTTCACTGCGGCCTGGAATTTTGAGTAGCCTGTACTTTGAATTAGGTCTCGCTATTTATACCACCCAAATTTCATTGAAATATGTTGAGTTTCCTTTGAGTAAAGCAATAAAAACAATTTTTTTCAAATAAGCCATTTTGTTTCAAGATGATAGACTTTGATTAAGAGTAGCCTAAGTTTTAAGTAGGGCCAATTTACAACTAATCCCCAATTTTAATTGAAATCCGTTAAGCTGTTTTTGCGTGATGCGTGTACAAACAATCAAACAAACAGACAGAATTACAATTTTATTTATATAGATTATCTGATAGTACGAGATCTAAATAAAAGTTAATTTCTGTCATCAGTAAAGTGGAACTCCCGATTAGGCCACGTAATCCATTTATATCATATTCTTAGTTTCTTGACCCTATGTCCTAAATACCAAATTTCATCAACATACGCCCTGTAGTTTCTGAGATGGAACATGCGGACGGACGGACACGACCTGACCATAAGGCGTAGCGGACATCTTCGTCATTAAAGCCTGCAGCCATTCTTCAAATTCCAATTATTACTTTCTTTATAGAGTTGCTGTCTCCTGGGTTCATCTGATCTTTCTCCCGAGTTCTACTACAATAGCCCATAGTTTATTCGTCGAAAGCTTTACTTTGGTAATTCCTTTTTTGCCACAATTTACCAGCTGCGTCACTAGACGTCATACGCCATCTGTTTCTACCTCGTTACACTTTTCTCAACATTTTCCTCTTGTTGTTACTCTCCCTCACTTTTCTCCGTGATACGAGGTGCTATCTATCAGCCTCATCTTTAATTCTTCTAAGAAACATTTTTTCGTGAAGCACCGTTTAAAAGATTTTTTGGCATTCACATCGAATGAAAAGATAATGTTTGAGTTAGATTCTTAATATATATTTATCACTCATTTTAAAATTTATTTTTTAATCGATATAAAATGAAACTAATTGGGTATATACAGTAGATATTGTTTATGTACGGATATTATTGTAATGTGACGAATGCTATCAGTCTATTAAGAAGCATTTGTAAAATATGGTATAATCTTCTTAGTAAGGAACTGAAGTTTCTGAAGATGTTAAATTTCAATGAAAGATGGAAGAGTTACGAGTATATTTCTAAGATTTTGATTTTATTTTCACCACAGAAACCATATTCATAATTTATACCATAGAAAACGTGGTGTTGATGATTGCAACTAATTCTCACCCAAACAAAGAGGTATCTACCGAACTATTTATCTATCTGCATTTTAGACTGGAGTGCAGAGATAAGGATCATTCGTGGTGTTTTAATTGAATGAAAAGATCCGAAGTTATGCACAGCTGCCATTGTATCCACGGCATTATTAAAAGAAATGGTATTTTCAAGATAAAAAAATGATAGACTATTTTTACGAGTTTTTAATCTCACTCTCTAACACCGGAACGAGGTTTTTAAAAGTCGAGATTAAATTTCTCTCAGATGAAATTGAAACGGAGATGCCGAATAGAGTGGTGGAGGTGTTTATGAGCTTCTCCTTGGACCGCAAAAAAGGAGATGAGGAGAAAATATCCGCTTTGGAATTGGTTCTGACTCCCTCGTCTTTGACAACTCTCAACATTCCCTCGGAACCGCTCACTTTCGCCTCAATCTTTCTCCTCAATAATTTCTTAGGCACTTTTCGCCATTCTCCAATAATCTCCCCCCTCTTTTCCCGACCATTTTAATAATTTCTTCCATCTATTTTCACAGATAGGACGCAGTTAAATCGACAAATTTTATTTTTTACCGGACGAGAGAGCGGCAGTTTTTGTCCGTTGATACAGCCAATATTTAAGAAAGAAAGTAATTCGATAAGTTTAACATTTTGCCATTTTAGTAACTAGAATAATGCATTTCTAGTTTTTTTAAACCTAACGTGATTTTTCCATCATAATAAATAACAGTTCTAAAATTAATACGATATGTGAAATGATAAAAAAGAAAACTCCTAAAACTGACTCATCGTGGCCGTTTTGCAGCTTTTATGCAATACATGAAATGATTACCTCCAGCAATCATAAAAGAGTCGATAAACTAGTTTACCCAATCTTTTTATGCCTACTTTAATTACATACAACATCTAGTGAAAACTAGAGCGCGGCGTATAGACACAAATTTCGCTGAAGAATACTCTTCTATAAATAACAGTACAAACATTTACTTTGTCCTCTATCGTAATTCATAATTTATTTCGACGCTATGAGGTATCACGTAAATGCATCAAATCTGGAGTTTTACTTCCTTACTTTAGAAAGAAGGAGAAAACTACGTGCTAATTTCCCACGGGTGCACAAACCCGTATGTTTAATCCAATTCCGGGGCAACTCCAAGGCTTGCATGGATTAGGTCAACGAAGAGAGTGAGGCTACCCTCTTTCTTTTATCGTGCGCGATGTGTCGATAAAAAAGACTTCGCCCTCTGTACGTCGTTCTTAGCGGCAGAGAGAGATAAAAAGTATGTGGGCGTGTAGATTGGAGAACTCGGGATTTAAGGATGTGCGGCTGATAGAAGTGGAAAGAGGATTTCTCGCGGGGCTTAGTGAACTCCTCCCTCGTACGCGTCTCATCCTTCAACATCCGCGATGCAGCGTTAAAGGTGTCACCTAAGCCTTAGATCGATTCGTCCGATCACAAACCGGAATTGCCGAGCCATCGCCATTGCTTGAGGCGTGTGCGAAAGATAGAGAGAGAGTGCTGGAGAGAATTGATTCCAATCTTTTGATGTTTTTAGTGACCTCGTCGCTCTTCTGTCCACCCCATTTTCCTCTTGGGTTTCCCGCTTTTTTCGTCGTTTTCTTTGCCTTTTTCTCGTTTTCGTTTATTCTCTTGCTTTTTCTTATGCTTCTGCTTTCTTTCCTCGCCTCTTTCATTTCTCCATCTGAACTCTCCACAGGATATCTCGTTTACTCCTATCACCGTCATTTCTACCTCTCACCTTGTGTTTTGTTCCGGGTTTTTCCTCCCTCTCTTTTCTGCCTTACGACATTACCTTTTTATGCGTCCTATCTTTGGTAAAGAGCACGTACATTAAATAAAACACACTCGAAATTATTTCATATTTGTACTTACTTCCGCAGAAAAATTGTCATGCTATAGCTATTTATCGGCATAACTGTCGAAGCTTATAATGTAACTATTTATCCACGGAAATAATTACAAAGTTTAAATAATTTATCGCGTGGGTTTATTTACCGCGTGTACTGTTTCCTATTATAGAGTTCCTCTGGTATCGTCCTCTTCAGTTTGCTACTTTTTACAGTTTACTATCTTACTCATTTCGCCACCTTTTTTCTCAGCCTCTTTTCCTCTCACCTTTTATCGGTTTCATTTTCTATTTTTATTGTCCTTTCTTACTTCCCTTCACTCTTTTCACTCGTCTTTATGGTTCATCTCTCGTTCCTCTTTCTTCACCTTTTCTTCTTCAGATCTTCCATTTTACTCTTCTTTTCTCTAGCCTCCATCTTTTCTTATGCCAGTTTTTATTTCTTTCTCTCTATATAACCCTCTCTCTTCGTTCCATGTTTTGCCCATTTCTCCCTTTGCTTTTTTGTAATCTCCGGTTCTCTTATATGTTTTCCTCTTTCCATACCCTTTCTGAAAAAGCATCCTCTCAGGGGAGATGTGTTGTCCTGTTGATGTGTGGGTTTTCTGATAGGTATCTCCTACTGGTGGCAATATTTCCTTTGACTACGTATTCGACCCAGTATTTTTGTTTTCTCAATCCCGAGTGATGTGCTCGACCGTCTACGGATTCCACAGCCTCTTCCGTCATCCTTAAAGGGTGCAAAGGGTGCCCGTCTCTTTTTTTCTGAAACTTTCTATAGGATTCCAGCGTCACCATTTTGTTCGTAGAGCCTATTTCTTCTTTTTTCGATTATCCGGCCGCATGATGTCTCCCTAGCGTCGATTTCCTTCCTACGTATCCTCTTCAATTTATTGTATCCCTTCTGTGATACTATCTGTGTTATATAGAGGAGAAATTCGGTGAATAATTCGCTTTATAAACGTTATTCCATTCCGTAAAATGCACTTCGTCCACTTGCTAATGAAAAAACGTGAGAATGCGAGTGGCAATAAAACTACATTCATTGCGTAAGAGCCTTGATATCGGTAAAGTCCTAACAATTCAATTCGCTTTTCAACATATTCTGATTGATTCATGGTTTAAGCGCGATCCTTGCATGTAATCTGTACGGAGGATATCGCGCCAAAACCAAATGGAGATTTTATACTGACCGAGGACGAAAAAATCAAATGTCCCTATAATGTACATATAGTAAAACATTTTCTTCTGGATGTTGGCTAATTTTACACCTTTGGCCCGTTACCGAGTTCCACGCCGTCTGACGGCTCGCTTCGCCCGCCTATTATTTTCAAGCTACTTTAACATAAACGTTTCAAACGTAAAATTCATATTCACATAGACCAATAAAATCTAATTATTACTCTTTTAAAATCGTTAAATATTATATTGCTGAAGACCATATAAACGCTAATTTTATCGGCAATAGATATTATCTAATTACTGACGTTGATTAGAAGTTTCTTAGTGCGAACGTTAATTTGTTCAGTATTTAGACGAAAGTTTTCACGAAAATCTTCAATCGTTTTTGTCCTTCATACCTTTGTTTCATTTTAAATTTTAAATTCACTGAAAAACCGAGGCCAACGTTTTGAAATGTTAAATAATCGGAAAGACTCGCATATAAACGTAAAATGTGACAAAATACGAATTACATAACAAAATAAACGATAAGAATGAGAATTTCCATTCTCTTCCCTGTGAAATAGTGCAAATCTTGCTTTAAAATCTCAATTATAAGACATTTATAATTGTTAAAAAGCACATCTCTGCACATCAAAAAGCCCGTGAAATCAAAATTGGGCCTTTTTTACACGGCGAATGGTCAAAACATCATGTGGTGTCGATTCAATCAAAATTGAAATAATCTTTAAAATTGATGCAATTTTCCCAAGTTACTCGATGTTAATTGAAGTACCAATGCATTCGGTCAAGCATTCGCATTCATATACAGTTGTATAAATTGAACATAATCCAATTTTCCAATAAAATAATATTTGATTCTTTCAAAGTACTTATAATCCTAATTCTCATTAAATTTAATTTTAGCTCAATGGATTACTCAGGGTCCTAATTCACGTATTTCCCTTCCTATCAATTCAAACCTTTTCTTAGGAGAACAAATATATGTAAAACTAAACATTGTTTATAACCCATAACTGCTTTGGTATTAGCAAACTTAGAAAATTCATCAACGCTTTAATTCAAATTAAACTTAATTCAAAATTAAAACTTGCCCCCCAGATTTGCAAATCACCAACTCAATAAAAAAAGTACATAAAAGAGACACCAAGCCGTGAATCCGGGACGGAGAAATTATTGCGTTGGCATATTCTGAAAAAAACCGTACCACAATTTTTGCCAAAACAATCGAAAAATCTGGCTTTGTTATTCCGAAGGAGAGATTTTTTTGAAGCCCCCTTTCCGCCTGCACTGACGTTTCTATGGTAACAGAGAGCATCCGGAGCTCTCGGCGAATGATTTTTAAATTTCCAAGATGTCATCGCAACGGAAAAAACGTGCTTTTCTTTTATGAATTCTCTGACAAGGGAATAAATTCCACTCGGATATTTTTTTTATTCAACAAAGTGATCGAAGATAATTTGTATATAAACATTTTTTGAGGGAATCTAAGATAAAATGCTATCAATTCTGTCGGCATTTTATGTGTCAAGGTCGATTTCAAACGTTACAAAAAAGTGGCATTTCCGTAAAAAATATCGAACAATAAATAACGAACCTAGGTGGGGCAATTATTGGCATTCGCAAAATATTAAAATATTTTCTCGACTATTTTTATTGAGCAGATTTACAAGTAGTTTCTAGAGTATATTTAAAAGTTTCAGCTGCTCTTATTTCACCCGCTTCGTTTAATTTGGATGCATAGGAAGCGCAGTAAATTCCGCAGTAAGTACCATCAAGGGGTCACCGACGTATGGTGACGACCGTTTCTCGTGCTCATCCCTCTATTCCTTTAAAGGGTCATTGAACAACCCAAGCGCACTCGTTTACTGGTCATCAACCTCGCAATCGCCCAACAACTCCAAGTGAATTTTCACATGCATACACTTATCCTATCACATATTTCTACCTCCATCAGACACAGAATGGGTCTACCTACTTCTCTTTTAAATCGCAGAATTTTGCCAATTTTAGCTCTCTTTCTTTCCCTCGAGCTTGAACGTATGCCTTTTCTTCTTCATTCCCCCTGTTCCAAACCTCACCCAATTTTAGCCCGCCCTCCGTAAACGTTCTTTTTTATAGCTGCTTCAACTGTTTGACGTGTCGCCTCCTCCGTAACTCAATGTTTTGGTAAAGGAAAAGGTTTATTTTTCTCGCAAAGGATGGATGTCGCCAAGCTATATCGATCCATCGCAACGAAATAGAAATGTTACCAAAGATGGAGAGACATTTCAAATGAAAGAATCCTCGATTAAGCGTACTCCCATTCTTTTTTGTTATCATTTTTCTCTCGCTGTCTCGGTTTCTCCCTTTCCCACTTGTTATTGTCCCGCGGTTTTTTAGGGTTCCCAATTTTTTCGGAGTGGATTCCTTTCTCAGCTCAAAATTGATATTTTTATCTTTGTTTAGGAGAGGATAAAGGTTAAAAAGAAATTAAAAACAATTCGACGGAGAGCGCGAATTAGTTAATTTAATTCATTGTTCACCAGGAAAAGGCCATTATAGAGTACGACCATGCTTTGTGAATATGACAATAGGATTTTGTTATCCAATTCACCGATTTGGCAGTGAGGTTGTGGAAATATATTTGCGCAATAATTTTTTCCTTGTTTTTAAAGAACTCTTTACCTGACGTACTGTATTAAACTTGATTTTCAGTCACAGGGGTATATGTGAAAAGGTAATGTATAACTAATGTCTACGAATTGATCTCAAACGTGTATTTCTTCCTTGACAGATATCAAGAAAAAGAACTTGGTCGCTTAAATCTTAAGTAATAGTTGGTTAATAGTAATGTGGTGAGATATACACACCAAAACGAAGTTTCCCCCCTGCGGGTAGGGGGATTGAGAATACTCCCGCAGCCCCTCTGCTGGTCGTAAGAGGCGACCAATGGGCGAGGAGACAACCTCGATAAAAAACCAATTTTTCGCTTTGGGTAGCGTCCAGACAGTATGTGGATCTGCTGTCTGAGTCCAGCCACGTCATCTGGCTATTGATCCACCCGCGTGTTTGCCGTGCGTGGAGACCCGTAAGGGGGAGAAGAGGTACCTGGTGGTTGAGCTTCCTGGATCCTGTCTGGGTGTCGGATGCCCAAGAGAGGTACAGGGAGCAACACACCACTTTGGCCTCTAATTCACTGTAAACGGGAGTCGGGTACTAGCCACACCCGATTAATCGGCTTGCCGTCACGTTTTGACGTTTCGGTTGGCAAGTGCCAAGGCAGTGGGGGTCTGTGTAGGGGGGTCAAAAGTGTATGTGTTTGGAGACCCCATGCACTGGAGATCTGACCTGAAGCAGACAAACATGTCAGATGTGCTATATCTTTCTGGTTAGCCCTGGCGTCCGCATCAGTTTGTGGTGCGGCGTCCCATTTGTGGCTCCGTGGTGGGTGGGGAGACCAAAAGATGAATACAAATTATTTTGGATGGCAGGAAAACTTTCTCCACCACCAAAAAGATCCCGTCCGGACTCGGATGGGGGAGACAATGTTATGAAATTTAGCAAGTACTTAATTATGAAACGTTCAACTGAAGGTGAGACCTTTACAAAAGTGTCTCCCTTCTTTATATACAAGTCATTGTCGGTACAGGTGCCTGGATCTTTAGAATCAGTAAAAAACTTAGGGATGGTACTCTTCTTATTACCACCATGAACGAGACCCAAAGCAGGAAGATTTTAAACATCTCAATGCTGGGAGACATGCCGGTAACTGTTGAGACCCATAAAACCCTCAACACCTGTCAAGGGGTCATATCAAATTATGACCTTCTATATGTAGAGATCGATGAGTGTAAACGGGAGATGGCCTCTCAGGGGGTCATTGACTGCAGGAGATTGACGACAAAGAGAGACGGTGAGGTAGTCAATACTACTTCTATGGTCCTCACGTTTTCCTTCGACAAGCTACCAGAGAAGGTCATGATTGGTTATGAGGCATGTGCAGTTCGGCCATATATTCCAAACCCTATGCGCTGTTTCCAGTGCCAAAAGTTTGGGCACACTGCTCTACATTGCAAGGGCAAAGCAGTCTGCCCCCGATGTAATCTGGATAAGCACGATGGAGCAGAATGCCCATCGACGGTGTCATGTGCCAACTGCGAAGGTCCTCATCCGGCATTCTCTCGGTACTGCCCAGAATTAAAGGAAGAAAAAAAGGTTATGGAGCTTAAAACGCTTGAAAAACTGTCTTATTTTGAGGCACGGAAAAAATACAGAATGCCTGTTGCTCCAGTTTTCTCAAGGTCTTTTGCATCCTTGGCAGCTACCCCTATCAAGAAGAGTACCATCGCTACCCAAACAGATGAGGTAGCACCTATAAAAAAAGTGGGTAGTAAGGAAAAGGAAGAAAAGAAAATAAAAGAAATTATAATAAAAAAACAAAAGCATGAGAGCCCTATGGAAGTGGAAGTGAGCAAGTCTCCAGTAGCTCCTAAAAGGGTCTCAAAAAACACAGGTGATAAATCCCCTGTAAAATTAAACACAAAGCCGCTGAGGCCATCCGTATCCAGTCAGGAAGATCTGGATATGGATTCCCTGTCAAACAGTGGCATCAAATTCCAGGAAGGGGGAAAGGCCAGAAAAAATTAACAATTAAAAGGTAATACTCTGACCCCACCCTCAGAAAATGGACAAAATAATTCAGTGGAATTGTAATGGCTTTCGATACCACCTGCCTGAACTTCGTATCCTCCTATCTGAGTTATCGCCAGCATGTGTTTCCTTTCAGGAAACACGGTTCAGGGAAACTGACACAGTCATACTCAGAAGGTACTCCTTGTATAGGAAAGACCTTATGACTGCCCAGCAAGCTCACGGAGGAGTGGCTGTGTTGGTTCATAACTCGAGGTACTCGGAGGAGGTAACTCTTAACACACAGCTGCAGGCTGTTGCAGTTAGAGTTCCCCTCCCTCAGCTGGTGGCCATCTGCTCGATCTATTTGCCCCCTAATAAGACCATCACAAGGAGGTCAATCCTTGTTCTTATAGATCAACTCCCACCCCCATTCATCCTTATGGGCGATTTTAATGCCCATAATTCAGAATGGGGGTCAAAGAGGACTGATCCTAGGGGAAGTTGCCTGTCTGAGGTATTCTCGAGCCTGGATCTGGTTATATTCAATGATGGTAGCGACACACTTCAGTGCTAGTAGTAGGTCATTTTCTTCTATCGACCTAACTATCTGCTCTAGCACGGTCGCCCCATTGTTTGAGTGGGAGGTGTACGAAGATCTATGTGGCAGTGATCATTTCCCGATTATCCCGAAATGCTTATCTGCCAGCGTTTCCGAGATGCGTTGCCCCAATTGGGCCATAAAAAAAGCAGATTGGTGCAAGTTTTCAGGTGCCGTTCAACTCACGCAGGAGCGGTTTCCCTTGGTGGACGAGCATGTCAGTCATTTCACGGAAGCCCTAATAGAGGCAGCTAATGTAAGCATTCCGAAATCCCGCTCCCGGCTAAAGCGTGTTCCAGTTCCATGGTGGAGCGAGAAATGCTATAAAGCGATCCGTGAAAAGCGACGGGCTTTTCGCTTCCTTCGTGCTAATCCAAACGAAGGGAATATGTTGCGGTACTTGAGATTGAAGGCATTGGCACGCAGGATAATCGGGAAATGTAAGAAGGAATCTTGGAGGAAATATGTATCGAGCATTACAAGTTCCACCCCAGTCTCTGAGGTGTGGGAAAAGGTGAGGAAGATTTCTGGCCGAACTACCTCTTCCACAAATAGTGGGCTTATGACAAATGGCTCGGTCATAACATTGACAAATGAAAAAGCCAATGCGCTAGGTGCCCTGTTTGCTAAAGCGTCCAGTTCAGAACACCTATCACCAGTTTTTCTTATTCAGAAAGATGAGCTGAAGAGGAAGACTCTCAGATTCTCGTCACTGAACACTGAGTGCTATAATCTGCCATTCAGTGCATGGGAACTGGAAAGTGCTTTGGCAGAGACGCATGACAGTGCTCCAGGTTTGGACACCATTCACTATGAGATGATACGTCACCTAAATCCCCCTGAGAAAGAATATCTGCTAAAGATGTACAACCGAATCTGGGTAGAAGGCACGCAATGGAGAGAGGCCATTGTAGTGCCACTACTTAAGCCAGGGAAAGATAAGAAACTGCCTGAGAGCTACCGACCGGTATCGCTCACGAGTTGCCTCTCCAAACTCATGGAACGAATGGTCAATAGGCGTCTGGTTTGGTTTTTAGAATCAAATGGTCTATTGACCAACATTCAGTGTGGTTTTCGTCGCCACCGTTCCACCACCGATCATCTGGTGAGATCACTTGTCCGCTCAAGATTGGACTATGAGAGCATTGTATATGGGTTGGCTAAACCATCAGTGCTGAAAACTATTGATGTGATTCACCATACAGGGATTCGCTTGGCGACTGGTGCATTTCGCACTAGTCCAATACCAAGTGTTCTCTGTGAATCTGGGGAACCATCGCTGCACATGCGCCGGCAACTGTTAGCTACCCGATATGTTGTAGCTTTAAACGCTAAGACAGATCATCCGGCTTACACAGCAGTTTTCAACCATCGTTATGTGCAGTTATATGAGGCCCATATCCGTTCTGTAAAACCTCTGGCTGTGAGAATGCGTAATGTTTTTGAAGAGTTGTCTTTTGAATTGCCTCAGACATTTAGTACGGACCACAGCGTAGCTCCACCTTGGATGTTACGTTACCCCAACATTATTACTTCTCTTGCCAAATTAGATAGGCTTTCTACCCTACCTATTGAATACCGACGTGACTTTGAGGGACTCTATGCACGGTTTCGGTCATTCACTGCTATGTACACGGATGGCTCTAAGCAGAGGGAGCATGTGGGATGTGCTTTCACCATCGGCAGATACTCGCACCGTTTCCGGCTACATCCGCTGTGTGGGATATTCACAGCTGAATTGTATGCTTTATGGAAAGCACTGCGGTTTGCATATTCGTACCCCAGCAGTGAATATGTCATCATCACCGACTCACTGTCAGCCTTACATGCCATAAAGGCTTTGAACCCTTCTCACCCTCTGGTTCAGCAGATTCAGTCATCCTTGATGGATCTGGACTCCATAGGGGTGACGACAGTGTTTATGTGGGTACCAGGTCACGTAGGTATTCTGGGTAATGAGAGGGCAGACAGGGCAGCAAAACTAGCTGCTAATGGCGATGGTATTAATGAATCAAAAGTACTTGTGTGGCACAAAAAAACTATTTACAATCTTTAATCTACCATCAATGGCAAGAAGAATGGAATGGGGATATCTCCAATAAACTGAGATAAATAAAAAACACAGTAAAACCATGGCAGTTCTCGTCCAGGTCATCCCGACTCGAAGAGGTTGCCATTACAAGACTACGCATAGGTCACTGCTGGTGGACGCACGGTTACCTATTGCGGTCAGAGGAACCTCCAGTTTGTGAGACATGTGATACTGCGTTGACAGTGTCACATGTTTTACTGGACTGTATCCAGTTTAGGAATGAGAGAGAGAGGGTGCGTATCGCTGCGAACCTCACGGTCTCTCTTGGAGATAATCCGGATTTTATAAATAGAACATTGACATTCCTAAGGGAGGCCAGAATTTTAGCATTTATTTAGATTTTAAGTGTTTTTAATCATTGTACAATGGGATAGAAGGGTGAAATATTATTAATCCCCTATCCATTTTAAAAGTTCTGTGTGCTACAGGCGAAATTCGATGAAATACGGTCGATAAGCAAAATTCTACGATAAAAATTAGGATCTCCATCCCTTTCCTCAGAGAAAAGTACAAATCCCGCTCTGATATTACAATTCTAAGATATTTTAATGTACACGAGAAAATTACCCTGCGCGATGGATTTCAGATAGGATAGTTCCTGGAATCGAACCCGGGGCTTTCAGTCTTCGCAACAAAAACTATCCTCGGAATCTCGGCCCCAGTAGCAAGAGATTTCCACCAAGTGTCATGAAAATCGGTCTATTGGTTCAAAAGTTTATAGGGGGGACAGACAGACACAACGAGGAAACTATAAGCCTTTATTTATTTATTTATTCTTTATATCAGGTTAGGTGATGTAGGTAGTGCATCACAAATATGTTGTGTTTAAAATGTATACATACGGCGATAATAGCCCAAGAGGCTGATTCGCTTAAAATTACACACACACACAAATGAAGTTTTTTCTCATTTTACCCGTCTCTTAGTGAAGGTAATAATAATAAAAATCTGAAACGAATGAAAGACTTTATAACATTATCGCATTGGAATTCACTCTTACCACTACACAGGTAACACCTTCAATCTAGAAGTTAATAATGAAACTTGCCAGTAGACAAATATAAGGTGAAACCTCGATTATCCGTTTGCTGGTCAACCGTGCATTGAGTTAGAATTTACCCGTTTCTATGTCACGGACTTCACTGCTTTATAAATATCCGTCGATGCGTCTGATCAGTCAGACAACAGATATTCTAGCAAAATAGACAAGACTAATATCATTAATAAGTTCAGTCTCCAGTAGTGGAATTTACTCATGGCTGAAATAAAATCAGTTATTTATCTTCCTCTATTTTATTATTAAAATTGGATCATAGATATCGTCTTCATTCGGGTGAATACGTCATGTGACCTGTTTTTAAGTAAATAATATTTTATAGAATATACCAAATTTTGCCCTTAGAAATGCAGATGTTCTTCAGCTATCCGAGCGTATCCAAGTTTCAATTAGCACCGTGTTCACTGTATTTAAAGAACTATGCGAAATTTTATTTATATTGAAGATGACACATTTAGTTTGGCTAAATACGTTGGGCCTAATTAATATTCTATCGTAACTTTTGTAATACAACCACATTATATATATCAAAAAATTATAATTTATCTATTTTTCGCATGACGCACGTATTTATTAGCTAATTTAATGTTTACTGAACCGAATTTCTTTTCACTACCGCATTTTTTAAATCCCTTATGTAGTCGTTTCATCCGTCCGTCAGGCCGTGTACAAAATAATGAATTAAGTAAGTTACAAACGCCAAAATAGATAGTTCTACATAATGGCTGCGTATAATATAAATTTGTTGAATCTAGGATCAGTTGCTGGTGATAAATCGGAAAAAATCTCTAAGAAGTACGTGCTACTGCAAATATAGGCAACTAGCAGTACGTCGCTTCTGAGATTCTGATAGCAGTCGGTGAAAAGTACCTTATGTAATTTGCTCTGCAATTTTTCCTTCCTTACTATTTATTCAAATTAAAATTGCCTTTAGTATTTAATATTAAATCCATAAAATTTCGTAAGGGGAAATGTATAGTTTTAAGAAGTGTATTAACCCATTAAAGCCTAACGTTGCAAAATTGCAACATTTTATTGTTTTTCTTTCAATTATTAAATTAATAATATATATATCTGATGTAAGTCTGTACTTAAAAAAATGTTTTTAATAGCTAATAAGTACATCTATCAGTGTAAAGTAACAAAAAAATGAATAATTAATTTTACAATTTATAAAAAAGGAATCATTAAAAATGTTACAATTTTCACAGCTGGGCACATATGGGTCAAGGTCTACACCGACGTTTATAGAGAAGTAAAATACAATGTTGAAGCTACATTTTCAAAAAATAAGCCATAGATTAAAACTTATTACAAAATACTTTAAATAAAAATTATTTTTATTATTATAACTAACCTTTTAGATATAAATTGCGTTCAACTAAAAAGAAGGATAATATTGAAGACTTTTAAAGAAAGCAGAAAAATATGGCGGCTGTTTGGAGTCTTATTAGTTAACTTTACTACTCAAAAATTTGTTTCAAAATTCACGAGTTTTGATTTCTTTATAATCATAATTGAGTTGCGAGACATAAATCGAAACTAAGTAACCGTCAATATTATTGTTGAGATAATGGACTAGAGAGTGGCGCATTTGGGACGTAGAACGATTTCTCTTGCATTGTATCGTGGGACACCTGAACTCAAAATGTACGAACGAGTTGCTTGTCAGATTAGTTTGTGAGAGCGTTCTCGGATATTTTGAACAAGGGCGGCAAATGGAAAGTTTATGTCGCTCTTGTAATTAATGGCCGCGTCGTTAAACTTTTGGTCCATGCCCCGTAATTGGAATGAGGTAGTAGTTTCGACACTTTAGTTATTCTTTATATTCTTGGTTTAATAAAATATTTTTATAATTTTTTAAATCGTAGATTATTAAATTAAGCATATACATTTTGAAATTTTAACGAGCTGTTTAAAAAATGAGTAAAACAGTAAAAAGTTAATTTTAGTTGAAATTTGAATGCAGTTGTCTATATTCTTCATGAAATTATACTAATATAGCAAATTATTCCTCACATTTGTCAATATAACTATCATTTTATTCTCGGCCATATCTTATATCTTGATATGTGTACTTACTAATTCGTGGAAAATAATATCGCTGTTTGTAAAGGAGATATTGAATCGGAACATTCATATTAGTAGGGCAAATTGGAAATATAATAAAAAAAATGAAAGAGTGCTGATTGATGCGATGCTTCTGCCGTCACCACCTGTCGAGAGTGGCTGCGCAATTAACGAATCTAGGTCTTAACGAGATAAAGCCTACGTATTCGGCAAATACCGACTTTGTGGCGTGGCTAAAGTGCGTCATCTCGTGTTAATCTCGTGTGCCGTCGACGCGAATATTGAAGAAGATAGTTAACGATCCGAAATTGCACGCGAAAACGCTAGTAAAATTCTTCCATTTTAATACCTGTTTTTTTACATTCTTTTTCTGCTACTCTTGTGAAAGAACCCCGATAGATTTAATTTTTTTGCAGTTTCTCATAAATTCGAAAAAATCGATTTTATCGGCCGTAAGAGATAATAATATCATCCTTCCTTGAATACGAAAAAAAAATAAAAGTATTTCATAGGTTGTTTTATCAAAAATATCCTGATTAAAAGTTTGGACATTTTTTTACGATTTTTTATCGTTATTCATGGAATCATATGTTCCGCAGGAAATAAAACACATCCACTGCATCCTTTAAAACTCCGTCTTCATTAAAATGGTCCACCTAATATCAATGAAATGTTCATTGAATATAGTCTATTAAGCATAATATCGTGGCTGTAGTGCGATAAATGTTACCCCATGCTGTTCCATTACACCCGACGTTATGTCCAGCCAAAAAAGCGAAAACGTTTATTTATAATATGAGACAAAATGTTTGTTTAAGGAATGACCTAATCAAGCTTTTTTTTAAGCATCGAAAAATCATCGATGATAAGACGCTAGGTACCTTGGAGTCTAATGGTTGAATAGAACATCAATACCAATGCCAGTTAATCTTTATCATAATTAGCTTCCTTTGTAGTGTATTTGCTATTCCTGCTATTTTCTAGGGTTATACATTGACTTGACTCGCTTGCCCTCGTTTTACTTCCCAATCCAAAGTTCGCCTATGCGCAAGGTGTTTTCGAAAAAAATACTCCTTATAGGCTTTTGCAACGAGTAATTTCAGCGTTGTACAGGATGTGACTCATTCCACGCCTCACTAACGTATGAGTTTATAGCTTATCACCCCTCATTCGCCACAATTGGCAGTTTTGGTTCATTTAACCCGAAACTCAATGCACGACGACGAAATTTGTCGCAAAATGGTTAACTGCAATTAATGAGGAACGTGAATGGCGTGAGGTGTTCAGTTTTTGTCTCTCTCACGTTTTCAAGTTCTTTATCTTAAATTTCTTTAAAAACTTTTATACTAATCGGTGAATTACTAAAATTGAAATTTTTATTTTATAAACGACGACAGTTTTATAAGCCTTGTCTAAAGAAAGTTTGGTCTTATTCTTTTAAAATATTGAAGTTACGCAAGTTGAGTAAAAGGAGAAAATGACAAGAGTGAACCTTCTCTTCCGGTTGGCCAGTTTCAGAAAAACCTTTTCAGATCATGTATTACTAATAAAAATCTTAATGTTGTGGTGATCTAATAGATGGTTTTTGAGATTGAGCGCCCACAAAATTGCTATCCCACAGACACACACACATATACAGATATCATCTATAAAATAGTGAAAGCCTACTCATGGTAGTTTAAAACGTGTATTTCCTTTGGAATCTAGAATTCGATTTTTTCACGAAAACAATACTTTTCTCCTATAATGCGTATGCGGAAAGTAAAGAGAGAAAATTATGCAGGTATACACGATACATTCTTAATTTCCTTAAATTTTTAAGTTCTAAAAATTTATTTGACTAAATAAATTCTTATTTTATATTTTATAGAAAAAAGAGTGCATATTTTTTAAACATATTCCGACCGATGTCTTACGCGTAGTCTCCCTATGAAGTATAAGGTGATCTCCGTCATGACTTCTATGGAATGAAGTTATGGATGAAGAGATGTTCATCTTCCAATTGGAGCCAGGTGTTTACATTCATACTAATTGATGAGATATTTGCGTGATATTCATTGTCTTTATACAACCGGTGCGTTAACTAGTGTCTTTCAGATTTTGGTGTGATGGATGAATATGAAGGCTTCATGCAAAATATTAGTCAAAATTACTCATTCACTCACCCCGTGCCATCTTGAATTAAATGTCTAGCTAAACATTAGTATTTAATTTTTATTTAAATTTAATAATTATCCATGGCTTATAGGAATTTACAAAGATGTACGCAACCAAGTGCAATTGATTATAATAGTTGTAAATTTTTATTAAGAACTTATGGAGCAATTTTGGTACTATTAAAAATTCTATAATATTTTCACTGTACCCTAGTTCCCGAATCCAACCCCCAACCACTTAACCCAACCTGGGAGGAGGAAAATGCAACGAATCAAACCCCCAATCATTTAACCCAACCCGCGAGAGGAAAATGGAACGAATCCTACTCCATAGCACTTAACCCAACCCGAGGGAAGAAAATGAAGGGAATCCAATCCCCAACCAATTAACCGATCTCGGGGGAGTAAAATGGAACGAATCTAACCCCCAGCAACTTAACTTGGATTCGGGTATTAGGGTACAATGAAAATATTATAGAATTTTTAACAGGGGTCCGGGATAAAGGAATAGTACCCTAATTTTCTGAAATAGCCCTTTACACGGAGATCGTTCATACATTCTCAAAATTTCGAATTTTTGCTCTAAGGAAACAAAAGGCACCAGAAAGAAGTCGGAAAAAATTTTCTCCTTCATAAATCGCAATAGAGCGGGGTCACAAAAATGTAAATGAGGCGAGAAATTGAAGTCGAAATACGAAATCAATTTCTCATTCTCGGCAAAAAGTTTCCTTCGGAAAAAAGAAAATGAGGGTTTGGGAGTGACGGATAGCGTTTTGGAGTTTTTTATCATTCGGAGAACGGAATAAGAATGGAAATGGAAGACAGGAAATCGGCGGTTGTAGGACAAGGACTATGGGGGAAGAAAAAAGGCTAAATAAGGTAATGCCAGCGGAAGAGAAGTTTTCAGATGGGTTCGGCGAAATAACATTACGAAAGCAAGGGACGGAGAATGCGGTTTAGGAATCTCAAGTATTTCGTTCCGGCGTTTATACGGGATTTTCTTCGTATGGAGAGGCGGCGGATGAAAGATGCATGGCCGAGTTTGGGGAAAAGAACGTTTTTCGAGAAAGAGAAAAAAGGGAAGGTTCGGGTAGCGTTGTCCCATGGAGAATATCACTCTAACTAGGGGATTTCTGGTCTGCTCTCCCTTGGTGAAATTTTGGTCGTGCAAACTTTTGTCCAGAAACTATCATCTGTCTCATACTATTTAATTGACTAGCGTATTCGTTTTGGCTGCATTCATGCTTCCCTTTTTACTCCAACGTACGCTGCAGACCTAAAATCATATTTTACCTATCCTACTAACTTCCTCGCTATTCTCCCCTCTTCTGTTTCTAGTTATCGTTTAGATTCTTTCTTTTTCATTACCTCCCTCCAGCCTTCATCCGACTACGATTTCCATTACAGCTTTAAATTCTCGGCGCTGCTTCTTTCTGCGCATTCTCGGATGTTAAAAACGCCCATTTTTGTGAATATTTTCTAGCGTGAAATGCATCCTTGTGTAAAAATTGCATCATTAATAAAAAACATTCTTCCTCATATTAGACGCTCGATCATAAAATCATTAAATTCGATCAATCCTGAATGTTTTCCGTACTCTCTCCATTTATCTCCGTTTCTCTTCATTTATTTTTACGAGGTTGGTTTAAATGAAAACCAAAAGTGAATAAATATTTTTGAACGTGGGTTTATATTATAATATTTTATATGGGGAAGTTAATTTACTTTAATTAATTAATTGCTCTACAAAATATGATTTCCGTTTGTTTAGACAGTAGATCGTTAAAACATTGGCGATTCTAATTGGCTGTTTCTGGAAAATTGTACCAATATTGAAATGACAGCAGTTATAAGATTTTTTAATACAGAAGGAGTTAAACCTAGTAAAATGCATCATAGTGGTTAATGTTTATGGTGAGAAATGTGTCATGGAATGTCATATGAATGGGTCGAAAAGTTTTGAAATGGAGTTCACAATCTAAAAGATGCTACTCGGGATGGGCAGGCCAACTTCGTAGCCACGCCTGAGATCATTTTTGCAGTTGAATTATCAAAAATTAAATATCTGCATTGTGAAATGCTACCACAACCCTTTACTCACCTCTCTTGGCTCCAAGTGTCTATAATCTCCTTTGGATCACTCAAAGAGGCTGTAAGCGAAAAGCATTTCCACTCTGGAAATTAGTTTCGCACAGTGGTACGTGAGTAGCTCAAAAAGCAGCCAAATAAATTCTATTTGGATGCAATCCAGGCATTAGTTTCATGATGGAAAATGTGTATTGAAAAAACAAGATATTATGCTGAAAAATGAAGAGGTTCCCTAACCGAACCTTCAATAGATATTTTTTATTGAGCTTTTGCTGTTTTCATTTGAACATTCCCACCTTATTCCTCCAAGTGTATTCTGCGCCATTTTCCATCTTATAAAGCCTACCAAGGTATATATTCACTATTTTTACAACAGTGGAAGATTATGACCTCTTTGTGAACCCCACCACCATGACGAGGGGAGCATCGTAACGCAATACACAATGAAGGCCTGATCCCGTTAATACTTCCGACACTAACATCCATCCACCATTTTCAACCCATTCCCCGTTTTACTACTCCATCCCACCGCTCATCTCCCATCCCATTTTCCCACAAATTCTCTTATTCATTCTTTCATCAAACTCTTCCTCCACACTCTTTCACTGTTCTCATATACTGTTTCATTTACTCTACAAATCTTCTCGTCATCCTCATATCCTACGCTATAGTTGTGGCAATCTAACTTGAGCTGTGAGAATCAAGGAAATAAATAAATCAATAAATAAATAAATCGTCGAAGCTTATATTAGACTATGTCGATTATAGCTCATACATTCCTCTCCCTCCATTTGTCAAACCATTTACCTGCCTCAATTCGTTCTTTCAATTTTTGGCTGTCGCTTAATATTCACGACGCCTTGGTAGACGGTTGGATCGAATATCTGCCAACGGATAGTAGGGTCGCGGGTTCGAATCCCGTGTCGGACATGGATGTTTGTGTTCGTCAGGGTTATATGTAAGAATGGACATGATTGTCCAAATAAGGCCCTCAATAAAGACGATTATTATTATTATCATTCTTCATCCTTAATAACCTTAGCTTTGATCCGAGTTCTTCCCACAGATTTTTCACGTAGGCGAACGTTTTTCGTGATAGAAAAGTATCGAGTTCCGCATATGGCTAAAAACCAGCTCAAAAAACAGTTAAAAATCAAAATTTGGATAATAAAAACTTTTCTTAGGTATGTCCAATAGCCATAAAAAGGCTGTAAAAAAATTGCATTTTGAGTACCAGTCAGCCGTCGTCAGTGGTATTCACGTTAGAAGATTCTAAAAATCAGTATAATCTAGTTATTCTAAATTAACTATTATAATATATTATCGGTGAATACTACTGATGATGGCTGTCTGATTTATAAATGCTCGTGGTTCATTTCGTAAACTTTTATGGCTGTTGAAGTTACCTGAGATCAGGGGCGGATATTGGACTAGGCGACCGCCTAGGGCCTCGCGCCTCTGAGAGCCTCGCGTCTAGAGCAGCGAGAGTGTCAGGAGCTTAGTGCGAGAGGTGAAAGAAATGTATAGATTGAGTGTGTAAAATTCCCAACACAAAGAAGCGGTCATATATTTTGCATGATAAAGACAGTCAACCTAAACGATATTAGGCTGAGTCCAGTCTCAACTGTAGAGTATCATTGGAGAAAGATAATAATTTCTGAGGGTTTCCCTCGAAGATTTTGAGGTACGATCGAACTCGGTTGCAAATATATATGCAAATAAATTAGGTATTAAGAATTTGTAGGCTGATTTTCTCAATAAAACTTATTCACATGTTTTCAGAATTCGTGATTCGCGTGCCCCGCAAACTACTATCACCTTGGGGCCTCGCAAACCCCTATCGCCTAGGACAGTGCTCGCCAACCTTTTTTATTTCACGGCACACCTATAGATTTTTTCATTTATCGTAGCACACAGTAATTAATTTCACACGAAACATAGTTGAAGATTTCTATTACAACATAATAAAATAATTAAAGTAATCGACATCAGAAATAAATTTAAAATAAAATATTTTCTTAAGAAGGGAATAAATTGTGGCTAAAATTCATTGAAAATCATTTTTATAATTCAATGAATTTGTGGAATGAAACCAAAAGTAATTTTTCAAATTTTTTAACAGTATCATTATATTCAGATGCAGTACAACACGTTTATAACTACATCGAAAAAACGGTGAAAATATTTTCCCTATAATAAATGTCTTAATATCTAAAGATGTATGGGAACTTTATTAAATAGTTTTTTTTTAGTAAGAAACCTGTCCCTAACTTGTAAAACAGTCTTTTGATGTTCAGCTCTATGGCGGAAAGAGCCACTCAAAGTTTCTGGTCGATGAATTTCAGACACGATCTCTTATTATTCTTAATCAACGACTATGTTGAAAAACTTAATTCACATAAATATTTTGTAGGAATCAATTGCATCAATTGCACATTCAGCAATGGTTGGGTATTCATTCCTCATTTGCAGTCAAAACTCATCCAGAGGCATATCATCTAACTTCAGGTTAAAACTACGATCGTTCTTGCGTTCAATGAATTTCCTCTAATTTTTAGGGAGAAATCATTAATTGATAAGTCCGCAAATGAAAAAACTTCTTACACTCGTTTGTAGCTTGAGAATTACAAATTCGGATTTTCCCTTGTATAAACACCGTACGTCCCGCGGCACACTGAGTACTTCGTTACAGCACACCACTGTGCCGCGGCATAACGGTTGGATACCACTGGTCTAGGGGCATCGCAAACCACGGTCACCTAGGGATCTCGCACCCCCTTAATCCACGCCTGTCCTGAGATTAATACTTATTTTTTCATTTTTACTAGAATAAACGCTTTGATGTGTTTGTTTGTGTATAACGCTGATGTCATAAATGGAACTTTTTAACGCGATTTTAACAAACTTTCCGAGATGGTGGAAGGTTGAAATTTCGTAGGAATGTTTGATTCAGATATAAAAATTAAATGACAAAACTAAATAAGAAAAAAGACCCGGGTTCGACTTCAGGGGGGCGATTTCCATTTCCCGTAAGATAACACGTAAAAATTGACTTTTTAAAGTGCAGGCTTTTATTCTTTTGGAAATCCAAATTAAAAAGAATTGACGTACGATCTTTAAATTTTAACTAGATTTTGGGAAACTTAATGAAGTTTATCATTCTATTAATCTTATTCAGCCTGCCATTCGAAATCTCTCATATTAAACATTTAAATCTCATATTTGAGGAAAATATTGGCTTTTAAACGGGATGTTACCTTGCCGATAACGTCATTGTTAAACGTCGAGAATCAATTGTTGTCTCAACCCGCATACGTTTAATATATACGGGTGCATAGATTGCCTTAAATTATCGTAGGATTTTTTGCAAAAAAACCGGGATTTAGTTTGGATTTTTTTTCTTATCTAAACGACTATATAGGCGTAGAGTAAAAGAGATGGGATGCGGGGAGAGAGATAGGAAGGAAGGGATATAGAATGGAAGGTACATAGAGAGTAAGGGAGGTATACAATTAGAAAAGGATGGGAGGAAAAAAATAAAGAGGTAGATGGACGGCTATGGATTGGGACAGGAGGGAATGAGAGACTTCGACTTTAAGGGCGATATTTAGACCATATAGTCAATTGTTACATACAACCCTGTATGACTAACACAAACATCCATGTCCTCGGCGGGATTCGAACCCGCGACCTCAGTATCTGTCGGTAGATACTCTACCACACGTCTACCAAAGTCGGAGATGGGGGTGGGAGAAAACAGAGGCAGAGAGAGGGAGAGATAGATAGATAATCGTCTTTATTACGGCGAAATTTGGACCATAAGGTCCATTCTTACATTTTTACACTTCGTCAATATGTTAAATATTAAAAATAAAAGTGTTACAATGAAGAGTATATAAAATATACAAAACATGAAAACAAAAAGTGAAGACAGATTTAAGTTTGTGGGGAAGCCTAGGTAATAACAGGCTTGTTCTTCCTAGTAAAACCCACGCAGGAAAACACCCACAGAGAATGGGGATGAGAATAACCTGCGAAAATTCTACATAGTGTGTATGTTACGGTCAAGGTACGTAATCGGAAAATGTGCACATTTACCACCAAGCTCGGTAAATGTAAGTTTAAGTTTCCAGAAATACGTATTATCCTTACATTTCCCGGTAAATGTGCACTTTTACAGATGTGCCCTGTTCAATGTGGAAATAAGTAAGAATGAGAAATGCTACACGTTAATAATTACGTAAATTTATAATAAAAATCATCGAGGATTCGGCTTCACTGGTATATATTAAGATGAACGCTTCCCAACCCGAGGGGGGAACACAGTGAACGTGAGGAGGAACCAAAAACACTTTCACTAACTTACCCAATCCGGTAGGGCCGAGTAAATTTTCCCTTCATCTTCAAATTTAGTTTATTTAGTTGTGCACATTTACCGGGAAATTTACGCATTTACCGGATAACGCACATTTACCGTACTTCTAAACTGCAACATATGTTCGCGACGCCGCACAGTGGTTCAAAATATACATTTGATAAAACGTGGAGTTTGCCAATTGATGTGCGATGAAAGTAATGCAAATTATATTGCTAATAGCAGAACATATTTTCTAATAACTGTTTAGTGCACAAGCAATGCTTCTTCAAAGGTTTAAATGCATAAAGTTTAACCGGACATTTAGTGAAAAATAATCACACCTTCAATTTTCTCTCCAAAATCCACCATTTTACTACTAGAAGTACCTGACTCAACTCATTATTTCAAACTATTTTGTAAGTAATTCCCAACCATTAATTCTCTCCCCATTTCCATTACCTGACTCAACTCATTATTTCAAACTATTTTGTAAGTAATTCCCAACCATTAATTCTCTCCCCATTTCCTTGTCCACATCTATTTACGTTGTTCAATTACCTCTCCCACCTTTACCTTCCATTGTCATTTACTTTGTAAACTATTTTCCAATAGTTTCACCTCCCTCCCATTCAGTCATAATTTAAGCTTTCGCACCTCCTCCCCTACAACCGTTAAATTGTTTTTCCTAGCAGAATCTGACGATTACTTTATGATTTGAAATATTAGTCGTTCGAATAAATTACATTATGTACACCATATATAATTAGTTGCTATCTATACCATCAGAATCACACTCAACGTCACTATCTACATCGCGCATATTAGATTCTGGTATTATAATTAGTGAAACTATTTCTCCAGATAAAACACCACTCTTCTTATGAGGAAGTGGTCTAATATGTGAAATTATGGGTTC
Organism: Tanypteryx hageni; assembly: GCA_028673005.1. Classification (NCBI taxonomy): domain Eukaryota; kingdom Metazoa; phylum Arthropoda; class Insecta; order Odonata; family Petaluridae; genus Tanypteryx; species Tanypteryx hageni. The sequence goes on along the minus strand of CM054112.1, from coordinate 182,825,775 downwards.
GGAGGAAATTAAAAGCATATGAAACAAATCTTCGCATTTTTCCAGGAGAACTTCTGGGTATTATGATCTCTGTAACATTTCCCTTCTTTATGTCGAGCTTCCTATACCTCCTCTGACAATTGTCCAATGGGCAGGAGTAATTTTTTTATAACTTTTTATAACAATTATCGGCATTGGATACCAATGGTACAAACTTACATATAATTTCGCGGTTTCATGTGCATATTCATCGAATGCTTCTAACTTTATATCAGAACCACAAGATAATGTGCGCATTATAGTCGAACGTATCAATTTTTCATCAATGCCAGTTATATCAGCCGACAAGGTAGGATTTTGAAAAAATCGCCGCGCAGTTTTTCCGTCATTAGTCGCACCGAACCATTGTTTGGGAATGTCCACTAATAAACCCATCTTCCGACGAAATATTTGGATAATACTATGTTTCTTTAACGAAAACTTTTCTTTATCGGTAGACCCACAAACTTGCCACTTTTTAATGCAAATCTTATAAGATATGTGTAATAAACAATCAAAAACCTGATATATGCATAAAGAATCGATAAGCCAAAGTTAAACGCTGATGTGTCAAAAAGCTGTTGTTTTACTTCTTCTAAATTGTTCATGTCTTTTGGTTTAGCTTTACATATATAACACATTTGAGTTGTGGTATTTGACATCAAAGAATTACATGCCTTGCCATCAACGATAGTTTTCAATAATGAATGCTCAACAAATAGTTTCCGATTGCCAATAGTCTTGTGAGTTGCAGGTGTTTTATTTGCTCCTCAATATATGCAAACTCACTCTTTATTATGTCTGATGTCTCTTTTATGTATTCGATTCGTGTAGGCCTACAAAAGCGTGTTAATGACGATCGTGGATTTTGCCACAGTACTACTTGTTTATTAGGCAAACCTTCATCTTCACAATAAATTTGTAACGGAACCACCGACGTAGTTAGAACACTAGAATCGCCACAGGTTTCATCATTTTTACTTAAAAACTAGAGGTTTAGGCCACCACTACCTCAGAACCCCATTTATAAATCATTGTTAAAGATTTAACAGGAAATTCAGACGAATCACACAATGATTTTAAAACGTCTTTTTGAACTTCAACGAGGTGAGTGACAGTGTGATCCACTAAAGACTGTAGTTTCACTTCTGCTGATGTGTCACTAACTTGTAAAGATTCTGAGGGTGGACAACACTTTTTCTTTGCCTCTAATATTTTACTATACGACGTATAAAATTTGGTCAGTTTCTTTTCCTTCTCTCCTCTTCGCAAAGCAACTTATTGGCTGCGCGACAATTTCAAATCTACAATTAAACCTAGTGCCTATTCAGGTGTGTAGGGTGCATACAATTGGTTTTTGTGGGACAGTTCATAGGCTCTCTTTAGTCTTGTAGCCCTCCGTGGTAAGTAGTTTGTCGGAGTAATTTTGCAGAATCTCTTTTCCCTGAGGCTCTCAGACTCATTTCTGTTGCAAAGGAGAGTTCCTGCTCACTTACTTTGAGTTTTCACTACACCTTGCACCCTCATTTGCTTTGTTTTCTCGCTCTACTCCGAAAAAACTTTTTTGGACGACCACATGCACTTGACGGAGAACTTGAAGAGTCTATTCCTGAAGTAATAATCTCCTCTTGTAGCCATTTTGCGTTTTTTTGTTCTAAATCTGGATGAATTTCTTTGACTTTCTTTCTTTTTGATAGCATGCAATAAAATGGCAAAATATCGTCACTTAGTTTTCTTTTATCGTTTTCACAGAAATTATCACAGCCGATTATTGATGTCACGTACTTAAATAAATATTCACTGGATTTGATCTTGGTTGGCTGGATAGGACCTCTTTCCCGCAAAACTTTAAAAAGATCCTCCTGAGAAATACTTAGACATCTTCCTATATAAATAAGAACATTTTCTAGAAATGCAAGTGAACGCAAACAAAACATGTATAATTTAAAAGCCTAAGGAAAGTGGTACATGTATTTGGTACCAATTAAAATTGGTTACTTTTTTATATCTCAAGTTAAAGTGGCATTTTCAATTATAAATTAAGATACCTACAAGCTAAAATAATTACTAAATAAAAAAGTCTAAGTGAATATAAAAATGAAATAAAATAATATTCAATAGGTAAGTACCTCAAGAAATATATACTATTTTTAATGGTCGCTAACTCACTTCCTGGACTTTGATACAACCGTTCAAATCGCACGGACTGTTTAGACTAATAAATCCGCGCATAGTCTTTGTAAATCACTCCACTTTGCGACGTTGCCAAACTTCTATCAGGAAGTTGATAATAATGATTCCGACAAATTAGGATGCGCCAATTATTGTAGTTTATGGTTTTGAATATCTCTGGTCAGTTAGAAGTACTTCATCAAAATCATTTTTGTCCCTGTAGAATTGTCTTTTGAACCACTGTACGCCGCCAAGTTGTGACCTGTGTTGCGATGTTTATCCACATTTACCAGTGTCTCTAGGTAAATGTGTACATTTCCGCAATCCAATCGGTAAAAGTATGTTATACTTACATTTACCGAACTTAGTGGTAAATGTGCACATTAACCAGGAAATGTACACATTTACCGTGACATATATATCACAATAGAAAATACAACAAAATATAGAAAACAGTAAGTACAGTAGGAAACATCGTAAATACAGCATCTCTGCATACCGTCACAAATAGACATAAAGATATTCACGGAATAAACACATGAAATATAGATAATTACACATTAATTATACAGGATATATATATACAGGGCCGGGTCGATAGGTGAGGGGGCGAGTTGATCGCCTCAGGCGCCTCTCGCAAGGGGCGCCAAATTTTGACCACAATGGAAATCACGATTTGGAACAAATGATACCCAATAATCGAAAACTCAACCCATTGTAGAGTTTACACATCTTCAAAACTAGAAATAAGACCAACAGTGATCTCGGTCTAATTCTATGCTCTCCGTTATATTTTTTAGCAAAACAGCTTTGATTTTTTTTCTTAGAAAAATCATTCGGGTTTAACCCAGGCTACAAATCCTCCTCCCTCCCGTCCGACCATAAACCTTCCGTTTCCTAAGGTTTAAATACCTTCCCTTTCAAATTCGTACATAACCGCTTCTTTTATTTTCGCAGTTATTTTGGTCTCCCCAAGTACTAACATCATCTGTTCGCGTTTGCTAGAGTAGCGTTCCTCAAACTATTGGCCGCGGCTCCCCAGGAGAGCTAAAAACTATTTTGAAAGTAAAGTGAAATCCCAAAAAAAATTTACGTATAGTAAAATTTAATTGTATAATGAAGAAATTCGTATTCAAGTTTCTTATTTTTACTATTTTCATTTTAAAGGGGGCCGCATGATATTCAAGGGGGCCGTGACAGTTGAAAGTTTAATTACCACTGTGCTAGAGGGCCTTGGACCAATTATAGTATTAATTTCAGGGCATCGAGCTGTACTCTAAAAAAGATTTCCCTACTCATTTAAACTTCACAAATCGAATACATGAGGGATTTGTAAGAAACAATGCACCTCGTTTCGGTTTTTTAATGAAAGTAATTATATGATATGAATAAATACATTTTCACTACGTATTTTCTACTTTTTCAACTGTCGTCTAATTAAAAGAGCTGAGGCAGTATGAAAGCTGTGTTTTCGTATTTTTTAAAATACGGAAGGTATAGTCACGTCTCTTCATCATCTGTTTGGTATCAATTGACAGCCACGGTGCATGTGACTTAGAGACTCTTTTAGTGTTGAGCGTGAATGTCGATTAGTGATTGTATAATGTTGCTGAGAGAGGGAAGGAAAAAGAGAGAAAGGGAGGGAAACAGAGGGAGGGAGAGAGGACGGCGAGAAGGAGGGGGGAATATTATTAGTTATTTATTAGTATTACATCATTTTTGACAAAGGGCCCACCATTGGAGAAAACAAGAATGAGAAAGAAATACTCCCGAATCTCTATTATGGCAAATTTTATACCGGCTCTTACTCAATAATTACAGCTGTTATTATTTTATTCATTTCTAAGTTCCCCGTTGAATTTCAACGGGCAATTACACTAGAAAAATAAACTAATGTTGCGATTATCCATAATAAATAGTTACGATTACTCAATATGTATGCTTTCAATAGGATTACCAGTCTTACGACTGGTTTTTTAACCCTCGAGTACGGTCGCCTGGGTGTTTAACACCCGGAGTGTTTTAGAAATGCAATATTTTTCAACTCGTCCACATCGTTATATCCAAATCTATAGTAGCTGCGTTTTTAGGCATTTAGAGTATATGGAAAGTAATATTAGCATGATTTAATTTTTTCTGTAGGGAAAAAATACATTTTATGGAGCTCTGGGTGTCGGACACCCACCGACCGTACTGGTGTGACAAACTTTGTCTCTCCATTAGCCGTGCTCTCAGAGTCCCCTGCGAGAGTTGAGACGCAATAAATACGTCATCGCATGTTATGGCTGTAGTTGAGAGATAAGAGGACCCTCGAAACGTATTCCCTTTATTTTTCTTCTTCTCAGTTGTTGAGTTGTGTCCACGCTAGCGTGTTCTCCTTGTGCTGTCTTTTTCTGTGTTTTACGGTGTAAAAGTTGGAGCTGGTTTCTAGATGTGAGTGGCTTCTGCAGTGAAAACACACCTACTCGTGAATAACTCAAGGTAAATATGAGCATCTTCATTATTCATCACGCTTGTGGATTTTGCACTTTGATGTAAAAGCTAAATATGCCTTCATATTCCACAATTTACAGTTATAACAAATTTCTTATTATTTCATTATTGAGGTTATAAAATAAATATTTTTTAATTTTGCAGTATGGCATATGAAAGAGATCAAGAAAGAATATTGCAACTGTTAGAAGTTACGGAAAAAGAGGAAGATATCATTGGCGGTATATCTGATTCAAATGATACAGGTAATCTGCAAGAAAGTGGCCACGACACGAGCACTGATCAGGATATGTCTGAGAGTGACGATGAGACGAAGAAGACTGTGAACTGTTTTATGGAAAGGATAAGGAAATAGTGTGGCGAGGAAAACCTTTACGCAAAAATGTCCGAATTGGATCTGAAAACATTCTCCGAACGAATTCCTCATTGAATGATCATTCGAAAAGTGTAAAATGTCCTTTAGAAAGTTGGGAATTATTTTTTACTTTTATTGATGAAATTGTAGTGTACCAATCGTTATATGGATAACGTAGACTTTAGATATAAAAATAAGCGCAATGTCAGACAAACAAGCAACATTGAAATGCAAGCTCTATTTGGAGTTTTGTATTTTGTAAGCCTTCATAAAGCCTCTCATACAAACGTAAGAGACTTGTGGGCAACAGACGGCACTGGAATTGAACTTGTATACGCAACGATGAGTTACGACAGGTTTTCATTCCTAATGCGTGCTAATCGATTTGATAACATTTTTGATCGCAAACAAAGACAAAAAGTTGATAAACTGGCTGCAATAAGGAGTATTTACACTCAATTCAATAATAATATTCAGAAAGCCTATCATGTTGGAATTTACCTCACAATAGACGAAAAACTTTCCGTGGAAAATGTAATTTTAGACAGTAGATTCCAAGCAAGCCTAATAAATACGGAATCAAAATATTTGCATTGGTAAATTTACGAACATTTTACACTGTAAAAATGGAGTTGTATTGTGGAAAACAACCTGAGGGGCCTTTTGAAACAGAGTTCAAACCATTTGCTGTTGTGAAGCGTTTATCAAAGCCATTTCTAGATTCTGGACGTAATATTACGATGGATAACTGGTACACGAGCTATCCCTTGGCACAAGAGCTATTAGCTAGAAACACAACTGTAGTGGGGACGATTAGAAAAAATAAAAGAGAAATTCCACCATCATTTTCAAATCGTAAGGGGAGAGATATAAAATCAACTTTATTTGGTTTACAAAAAAAGTTACTATTATGTCCCATGTGCCGAAAAAAATGAATGTGTTCTGCTGCTCTCCACGCTTTATCACGATGACAACATATCAGAAGATAACATGTTGCCAGAAATAATATCCTTTTACAATTCCACTAAAGGTGCAGTAGATACCACCGACCAATTATGTGCAAATTACAATGTAGCAAGAAACTGCAGACTTTGGCCTCTTGTAGTTTTTTATTCATTTATGAACGTTGCAGGCATAAATGCACGAATTGTTTTGCTTTCCACTGAAAATCCACCAACGAAGTATAAGTCCAGAAAACTTTTTTAAAAAGACTTAGCCGTTGCTCTTGTGCAGCCACTAATTAATATTCGAGCGAAACTACCAAATCTTTCCTCTAATCTTTCATGCGCATGTCGTAAATACGCGACTCCAAATGTTGAGGAAAGAAGCACAAGTGGTGAGGTATTCCTAATTCCCAAAAAAAAAGAAAAATGTCTGAAAAATATTTCCGATGCCAAATATGTAAAGGTAAGGATCGTAAAACTAAGTCTATGTGTTCATTTTTTTATATTCACGTATGGCAGAAACATTTAAATATTTATTGTGATAATTGCCTGAACAAAATATCTGCCCGAATGGAGATTTTAGAGAATTCAGATTCAGATGATTGACGTGGATGCATCACATATTTTTTACACAGTTTAATAAAATATCAAAAAATAATGTCATATGTTTAATATAAATATTAAAATTAGACATTAAGTAAAATTTAGTTAAAAATAAGAGTTACGCTCATTAAAAACAAAGAAAAAATATGCTGGGTGTCCGACACCCAGCGACCTTAATCTTGTTTATAAAGTAGACGACCGTACTGGAGGGTTAACCATATAGTAACTGACACCCGTCATATGACGGGCAATACACTAGTTTATTTATGTGCTTTTTTACGGTATATAAATATTCATAGAAGTAGATATAGTCTTGGTATCATAATATTTTTTCAAACGTGAGTATAACGTGAATATATGATTCTTGATAAGTGATACGACTTGGATTCTAAGAACCCTTTTTGTTCCTTTCAGTCTTTTCTTTGGAGATTTACTCCGCCAGCACCCGGCATCTTCTTCTTTCTTCGGAAGACGCTGTTTAACGAAAGAACCGAAGAAGAGCTTTTTTCTTTCTATCGTAAGATATTGGATAAACGCTGCAGTCCACGGAAAGCTTAAGAAATAAAAGAACTTTCATTCAACTGAAAATTAGGAGTGAGCGAGGAGAAACCCTCGACACTTGGATCCTTCGGAAGAGAGAGTGAGAGGAGAGCATAGAAGTAAGTCTCAAATGCCTTTCTAAATATTTACCAATCTGTTCCACCCATTGTATCCCAATAGAATTCTTGTTGGTGAACCTTTGAGTGGGATGCTTCGGAAAGTTTGTAAATACGTTTTGCTTGCAAAACTCCAGATTCTCTGCTAGGACTATCGGTTTTTTCCCCTAAAGCGGTACAATGCAAACTAAACTTCACATATATATCGGAAGGGTAACGTAAATGAAACGCTGAATTGGGACTTTTAGAGTCCTTTGTGGTGTTCAAATATTGAAACTGGAAAATCTCTTGAATGGTGATAACAATCCAGTTCATATTCAACTAAGTTAAAGTTAATAGAAATAAGCAACATTGGCACTTAAAAGCAATAGCAATACACTTTATATTGAACTGAATTGGGATTAATAGCATTGAGCAGAAGGAACCCATTTTGAGTTTTTGTAATTACATTTTTGTATCGAGTAACTAGCTTGCGATGCTCATGCAAGAAAAGAATAATTATTCTCATCCAGTCACGTTAACTAGCACCTTTGTGTAGCCACGATTTTCTTCTGTTGAAATATGCGAGGTCTAAGTGTAACTGCCATTGAATAAAAAATATTTTTGTTATAATTTGATACAATTAAGTCATTCTGCTAAGGATAAAGGCAGAAAACTAACAACAAAGATAAATTAAGAGAAAAAGAGAACTTTATACTGCCAACTCTCCTGGTTGTATTCTTAAATAATTGTTAATGCTGAAATTAATTTTTTCCTGCTTAGCGTCCGTTAAGTCCGAAAATTTCGGTTAATTTCTGTTAATAATCTTTGACTTAAAGTTAAGTCAAGTGGCATCTATTATTCATTCTCTCTATTATAATTCAATCACAAAATACTCCAAATATGTATGTCTTCAATTTATTTCTGTGGCGTCACTTTTTTCAGTTTAAAGATTATTCGTCTATTAGAATCGAAAAGATGTGTACAGTCGTTGGGAAACATTTTGTTGCCGTTAAAATGTTCATCGATTCAATCTGTCCCCGCAGCCATTCCTTCCTCATTCTGAACACGTTTACTCTCAAGGAAACACCAAATTTTCTTCTTTCGTCAACCTTTACGCTGTAATGTCGCTCCTGCTAATAGATAACCATTTAGAAATCAGTATTCACATCGCATATATTTACTCTTACCAATTCGAGAGAAATTTAGCTTTTAAGTAAATTATTAAAAATAATACGTGGTCTATTATCACTGATACTGGAGTTCTTTCCCCATGTTTCCTCTCTTCTCTTTAGAGCAGCAGCTCACGAACTGGGATCGCGAAAGATAAAATCAGGGAGTCACGAAGATGGAACAGTGCAACTCTAGTAGTCACAATATGTTTAATATTTACAAAAACATTAATTTTCTCTAAATACATATTCCATTCGAATTTTACATTTATTGATATATGGCTGCCATAAGACGGGGTTGCAGAGGCATAAAATTTGGGATCCGCTGCTTCAGAGCTGCTTGACCGTTATTGGGATGTTGCTACTCAAGTCGAACGTATAATTATTAAAAAATAAAGTAATTGATCCGGTCCTTATATCCTATTACAGAAATTGTAGCTCTATTTAAAATATTACACATTTTAACTCCGAATAGTGCAATCATTCGGCAGATATTATGCAAAAGTTAATTAAGGTAAAAAAATTCAGAAGAGATTAATTAATGATAATTGAATAAATTTAAGGAATTTTAATATATTTCTCAGATTAAATTTGATTTATTAAAAAATAATGTTGTTTCCACAAAAATTAGGTCAGTTTGCAAAGTATTTTCCGCGTTTGGCGGAATCGGTATGTGGAGTATGATCTCGATTAGGACACCTCAAATTTTCGCGCTAAATCTCGGTTATCTGATAATTGGTTTTAACGAGTTTTCTTTTAGGTGTGATAAATATGTGATTTACCCATTTACGTACATTAGGAGTACGGAAGAGTCCAATATCCTCAAAGGTACTGAATTTGTTAATGGCCCTCGGCCAGAATAATTCAGTGGTGATGAAGGAAAGCGGTCATTAAATGGGTGATTTGCTGATTGGTCAATTAAGACAAAAATATGTATCAATAAAATACCAAGAGGAAAGGAAGGAAACGGGTTGGCGGGTGAAAACGGAATGATTGGAGGAGCTCTACTAAATTCAATATTAGTGGCTGGAAGTGGTGTTATATATGAAAGGCTAGAAGGGCTTAAAATGGGATGAAGAGAAATTTTCATAGGATATTGAGCGTAAATAAATAAAATGAAGTCAGGTTTGAATATCGTTATGAACACGGAAGTTTGGGTTGAATTGGTGAGTGGTGCTTTGTGTCCGGTATTTAACTTGTTGTTTGTTTGCATGGAAATGGAAGTTACTTCATTTAACATCAGCTACTGATGATGAGAGCTTGGATCTCGATGTACGTATTTACCGTTACTGGCCTCTTCTAAGCTCTCACTTAGCATTATTTGTCTTCTCTAAGTCCTCTCTTATACCGTTAGAAGCTAAAATTTCAAGTAACCATTAAGTCCCCTTTAAGAGCTTTCTTTTTAGTTTTTTTTCACTCATAATCTTCAGACCTCCGAGAGTCTTATATCCCCACCTCATTTTACGTCCTCTTTGCTTTCTCCGGCTTTTATTTTCCTCGGCGTTTAATTTGTGACTAACAGTTAACGCTCCCGAAACTTTTCTTTTATGCACTTAGGGCAGTAATTTTCCCATTTTGTAATTACGTACGCCGAGCTTATGGTACATATTTTCACAGTTTACAAATTAGTCAGGACGAGTTCGCTGTTTATCATTGCCTTCATGCGTGTATTTTTGTAGATTATATCTTTCTAGTCGCAACTTTCGTGGATTAATATTTTTTAAAACAAAATAAAACGGCTGGGATTTGTTCGGGTGCGCACGAAGATGGAAGAAAGTGAAAGATTTAGGAGACAATGGGGAGTGAGAATCGAATAAAGGAGTGGAGGTGAAATAGTAGCTCAGTGACATCCTTTAAACTGTGAGCAAGCAGGGAACAATAATGAGAGGCCGAAGGTGACGGAGCAAGTGGCAACTTGAGTTAATGAATTCGGGGAAAGGATGCAATAAAGAAGGGCAGCGACAAAAATTAATGAGCGAGACAAATATTAAGGCACGACTAGAAATTCCTGGTTGGAGCAATAACTTGAGTGTGTTGCAGGAAGGATATTATGGCGAACTATGGAGGTAAATAAAAGCAACGTAAAATGTTCAACGGAAATTTTTTACCTTTGCATTCGATTAAATTTAAGCTAATGATTAATACTTCGTGACGAAACATTTGACTACATGAAGCTTAGTTACGCGGAATAGCGTGTAAGTAAATTCTAAAAGAGGAAACAGTTAAAAATGCCATTTGAATATATAATAGCACTTTTCCTCTTTAACGTGTACTTTGTAGTCCATGTACGAGGAACGTTTTATTCATGGTATGTGTATCGAAATGAAAGATTTGACTCGCAAAATTTTTAATCGGAAAATATCATTGCCAGTTTCAGGTAAATTTTCTTTCCTTAAAATATTCCTTTTCGAAAAGCATTTTCAGCCTTTCCATCTAAGGCGACTTTTTATTTGAATTCATTAACGTCAAGTAGGTAATAATATGATTTTTCTAAAAACAACTAAAAAATATTTTTATCAAATACACGAAACCTCGATATAATGAGTATTTATAATTCTCATAAAAATTCTTGTTCTTACTACTAGTCAAAATATCCGAAAATTAAATCCCGTATATGTGATATGAAGAAATTATTGACGGGGACGGTGTTTTTACTCACTATAATGATGTTATCGTTATACGCCGTACTCGTTCTATCGAGGATGCATGCAACGAATAAAAAGTTAAGCGAATAAAATATTTCTTTTATTTGAAAACTCTCTGCGCCTTTATTTATTCCTTAGAAATAAAAAATATAGCAAGGGATCCTTACGAGCTGCTACAATGAAGTTTGGAAGTATCGAAGCCTAACATAGATTTGGAAAAGGCATTTTCTTGATTTTTATTAGTTTTGAATCGATGTAAGTCTGTGAAAAAATGCGACACTGCAGTTTATGCTGCTGAAAAGTTTTTCTTATTATTTTTAGACTAATACCGGTATAACAAATTATTCGATGAAATTAACATCAGTAATCAATTTTGAAACCTGATTTTCTAGATTGATAATAATTGTTTGGATTATTTTAATCCACGTATTCATAGCAAATAGCATTTAATCTCTAACTTTACAAACGGGCTTAAGTCTTCTGAAGCAGCAAGCACATTTTTAACTTTTTTCCTTCAAGGGAAAGTCTTTAAGCTGTTGAGGCGGGAATGATACTTAAATGTTTGTATTTTCACTGCATTTGATTACGGGAGACAAAAAGCCGACTTGATTAACTTAATCAAATCGAGTGGTTAAGCTAAAGTTAACTTATATTCAACTTAATTCAGGTTCAAATTCATGTCTAACTGAATAAAAAGTTGTTTGTTTCATAAAAAGCTTTTTGTTAAAATATTATTTTAATTTTTGTGTATATTGTATATTCGTATATTTATTTAACATTTATAAATATTACAAACTCAAGTGAGGTATATTTAAAATAATTTTTTTATTGTTTGACTAATTAAAACATTTAAAAATATATCGTCAAATAAGTATTTTATATTTCCCTTGCATAATTTCTGACTATTTAGGTAATGGTAAGGGGAAAGAATGATTTTCTCAGACTAACGTAATACAAATAAAAGCTTTTCATAAATTAAAATAACCGTAAGAGGCAGATATAAATTTCAGTGGATGTTGCGAATTATAATTATTTTATAACTCCAGGATGTCTATTAATATTTTGACTACAGTTAAAATTTATTTTTTTTTCTGACAAACGATAATATGTATTTTCAGTTTATTCCAGTATTATTCTTGTTTGATGAAAATATTTTATACTTTAAACATCCATTTTTAATATTTCAGCGAAGGTATTTATGTATTAATTTCATTTATTTATTCATTATTGTAAATTATTCGTCACAGAAATTTCAAATCCATTTGAATAACGGAGTTATGCAATTTTATTATTGTTTTTCCTTTTATGCAAATGTTTAAGCTAGCTTTCCAAGAAATTTCTTGTCACAATATACTCTTGATATTGATAGTAAACATATTTTTAGGTGAATGATAATTTCTTCTATGCAAGTGTACGACTGCTTTCTTAAACAGCTTGGATATCTAGAATGAGGTCAGGCTCATCTCTGTGGAATTTACTCATCGAGAAAAAAAAACTTTTTCACTTCCACAAATTTGCGGAAGTGACAAAGTTTTATATGCTTTCTATCGGAAGCATCAAATTGTTCGTATGGATCTATCTTCAAATGATGAAACTATGCATGATGCTATTTGTTATTTCCATATTTTATTTTGATAATATGTTATTATTTTTCTGTCTATCACAGAATCTCATTCCAAAATTTTAGACACTCCAAACGCAAGAGCGAAAGTCGTATCGTAATCACTTTTTCTTAAATCCATATCTATCCTTTATCACTGTCTCGTGACCGTGACTCCTTCCTCGACAATAACTATTCCTCACATTCTTTCTCTTTCACACCCTCTATCATTTTCTCCAAATCTCTCATTTTTAGTGCTTTTCGTCATTGCTGAGAAGCACTATTACCTTCGTGATGTCCGTCCGTCCGTAAGCATATATCAGGTAAGAATTGGCATAACCGATTTCAACCATATTTGCTACATAAAATATTCACATAAATTAATGATCAAAATAGCACATTTGGATCAGATCGACTCAGCAGGGATGCCACAATTTCAAAGTTTACCTTTTCGGTAATTATGAATTTGGAAGGAATTGGCTGAATATAAAAAATCAAAATCAATATGTTTAGTATAGATTTAAAAATTAGGGCTGCCACAATGCAAGTAATTAAAAATTTGTTTTCACAAGTATTCGTGTTGAACTGACCACATCAATTTTAATCAACTTTAATATTTATAATTTAAATATATATACAAAACCATAATAGCATACTTTTACACGATCAACTAAACAGGGGTGCCACAATTATAAATAAAATCTTTCAGTAATTATGAATTTGGAAGGAATTGGCTGAATATAAAAAATCAAAATCAATATGTTTAGTATAGATTTAAAAATTAGGGCTGCCACAATGCAAGTAATTAAAAATTTGTTTTCACAAGTATTCGTGTTGAACTGACCACATCAATTTTAATCAAATTTAATATTTATAATTTAAATATATATACAAAACCATAATAGCATACTTTTACACGATCAACTAAACAGGGGTGCCACAATTATAAATAAAATCTTTCAGTAATTATGGATTTGGAAGGAATTGGCTGAACGGATTTTAACTAAATTTTTTATATAAGATTCGTACAACATACCATAATGAAATCAATTGACAGTTCATTAACATCCTGTTTTTACGCGTCAGAGTAAAATAATTCAATTATTAAGTTAAATTCTATAAGTTTTAAATAACTAATAATTTGCTCAAATATTTCAAGTAAATTTCTGCAGATTCTTTATAACTTATATTTCAATTTTACTCTTATTTTCAGCAACGATTTGGATTAGAATTTGGCCTCTCTCATAACAATTTTTAAACAATATAACAAAGTTAACTTTCAAAAACACTGATTTGATTGTGCATGAAAGCCATATTTTACTAATTTTTCATAACGAAATCAAATATCTTTGGAATAATTTTAAGATGCTTTAATACGAGAGAGAAATAGGAGAGAGAGGAAGAATGAAAGGAGAGAGGAAGAATGAAAGAAGGAGGGAGAGAGAAGTGAAAGACAAAATTAAATATTCCATAAATTAAAAATAGTTTTGGGCATATAAGAATTCTATAGCGTAATTTTGTCAAAATTTCTATTAGCCAAAGCTATTCTTACTCTCTAGAACACTCAATTATGTGAATTTTATACCCATTTTTTACTTTTTAGTGCATATAAAAGTTAGTTTCATTAATATTTTATTTCAATTTTATTTTTACTTAATACTTAATTCACGCATCTTGAAATGTAATATTGTAAACCCATGCATGATTTCCGTGTGTTTCTTATGGGGGATATGAAAAGAAAGAACCACATCATAAATGAGCCCTAAAGAGGACAAATATTGGAACTTGAATAATTCTCTTTAGTTTTATCTGATGACCGATCATTCTACCAAATTTTAGGTCTGTAGCAGGAGCATGTTCTCCAAGTTAAAATTCGTAAACTCGGTGCAATCCGACATGAAGTACACCTTTCCATATATAAGTGATATTTGGATAATTCTATTTGAATTTGATTGCTTTTATTGATCTATGAATTTTCCAATGTTTGGCTTTTCCCGGTAGTCCGTACATTATCCGTTAGCTGCCTTCAAATTTGTAAAATTTATGACTTTGAAATGGTATTGTAGCCAAACTACTAAAGCTACAAGAGAAATTTTCACGCATAGAAAGATCTAGAGAGGATCTACATTTCAACGGTGCGGGTCGTCCCCTTCCCCAAAGAGAGAGGCAAACCAGAACCCTGAAATTATTTTAAGAAATGTGCTTCCACCTTTTACGTGAGCAAGGGTACCTTACTTGTTTAAATCATTGAAAACGACCTAAAATAAGCATTCAAGATTAAAAACTTGAAAAATATGTATTCTTCTTAGGTATATCCGATACCCATAGCATGGTTATGAAAAACCACATGCGCATCGTAAGGAAGGGTAATCGAGTTTTGCAGCCATGCAGGCAGCGTGGGTCATACAAAATCGTCAGTTTCCAGAAGAACTAGATATATATTATTCCGAAGGAGAAGCTGTACTTCGGATAGCATTGTACGCTTTATCCATAGTTTTGCGGGATAGGAAGTTTGATATTGCCTCATCATCATCCTACAATTTCCCCACTATATCGCTTAATATTCCCATATGTAAACAAATGTATATGTTTAATGTCGTGACCTAGTCGCACGTCCGTTGGTTTTGCGAGCTTCTTCTTTCTTCATATTGATTCACCGAAAGGTATTCCTCACCAATGAATACGGCTGCATTGTAGCCTAAAGGCTCATCTGATTTTTATAACCTTGTTATAGCTATTCCGGATTCCTAAATAAGTTCTTATTTTTCAAGTTTATATTCCTAAGTTTTAACCGTCTGTTTGTAATGCATCTCCTGCACCAGTCTTTTAAGTCTTTCGCCTTGTCTTCTTCTTCCTCCTCCTACTCGTATTTAGTAGCAACTTTGCAATTTTTACCGCACAGGATGTAAACATTACCGAAAATGAGATTCAAGTTCCCGTTAGTTTAGTCAAATGGCGACCCGCGCATCTTGCTCGTTTATCCGTATAATGGTGTAAGTTTTCTGGTGGCGTATTTAGTTGTCAGGAGGAGGGGTTTTCTGTTTTAACATGCTAGATTAGTTGCAAAATACGCAATATTTACTAAGTACGGCTCATCAGAAAATGTAGCAACCTCAGAAGTCTGTGGAATCACCATGGTTAATCTTCAAGAGGGCCAAATTCCACGAATGTGGCACCAGCTGATTTGTCTATAAGAGAGACAGAACTTATAAAAACAGACCATCATTATTTCATCTTCCTTACGCAATTATTGGCCTTTTTAGAGTAATTTACCATATGTTCTACACAAACATATGTTTACATTTAAGTAGATTAATTAATGCCAATCGCAGGGCCCTCAACTACAATCATAATATGTTTTATATGCGAAAAACTCCTCCGTGTGTTTATAATGTATTTAGAATTAGATTCAGACAGATTCATGTAAAATCGAACTCTTGGTATATAAAATCTTTGTGGAAGGACTTTCATTTATAAAAACTTTCCCTATCTCCAAACTTTTGCGTTCTAGCAATATATTATTCCATATTTTGTAAGGAATATTTGAAAAGACACGCATCGGTGATTCATTCAATATTTTGATCCTCGTAAATTATTTAATTGCCTTCGTGGAGGTAAATTATATTAAATCAGTGGTATAAGAAAGCTGTTCTGCAATATTTCATTGTATCAATTATGTAATTGAGATAAAACTGATTGTCCTACGCGTCATATCGTCAAGTGAGGTTGGCATTTCATTTAACGAATTTCTGAGCATAAAATATTCGTGAGATTCCAAAAATCGTCAATAATACATTCACATGAAAAAAGAAGAAAGGAAAGCGAACTAAACCTTAGTTCCCTTTCTCTTACGATATCTGTTCTCCAATTTATTTAAAACTGCAAGGCCATTCCACAGCTTTCATTTGATCCACCCATTCATCAATCCTCAATTTATTCAACCTCGCTTCCCTCCCTCTTTTTTCTTTCCCCTATCTCTATCTCTCGCGTTGCTGTTATTCGACGACTTTCTTGGATAGAATAAAAAGTGCTATAAAATTGTGCGCATGAAATTGTATTAAAAAAATTTCAGGATTTGGCAGAAAAAAAGGCCGATTAAATTACAAGTGAAATCAATTGTTATTTTGAATAAATCTTTTTTTTAATTTCCATTCGTAATTTCTGTGTTACACTAGAATGTATATAGACACGTTTTATTTTAGAAAATAGAAGAAATTATTTGCGCAATCCAACGCATTTTTTATTCGATTAAACTAAAAATCGATAATTCGAACTAGGTTCATTCTCAATTAGCTCGGATAACCGACTCGACCGCATATATCTGCGTGCCGCATCAATGGATTTTCACTGGGAATTAAAATTAAGTTTTGAATTTGACTGCTTTTTAAGTTATAACCATGTATAATTTGTAGAATGTCCATCTGAGGCAAGGTCATTTGAATGACACTATTTGAATAGCAATTATGGATCAACATAAATGAGGAGTCCTGTTGGTATAGTGATTAACGCGTCGCCTCGTGAATATATAAAAAAATATGAAGTCTCGGGTTCGATCCCTATCTGGTTACTTTTTATTCAATTTTATATTTCACTAGAGAGTCAGTTACATGATTCGCATGTATAAAAGTTTTCATTTACTCACTTATAACAATTAAATATTGTTGTTCATGTCAGCAAACCTTTTTTAAAACATTTATTTTACATTAAATCATCAGTTTACTATAATTCAAAATGAAATTTAAAGAAAGGGTTATAATTAATTCACAAACGTTAAGGAATATACGTATAAATTATTTTATAAGATAAAAAATTAACATATCGATTAATACAAAATAATTTAAAGGTAGAATTATTGAAATAAAATTTAATGTATTTTCACATCCCTTTAAATCGTAAATTACGGAAAATCTAAACCGTATATCTGGCATTATCTTATTATTAGATTGTTCATCCTGTCGAAAAGTACCTCGATTTGGATTTTTAAAGACTTCAATTTAATTTACACCCTGCACAAAATTGTGAATTTAAAATCCTCAAACTAAGTTATGTTTTATATAACCTTTTCGGAGTAAAAATCTTTCGAAATGAATCTTGCAGGAATAAATATATTTATAATGATTTTAAGGGAAATAATAACTAATTGCCATTTCATAGATTAAAAAGAAACTCGTCTTAACTAAGGCCAGAATTTCTCTTCAAAAAACGTAGACTTTTAGTGTTTAAAACATATTTATGAACGAATGGAGGCTCTGTGCTGTGAAGTCCGAGTCCATTCTATTCTGCTCAATCTATCTCTATTCTAATGAATACTAAATAGTAAATATGAAAGGTCTTATTACACTCATTAGTAGGCATTTACTCCAAAGAGATACTATATATGTGTTTGTCGATTTGATGAGCTCATAGTTTTATCGAGAAATGACAAAAGAGAAAAATTAACAATGGTCTGATATTGCGAAACTTAAACATTACGGAAGAGAAAATAAAATTGTAAATCGTACTTTGGTTTATTAGTTGCTATGAATGACAATAACAGTTTGTTTATATCTGCTGCTACAATAAAAGTTCTGGCGGGTTATGAATGTATTGTTTTATTAATCATTCAAATAAGAACACGTACCATTAATCGTTCTTTTAGGTAAACATATGATGTAATGTAATGTAATGGAGGAAAGTCTTTAGAACAAATTTCAGACTATAAGTACCTTGGAATCATCATAACAAGAGAAGCAAAATGTACGGATGAGATCAGGACTAGAATAGGAAAAGCAAAAGCAGCTTTCAGAAGAAAGAAACACCAACTTACGGGGAATATAAGGGAAGATATCCGCAAGAGGTTCATGAAATGCTATGTATGTAGTATAGCTTTGTATTGGGCAGAAACATGGACGCTAAGGAAAAATGACATCAAATACTTGAAAAGCTTTGAAATGTGGACTTGGAAGAGAATGCTGAAGATAAAATGGACAGATAGGATGAAAAACGATGAAGTGCTACGAAGTGTAGGAGAGAAGTGAATGATTATACAGGCTATTAGAAAGAGGAAGGCAAACTGGGTTGAACGTTATCTGAGGAAAGAGTGCATGACTAAAGACGTGTTAGAAGGAAAACTAGATGAAAAAGGGAAAGAGGAAGGAAAAGGTTTCAGCTGATAGGGAAAGAGTTATCAAGATATGAAGAGAACAGCGGAGAATAGGAGTATATGGAAAACCGGGTTTAACCATGAATAATCACGGACCTGTCTATGGACAGACTACCTGATGAAAATGTAACCAAGGAATATAAACAAAAACGTCCCGATCTCTGAGTGTCTGTCAACCAATAAAAACCAGCCAAAAAGGTCGCCGACGATTACGGTAATCTATAATAATAAAGCTACTTGTGCCTCACTCACATAAAACTCTTAGGTACTTCTAATAAATAATGAGCATTGTAAGAAAAGATACAAATGCTTCACGTAACATATAATATAAAATATGTAATCTAAAACAAACTTCGAGAGAAGAATCGGAATCGTCGAATGGAATACAATGGCTCCTAATTGCAGTGCAAGCTCGAATCGATCGGCTTTCTCTAAACATCCAGGTGAATTTAGTAAAGCAAACTAGAGTAAGAGAGTTTGGAGCGGAAATAAGTTGTGAGAAAGTGTCGAGAACTTCTGTTTCTAAGAAATTTTGCAGGGACTTTAGCGCAAGAATTCCTTTGGATTATACTTTCACGGAATTCAGAAACAATAGAGTCCACCTAAAAACTCCTAAGCATAAAAAAATGAAACCTTCGGCGCAGAATTTAAAGAAATTCGGTTTCTCGTAGAAACATTTATGTTGCGACGTAGTACACTTTTATTAAGTAGAGGATGGGCAGCATTCAGTGATTAACAATGTAATGCATAAGTGAATAATTTCGTGGTAGAGGATAGTATATACTAGAATAAGGTGCTTGCATACTGCAAGCATTTCATCTCACCTTGAAAAAGCATTCATTTTCAGACAGATATTTCATCATTACAAATATTTTTTTAATTCTAAAGATTTCACCTCCCCAGCGATTTTCTTTTTTCCTTTATGTAAAAATAATAGATTAAAACAATCCCCAAATTTTGCAATTGTAATAATTTTATACTTTCTCTATTATGGGGTACTACTGCTACACATTTTTGCCAAATTTTAAAGTTGTAGCACTTCTAGAACGGAAATAATATTTTTCTAATTGTTTAAATTTTAAACATTTTTAACGGCCGCCGCAATATATTTATGATATATTTATGGAGAGATTCAAATATTTATTTGTGCAAATGCATTACTCTGTAAATAAATTGAAAATTTCAGCTTCCTAGCTCATTCCGTAGTACCTAAACAGTTATTATTATTATTCGAAATTTTTTTTCATAGATAGGATTTTGTGCAAAACCGACTAGAAAAAACGAAAATCTTGAAAAAGTGCAACAATACGGCCGCTAAAAATTCGCAATTGTTTAAACAAAATTTCAAGGTTTATGTATTTTCGAATGTGCCACGGAGTTGAAATTTTTTTAATAAGTAGAACTCTAAAAAAACGAAATAGGGTTTATACAAATTTCGATACTATAATTTGTTTGGCAGTTAAAAATTCTTAAATTTTGAACAAATAGATAACTGTTTAGGTACTACGGGATGAGCTAGGAAGCTGAAATTTTCAAAGAGTAGAAAATTTGCACAAATAAATATTTCAATTATACCATATATGATTTGCGACTGCCGTTAAAAATTATTTAAATTCAAACAATTAGAAAAATATTATTTTACTTATGGAAGTGCTAAAACTTTAAAATTTCGCTAAAATGTGTAGCATTATAACCTTATAATGAAGAAAGTGTAATATATTTAAAATTGAAACATTTTGGGATTGTTTTAAACTATTAATTTTACATGTGGTAAAACGGAAATCGCTGCGGAGGTGAAATCTTTAGAATTAAAAGAATATTTGTAATGATGAAATGTCTGTTTGAAAAATGAATGTTTTTTCAAGGTGATATGAAATGCTTGCAGTATGCAAGCACCAACTACTAGTATTATATGTATGTTATATCCTCTGTAAGAAACGTCGATATATAATGATATCTATAATAATATAGCTACTTGTTCCTCACTCACTCACTGGCACAAAACTCTAAGGTACTTCTAGAAGGGCTAGAAATCTTAAATTTAGCATGTAGGTAGGTTGAGTGACACAACCGACAAGAAAAATCGAAAATCACAAAAAGTTAATATTTAAGGTGTCTTTTTAACCCCAATTTTCCATTTCAATACCCCATAAGAAAAGCGTGGGATTCAGTGAAATGCTTTCTAAAAATGTATTTTTAAATTACTTAAAATTGGGATACGAATTCGGGAAAAGAACAGTTGTCTAGCTGAAAGAACGGAGTTCTTAATTTTTAAGGCAGAATTTAATTACATACCAAATTAGCATAACTATCTGCTTTAAATCAGATAAATGTCAGAACTTTTCCTCTTTTCAACAATAGAAATGTATAAAACCATGGCAACGACCTCATTGCTTTTAAAGGGACCTTTAATGGAAATTAAAGATGTTTTATTGCTTTTAGTAGAAATTAATGTCATTATAAAGAATTGTAGTGGAATTTCCATAACTCGAATCCTCAGGGAAAGTAAAAATTATTCGAGTTATAGAAAATTAAATATACAGAAATATATTTTTTATGTAATTGAATATATACAGTAAAATGTCTATAACTGAAATTTCATGAGAAAACAAAAATTATTCGAATTATACAAAAATCGAGCTACGGAAATATATTTTCTTATTTTACTTTAATTGAATTAATTTCAAGTTTAATTCCCTTAAGCATATAAGTTAACTTACTCTAATTTTCAATATCATGTATATTATGAAAACATTCTTGCAGAATGTCAGTACCAAATACTTGTATAATATAAGATGTATTTATTTAATTTGATTTATGATTTTAAGTTGAATACGGCCGTTCCATCTTTTCTTAACAAAAATTTTAAATAAATTTAAATTCATACATTTTCTGTTATCCTGAAATATATTAATGATAAAAGGAAAGTATAGTATTCTATTTTTTTAAGTTGCGTAGCAACGGACAAGCCACTAGTTTATGTAATCTTCTATCGACCGAAAATCCTCTTTCTTCATTTAACGTGTCAGTCAAACACACACTGTCACGTTACATAGCTTTAATTTTCTCTTTTTCTCTTTCTTTTCTGATCTTTCATTATCTTTTTCTTCGCCTATTTCCGATTCTCTCCACAATTAATCTTTCATCTGCGACGGACATTCCAGTTTTCAACCTCCTTTCTTTTTCCTGTCATTCTTGCATTCATCTGACCTTAACCACTCGATTAACATTCATTTTCCCACTTTTCTCTATCGTACGATATATATACGTATATACATTTCCTCTGCGGTTCCTTTTCTCTCCTCTGCGTATCTATTCTTACTCTCTTTCCACCCTATCCTCGATCCCTTCTCTCTCTTTCTCTCAACAACTCTCTTGGCTCGCTTAATGAGAACAATTTTAAAGAACAGGGCCTTTGAAAAATATACCAGTGAACTGAGTTCTACGTAAGCCTCACCTTACGTCAGCAAACCAAATTTAACGATTGCGTCAAAGAATACTTCCATTGCGAATGGAAATGCAAGCCTAAAATACTACATCGTGTGATTTCTAATTTCATGCGTCAGAGAGTTAACTAATCTTGGGTTCGACGTAGTTTATAGGTAATATATTACTTTGATACCTAAAGATCAGAACAGCCAATTATTCTGCTGGAAATTAGCTGCTATATATAGGAGCGTTTGGAAATATTCTGTAATTACCTCCATATATGGATCGTAAGCTTTCGGTCGGAAATCATTTCTACGAAATGCTGTGTTCTATCTTTTAAAACACAGCGTATTTCCAAAAATACTGTCATAACTCCTTCCAAAATGTGTAATATATATATATATATATATATATATATATATATATATATATATATATATATATACACACATAATTGTATTCCATACAATAAAATCAGCTGATAACATTAATAGGTATTTATGCGCAGAAAATATTTTTCGCAATTTGTTTTGTAGCAATATTGTTGCTTCTGTGCAGTAACTCAACCAGTCGATGACAGACAGATGGTAATAAAAGGGAGAAGGATGGCTTCTGATTGTACCACGCTAGTCGCATGACGTCAGAGGGATGAAGAGAGCTCGATGATAGCTGAACGTAAAATATGACATATCGTAACGTCACTGAAGGTGAAGTATGGTATGGGTATACAGCTCTATAATTGGATGAATTTTCAATGAAAATTATGGGAAGTATTTTTGAGCTTGGGAATAATTTTGAAACGAGAAAAAATTCTGCTATGACCTGGAATCAAACCCGGGTCTTCTATTTGTCGGGCGGATATTCTACCATTGAACTACCGGAGCAGATAACTTTTTCCGTTTCTGAATGCGGGTGTTTTTCATAGTGGTGTCCGGGCTAGGCAAGCTAGTATCAACCAGCCCCTACGGACGTCCTCCAAGAAGTACGTCCAAGAAAACCCCTTCCTCTCAAATGGTGAGATTGACAAGCTAGAAATTGACGGGAAGAAATGATCATAAGATCCTAAGCAGACAGGAGGAGCAGGAGGACGTCCGTTGGTCCGTTGATACTAGCACTCATCCACTTCGCTTTGCCGCATATGATGATGATCAAACCTGCTTCTCACCCCTATCTTCTTTCTCTTCTCCTTCTCACCTCTCATACCTTTCACACTCAGCTTATATATTCCCTCCTATTTTTAATTCCACGCTCGCCCATATTTTTCTCCGCACACCACAATCGTCACGACCGAACCTTGGTATCTTTAGGAAAAAACCATCCACATTTATCATTTTCACTTTATTCGCCCGGTCGATATCAACCTCTCTTCCGAACCTCTCAATGAGAAATTGTGGGAAGCCATGACAAATGGATTGGAAGCAATCCACGGGAGAAGAAAAACTTGCTTCGTTTTATTTTTCCGAAGTCCTAAGAAAGACGTTTGGGGAAAATCGACAACGATTGAGTGAAAGGTTTTGTAATCAATCACCTTAAGTGTAAGAAAAGACAGTAACTTTATATATATATATTTATTTATAATAAATGCCTAGATGTTTTGGGAAAATCGACAACGATAGAGAAAGGTTTTGTAATCAATAACCTTAAGTGTAAGAAAATACAGTGACTTTATATATATATATATATATATATATATATATATATATATATATATATATATATATATATATATATATATATATAATGCCTAGATGTGTTTGCTTGTGTATAACGCTGACGTCATCAATGTCACTTTTTAACGCGTTTTTAGCAAACTTCCCTATTAGGTGGAAGGTTGAAATTTCGCAGGAATATTTGATATACAATCACATATAAAAATTAAATGACGAAAAATATACAAAAAAAGACCTGGGTTCGACTCCAGGAGAGTGATTTACATTTCCCGTAAGATAACACGTAAAAAGCGACTTTCTAGTCTTTTGGAAATTAAAATTAGAAAGAATGGATGTACGATCTTAGAATTTGAACTGTTTTAGAAAAATTAATGAAGTTTTTCATTTTATTTATATTTTCCGCCTACCGTTCGAATTCTCTCATATTAAACATTTAAATCACTTATTTTGGAAAAATATCAGCATTTAAATGGAATATTGCCTTGCCGATCACGTCATTGTTCAACTTCGAGAATCAATTGTTGTCTCAAGCCGCATGCGTGTAATATATACGAGTTCATGGCTTGCATGGGCGTAAAAATTTGCAAATGTGTCTACCTACCAGCTGTTGTGTGATGTGGGGGTCTCTCTATTTAATCTTTTTACAGTTGAGAGAATGGCAGACAGAAGTAGAGAACTCAGTGGCAAACGTAAGAATGTTTAGTATATAAGTAGTAAGAAGTTTGATAGTATCTTTTGTTTCATTAATGAAAATACTGACTTATCCATTCATATTGCTTAAAATAAACGAAAATATTCTGCTAATTCAGAGTAATTCTGCTTTAGATACTATTAGGAATGAAATTGTTGAATATTTCATATTTTAATCACCTAACTTCAATGACAAAATAATAAATTTTTCCTAACATCACATCAACCATCCATATAAAACACTGTATAAATATAGTTATCTGAAAATTGCTAAGCTACTACACAACACTTTAAAATGTTTGTTCAAATTAACATCCTTTACAACAGTATTACCTATCTTAAATAGTGAATAAAGACAAAAAGTATTTAATCACCTAACTTCAATGACAAAAATAATAAATTTTTCCTAACATCACATCAACCATCCATATAAAGCACTGTATAAATATAGTTATCTGAAAAGTTGCTAAGCTACAACACAACACTTTAAAATTTTTGTTCAAATTAACATCCTTTACATCAGTATTACCTATTTTAAATAGTGAATAAAGACAAAAAGTATTTAAGATAAATAAAAACTTACTATCAATAACAAATACGATAAATAAAAACTTACAATTATTAGCAGAAATATCCCTTCAAAAAACGTAGGAATGCTCGTGTTAATACCAATTAAAAGAAAGACCTATTAAATATTACAGCATTAACAATGACAATAGTTTGTTTAATCTCGTTGCTATGATGAACGCTTGTCTATCTTACCACGTGAATTCAAATACACATATCGCAGCGCTAAAATAAGGATCTGGTGAACGAGTTGAGTGGTGAGGTGGTTCGAACCCCGCAAGCAGCTTTGGATTTTTTTTCAGATTAGACGGGGTCCAAAACATATAATATAGTTATTATAGAGGTATAAAAGAGGCTTTAGGGAGAGAGAGAGATGGAGGCAGCGATTCAGCTAATACCTGTATTCGGACAGCAGTATGATGATGATATATACGAGTGTGTGTGTATATATATATATAAAGTGCAGTTAATATAAAAGTTGGTAATAAAGAGACACGAACCACGAACAATGACAATAGTCTGTTTAATCTTGTTGCTATTATGGACGCTTGTAAACGTGAATTCAAATTAACATTTATCGCAGCGCCAACGTGTGGATCTGCTGGGCGAGGTGACTAAATCACTCGTCACTCGTTTTACGCGATGATTATCTCAGGTTCGAATTCTGAAAGCAGTTTAGAATTTTCTTCAGATTAGACGGGGTCCAAAACATATTATATACATAATATCCTTATTCTGTCCGTCCGTCCGTTGGTCCGCAAGAATGCTCTATACATATCCCCATTAAAGAACACTTAAAAATTCCTTTTTTTTACTTGCAGGCTTTTTTCTTTTATAAAACTAAATTAGAAGTAATTGGCCTACTATCTTAAGATGGAGACCATTTAAATAAAAATAAACATAGATTCTTATTCTTATAGTCGACTTTTACCTTCGGTTCGAAACCGCTCAAGTTATACGTTTACATAACATTTATTGGAAAATTTTAAGCTTCGTCGAAAATTTTTTCGCAGTTCCTAAAATATTTATTATTATATAACCTATTTGAAATCATTAGAAACATCACAGATATGGAGAAAGTCATGTGGTGGCCGCATCAGATTTTCTTTATACTGGGCCACTGTTGTCCCAATTGTTGAACCAAAAAGACGAGGGAGCACTCGAACTTCATTATGGAGCACGGCATCTTTTATACTGTAGAGGAAAGCAGAAGGAAAAGAAGGCGTAAAACAACGTCGACGTCTGAAACGACCGCCAAGCTACAAAACCGTTATGCGCCCTTGAGTGAAATGGTAGACGCAAACAACTGCCCGACACAGGTCGAGGCAACCACAAACGATCAAGCAACTAAAGACAGACCACAGAATGCTACCTCTAAGAGACCGCCACCAATTATTTTACGACATAAAAGACCAAACAGCATTTATTAAGGCAATACGTGAACAATCTAAACTTCACTATTACTAAGACTAAAGAAGGCTCCCGTCTACAATTAAAAAACGAGGAAGATTACTCGAAAATACTAGCCTACCTAAAAACCGTTGGACCCCAAACCAGCACATGGGCAACCAAGAAAACCAGGGTTCAACAATACCTCATACACGGCCTGGAGGCAGGAACCGATATGGAATTCATAAAAGAAGACCTAAACGAAAAAGATATACCTGTGTTAGGGGTCAAAACTCTCCCCAATCGCAGGGATATATTCTCAATCTTTGTCCAGATGGGGTCTGGATTCCAAGCCAAGAGAATTGGGGAAATCCGAAATATATGCAACTACAGGGCATACATTACACTATACAAGCACACTAAATGGAACGTTCCAGGCTATCAAGTAATCAGGAGGGATAGGCCAATTCCCCCTGTTGTTTGTGAGAATGGCTACTCACCATTCTCACAAACAACGACCTTCAGACAGACGCTGTCCAAGACCCAGACACCGAAAACATGGAAACGGTAGGCGTTAAAGTGAAAACAATGATAGGCACAATCACACTGGTGAGCTGCTATGCCAGGCCAGGGGCCAAAATCACCACGAACGATATAGACGCAGTCTTTGACACAGAAGGGCCCATTATTGTGGATGGAGACTTTAATGCAAAAATCCCAAGATGGAACTGCTGGAAAGAGGACAAGCGTGGGAAAATTATAGACGACTGAGCAAAGAACAGTTGCATCAGAATTATAGCCCCGGTAGAAACCACTAGACCCAATCCAGGGGGTCATTGAGAGGTGATCGACTTCGCAATGGTAAAAGGACTCCAGGTTCCTGCACGGGCCATGACCATACCGGGATTACAAAGTGACCACTACCCGGTTTTAACCCGAGTGGGAGCCCACTTGGTCCCACCTCCGAAAAACAAAAATAGATTATGCAACGGAATGGCAAATTGGGGACCATTCCGGAAGGAAATTGGAGATTCCCTACCAGAACGACCGGACCTTGCGGAGAGTCCAGAAGCGTTGGTCAGAATAGCTATCACTCTCGCACAAACAATCGCCACCGCAGCTAACTCCTCCATACCCAGAAGACCTACACGACCACCGGATTACCTGACGCTTCCTCCTGAATGACAGCTCATCATAAAACAAAAGAATAGAATTAGAAAGCAGTACCACCGCTACGAGACCCAAGGCTTCAAACATGAACTTCTACCATTAAACCACGAAATCCGGGACGAGGTTAGAACCCTCAAAGCAAAAAGATGGGAGGAGAAGCTACACTCATTAAACTTCAAGGATAGCTCTCTTTGGAAAATGACCCGCACTCTCCGCGCCACGCCTATCACAGACCCACGTTAATCATTGAAAATTCAAAAGTATACAATGCCAAAGATAAAGCAGACCACTTGGCGGAATACCTCGAAGGAATATTCCGACCAAACCCAGAGACACCCGAATCAAGTGACGTAACGTCAACATCAGAGTCACCGATACTAGAGGAGAATGCTATAATTCCAACACCTACGTTGAAAAACGTTGCCGAAATCATACAAAGACTTCCCCCGGGCCCGATGGAATACCAAACAAAATACTCAAAAGAATTCCACAAGCTGCAGGAGAATATCTAACAACCATAGCACAAAGCGCTATAAAACTAGAACACTTACCGCAACCTTGGAAAAAAGCAAAGATATGCTGCATTCCAAAAGGAAGAGGAGCATTTACGCCGGAGAAATTCCGACCTATATCTCTTCTCGACGGCCTTGGTAAGATTATTGAAAAATTAATAATTCCTTACATACAAAAACACTGCGAAGAAGAAGGAATCCTCCCCCCCCCCCCCCCCCCCCGAGCAGTTTGGATTCAGGCAATCCAGAAGCACGGTATAACAACTGCAACGAGTTGTTGAGTTCATTGCCGACTCTTTTATCCGTAAAAGGTGCTCGCTTGGCGCGTTCTTTGACATATCTAAAGCATTTGACCGAGTATGGCACGAAGGACTTATATACAAAATGACAAAAATGAAATTTCCGGCCTGGCAGGTTAAACTCATTTCTTCTTATCTATCTCAAAGAAGGTTCGACGTAGTTTGGCGTCACAAAAGTAGTAGCGAAAAGAAAACTACAGCTGGGGTACCACAAAGGTCGGTACTAGGCCCCCTTCTTTTTAACATCTACTCGGCTTATATCCCCAGAACAAAGGACTGGAACGTAATGATCGCTCTCTATGCGGACGACGCAGCTCTCGTAGCCCGAAGCCTTAAGCTAGAACAAGCGCTTCAATACTTACAAACAGCCATCGATGAATTAACAACCTGGTATGCTAAGTGGCGTATTGCCCTAAATCCAACCAAAACAAAAGCCGTCTTCTTCACACCGAGGCCCGGAGAAAGCCCTGATCCGCCAAAACTCCAAGTACTAGGGTAGGGATTCCATGGAGCGACGAGACCACCTATTTAGGGGTGACAATTGATAATAGGTTGATATTCCGAATCCATGTAGGAAAAGCAATCCTCAAAGGAGCCAGAGCGGCACTGCAGCCGCTATACAGATCACGGATCTTAGCCATCAAGACGAATATATGATCAGACTACCCTCCAATCAGAGACTAAAATCCTTTGAAAATAGGACAATTAGAGCGGCAATACGTCCCAGACCTGGCACAAAATGCGATCCTCACAAGCAAACCAGCATCACCCCCATATTATCACACCTAAAGGAATTGTCAGCACAGTTCGATAGCAAAGGAGAGAACCACAGAGACAATGCAGTCAGATTTGTCCAAAGCAACGGCCAGCTCTTGGGACAAATATAATCGACCTAGGTCATCCACAGGCGAAGACTCAGATCTCCCCCTTCCCAAGCGGAAGAGGAGCGGATAACGGGCGAAGGACGCCCAAACTCTCGAGTTCCCAAATAGAGACAGAACCGAGCTGAAAACACTACGAAATAATAATCATTTCACTAATATCTGGTGAGTTTTCAAAAGAAGTTGAACGGAAAGCAAGATATTTGTGCAGCCTGCAAGGTGTTCCTCTCCACCTGGAGGAGTTTAACTCTCAAACATACTTAAGTTATAGTAAACAGTTTTGATTGTTGATCAAACTTTTAAATTTTTATACAAGATTTTTATTTTAAAATAATTTTATCCGAATTACAAAATAATAAAACCCGAAAATTACCCGGGATTGAACTTTTTCTAAAACCTCGAATTATTTAACTTATTTGTAACCGATTTTAACCAGAATGAAATGGAAAATAATAAAACCCGATATTTACCCTCCGAATTAATTTTTTTTTAAACCCGAAAAGTCCATAGCCTAATTATCATCCATTTGATTTCAGACAACGACATATACATATGATGACGTGATAATTTTAAATACCTTTTTTATCCAGATACGTATTAAAGGCACGGATGATGAAGCCATAATCCTAACACACAAAATATCCTAATTTTTACATAAATTTTAGTGTAACATATAAGCTATTGTCTTAATAATGATCATAGTTATTGCTTAAAAAGTGCAATCTGAGCCATTAAACTGGAAACTGGAAAACTTGGACACGAAGCCGATTGCCAGAGAATTTAGAAATTCCGGATAGATGCCTTAATTTCGCAAAAAATGAAAACTATTATCTTATTTAAATGGGCTCTGTGTAGTTCATATGCTGTCGTGTTGCTTTATTGACGAGTTTATATCTTGTTGTATGGTGATTTTTTCAACGTTTGCAGTATGCAAGCACCGACAAATCGTGTGTGTGCGTGCGTGGGTGCGTGCGTGTGTGTGTGTGTGTGTGTGTGTGTGTAATATATAGCTACATGTGTCACACTTACTGACACTCTTGCCCGTCGAGGATGGAGGCTTTGTTCTGATAGAGCATCCCTTCTAGAGTATTACTCTGTCCTCGATAATGCTCTTCTCAAACGTGGCTACCCCCCAGTCTTGGTCCGCGAACAGATCCATAGGGCGATGACGCCTACCCACAATGGATCCCATCCTCACACACCCACTATTCCTGCATCTACCCCTACATTCACTCTTACGACACTTTTCCTTCCTGGTATCCACGAAGCTCTCAAAACAATCCTTCATGCTCCCCACCCAATTCTTACCTCTTCCTCCCATCAGTCCCTCTTTATCAACCCTTTTGCCAATCCTCCGCTCCTCTCCTTCCGCCTGCCCCCAAATTTGGGAAATATCTTGTGGAGGAAGGAACTTCCCACTTCTACCACGCTTCTTGCAATAGGGTCCCACCCCTGCGGAAAACCTCGCTGCCTCACTTGCCCTATCCACCTACCCTCATCTTCTTTCTCGAGTCCCTCTACCAACATCACCTACCCCATCACCTCCAGAAGCAACAGCACCACCCGTAACGTCATTTACCTCCTTACCTGCACCCTTTGTCCCGCGTTTTACGTAGGCCGCACCAGCAATCCGTTAAACATCCGCATGAACGGTCACCGGAATAGCGTTTCTCTCAAACGCCCCCTCCCAGTTGCATTACACGCCAATACCCACAATGTCCCCTTCAATAGTTGCTACAATGTTTGGATTATTCGCGCTTTACCCTATGATACTCCTGCCCCCCTTCTCCGACACTGGGAACTAGCACATATCCATCTTCTCGACTCTTTCTCTCCGTCTGGCCTCAACCTCCGCTAACCCTATTAGCCCCCTTACAATGTCTCCTTGTTACATTGTAGCTATTCGCACTTTCCCTTACCACACTCCCTCCTTATTGGCTATCCACCCTTCCTACTCCCCACCTCCCCCAATCATCAACCTTCCCACATCACCCTATCATTCCCCGCCCAGTGTGTCACTTGCAGATACTCTATCGCTAAAGAAGGGCTTAGGCCCGATAAGCTTGCGTGTTTTTATGTCTTTTTGTGTTCGTGTGTTTCACGTGTCTCCTCGACGCCCCCAGAAGCCTGCCAGTTTGGTCCTCAACTTGGTAAGTGTCCGCTGGGCTTCCCTCAACACCTTGTTGCCACCCTCATCACTACCTTTTCTTTTCCTTTAGTATATATATATATAGTCTGTCCGTAGACAGCTCCGTGATTATTCATGGTTAAACCTGGTTCTCCATATACTCTTATTTTCCGCTGTCCTCTTCATATCTTCATAACTCTTTTCCTTTCAGATAATCTATCAGATGAAACCTTTTCCTTCCTCTTTCCCTTTTTCCATCTAGTTTTCCTTCTAACACGTCTTTAATCATACTCTCTCCTCAGGTAATGTCCAACCCAGTTTTCCTTCCTCTTTCTAATATTCAGTATAATCATTCGCTTCTCTCCTACTCTTCGTAGCACTTCATCTCTTTTCATCCTATTTGTCCATTTATCTTCAGCACTCTCCTTCAAGTCAACATTTCAAAGCTTTCCAAGTATTTGATGTAATTTTTCCTTAGCGTCCATGTTTCTGCCCCGTACAAATTATACTCCATACATAGCATTTTATCAACTTCTTGCGGATATCTTCCCTTATACTCCCCGTAAGTAGATGTTTCTTTCTTCTTCCGCTTTTGCTTTTCCTTATTATAGTCCTGATCTCATCCGTACATTTTGCTCCTCTTATTATGATTCTTCCAAGGTATTTATAGTCTGAAACTTTTTCTAAAATCTTTACTCCAATAATCATGTTTAGATTCTCTTCTTTTCCCGATATTCGAAAGACCTTGCATTTTTCTGTATTTATTTCCATGCTGTATTTTCTGTTATTACTAGTCTAATTATCATTTTCTGGAATTCCACTTCCTTTCTTGCTAGAAGTACTTGATCATCCGCGTATTTTACTGTTCTTATAATCCTTCTTCCAATTTGGAAATCTCATGTGCCTTCTAACGCTTTTTGCATTAGATTTCTCCATATATATTGAATAGGGTCGGCAATAGGCAGCAGCCCTGTCTTACTCCTCTACCGATATTTACTCCGCAGGTGTCCACATTCTCCAACCTGACCTTTACAACTTGATTCACATATAGATTCCTGGTCAGTCTCCTGTCTTTCCAGTCTACATCTATATCCTTTAATATCTTCATTAACATAACACAATTTACTCTATCAAAGGCCTTCTGCCAGTCTACGAAACATGCGCAGATATCTTGACTGTATTCTATTGCCCTTTCTGATATGATTCTAACTACTCCTATAGCATCTCTAGTTCCTCGTCCTTTTCTGAAACCGAATTGATCTTCCCCTAGCATTTCTTCTGCCTTTTTCTCCAGCCTTTTATTAAGAATCCTCCTGATGATCTTCAACGTGTGTGACAGAAGGCTTATCGTTCTGTAGTCTTTACACTGCATTGCCTTTAGCTTCTTCTTTAGAGGGATCATTGTTACTTTTAGGAAATCCCGAGGCCACTCTCCCGTGTCGTAAATCTTATTAATTAATTTCAAGATCAATTTCAGTCCTTCTGATCCCATGACTTTAAGTACCTCTGCCGGTATTCCATCGCTGTCTGTGGCTTTCCCTTTCTTTAGTTCCACTATCGCTTTTCTACTTCGCTCTCCATAATACTTGGTCCTAAGTTGTCTTCTTCAATGTTTTCCTCATCTTCCAGTTCTATTTTTACCGATCCTGCCTGCTTGCTGTATAGTTCGTTAATGTATTCTTCCCATATATATATATATATATATATATATATATATATATATATATATATATATCGTAATTTCAATATACAAAATGTTCTATTTTTAGCCATATCTGTTCAGGAGAAATCATCTAATTTACTTGGACTCGCACCTGAATTAATATACATTAACGGGTTTAGTTCTAGTTAGTAATATCATTTTTTTATTGTGAAACTCATGCAGGTTTTTATCATTTTCTTTGTTTCTAGAAAAACCTTTACTCTGGTTTTTAAGGGAAACTCGGTCTGAGTAGGTTTTTTAAATACTCAGCCATCACCTCTCGCTTACTTTTTATCTCTTTGTTTCTAATCTCTTTCTTTTAGCACCTTCACTTTGGCACTATCTGACACTTGATAAAACTTGAGTGAACTTGCAGAGTGAGAGAGAGGATTAGGGGTTCCCTCCCTGTTATTTACTACCCAATTTGTTTAACCGAACGTAAAAATATTTTAGAGCTCGGGATCCTCCAGGGATGAGTATTTCTAGGGTTTGATAATAAGGATAGCAATGGTAGATTTTTTCTTTAGTAATGGAGAAAAATAGGATGAATTGATATTCAAAGGAACGTTAGAAAAATACATAGAAAATAGTGGAATATATGCTGTATGACAGAGAAAAAATATGCTAATTATTGTCCGAAAATTGTTATAAATGAATCGCAGATTTGAGGAAGTATTGGTGGCGATACTCGTGAGATTTAATCTTTTCAGAGAAGAAGAGTATAGAAAGATAAATGTAAAGATGAACAGAGGAAGAAAGAAATATTTTGGAACACAGTTCTTTTAAGGACTTGGCCACTGAAGTTGCTCGTGTCCGAGAGGAGTCGGGTGCTGATGTGCGGCTTACTATCTGTAGCATTGTTCCTCGGACGGACTGCGGTGCTATGGTTTGGAGCCGAGTGGTCGGGCTGAACCTTTGACTGTGGGACTTCTGTAGGGGCAATGGAGTGGACTTTGTTGACCTGAGGCCGGTCATGGATTCATGTAGGGCATCCCTAAACGGTTCTGGTGTGTACTACATTGCCGAGGTTGCGGAGGCGGTAGCGCGTAGGGTGTTCGAGCATGCTAGAGATTTTTAGGTTAGATTTAAGGAATGGTAATTATTCACCAAGCGTTGAGATGCACGTCAATAGTAGTAATACGTCTGACCGTCATTTCACTATAAACGCGATGTTAATTAACAGTAGAATACATTCTAAGCGTAGAGATAGTTGACGTAATAGGGAGGGCAAGAAGGCAGTAAATAATAATAATAATTCAGTAGCGCGCGAGGCATCATTACGTAGTAATAGCGATAAACTAAAAATCATCACGGTTAACTGTCGCAGCATTCGCAGGAAGGAGGCCGAACTTGAACATCTTATTCGTAGTCAGCGTACTGATGTAGTGATAGGTACAGAAAGTTGGCTAACGGCGGGCATAGCCAGTCAGGAGATCTTTCCTCGTGACTATAGCGTTTTTAGAAAAGATCGATGTAGCCGGTCGGGAGGTGGAGTCTTTATAGCAGTTAGCAATAAATACGAAAGTTACCCAATACAGATTAATGACGACGAGGTCGAAAGTGTTTGGTGTAGTGTGAAAGGGGGCGACTGTAAAACTGTAAATATATGCGCCTTTTATAGACCACTAAATGCGAGCGTGAAAACTATTTATTATTATAATTATTCACATAAACGCTACAATTGGGAGCAGATCCCGGTGGCAGTGGGTCCCCATTACAACTCAATGCATAATTCCCAAATTACATAATAAAAATTGGGTTTACTTAATACAAAAATATAAGCTTTTTGATACTATTTCCTATACACTATATACTACTTCTTAACTTCAAGTAGAGAAACAAGTGGCGACGCTAAGTTCGATTAATAAAGATAAAGCCATTATAATCGGGGGCGATTTCAATCTTCCGTCAATTGATTGGAGGCATAATTGCTTTTATCCCGGTGGTAGAGAGGGTGAATCTTGCGAGGCTTTACTTGAAACTTTCGGCAAACACTCATTGTATCAGTTGGTGAGATTTTCCACGAGATTTAATAATATATTAGATTTATTGGTTACTAATTTTCCTGAGCGTATGAATAGGGTATCTGTTGCTGAGGGAATAAGCGATCACAAGGCAGTATACGTGGAGTTTCAGCTCAACATTGAGAAACAGGTTAAGGTGAAAAGAACGCTTTTTGTATTCGCCAAAGCCGATTTCACAAGATTTAGGTATTTTCTGCGAAATAAATATACTAATTTCTGCGAGGTAACAGATACTGCAGACGCGGAAGAATAGTGGTGCCTGTTCAGAGATATGATGCGAAAGTGTACAGATAAATTTATTCCAAGCAAACTGAAGCGTGAAAATGCAGAACCTGTATGGTACAATCAGGAAGTTAGGAGCGCTCTCCGACGGCAAAGAAAACTCCACTCTGCCGTAAATAACACATCCTCAACACCGACGGTCGAACAGATTGCAACGTTAAGGCAGCAATACAAGGAGGCGCGCTCCATAGCCAGAGTGTCAATGCGTAATGCGTTTAACAATTACAAAAATAAGGTTTTGCAAGATAACTTGAAAGAGAACCCGAAAGCATTTTGGTCTTACGTCAGAGAAGTCCAAGGTAGAGGCCCCACTATTGCGTCACTGAGATCGGAAACGGGAAATGTAGTTCACGATAGTGTGGAGAAAGCAAATCTCTTAAATCAACACTTTCAGAAAGCTTTTACTTCTAATGACGATGAATGTAAAACCCCTATTCCTATGCATCAGGGCGACTCGATGGAAGATTTGATATTTTCCGAAAATGGTATCGCGCTCCAACTTCATTCAGTTAAACCAAATAAATCTCCTGAGCCGGAGGAAATACCCGCGCGAGTACTGAAAGAGTTAGCTTATGAAATCTTGCCGTATTTGAAAATTATATTCGAGAAATCCATTACGGAAGGTGTCGTTCCTAAAGATTGGAAGGTGGCACACGTTACGCCCATCCATAAGGGCGGCGACAAAGAGAACCCCGAAAATTATAGGCCAATTTCCTTAACTTCATTTTCGTGCAAGATACTTGAGCACATAATCTTTAGTTCTGTAATGCGCTATTTAGACAGTCACTCCGCTTAAAGGATGCCAGCACGAATTCCAGAGAGGTAGATCATGCGAAACGCAGCTCGGCCTGTTCGTGGATGATTTGTTGCGATGCGGAGAAAAAAATACTCAGGTTGATGCCATATTCATTGACTTCGGGAAAGCATTTAATAAAGTATCTCATAAAAAATTAATTGCTATGTTAGGACATTATGGTGTCAATCCAAAAATTGTCAGTTGTGTGAGAGACTTCCTCTCGAATAGAGAACAGATAGTTGTCATCGATGGGAAATACTCGTCCCCCGTTAAAGTTGCTTCGGGTGTTTCTCATGGAAGTGTATTGTGCCCTCTACTTTTCTTAATTTATGTGAATGATATCTGCTCGGTAGTTCGTAGTAAAATTAGACTTTTTGCCGATGATACCGTTCTATATAAAGAAATAAAAAACCAGGAACATCAGTCGCTGCGTGAAGACTTAAGAGCCATTTCAACGTGGTGCAAAGAATAGAAAATTGAAATTAATTACACTAAATGTGCCGCAGTTACGTTCTGGAAAAGTAAGAACATAGTTTCGAGTATAAAATAGATGGAATAAATATTCAAGCAGCTGAGTATGTAAAATATTTAGGGGTAACCATTTGTCGAGATCTTTCGTGGGGCATGCACATTCGTCGAGTCATAGGCGCGGCCAAAAAGAAACTGGCTTTCATAGGTAGAGTAGTACGGAACACTACAGAAAAAGTACTTGAAACAAGTTACTTATCACTGGTTATACCACAAGTGGTATACGCCTCATGCATATGGGATCCGTACGAGAAGGGACATATAATTCAATTAGAAAGAGTGCAGGGCATAGCAGCCAGATTCGTAAAACAAAAGTACGAACATAAGTAAAGCGTCACCTCATTATTGAGGGATTTGAACTGGGTACCACTGGAGGATCGTAGATTGAACTCAAGGTTGAGGCTTCTGTAGAAATATAGATCGGAATGTCTAAAAGACGAGGTTGTAGGAATAATTAAAGCACCAACGTATATAGGTAGGAACGACCGTGACAATAAGATATGTGAGATCGATTGTAGGACGGAGCGTTAGGCTCATTCTTCCCGAGGACAATACGAGGTCATAGAAATTTCAGCCTGCGATAGACAATCTTTAGGTAGGTTTTGGTGCATTGCACCCCCTGCCGCCCACCAACTAGGTGAATTGCAGGGTGGCATGTAGATATAGAGAATACGGGGTAGGAAAGGGAGAAAGTAGTGGAAGGGGGAGAGTGTGAGGGACAATTAGAAAGTAGATGAATAGGTTTGAGATGAAAGGGAATAAAAAGAGCAAAATGGAGTGAGACAAAATGAGTGATAGGGAAAAGAAAAAGGGAAGGAAGAAAATGAGTCAAAAGGCAGAATGAGAGGAGGTTATGACAGAATTTATGGTAATGAAGAAGCGTGAAAATATGAGGTAGAGTTAAACAGAGGAGCGATGAAGCGAGAGAGAGATATGGCGTTGAGTAATATTCGGCCAAGTGAAATTTTTAAAGAACTTAATGAAATTGAGAATGGAGGGATGGTTGAGAACCATCACGGTGATGCACCGGATTTGTGCAACAATATTCTCTGGTGGGTTTGCGTAACAGCTGAATTTAATGCGGCCGTAAAACCTCATTATTTATTTATGAGCCATAAAAAACTTCTTATTCTCGTCGATGAGATAATGTCGCGTGGTCGCAACAGCGGTTAATTATCAAACCTGCATTCTATAAACATCTTGCAAGGATTTCCGTGCCTTTTCAAATCTAGCACTGGTTGTAAATATTAGCAACATTTCGTGCTCTGCACGTGGCACAGTACATTTGATTTAAAGTGTATCTTCTTTTATTCCTCTTTTCTTTATTTCCTAAGTTAAATATTCTCTCAGCCACATGGCACATTACTCAGAAGAAGACTTAATTGTCAGTCACAGAAAGTTTCTCTTTTAAAGAATTATTCTATAATACTGACAATTTCAAGTAGAATAACTTTAACACCAGGCACTTTTGTTATGGAGAACATAAAAGAGGAAATGGTCTTTTAATCTGAAACTCATAATTGCGGGATTAATTTGATCTTGAGTTATTTAATGCGGAATTCGAGTAAAAACGGTGAGAATGAGTCTCGGTCCGCTTAATCCCTTCCCTTTTATGTTCAGCATCGCCAAATCCACCCTCTCGCTTTCTTCTTTTCTCTCCGCTCTCCTCTATTCGACTACTAACATCCTTTTTGCAGCTCTTTCCTTCACTCTGCCCCGTATCGTCTCCAGTCCCAGTTGTTAGTCCGTTTCATTCCGCTATCTTTCCATTTCTTTTTAATTTCCTTTGGCAATTGTTCTTTTTTATTTCTCTTCATTATAATCCCCAAATGCATAATTTCCTTCGGCAGTTCCTTAGCAGAAAGCTGCTCTTTAGACTATTCTCCCTGGCTCTATTATTTGGATACGTTTAATTTTTTAATTGAGCATCGTATCTTTGTTTATGAACGCCTAATTCATGCTTCTTTTATATTCAAAGGTATAATACTCGTGCGCTTGTCATTTGTTTGAATTTTTATTAAAACGGAGCAGCATATTCTATTCTTGTCAGTTTCCGTATCCTTTGGTGAATTTTATTTCAAGTAGGTGGCTTAGCCGAATCACCATTCCTATGTTATATTCAGCGCACTCAAAAATTTGAAAAGAATGATGGTCTTAAATCCCATGTTTTGGCAAGGCTTTCCTTGCCTACAAGTTCTCATTTATCTTTTAACTATTCAACATTAATTTCAGATGAAACGTTACATTTAACTACCAAATCAAAGCAATGTGTTGAGATTTTTGGGTTTTGTATAATTCATTAGCTGCCCAAGTTTATGAATAAAATAAATAAATTCTTTTTTATCTTACAATAGTAATGAAAGTGGGGAATGCGCGTAATTTTGCACGAAAATGAAAGAAATTGCACTCTTTTGATCCAACGTTGATCTATTACCACATAAAAATGAAAGTACTTTAGCATCGAAATGAATAATTTATTCTCAAAACACTCGTACGTTCTTTCTACAGTTTTATTATTACTTATGCCAGCCTTTGTGAATCAGAGTTTATAATATGGCTCAAGGTTATATTAGAAACTCATCTTTTTGGGAAAACTCACGATTTTGTTATTTGATCCTTGCATAAGGCTTATTTCCTTCCCCTCTTCCATTCCTATCTCATCTTCTCTACCTCACTTTCCAGCTACCAATCTAATTAAAATCCATCTCTATAAAAATCTTACTCCATATCTTTTCACACCTCCTTCAATAACTTTTCTGTACTAGCGATCTCTATCCCAACAATTCTTTACATTAATTCTCACTTGAATTCTTCCGCTTGATTATTTAGGACCTTTCTGCTCATCTCTCGACTCCACTCTTCCCTCCATCCACTCTCATTTCGTCATCTTGCCCTATGTCGACTCGCAATTTTAGCGCCTTCATTCATCTCGCTCGCTCTCATCACACAATGTGCTTTCCACTACTAACAAATACGACACCTTTTTTTTCTTTTCTTTCCACTCCGCGTCAGATCTCTCTTGCCTTTCGCCCCTCGCTCAGATCCTTCTCCCTCCAGACTCTCTCAATTACTCTGTCTGGAAACATTTTTCCAACCAGAGAATATAACGAATAAATACGTAAATATGTATTCAAAAACATTACACAGCGACTGCGAATCAATATAGTTTCAAAATTATTTCATTTTAATTCATCTGTCTCTCTTATATGAAATGTATCCTTCTTTCCTCTTGCTGCTAATCTCGATATATTTAAATCAATAGAAAAAATGCTGTCTAACTCCGATAACTCTGAACTAAAATTAAGAAAATATGATCGAGTTATCTTATATTCAAGAACCTTGTTTTAACGTATATAAATAAAGGTATGGAAAGATGTCTTCTTCAGGCCGAGGAAGTATGAGTTATCGGAATTGTACTACATCCAATTAGCATTGTATGGGCTTTATCACTCATTTCTGTTTCTGTCACCCAGTTATCAGGAAATAATAATAATAATAATCTTTACTCGTTGATTGATCTCCATTTTCTTCTGTTCTCCGTCACAATTATAATTACAATCATCAATTACAATTACAATCAATCTTTATACCACGAATACCGCCAATTATGAATCAAACGCTTCATAGTCACCCTCATACTCGAAGAGACTTATTTTACATATCTTCATCCTAAGGAAATATCCCCCCTCTCTCCTCTCACCATTCTCCTTCCTTTACGGGGCATATCTTTCCCTATCTCTCGTCTTCGTTTCTCTTTCATCTCACGGTGATTCCAGATTGAAAGATGTGCGAGACTCAAGATAAGTTGTTGATGTTGACAGAGTGGAATGCGCACGTCTCCAGCTTCCACAGTTATGAAGTTCGCGGATCATGGTCTTATTACATCCGCCCATGCCCTTTATGTCCTTTACGCTATCCTCTTACTTCCCTTTCTTCCATTTTTCTATTTCCACTCCCACGTCATTTCGTTCTTATCTTCTTCCCACATCTTTTTCGCTTGATACTCGAACTTTTGACTCATTTTTTCACATTTCCTTCCGCCTAATATTTTTACTCTATCGCATCTGCTGTTTTTCCTTTTTCTCACCCTTTGACCTTCCGTACGCTTCCGTCTCCCCCCTCC
Organism: Tanypteryx hageni; assembly: GCA_028673005.1. Taxonomy (NCBI): domain Eukaryota; kingdom Metazoa; phylum Arthropoda; class Insecta; order Odonata; family Petaluridae; genus Tanypteryx; species Tanypteryx hageni. Next base: position 182,784,806 of record CM054112.1, on the reverse strand, counting down.
TCCCATATTCTCGCAGTTTCTCCTCTTCTTCGATCCATTTTTCTTTTATCACACTTTGCTTCCCTCTTAATTATTCACATTTCCCCTCGTCTCCCAATGTCTCCTCCTCTTCCATTTTCTTTTTATCATTGATCCAAATGTCTTCTGTGCTCTCTCAACATCTTCGTAATCTCTCTTCGCTATCTTTTTCCACCGATATTAAAAATATCCGTGTATACAAATGCATTGCAAACATTTCTAATATCCGTACTCTTATAGTCTCTACAATAATATCTCCGGTTACCTTAATACTTATTTAGGCGTGAAAAATATATTCCTGCAGTCTGTCTTGTAGCAAAAATGCTGCTTCTTCAGAAGTGGAGAGACCTTGCCGTTAGGTGGGCTAAAACTCGATATACTGGACGCTATATAGTTAATTCTCTAGGCATATGGCTTGCTTAGTATTCTTTTTGACATCAGTCTCGATTATTAGGCCAATGTTAATCAAAATCCTTTCAGTAGTAAGTCTGTAAGAATAAACTACCCTCAATTGTCGCGCGGTATTTTTCATTTCAACGAAGTTTATATTCGGCGTTATTCTCTGTTTACATAGGAGATTTCATTCCGTCTCCTTCCTAAGACACCCGAAACCTCCCGCTCCGATTGTCCCTGTTGCGCAGTATCTTTTATGGCTTACGAATGACTTTTTTTGAGCGTTTTTATGCATAATGTGTACACTTCTCTTCCCTTGCCTAACGAGAAGCTGACTGAATAAACACCTCACAGGGCGCTCTAGAAAATATTTTTGAAAACTGACCATGGCTTCGTTGAGTGAAGACGCTTTAGCAGAGGAAGAGAACAGAGACGATATAATTATTGATTCCGAAATTAATAGTTCATCGAATATAGAAGAAGAACTGATTTAGTGTAGTTATTGAATGGCCGTCTGAATTTAAAAATACTAAAAATCTGAAACTCAAAAGAGGAGAAAGTAAAAGGTTGCAATGCAGAAAAGTTACGGCAACAGTTTGGCAAGACAATCGACATATTTGCGTTCTTTCTACGAATAGGCCGTTTATTTCGAAAAAGTAGGTAAAGGAATATTGCACAAAGGTATTTACGTCTGCATTTTGTGGATAGCCAACCAAGGTTTTCCAAATATGGAGAAATATGGACGTCTCTCCTGAGGTTGAAAATGAATCTGATGCAGGAATTCATTGAGTGCTGGAGCTTGATGTCGAGCTGATCTGTGATGTCATTAAATACAATGCAACAGTAGTCGAAGTGGGGAAAGATTAAAGTGGATATAAGGAATTTACGGGTATGTAGAGATACCAAGTTCCTATTTACTTTCAGCTGGTATAAAATTTTATTTTATTCGAAATGCCTGATACCTGATTTTGCCATGACAAATTTTCATTCATTGAAATTCCTAGGTTTTGGACAGTATTTGAGAAGGTAATAGAGGTGGTTCCAAGCATAACCTTAGGAATAGTATTTAAATCAAAGGAATTGAGTTTTGAACTACCGATAATGATAGCTTTGGTTTTTGAGCACTTTAATATAAATGAATTGTTATTGGCCCATTTCGAGATTGCAGTGACGTCTTCATTATTTTTGAAATCCCGAGGGTAACAATTCCAGTAGATTTGCAAGTCATCAGCGTACAGCATATATTTACAATGTTTTATGTTTTCTGGAAGGTCAAGTAGGTATATTGAAAACAGAAGGGTCCCAAGGACAGAACCTTGGGGAACCCCACAGGGAACTGAGATCCAGTTTGACATGTTTCCATTAGGGTCTTTGATTGCTTGGCGACGGCCATCCAAATATGAATGGAACCAGTTTAATAAGGAACAGGAAAAATTTAGATTTTTCATCTTAGATAGCAAACGAGCCTTATTAACACTGTCAAAAGCCTTACTAAAGTCAAAGAGTAATAGTATGGTTACCATTCTCTTATCGATTGCATATCTTATATCGTCGGTGAATTTAAGAGATCTGACTGAGTACTGAAATCCTTGCGAAACCCAAATTTAAAAGGACCATATTTTCCGCTCTTCGAATGATAATCAGTAGTTTGCTGATGAACTATGCGTTCCGAAACTTTGAAAATTGCACAGAAAATGAAAATTGGACGGTAATCTGAAGGAGAGGAAGGGCTTTTCATCTTTTTCATGGGGCGAACTAGCAAGGATTTCCAGATAGATGTGTAAACAGAGAAGAATAATGAGCAATTTAGAAGTTCCAGGATAACAGAAGATATTACGGGAAAAGACTGAGGAAATTTAAAGGTATTTCGCCTATGCCCATAGAATTAGATTTACAGAGTGAGATAAACTTGCGTAAGGTATCGCGAGTTATATACTGAAAGTAATAATTTTTGTCATGGAAAGGAATGAGGGTATCGATAATAGACGTTGGTGGCTGGGAAGGACTATTGTCAGGGGAAAGAGAAGAAATGAAGTGATCATTGAGCTGGTCTAATGAAAGATTAAGGAGGTACTGTTGTCTCTTTGTCGAATTAGCCCTAAATGCCTTAACTGCTTCCACACTCGGTTGGATTAAGTTTATCGGGAGAAGAAGGAGGTGTAATAAAGACGCTTAGATTCAGTGACCAGCAGTTTGACACGATTTCTGAGTGCTCTATATTTTTCGTAGACGAGTTGATTTCTGGATTGTATAAATGCACGTCGAAGCCTATTTCTTTCTTTAATGAATTCCTAATATATATTTAGTGAGGCACGGGCCAGAGGAACGTTTGCGATAACAAGTACGTTTGGGGGCATGTAGATTGATACATTCCATTAGGTTATTGTTGAAAGTTAATACTTTCTAATCAATGGATTTCGAACCGAATACTACCGACCAATCCATAGCGCGTAAATCTTATTGGAATTTTTCGACTTCAAAGTTGCTGAAATCACGGTAAGTGAATGGTAGAGGGGAAGATCGGGGAAGTTTAAATTTGTAGGAAATATGTATAAAGTCGTGCGCGGAAAGAAAAGGAATAGGAGTTTGGGAATGGGAAATAACTATTAATGGGTCATCAACAGTGCAGAGGTCGAGCAGGGTATGACTGGTAGCTGTATGGTGGGTCGGATCAAATAAAACGAGGTGAAGATTATTACTATAAAGAAAGTTCCTTAAATAACGGCTATCAAAAGGATCACAACACATGTCAGTATTGAAATCATCCATTATAACGATGTTTTTGTAAGTAGGAAATAATCTAAGAAGATCATTTTCAAAGTCGGAACGAAATCCAATTTTAGGAGGGCGATAAACGACACATAAGTCTTTTTGAGGCATTTGTCAAGGAGATTTCAATAATGAGATATTCAGGCCTCGAACAGTAAACAGAGGGAGAGGTGGCAAGAACAGACACATGTAACTTCGAGTGGATGAATATACCACCACCACCAACGTTTCTGCCTAGACTGCCCTGCCTTATTAGATTAAAGTTTGCCAACCTTACCATTTCGTCTGTAATAGCTGGTTTTAACCAGGTTTCAGACATAAAAATTGTCACAAGGTCTAGTAGAAAATATTCACAGAATTCATCATAAGAAGAGAGGAAGGGAGGGGGAGAGGAAGGATGGGAGAAAGGGAGGGAGGGAGAGAGAGAGTGAGGGAGGGAGAGAGGGAGAGAGTGTGGGAGTGAAGGAAGGGGAGAGAGAGTGAGGGGGAGAGGAAGGATGGGAGAAAGGGAGGGAGAGAGGGAGGGAGAGAAAGAGAGGGAGGTAAGGAGGGAGGGAGAGAGGAAGGTCTCTGTCTCCGTCTCTCTCTCTCCCCCTCCATCCCCTCTCCCTCTCCATCCCCTCTCTCCCTCTCCCTCCATCCCCTCTCCCCCTCCCTCCCTCCCCCCACTATTTCCCCCTTCCTCTCCTCCCTCCCTTTCCCCCCTCTTTCCCCCTCTCTCTCCCTCCCTCACTCTACCTTCCTCACTCTCTCACTTCCTCTCTCCCTCTTTCATGAATTTTTTGTGTTAAAATTATTTTTTCCCTAGGCGCTGCATTTCGTTCGTGAGATATGAGTACAGAAATCAAGTTTTGTTTGCTATTTTGTCTCATAGAGGATGACTTATTGCTCCACGAAGCTCATATTTCTTAAACCACCTTTTTAAACACTATCCCTGTAAAAAATGCATGCCTCGAATTTATCTGTACCAATTAGGGATTATTTATTTTTTATTTATACCTGAAAGTTTGTGGAAAAATCTCACGAAAGTTGGTAACTGCGTTACTCAGTTATCAAAATGATTTGCAGGCGTGTCTCTATAGATAACAATGCGTAATAAAAAAGGCTTTGCAGTTTCATGGTTTCTAAAAAGCATGCCTTATCTCAAGGAGAAAGCTTTTCTTTAAAATAGCTGATAGTAGATAATATCATGGGGTATAATAAATATAATTTAAATAATTAAACTTTACATTACGAGATTATAAGAAGTTGTTCTTGCGTACACAAATACGTTCCCGTTTCCTCTCTCACGCCCTGTATTGCAAAAAGGGTAGTTGATTGGTATGAACGTTTACTTATTCAAGTTTCTCACATTATTATTAATTCATCATATATATATATTAAAATGAATTTTTATTTAGTTTGAAAAAAGCAAGAACCACGTTAACTCTTAAATTTTAATTCAGTTATAAATAAATAAACAACTTTACCGGCGAGAATGACAGGATTATTCTATGTCGTTTTAGCCAATTTTCCAGAATGGAAATAGGCTTATAGTTTCTTCGTTGTGCTATTTGTCTGTCTGTCTATCTGTCTGCCCCCTACTAACTTTTGAACCACTAGATCGATTTTCATCACACTTGGTGGAAGTCTCGTGATACTGGGGCCGACCTTCCGAGGATAGTTTTTGTTGCGAAGAATGAAAGTCCCAGGCTTGATTCCATAAACTATCCTTCTCATTTGAATTTGAAATCTGAAAACCATCGTGCAGGGTAATTTCTCTTACATATTAAAACACCATATAATTGTAATATCGAACCGGGATTTATACTATTCTTCGAGGAATGTAATGGAAATTCTAGTTTTTATTGTAGAATGTTGCTTATCGATCGTATTTCTTCGAATGTCGCGTAAATACTGACATTTTTGCAGTTTCTATGTCTCATTACGAGATTTTTGGCATTGCAACGACTATTATATCGGATTCAATATAGTCTAGTACACACGCGTTATTTTTGCCACATATATACGCGTGATTGATTTTTATTTTTCCGTTCGAATGTATTTGTAATACAGACAGCTCGTTCAACGAACGACATGCATTCCTGAAAAGCGTTCGTAAAACAGAAATTCATATGAACGATCGTGATTTTTCCGTTGCCTTCTCCGTTAAAACTCCATATGTTGCGGGAAACACTGCGTTGTGCACTTCCTCCTTATCGATACACTAGAGCAGTGTTTCCCAACCTTTTGAGCCTTGCAGCACACTTCAGCAACCCATTCAGCCCCTTCGGACCACCTCATTACTTACAGTGATATGAAGGAGTAGGAAAATGATTAAGTAAAAATGCCATTAATAAAAATATTCAATACCTGTGATAGTGTACAACTTTCTTAATTTTTCCCAAAAAAAATCCAAGTAAATATGAGGCGCGGCCTAAAAATAAACCAATTTTGGAAACCTCCGCGGATCACCAACAAAACCTTCGCGGACCATAGGTTGAAAAACACTGCACTAGGGGTCCTTCAAGTGGATATTTGTAAATATATTTTGAGTAACAAACAGCACGTTCGGTGACGTCATATTATGCCTCTCAAGAAATGCAGGCCATAGGAAAAATGCGTGGTAAAGTAGACACGAAGAATCCATAGGTAAACAAGACGAGTTTCTTCGATCTAAGTTGGATACATGTTATTCAGTTCATTAATTGAACAGAATTTTCGGCGAAAAGTCAAGCTATAATATTCAATTCATTCGTTAAAGCGAACATTCGTTAACGAACGTTCGTTCAACGAGAGATACCTTTATTTTATAACGCTAATCTATGAAATTTGCGAACACAAAGAGCAACTCATCCGCGGTGATATTAAAGCTATTCAAGTGAATATAAATATTAAATAAATAATTGTGCGGAATGTAGGCATCGTAAGTTCCGTTTAGGTCATCCTCTTTTTCTTCTTTCTGCCGAAGCAATTCCTCATACTAAGGATTCATAACGTTCCGGAATGATGGAGCCTTATAATTCACTCTCATATCTGTGGAATTCTTGAAATATGAGCTCCCTCCAAATTAATCTCTAAGTTATGTGAAGTAGAAAATTACGAGGAATTAATTTATATTGTAAAAAGATTGGAATATTATATTTATGTTCTTTTTATTGTCCAACTGAAATTATTAATTCAGCGGTATTTATTTCTAGCCACCAAAAATCTTATTAATATTTTTTTCTTTTTATTGCATTGAAAATAAAAGAAACAGTAGTATTTCGTAAATTCTCAAAAGCACAAGTTGTGAAACAGTTGAATTTTATAACCTATTAAATTAAGAATTAATAAATGACAGGCAGAATTACTAATTGAATATCAATTTTAAAATTTCTAATAGAACTTCTTTAAATCTGCTTATCAAGTTCAATAAATAATCCTATAATATACCAGCTCAGTAAATACTTCGTTACGTGCCCTTGTTACATTACAGGAATATTGGCATATTTGCGTTTTGCTATATTTCATTATTAATAACTAACCCTGTGCATTATTTAAAACCTCTTTATAAGTTTGTTTCCTTGTTTCGTATTTAATGTGTTCCGCTTAATTTGTGTCTTCTCTGAAGCCTCTTTGTAATGCTACCTTCTAAAAATCGATAGTTAAAATCTAAACAAGTTAAATTCCTTTTTGTGTCAATTTTGGTACTATGATTTTAAACCGAAAATTTTCAGGAGTATAGATTTATAATAGCTTTTTAAGGAAAAATTAAATAATTAACACCATACATTTCTAATTTTTATTTTTATTTATAGTTATAAAATCATACGGAGAGGATATTGCATACCAATTTAGATTTATCTGAAGCTATCTTGAAAGTTACTTTTCATTTTCATTGCAATATTTGTTATGAGATATAATCTTTGTTCTTTCGTTGCAGTTAGATAAATACATCATTAAACTCTAAATTAAATCTTTTACAGAGAAATTTTTAAAAATACAAAAATTTAATGCGATTAAATTATAATTAATTGTTTGCTGCGTATAACTCGACAATTAATAAAAGTTGATGCATCTTTCTGCGTACTGTCCAGCTATAAACATGCCACAAATAACTGTAATAAATCGTCTCTATACTCCGGTAGAACTATTTTAAGGACCTAGAGACTTATGACGAAAGGAAATGATTCTCATGAAGGAGAGGAAGAGTTACGGCAGTGCCGACTTTTCTTTGACAGTCGAGAGAGCTGCACGTCCCTTTATATCTCCTAAATTCTGAGGGCCCTTAGCAAGAATCTTGCATTTATTTGACGAAGACAAGAGTTTTGGAACAGTTGTTTTCTCTCCCTGACATTCGTAGGTCTCATCATGTAGGTCATCTTTTCCTGGAGGCACTGTGTCCCCCTTTTTACATTTGGTTCCGGAACCTATTTGTCAGTCTCACTTTAGTTTAAAGGATCATATGGGCGGGGTATGTGTGTGTTGGGGAATTGAGAGAGAAGAGGGAAAAATGTGGATGCGGCGTGGAAGCGAAAGAGAGAGAGAGAGAGAAAGGGAAAGAAACTGAAAAGGGATGGTTTTCAAAAACGAGGGGGTTGGTTGATAGGGGGGGTGTGTGTTCTTTCCGAAATCTTTCGTTCTCTTTCATATCCTCTCCCTTTATTCATCCTAGTTGTCTGACTTTTCTGTCTCTTTTGACTCATTCTTTTTTATCTTACTTTTACCAAGAAAATACACTTAAAAATGCTTGTCTCAAGTATCTCCAATAGCCACAACAAACTTGCTGTAAAACCATTTTAGGTTCTATTTCCGTTTCTGAATAGGTCTTTTAACCAATAACAAGCATCAACATTTAACTTTCCGTTTTATTGCAATTTACTTTTGCTTTACATTTTTTATACCAATTGTATATAACAGGGCTGGCCAAGCCTGCTCGACCTCAGAGCCGCTTATGATAATCCTCTTAAGTTCAAGAGCCGCAAGACACGCATTTTGCACACAAAAATGTATGAACAGTAAACATAACTTGTGTTCGAAGCAATACAGAGAAATACAGAGAGACTGTATGTCCATTAAGCATCTCCAAAACGTCTTACTCCACCGCGTTATTGCTTTCTGACGTGACAAGCCTTGATACACCCATGAGTGTAAATGAATAGGATCCGCACGTTCAGTTAAAATAGCCGCATGCGGCTCGCGAGCCGCGGTTTGGCCACCCCTGGTCTAGAACTTAATTAACGATGAATTTTGTCGAATTCTAGAATTGAAATATTTTATGTCGAAATGCTTTTCTAATTCTCAATTCGTCAGTTTCTTATTGAGACTTCTTTCTGCAAATCGTTCTCCAAATTTCTTACGAAGGAATTTTCGCATTTCGTGCAATCTTGCTTATCTCTCCTTCACATTCTATCCCCTACGTACACATCCTCTTTACGGGTTTGAGGAATGCGTGTGGACTCCAAGTAATAATATATAAATGAATTTTCATAAATTACTTTTATATACATAAAGACTTTATATGCATTAATGTGATGTTATTTTTAATAACTTCGGTTAAATTATTTAAAATATTTACATTGAACTTGTTTGAAGCACTTATATGTTCATTTAGCACTTGTATATCGATAGTTAATTCAGTAAAAACTTACTATCGGCTGTCACGGGTGTATATTCACAAACTATTTCTCGTTTTCCATATAATCTAATGAAATTATAATATAATGGAGCAAGCGTGAGTTTGTCCGGATTCTGATTGACTGTGGAGAAGTGACAGCCCTGCATCTGGCGACAAGGAATCGTAATTTTAAAATAAAAATTTCATTTATTTGTTTCTGAACTGAACCAATTTTGCATGAATTTGTAAGCCAGATGACTGAACATATCCTTACGATCCATCGTATTTGGAGAATCGAAGGTAAAACTTACGATTGGAGGAAACAAATAAAAATTACCATTACAGAAGATTTCCTAAGGACATTTTACAACAAACTAACACTAAACGATACACAATATAAAAAAGCACAAAAACTTACGACAAACATTATCGTGGAACCACAGATATATTCATAATCAATCGCAACATAAATTATTTTATGTCTTGGATGATCTCAAGTAAAAATAAACATTTATGTTGCCTTGGAAGTGCCAATGTACATATAATAGTGAAAGAAAACATCAGTATTGTTGCCAATAAATAGAAATTAAGATAATCATTTATTTTGCACATAAAATAAATAAATATGTTAATGAAGTCAGATACAGAGATTTGAATTGATGAATATTTGAAGGACTCTGAGGACATTTTCTGCGAAAGATGCGTGTATTTAATCTTTAGCTAAAAAGAGAAAAAACTATTTAAATTTATGTTATGAAATCATATTTTGTATGCACTATTTCGTAAGACTCACGAAGAAGTATCCAGAAGAAATATTCAAATCTCTCTATAGAAATACAAATGTACAGCTAGTAAATACTGGCAAACATAAAAACAATATTTCTAAATACAATTATTGAATCATGTATTATTGATACGATAGCATTTAATGACATAGTCTTTTAATAAGTACCTTCAAAGTTCACTGAATAATATTTCGCAGGACTTAAAAAGGAGTATTCCGAAGAAATATTCAAATCGATTAGAACTGCCAATAATAAGTTGCTCAAACAAAATCCGTTCTCTACAGTTCACGGAATAATATTTCGTGGGACTTACAAAGAAGTAGGTATTTCGAAGAAATATTCAACTTTATGAGAATTGACAACAATAAGTTGCCAAAACAATATCAGTTCTCAAACTCATCAACAGATGGCAGATAACATTTGCCTTAACATTAAATTGGAAAAGGGAATTAAATCTTAGTTTTAGTTCACGTATGTGTGTTTTACATTGAAATACGTGTCTCAGATAATTTTTTTATTTCATTCTTTTACACTTATCGTATCGAATGCTGAATTCGTTTATATTTTCATTACATATTAAAAGAAGACTTGAAGAAAATGTTCCACTAAGCTATAACTATAGATAGATGACTTTCGTCGCAGTTGCTACCAAATAGTTTGGTGTAATGGTTAGAGCGTTTGCAGCTGAGATTATGAGGTCCGAATCACGAAAGTGCATGAAATTTTTCTTGGCTAATTTTTGAAAATGGATGAAAGCAAACATTACAAATAGCTGCTTCTTACGGAGGATATATATATAACAGCTTACGGAAAAGGAAAGGTGAAATGGATATATGGATGGCAACAAGGTGTTGGGATGAGGAACACCCAGTGAACACTCACCAATCGGACGACTTCAGGTTGGCGAGGCCCCGGGGATGTCGAAGCGACACACGTAAAAGAACACTCCTCATTCCAACACCTTGCTGCCATCCATATATATATATATATATATATATATATATATATATATATATATATATATATATATATTAACTAAAGGAAAAGAAAAGGTAGTGATGAGGGTGGCAACAAGGTGTTGAGGGAAGCCCAGCGGACACTCACCAAGTTGAGGACCAAGCTGGCAGGCTGCTGGGGGCGTCGAAGAGACACGTAAAACACACTAACACAAAAACACACGCAAGCTTATCGGGCCTAAGCCCTTCTTCAGCGAAAGAGTAACGTAAAGTGACACACTGGGCGGGGAATGACAGGGTGATGTGGGAAGGTTGATGATTGGAGGAGGTGGGGAGTAGGAGGGGTGGAAAGCCAATAAAGAGGGAGTGTGATGAGGTAGAGTCCGAATAGTTACAAAGTAACAAGGAAACATTGTAAGGGGGCTAATAGGGTTAGCGGAGGTTGAGGCCAGGCGGAGAGAAAGAGTCGAGAAGATGGATATGTGCTAGTTCCCAGTGTCGGAGAAGGGGGGCAGGAGTGTCATAGGGTAAAGCGCGAATAATCCTAACATTGTAGCAACTATTAAAGGGAACATTGTGGTATTAGCATGTAATGCAACTGGGAGGGGGCGTCTGAGAGAAACGCTATTCCGGTGACCGTTCATTCGGATGTTTAACGGATTGCTGGTATATATATATATATATATATATATATATATATATATATATATATATATATATATATGTGCATATATAATAAATACCTGCTTCTTACGGAGGATATCATTATATATAGATGTTCCTTACAGAGGAGGAGGATATAACATATAGGAGGATACTAATATTTAGGCACTTCCAGATGAGCTGGAGACTCGAATTTTTTTCTTAGGTAGAATTTTGTGCAAAACCGACTAGAAAAAATGAAAATCTTGAAAAAGTGCAGCAATCTGGCCAATAAAAATTCGCAATTGTTTAAACAAATTTTCAAGGTTTATGTATTTTCGAATGTGCTACGAAGCTGAAATTAGGTAGGTAGGATTTGTAAAAAAAAACTAAATGGGGATGATAGAAATTTTGATATTTTAATTTGTGTTGCCGTTAAAAATTCTTAAAGTTTAAACAAATAGATAACTGTTTAGGTACTACGGGATGAGCTAGGAAGCTGAAATTTTCAAGTTATTTACAAAGTAGTGCATTTACATAGATAGACATTTGAATCTCTCCATAAATATATTGCGGCGGCCGTTAAAAATGTTTAAAATTTAAACAATTAAAAAAATATTATTTCACTTCTAGAAGGGCTACAAATTTTAAATTTAGGCAGAAATGTGTAGCATTAGTACCCCATAATAGAGAAAGTATAAAATTCTTAAAATTGCAAAGTTTGGGGATTGTTTTATTCTATTATTTTTACATAAGGGAAAACCGAAAATCGCTGCGGAGATGAAATCTTTAGAATTAAAAACATATTTCTCATGATGAAAGATGTTGAAAAATGAATGTTTTTTCAAGGTGAGATGATATGCTTGCAGAATGCAAGTACCTTTTCCTAGTATTATATATGATGATGATATAAAACCTAAGGTACTTCTAGATATTCTACAGAGCTGAAATTTGGAGAGAACCTTGGTGTTGTTCCAAAACCATCAGGAAAAATCGAAAATTCCAAAATTTCTCCTTACACCCCAAAACGTTCATTTTTCAAGCCTGATTATAAAATCATTTAAATCCGTACAAGCCTTTTTATAATGGAATTTAAAATTACTTTTAATTAAGATACAAACTCCGGACCTAAATTAAAAGACGGAAAAAAGAACGAAGATTATTTTTCCTGAAAGTAGAACACGAAGCCGTGCCGAATTAGTCCAATTGTTTGATTTTGCCTGCATAAAAATGGGAGTTTATACAATCTGTAACAATGGGCCAATATTTCTGTCATGACTACGAGACAATGCTTTTCTTCGGGAATTTATTTTACGTGTTAATAAAACTGAACAAGAGCTTAGTGCCACGAACTGAAAAGTAGCTTAGTGTCATGACGTCACTCTCAGACCGTGACATTTAAAAGCAAAGGGAAAACATTTTGCTGCGCAGACAATACTAAGAGGAATATTGCGCTGAAATTTTCAGAGTTTGTAGATGTTATGAGTAGGCCTTCGGATAATATGAGACCACTCCTGTAGAAATCCTCGGTTCGACTCCAGGCCCTCCAACATTAAGTTTTTACTGTGTAAATAGCAATTAATTTACGGTAATTCTCATCAAGTAGGAAGAATGAAATTTGGTGTGGTGGTTATAGGGCACCAATGCTTGCAGTATGCAAGCACCGATTACTCGTATTATAAATAGCTGCTTCTTACGGAGGAGGATATAGGATATGTATATATATATATATATATATGATATAAAACCTAAGGTACTTCTAGATATACCAAGGACCTGAAATTTGGCAGGATGATAAGTTATTAGGTACAACCAACCACAAAAATCGAAAATTTCAAAATTTAGAAAGTTAAAATCATTAACCTAGATGACATATATTAATAATAATAAAACATCAAGTAAAAATGAAACAATTTTTGTTCAAAAGTAATCATTATAAAATAAATTTTGAAAAAAAGATAATTACAAAAAACATGTGTGCCAAAGTATTTGAAATTTTTAATTTATATAATAATATCAACTTTCGTTATATGATGTTTATGCTGTAATTGTAATGATGATAATAACATAAATAAAAAATCAGTGTAATTGTAGAATAAGAGTTTACGATGGAGCATCAACGCTATTATAAAAGATATTCTTACGTTTTTAAAGTATGTTCTTGAAAAACAAAGTGAATATAAAGTACTTTTTTCATTTCTGATCTTAATTTCTTTACATATAGTTCCAACAGATTCAGATATTTTCCTACAATCCGCCCCTGTATCTCCCTATCGAATTGAACCATCTATTCGTAAAAATGCCAACCTCAGAGCAAATGTTACTAATAATGAATATTTGAAAACCCCGAAATTCCGGGATTTCTGGACTGCGATATTTAGCGGGATTTCGGGAATCGAGATGCTGGTATTGCAAACCCTAATTGACATGAAACTGACATTAGTGATCGATATGAAGACTCGCTGGTCCTTTGAAGATAAACTTCCACCACAAATGTATACCTTCACGGATTTCGCTGTATAATAAATACAAGGACGTCAGTAATGAGGTCAGGCTCAACTCTGTGGAATTTACTCATATTGAAAAAAGAACTTTATTATTTCCACAAATTTAATTTAAAAACGACCGGTTTTACTACGATCGTAGCATCATCAGGTGATAAAATTTTAAATCGTTCCATATTCATAGGGTAAAATGAGGGGGGGGGAGGTAGACAGGAGGGGTTACAAAGAAAACGAATGGAAGGTAATTGAATATGCGGTTGGGAAAAGGAAGGGGTGGGAAAGGAAGGCGAAAGCAACATAGTAGCAAAATGTTACAAAAAGTTACACAAACTTGGTAAAAGGGCCAAATACAACAATGTTGATAGAAAGTATTTACAAAATGTTCGGTAAGGTAAATAGAGGAGACTGATTGTGGAAAAGGTATTCATTTAAGAAAAGCGTGTCTTCACAAATCTCTAGCTGTTCAAGAGCATCCAATTTGCGAACTTTAATTTCAAATTGGAGGAATTTAGGGGTGAAGGAACTATGATGATTGAGGTTTAAAAGATGTTTCGCAAATTGAGAATTCAAATTATTTAACGGGAGTATCGCTTATGTTCCTTAATCCTCTTGTCAAAACTCCTCCCCGTTTGGCCGATGTAGACCGCTCCGCAATCATCACAAGCAAGTTTATATACAACACTTTTTAATGACAACTGTATCGGGTCTTTAGCATTAAGGAATAATTTAGAAAAAGTAAGTGGAGAGTAGAAAGCAGGTGCAAGTTTGAGTTTAGGAAAAAGATTGGACAATTTATAAGAAATGTTTCCTAAAATGGGAGTCTGCGCCAACTAAGAGGTTTGGGGGTGAGATTAGGCGGAAAAAAACGATTTTTTTAGGCAATAAGATAACGTTTTTTGGAGATAATTTTATCGCTTAAACCAATTTGGTAGCCATTATTGATAGCAATCTGTTTGATGGTGTTATGTTCTATTAGAAAATTGGGTTTAGAAAGGGGTATACCTAACAGGTGGTGAAGCATAGAATGAAAAGAAGCGTGTTTGTGAGAAAAATGGTGGGAAGAGTGATTGGGAATAACCTGATGTGTAAGTGGGTTTACGGAAAATCGCAAAGGTAGGTGTGTTGTTTAGCAGAGACAAAGTGAGATCTAAAACGTTAAGCAAACCATTGGTTTCAGATTCGAGCGTAAAAGAAATGGAAGGATGGAGGGATTTTAAAAATTCAGAAAGTTGGTCATCTGTACCACTCCAGACACAGAAAATGTCATGCGCATACCTACCCCAAAATTTGGAATAAGTTAATCAAGGATGGCCAGAATGAAAAAGGTTAACTTCAAAATGGTTGAGGTAGATGTCGGCAAGGAGAGGGGAAAGAGGGGACCCCATCGCGAGAACATCCGGTTGTATGTTTGTTTGAAATTAAAGGTCGCAAATTGGATGCTCTTGAACAGCTAGAGATATTTATTTGTGAAGACTCGCTCCTCTTAAATTAATACCTTTCCCACAATCATTCTCCTCTATTTACCTTAGCGAACATTTTTTAAATACTTTCTATCAACATTGTTGTCTTTGGCCCTTTTACCAAGTTTGTGTAACTTTTTGTAACATTTTGCTACTATGTTGCTTTCGCCTTCCTTTCCCACCCCTTCCTTTTCCCAACCGCATATTCAGTTACCTTCCATTCGTTTTCATTGTAACCCCTCCTGTTTCCCTCTCTTCCCTTCATTTTACACTATATATATGGAACGATTTTTATGAATTTTACTGTACGCGTGCTGTGTAAAAATTAGTTATTTAAATTATTAATTTTACAGACAAAATTCTCAACCTATTCGTTCTTGCAGTCTTTCTATTTTCTGCGTCATTGAGCCGCTTGGGAAGAGATTTATGAACGTTTGCGAATAATTTTTGTCACTCATCAGGTAATGAATGTATATTTTCGAGTAATAAAATGCTACTAGGATCGCGAAACGCATGCACACGTATATGATAGCTTCATTAGACGTTTTGAATAATAAATCATGCGATATAATTTTGTTTATTTTACGCGACGCTTTCAATAGTTCTATGTGCAATTACGTGCGATAAACCATGTTAAGTGACTGTCTACTCAATGTTTAAATTAACTGAAATTAATAAAACCAAATTAATCATCTAAAACTGTTGGAACTGTTTTCTCGTTTCAAAAATTGTTCCAACTTTCACAGCTTATGCCTGTCTGCATAGGATCTTCGGATCATATCATTCCATCAATTTCATGTTTGGCAATCTCACCATTTGAGAGGAAGGAGTTTCTTTCGATGATTCTCTTCGAGGACATCTGTCGGGGCAGTTTGATACTAGCTTGGCTAGTTCCCGTCCCACCAAGGATAACATCCGTGTTCAGAAACGAGAGAAAATGTTCTGCTACGATAGTTCAGGGGTAGAATATCCGCCCGGCAAGTGGAAGACCCGGGTTCAATTCCCGGTCATAGCAGACTTTTTTCTCGTTTCAAAAATTGTTCCAACTTTCACAGCTTATGCCTGTCTGCATAGGATCTTCGGATCATATCATTCCATCAATTTCATGTTTGGCAATCTCACCATTTGAGAGGAAGGAGTTTCTTTCGATGATTCTCTTCGAGGACATCTGTCGGGGCAGTTTGATACTAGCTTTGCTAGTTCCCGTCCCACCAAGGATAACATCCGTGTTCAGAAACGAGAGAAAATGTTCTGCTACGATAGTTCAGGGGTAGAATATCCGCCCGGCAAGTGGAAGACCCGGGTTCAATTCCCGGTCATAGCAGACTTTTTTCTCGTTTCAAAAATTGTTCCAACTTTCACAGCTTATGCCTGTCTGCATAGGATCTTCGGATCATATCATTCCATCAATTTCATCTAAAACTGTATTAATACTTAAAATTAAAAGTTAAATACAAGATAAGCTTCATTCTAAAAAGGGAGAGATGCATTTCAATATTACTCGATATACTTCATTTCGTCTTTGGATTTTACTAATCTCTATTAATAAAAGCCTTACCGCATTACTCTATCTAAGGCTGACGTCATCAATGGCACTTTTTAACAAACTTCCCGATTAGGTAGAAAGATGACATTTCGCAGGAATGTTTCATTCCGATATAAAAATAAAATGACAAAAAAATACCCGGGTTGGACTCCAGGGGAGCCATTTGCGTTTTCCGTAAGATAACACGTAAAAAGTGACTTTTTAAAGTCTTTTGGAAATTCAAATTAGAAAGAATAGATGTACGATCTTCGAATTTGAACTATGTTTTAGAAAAATTAATGAAGCTTTTCATTTTATTCTTCTTTTTCCGCCTACCATGCGAAATCTCTCATATTAAACATTTAAATCACATATTTGGGGAAGATCGGCTTTTAAACGGGATGTTGCCTTGCCGACCACGTCATTGTTAAACTTCGAGAATCAATTGTTGTCCCAAGTCATATGCGTAGGGCATAGATTGCCTTAAATTATCATAGGATTTTTCGCAAAATTACGTAATCCTAATGGGACTGGGATTTAGTTTGGATTCTTTTGCTTATCTAAGCGACTATATAGATGTAGTGTGAGAGAGGGATGTGGGGAGGGAGATAGGAAGGAAGGGATATAGAATGGAAGGTACATAAAGAGTAAGGGAAGTATAGAATTAGAAAAGAACGGGAGGAAAGAGTGAAAGAGGCAGACGGGAAAAAGAGGAGAGACAGGAGGGAATGAAAGAAGGGGGAGGTAGTAGAAAAGAGAGGGAGGGGAGAATATTATTATTTATTTATTATTATTACTTCATTTTTGACAAGGGGCTCATCATTGGAGAAAACAAGGATTACCACTCTTACGACGGGGTTTTCAACCATATAGTAACTGACACCCGTCATATGACGGGCAATTCACTAGTAATAGATAAATACAGGAAAGTTTTTGTTCCATCGTTCTCTATTCGAGTATAAAGAAGGAATTATTAGATTTAAATTAATTGCTTTTATGAAACGTTTAAAAAAATAAAGTGCGTTTTTTTTTATTTTTGTGAAACTACTTTTTAGTATTAAGCTGCTTTAATAAATTAATAATATCCATAACAAAGTTAATTATTGTAAATAATCCATCCAAACTTCGCGACATGTAATAATGGAAGTGAGATGAATATTAAAACGTAAAATTGTTGTATTACGAGGAATTTAAGAGCGAGAGAGGGTTTTAATCTTTTCTACTCCACCACATTACGATTTAATTTAAAAGATGTAATAGCTAATCAAATTAATTCCACTTACTTGGAAACTAAGTATTCTATATTATGAAGTTTAGATTGATAGTCATCGTTAAATGGTTTTACTTTCTCCATACACGAAGTATAGAGAAAGTATTGTTCTCACGAAAAAAATCGAATTCGAGATTTCAACGGAAGTACATGTTTAAGGTCTCCTGAACACATTTTGACTATTTTATCGATGATGTCTGTGGGTGTGTGTGTCTGTGTGTGCGTGTCTGTGACCAGAATTTTATGGGTGCTGTAACTCTAAAACTATTAATCAGATCAACGCGAAATTTTATATTTGACATTTCTGTTCAAGGAAAAAGAACCGACTATTTTTTGTTAAAAATCGGTCGACCGGAAGTGTGTGTTTACTCTTGTCACTTATCCGTTTTTTACTCTCTTCATATACATAGTATAGGGAAAAGTATTGTTTTCATGAAAAAAATTTCAACGAAAATACACGTTTTGAGGTCCTCTGAACACGTTTTGACTATTTTCTCGATGATGTCCGTGTATGAGCGTGCGTGCATGTGGTAGCTTTTTTGTGGGAACTCTAACTCAAACACGATTCATTAGGTGAACGCTAAATTTTATATTTAACATTTTTATTAAAGTCCCAATAACTGATTAGCTTTTGGTAAAAATCGGTCAACCGGGAGTGAGTGTTTACTCTTTTCACTTATCCGTTAATTTGAAATATTTGCTTTAATATTTGATAAACGTAAAACTCTACTGGAATAAAAGTTATAGAAAATTTAAGTTTCTACAACCTTTGTTTGAAACATTTTTCCATATAATGCATTGTTGAAGAGATATTTTTAAAACGAAAGTTTTAGCTGCCACAACTACACCACCTACCAGCGACTATTGTAAACATTTTACGCTCCTTTTTTTTCTTAATTGTTGGAGCTTCGGGACCATATCCAATATCAGAAGATTACGGTTTGAGTTTATTTCTCTTCTTTGTATAGTCTTTAAATTTTTCTCGTAGTTCCTTAAAATATTTATTTTTATGTTACCTATTTGGAATTTTTAAAAATATTACAGACATGGAGAAAGTCATGTGGTGGCCACATCAGATTTTTTTATTTTAGCACACGACTGTAATGGGACGAAGTTCATTTTTCACAAATTTACTCTCATAAAGGTTGTGAAAATTTTTATAAAATATGTCTGCTCTTATTGAATCAAGTCCTTTGTGTATGATTTATATTTTTAAATGAAGAACCGCTTTTTAAATACAGATAGGGGCATCCATAAGATCGCCTTCAATCATAAAATTTCGTAATAATTTGTACTCATTCGTGTAAAGACTTGTGTAAAATCAGTAGATTAATTCGGAATGAAAATTAAATTATGATAATTTAGTCTGTTATTAGGTGGGTACTGAAAGATTAAAAATATTATTGCCCAAAAATTAGAATTTAATTAAAAATTTGTAATTGAAAGCTGTTGAAAGAACTCCGAACATCGATGTTGTATAAACGAATTCAAACAAGATGAGACTTTTTCAGGAATAAATTCGAACAGATTCTTTTGTGGACGTGTCCTTTATGTCAAATGCTACGTATTTCGTTATCAGATGGCAATTTTTTCGTAGTCAAATTTATGCATGGAGTTGAATAAATTCTACCCCAAACTGAAGAAAATATTGTCCCTTTGTGTATTTGAATGAATACTGCCCAGGCTTCCTCTTTATCAGATCGAAAAAAAATCTCGAAATGTCTTTTGTCTGTTTTTGTGTATTTTTGCCTAATCAACCTCTTGGTTTATTATAGCCATCAAAATGTCGTGATATTCACCCAGGCAGCATGAAGAAAAAGGTGTGAGATATGTGGAGAGGTCGTAGGAGGGTGAATGCTGTATATGCACATACGTTGCTAACATAAATTAACAATAAACAAAAAGTCGAATGACTTAAGTTCTAAGGCGTGGATGTGAATGACCCCTATGCAACGGTCGGTGATCCATTTGGTGGAAGGAAAGAAGCGGGAAGTTGGTTTTAAAAAAAAAACTGAAAAATCGATAAAAATTATTGAAAACGATTTAATGAAATTTCTTTTAATAATGGAATTAAATACTGTGTTTATTATAGATTAGCTTTACAAATGTACATCCAAAACTATCCTTCCATTATGATAAAAGACAGTCATTCTGTCAATGCGTAAGGTTTTATGAATTATAGACGCGTCACAAGTAATAATTCGTGATTAAAGGTATGATTTTGGTTCCAGGAGAGTTTAATTTCTCTATTTCCATAACACGAGAAGGGGTGCAGCATATTTTTTATTTGCATTTTTAAGGTAATTTTAATCGTCCTAAAGAGTTGGAAATTGAATCAAAGAGCGGTTAAAAAACTAAAATTCCTGGACTTGCGTCGATACTCCAATACGTGTCGGAATGGTCCACGATTTTGTTTTAACCCGAAATTTTACGTTTTTTTACTTTCTCGTAAATGTAGTTCATAGAGAAAGTACTGTAATCGCGAAAAAAACGACAGAGATTTTGACGAAAATACAGGTTTTAGACGTCCCCGAGTCCAAAAAAGAGGGTATTCGCCATGCTGTCTGTCTGTGCTTGCCTCTAGAGCAGTGGTTCTCAAACGTTTTTCAGCCGGCACACTTTGAAAGATAAAGAGGGTTTCTCGGCATCCCGGTCTTGTGAAAACCTTATATATTTTTAGATACGGTTATTATAACCTTTGGACATCCATTTTTTGATGCTACTACATAATCAATTTATTAGAAGAATCATTATTGCCCTAATTATCCACCAACACATGCAAATCGTTGATTTATTTACTAAACAAAGTTTTTCGCGGCACCCCTAATTATCTACTGCGGCACGCCATTGTGACGCGGCACCCAGTTTGAGAACCATTGCCCCATAGCTTAAAAGATTGAACAAAATCGAATGATATTTCAAATTTAGTCACATTATTACCCAGAATAAAAACTTATATTATTAGATGAACGATATAGCGCAACACTGAAGGGTAGTTTATTCTTGCTGACTTTCGCTCAGTACATACTAGAATTGATTTCATTGATATGTTGAAAAGTCATCTAAGTTAGTGATTTACGTTATTCTTAAACAGTTATAATTATTTTACGTACATCACGTGGAAAGCCACTCTTGGGGTGGGTTGTGCTGTGTGAATAATAATAAAATCATAAAACTAAAAATGTGTTGTGCATAAAGTAATCACAAAAAGGAACTCTCTGGATGAATTAACCGTAGAACGAAATTTCAATCATTCCTTATTTTAAACCCATTGCTTGGCACAGTTCCTTTGTTGGCCGTATGGGTGACATCCGCCTTTTGGTATTGGTCTTTTGGGTCTGTCCCTCGGCTGCTGGCCGATGAACTGAGAAACATTGCTGGTATTATATTAAGTCACGAAATTAAATTCTTTGTTTGCCTGTCTTGATGACCTTCGAATTTAGGAGAAGCGTCATGGTTGAAAACCGGAATAATGACGTGGGATGTTTGTTTTGAGTGAAGAAGCGGGAGATGGAGGAAATGAAAGAGACAACTGGGAGACTCTCTTTTAGGAGGGATGGACGATGGAGACAAAGCTCGAAAGCAGTCTTCTGGTAATCAGAGAGACAAAGGAGATGCGGAAGAGACGTTATGTGAGACCTTGTTCTCGAGGAATAATTACCTCCCTAATGATAGCCTTTGGGTGGAGAGGAGATTGAGTGAACCAAAAAAAAGAAGATGGAATAACGATGGGACGGTATTCGTTACTGAGCCGTAAAATGGTTGTAAGACATGGTGGAGGGGAAAATTGGGTCAGCTGAGAACTTAATTCCGACTGGAAGGAAATAAATTAAATGTGTATGAAATAAAGGTCTGTGGAGGTATGTCTTACTTGCTAAGAGAGGAAATCGACAGGATAAGGGTGTTTGATGATTAATTTACTTACGAATGGATCGAGATTGTGGACGTTGCACCTTTCAGATGAAAAAAAATAAGTGTCCATTTTTTTAAATGCACGCAGTAGAAATATCTTATGAAAGCAGGTGAGCCCGAGAAAGGGGTTTTCGTTTAAATTGAGGTTGAGTTGAGCAGAAAATAAATCTAGCTAATGAAGCAATTCTTGATAAGTTGTATAATTTACGTTTATGGTGATTAATGGAACAGTTAATCCCAAGATCTAGAAAAAACAAGTAATAAGTTCATTCAAGTGAATTCACCGATATACTCTCACCAAACCATGCAGTTAAGCATATTTCTAATATTTTAGTGTATAAAAATATCAATTCATGATGACGATCTTTTTAGGCATTAGTCGATATGTCGATATCCATTAACAAACCCTAAACTCTATCTCTCTTTAAACCTTTCCCTTGTGTCAACTACCGCTGGTGAAAGATATTGCGTCTTTCGCGTTATTCTCTTTTTACTTCAAATACGTATTCAAAAATTTAAGGTTCGGTATTTGCATGCTACCAAGCTCTTTAACTCAAGATTAATATAATTTTCTCTTTGAAACGGCATTCCAAAATAATGGAAATAAAAGCGTTGTAAAATGAGCAATTACAATGTGTCAGTATATAAAAAATATATTTCGGACGATCGAGTTTTAAAATGTTGATAAGTAAATCGTAAGAAAACTCGTACGATCAGAATCCAAATCATTGGTGCATTTCCATTTTCTCACATTTTCCTTTCGTTATTTACACGGTTTCCTTTCCTGGCACCTGCTGCTAAATATAGTTGCCTAAAATCAAATAAATAAATAATCCATTTTGGTTTCTTTTCGTGCTTTGAATATAAGGAAATTCTATCGCGGAAACCCCTCTCCATTCGCCTTATCCATTTCCATGTCCCCTCTCCCACTCCCTCTTTTCCTTGCCCTCCACCGTTTACGTTACACGTGCGACGCCAAATTTTCCACTCTCCCTTTTCTCTTCCTCGTCCATTTCCCGAGGCAAATGGCTGTAGTCCGACAGAAACGCAAATAGAGCAGCAGCCTCGACTGATTTGATTCCCTTGCCAGTAACCAACGCAGAGGAGGAAAGAGCCTGGGCAAAGACCGAGTTTTTCCAAAAAAGCTTTTTTGCGGCGCGAAAAAACACAAGTTCTCGTGGAAATTTTGTGATTTTTTTCGTTTTACTGTATCCCTATAGTTATTTTTTTCGGTGGGTTATCAGAAAACAGAATCGGAAAAAATATGATTCTTAAAATATAGGGTCGTGTACTGTCCATACGAGTTGCGAACCTAAATATTTCCTCTCGCTCGCTGCAGTGGCGACGTTGTGAGAGAAAAAATTAGTAGTAAAATTATTTTCGCCAAAATTTCCGTATAAATTATCATAAACGACGACGAATACTCTCTGAGGGAAACACTTTCCGATTAAATATTTCTTCACAAGATAAACGGGTGTCCTTTGGAAAGGAAATAGCGGTACGACAAATAAACTATTTTTAATCTAAGTAGTTTCAACTACTGCCATTAAATCTGCCGATGCCATAATCTATCAGCCATTCGTTTTTTCCCACGTGGGTTGGGTATGAATTGTTGGGAAATCCGATTTCAGTGAGCCGTTTCTCCGACCCTCGGCAAAAAAATACATTTTCCGTTTTATTTGAAAGGATCCCGATTGGGGTAAACCGCTCGATTCTCGCTTTACAGGAAAGCTTTCGGAATCCATCCGCTTCGCTAAAGCCTTAAGGGAGGCGAATTAAATCAATTTCAGTTCTTTATTGCAACGGTTTCTTCGTGTGTTTGAAAAAATATATTTACTTTGTTTCTCTATGTTCAAAATCCAGCATGAAAATATTCTTCGTCGTTCACATCCATTTATTCGAAGTTTTTGCATTGTATCTTATCCGGAGTGGAAGTTATTATGAATCCATCCTTTTGTCAGGTTTTATATATATACAGGTCTTATGATATTCTCATATCACCTGCTCTATAATGAAATTATAATATGGCGAAAGCTATATATAATCTAGGCCGTTTTGTCTTAATTCAGTTTTATGTAGTTTATCGCTTTTGCCTCTACTCATCCTTCCGTCTTCTTGATTTAATTAAACTACCAATCATAATTATTTTCTCAAAATATTTGTAGCGAATATTAGATTGATAAGTATGGGTTCCAAGTTGTAAACTTTAAATGACGCTTTCAATGCAAATTTTTGTTTTATTTATTTATTTCATGGACATATTGGTCTTAACAATGTGCTGGGTAATTTTTCCCTACCTAATAGAGGTGGAGGAAAAAGGAATTTCTCTTACAGATGTTCATCATAAGTTACTCTTTTTATATTCGAGTTTGGCTTAATTGTTATATTCTACATAGTGGAGTTAAAAACGTGTTAAACGTCACTGGAATCGCTAAAATCCTTCAAATTATTGCATACTTTTTATAGGGTTAAATTAGTTACACGGTAGCTATTTTAGTGATACATTCATTGCTATTTTCATCTCAAAGTCGATTTTGTCAACTGAGAAAGATTTTTTAATACCGTTAACTTTTATCGAAAGCTCCCAAATCTTCTAAATATAAATTAATCTTATTTAGCGAGGAAGAAAACAACGTGTTGATATCTTCTTAGGTATTTATGAAAATGTTACATAAAGGATTCAAATTGACATTCACCTCCACATTGTCTCATGCAAATGTGATAGCTCTCGTATATCAATGTTTGCCGTAAAATAAAATTAATGAAAAATAAATGGAAAACAAAATAAAATTACGACTAAAAAAATTTTTGAGTGGAGAGAGAATTTACGATTTTGGGTAAGTGGATTTTGTTAAGCGTTTTTATTTCCTGCTGCGACTATCCGTATAAATTAAGCACGGTTGCCCCTATTTTTTGTTTACAATCCAGTCACACACCCATACCTTTCACTGGGGCTTGCTTTCATAACCGAATTGCGCGAACTAATGAAAGCGCTGATTTAAGCTCAATTGATTCTGTGATAAACCGTGGAAGCAGACAATTGGAAATGAAATGTTACCCTCCATTGAAAATAGAGCTATATCATTAATTAATTGTTCGCCATTAACCAGACCAACTACATCGCTCGTTGAATCAAATCAGGACTAACTAACTAACTAACAAAATTTCCAGATATATTGATCAAGTGTACGATATATATATATATATATATGCCCGGTTCGAAATTTGCAGAATAATTTGTAGGGTATTGAGTAATTGAGAATGATTCATTCATTTTCAATTCTTCCGAAAATGTGTTATTTTCTTCGCATAAGTAGATCCTGCGATTTCCCATTTACGTGTTATAATTTACTTATCGCAGTTTTTACTAAATTTGTCTAAATGACAGGAATATTTAGTTGAATCTTATAATTATTATAAAGATTCGTCATGCATTCACATTATTAGTTTTTTCCGATCGCAGGTGTTTGGTGATTTACGTCTTTGCCGTGTTTGATTAAAAAGGTATATCGCAGTGAAGGAATTTAACACAAATGGATTTCAGCAATGGAGATGAACAACCAGATATATTGACGCTAATGCATAATTTTCAGGTTTCTTTTACGTATTTCTTGAAAAATATTCGCGTTTTACTCTGCTAGTGAAGTTCACTGATGGGACTACTGGTCATTGCTGTTCAGGATAGATTCGACTGCATTCCATAGGAAATATTATTTGAACTAGTTTTTCCTTTGTTGTTCATACCTACGACAAGGAGAGTGTTTAATTAACAGCGGTACGTGAGGCCGTTAAAATATCAAATTCCAAGCGTACAGCCAAAATAAATAATAATATATCTAACAAAGAATGGTGAATATGGCTTCGCTTATGATTTTACGTTCACTAAAACTTATAGATATTTAGCCGAATCATGAAGAACTCGGGTAGTGATACCAATTTACATATGTTTTCTACATGATTTCTTACATTTAACGTATTCATAAAATTGCTTATAGAACTAATGATTTATTTAAATTTATTAACTTAGAAAATTCTCTAATTAGCCTTGTTTGAATTAATAAAATATTTCGTTATAATATCGACTATTTCTGCAGGTCTATAAGCCAAAGAAAGTGCTGTATTCCGCCCTTAATCTTTAGTTTAGAAACTCCTTATTTAGAAGAAATTTCTATCGAAGGCAAAATATTTTTTGCTGACATTAATTAGAATTTCATTTTCAATCTAAGCCTTCTGATATGAATTAGAGACCTACATCACCGCGGTTGATTCGACCCGAAACGCCGAAATTCGCATCGAATGCTACGAGTCGGGTCAGATAACGTCATTATTTGCCGATACGGATAGAATACCAATAAAAAGTAAGCTGGTGTGTGTCAGATGTGAATGCTAAAATCAGTGTCAGTCTGAAATCCTCCTAGTCATTGATAAAAAAGAGAATGTTCAAAGTACCTTATGTCTTGGAGGTATCCCACCCTTTCTCACACGCTGGGTGAGGATATGAAGTTATTGTGGTCCCTTTAACGATTCGATCGAAACCGCATAGGGTTACGTGCTCTGTGTTCATGATTAGCGCCTCGAGGCAGCTTGTATCCTTTCTCCTTCCAAATTTTCTTCTCGGAAACTTGAAAACTCGCTAGCTCTGTGATCTTATTGTGTTTTTGCTCGTGTACATTCAAGCCTCTATTTCATTTTTCTTTGGAACCTCATTATATCCTCCTTATTGTTTTTCTACATACTCTCTCCTCACGTTACTGTTTCATAGTTATTATTTCCTAAGGATTAACGGATAAATTTATTTGAGTTTCTATCTAAGAATTCGGCTTTTATCAAAAGGAATTCGTTTTACGACAGTTTCATAATTATATTGGTACTATTCGTATTTAAGGAGCGTCACGAATGAATTTTCTTATTTATCCTTTACCAGCGTGCCACTTGTGATGTACATTAACGATTTAAGGTATATTGTATATATTAAAATTATTCAGAATATCATTTTTGCATAACATTGTAAAAGCACTATATGAAGAATCATTTTCTTAAGCAACAGAAATTACATTTATTACTAGCAGTTGGCCGTCAATAATCGACTGGTTGGTTAGATTAAATATTGTCTTGGTAGTTAGCCTTCTGTCACAATACCATAAAGTTCAGCGACTACAAGGTTTATTTCCTTTTACTAATGTACGCTTGGAGTGCCACGTTGTTTCCTACAGCGTTTAATGTCTACTAGCAGCTCCATCTTAACATCAACCAATACAAATACGTCGAGCAGACCTTAACCGGTCAAAAAAAACCCTAAATATCTCGCCAACGGTTTGACCGATTTCAATTTCATAATTTTCCTGCAAATCTGCCGGTAGAGACGTTTAATTTGATGCACCACACGTTAAGGTGGCTGCTACCTTAGCTTTAAAAATGTCATCTTTTACGCTATTAATATATAGATATAATTCATTATCATACTTACTATTTCTCGATCATTTCAATTTGAAAATGTTTATAACGAAAAAATGTCAGTACGGAAACAAAATAAAAAGGAAATATACAAGTATATCTCGCAATACACTCGAGTTGTCTTCCAAAAAAAACAGAGCGTATTGCGAAACACATTTTAACGTAAGAGTAATGCTATAAAAAAGAGATTCGTTCCTAAATAGATTAAAATCGCCGGTAAGCGGGACAGATATGTTCCGAAAAAGGGCCATGTTGCGTGAAACCGTACTAAATAAATGCAGAAATCCCATTGAAAACCATGTCAAAGATAGGATCGCTTTAATTTTTTTCACTCTCGACATTTCAAACTTATAAGGGTAAAAACTCGAGCACAAATTCAATGTGTCACCACCATGATCTCGGACTGAAAACTGACTGTTGTCCGCCGAAATACTACCTTAGACAAAAAGAAACTCATCGATGACATTATTTCTCTGGTGCAATATTGTGTACACATGAAATTAATATAAAAATAATTTAAAAGCAGTTCGTATATAATGAAACAAAGTTGTTTTTCATTGCTCGCGTTGAGACCTTTAGAATAGAGAAAGGCTCTTCGTTCTTGGATTTTTGTAAGAGCGTATGTACGAATCATGCGAGCGTATCGAAAGGTAGAGTCAGAAAGTGTAATGAACGTATCGAGAAGTATACCTGTATTGTTTCCATTTGGAACAAAATACAGGGTTATCGGTAATTATAAACACCATATCGGTAGTTATAAACACAATATCAGCAGTTATAGACACACTATCGGTAGTTATAAACACAATATCGGTAATTATAAACAAAATATCAGTAGTTATAAACACATCATCGGTAATTATAAATAATATCAGTAGTTATAAACGCACTATCGGTAGTTATAAACAAAATATCGGTAGTTATAAACAAAACCTCAACCTTGTTCGATAAAAATTATACAATGTTTTTTACTTCCGTCTTTTAATCAATTCATTAATTAAAAAACAAAGTTATATAATAAATAAAAGATATACTTATTTAAATAAGATTTTATATATCATATATGTATATGTATAACATATGTACGTAGAATACATTTACATTTAATATACATTTATTCATTTAATGTACGTACAATTTTCCTTAATATTATAAATTGAAATTGCAGTGTATGCAAAACAAATAGCAGTATGTGCAGAACAAATGAATTATAGAGCCAAAATAAGAAACTCGAACTCAAAACTGAAGGCCTTGAAACGCCAAATCGCGATATCTCTGCATGTTGTTATAAAATGCTTCAAACTGCAATGTCCTATCATTATTCATTCCTTCATTGCGTCTTGCAACATAGTCCTGAATCTGAGTAGACGTTTCAGGAATGGGACGAATGGCGTCATATCTTGCCTTTAGCACACCAAAAAACCTCTTAAACCAGATTTAATTGTGGATTATACGGGGGCAGAAATTTGTAACATACATTATTTCCAACAAGCCAAGAAATTACATTTTGGCTATGGTTAAAGTTTACATTATCCATGATTATAATATTGCCTTCATTGAATACATCTTTGGATTTACAAGCCTGAAGAAATTCGACAAAAATATCCGCGTTATAAGCACCTTCTTTCATTTTGAAATTCTTAATTCCGTTGATAGCGATCACAGCAATAAAACTTATGTTTCTTCCTCTGTTGGAACTATTTTTACAGCATCTGTATTTTTTGGTGATATCCGTAATTGTTGGTACTATGCAAATTAAATCCTGTTTCATAAAGAAATAGCATTCTTCCTGATGAAACACAATATCGCGTGAATAATAATATACTGATCAGTTCTCTCTCTGTAGCTGAAGAAGGAGTAGTTCCGAAAGCTTTACGTTTGTGATGTTTCTGTGTTTTTGTGTTATTTTACGTGTGTCGCTTCGACATCCCCGGGGCCTCGCCAACCTGAAGTCGTCTGATTGGTGAGTGCTCACTGGGTTTCCTCATCCCAACACCTTGTTGACATCCATATATCTATTTTACCTTTCCTTTTCCGTAAGTTGGTATATATATAGTCTTCTGCTTCGTGTACTTTTCCTAGTAATTTATAGACAACAGACTTAGAAACACCTAAATTTTTGGTCATTTTACTGTATTTCCTTCTTTTCTCATATTTTGAAATATTTCGAGTTTAGTGATTGTGGTTCTTCTTTTTCTTGACCTCAACACTGAATCATTAGATGCATTTATTTGCGAATTAACATCATTCTCACAGCTATATACTATATTTATATCTTTCTCCATATTATAAAAGATATTTACAAATGTTAGTCAGGGTTTTGTTTATAACTACCGATGATGTGTTTATAACTACTTATTTTGTGTTTATAACTGCTGATATTGTGTTTATAATTACCCATATTGTGCTTATAATTACCGATAACCCAAAAGGAAATGTTGATGTGACATGTGCATTAAAAACAGTTATAATTCATTATCATACTTACTATGTCCCGATTATTTCAATTTGAAAATGTTTATAACGATAAAATGTGTTTGAAAACAAAATGAATAGGATATATATTGTTTACACCAAGGAGGTTTAAAGTAGATGGAGGCGACACAACCGCTTCGAGCTATAGGAGAAAAGCGTGGCAGAAATGGGGGTTGATGGGAAGGAATGAGCCACGCCCACTACGCTCAAAACAATCGCCGGACCTACAGTGTTATGTGGCTAATGTTTCAGTTTTTAGAGCTACACCGTAGCTTGCGTATGTCATAAATTGATGGATACGCAAAACACGGCAAATAAGCATTTGTACTTGATCAAATCATATAAAAACATGTCATCGACCATCATGTCCATAAGATCTCTTCGTAGTCTTCATCCTCATTTTAATCACAAGTGCATCATTGTTTCAGCATAAATATTATACTTACCTATTCACGCTCACTATCTCACTGCTTTGCTAGGAATTTGGTATGCCACAAGAATCTTGGAAATGACAGGCAAAACTACACCATAACAAGTTCTTTTTATACGTTTTTATTAATCAAACAATAGACATTCACATTTCATTCATAGATACAAGGCCGTGAATCACGTTGTTTTATTAAAGTAAAATGTAAGCACACCCATTTAACATCTACTGACCTTTGAGCAATATTAATTTATTGAAAGTTTGCCTCACTATTGAGCCATGAATTCTTTCATTTACTGCCCTGGCTTCATGGCAGAAACTTAATTTCATGCACAACTGTGATACCAAATTAATCATTTGCACAATATGATTTTCATCAAATGAATGGTCGAATACGTGCTCCTTAAGACTTGGAAATATATTATTTGACAAAACTTTCAACAGGACCTGACAAATGAGGTCATTACTTACCTTCTCTGTTAAGTTTGATATGCCATATTGAATGACATACCTCCTGACAATTCTTTCAGAACATAGGCAAATTAAAATAACATCTTTTGATGGAGCAATCAACCCTCCCTTATTTTTAATTGAAATAATTAAGGAATTTGAATTTTCCATAGACTCCCTTAAAGCTCCCAAACATTTCTCACACTTAATGCAAGATTCAACTCTTCGAACCACAAACCCTAAAATATACATCACAACAGTCTTGCAATTCAGAAGTTTTCAAAATATCTGGCAGTATTATATAATTATGTTCTTCAATTATATTCTCATAATTATTATCATCCAACATATGACTTCTCATTATTGACATGTTGATATTATCAACAGCAGACTTTTTACAGGCAGTAAGAATAGGAATTAATCCAATGGGAACACATTTGCCTCTTAGGGCAATATACGTACGGAACTTGAATAATTGACACCAAGCAGCAAACGTGTCACGCGATTTCGGTTCACTCATTCAAAACATTGTTTTCACCAGTATTATAATACTCATACATAGGACACATACTTAGCATACTTATCTCATTTTAATTACTACCTACACGTGAAACGTGACTTCAGGTTTGGTTACTTCACTTCGGTTAGTACAACCGAAGGCTGAGCAAGTAACCATTATAAAATTATGGTTACTCAAATAAACTATGTATGTACGGAATATAAACTTTATAAAATAAATAAACTCTGTATAATAAAAATTAATGTGCAACAAAAACGGGCGTACATACAAAACCGCAGTGAGCGTAGAAAGATGGCGGATTTTTTGCCACGGCTGAGAGGCGCTTGTGTGGCCTCCATCTACTATAAACCTCCTTGGTTTACACTTGGAACAAAATAAAAAGGAAATATTAATGTGACATGCGCATTAAAAAGTCATAATTCATTATCATACTATGTCCCGATTATTTCAATTTTAAAACGTTTTTAACAAATTAATGTCAGTTGTATCTTGACACAAATGTTGGTAGTAAGCCTTCTTGTTTAACCCTCTGACTACCAAGATATTTTGCCCCTCAAGGGGGTAACTGAATTACCCCAGGAAATTCTATTGTAAATAAACATTTTTCATCAAAATTTGTGATTACCTACTTTAATTTGTTAGTAATTTAAAGTCATTTCAACTACCCATGCTGAAAGTTATTTTTATTGAAACAATTATGTTGTTAATCAAAAAACGTTTTTTTCTGTGAAAAAATTTTGTTTGCAGTTTACTACTACATCAAATAAAAAACATTACAATATATTAATACATTAGCAAACCAGATGTGTTTTTCATTGAAAGTTTCATTGGTTATTTATGATTTGGTTGGTTGGTTAGTCTGAGAACGAATGAAATGGCCTTGCCGAATTCGAACCGCTGATTCTGTGGTTAGCAGCAATCACTAATAGTGTGGCTACCACTCTCCCTGCATAATAAATGTATTATAATATGTAATGTATAATGTAATGTAAGACATTCTTAATTACTATTGACTATTATTCTGTCGTTTCTATACGATAAGAATTCTGTAGATTCAATACCTGTAGTAGCAAGTACGACATTTAGAAGATAATTATAGGCTTATAAAAAGGAAAACAGGTATATTAATGCTATTGCAGGCTCTTTAAGCCGAACATTTTTATTTTCTTCGATGAGGAATACTGTTCGGATTAATACCAAAGAGGGGTAACTCGGTTATCCCAAGACAGTTTTCAATATTTCTCAGAAATTGTTAGATACTTTTTGTTTGTTACGTAATTATGCTCATCATACATTACAGAACAATTATATAGGAGGATAAGAATCAGAAAAAATTTTCAAGGAAAATATTTAAAAATTAGCACCTTGGATAATTTCGTTGCCCCCCTCGCTAGTCTGAGGGTTAAACACATTACCAAGAAACTCAGCGACTTCTACTGTTGTCCGCTAGGGGAGTCACGTTATTTCCTACAGCGCCATCTTAACATCAGCCATTACAACTACGTCGAGCAGAACTTAGCCGGTCAAGAAAAACAATATCTCGCCAACCGTATGACCGATTTCAATTTTATCATATTCTTGCAAATCTGCAGATCAAGACGTTTAATTTGATGCATTTCACGTTAAGGTGGCTGTTACCTTCGCTTTAAAACCCTCATTTTTACAAGCTATTAATATACTATAGATTATTGCTAAGTTTTCGATAGTTAATTTTTCAACTGTAAAGTTGTATCAATTTTTTATGTACACTTGATAAAACCACACTGGTAGAGAAGAAAAATACTTACTAGTGTCTTTTATATTCATAGGATTTTGTACTTACTCCATGTATGTGCTTGACTCTGATTTGATTGGTATCCAAGATAGTGGGATAGCCTTTGGCCATCTCCTCTTTCCGTCCCTCTTACCCCATCGCCTCCATGAAACCTTCGACTCGAATATCTTTTATTTCCTAACACCATTCTCTTTCTTTTCCCTGATCTCTCTTTATATTCTCCTTCTTGTTTCCTGTCAAGTGTTTCCTCTTACTGTTGCATTTGGTCCCCCCAATCCGCTTCTTCACCGTCTTACAATTGCTTTTTTTCTTCAGCTAAAGGGGTAAAAATGTCTCAAGATAATTAAGATATTAAAGATATTTGTTTTACAAAATGAGATTTTGTAGATTACTTCTAAAAATTTCATTTCGCTATAATTTTCATGCATACGATATTATCCACTCACCTTGTTATTATTTTGTTACCTCAACGGAATAATAAAGAAATTATTATTATTATTGTTTTACCTTTGTATTTCACAGCTTTTGAGCCGGTTATTTCAATGAGGTACGGGCTTTGCCAAGCACTCTCATTACTCGGAACTTAAAAATTGACGTACTATTCTCGTTGTATTTAGTATGACAGCTTTTTGTAGGAGGGTATATTGCAATTTAGGTAAATCTATTATTTTTATACTGTTGTGTAAGTCTGTAGGGATAATTCCTGTGGTCGATAAAACTATTGGGACAATGTGTACAGTATTCATGTTCAACATTCGTTTAATTTCTTCTTTTAGTTCTATATATTTGTGGTGCTTTTCTACTATGGTTTTCTGAAGATTGTGTGTATTTGGGATAGCTATGTCTATTAGATAAGTGGTTTTGGCTACCTTGTCCTGCAAGACTATGTCCGGTCTATTGCTGTGTATAGTTTTGTCCGTGATTATTGAGCGGTCATAATATAACTAAAATTCATCAGATTTCAAAACTGGTTTAGGTTTGTATTTATAGTAGGGCGTGTTGTCTTCTATTAATTTATGCTTTAGAGCCAGTTTTTGATGTATAATATTTCCGACTTGATTGTGACGGTGTAAATAGTCAGTCTGTGTTAGTCTGATGCATGCTCCTGTAATGTGCTGTATAGTTTCCGGGTGTTCTCTACCTTTTCGGCATCTGTCATCTTGAATTTGTCTATTCTTTATTATGTACTTCTGGTAGTTCTTTGTATTTATCACTTGATCTTGTATGTCTAGCATGAATCCCTCTGTTTCTGGGAAGAGATCTCCGTGTTTGAGCCAGGTGTTCGACGCTTCTTTGTCGACATCAGATCGGCTCAAATCTTGGGGGTGTCTCCCGTGGAGGGTCATGCGTTTCCACCTATCAATTTTCTCTGCTATTGTTTTATTACCGAACTTGGCTTGAACATAGACGAGTGAACAAATGGGTTGTTTTCTTTTCCTCTCGTTTAACCTTCAGTAATGAACAGTTGATTTTTAGGAGGATTTTAAAAACACCTATTAACTATCTATACGGGCCCGTTATTACGGTAAAACTTCGTTTTGTTTACGTTGTTTCAATTTAAAAAAACCGCCCTTAATATCTGATAATATCTTCTTACTAGTATATTGACCGTAAAAATGACGGGTTAAAATAAAAAAGAACGGAATTTAAATCTTTTACTTATAATAAATAATTTTGACTCACCATTTATATTGATTTCATTTCTCGCAGCAGTCGGTAGTCGAGATAAACAACTTTTGAAATAGGGGAGGAGAAAGCATTTAGCGTTGGCACAACAATATGAGCTCGAGTTTTGACAATTACATGGTCGTCAAGGCAGTTATCGTTTAAATGGCAATATTTTCTCAAAGTATGTTGTTTAACCGTTTAATATGAGCGATTTCGAGCTGCAGGAGAAAAAAGATGAATTGAATAAGAAATATTAATTTTTCTTTAAAATCGTTCAAATCTGATGATCGTAGGTCAGTTTCTTCTAATTCTAATTTCCAAAAGAATGAAAGTCTGCGCATGTTATTTTATGGGAAATGGAAATGTCTTCCTTGGCGTCGAACCCAGAACTTTTTTCGAAATTTTATTTGGTCATCACCTAAAATATTCAAATCGAGCATTTCTGCCAAATTTCGAACTTGTATTTCCATACTTTATTGTGTTATTCACGTTTTTATAGCGGGAGCGTTACACTCACACCGTTATATCAGAGATACAAGACATATATGAACTAATTTGTATTCTTCCCCCTCAGGCCACCTAATTTTTCACCTTTTTAAGACATTTAGCGTAGTACAGCACCTCAATCCTTCTTTTACAGTGAACCCATGGCTTTGCCTTTCTTCTCTTGTCATTCTATCCTATTCACTTGTTTCCTCGTGCACTTTCACCAATGTCTCTCAGCTGAGGCTTCCCACAATTTTCCCATGCCATCGCAACCGCAAGAATATACCTCTTGTCAAGCATCACAAGTTTTGACTATCAGTCTTCTCACCATAAGGCAAATAAATAATCTAGGAATAAGCCTCCATAGTTGACATATCGTTCCTTTTTCAGGCATCAGAGAAAGGGATTCGATGGTTCTCACCGTCAACTTTGGAACAATCTCTTACCTCCGCCACCTTAGCTAAACCCCTCCACTCCTCATTAACATCATAAATCTTCAAATATCAGCCAAAGTTTCGTAACTTTATATGACTTCTCCTTAACATTCTTCCTTCTTAGTTTAATTGCTATTAGAACACGCAACAGACTATTGAGAAAACAGAGGTCAAATGGAGAATGGTGCATTCTACTGGAGAATTTATCTCGGATATATATTATTTATTCAGTTTAAGGTCTCACTTCTAAATTAATGATTTCCTGTGAATTGTTGTATTGGTCATCCCACTATATGAAGTTTTTTTGGTTCATTATATTTGCAAAAAAGAGAAATGAAGAGGTCGTTAGATGGAAGTCAAAATATAGACTCAAGATATGTCCTGTGTGAAAAGTATTTTTCACGGAAATTTTAATAATATCCTTCATATATTCGGAATTCATAATTAATGATAATAATGTGCGAAGGTCGATGCTAATATTAGAACCTGTTATTCAATATCCAAGTCAAATCAAGTAGTCCAAATTGTCCTTTAATTGCTCTCCAAAAACATCGCGTTGATCACTACAAATTAAATAAACCTATTCTAAATTGTCAAGTGTCATTTAATAGCTAATTGGAATTATCAGTACCTTATTATTATTGAACCTTGTTTATTATCCACCAGTATGAATTTAATAGCGGAATAATTAACTATTTACTTCAGCATTGGACAGAATTTTATTAAAAAAGTCATTGTATTCCTAAGTTTAACTGCGATAAATGAAGTCCACTACCTACGAACTTCCCTACTTACGAACGAAACTTTATAAGGTATTAATATATTAATAAATCGGCCATTCGAACGCCAAATCGCACGTACGAACCAGACATCGCTCTAGGGAATTTCTCGCGGCGGCGGAGCGTAACGTCATCATTCGGCGGGATGCTCTGTGCAGGGCATCGAACCGAAATTTTTTTCGCTCCGGTTTTCATTCCGGTTCATAGAAAGCAAAACATTTCGGTTCGGTTACGGTTTCACTCCAGTAACCACCATTGAAACCGGTTCGAACCGATATTTTTCGCCCCGACTTTGAATTTTTGGGGAAATTTTCAAGAGAATTCCAAAATCATCTTTATTAATTAATGTTATTTTTTATTTAAACCAAATAGTCTTTGCTAATGAAAGTCAAGAAGACAAAAATAGATATCCGCATGTAACAACGCGCAAGCGCCCCTCCCACCATGTAACGAACAGTAAAACATTGTATGAATTCTCTTCTTACCTTTTTCGTTATTCAATTTGTAAACGGCTCTTCTTATACAACTCCATGTAATATGTTCTTCAGGAATTTAATTTTTTTCCTTTTTAGCGCGTATAGCTATTCAAATTTTTATTTATTTTTTAGTCTTTCATTTGATGAAATAATATTCTTTCATACAGTTATTTGATTTTACAATTCCAACATTCCAGATTCCATTATAAGCAGATACATTATCATAATAAATTTACTCCAACACTACTCATGCACATACTTGAACATTTACAATAATATTGATTCACATTTGAATGTAGAATGTAATTTATAGAGAGTTGTTCAAAGAAGAGCTACTTAACTATTTTTAATGCAATAATTTAACTGTTAATATTACAAATAAGTACTATACAATTTATAATTACTTCAGTTCCTTAAGACGACAAATATGTACACAGTAACATTTAGCAGAAGTAGAAATACTTCAAAAGCACGACTGCCGAGCGATCCTTCCTGGATAAGTTTTAGAGAAAGACTACCAGAATATAACAGTTAATTGCATATAGAGAAGGGATGAAAGTTTATGGCGGCAATAACCCCCAACTTGAAGCAAAATCCAAGTTAAGAAACGTGTAACATTTTTATCCGAAACACTCCACGGGGTAGGCTCAGGGGGAGGGTACCAAGATAATTAGCGGCTGTCTGCAAAATATATACCACTAAGTTCCTTTCCACCAGCCTTGTTTAACAGGGTTCTGGGAAACCTCAGAAGGACGTATCCTTGACCCTCTCTCTATGTATTGATCCCACCATTGAACCGACAGATTAATCACCAAGATGTATGCTTAGGAGCATGTATTCTCAACAAAACCATTAGCATTTGCCTTGTTTGATGTTGAAAAGTGAGATTTTCAAATAAGATTCATATGAAAGCAAAAGGAAATCCCCTTCTTTCGCTCCCATTGTTTATACAAACCGAAAAAATGGAACGAAATAAATAACGGTTATCGGTTTCGGTTCGGGTTCAGAAAAAAAGTTTTTCTGTTCTGGTTCGGTTTCACTCCAGCTAAAATAACGGTTTTTTCGGTTCGGTTCCGGTTCGATGCCCAGGTTCTGTGACACATTTAATGGTGGGCTAAATAGGCTTTTGTGGACTGGCTTGAGAACTTAACCACCATTTATATATTTTTCTGTGGTTCCTAGTTCCGAACAAAAGACTTACAAACCAACTTTTGGAGCGCAACCTGTTCGTAACTCGGGGACCTCCTGCATTTCTAAAAACTCAAGTTAACGAATTTATTCATTGTTATTTTCCCTTTTCTACGAATTTGCGCTTTTACAGTATCATGTGAACTCGTAACTAAACTTTGTGTTTATAAGAATTTTTAAAAAAATATATAATAGTAGTATGTAATCAAAATTGACGTATTGTATTAAATTTAGATACAATTACTAAATGCATGAAATGCGTATTCGCAGCAGAAATTATAGTTGAGTTAATGATATACGTTTCGTAGTTGTCAGAATTTGTAATGAAGATTTTGTCTATGTTTTTATTTTTAATTATTATGCAGTAGAATTAGAATTAACGAGCTAGTCTTATTACTAAAATAAAATCGAAAACATCTCTCTCCAATAGCCGTAAAAATATTATGACAAACCGAATGCGCAGTCTGGCTTCGTAGCAGTCCTTTGTGGTGCTCAGCGATAGGAGAGTAGTTTATGTATATAATGAAAATTGGACACATTTTCTATGAAAAGTGGAAATAAATATTTATTACCCTATAGAAATTTTCGAGGCATCTTTCTCTATGAAGGGGATCACTTTTTTGCATAAAATGTTATGATTGTGTATCAAAAGAAAAGTAGCAGTAGATAAAACCGAGAGTCATCTCCGAGCATGAGATCACCGTTTCGAAGGAGTCATTGATGGGCCCGGAGCCCGGAGCAAGATGCAGATTTCTAAAATAGGATATATTTTATATCACGTATCTGCATTCATTACAAATTCTATTCTCAAAGTAAACCTACAAAGCTTGAGAAAGACCCTCACCCTCAATATAAAAGCAGTGAATTTGAATGAACGAGCATTATTTGGATTAATTCTCCTATTTGCATTTCGCGATATGTGAAAAATCTTTTTTAGTAGTTTTGACTTTTACGAGAATTCTTTATTCACTTTACATATTTATCCAAATTTCCCATAAAGTAATGCACCACGTTTTTTTAAGTAATTCTTACATGAAAACGATGAAACTTTCCTTGCTGTAAAATTTAGTTTTTCCCGTTTCTGGTAATAAGATTTCAAAACCACCACAATTAGACATCATAACTGGCAGCGAACAGTAATGTGCGTCACTAATAAACAACTGTAATTGAGACTGACAGCGGAGAACGAGGCATAGGGTAACATTCACAAATGGCTAAAAGCTGTCTATGGGGATTACACAGTAGACGTAGGCACTGTTAGCCACTGAAAAAATCAAGTAAAGATATCAGAAGAAGTCCAAGAAAACCTGATCTCGCTGCGCTGCGCTCTGGTCGCCCTGTAACTGCTGACATTATATGCGCGAGGTCCCTACACAGCTCTTCCCTCCGTGGTTGGAGAAGCTTTTCACCTTACTTCTTTTAATGTGTCTCTCTTCGACACCTCCAGCGGCTCTCCAAACACGTTGTGTTCACTGTACTTCCTACAATACACACATGCACAAACTATATAAACTCTATATAGGTATTTTAATACATAAGTATTCCTTCCACAAAGGACGCATTAGGTGTTATTATTTCAAATAATGTATGGAGTTTTTATAGAAATATCAATTTAATATTAATAAGAGTCGTATCTGCCTCCAATTTTTTTATTTATTATCCATTTTATAATCCCGCTCGTTATTTAACCGTTAGCTTGGAGAATTCTACGTCGTTAAATAGAAAGGGGATAAAAACGGAAAAGGGGAGTCTGGAATAAATAAAAGTGGGCGTGGATGTGAGAGGAACAAGAGAAAAACCCTCAAATTAAGAGTGAGCGGAGAGATGCGCAATCGGCGTTGGAGACAGGATTGCCCCCTCCCAACTTGAGAGGAATGGTAGCAATATTTGACGCCATTGGTCCACGAAGCAGGTCTGCGAGGATTTTTTATAGAATCACCTTTGATAAAACAGCTCCGCATAAAAAAATCATGAATTTTAAATTGTTTTAGAGGAAAAAATTTGT
The DNA here is from genome assembly GCA_028673005.1 of Tanypteryx hageni. Classification (NCBI taxonomy): domain Eukaryota; kingdom Metazoa; phylum Arthropoda; class Insecta; order Odonata; family Petaluridae; genus Tanypteryx; species Tanypteryx hageni. The sequence continues at coordinate 182,744,858 of CM054112.1, read as the reverse complement.
TTCGACATGATAACTTTTACAATTAGGCCGGTATTTTAAGCTTAATTTCTAGAATCTCCTAGCTAGTACGACGGGCGAGAAAGTGCTACTAGGACGGGGCGTAATTGAAAAAAATCTGATTTGGCCACCACATGACTTTCTCCAAAATTACATTTCCTACAAGTTTTATTCCGTTACATTTTTACATTTATCACATATTAAAGCAGATATTTCAAAATAACGGTTGTGACAAAAGTAAACACCCACTTCCGGTTGACCGATTTTTACCAAAAACTAATCACTTCTTGTGACGTTTATAAAAATGTTAAATATAAACTTTTGCGTTGACCTGATTAATAGTTTTTGAGTTCGAGTACCCACAAAAAGCTATCACATAAACACACAGGCTCACACAAACATAATCGAGAAAATGGTCAAAACGTGTTCAGGGGACCTCAAAACGTGCATTTCCGTTGAAATCTCGAAGTTGATTTTTTTCATGAATACAATACTTTCCCCTATGCTACGTATATGGAGAAAGTAAAAAACTTGTCGGGGGGATGTTACATAATCTGTGTGTTAAAAATTGATTTATTGATTTATAAAATACAATGCTCACACTGCGACAAAAAGTACATAGGACAAACAAGAAGGAAACTAATAACACGCTTCAAGGAACACATGGCTCACTATAAATATAATCGTTTTGAAAAATCAAGCGTTGCCAACCACATCTTTGAAACAGGTCATAGTATACACGTAAACGATTTAACATTGATAACTTCAGCCAATAACTCACTAAACTCGTTAGAAAACCTTCACATTTACAAAAACCGCGATACACTTATGAACACGGACACAGATTTCAACAAGACCCTATACAAACTGACAGATTTAAACGACACACACGCCGAAAAATCTTTCCGCGCTTCACTTGTTTCTCGGTCGTCTTCTTAATACCTTCCGTTTCAAACCTGGCAGTTGGCTCCCAGTCACTGTTGAAACAGGTTTTACCACTGACGATGCTCACCTTGTGGGCGAAATGCATTGGGTTTTGTAGCCCTCTAGTTGTTTTGGCTAAAGGAGTATTTCACCTTTGTTAAGATCTGATAAGATTCACACATGTGTTTGCATATTGGAATCTGTGGAATTCTCAACGCTTCTTTGAATGCCTGTTATATAGACGTTATTGCTTTCCTGTAGGCCAGTTAGCTGTTATTGAAAATTAACGTTTACAATTTTAGAAACGTTTCTTCGTGAATTAATCCAGCTTCAAATATTCAATCTATCGAGCACGAAAAAGAGAATCTTACGAAACGGTTACAAAATAACCGGTGTCTTGGCGGAGGATGTGGAGTATGGTGGGTCGAAAAAAACTTTTTCTTAAATTTGAAATCGCCTGTACCGGGAAAAGTGGCGTATATGGACCACTAGTAAACACACAGATTGATTGAGCTAATAACACAGATTTTAGCTGAAATTGGATAATGTTTAGACCGGCCGCTGGGCGTTTGAAATTTCTCCGAGAGTAGTACATGGGAAATAAAGGTAAAATTATTTTTTTATAACAGCTCCTCGCTTATTTTGCCAACTTTTTTACAAAATAGCCCAGAACCTACCACGAGGAGGTGGCTGTTTTCAATTTCCACACCGTTCCCGCCCAACCACCCGCCTTAATGGGCACATAATCAATATTAGCTTAAACTGTGGTGTCTTTTACCACATATTTGGCCTTGTTTTCAAAGCTGGGTAGTAGTTTTCTTGACTCTAGTGTCATTCGAATGAATCCACCGCGAGATCTTTCGCCACAGACTTTGGAAGAAGCCTCTGTCACTAGTTTGACCACTATTTCTACAGCCTGAGTGTGGCAGGGAATCTCCCATAAGTCACCATCACGAACATCCTCAGATTCTATAATTTCCTCAATGTCCTCATCCGACATGTGTTTTATTATAGGAGGATCTGTTATGTTACACTTTTCCCAGTCCAGAAGGTCAATGTAGATAAGGGCATGTAAATTCAATGGAGGAACTCTAAAGGTTCGTATTTCAGCTTTTAGTTTTCTTTCTGGCATTCAAAATTCTTTTCCATCCCAGCTGTCTCACATGTTTCCGCTCATCATTTACCATAGCAAGGAGAACATTTTCCGGATGACCAAAATAAGCATTTCTCTGAATGACCGGATAAATTACTGCTCTCATATCTTTGCTAAGGTACCTTGAACGTGAAACAATCCGCCAGAGATGCTTAGCTCCGTCTTTACATGCTGAAGAAACCCTTATGTTGAACCACACGGACGCGTACAATTTGGCAATGAACTCGGTGAGAGTTCCCAAGGAAAAGGATGCGATCTTTGTCCCAATATATAGGCGCAATAGCCTATTAGCAGCAGTCAACCATCTGGCGTTAGATAGTTTATCAGACGATCTGTGTGCCAAGGTTGTGGAGCAATTTCCGGTAGATATGATCTGACAAATATTGTACCGATATTTTTGATCAGTGCTAAGATCCTCGTGGTCTACTGTTGGCAAGTCAACTTCAATTCTATTGAAACTCACTATTGGTAAGAGTTCGCAATTTTCTAAAAGTTTCCCTAAGGGCAAAGACAAAGTGAATGGGCGTGCTTCCATCAAGGTATTGCAGTAGGTGGCGAAGAATCAGTTCGTTAGAATGAAGTTGGCACACTAACCATTGCAGTGGTCGTCCTAAATGTTGCTCAAAGAGGCGGATTACTCCTTCTTTAGCACGTGTTGACAGCTGTTCCATCACAGCCAATAGCTAATAGATTCGTGATGTCTATATTGTTCTGTTGGAAGTATTGTAAAATACTAGCCTGAATATATTTCGCGGAGCCGTTCTCAGGATTCACATGACAAATATATTTCTTTCCAGGCTCTTGCAGTAGAACTACATGTTCTTCCACTACGGTTTTCTTAAACCTTTTACTATATTTTTCTTGTATTGATAAGGCTTTATCCTTTCGACTATCAAAATACAGGGCCTGTAAACATACACCTTTCTTTGAATCTAGTTCTTGTATTTCAAATCGAGCTTTCTTCCTTTGTCGCCTAATTTTGCTCTTGTCGATAACCAGGGAAGTATCACGTTTTGTTACCAAACCCGCATCGACTAATACTGCGCTAGCTATAATTGCAACTCGACGGTCGGATACTCCAGTTCTTTGAACTGCTTGTGCCAAAGACGGTAGATTCCATCTCATCTGAGAAGTACTTGGCTCCTTGGACGTAGATGGTTTTGGTTCATATAACTGGTCCGTAACGTCAGAACATTCAGATGGTGAGCTGCAATATTCTGCTGGTGCTACAGAAACAATTTGCTTTTCGGGTTTTTCCAGTCCTTTGCTCCTTTCTATTTTCCTTTTAAATCTAGTTTTAAGTACTCTCGTACTTTTACTGTCCACGTTTCCCATTATCATTTCTCTCTTTCTTCTTTGATCATTGAGGAGTTCTTGTTCCAACCGAGGCACTTTGCGGGACTTTTCGCAAATACAATCTGAGAAGTTGAAACATTTGCAGGTAGAGATATCGAAAAGTGTCATCTTTGCCTCTTCCTGAAAATCGACAATTTCCTTTTCAAAATTCGGTCATTTTTCTCCCGGACTTATTATTTACAGGTACAAGAGACTTTTTAATTTTAATTTAAGGAACCTCTTATGATACACCTTTAGTTTATCAACGCACTGCTGACGAGATATAAGCGGCAGAGAAGCCTTTTGTCAAATTTTCTCAAAAAATCAACGGAGGAATGGAACAAGATTCATTGCGGATTAGCAACATTGTTGTTGCTCTAAGTTACGAGGGAGAAGTACGTTGTAAACAACTACTCTCTTTCATTTAAAAAGTAATAAAATGTAATAATTCATCTTTTTTCTTCTTAGAAATTGTGCCTTGTTCTTTCGCCTACATTTTACGAAATTTAATAAACTTCAGGCTCCCAGCGGGAGGGCTAAACATTATCCGATTTCAGTAAAACTTAGTGTATTTATTAGTGGTCCATATACAGAACTTTTCCCGGTACAGCGATTTCAAATTTTAAAAAAAGTTTTTTTCGACCCTCCCTAATGTGGAGGATTTGTGCAGACGGTTAACAAAGGAGGAAATGTGGTTCTGCGTATAGAGGAGGGAAAGGAAAAGAGGTCTGCAGTAATCGAAAGTGCTTCGGAAAGAAAGTCATCGGGTGGAAAAAAATAGAAAGTGACTGTCGACAAATTTGGGGCAGAAAAGGGGGAGTATCTGGGAGGATTTAGAGGATAGCCGAGTTTAGAGGGATTATCTTGAAGAGAGATAAATAGGGAAGAGGATTAAGAAGGAGAGGGTTAGAAACCGGAGAGACAAAAAAAGGAAAAGAGACAGATATTGGAGGAAGGAGTGATAGTATAAAAAGCGAAGCAGCATTCATTGGACATTTTCTTACATCCTTAACGCTTACAGTCTGTATAATAATGTCACTGATTACATTATTGTATGTTTTACGCCGAATCCGTGAAATGGGTAGCTTTACCCGGGAGGTAAAACCGATAGGCAGGCAGACGGACGGACGGAGAATAATATAAATTATTTTCATGTAATCTCGTCGTTAAGACTAGAGATTGTGCTCGAGAAATCCCGTCTCGAGAATTCTCGAGAATTTTTTGTTATTTGACTCTCGTTTCTCGAGAAATTAAATATTTTAAATTTCGAAACTCCTGTTTCTCGAGGATCTAAAGAAATATTTCCCGTGGGAAACACAAAATATTACATTTTGGAACTGGGACTCTGACATTGTATGCAAAAACCGAGACTGATATTCAATGACACCGACACAATTAGTTACAAGCCACATAGTATGCCTTCAAGCGTTGGAAATACAATGTATTCGATTTGTTTCCACGGAATTGGGAGCTCTATCTCATGCCCTTCCTCTAACTCCCATACTGCTGGCTCTTCCCCTCGAGCATTATGTAGGGAAATAACATTCTTAGTACGGGCGGGCCCAAAAGTCACTGAACGATGTTTTTTATTATAACTGTTTTATTTTAAAGTATTTTTATTTTTTCAGATATAAATAAAGGAGTCTCGGGAAACCCAAAATGAATAATTACACCAATCAATGAATAAAACTAATATTTGCAATTTCTGTGTTAATTTTTGTTTAACAGTTAAAAACTATAATAAAAACAAATCCTTCAGTGACTTTTGGGCCATCCTGTATATAGAGGGATACTACTTACTTTTAAAGGACATATCTGAGAGAACTTACAGCGGATTTTTCTTCGTCAGAAAATAATTCAAGAAACAGAAGGCGTTGGTTGCTGCAAGGTAACAAAAAGATCGTTCTCTTCAATGATGGGTGGATTCATCCAAAGGCTTTCTTAAAGATAGAACTACGAAGAATATCGGTTAACAAATCACTAAAATTTCACCGACAGGTTTACTGTGTGGCGACACAAGTGTATCGTATATTATATCGTATGTAATTTGCAAAAATAAATTTATTCGAAATAGTATAAGATTGCAAGGGTTTATGTATCTTGCCAAAACAGCATTCCGATATAATGAAATTGATATATACCGTATATACTCGTGTATAACGCGCTCTCGCTTATAAAGCGCACCCATACTTTTTGCCAGATATTCCGACTTTTTCGTATACCCTGTATATAACGCGCACCCCAGATTTTGAGAGTATAAGAACAAAATTTTGAAATTATATTCTCATGATAGGTATTAACTAAATAAATAAATACAGACCCTCCCCGACTTTTTCGTATACCCTGTATATAACGCGCACCCTAGATTTTGAGAGTATAAGAACAAAATTTTGAAATTATATTCTCATGATAGATATTAACTAAATAAATAAATAAATACAGACCCTCCCCGGGTTACGCAAGACCCTACTTACGCAAATCCGAATTTACATAAAAACCTGCGAAAATTAATTTTTAAAGTCAGAAAATTCCGAGTTAATTTGCTTACAAGGTAAAATGTTGAATGAAGTTTAAACATGTCAATTTATTTGAAATTTATCAAACTATATGTAACACTTATTTACAGAATATTAACTACAGTATTTAATACGAAACTTTAAATATCGTTGCGTATCGCGGTCACCTTCCTCGCATAGTTATTTGGTGCTGAAGATGATGAGGAAGATGAATTGTATGGATTTTAAATTACAGCCTTCCCTCGTTTTACGAACTTCCGTTTTACGAGTTTTTGCTTATACAAACTGAGCAATTTCATATCTATTTTGCGATTTGCGAATAAATTTTCGCTTATACGAGTTCGTTACGTTCGCATGATAATCCTATTTTTTTTTAAATCGAATAAATTTTCGCTTATACGTGCTCTATCCGCATCGGGAAAGCTCGGTAAAGTTCGTCGGATTGTATTTTTTACATAGGAAGCAATAGGAAAATAATTTTTGTTTTACGAGTTTTTGCCTAACGAACAGTTTTCGTGGAACGAATTAAGTTCGTAAAACGAGGGAATATATATGTAATATATTAATTAACTAAAAAATATTTCAATTTGTATATACGTACTATATTTTTGTTTTGTTTTCGATACGTGTTTTGCGGGAAGTCTGACGATTTTGCGGGAGACTACAACGAATAAAAGAGGGGAGGGAGAATTTTTAAAAATTTTTAAAAAGGGAAAAAATACCTCAGCCATTCAAACAAACACTCCACCCGCCGTTTACGGGCTTTTTAGGGCCAGGGCCATGAACAGCAGATCGACACCCAGGTTTACGGGAAATTTCTCCGTGCCAGTGACCTACAATCACACACACAAAAATCAGGTATGCAAAGCAAAAGATGCAGTGACCCTTGTAAAAGAAAGCAAACAAAGTAGGACTATCGGGTGTGCGAAAAAATTTCAGTGACTCTTGTCGTAAATTAAAACAAACAAAGGAAGTCAGAAAGGAAAATAAAATAAAAAAGTCGGTGGGGCCGATATAAGGAAGGCGAGAGGAAAGGAAGTGGGACTGATACGCGTATTTCGGCTACCAAGTAGCCCTCTCCAGAGCCCTGAAGGTAAGATAAGGAGCGGGCAGGGAATCTCGGTGTTTATATATAGTGCCGGAGGAAGAGGGGGTTGTGGTAGGGGTTAGGGAAGGGGAGGGGACGGAATAAGACGGTTTACCAAGCGAAGGAAAAAGTGAAAGGAGTGGGAGAGGGGGAGGGGTTATTCTAACCGTCAACTAAGCAAGGACAGGAAGGAAACAAATTAAAGGAAGTTTTTTTAACTTTAGATTTAATACGGCATTTGGAGATTTTTACCTTTTACCATTTTAATTGTGCCGTGAAGCTCATTTCCATATATAAGCATGGCATTCCTGACTTCTTTTGTTTGTTTTAATTTACGACAAGAGTCTCTGCAATTTTTTCGCGCACCCAATAGTCCCGCTTTGTTTGTTTTTATTTACGACAAGGGTCACTTCATCTTTTGCTTTGCATGCCCGATTTGTGTGTGTGTGATTGTAGGTCACTGGCGCGGAGAAATCTCTCCTAAATCTGGGTGTCGATCTGCTGTCCCTGGCGCTGGCCCTAAAAAGCCCCTAAACGGCGGGAGGAGTGTTTATTTGAATGGCTGAGGTATTTTTTCCTTTTTGTTTTTAAAAATTTTTAAAAGTTCCTCTCCCCCCTATTTCCTTCTCTTTGGGGAGGGAGGGAGTTTTTTGAACTATAGATTTAGTACGGCATTTGGAGATGTTTACCTTTTACCAGGTTTAATTAATATATGTATAAGCTAGATTATCAATAATTAGCGTGATTTATTCCCCAATTTACCCAAAAAGTGATAATCTGGTGCGAGATAGGTTGGTACACGTTTTTTATTTTAATTGCATAGAAGTGTTACCCGTGTATAGTGCGCACCCCTACTTTATGACCTAAAAATCTGGTCTTCAAACTGCGCGTTATACGCAAGTATATACGGTAGATATTGTTACAATAAAACAAAAAATAATATCGAAAAGGCAATGGAATTGGTCGATTCAAAACTTAAATCTTTCCGGCTTAATTTTGAAAAAGATATTGCTTCCACCACAAGCGATGGTGCCAGTATCATGGTGAAATTTGTAAAATTGTTTCCTGCTTACCAACAGCTGTGTTATAACCACACTTCATTTAGCGGTTATGGATGTTTTTGTGAAAAAATCAGGAAACAAGCGAAGATTCAAATGATGATGCCTCAGAACCGGAACATGAAAGCGAAGATGAATATATTTCGGAAAACGAAAACGGATTTGCAGCAGAAAATATTCGTATGAATCTGGTTATTTATAAAACTTAAAAAATTTGTAAAATTGTGAAATTGTTCAAAAACTCGCCAATACGAAACACTGAATTACAAAGCCATGTACATGTTAGAGATAAAGACGAATTTGTTAGATTGTTGTAGGATTGGAAAACCCGTTTGAACACCATGGAAATCATGATAGAGAGATTTCTTAGAATCAAGACTCCTATAGTAAAATCATTGCATGATCGAAATTTAAGTCACTTGTGGAAGCCAGAAGATGAGTTAATTGCATCGAATACATTGAGAACTATGAAACCGGTCCGAATAGCTATAGAATCGTTGACCCGCAAAGATGCTAACCTTTTAACTGGTGAGGGAGTCCTTGAATTTTTATTTAACGCTCTCAGAGAGAACAATACAGAAATAAGTATTCAACTTCTCAATGGACTTAAAAAAAAAACAAAAAACTAAAAGAAGAGATGCGTCATTAATTTCTTTGATATTCTTCACGACCCCAATTGCATTCAGTTCGGTGAGTAAGACGATTTTTTGTAATTAGTTCATAAAACGAAATAGTCAAAAGAGTTAAAATAATAATGAGAAGACTTTTCAATAATGTGAATGAAGTCAATCAAAATAATTGATGACATCTTCCGCTCATTATCGAATGAAATCAATATAAATTATTTTTTATATTAAAGTTGCTCTCCAATTATAGTGTACGACCAAAAGATTTTTTAATCAAAATTCTCACAAGACAAAAAGTTTTCTTCTTAATACTCGAGAATTCTCGAGAACAGCAAAAGAAATTCATGAATTCTCGAGAAAGAAAGTACCGCAAAAAAGAGAAATCTCAAGAATACAAAACAGTAATTCACAATCTCTAGTTAAGGCAAACAACTTTCGCGTTAAAATTTTTCTTCTATCTTTCTTGGTTTCCGAGATAAATAGCGCGAGACATGGCACAGAGACGGACGGACGGAGAACAATAACAATAATAACTTGTTTTAATTTATTCAGTATTTCAAGTGTTTGTCCAATTCATGAAATAGGCAGAATTACCTTTGCTCAATTCACGAACGAACTATGCACTAAATTTGCCTATTTCACACAATGGATAAAGCTGTTGCCCATTTCACTAATTAGGGAAAAAGGGCTGCCCATTTCACGGATTCGGCTTAACATATGCACAGTTTGGCGGTAGCTGGCTGTTCAACTCGACACTTCATAATTCCATTGGACGTAATATAGTTATCTATTGAGAAATATGACGTAAGTGATATTGTTTATGACATCCGCCTCTATAATTGGATGAGTTTCAACCAGAATTCTGTGAGCCATTTTTCATTAAATTGTCATTTTGTAAATTTTTATAAGAATAAACTACCCTCTATTGTTCTGCAATGTGGTTCATTTTAAAAAGACTTGTTTTAAATACCTACATAAATACTAGATTTATTCAGAGTCTGTTTAACTGGCTAGCCCCTAGATTTGTGCACAGAATATAGATGGCCGGAATCGCAAAACTCACTTTTTGGACTCAGAGGAGCCTAAAATGAACGTATTCATCAAAACCTCGAAGTCAAATATCTTTTACGATTACGTTACTTTCTCTTTATACTTTTTATATTAAAAGGTCAAATGCGTGACGGGAGGAAAGCGAAAACAAAGTAAATGACGGGAAAGGATTGAGAAAGAAAGTGCTAGACAAAAAATATGTGATGGAGAGAAGAGAAAGACGAAATAAATGGAGAGGAAAATATTGAAAATGCGAAAGGTGGGCATAGAAAAGAAGTGAGACGGCAAGAATAGCAGGCAGAGAGAGATTGAAAGAGTGAGGAGAAAGGAGTCGAAGGAGAGAGAGTGAATCAAATGGAGTTGCGCCGTAGCTTTCTCGCCACGGGGAATAGTAATCCACCGGAGGCGGTTCCGCATCAGTTCGTTCGCCGACACAGCTCCAGCAGCCAGAGTTCCCGACTGGGAGCTGTTCTTTTTATTTTTTATTTTATTTTTTATTTGCCGTTTTTGGCCTCCCTCATTTCTCTCCGTTTTATTCCTTTCTTTCTCTCTACAAATTTTCCCTGCTCGCCTCCTCCACTTTTCGTACACAGTGACATTTTTTTCGTTAATGTTACGTAGAAAGAATATACTTGCATTGACCTCTCCATTATTTTCCTATAAGGTAACCAATTACAGGTAACTCGTTCAACGAACGTTCGTAGGACGTATGTTCGCTTTAACGAATGAAATGAATTTTATAGCTTGACTTTTCGCCGAAAATTCTGTTCACTTTAACGAACTAAATAACATCTATCCAACTCATCAAAGAAACTTGGATGTTTACGAATGCTGTTGGGGTCACAAAGACCGTCTTGTTTACCCATAGATTCTTCGTGTGCCCACTTTATCACGCATTTTTCCTATCGCCTACATTTCTTGTGAGAATTAATAAGACGTCACCGAACGTGCTGTTTGTTACAATATATTTACAAATATCCAGTTACATTAGACTTGAAGGACCTCTTGTGTACCGATAAGGAGGAAGTGCACTACCCAGTGTCTCCATTGCCATTCTATGCTTCAGTCTGTGATTTGCATTGACTCCGTTCGGTCGCATTCGTTTTCTCGCGGTTCATACGAACATAATCGTTACATCACGAAGATTTGTTTTCAAGCCATTGCCGTGGCCCCATTTTTCGTACTTGCTCGTACTTTTCTCATAACTGTTCAACTTTTTATTAACTATTGGTGTTGGAAGGTTTTGTTCTTCATTAAAAATTTAAGTTTTATCGTATCATACAATAGATGGCTCTGTATATACTTCTATGTTCGTTTGTTGTTGCTTCGGTTTTCTAGTTGATCCAATATTATAGTTGCTTTGAAAGAGTTTAATAGATAAGAATTATAAATTCAAGAATAAAAACTTTCTTGTCTGGAACGCATCTGGAGTTTTGACAAGTATGACAACGGAAACATCACGTTCGTTCAACGAATTTCCGTTTTACGAACGCTTTTCAGGAACGCATGTCTTTCGTTTGAACGAGAGTTGCCTGTAATTGTATTGAGAGTAGAAATCGTTTACTTCCACAATCGCCTTGATTTTTCCCTTCTCTAAACTACATCGGAAAAACTGAACGCGTTTAATAAACAACATTCCTTATCAAATATCAGAATAATATTTCAATTTTAATTTGACGCCCTTTTCCTCTTCGTCTTAATCACCAATCATTCTCCTTTGCTCTTCGCGAATCATCTTCCGCGTCATTTCGTCGCTCCAAATCCCTCCCGGTCCTCTTAACCTCCCCTCTCTTATTCTCCCTCTAAATAATTCTCCTTTGGATAAAAACTGCACCGAAAAAGGTTTTCGTCGGAAAAGCGTTCCTCCTGTAGCTGGCCTTTATTTTCCTGGGTGAACGTAGCGGGATTTGCAAAGCGCTAAACTCTTCTACCTTTTTTTATTTCTTCTTCCTTCTCCCAATCGCACTTCCTGCTAAATACTTTCACTTATCCAAATCCTACACGTATTTTCGTTCCTTTGGTAACTTCACCCCTTCCTTACTTTTTTCCCATTCAATCGCACGTAATATATTCCTTTCGCGTAAAATGCTGTTTCTTTTTCAATCTGAGTCAAAAAAGGCAAAACAAAACTATCTCGAGAGTTAAAGGTCTATTCACGTCTGACCTCCGCGTCTATCTCCTAGGCATTTGCGTTTTGTTTGTTGAGATAGAATCCGTGAGGATCCCTTTCTATCCCTTCCGATTTATGGTAATGCCATTCAAAATCTTACAGAGTACTGGAGAGCTTGAGACGACGATTTGTGCGCTCGTGATAGTTTTGGAGGAATATTTGGCGCTGAGGAGCTGGGAACAGGAGTCGAAAGAGAGGGAGGAGAAGAAGAAAAACGCGCAGGTGAGCGATTCCATCGAGTTCCACTTATTTTAACTGTGCATGTAATAGCTGAGCCAGTAAAATGTTTACTCCAATCATGTCGTTTACTACACTACTAAAAATAGAATTTAGAACTTTCATATGTTCCTCTTCTTTTCCTTGAGGATATAATTTACATTTTGTTTCCATTTTTTCAGCCGTAATTATTTTAAATATATTATAAAAACTGTTTTGATAGTTTATTGATAAAAATTTGAGTTTTGAAAAGGCATCTACTACCATTCTTAACACTATCAGAGTAATATAAAGAATCCATATTATCAGCAATCCCTGGTTTATTTTCGTTGTCATTATTAATTGTGAACGCATTTTTTATTTTATTCATAACTTAAGCCTGCAGTTCCTAATTCTGCAAAAAACGCCATTGTCAGCAATCTATGCTACATTTTTCGTTACAAATTTTCCTATAAAACTAGTTGACAAGTTTGCAATAATTTTGCTAGGCGATGATTATAAAAACAGCAATTATGGGACGTATAAATTAGGAAGAAGTTACTTAGAAAGTAAGGATAACAGCAGAGGAGGAAGTTTCGAGCTAGAGGAGGAAGAAGGAACAGACTAGATAAAAAGAAAATACCTAGTATGTATGAGCTGGAAGAGCGTAGATATCTGAGAAAAGGGAGTTGGTGGTTCAGGAGCACAAACCTAGTGAGAAGTAGAGAGAAGAAGGATGAGAAGGCGAGACATGGCCATAGATTTAAGAGAAAGAGGTTGAATGAATTAATAATATACAATTTATTTTAGAATCCGTCGAAAAATGGGAAAGATAGGAAGATGCGAAGACTTTTACGAGCTTGAATGGAGATATCATAAATCGAAAGCCCTTTTTGAATTAGAGGAATCACTGGATGACATCTTACAACGAGATTTTCCTCGGATAAATATTTTCTCCCGAGATTCGTTCATTTTTGCCTGGAAAGTTGCAACATTTAAATTTCTTCGGCCGTACTTTTAACCTCATTTACATTTTTATGAACAAATTACTCCAAATTGCTTTAGTTTGGAATAACCGGGTGAAAAAAGCAAAAAATTCATTTATGATGAAATTTCTCTAGTGTGTTTATTTTCCTGCTTTATTATTTCGGTCCTTCTCATGTGCGCATGCAGACAACTTATTTCCTCGATTCAACAGTTTTTCATAAGATTTTTTTCATCTAGCAACCGTCGATCATTTAGATCTTATTTTCCCGCCTTTCGCCAAAATAGCTTTATTTTTCAAGAAAGCCGTAATCGGAGGGGTATTTTATTTAATGATATATCAGCTGAGCACGAATGCATTTCGATTTCTTTTTAGGACGCTGTGATTTACGCACCGACCCGAGACAATGCGCGAGCAGCGATCTCAGAGTAAATTTACTTTTATTTGTGACGCAATGATGAAACGATTCATAATATACCTATTCGCTTTTTTTGTAGTTTTGGAATGGCATTTTATTTTTTGCATCTAAGGCGAATTTTCATTTTTTCTGCGGAAAGTGAAGAGATTCTCTTCTAGAATATTTCGAGGAATCGATTCGCTCATCCTCGGATGCAAAACTGAGAAAAGTTTGACGGAGACCGATTGAGCGGATGAGGTAGATATTTATTCACTTTAAACGACTTGAACTTTAAACGAAGGAGAACGAAGAATTGAACAAATAAAATAATAGTATAAGAGGAGCTATGCGCCATAAATAAGTAACCCTGTATAAACGTAGCTAACAAATCGAATATCCCAGTTGAAATTATTCTAAGGTCTAGATTAGGGGTCGGCAACCTGAATGAAATTAACGTTCCCTTTTTAAGAGACTCAAGCTTCGATATAGTACAAACACACCATACAGTGAATGCCCACATTGACATATCAATGCAATTCTTTTAGTTGAAATCTTTTAGACTGTGCGCCCAAAATTATGCTTGAAATAATCACGTGTCGTTCTTTATGAGAAGCAATTTCAATGATGATTTTATAAAAGGACAGTTGAACATAAACGACTAAATTGCTGAAAAATTAGGATGCGCTGTTCGTCTACATTTTCAGGGACTGTTTAAAAACGCGTCAAAAATGTAGCATATATTATTAAAATGTCTTATAAGCTCGATATTTCCAAGCATATTGTCCTCTAATTGAGGATCTCCTGTGGAGCGCTCTCTTGATGTGTGAGAGAAACAAGGACACACACTTTACGATAGTATGTTACCGTTGCTGCAGGATAATTCTATTCGTCAGGATGAAGTGAAGCGACATGAAAACGATATTTCCTTTTCTCATGGAATCTAGGGTTGAATTATTGGGCAATGAAATTCATCAGGAACTTTAAATATGAAAACATTTGTCGGAGTTTTAAATTTTTCGACTTGGGTATAAATTAGCAAGCATATCTGTTCAAACCTTCTCCTTCAAGTAGAATGGAATGTCCTCCATACATTCAGGGTCGAATTTAAAAGTGATAATTTGGACCTACATGCCTAAAGCGAGGAAATTCAAATAACCTCTTAAAATTGCTGTGACTAAAATTCCCTTCCGTTGTGTTTAAATATTATGAAGTGTATCACTTCGATGCACACCATATTCGGTAATGTTGTTTCTTTTATCTATCTAAACATGCCAGAGGAAAGAGTTTTTACCTAGAGTGGAACTAACAGTATATAATTTGAACGATTATAAAAGAGAATGAAAAATAAACAAGTAAATTGCTCAAGTGGAAACATTTGTTTCAGGGTTCTGGTTCGCCTCGCCCTTTGGGGAGGTACAACTCGCACCATTGGAATTTATATTCTCATTAGACCTTCCCATTCGTGAAAACTCGACTCCTCGAGCTTCAGTAGTTTGGCAACAATGTCATTTCAAAGTTCCGAATTTTTCTGAATTTGAAGTCATCTAGTGGAAAATCTATGAACTGCCGTGAAAATTCAGTCTGTGAAAACTTAATGGATTGATAAGAGGTATCTAATTTGAAAAAATAAATACAAATATATCTTAAAACAATAATGTTTGTTGTCCACTGGGGACAGTCAAGAGTGATCACATAAGCACGTTTATTCTTTTAAGAAAACGTGCTAAAAATAAAGTATGTTGCGCTGACTTTAAAGACAACGGATTGTGAACAAAGTGAATATAAAGGACATTCAAGTGTTACATGGAATAGAAAAAAGCCTTCGTCGAGAGACGAAGAAATGCATGGGATTCTTGGATATACTAAAAACAAATATCCGTAACGGATTTTTATATTATTTTTACCCACGTACGGTTAATATTTTATATATTTTATTTATATACTTATATATATTTATTTATTTATATATTTTATATATTTACACAGCTTTTAAAATAATCGAGTTATTCTTTTGGTGAAATTTATTATTATTGATTCAACAAACTTCGTATATGCATTATTTGGCATGGAAGCTTTTACGCAAAGATATTAACGACAAAATGGAGCGGTCAAATCATTTTCGGAAGCCGCGAGAGGATCGTATATCAGTTAAACAGCATTTCCCGAGTCCTTAATGAATGAAGTGACTGCTGCTTTTCGAGGGCCAATTTATGTCTCTCCCTTTCACTTTTATGCTTTATCCTGATTGGCTCCCGAAATCGGTGGAGTATTTTCATCGGAAATGACACTTTCACGTTAACGGTCTTCTCCTTTCTACGGATTTAAGCCAATGCAAAAGGAGACGAAAATTGGAAGGTCGTAGGCGACGAAATACCGCGAAAAATGGAAACCACTCCGCTTCCTCGTCAACGCCGAATAACCGTCGGTCATCCTCGTTGCCATTAACCTCCATAGATTACCTATAAGGCATAACGCTGTAATTTGTCGTTTAAGGAGAACTTATTGTCGCGGATACTAAGAGAGGCATAATGGAAAACAACTTTTGTTGCGCACAGTTCTTGCCTGCTATATTTTTTATCGAGCTTCTGGTTGCGGATATATTTTACGGCTGTACTTTAATTCTGCCAAAAATTGTTACATAGAATTAAATATGATGAAGTTTCCATATTTTTCAATTTCCGATACTACTCCCCAGTTCCTTTTCAAATTTAGTTTTTTACAGACAATTTTGAAAAGTCATGAAGATGAAAATAAAACAATTATACAAAGATGGTCGCCACTGGGGTGGCACGAGTTTTCCTTCTCCTGTTCTTGTTTTGTTTATTGACTTTGCATTTGTGTTTTTCGGCAATATATTTAGCATATTGTGTTTCTGACGCGAGAGATATTCGTCGATCTTCAAATGTTTGCGATTCTGAAGTGTTTTTGTGCTCGAAAAGAGTTTTTGTGTTCTCCTGCTGCTGCTGCTGCGTGCGGCTTCTTCTCCAGACTTGACTTCTCCGGGCGATCCCCTGATCCTTCGCCGAGTAGCCCAAGTGTGCGGTCGCCGGCAAGTATTGTCATCGTTTGTTGTGATTCTTTTGTCTGGCGATGTCAGTTTAAACCCCGGCCCTCGTAGGGACCTGGTGATCAGCTGTTATTACCAAAATGTGAGGAGTTTAAAAAACAAACTCTCAACTTGTGACTCCCATGCAAACGAACTATCAAAATTCGATGTCATTGCCCTTACAGAAACTTGGCTAAACTCATCTGTTAGTGACAGTGAATTTTCTTTTTCCCGTACCCATAACATTTTCCGAGGAGATCGCTCTACTAGGGCAGGAGGGGTGCTCCTTGCATTTAAATCGACTCTTTCGGTAAAGCGTCGACCTGACCTGGAAAGTGACTGCGAAATTGTATGGTGTGAAGTGTCCCCTAACACTAATGGTTATTCAAAAAGAAACAAATTATTTATTGGATGTTTTTATCGGCCTCCCTCTTGTAATGGATCTGCTTTAGAAAATTGTCTATCTTCAGTGTTAAGTGTACTACCTCTTGGTTCTGTTGCTCTTTTTGGTGACTTCAATTTGTCAATAGACTGGAATTCTCCTGTGTATGGAAAACCTAACAGTATCCACGATCATTTTTTCATAGACCATTTTATTTCCGCTCTTAGGCTTTTCCAGTTTAACTTTCATCCCACCCGCAATCTAGCAACCTTGGACTATTTCCTCTCAACTTTCCCCCCATGAAACAGTTACTCCTAGCAGGAATATTTTCCACTCGGACCACGAGTTTCTTGACGTTTCCTTCCAAAAACTAGTACCCCTACGGAAAGACCGGAAACTTAATGCTATAAAACGATTCCTAAGTTTTCCATGGAAGGCGACAATCGATGGGTCAACGGGAAAATTTGGAACTACGTGTTAACGAAGGCTAGCGTGACGTCATCACAGGATGTCGCTCTCCCCCTTCCCCTCCCGTTTTAATACGATAATTGTAGCAAATATAAATTGCACGGAGAGAAGAAATGGACTTAAATGAATGAATTGCATATAAAAAATCAAATTTATTATCGTACATCACACATTGCGAGAGTACAGTCATTATCAAATTACATAACAGTGAGGTATTTGTACATAAATATTATACAGTAAAGATATAAAAATGAATTATTGTAACCGAATTTTATAACGTTAATACCTTTTATGCATGAAAAGAAAATTCACGTGGACGACGAAAAACGTCCAACTTTCACGTCAAGATTGAATTTGTGGATCAAGCAAACATCTATTGTATAGTGATTTCTTCGGCCCTGGAACACATTCTCTTTCTGTTCCACCTGTAAAAAGAATGAAAATGAATTTCTAAGAATGTCAATCATTAAACCTAATGAAATTGATGCAGGAGGCAATGGGCATGCTTCAAATGTTGCAATAAATGTAAAATAAGGCAAATACGCTTACGGCCCATTGCGGTTCATAAACAATTTTTCTATGAAGATCACATTACCATTTGTAAAATTAAACATATCACATTGCACTAGAAAATGTCCACTTTATTTATAATTTATTCTAAGCACAGTTGCATTTGCTGTCGCTTAGGTGTCCGCAGCAGTTACAGTTAGCCCATTTAAGATCTATATGTATTCATCAAATAACAAGAAAAACTTTTGATATGGAAATTTCAATTTCTCGATCGAAAAATATATATGTATTTCTAAATACGTTTTAAAACAAAGAATTATCTTAAAGTCTAGGATTATAAAAAAGTGCATAATGAGAAACAAGAAATAATCAAGTTAACAATTTCTGTAAATTCAAAATATTTCAAATTAAAACAATGAGACATCACTATGGTATACTTATTTCATTCTATTACAAGCACAAGTCTATCCCCTGGCGTCTATGTTGCAGTATAACTTCCAAACTCACTACAATCTACTGATAACCGCGAGAAGTTTTAAACAGAAATTTCAATTACTCAATCTAAAATTACGGCTTATTTTATGAACTGACACGTACCATATTCACGGCCAGGGCAATGGATGGCACAGCTACATGAAGTAAGCGAGGCTTAAATCCTAAAAATGAGAAACATTTCCTCTCAAAATGCTTCTCTCACACAAAAAAACGATAGAAATTTCTTTCCTTCCTTCCTAGGAGATCTATCCAGTGCAGGTATCTGTTAGGAAATATGAACGCATTCACATAACACTTTGTAGAACTAGTTAGTTAGAATTTTTTTAAGATATGCTATTTTTAAGACTTACCTGTTGATTGGAGATCAGAAAAAATTCATTCCGTCACGTTTTCTTAAACAGTGATGAATGCATATCTACTATATATCTACTTGACAAAATCAGAGTAACTGTCAACACCTCAATAAGCAATGGCGAACTTATATCAAGCAAAATGGCCGCTGTTCCGCAATGATACACAAGGAACTTGTGGCGCTGTGGTGATGTGGTAGAGAGAGAGAAATAGAGGAAGAAAGAGAGAGAGAGAGAGCTGGCTGCGACTGCAGCGCCTTTTGCGGACCCCTTATCATAGTGAACTACGTGTAAAAGCTGGGAATCTATTCTCCCATAAGAGTTTCATACCCCTGTTTCCTTCTGTCTTCCAGGCAACAAGAAGAACAGTGGGAGTCCACTTTCACCTCCCCGACCCTTTCCTGTGTGGTCAAAAGTGCGTTGGGAGGACGTTAACCGTGTCCTTGAATTAATCCCTTGGTGTGTGCTAAATTCCCTCCCTCTAGATGATGCAATTGATTTTTTCTACGGTGTTATAGATTCCACAGTCAAGCAATATAAATCCTTTTAAAAAGCCTAGAGCAAGCAAGTTCCCCCCATGGTTTAAGGCTGACACAATATATGCCTTGGGTAATAAAAATTGCGCTTGGTATTTGTGGAGATCTTATCCCAGTGTTGAATCTCACCAATCATTTATTAATTTAAGGCGACATTCAAAGGCGTTAATTCGTCGTGATTATGTTGATTATGTTCAATCTATGTCCTCTTCTTTACCTACTAATCTTAGAAAGTTTTGGTCCTTGGTTAATAAACGCCGTAAACACTGGCGAATTCCCGATGTCATTTCCTATGAAAATATCGAAGGAACGGGATCGGAAAGACCAAATTTATTCCTTAATTTTTTCTCTGAATCCAATACGAAATCCATTGGTCCTATTTCTGCCAATTTAACTAAGAATTTTTGTCTCTCTCCAATCAGTATTTTTTCCCTTTCTTATCTTCAAATTACCCCCAATGAAGTCTTCGAGTTCTTGTGTAAGATATCCCCTCATCGATCATCCGGTGCTGATGGTATAAGTCCTATTTTCATTAAAAATTTTTCTCCTTCTCTTTGTATTCCTTTATCAATCATATTTAACCATTGTTTTACACTAGGCATTTTCCCAACTCAATGGAAATCCGCAAATGTAACTCCAATACATAAATCTGGTTCTAAGTCTGATGTCTGCAACTACCGTCCCATCTCTCTACTTCCCATATTTTCTTCGGTTTGTGAGAAAATAATTTTAAACTGTTTGTATTATTTTTCTTCCCCGTACTTGTCCACTAAACAACATGGATTCTTACCAAATCGTTCCTGTCTAACTAACTTAGCCATTTTCCAAAACCATTCAGTAAATGCTCTAATTAACAAATCACAATTAGATTCGGTATTCTTAGATTTTTCAAAAGCGTTCGACTACATAGACCATACCCTTCTTCTCCATAAGCTCAAACATCGGTTTGGTATCCATGGTAATTTTCTTAAACTACTTGATAGTTATCTTAAAAATCGGATCCAACGTGTTGTTTTATCTGGGTCATATTCTAAAAGGTCTGTTTTTCTATCTGGTGTTCCCCAAGGTAGTGTCCTTGAACCTTACCTTTTTACACTCTATGTTGATGACTTGGCTGCTCTATTTCACTCTTCTCCTATCCATTCTCTACTCTTTGCGGATGACTGCAAATTATTTACACAAATTGACACAATAAATGACTGCTTGGTTTTCCAGCGGGCTATAAATCAGATCACGAAATGGTGTAATCTTTGGAAGTTAAAACTAAATCTTTCTAAATGTAACGTGATGTCTATTTCTCTCCGCAAATTTCCTGTTAATTACAATTATACAATTAATTCTTTCCCATTGACAAGAGTTTCTTCGCAAAAAGATCTTGGCGTTATTATTGACAGTAAATTGAATTATGGTGAGCAAATTTTAAACATTAAAAAGAAGGCCATGTCTCTCTTAGGCATTATATACCGTTTTACTGACATTAGAGATCCTGCATCACTCAAACTGTATTTTACCACAATTGTTCTTCCAGGTATATCCTATTGCTCTCCAATATGGTCCATGTCTGCTATTTCCAATGTTTCTTCTCTTAATCAAGTTTTTAATTTCTTTTTAAAAATTGTAAAAACCCGTGTGCCCTCTCTTCGCCATGCCTCTGATGCTATACTGTCCTCCCTCTCCCTTAATCACCTTAAAGCTACCCTGATTAAATCCGATCTCTCTCTTATTTATAATACTTTAAACTCTATTACTGACATTCCTGAATTAGTCACCTTACTCAATTTCCGAGTTCCATCAAAAGTTACTAGATCTACCCACTTGCTTAATGTTCCTTCATTTAAAATTTCTCTTGCCCAACGCTCCCTCTTCTATCGACTTCCCTCCCTTTTAAATTCTTTACCGCCAAATGTTGATCCTTTCTCTCTTTCTCTTATAACTCCTTCAAGGCAGCCCTGAGTAATATTTTTGTAAATAGATGAAATAATGTTTTTATAATTTTTTTGTACATTACTTGTAATTAATTGGTGTTCATTGTCCTGCTTGTTTTTACCTAATTATATTTTATATATTATATTTTATTGTTACCATGTTCACTGTAAATTGGCGATAACGCTGTATGTGAGCCTATTTTAGTAAATAAATAAATTGATAATTTTTAAATACTCATATATAAGAGTATCAATGTACTATTTCCATTAAGGATGGCATTGCACTTTTAATGGAACAATTCGAGCGCGTCTGGCGGTTAAGTGTCATCCCCAGTGCCCACGACAAGACGTGGTTTCATTAAACGAAGCCCATTCTTTTCTAATCCAGTTGCAACTTCAGGGAGAAGCCAAATTAGCGCTCTGTCGGTCGGGAGATTGCATTCACCTTAACTACCTGGAAATTTCCATAGTTTGGAACTCAAAGCCGCTTGCGCGGCGCTCCTCTAATTACCAACGCGCCGTATCTACCTCCCAAATCATCCGCACATCTTATCAACTCCACTTCTCAACAGATTGACCGCGTTTTACGTGTCCCTTATGCTCCGCAGTTTTTTGCCTTCAACACTTTACCCCACATTATCATAAATTTCTCCTTTTCTTTCCTCTCCTCCTCCCAATTGCCTAATATACCCTCGTAAATTCTGAAACCGTCAATTATGTAAAGCAGCAACTCTCAAACTGGGGGCCGCGAAATGTTTCCAATGTGGTTTTTATTTTTTACGTAAATATATTCAGGAAGAAATTAATTTTTGCCAAAATAAAATAAATATTTTTAAATTAATAATATTACATTTTATGTTTATTGTTAAATTGATGTGGTTAATGGGCGGTCGCGGTAAGGTCGTATGCCTTAAGAGGGGTTGCAGATGTATAAAGCTTGGGGACCGCTGATATAAAGTTCCAATTAATTCCATGTTACTAAATAATTCATGGTTTTGTATGAGACGCTATCCATCTGTAAGTAATGATACCTACAGACGAAAAGTATATACCCAATATACATTTCCAATTTACTGTCATAAAAGTGAAAAATATCATCTTTTAATAATCATTCGATATGACTGTCATACGAGACATGGTTTCAAATTGACAATTCCACAGTAACTTTCAGTCGCAAGTATATCGGATATTATCTCACGCCATTAACTGAATCTTAAGTCTCGCTTGTTACAGTAGCGTGACTTGGTGTCTATTTTACGTCAAATTCGGTCATATTTCCTTTTCGCGCCCCCTCTTTATTTGTGACTACGAAAATATGGATCTTGTGCAAAGAATTTTATTAATTTCTTATATAAACTTACACTCCGTATTTTCTCTGTTGATGGTTGCCGGAATGACTAATGTATCAGTTCTTTCAATTTCCTTTAGATGTCTTATAGGAGTTATCAATGCACTATCTCTCTTCATCAAAAGCATTTGTATTCTCCCATAGGAGCACGTGACGAGCGAGATGGTGAAGGTATCATTTTACCTCGACGAACACTAGTTTACCTGTTAAGTACACTAGCTTCCACAACCCGGCTCATCTATTTCAATAAGGGATTACTGCCACATTCTCTTGCCATCTCCATCCGATACTGTAGTGGAGTTTATTGGCGCGGCTGTCCGTCATGTCACGCCTCTCTTGTACAAGCGGCGCTACTCCAAAAGACCCTCCTTTACCGGTGTCCAGCAGTAGCAGAGGGAGGAGGGCGCAATGGAGAGGCTCGACAGAAATTAAGTACGAACTCGTGATCAAAGCCAACCCTAAAGACCGAAAAGATTAGGCAAGTTTCTAACTTTTCCAATATCTAATCTCACTCCAAACTTCTCCGATAAAACAAAAAATGCATATCTTTGACAAACGAAACATAATTTTTCATGTGAAAAGTTTTTATTTTTCTAATCAAGCCGAAATAGGCTTTTGGAAATTATAGGTATATATATCATAGTCATATTCAAGAAAATAATAATTAAATTACTTTTATGTGAGGGATTTTAAAGTTTTTTTATTCTATGACCATAAATATGTCATATTACGAAATTTGGACTTCTATAAATACGGAAGATAAAATTTCTTTCTTTGTATGTTATTTGTTCCCCTTTCTCGCTCGCTTAGTATTTTGTCAAAAATTAACTTTCAGTTGAAACAACACAAATTATTATATTTACATTAAAGCTGTCATGCGAAATGACAATTTTAATTCGTGGAATTATATCGCTAAATTGTTTGAATAATTTGAAAAGAACGATGTATTCAGAGTTGTTATCGACAAAGTGAATGGAAAAATTTTTGCTGCAGTAAATTTGCATTGATATGTTTTCTACCAATGACATTCTCTAGTGATTGTAATATGGTTCAATTATTTAGACATTTTTCGCGGGCCGTAGAAAAAAATCTGTTAATAAACCTATACATTTTTGTGCACAACAAATATTATTTCTCACAGCGAGACTATCTGCATATAGTAGCTTAGTAAATTCATAGAAAACGAAGAAACGCTTTAGATGATATAGCTATTCAGATTGGAGTTTGAGATGTGTATCAGTCTTTTTTATACAGTTCTCCAAATGAATTCGAATTGCAGCTTTTTCGTTCAACATTACAACATTAAGATTATGCTCCAGCAAAGTACATTAATGCCAGATTATTGGAAATATTCTAATCCACCTGGGAAATGTCGAAGGATTTATGAAGTTAGTGAGTTTATGGGATGGAGCTACATTTCACGAGAAGGTAGAAAATCCATGTATACTCCATATATTCTCGTGTTTCCAAGCTGAACTCTTTTATAAAAATTGTTGGTGTAGAAAAGGGGTACCTAATTTGGCAAGGTATTAATATCAAGTCGAAGTTCTTACTGCAACAAAGGGAGATCTCATACCGATGGACTAATTTTGTAAACAAATTTTGTAGATATAAAGTAAAGAGATCGGTCGTAGGTCTTTTTATGGCGATTAGTTTTTAGATTATTATATACCGAGCATCTTATGATCAGAACCTAGAGAAAAAATATACAATTTGTAGTAATTGGATCAATACTGAAATGCACATTTTGTTTTACCAACGATTTTTTGCTATTGGTGTTACCATTTTCATCATTAAGGTTCTTTAGTTTTAAACTTGTAAAAAAAAACTGTGAAAAATCTTTATTAAGTTTTTTGTTTTCACTAACTCGCGATTTTCACATAGACTTGACCTTTAGTTTTCTTAATCTCCCGAGAATTTTATATCCTATGAAACAATTTCGGCTCGGGCAGCTATGGCTTCACGTAACCAATTAGTAATTATCGTTCTGCAATGATAATGGATTATTTACCTCTTTCAATAACTACGCAATTTGAAATGCTTATCTTCTTTAGTTAGTGACTTCTTGTTAATTGAATGTCACATTATCTGCTTTTACCAGTATATAATATGTCAAGCGCCTCTTCAGTTACGATCATCTAATTTAATTTTAATGAGGATGCAAAATTATCCAAATTATCGAAGAAATTATTATGAGAGTGTATAATAGTATTTCTCAGTGTTAATATTTGTTTATCATATTCATGTATCGATAGATTTAGACAACATGTAAAATTATTAAGGGACCACGCTAAGAGTAAAATTTTGAGTTACAATTTGCCGATATAATAGGAGTATTAGTTTTCAAGGACCTTAGTAATCTTCTAGAAATATAGTTACGTTAAACGAATCTAAAAAATTTGTCAAAATAAATTGAAATCAGTTCGCTAATTATCTCTTTTCATGTTACTTTTAATTTTATTATAACATTGTGCTTGTACTAGGAAGTTTCATCCTTTTCTCATGTTTTCATAACTAGATTTTTCCTTATTTATTTCCATTCCGTATTCATAGCCACGAACATCCACGTTTGAATTAATATATTGATTACGTAAAGGTATTAACAGATTCCATTTTGTAGCAGAAAATTTTGGTATTTAGCTAATGTGCCAATTTTTCGTTGAATTTCGGTAAGTTGGAAAGTATGGTAATAGAGACGGGTGAATCGAGTGCGTGCGCGTGGGATTGGCGTGAATGGGACAGAAGCGAGAAGAGGACTCTAAGATGCGGTTTTGGGAGGGAGAGAAAGAGAAGAAAGCTCGGTGAGGTGAATGTCGAGGTTGGGTGGGAGAGAATGAGGAATAGAATGGCGTAACGAGCAATGAAACGTACGAGAAATATCCATTTTAGCGACAGTGGAAAGTTAAATGAGTCAACGGAGATGTGATAGGGATCGAGAAAAAGGAGACGAATATAGGTGTAAGGAATAATATGTAAGAGGATTGGCTTTTATTGGCAGGTTTCCAAGGGAGGGAGCGCCAATTAGGAAAGATTTCATTGAGGGACGGTCGGCAACATAATAGGACCCGCGGAGAAACGTAAACAGAATATCGAACCGGGGGGGGGGGGGGGAGAACATCTTTCAACTTCGCTCCCATCAACTGAGAAAGTCGGCCATATGGGATTCACACGAAACCTTCCGTCTGATATTCCACTTAATTTCGCTCGCCGGAATATATCTCCATCGAGACGTAACCGATTCATCGGTATGCCTGGAAGTCCTTTCTTGTTACTCCATGCTCTTAGTGAATTTGTTGTAGTTTCAGCATAAATGTTTTTTGAGCATTGCGTTAAAGTTGTAACTTCACTTTTTCGTATTTTAGTATTTCTGTGCAATGTAATCAGCATTATAACTTTGCTAATTTAAATACAATTTATTTATGCATAAATTCCATTATACATGTAAATATGTATATAAGGAGAGAAAAATTAATGGCTCTATTTTGTTTTATTTTTAAGGATTAAATCCGATTTGTTATCTGATATTTTCGTTAATGGAGGTTAAATGAAACAATTTATATTACAATTTATGCCCATTAATACAAGGAAGTAGATACTTTTGACAGATATGGCGTTCCAGGATTTATCTTCTCAATCAACTATAAAAGGCCAGAATAAAGCGCGAACACCGTAACTATGATTCTATAATTGAAATGGTCTCAACGCTGGTATTAGTAAAGGTTAGTGCGAATAATTAGAATAATACTTTCGTGCTGAAATTTTGCGTTTTTAGGCGTTCTCTACAAAAAGTAAAGAAAGAACGCATTATCGTCAGGTCGTGTCCCTCCGCATGTTTCATCTGCAAAACTACTGGTCGGATTTTCAGCACATTTGGTATTTAGGACATAAGGGCAAAGAAACTAAGAAAATAATATAAATGATTCAAGTAGCCTAATCGGGAGTGCCACTTTACTGGTGGCAAAAAAATAACTTTTCTTTATATCTCGTAAAATCTAATTCTCTTATAGTATAAAATCCCAGATCTACCATTGTGTCATTCCGGAACGCTCGAATGTGACGCCGCCCTTAAAGAGCGGGAGGTTCGAGAATTATTTACGACTAAATTTGTACGATATATTCTTATATTATTGGTTGTTTACCTAACGACAATGAAGAAGGTATGCAGATACAACTTGCTAATTATAAGTGATTTATAGACACAATTTGTATTTATTGGCGCATTTATGATAAGGTAGGTATATTGTTATAACAGCAAATATTGCGTGAAATTTGTTTGATACAATGAATGGGAAGAAAATGAATATGCGTAGTATTGTAATAACGAAATCGCTCCAAGCGACAACAATTTCCCATCATTCCTGCTTTTGCCGTTACAATCAACAAAGCTCAAGGTCAAACTTACGATCATGTTGGTATCTATTTGACAGAGCCCGTCTTTTCACATACATACATACACATAAATACACGTTGCATTGTCAAGATCAAAAATCGAAACAACATCAAAGTCTTAAATAAGAAAAATTCTGCACAAGGTCGACTGCTTGGCACTGATGAATGGTTTACAAAGTACGTTGTTTTGCAAGAAGTCTTCTAAAATTAATGAATAAAAATTAGATTTAAGTTTGCTCACAAAAAAAATATCTTACGAGCTAGACTTTAACTCGAGAAATTAAGATTCATATTCTTACCACCTATTCTGTTGTTTAATTCGTGTTTGCTCATATGTTAAGTTTATATTTGATTTTCTCCTGTTTTTTGACATTTCAAAAAGGTTGCTAGCGTAGCCGGCATTGTTCATCTCGGATTTTTGCTTTGTTAGACTCGGGCTTCAAGTGCATTTGCACTAAGCTTACAATAAAACGCATGGAGGACAAAAACAGATTAATCATCGAGTGACGTCACCTCCCAGTATAAACGCAAATAAATCAACAGCGGTCGGCTCGATTTCGACAAATCTTTCGCCTGAATACTCGGCGCGAATTGTTGCAGTTTTTAAGCGGGCAGTCGTCCCCCGAAAAAGAATGTGTACGAATCAGGAAAGTTTTCGTTTTTGCGTTTGATTAACTTGTAATCGGCTGGAATACAATCTACGTAAATTATTGTAAATATCGAGTGAAAGTCTCGATCGTAAATTATTTTATAATGTTAAAGTCTAAAGGTCTGCACATCGTATTCCAGCCGATTACGTGTTAATCAAAGCCACTCGAAGTATAAGACGCAGGCACGCTGGGGCGCAGGCAGAGAAACAGCGGTTATAATATATTAAGTTGTTTAATCAAAATATTGTTAATTTTATGTGGCCACTTTTTCACAAAGTTCTCTATTCTTTATAACTTTATCGATTTTTGCATCATTGAAATGTTTGAAAACATCTACATATGCCTATAAATAAATATGAGAATGACTTTAATATAAAATTTATTCATAATAAATAATCTCTTTAGATGGAATTGGGAAGTCACCTTTCTTCCTAAAATTTTTAACTGACCAGCTATTCATTGCACTACCTCTCAGATACCCATTGCGCGTAGGCCAGAGGGAATCAGCAGGTCGTAAAAAAATAATAATAATCTCTTTAGTAGAGCCAATCTCATCAATTTTTTATGTTTTTGGACTGGAAGTGTTAATGTTGAATGCAGAGTATTTTTGTCAATTAGTCGTGGTGCCATATTTTGTCGATCTATCCATTATTGACAAGTTCGAAAACACCCCCACACACACGCAGAAGTATTTATATGAATGAAGTTGTTATAAAAGTTTTTATAATGTCTACTTTTGAATCCAGGAATTTAATGGATTGCAAGTTGCCGCCTTATTATTGAATCGTCTGGTTAATGGAATGAAATCATCATTGTCCAACGTGAATTCAATAAGCGTCACCTATTGTATTGTAGGCTGTGGGACTTCTGTAGGGGCAATGGAGTGGACTTCGTTGACCTGAGGCCGGTCCTGGACTCATGTAGGGCATTCCTAAACGGTTCTGGTGTGCACTACACTGCCGAGGCTGCGGAGGCGGTAGCGCGTAGGGTGTTTGAGCATTCTAGGGCTTTTTTAGGTTAGATTTAAGCAATTGCAATTTTTTAGCAAGCGTTGAGATGCACGCCAATAGTAGATCAGATGGTAGGTTAGGATGTAGGCAGCTTGCCGGTACGGGATTAATTGAGAGCACAATAGGGGAAAATGTAAGAAATCCGTGCGGTAACAGAATTATCGAAGGCATGGGGATAAACGATTTTCCATGCAACAATTCCGTAGATAATGCGTGCGACCTTAACAACGCTATAAACCCGACGTTAAGTAACAGTAGAATACATTCCAAGCGTAGAAATAGTCGACAAAGTAGGAAGGATAAGGAGGCAGTAAATAATAATAATTATAATCTTAATAATAATAACAGTAATAATAGCTCAGTAGAGCGCGAGGAATCGTTACGTAGTCATAGCGAGAAATTAAAAATCATTACGGTTAATTGTCGCAGCATTCGCAGAAAGGAGGCCGAATTTGAACATCTTATTCGTAGTCTGCGTGCTGATGTAGTTATAGGCACTGAAAGTTGGCTTACGGCAGACATAGCCAGTCAGGAGATCTTTCCTCGTGACTATAGCGTATTCAGAAAAGATCGATGTATCCGGTCGGGAGGTGGAGTCTTTATAGCAGTTAGCAATAAATACGAAAGTTACCCAATACAGATTAACGACGACGAAGTCGAAAGTGTTTGGTGTCGTGTGAAAGGAAGCGACTCAAAAACTATAAATATATGCGCTTTTTATAGACCCCCAAATGCGAGCGTGGAAACTATTCATTCTCTGGAGAAACAAGTGGCGACGCTAAATTCGTCTAATAAAGATAAAGCCATTATAATCGGGGGCGATTTCAATCTTCCGTCAATAGATTGGAGGCATAATTGCTTTTATCCCGGAGGTAGAGAGCGTGAATCGTGCGAGGCGTTACTAGAAACTTTCGGTAAGCACTCATTGTATCAATTAGTGAGATTTCCCACGAGATTTAATAATATATTAGATTTATTTGTTACTAATCTTCCTGAGCGTATGAATAGAGTATCTGATGCTGAGGGAATAAGCGATCACAAGGCAGTTTACGTGGAATTTCAGTTAATTATTGAGAAACAGGTTAAGGCCAAAAGAAAACTTTATGTATTCGCCAAAGCCGATTTCACAAGATTTAGGTCTTTTCTGCGAAATAAATATACTAATTTCTGCAATTTAACCGATAGTGCAGACGTGGAGGAATCCTGGTGCATGTTCAGAGATATGATGCGAGAGTGTACAGATAAATTTATTCCGAGCAAACAGAAGCGTGATAGTGCAGAACCTAGATGGTACAATCAGGAAGTAAGAAGCGCTCTCCGACGTCAAAGAAAACTCCACTCTCGCGTAAATAACACATCCTCAACAGCTACGGTCGAACAGAATGCAATAATAAGGCATCAATACAAGGAGGCGCGCTCCATAGCCAGAGTAGCAATGCGTAATGCGTTTAACAATTATAAAAAGAAGGTTTTACAGGAAAACTTGAAAGAGAACCCAAAAGCATTTTGGTCTTACGTCAGGGAAGTTCAAGGTAGGGGCCCCACTATTGCGTCACTGCGGTCGGAAACGGGAAACGTAGTTCACGATAGTATGGATAAAGCAAACCTATTAAATCATCACTTTCAGAAAGCTTTTACTCGTGATGACGATGAATGTGAAACCCCTATTCCTATGCGTCAGGGCGATTCGATGGAAGATTTGGTATTTTCGGAAAATGGCATCGCGCTCCAACTTCATTCAATTAAGCCAAATAAATCTCCTGGACCGGAGGAAATTCCCGCGCGTGTAATGAAAGAATTAGCTGCTGAAATCGCGCCGTATTTGAAAATTATATTCGAGAAATCCATTAGAGAAGGAGTAGTTCCTAAAGATTGGAAGGTGGCACATGTTACGCCCATCCATAAGAGTGGCGACAGAGAGAACCCCGAAAATTATAGGCCGATATCCTTAACTTCATTATCGTGCAAGATACTTGAGCACATAGTCTTTAGCTCTGTAATGCGCTATTTAGATAGTCATTCATTGCTTAGCGGATGCCAACACGGATTCCGGAGAGGTAGATCATGCGAAACGCAGCTCGGCCTGTTCGTGGACGATTTGTTGCGATGCGGAGAGAAAAATACTCAGGTCAATGCCATATTCATTGATTTCAGGAAGGCGTTCGATAAAGTATCTCATAGGAAATTAATTGCGAAGTTAGGACAATGTGGTATCAATTCGAAAGTTGTCGGTTGGGTGAGAGACTTCCTCTCGAATAGGGAACAGATAGTTGTCATCGATGGGAAATACTCGTCCCCCGTTAAAGTTGCTTCGGGTGTTCCTCAGGGAAGTGTATTGGGCCCTCTGCTCTTCTTAATCTATGTAAATGATATGTGCTCGGTTGTTCGTAGTAAAATTAGGCTTTTCGCCGATGACACCGTTCTATATAATGAAATAAAAAATCAGGAGGACCATCAGTCTCTGTGTGAAGACTTAAGAGCCATTTCAGCGTGGTGCAAAGAATGGCAAATCGAAATTAATTATACTAAATGTGCCGCAGTCACGTTCTGGAAAAGTAAGAACAAAGATTTAGGTTTCGAATATAAAATAGATGAAATGAGTATTCGACAAGCTGAGTATGTAAAATATTTAGGAGTAACCATTTGTCGAGATCTTTCGTGGGACATGCACATTCGTCGAGTTATAGGCGCGGCCAACAAGAAACTGGCATTCATAGGTAGAATAGTACGGAACACTACAGAGAAAGTACGCGAAACATGCTACTTATCACTGGTAAGACCACAAGTGGAATACGCAGCGAGCATATGGGATCCGTACGAGAAGGGACACATAATTCAACTAGAAAGAGTACAGCGCAGAGCAGCCAGATTTGTAAAACAAAAGTACGAACATAAGGAAAGCGTCACCTCTTTATTGAGCGATTTGAACTGGGTATCACTGGAGGAGCGTAGATTGCACTCAAGGTTGAAACTTCTAGAGAAATATAGGTCAGAATGTCTAAAAGAGGAGGTAGTGGGAATAATTGTGGCACCGACGTATATAGGTAAAAATGATCGAGACGATAAAATACGTGAGATCGATTGTAGGACGGAACGTTATCTAGGCTCGTTCTTTCCGAGGACAATAAGAGATCACAATAGGAAATTTCGAATTGCGTTAGACAATCTTTAGGTAGGATTGGTGCATTGCACCCCCTGCCACCCACCAACTTGGTGAATTGCAGGGTAACTTGTAGATGTAGATGTAGATGTAGCTTCCGGCGATGCGTAATTTATCGAGTATGATTCTCGGTGACACATCAACGGTCGTTTATTACTCGGATGAGGTGTGCCCTTACATTAGTCGCTGCTTCATTGTTCTCGACACTGAAATGATATTTTTGCAAAACACTCAGCAAACCGTTTTGAGAGAAATAAATCAAGATTTAGAGGTTATTAAACTCTTGGGTATAAGCGAAATAAATCTCACGAAAATCCTAACCATTATTAATATAAGCCATTTTATCACATTCTGATTTATTTGCTCTAAAATAGCGTTACAATTTCATTTAACGGCGGTGGTAGTTAATTATGTGAATATCGCACCCTTTCTACAGTTTATTGATAATAAGAATCCTTGAGTGTGTTTATATCAAAAATACCATCGGAGAAAAAACTCGAAAAGAGCGTTAAGAAAGTGGCCCTAGAGGAATATTTAGAAAAGAATGAATGCTTCATAAATAAGGTGGAAATAGATAACCTTCATTATCGGTAGAGAGACGGGAATTAAGGTAAGAGGAAGGGCAAGTAGGATTACTACTAGTGACGTAACCAACCTTCAATGGACCTGTGTGAAAATTCGGAAATTGTACCTTCTACGCTTTGGAAAATTATAATTATTTATCATTCATTCAACACTAAGAAGTCTAAGAAATAAAATCTAAATATTTATTGCAAAATTTTTGCGCTTAATAACTCTTATAACGTGCGTGTGAAGAAAAGGATCCTGAGAGGGGAACTTTATTCTCTATTGAGCAGGTGCGACATTGGAAAATATGCTAGAGGAAGCAATGTTATTATCACATTGTCACTCAAGTCGTATTCCAAAAGGATATCCTGTTCTTGGACAGCTTCCGTACCATCCGGCATAGGTTAGTGAAAGTGCATCTCTTATTTTTCAACCTACATTAGTAATCGGTGGACCCCTCTTTAAGGTGGGTCCGCGTGTATTGCAAACTATTAGTTATGCCTCTCTCGGGGTTTGTACCCGAGTCTACTTTTTGTGAATAACATCAAGATTTGGAGGAAAGTGGCCGTGGAAGGCCGAGATATTGATGTATAACATTATGTACAGTTTTAGATACTCAAATCAAAATAAGATGGCATTAATTCGGGAGGCGATGTTTCAGGATTAATACTCTTCGGTAATATGCCTAAATTAATGGCAAGGCATTCTCCTTCAATACCTCGCATTTATGTTCATTCTACCTCTCCACAAATTTCCTGGTTATTTATATTTCTTTATTGGGTGCGATTCGTAACACTTCTGTGAAAGCAATAATATCAATCATGTGCGTTTGTCCATAAATTTGTAGGAGTGCCGCCATCGTTTAAAGAATTTTGGTAGATAATGATGTTGAATTCCATCTCTAAAGTTATTTACCGTATTCATTTTCTGTTGATGTTTACTTCTTCAACGAAACACCAACCTTAGGCTTGAAAACATTTCCTTTCTATTGCAAAAAAATACTTTCAAGGACTTTATCACACAGTGATCCTGATTTGAGTTTTTCGACTAATTAACTCTTGCAGTTATGAATGTCTTCCTCCAATCGGCATAATCAATTATGAATGACTAATCCAGGGATCTAAAACTCGCGGGCCGCATGCGGCCCCCGTGGTACATTTCTGCGGCCAGCGAAGTAACGTAGTTTACGCTAGGCAGCCAAAACTCAAATGTATTTCTTATAAAATATTTCATGCAAATCTAAGAAATTTAAGAAGTATGTTAAATCAGCACTTTTAAATATACGTATGTAATTTATTGCTCTTACAAATTTATAAAAAATCAGCAAAGGTGGGGTACCAAGTATGTTCTTCCTGTTGCCAGTGGATGTTTTGCGTGTCAAAAGAACGTAATGCTCGACGCCGAAATTAGCATTTTTGTTGTGAATGGGTTTAAATTCGCATCATAGGGTTGGGAAATTTCTTCCTTGTGAAAGGGGAGAACGGTGTGAGGACTGGGAAAGTTTTCGGCCCGCGGACTTGACACTGTGTCTTAATGTGGCCCGCGGATTCGGTGGAGGGCCTTCATGCAGCCCGCAGACCGATTTATGTGTACACTTGTAAAGTGTACACTATACGCATTTCTCCTTCATGTGCGGATATCCAGGTATCTCTTGTTTTCTTGGTATAAGCAAGTCCATATATCGGAAACAATAATTTAATGTTAGCATAAGCGTTAACATAAGCTGATAGAACACTTCGAATTCTTTAAAACTGTTTAAATGTTGTTTTTAAATGGATCATGGTATACTAAAGGTTATGCTATTTAATTATTATTTTCATAATGTTGCCTATGATGAACTTCATGATTAAATTTACTAAAATACCATTGTGGGTGATGAATCTGGGATTTTTTCGGTTAAAAGAAAGATTTAGATAGCTCTGATTTTTCTGTAGTAGTAGTAGTAAGGAATAAAGGTACATGTTAAAACTTATGTACAAGCTGTGTTGTTTATAGCAATTGTTTAATTTTTATTTGTTATTATTATTGACGCCTTCTGGTATGGTGGCTATCTTACAAAGTGAGATTTAAATAAGCAAATACATGTAAATAAATAGAATAAGTATAAGGGAATATTAACTCCCGTGTTTTCATAAGTCATTATGAATGGTCATTGTGCATACCATTCAGTTTCTTTGCTAGACATAACAAACCTTGTAAAACGTTCAAAAGAAATAGGGTGGCAGACCTTTCATCCAGAAAGAGCAAGACTGTGAAGAGGATTCAAGGATAGAGAAGTTGGAGTATTCGGAGGAAGAAAGAAGAAGTGAAGTTTTTAAAGAATAAAGTTGGTTTCCGACGACGAAAGCTGTCCTTGAATATTGAAATTGAATGCCGCAGAAAACAATTACTGTCACCCCGTGCCATGAGTACAAAAAGAGAGAAAAGTCCTGAAGATGTTATTAATGACAGCAGCGAGGTAAATGAGAGGGTAAAAAGAGGCAGTGTGGTAGAATGGGTAATGTTACTTATAATTTGTCAGGCGTAAAAAATAGCGGAAGACAGAGAGGCTTTAGTGTTGACGGCAAAACCCAGTTTGGATAGCGCTTGACTTACTCTACGTATACTGTCGTATAATGAATTACAAATAGACAAAATATGAACTTTTCTTGAACCATAAAATATTTGTATTTTTAATTTAATAAAGGAAATATTTACAAACAACTTTCTTGAAATTAATTGCGGAAGCATTTTTTTATTCGTTTCAGGTTGAGCTTACCAACCCCGAAAAAAGTTATCTATTCCAACATACGTATTACAAAATTTGATATCATGCAAAGCTTTATTGTATTCAAATCCTTGTTATATTTTACTTTTTAAAAAACATTCCGTTAAAGTGGCAAATTATTTTTAATATCTTATACTGTTCTTGTTTATAAAATGTTATTTGACGAATTTGAGCTACAATACAACGAACAGATTATCCTAAAATTGCAACGCTCCCTTTGGCGTTTAGTCATGCCTGTTCGAAGAAAGAAATACGCAGATGATAGTTCACGAAGAGTTTTTTATCAAGCTATGTGCAAGAGAGGAAGAAAATAGCAAATGGCAGTTAGATAAAAAGGGGAAGAGATACATGGAGCAGAAGCGAAAGAGGAAGAGAGCGTAAAGGAGTGGAATGCACGATTGTTTGTGGCCCTAGGCATTTTAGGCCTGTTAGGATGGAATTTTATGCCGTCACCATGGGAACGCCTCTCTCGATCCCACTCACACTACGCCTTTGGTATTACCAGGTACATTTCACCCACGAATGACCATCGATTTCCTCTCGACCTCGCCACCCTGCCCTCACGTTAAACATGCCCTCATTAAATCCCCTTCCCCTCGCTCGTCCTCTTTCTCTCCGCATCATTACACCCTACCCCTTTATTTCTTCCCATGTCTCTATATATCTCACATCTCCGCTCCTTGCCTATCCATATCACCAACATACCTTTTGCTTATACGCTTTGTTCCCTTCAGAACATAAATATATCTCATAAATATACCTAACATTCTTCGTAACCTCATTGTATTCAGTCGCTTCACATCACAAAATGTACGTACAAATTGTATAAGAAAATTGTTGAAAGTGTTGCGCCTAAAATATTATTTCTATTAAAATTTGAACTACACGGAAGGTCTTAGCGGACGACGTGTTAGTATACTTACTCACCAGAAACTACTGTGAGAAAAATAATCGGTTTGGTGATATTGCCTATGCATAAAAATAGGAATAAGATTTACTGATAGCGTTTTTTATAATATCCACCCTTTTATCAAAGTGGCACTCCAATAAAGAGAAATGCGTATACAATCTCCGACAGAACAGAGATTTTTAATTTTGTTCTGTGAATCTTTTTTCTCTCGCCTTATATCGAGTTCTATATTCGTAGCCACTAAGTCGGCCTCTCACAATTCCCTTCAAAATATAAAATTGGTGAATTTCATTGCTATTATAACCATCTCACGCTTTGGGTTGGCCGAATCCCGACGTCATTTTAGGACTGAAAAATTGCATGGGGTGTTGTGTTATTCGCATAACGGAGAGAGTTTAACATGCGATGCAGAATCTCGCGTCTCCTATCGCCACCGTTTTCCTTGGCATAGATAATTTTGCTCTAACAAAGTTATACGGCTACTTGTTTCTTTTTTACCTATCTTCCTCTCCTCATAGTGCCAACCCCGTACGCCCATCGTATAAAGGGAGTATAGAAATATCCATCCACCTTTAACGATCGGCGTCCTCGAATGTCCCGTACTCAGCTGAATATTCGCATTCCACTTCTCCTCTTACCCTCCCGCCTCCATCCCTATTCCGCCGTCGCCTTCTCCGTTATTAGGCGTTCTTTATCAGCGAAGAGGTGGTAGCTGAACGCATCATGGACTCTTCTCGTCCATCCGTCCATTGTGACTTTTATCTCATGAACTGCTGAACGGATTTTAATTAAATTAAGTATGGGTGATCCTTATCAAAATTTATCCTTGAATTGCGATTTTGAACTGCATCCGTCAATTAGAACTTCAACTCATTATAAGCACTTAATTAAACATATACTCCTATCTCGTCGTTGTATACGTCAAGCAACAATTAAATACCATATTTTTCTCTCCCTAACTCGTATATGATCTGTAAGATATCGATTAAAATATTTATTCTGATCGAATTTTCAAATCATAGGAAGCAGAAGGCTGTTATAGATGGGAAATCTTCGAACTTAGTGGAGGTTGTCTCTGGGGTTCCGCAGGGTAGTGTAATTGGTCCGTTATTATTTCTAATTTATATAAACGATATCAGCTCAGTAGTCAGAAGTAAAATTAAGCTCTTCGCGGACGAAACCGTCATCTATAAAGAAAAAAGCAATCCGGAAGACCACCAGTATCTCCAAAATGACCTAGAAGCTATTTCTGCATGGTGTAAGGAATGGCAGTTAGAGATCAACCAAAAGAAAAGCTGCGTCATCAACTTCTGGAGAATCAAGAGTATCTCGTTGGATATTAATTATTTGTTGGACGGAGTAGAGATTCCAGTTTCAGACTCGATTAAATATCTCGATCCATCGTGATCTCTCGTGGGACACCCACATTCGCCGACTGATAGGTGCCGCTAACAAAAAGCTGGACTTTATAGGGAGAATAGTTCGATAGCTCCGAAAAAGTGAAAGAATTATGTTATTTATCCTTGGTTCGACCGCAGGTCGAATATGCTTCAGCTGTGTGGGATCCTTACGAAAAGGGACTCACTAACGAGATAGAAAAGGTTCAGCGCAGGGCAGCTAGATTTGTGAAGAGGAATTACGATAGTAACAAAGCGTAACATCATTAATAGAAAATCTGAAATGGACATCGTTAGAGGAACGTAGGCTGCAGGCTAGAATTAAACTACTGGAAAAATTTATGTCGGAGGGACTAGCGAATGAGGTAGTAGGACTTATCAAAAGCCCGACGTATCTCGGAAGGCAGGACAGTGAGGATAAGATTTGCGAGATCGACTGTAGAACGGAGCGATATAGAGGATTGTTTTACCCTAGGACGATAAGAGAACATAATAGGAAAAGATAACGTAGGAAAACTATGCTATTTTTCTCGTTTCAAAATTATTCCCAACTTTACAGCTTATGCCTGTCTGCATAGGATCTTCGGATCGCATTATTCCATCAATTTCTTGCTTGGCAATCTCACCATTTGAGAGGGAGAAGTTTTCTTCGGTGTATCTCTTCGAGGACATCCGTTGTGACAGTTTGATACTAGCTTGGCTAGTTCCGTCCCAACCAAGAAAATATCCGTTCAGAAACGAGGAAAATTATCTGCTACTATAGTTCAGCGGTAGAATATCTGCCCGGTAATTGGAAGACCCGGGTTCGATTCCCGGTCATAGCAGACTTTTTTCTCGTTTCAATAATATTCCCAAGCGTCAATTGTTAACAATAGTTGTCGGTAGGTGGCGTGGTGGTTGCAGCTAAAATATTTAGTTTTTAAGATATCTCTTGAACAATGCAATATATGGGAAAATGTTTCAGACAACGGTTGTTAATTAATTAATTAAATAATTAAATTTCCTACAACTTTTATGCCGGTACGTTTTACATATATCGAACATTAAAGCAAATATCTCAAAATAACGGATAAGTGACTAGAGTTAACACCCACTTCCGGCTGACCGATTTTTACCAAAAACTAAACAGTTCTTGGAATTGTTATAAAAATATTAAATATAAAATTTCGCGTTGATGTAATTAATAGTTTTTGAGTTCGAGCACTCACAAAAAAGCTGTCACATACACATCATCGAGAAAATGGCCGAAACGTGTTCAGGGGACCTCAAAATGTGTATTTCCATTGAAATCTCGAAATCGATTTTTTTTTTCATGAAAACAATACTTGCCCCTATACTACGTATGGAGAAAGGAAAGATTAGTAATTATTCGGGGTCCATCTAAGACGGGTGAGTCAAACTTTCTACATGGCGGGCCGCATTTATGGTTTCCAATGCTTCAGCCGGCCGGATTAAAGTTTAGAGATTTCATGTAAGTTAATATCGAGTCCAAAAAAGGTTGTTAAGATTATCATCAAACTCATTAAATGTTTTATTATCATAATTGGAATTTATAAAATATGGAATTGTGCGTTAAACCTTACGGATCTCTTTTTCATCATAGCTTCATGGGCCGCATGAAACTTTATCGAGGGCTGTATGTGGCACTCGGGCCGTGAGTTGCTCATCCCTGATCTCATATATGAAAAGCAAAGAATGCGGGGGATGTTACGAACCAAGTGTTGAAAAAGAATGTTTTCCTCTAAGTAAAAACACTACCCGTCTTCGGATTTCGCTCGATTTTATCGTCAAATTCCTCAGCTTGGAATTTAAACTTTCAATTGGACAAATTAAAGAGACCTATCTATTACTTAAAGTGATTTAAAAAATATGCGATGGTATGATAGCCCTGCAATAAGTGAGGTTCAAGCTGTGTTGCGAGCACTGTAATGCGATTCTCAAAAGTTAACCATCTGGAGGCTTCGTTTTTTGTTCGATCACTTTCACTTTCCCAGAAGAGAACATCCGTCTCTTGCGAAATTTAAGCCGCATCTCCTTAATTAAACTTTCGCTACCTTCTTCCTCCTAATTTCCTCATCTCTATATACTGTAAGTATCTACATTTGTTTTATTATAATACATTTGAGAGTTACCCTTTTTACTCTGATATATTTTACAATTTTCAAATGTTCCTGATTGAAAGCCGCGAAATAGAATGTAATATCGCTAACAAATGATAACTAAGATTTTAGTGCCGATTCTCGCAGTGCATTGCGGTCATTGCGACTGATAATATTTAAAAATTTCTTGAATATTTGAACAAATGTTTTCCTTTATTTTTATTAAGCGCTAAATTCATTCGTGCATTTATTACTTCACAGAGAGGTCCTCTCTTTATATCGCCCTGTCCCTTTTATGTCCTTTTCATTAATCCCGGCTTATCTCTTTTTCACTCTATTTCTATAGCACCGAATTATGGATTGAAAGCGTGCCTATCCTACGCAAAAATCTAGCAAATTAAAAGATTCACAACCGTCATATAATATCATTGAGAGATTTTTCACAGAACATGAGTGATTTTTCACGCCTTTTATTCAACCCCACCCATATTCCGATGTGTGTTTACTCCTCGCACTTGTCAAATTTTCTCAATTTTGTTCTCCTCTGTTCAATATCATCCCTTCGCCACCGCACCGTCACTATTTTATCTCGATGGACGAGGAGGAGTGGATGGAATCGAGATCAATTCCACTAGGTTTTTTTACGTATTTCATAGACGAAACGTGTTACCGATGATCCTCCCTACGCTCCAAATAATCATAAAGGACGTAAAATACGCGTGAACAACCAATCATACTGCGGCATCTCATCTCGAGTCCCTTAGCATCCGTCCAGCACCGCATCCGTGTCGAGGTCTTTCCCGTTATCCTTCTCTGTTTACTTCCTCCGTCCCGTCACGTCCAAACTCGTTTTTCCCTCGCCATATACCACTTCCTTTTCCTATATGCCTCTCTCCCTTCTTCATCTCTCTCCTGTAAATTGTGCACCAACTTGTGTCGACATCCCTCCATCCCTCGTCCTTCATTCTCTCCTTCCTCTTCATCTTCTCCTCTTACCTGTTTCTTCCACGATTCCATTTCCTCTTTCTATCGCATATTCCCTCTGCCGTTGCGTCTCTCCCATTCGATATTCTCGCACAGAATGCGTGCGGCCACGCAGAAAGACATTGACGAGGGTTATTCTCGTATCTTCCGCATTTATGACTTTGTAGGTCGCAGTTCTTATTCTCCCTCGATATATTTTCACTGACATTGACTACGCGCTCCCCCGCCGCCCTTCGCACATCAACTCACTCGCCCTGCCGCCTCTTCGTCCTCATTTTCCGGCAGCCACTTTAAGCCTTGTTCTTACGCTTACGACACGACGGTACACGATATTTCTCTCTTTTAATTCCATTTCCGTCAACGCTTGATGATTTTACAAGCATTACGTTCGACGCTGGAATACAATCGAGACGCGTTTCTTTCATTCTCTGTATTTGTCGATTGCGTAGACATTTTTAAAAACGTCAGAAAAATATTCATTTCGACGCATAAACTAATTTTACGATTAGAAAACTAGATTTTCTCAAAGCTGGTTTATTTAATATTTGTGGTGAGAAATCGATTTTATTTGAATCGGAAACTCTTTAATCCGCATTGTCAAAATAAATGTGTGGACAAGTGCCATTTATTGCTTCAAAATTTCTCGTTTCATGCTGAACGAGTTCGCAACACTCAAACATTCAAAAGCAATCCAGACTTTCTGCCACCTTTTTTTAATTAAACCGTTTTATATCTGTTCCTGCTATGTGCCACGAGAGAACTTTTTATGATTGGAAGTTTTTCTTTTTACATTTAAAATTTCTTCAAAGTTCTTCCGTTCTCACCTAAAAGAGATTTTAAAAAATACCGTAAAATCTTATGAAAATTTATACGCGGGTGAGTCTCCACCACGCAGAAATCAAATTATAGATTAAATAATAATCTAAAAGAAGTTTTTTTTCGTTCCGGAAACTTTTAAGTGGGTTTTGTTAAGCTCGATTTCCCCATTTTAATTAAAATAACTGAGAAAGAAATGAACGTTTTATTCCCGTTGTCAATTAACTCGCGGATACCTTCATAATCTCCTTTATTCCTACCCATTACATCCTAAACAGGTCTTTCTTTTGACTCCGCCACTTTTTCCGTCGTATCCCTTTTCCATTCTTTCCTTCACGCCTATTACCCCTTCTGACGACTTCCTTAATCGATTTCCTTTTCTCCTCCAACCTCTCTTTTCCTGTTACTCTTTTTTCACATCTTAATTTCTCCTCTTTCGCACCAATTTCGTCTTCCTAACCATGACATTCCTCCACTCATCTTCTTTCACGTCCTTACATTCCTACCCGCGCTTCCTTTGGCATTCGATTCGTTCCCATATCCCGGACCCAATATTCCCCATTCCTCTCTTCTTCGCCACGATCTCGTCAAAGTCAATTTCATTCTATTCATTCCTAGAAAATCTTTTAAATGCCGTTTCCATTCGAATTTCACAGGGTGAGTTCGCCGCCTTTTTCATTCCTATTCATTTATTTTATTTTTAGATTTAGGTCACTAAAACCAAATCTCTACGAAGTTAGGCAAACTTTAAATTGTTTTGAAGTTATCTAAAAATGAAAGTCGTACATATAGTAAGTAATAACAGCAGTTTCACTTTTATAAAGAGAGAGAACGTATTAGGTACCCTTTCAATCTTGATTACTTTTTATCTTTTAAATGTTTATGATGTTGATATTTCAACTCCATCTATTGATATTGATGATATTATTAATCAATGTGTTACTAGTTTACCAAAGCAGACAGGTGGTAGCGGAACGGTACAATTGTCATGAATGTGTGCGTGTGTCTATGCGTGTGTGTATGCGTGCATGCGCGTGTGTCAAGGATCGTGATCATTTTCTCATTCATTACGCAAATTTCGTTCATTTTACTGTAACCCCTCACTTTTTGTGTTAAATATGATCAGTAACTGCGAAAATGTTACGAATGTAAGCACTTTAGCTCCACATATGTGTGTGCGGGTAAAATCGGGAGACGGACAAATCGGGTGAATTGGTGATCCGAAGATTGATCACATTTTCTCTGATAACATCTATTCCCCGATTTTGCGCCACCGTTTGCCTATCAATGACATTGGCGCTGAAGCGGGGGTGGCGGTAAATCGAGGTACAGTAGAGCCTTGCTAATCCGAACTAATTGGGACTCGGATTAGTGAATTTCCGGATTAACCGAGTTTTACAAAATATACGGCGGGGGATCTGAGAATTCCGCGCTCTCGAGTGAAGGTCACAGCAAATCACTGTATTCATTGCTCAGTGCTGTTTCTACCGCCTTACCGTACACCTGCGTAATGTAGTGCACGGCTTTTCCCAGTGTTTTAAATTACTATCGCCGTTTTGTCCACCTTGTAGAAATGTGCAAAAAGCATAAGCACAGTTCGTGTTTGTTAAAAGATAAGTTAGAATTGCTCAAACGCATTGACAAAGGCGAAAGTGCGACCAAACTAGCCTTAGAGTTTGGTGTCGGAAAAGCAACCGTCAGCGACTGGAAAAACAATCGTTCTAAAATTGGACAATTTTGTGCCACTATTTGTGTTGAATCTCTCGGCAAATGTACTGTCGGAGAAATGTGGACAAGATGACTCGAATGAAAATGATTCAAACGAAGCTACAACGGAAATAATCTCACCCACTGAGGGATTGGAAGCGTTGGAACGCGCTCTGCTGTACGTAGAGCACCACAGTAAAGTCACGCCTACAGATGTGATTTTTATGAAGCGCTGGCGGGACATTGCAGTCTCTTCTCGCCGTTCAACACATTATCAGAAGAATATA
Source organism: Tanypteryx hageni (assembly GCA_028673005.1). Taxonomy (NCBI): domain Eukaryota; kingdom Metazoa; phylum Arthropoda; class Insecta; order Odonata; family Petaluridae; genus Tanypteryx; species Tanypteryx hageni. Next base: position 182,701,562 of record CM054112.1, on the reverse strand, counting down.
ACAGATTTTGTAAAAAGGACTAATTTATAAATATGTAAGTTATAGTATTCTGTCAATTTTCGTCTGAATAAATAATACTTTTTCTTAGGACTTTTTTACATCCTGTTCGGATTAACCGAAATTTCGGATTACCGAGGTTCGTATTGACGGGGTCTTACTGTATATGCTTGCTCTATGTAATCAGAAGCAATGGTCAAGTGCAGAATCTGAGTTCTATCAGTTGAGATGAAGTGCAAGGTGTGAAGTAGAAAGCTACGTAACAGAGTGCAGTTTTGTTTGTGTAGTAAGAGGGTTGGAAGTGCTGTGTGTGCACTGAAGGTGTAGAGCAGTCTTTTGCAGGAGAAGGAGAAGATAATTGCAAATTGAAGGAAGAATTGAAGAGGGCTAGAAATGAAATTAAAGAATTTGTGAAGAAAAACAACGCGCTCAGAAATGATTTGCAGAAAGACTCTAGCGAGGAAGGTTGGAGAAAAGTTAAAATGAAATCCAGAGGAGGAAAGTGAACTGGAGAGTGATAAAAGCTTTGAAGGGGTTCCCAGTATACGAATAATGGGGGATTCGGTGATTCGCTTTGCGGGAAACGAGTGTAGAAGGGATGGTGCTATAGTGGAGTGTTTTTCAGGAATAAGAAAGGAACAACTAGATAGGAAAATTGAAGATTTAGGTGGGGATAGAGGAAAGGAGAAAGTGATTTTCCACGTTGAATCAAACGATATTAAAACTGCTAAAACAGACAGCCACGTTGAGGGTTTGGTGTTGGATATCTGCAGAACGCCAAATAAAAAATTCAAGAGGGCAAAAATTGTAGTAAGTGGTATACTAAGAAAAAGAGATGTTTCAAACAGAAGTGTGGACTACATAAATGAGGGTAAAGACTGGGTATATCAGAAGCAGAGGATGGTTTTCGTGGATCCTAACTGTTGGATAGGAGTAAATAATCTGGGGCGGGATGGGCTGCATCTGAACAGATGGGGTAGCAATAAATTCGGGAGATTACTTAGTGATGTTGTTCGATCCCTCAAAACAGAAAACTAGATGGAGCAAATGGAGGTGGACATAAACAACATGAAGTATGACAATCACTTGGAGAAAGTGGCAGAAAGGAACAAAGATGCAGTCAAAAAGGGGTCTCCTGTGAGGGATGAGACTTTTAGACTCTTGCAGGTGAACTATAGGAGCGTAGTAAATAAAACGATACAACTTAGCTCATTCTTTGATATTCATATGCCCGCCGGAGTTATGGGGACTGTCTTGGTTAAGGGAAGATATAGATAGCAGCGAAATATTTCTGACAGGCTTTAACGTTTACAGAAGGAATAAGGCCACTAAGGGCGGAGGTGTATTTGTTTGTGTGAGAGATAGCATCATCAGCAGTTTAAATTGGTCAGGTGCTGGTCACGAGCTGCTTTGTGTTTATATACAAGTTAAAAATGGAAAAATAGTTCGAAGTTATTGCTGCATATAGACCTCCAGGAGATGAAATATCTGTCTTAGATCGGTTAATCGAGATAACGTGTATTGGCGAGGTGCTTAGAAAGACAACAATAATTGCTGGTGACCTAAACTTATCCCAAGTAGACTGGAAGGAACGGATCTCGGTAGGGGGTGGGAGTCAAAGATGCGTAAACGTCCTTATTAGGCATGGGGGATTTACACAGGTAGTGAAAATATCTTAGATTAGCTGAAATTACCCGGCGTTGCTCGTGAATTTAAAAAAAAACAAGAAATACTGATATTTATAAATGAATAATTTACTTTTTACCATCGTAATGCAAGATTTTTTATTTTTTTCCAATTCAGTTGGGTGAACTATAACGTCTACAATCCTGCAGAATTTGTTTGCATTTACTGCAGTTTTGAAATCTTTGCAGGTTTACTGTAAATGGAAAATAATGTTTATTTTTCTATCTTTTGTTTTATTTTCAAACGTTATTAATTTCAAGGACTTAAGAGCCCTATTAAAACCTGTTATATAGATATTAATTTCATGAAACATTCATTGAAGTGGTAAAAGAATATTTGGTTTAGTACCTGTATTGTTTATTCTACGCTGATTCATTTGCTGTTCCTTATCTTCCATAAAATAAATTTGAATAAATTTATGTTCTTCGTTTTGAATTGGTAAAAGTCATCCAATTTTATGGTAAACCTGACCTTGAATTTTGAATATCAGCATAAATTCTTGCTCATGAATTTTGTGTGATTTACCAAACGATGTCATTTAAAAACAGGAATTATATTTTTTTATACTTCTTAGAAAATCATTCGAATTCGGTGTTTCATTTGACATCAAAGTTTTAAGACGTTCTGGTGGTTCTTCAAGTATATGAAGCATTACTTTTCCATTTGAGCAGCACATTCCAGGTGTTTCTCCTTTCTATTTACAGTGAATACAAATGTTAGACATACTTCCGACCTGAATTTGTCCATAGCTCTCGTAGTCATTTTGTGCATTATAACAAAATTCAGCGTTTCTTTACGGTGACCAATTACCTGCCCGTAGATGAGTCTGTCTCGTTCTTTGTTCTTGAAGTCGTAAATCCCTTTAGGCATTAGTTTCTTTTGCTCTTGCACTCACCTGTTTCAGTCTTTCTTCTTTAGGTCTTAAATTTCTATGTCCAGTAGTTGTTGTTGCTCTGACGTTCGCCTTCCTCACTCTTTGCTCTTCAAGTCTTTTATTTCTTTGATCGACATTTTCTGCTGCTCTAGTGAAAATCATTCGTTTGGAATTGATTGATTTGAATCTGAGAATAATCTTCTGCTTCTTTGAGGCATGGTTTCTTATTTGAACCATTGATTTAGTGAAAATTATAAAAATTAAAATGAGATTGTTATTGAGTGAATCTTAATGGCGCTCAATAATAATAATAATAAATTAATTCCGTAATAAACGAAAATAATTATTTAAACCTTTTACATAAAATATTTCGGTGTAAAAATTAGCGCATTCAGCTAATTTCACTAGTTGGATTGTTTATTCAAAATTTGGTATCTGCAGCTATTCGGGAAGTATGACTTTATTTTGCACAAAACAACAAACTTTTCAATAATAGAATAATATATAATATATGTGTATTTAGTTAGACCTAGTGAGTTAATTCTGAGAACGGAAACTCTTGATGGTAGAAGTGACCAACCCAACCCAACTATTGATATTCAGTGGGAACAATCAAGCAAAATTAGGGAGAAGAAAAAAGTTATTAGATCGTATCATAGAGCGGATACAGTAGGATTTCGTGTCTATCTTGTGAGGGAGTTCGCGGATTGGGCGGGTAATGGATATAGCGTAAACCACATATGGGAGAATTTTAAAAATATATTATCCTATGGTGTTGAAAAATTTGTTCCGACCGAAGTCTTGAGCGGAAATCCCGACCTAGAATACTATAATGTTAGCATAAGAAGACTGAAGAGAAATGCCAGGAAGTTATATGACAAAAAACTTGAGGGAGAGCAATACTTAGAGAAATACAAAGCAATTTGTAGGAAACTATTGAAAGAAAACAAGGCAAAAGAGAATTTCTTATGCAACTCTCTAAATAGTCATGGATGGGGAAATCTATTTAAACGCATGCGGAGATGGCGCAAGGATATAAATAATGTTGAAACTAAATGGAAATGAATTCTACAGCCCTATTTCTAAGGCCGAAGCGTTTAATGACTGGTTTACCCGGTCACTTATCACCGAAAGATGACTATATTTTTGGTTTGAGTAATCAGTTTGAAGATTTGCGAATAAGGGATAAGGACATCTTAAATAGAACATCTACATCTACATCTACATCTACAGTTTACCCTGCAAGCCACCGCAAGGGTGTGTGGCAGGGGGTTTATTAACACCAAGGGGAAAACTCCAAAATTAGGTCTGGGTTTACGCCCCTACGCGAGGTTACTTTTGATCGCAAGTTTTATTCTGCTCAGCTATCGTTCTAGGGAAAAATGAGCCTTTGTATCTCTCTGTCCTACAGGCTATCTCTCTTATTTTACGAGGATGGTCCATTCTACCGATATAGGTGGGAGTTCTTATTATTTCTTTGACGTCGCTGGAGAAAGTACTCGTTCTAAATCTTTCAAGAAGTTTTAACCTAGCACGTGATCGACGCTCAGCTAGTGATTCCCATCCTAAGTCCTGTATCAAGCCTGTAACGCTTATATTTCTATCATAACAATTTTTGACGAATCTAGCAGCTTTTCGCTGCACTTTCTCTAACTCGGTGATTAAACCTTTCTCGTACGGATCCCATATGCTCGACGCATACTCTAGCAGCGGTCTAACTAAAGAAAAGTAACATGTCTCTTTGACTTTTTCTTCGCTTTTACCTACTATCCGTTTGATGAATCCTAGTTTTTGCTTAGCTTTCCCGGATATATTTCGTATGTGTGTGTCCCACGAGAGGTTACTTGTTAAAATGACACCTAAGTATTTGACGGATTCGGATAATTTTAGATGTACGCCTTCTATACTGTAATTCATCGCCTCAATTTCTTTGTTTCTCCAGAATCTCATGACGGAACACTTACCTAAGTTCAGCTCTAATTGCCACTCTTTACACCACTCGAGAATTGCGTGTAGGTCGTTAGAAAGTAATGCTTGATCAGCAGGACTGTTAATCTCTCTGTAAACTACCGTATCATCCGCGAATAACTTGATTTTACTTGTAATAACATTATCTAAGTCATTTATGTATATAAGGAATAATAGGGGACCGATGACACTTCCCTGTGGAACGCCGGAGGACACGCTGACCGAATCTGATTTAAATCCATTTATGACTACCATTTGTTCCCGATCATTGAGAAAGTCCCTGATCCACTCGATTATCTTTCGATTTATTCCACAGGCTTGTAATTTTTTCAATAACTTAATATGAGGGACTTTATCGAATGCCTTCTTGAAGTCAAGAAAAACCGCGTCTAGCTGGGTCTTTCGATCACCGGATCGTAGTATATCATGTGCAAACAGAGCGAGCTGTGTTTCACAAGATCTTGCCTTCCTAAAACCGTGCTGATATTTACTGAGCAAGTCCTGGCTATCTAAGAAGTCCATCACAGAACTAACGATGATGTGCTCTAGAATCTTGCAAGATATTGAGGTTAGCGAAATCGGCCTGTAGTTTTCTCGGTCGTCTTTTTTCCCGCCTTTATGTAGCGGAGTTATAAACGCTAATTTCCATTCCTTAGGTATAACGCCATGACTAAGTGACTTACTGAAAACTGTTTCGAGATAAGGTGCTATTTCTAACGCTAATTCCTTTAATACTCTAGCTGGTATCTCTTCCGGTCCCGGGGATTTATTTGCATTTATGATTTTGAGCTGTTCTGCTATACCTTTCGCTGATATAAGTATATCGTTCATCTTCTCTTCGCTTGGTTCGGGTGGATCGACCTTCCTTTTCTCCACTTCGGTCGTAAATACGCTTTGAAAAAATGAGTTTAACAAGTTTCCTTTATCAATGCTATCGTAAACTACCTCTCCTTTGTCGTTTCTTAATGGTGCTACGGTTGGGCGTCGATCTTGAACTTCTCTAACATAAGACCAAAAGATTTTGGGATTTTCGTTTAGATGTTCACAGAGAATCTTTTTCTTAAAGTTCATTAATGCCTTGCGCATAATCTTTTTAGTCCAAGTCCGACAATTTCTGTACTTGTTTGAAATTGTATTTATTACCTCCTGTGACATATTATTTTTGGCGCATTTAAGTTTCGAGTGAAGCTTTCTTTGTCACCTGAGAGCACATCTAACCTGCCGATTATACCACCTAGGTTCTCCATTATCGGTAATATATTTACTTGGTATGTACGTATTTATACCATTTCTAATTACTGATAAGAAAGCTTTCCAAGTTTCCTCAACGTTCTTCGTGCTTGCTAATTTTCTGAAAGTTGCGTAATCTTTAATAAGTTTCTCTTTAAAGTCCGCAAAGTTAGCATTTTTAAATATGTACACTTTTCGCTTAGGCTTGCGATACTTTACGAATGCTATGTTCAAGATAACTCGGACTACTCGGTGATCGCTGATTCCTTCTTCAATAACTACTTCAGAAACACGTTCAGGGATATTAAGTGCTATTAAGTCTAATATATTGTCCTCTCTCGTGGGTTCTCTGACTACCTGAATAAGGGAATGTTTATTGAAGATGTCTATTAGTGCTTCGCATGACTCACGATTTCTACCGGGTGGTGTGAAGCTGCAACTGCGCCAATTTATCGAGGGTAGATTAAAGTCTCCCCCTACTATAGTAAGACTTTTACTATTTTTCATCTGTATTGAGTTGATTTGGGCCTCTAGCTCATAAATGTCTTCTGCGTCTGCACCTGGCGGCCTATAGCATGCACATACATGGATGTTTCCTAAACCTCCCCTGTTGATTGTACACCAAATGCTTTCTATTCTGTTTTCCGTAAACTCAATTGGCGAACTGATAAGCGTGTCCTTCACCGCTATAAAAACTCCACCTCCGTTCCTATTTACCCTATCTCGTCTGTGAATATTATATCTTAAGGGGAAAATTTCTCGGTCGTGTATATCCGAAGTTAGCCAGCTCTCTGTGCCTATCACTATATCTGCCTCAGTTTCCTCTAATAAATTCTGAAATTCTGCTGTCTTATTCCTGATACTACGGCAGTTTATATTTAAAATTGTTAATGAGTCGCTTTCGGGCCGCTTCTGAATTTTTTCTGTGTTATGGATGGTGCGACTTCTAAGAGAGGCGTTATAATTGCTATTGTTAGCGCAGAGTTTATTGAGTCCCAACGTCGACCTAGGTATTGACCTACTATCGCAGTTATTTGATGACCCCGAGATTGACCTACGCACTGGCCTACTCCCTAATCTAAAAAAGCTCTACAATGCTCGTAGATTCTACCACCTACCTTCTGGGCTGCCACGGCAGTATAGTGAACTCCCGATCGGTTCAGGGGCACCCTACACGATTCGAGAACCGGCCCGAGTTCCACGAAATCTACTCCCATGTTCTCGCAAAACTTCCAGAGTCTCCGATTCAAGCCGATCACTCGGCTCCAAACCGTCGAACCCCGGTCGGTCCGCGGGAATAAACAATACAATAAACAATATAAAGTTGCATAAATTGTGTGGGCCTTACGGTATAACAGGAGAAGCAACAAAAATAGGAGGAGAAGCTATTGTTCCAAACCTCCGTGTAATATTGACGGTAACTTTGATCAACGGAGAAATACCAAAAAAAATCGCATTTGTCGTTCCTATAAATAAAGGGGGTGCGCGTTCAAATTTTAATAATTACCGTCCAATCAGCTTAACATGTGTAATTTGCAAGCAAATGGAGCACATAATCGCGAATATATTAAAAACTCTGGCAGATGAACAAATGGTTGTGGGAGAAACAGCACGGTTTTCATGGTGGTTACTCGTGCAAAAGCCAGATGACCGCATTGGCTCAAGATATTTCCGAGGCACTAGATAGAGGAAAACAGATAGATGCTATCGTGGTGGATTTTTCCAAAGCATTTGATAGGGTCGATCATAATTTGTTAAAACGAATAATATCGGAAATGGGATTGGACAGAGTAGTGGAGTAGTGGATCCGGTCATTTCTGAAAAGACGCACGCGAAGGGTGAGAATAGGAGGCAAACTCCCCAAGGAAGTAGGCGTCAACTCAGGCGTTCCGCATGAAAGATGTTAATCATCGCCCCAAACAAAACGATCGATTGAAATTTTACTGTTCGTATTTCTTCTCTTAGAAATCGATCGTTACAGAAGGAGAAAAATGAAAACTTATTCGAAAAAGATTTATCAATAATGTAACGTGCACTTTGTCGATTCTTTTGTGAATTTATCATTTCACCTTGGTTTTAAAAAAAGCTCTGATGAATCATTATCAAAGGAAATCCTATTTATTCGTGTAATCTAGACTCGATCAAAACCTATCGAAGACTGAAGAAATCTATTGTCATAAAAGGTTTTTGCTATCTCTCTCCCTAGAAAAAGTCCGTCAAGTTTCCATTTAAATGATGGAACGCTTTTTCCTACGCAAGCCCCGTTCTAATTGAACCCCTTTCCCCACACACCACTTCGTTCTCCCTCCTGCCCTTATCGTCTTCCTATCAGCACTGCAATCGTTCATTCCTCTTGCCTCACATCTTCACATCAGCCGCCAACCCTTACCGCCCCTTCAAATCCCATCATTGCTCTGGCAGCAACATCTGCCTCTTCGCTATTAACAAAGACCCACACTACCTCATCTCCGTACTGTTTCTTATTCTTCCAATTACTCCTTCCATTATTTTTCTAAAATATGCATTTTCTTCGGATTTTTTTATTTTTTCTTAAATTTACAATTACGTATTTTTATACGGGGATATTATTTTTTGAAAACGTTTTATTAAAAATATTCTAGAATAAATCCCCTGCTCTAATATTGTATAATCAAATGATTGGATAGTCGATATTTATATTATCCAATCCTAAAATTTTGTGAAAATTTGTTCAAACTGGCGTCCCGCTAAAAAGGGCGGAACCTCCGCTTAAAGGAAGAAAGAGAAAGACGACAAGATACGTTCGGTTGGAGGAAAAAAGTGGATTTTCCACGAATCCGACTCCAATTTCAACTCTAACTCAAAAAAATGGTTTCAAATGTGCATATCTAATATCTATAAATCTTAAACCTATGAAAACTATATAAAAAGCAACATTCTTTATCTTTTCATTCGATTAAACCATTTTTATCATTCCATACTGTCACTTTGAATAATTATCATCGCCTACTTTGATAGGCTAAGGATTACATAATAGAACATGTTAACCAATCTCCACTGGTACATAGTGAGGCATTTTATAATTACATTTTAAAAGAAAGCGCTAAGCCGAAATTATTCGAAATTCGTTAAGTAATTCATAAAATTATTTGGAATAGTAAAATGATTTTCTCGAAAGCTTGCGCAGCTGCTCATTAATTATTGCAATATCAGTCTTAAGGTGGTTATTGATACTATTTAATGTAATTTTTCCGTGATTTTACTAGACTACTGCCGTTATCATACCACTATCATTGTTGAACCTGAATAGTCTGCAGAATTCGGAACAAAGTAATGGAAAGAAAGAGATGCTAAGAGTGAGAAAGAGGCGATGGTGAGAAAGTGCTCTCATTAAGTCTGAGAGTAAGGGGAAAACGCCAACTTCGAGGACGCTACTTGTCGCCATGTGCAACTTCATTACTCTTTCTCCCGTTACCCGTCCACGCGATAAATTCTATTCCCACAATGCTTTCGGCCATCCATCTCCTGACTCAAGGAGTCGTTTATTCTTTAACCGAAAAAGAAGAATTGATCGAGAGCAAGGGCTAAGTAAAAATCAGTACATAGATAAATACCATAACTTTTTCAAGCTTGGCAGTACAGTATTAAGCTTTCAATTACACCTAAAAGAAAAGGTAAATAGATATGTAGATCGATATAAAGAGGAGAAACGATTCGACAAGTCAATTGTGACTGGAAATAAGAACCATATATTACCTATACCACTAAATTTGTTAAAAGTCAGACGTCATCAAAGTAAATAATTATCCTTACCCAGGAAAAAGTATATATTTGGTCCTTGTGCTTGAATGTCACACGTTTTTCATGAGAGCGCCGTGTGAAATAATTACTTCAACGTCATTCGTTATGCTTGAGATATAACGGAATTCCCGTAAAACAAAAACACATCTTAGAAACGTGGCAGATTTTCAATCAAATTAGTGTTTTCTGCCCAAGAAGTCAACTGAATTATTTCATAAAATAAATTAAATTATAGTTAGCCATTTCCTTAGAGACTTTACAAATTCTGCTGTGATGAAGTATATTTTATGATACATTTAATTTCATGGTAGCAATTCGTCTCCTTCACATATAACGTCCGCTAGATATGCTTTTTGGTTCGTTACGTGATTTGCATCACTTAAATATTCCTCCTTATATTCCATCCATTAACTTACGTCTCTATGCCCTTTCCTTTTCTCTGTTTCTCGCTTTGCCCCGTAATCATCTGACTTTACGTTTCCTTAATTCCCTATCTCCATCTTTGTTCTTTATCTTCGACTCTTTCCTTATCCTTCCCCTCCCTCACCCATCACAACGACCTTCCCCCCTGATCTCATTCCATTTTAGACTTTCCTTTCACTCGCGCACTACCGTCACGGAATCTCGCTCTCTGATGGAACATGGAATGGCGTAAGAAAATTCGTCGGTTGTCGCTTGAAATCTAACTGGATTAAACCCTTCGGAACAACTTGAGACCTGTGAAAATGACCTTGTTTAGTACTTTACCCTATAATTGGGTTGGGAAGAAAATAAATCTGCTTCAACACGAAAGGTACGCAAATCTATTATGCAGTAGTCATTTCCGTTGGTAACGAAGAATAATGTTAAATGACATTAGAAAATTTTTAAAAATTTCAAGAAATCCAAAAATTCCAAATATTTTAACAATTACATAAATTCGTAGAATGAAAAAAATTCCACATTTTCACAAATTCTAAAAAATTTAAATATTTGAAATTTTTCAACAATTAGCAATGCAACCATAAAAAAATTGTACATCTGTTTTCCGTAATGCGTTATCCGCAGATCAATCAGTAGTGGGAGTTAGTCAGCCGGTGATAAGCAGGATATCATCGAATTAGATATCTAAACAGGTGTCTGAAATATAAAATGGTTTAACAGTAAAAGGTCACTGCTAAGAATATACACTACACAGTCGGGCGTTTGCCCTGCTAGCTAAATTACAAAAGATTAAATTTTACATTTTCCAGTTTGAGATGTCCGCATTCTATTTTATACGCGAAACAAAAATATTAAAGACTGCCAGCGGTGATGAAAGTGAGGAACTGTAAATATAGCATGGAATTGTGACTTCATCCTCAAAAGAAGTTATCGAACTCATACTAAGAATGGACGAGGAAAAAGAAGATTTAGGGGACGAAATAAACCACTGATCAGGAGACTGAATGCGTATCGGAAAGTGCGGAGTGGAATGGGAGATCCGGAAGCCGCAGGAAAAAAATCGCCTGTTAAGACATAAGTTTCGTAGGGGATTGGTAATAATCGTATCTCAGGTGAGGGATTACGGAAAATAGAAAGTGTGAGGTGGAAGAGATAAATCGGAGAGTTAGAAGGAAGCGGAGAGTGTGGGTGGTCAGTGAGAGAACTTCTCTGGTAATGGAAAGACAAAGAACTATATAGAGACAATGACTTGAGAACAAAGGTGAAAGGAGGAGAAACGTAATAGGAATACATTGGATAAGGAATAAAAGGCTCCAGATTGGTAGATCAAAAGGCTCACTGATTTCATATCTTTTAATATCCATAAAAGTTTACCAAGGCGGTTGAAATTAAAGGATCTATATCATAAATAAAAATTCGTTATATTATAAATTATCAGCAAATGATGCCGTAAACGTACAAATCGAATGTGCGAACACATTTTAAATAGCTGATGTAATAAGTCTAGAACAATGCAACGCTGAATTTTAACGACTGTTAAAACAGTAACGAGCTCGGAACTTGCAAATATGTAGACTAAAGGAATGAACTTTATTGTTCCAATTCATACTATTTATATTCGCTCCGAGTAAGCAGAACATTTATTTTAAGCCAAAAAATTTTATTTCCTTGAAAGTTTCATGTCATTGTCACTTAATTAGCTGAGTAGGCACAAATCAGTTTCTATTACACTCTTAAAGGCTTATGACTCAATTATTTAAAATGTACAAAACTGCATGGAATAGTTGCAAAATATCTAGAAAGCGGTTTAACTCTTTTGTACAGACTGCGGCTGAAGACGAGACTTGCTCACCATCCCTCATTAAAAAAGCAATAGCGGTGCTAAAATTATAGAATTCTTTAGTACCAATTTTATAGCTGATGATTTTTCTAATTTTTGCCGAAACTATTCGAATATCTCTCGCCTGTGAAAGCTGAAAAGGTTAGAGAGAAGAAAGGAGTTGCTGGGTATAATAGATGAATGAGGGAAGAGAGAAGGAAAAACGAGTTTAGAAGGATGATTGGATATAATATACGTATAAGGATACGCGTTGAAAAAATAAGATTAAATAGAATCCGCATATTTGGACTCTTACGGAGGGCATGACATGAAAGACGAGTGCAAAAAGAGCGCTTTAGAAGGAATTTTCCAGGCATATAGAGAACTATAAAGTCATAAGGGAAATAGTTTATCACCAATAAAAACTGAATTTTTAAAGCTACCCCTCCCCATTTTACTACCTACTCTTCCTCTTCGTGTCTATCTCATAATCCCGATCTTTCTATGTCTCATTCTTCTCCCCTTCCTCCCATTTTGGAACCGTTTCATGTGATACTGAAACACGATCGGAAGCATTCACTCTTACTTTTAACTGTAAGGAACCTAAGATGTACCTTTTTGGTAGCTTTAGCTTTGGTTAACCAACTTATCCACAAAAAGGATTCTCAGATTTTGATAAAGGCTATACTTTCTGAATGTGCGAAAAATATTCTCTCTTGGATTTATTTCCCAGCAGTATGGTCAAAAATGCAATTTCCGTGCAAATAGCACTTTATACTTTCAAGTTCCTTCTGCAGAAACAAAATGATACGCGATTAAAATGGTTATGAAGTTTTAATTTACTCTTTAGTGAAACGAAAATGTTTATCTTCCTGAAATACTTTCTGAATGTGCGAAAAATATTCTCTCTTGGAGTTATTTCCCAGCAGAATGGTCAAAAATGCAATTTCCGTGCAAATAGCACTTTATATTTTCAAGTTCCTTCTGCAAAAACAAAATGATACGCGATTAAAATGGATATGAAGTTTTAATTTACTCTTTAGTGAAATGAAAATGTTTATCTTCCTGAAATTTTATTTTTATTTTTAACTTGTAATAATATTGTTGATTTTGAATAAACAAAGATTATAAAATATTTTTCCTTTGCGTATATTTACATATATAGACAAACTTTAGTTTTAATGTTTGCATATAAACACTTTTTCACTAGTGAAATTACAGGTGGAAATACAAAAAAATGCTATTCAAACGGTTTAAACGAATTAATTTATTTGAAAGGCTGTTTTTACCAAATTCCTGGGTTTTTTTCTTCTCAGTTAATATATTTCGAGTATCGATGACGCTTTTATGACAACCATCACGAAATACTATGTACTATGTTCTTGAAGAGGTATGAAAGAACAGCTTCGGCAATGATCTTACTTTCTATTTCTTTTTTTCTCTTCAACTTAGCCTCCGTACCAAAATCGCTTATAGACGTACTTCACGTCAAATTCCATCTAATTACCAGCTTTTCATGACCCATCTAACTTACTCTGTCTCTTTTATTTCACCTCTCTCCTCCATATCTTACCCACTTTCATCTACGTCCCCATTCTTATTTCGCCGCTCCCTCTATCTCCACCTTTTCCGCATCAAAACTAACTCTCTCTTCCAATTTTCTTTACTTCTCTCCATTCCTCTTCCTCTACATCCTTCCTTTTTGCGTCCCTGCTCAATTTTAGTTCGTTTATGATCAATTTAAAGGTATACTCTTTCTGTGAATAATTTTAATACATGCAGCCAATCAACTTTCTCTTCCGATAAAACAATTTAAAACATTGCAGTTAATGAAATTAAACTTATCTTTTAAATTATGGATAAGAATCTCACAACTATGAAGAAAAATTTTCTTTCCGTATATTTAAACTTTATTGAGGCGTAATTTTGGCAAAAATAGTAATGGCTAATGACTGAAATAATCAACATCAAGCATTATGAGTTTTAGTAAAGTTAAAAGTTTAAAGTAAACGTAGCCTTATGAAATTGTCCTGTATGTGTGTATGTGCGTGTGTCCCCTACTAACAACTTTTGCACCAATTGACCGATTTTCATGAAACTTGGTATGAGGTTCGTGCTGCCAGGGCCCACCTCCGGGCTATATTTTATTTGTCGAAGATTGAAGTCCCGGGTTCGATTCCAGGAACATTTTTACCCTATTTGATTTACATAGGAAATCCCAAATCCATCGTGTAGAGATATTTTCTTTAATATTTTAAAATATCTTAAAATTGTGATATCGGAACGAGGTTTGTACTATTCTAAGGGAAAAAGAATGTAAATTCTAAGTAATATCACCGAATTTCGACATTTGGTAGTATTTTCTGGAATTTCTACCTAAAGATAGCGTTGTTTTAAGTCGCATTTTATCGGATTGTTGCCATGGAGACGATTATTACCGAACTCGGCTTGAGCAAAGACGAGTGAACAAATGGGTTATTTTCTTTTCCGCTCGAATACTCTTCAGCAAGGGACAGTTGATCAAGACACATAAGTGTATAATCAGTAATATTTTTTTAAATTTGTTTTATTAAAATATGCACATTCAAAATATAATGTCAGAAAGAGATTTTGACATTGCTTTAATATTTTTAACCTGATAACTCTGTTAATTTGTTTCCAATTTTTCGCTATCATTGATAAAATATGAACTAAAAGTGGTATTTATGGTATGAGAATTCCTTGGAATGACTATCACATACTAAAAGATTTCCTGTCAATATAAGTAATCAATTCTGGACTTCAACCTTTGGAAACCAGCCTGCATTAGTCCTGGTTTGGACTTCTTGTTTCATAGAGAAATCGTAAAATCTCTATTCAAAAATATTATTTCATGTTAATCACTGAGCTAATAAATGCTTCTTAATTACATGGATCTGTATTTTATCTTATTCAAGCAAGGGATTTAAAGAGACACTTCACGGAATTCTTCGCCATAAGCTCTAGAATGTATCGAAAATGTCATGCGACAAAAATGGCTTCCTTACTTTTCAATTACTCAAACTCACAAGTTGAGCAAAAATAAAATCATAGAAAGCTTTCAAAATCGGCAAGTAATAGCTTTTGACGCTTGAAGTATGTGTTTGCAACCTGGTTTTATTTAAAATCAATAGGATCGTTTAAATGTATTATAAGAATAATATTTATAATTCATCGATTTTTCTCTATTCTATTTAATTTACGCCTAGTAACATTCTATGAAACTATAGAACGCCCTTCAAAAGCTGCCGCTGATCATTCGACAAGAAACTACAACTGCTTAAACTGCGACATCAATTATTCTTTATAGGCGCACTGGAGGCTTTTTATATCTCAGCCGTCGCGAGAAATAAAGAACAAACGGTGGCATAATGGAGCCTGTAATATGGGCGAGATAAACCCGTATCTGTGATTTTTTCCGAATAAATTTAATATCCATAATGAGCGAGTTAAAACATCAGTGGCTACTTAAAAAAGCTTTAATGCAAATCTTCTCTTTTATATGAATAGCAACGATTTAAAATTTGGATTCGCGAAATGTCTTTCTATAGTTAAGTTTTATTTTTTGTAGGATCTATCCTAAAGGAAGATTTTATGCCCCGAGGGAGAGAGATTCCTTATTTGGATACGGTTTCCTTTGGAAAAATATTCCATCTTCTATTATGCTTTACACCGAGAGCCTCATATTCTTTATCAGCTGCCTCCTCTCTTTTTACGTTCCGGTGGTTCGCATTCCAAAGCCACGTTAGATTCTTTTTTTGGCAAGACCATTTCTTAAGCCTTCCCATTCATCCTCCTCCTTAACCTTCCCTGCTTTATCCCAAAATAGTCTCCACCTTTATCCGCGCATCTTCGTCACTTCCTAACCACCAGCCCCGCTCCAGCTCGAAAACTATTCTTACTGCCACATTGCACTTGCTATATATGGACACCGGAAGAAAATTTAGAATATATGCTCTTATCGAATCACGTGGTTTATATTAATCCGTGTATCTCTCGATATGCGAGACAATAATTTTCGTTACATATCCAGGGAACCTTTGGTTACATCTGTTCAAAATTTTAAATTAATTGGAGTCAATATCTGTTCTGAGACATTAGGAAGAAAGGTGTAAGGAAATCAAATATAAGTTTATGTGATTGTTAAAGAATGCATCATGATCCCATTGCGAAAATTATATTTCAGGATATCTGAAATGAACGGTATCATGACCACTCCATCAAGCTCTCCTATTGTTGAAGCAGTTACTTTCCACCTCTACAATTAAATGTTTTTATAAAAGACGAAAAAGTTCAAATTTTCAACTTTTTATACTCCTTTCCAACTTTTCCAACATTGATGCGTTATACAATTGCAAAATCCAAAAACTTTCATTTCCTGCACGCGTTTCAATTGATTCACTGGACGTAAAATACAGGATTTTTCAATCATTTCTTTCTGCGACATAGAAAATAGGGCGACCCGCGAGAATTTCACCTTGTATAATATTGAGGGCTCAGTTATTTTATCGTGTATCAAAATTAAATTTTGTTAATAATAAGGATTAATTTACGACTTAAATATAATTTTTTAATATTTATATTTGGCACAAAATATTAATGAGATTAGTCTTGCTAGAGTACAAAAAGCCCCGTTTTTTATGTTTCGCCGATCACCGATGTTGTATAAAATCCTGTAATAATGGATAAAAACTCGACTAGCCTAACTTGGCCTTGGTATATTCATAGGAGCAGAAACTTATTTACCCGTAACCTCGTTATGGTCTCCATGTCCGTCATGAATTCTTGATGACCACTGTCTTGTCATAACCATACACATTCCATTATAGTTTACCTAATGAACCCGTGTGTTCTCTCATCTGAATGCTTCGCTCCGCCGCAATCTTGTAATGAATTGCTCTGCGTAGTTACTCCAGCATTGAGAATTACAAATAAAATGCTCTTAATAGCCGTGTCTTCTAAAACTCCACCCATATCCTCAGTTTTGTAAGAAGAGGGGGGAGAATAAACTAGAAGTGTAAAAGAGAATGAGTATTCTTATCGAGATTGGGACCCGATCGTCTCCGGTAATGTGGTGTCGCAGATACCTCAGACAAATTCCGTGAATACTTTACATAAAATAACTGAATTGCCGTACCGCTGAATCCATGGCTCCGATTCGCTGAGTGATTCGAGGCTAGAAATGTTCTCCTCTTCCTTGGAATTTCTATTCTAGTATACCTATACTCCTTCGCAAATAAAACTTCATTACTTTGCATTCTACTTTGTAAGTTCTTTCATCTCAATGATTTGAGGTTAACCTTTAACAATTGAGATGAAATTATGAACACGTCCTAATTAAGGTGTGACCTCCCAAACCGCTATTGTTTTTTGTTAATATTTATTTACTAGTTATATCTACAATTGGATATTCTAAATTTAATAATACCATTAGGTTGAGATAATTTAAAAGAAAAAACTTAATGTTCATTTTATTTCCTTATAAAATTTAAACTATCGGAAAATTACTGGTTAATTTGAAGCTATAACTTAGGTGGTGTCCCACAGACCGCACCTCATTAGTTAAAGGTTGAGAGAATTTTCTTTTATGCCTAAATGGGGAAATTTAATGTAGGAAGGTTTAATACTTTAGAATTCCCTCATATCAAATCCCATAATTCGAGAGAAAATCACGCTGAATTGTTAGCATAGCTGGGTCAAGCACCAGACCGGCGAGTGGAAGACTTCAGTTCTGCTCAATTAAAAACATTTTCCTCTATTTCTCCCTCGAAATTTATCAATTTAATTTAAACGTTTTTTAACATAATAAATAAAAATTTTCTGCTGACATCCAACGCCTCTGTTTTTAGTCCTTAGTTTCTCCTCTCATTCTCTTATTATTTCTCCTCCTGTATTTCCGTCGCTCAATCTCCCCGTCACTGCATCTGTATACTCTATTGGAGTAATATGCAAAATTCTCTTCTCTTTTCCAAGCAACCGCCTCCCACTACATCTCGCTCCAGAAGAGTCGATGATCTATCTTCCTGTATACCAACCGCACAGCCTGCCATAATCCTGCCGCCAGACGCCATTCTACTCCGAACCTCTTTTGCCTGCCAATTCCCTCCAGACGCTGCCTCGCTGGTTTTCTCGTCACTTTCGCATTTCCCGAAGTCCTCGGGGCCTCTTATCCTCCTCCCCTCGCCTTGTCTCCTTCTGCCATTCCCACCCCTCTTCTTTCCCCTGCATTCTCTTCCCCTCCATATTTCATAGCATAGTGGCGCCTCCAACCCTTTCGGTATAAAATAGTCTACCTCATCTATTTCACCGTTGGAAACCATCAAACACACACTCACCCTCTCCTCATTTTTTTCCGCCACCCTTCTCTGTGCTTTAGTGAAAATGTTCCATCCCGCTCCTTTTTTCCTCTTCGGCCAGATCTTCGCCGAATCTAACCGCAACCAGGACCATGTCCGGAGTGAAATTGCTTCTTGTTGGTTGTACCTCTAAAAATAGAGGAACAAATACAAGTATTTTTAATTTCATCTCTCCGGGTAGATGTTGCCAGCGCCGGTGGTTTGGTGATGTTTTTCTCTGGGTTATCCATTTAATAAAATTTTCGTAGGAACAAAGCTATACCACTCTTTGGAATTTCCCTATGCATCGAGGAAAATATCAAGTGACAAATTAAATTGTCGGTAACACTGCTGCGGATCAAAAGTAGTATTTGATTTAGACCCATGCAGTTTGCATTTGGAACCAAATTTCTTGAATTGATTACGAAATTAGTGTTTCATGTGTACTATGGGGTATTTTGTCGTTGAATCCGACGATCTAAATTCTGCAATGATTTTCATATAATTGAATTAATAAATTTTATTTGGATCGAATATAAACTTATAATTTCATCCTATGAAGTCAAATAATATATTTTGTTTCCCAATTCCTGTAGTGGTAAAATGGAAATAAAAAATCCTGATGAACTTAATCACATTTTCTACTACTTTGAATGATGTGGAATAAGTAAGTGATTAAATCTATAACGATCACTATTGAAGATAGTTAACCAGAATGGTTCGATATTTATTCTGTAATCATTTTTTAAATATTGCTTAAAATAGCTAATTAATAATTCTGTATATATTTTCAATTAAACATAAAATGGAGTGAAGGGATTTATATCTCCTTTCGTTTGAATTTCTCTCACCTTTTTGGAAGTGAAAGTTCCCTGTTAATAATTAAAAACTTTTCTTCTCATTTTAATATTTAAATTAAACTACTTTTAATGGAATATAAATTGGTTCAAAACCTTTTAAGCTACAAAATTATTCTATTTAAATTAAATCTAATTTAACTTGATCCTCACAGAAAATACTTTCCCCTAGACCTGTGAAAAAGTCTTGTGATCTAATTTAAGTGTAATTAATTAAATAAAGGTATTTCGTTTAAGTTTCCTTTCTATTAAAATTACTTTTATCTATTGTACGTAGCAAAATTATTTTTGGCCATTAAAGTCTCACAGCTGTGGAGAGCACGAAGAAATTTTGATTGTCTGTGCATTATCTATTATTATACCTTATAGATCGACTTAAAGTTGGGTAAATATTTACTGATTAGAGGGCCTGTGACATGCTCTATTGACTTAAACTGCTTTCAATTTTAGTCGTAGATGTTGTTGACATTTAGAAGCTCCATTTTT
The DNA here is from genome assembly GCA_028673005.1 of Tanypteryx hageni. NCBI lineage: Eukaryota > Metazoa > Arthropoda > Insecta > Odonata > Petaluridae > Tanypteryx > Tanypteryx hageni. Next base: position 182,682,089 of record CM054112.1, on the reverse strand, counting down.
ACACTCGTGAACGTTAAATAATAAGTGAATTTATTACATAAGAGTCAATAAAATCTGTTATTATTAAGTAAATAATACAGACGATACATTAAAGAGAGGATATTTAAGCATTTAACATTTGTCAAAAATCCCCTCCAAGAGCAATTATTTTTCCTCCAAACAAATCATTTGTGGCGTAGAATTCTGTCAACGATTTCTAAGGCGACTCCTGGAATCATTGGTGCTTCATCCCAGATTATAACATCAAACTCGCTTAAAAAATCTTTTTTGGCAGGTGAAAGTCTTGGTGAAGTTGAACTCTGTAGATCCAGAGATAAATTGAAGGCTGTGTGACATGTGATACCATCTGGAAGAATTATCGCTGCAATCCCTGTCCACGCCACATTTAAAACATTTTTCCCCATCTACTTTAATTTATGATATAATACGTTTTGCCTGGCCCTACAGAGTCATCTATGAAAGAGCAGCTTTGAATATCTTCGTTCAAAGACTTAAGTATTTGATTTGCGGCATATAATTGTTGTTCATTAAAATTTTGCCAAGTAGTTGAAGCAACTAATAAATGATTTGAAGAATACTCTGGAACCTCATCTATTGTAATGTTCATGTCGCATTCACACGGCGGAATAAAAACAGTGGAAATGCTTTGTACTTGTGTAAATGCAGCGTACATTTATTCTTTATTTACGGCAAGTGTTTGTCGATAGATACCAAACAAATTACGTTAAACCGGTTGCTATAAAGATTTCTTTCGAAAATTCATTTAATTTATGAAACTAATAGATCGCAGCAAGAAGTAAATTCCAAATAGCAACTTTAATAGACAAAACATTAAAAACCCTTCCAACTACGTCAATTTATTGTATTGTAGTGCTGAAAAAATTACCGAATTTAATATTGAAAATAATTAATTTCATTCTCACATCAATCACTCATCATTGTCACTCAAATTTTCCAATCATACGTGCCTCTCATTTTTGTTAAATAATCGTACTTTCGGTTCTCGAGTTAAATCATAATGTTCTCTTTCAGATTCAACGAACTTGATTTTATTGTAACTTTAATTGGAATGAAATCGAAATTAAATGTTATACTTAACGATAATCAACTGGAACTTCAATGTATACAGCATCTATATTAATTTCATTTAATATTATAGCTTGACTTTTGTTTAAATACTAACAAATTAATGTAGCGTGATGTATATATTGAAGCTTTCTTTACTTTTCGATTTATTAAAAGAAATGAGATTTTAATTCTTACCGATTCTTAAGTGAACCTTCAATGTGTAAACGTTAAACGAATAGAATATGAAAGTTTATTTACTAACATTACTATTTATATATTGTTGTTAGTAACCATACCAATTCTGTAAATAACCGTTGCTATGTTGTGCGAAGACGAACTTGTATGATATATTATAAGATAGAAGTGGTATAAATATTTACTAGTGCTTTTTACCTCTTTACTTGCTAAATTTTGCGTGATTTCATTGCCTTGTTTTCACAGTGTCTCGGAAACTTCACTCAGCCCACAAAATTGACAAAAATAAAACACATGAGGAAATTAGATACCCTTTCCTCGCCTCTCACATGAAAAAATCGAACTATTCGGTTCAGCGAACAACAACCCCAAGCCCATCACTCTCTCAGCTCATTGTTCCATTCCTCCTCCGATGTTTTTATAGCGGAGGGGAAAATTGCGTTGCATAGGAAGAAATCTAAAATAAACCGAGGTTAAAGTTAACCATTTTAGGATTTTCCGTGAATAGTGTAGAAGGAAGTTCGTGTTCCACGTGTGAATGGGGCAGATAAAGTTAGAGGGAACAAGGGAATGCGTATTAAATTTGCAGATGAAGGACGAGAAAGTATGTTCAGGCTTCACAGATGATATTTTATACTGGATCCTGCCTTTTTATTTAAAATCCAATCCATCACTTTATGGCATTCATCATGATGCGAGTAATAACAAAGAAACGAAGAAAATATATTCAGAGGGAAAATGATATGGCTTCGTGCGCTCTACCATATTTATTTTCCATTAACTCGGAAGTTCGTAAACTCCAAGTTGACAGAAAATACCACACGATTTGTGTGCTAGAGACTCAATATTTTTTGTGAATTCAGACACTCAGCAAATGTTTGCTTATTCATGTAAGGATATATTATAAATTAGCACTCGTTTGTAGTTAAGACAACATATCCGCAATGTGACCACGAAGGATGGAAAATTAATTCACACAGAGAACGTGAGTTTATCTATCCATCTCGACGAGTAACGTCCCCTAAAAAGGAGTGAATGTATAATCAAGTCCATTTGTATTTTATTCTTGTTATGCTTAAGGAGCAACGACGATTCTTGTATGCGAATGGTACCTTATTTTCCCATTAGTCATCTTAATGTCCATAGGGAAATCCGCAAAACTTCAAGCTTTCAAAGACACTCATGTTAACGCTTTTCAAATTGCTGTCAAACGCTAAACTTTTTGAATGATTTCTCTGTTGTTCACGGGATCGCTTTATCGAACGATTTAATTCAAATGAGAAGTGTATAGCCTCACAAGAACAAGTTTTGGTAGATATTACTAGAATAATGGTTCTCAATCTGTTGCGGGACAAATTTAGGTCCCAGCAACCTCAAATAATTCATTGGTTATAATGAGTATAATAAAAAGAAATTTAATAAGTAAATGATTTATTAAGCTCACAGTCTATCACCATTTAACGGGAGGAATGCTATATTTGTCCACAGCTTGGGAAGACCAGAATTTCGCACTCGCGGACCGGTAAAATTCTAACGAAAGTTTTGTATCCCAAGAGTGGGTAAGTAAGATGATCTGTTAATTTGATAACCAAAATAATTTGACACCTTAAATAGCATTATATTTACAAATTCGGAAAAAATATTTTTTTTATACAAAGAGCAAAAAATGAACCAGCAATTCCACTCAATTTTCAAAAGAAACCCAAAACAAATAATTTATTTAATTATTGAACCGTATGTGAATTTTATTTTCAGTTTCTATCGACAATTTAGAAATTTAAAAATACGTATTATTTTCCATAATTTCTGTGGAACGCCGCAAATTAAGCCCAGGACCAGCAATATAGATGACTCACTCACTAAAAACGACTTAAGCGACACAGTTTTGCGTCGCGATCTTGGGGGTTAAGGACCAGCGTACTAGAGTAAAAAATCTTTCTCCATACCAGTAATATTTCTAAAAATTTCAAATAAGTTACATAAGAATAAATATTTTAATAAACTGCGAGAAATTTTTAGACTTTACAAAGAACAGAAATAAATTCAAACCATAGATTTCTAATATTTGATATATCCACGAAGCTCCAACAATTAATAATCTATAAAGGACCGTTACTAAGACGTAACTAAGCGTCAGTTGTTAACAATAGTTGTCGGTAGGTGGCGTTGTGGTGGCAGCTAAAATATTTAGTTTTTAAGATATCTCTTAAACAATGCATTATGTTTCAGAGAAAGGTTGTAAAAAATTAAATTTCCTACAACTTTAATTCGGTACGTTTTACATATATCGAATATTAAAGCAACTATCTCAAAATAACGGATAAGTGACAAGAGTTAACACCCACTTCCGGCTGACCGATTTTTACCAAAAACTAATCAGTCCTTGCGACTTTCAGAAAAATGTTAAATATAAAATTTCGCGTTGACGTGATTAATAGTTTTTGAGTTTGAGCATTCATAAACAAGTGAAGATATAAAAATAAATTTTTATAACTAACTTTTATATAGTTAATACTTTAATTTATAAACTCTATAATATAATTATGATGACCTTTCTGCTTACATGGGCGTAAAAATTTGCAAAAGTGTCTGCCAGCTCTTGAGTGATATCGAGGTCTCTCTATTTAAACTTGAATCTTTTTACAGTTGTGAGAATGGTCGACAAAAATATAGAACTCGGTGACAAACATAAGAATATTTGGTATATAAGTAGTAAGAAGTTTGATATTATCTTTTGTTTCATTAATGAAAATACTGACTTATCCATTCATGTTGCTTAAAATTAATATATAAAATATATATTGCTCAAAACGTCTATTTCCATTGAAATCTCGAAATCGATATTTTTCATGAAAACAAAACTTTCCCCTATATTACGTATGGAAAAAGTAAAAATGGAAAAACGTTATACTGCTTCGAAACTTGGCATCGCTCCATGGATTCCAAATCCACGTTTGGCTCAAACTTTAGGTGCAGTTTGTGAATTAGACGAGGTAACTAAATCTCATTGTTAAATTTATGAATAATGTACGTTAAATCGGATTAGAATTGAATTTTTGGGCACTAATCGAGAAGTACTTGTATGAGTGCATCGCATATGGTTTTGGTGAGTAAAATCACCTTTCTAGAGTTGGTGTTTTCATTTGGAACATTCTCCATCTAAGTTATTGCTTGCTCTAATATGACGGTTTTAATCTTTCCCAAAAAACATTTCTTCCTTCTATGAATTCCAAGATGCCTTTAAAGGGCAAACTCTCCGGTAACTGTTATACAGGTTGTACGCTTCCATAAACGGTCTTTAATTAGAAGCATTTGCTCCTGGTGTACTATCAGAGGAGTCATCTAACTCAATTTTGCGAGTTGTTTCGCTCGTAATGCTGATCCTTATACGAACTCAGTCATTACCATGCCTCATGAAACAATTCTTCTACATTTATTTTTGGCTACCCACTCTCAAAATTCTATCTTTAGCCTTTTTGTGGCGCGTAAAAAAATTGTGCTTCACAAAAAGCGGATATTTGCTAAACTTATTTCTCTTATTTGCAATGGCAACTGGTGAAAATCTATTTATGGTAGGGTAGGTTTTTCACCTCAAAACAGCGGTGAAGAAGGACAAACTTAGCACGAAGAAAGCACATTACGTAGATAATTTCGATTTGCGTGTTTCTGACGCGAGATTAACATCCCATCTACACAAATTTCCTTGCCGCTTCGAGTTTGAGACACACGAATGTAGTTATCCTGTTCATTCCTTCATGACTTGAAGACGTGCCTCCGTAATTTCCTTGTCAGAAATGAATAGAAAGACGATTTTAGAAAAAAAAAGGAACTCTTCCCAAGTCTTTTACTGATCTTATAAAGATCTCTTAATCAATACCAAGCAGCTCAATGTATTTTCAATGCCTAATAAACTTATTATTTTTATTATGAACTGCTCCTTTAACCTCTCGAGCTTTCGTAAAAATCAGTGGCGAATTTACGCCTCCTGGGGCTCCTGGCGCTAAACATTTTGGGGCTCCTGGCGCTAAGCAATCCGGGACCCTGCCATCTAAATATATAGTGAAACCGCTCATAACGGCTACCCTCTTTTATGACATCTCTTAACGTTTGTTTTCCTATGAAATCACAGAAAGGTTCCACTGGTTTTAAAATGTAGACATTTAATATTTCTAGGATTATATTCACGAACATTATTCCGAGGACCTTTACTTCAAGGGACCCGTCACGTGCCAAATGCGACCCCCTTAAATCCGCCACTGACAAGGAGAGGACACGGTAGTGGGATTACGGATTTTTATGAAACTTGGTAGGTGTATAGCTCTGGATTCAAGAATCACTGCAAACCCCACTTTTGGGCATATACGGCGATAGTTTTTCTGAAAATCGCGATTAAATATTGCAATTTCTCGTCAACTAGTATAAATTGCATAATACACGCGTACTTAATCAAGCAATTGTTGGCGGTGAGCGTGTAGTGAGTGCGTCCTAACCGAGAGGGCGCGAGTTCGATTCCCTCGCGGATAGCTTTTCTTTCTTTCATTCCTCCTTTTACAAATCCTTTTTCGTATTTAGCATTAAAATTTAACTGGGCAGCCACGTTCATACTATTTTTTCTATGTTGTTAGGTGGTCCAGATTTTTTTCTCCAGTCATTCAACGCACGATTGTCTCAACAAAGTTTAAATTATTAAATCGCATATTCTTCATTGATCTCGGCACACGCTATATCCTATATGCTTATGACATGGAAAGGATCCCTGAAATTATTTTTGCGAAGGCTTCCACGGAATACTTAAAATATACCCATTAGGCGGAGGTATATCAGGCAAAGGATCGCTGAAAGTGTATAAGAATATGAACTGGTGAGAAGTCCGTTAAAAGTACAGTCATATAAATAAATAAAAATATTTCTTTTATGAATCTCTCAGATATTCGGTTGATTGATTAAAAACATTAATAATCTACAAACGCCAATCATCATTGGGACCAATGATGGGGAAGGTTAGAAGGGAAACTTTCATTTGTTTATACATCGACAGCTAACGGAACTTTTTTTTTATGTTGCATTCCCATAATACGATCGTACATCTCACGACCGATGGCGATAGCACAATCGGAAATCGGAAAAAAACTATGGACCGTATACGCCCAAAAGGGAGGGTTTGTAGTAATCCTGGATATACACCTACCAAGTTTCATAAAAATCCGTGATCCCACTACCGTGTCTCTCCTTGTGAGTGTGAGGGAGAAATTCAAGATTTAGGGCAACTGAGCGGTAGAGAAATCTTGCCTTTATCCCCCATTTTCGCGGATCCACACGGAACCCAAATCTTCCGCGGAACCATAGAGTTGCGCGTAACCCAAGTTGAGAAGCACTGCCATATGTCATGGGGCCCCATACTTCACGGGGCCCCTGGCGCGCGCCATCTGCGACCCCCCCCTAAATCAATCACTGGTAAAAATTGCTGTGCTTCAATTTTATTTCATATTTATAAATATAATTTATATCGAACAAAATTAATGAAGCCGCCCTTTATATGCACTAAAAAGTAAAAGCATAAGTATAAAATTCACTTAATTGATTGTTTCTGAAATTAAAAATAGTTTTGGCATATGAAAATTGTGGCAAAGAAATATTAGTGATGATTCAATTGTTAGACATAACGCCACACAACTTTTATATTCACAAAACTATTGTTAATTTTTGGAACGTTCAATCATGTGAATTTTACATTTATGTTTTAAAATTTGAATGCATTAATAGGGTAGTTTCATTTAAAAATGTGTATACATTTTTAGTCAGATTTCAAAAACTTGTTTTGATTTCTCTAATTCCAAATGTATTTTGATACATTTATTCAATCTCAAAAATCAATGCTCAAATGAAGGTAATGGAGGTATCGTATGGTTTATCCTTACCAAGATATTATTAAACTTCAAAATAGTCTCGCAATTTCATGAATACGTGGACAGATGCCGCATGAATTTATAATCTCAGTTATTCATACGCAGTTACGCTAAATCGGCAACAATACAAATCACCATGACCACGAAAGAAATTCACGTTATAAAATCAAAAACGAGTTTTGCATAAAAATGCTTCTATTACTCTCTAAAGTAGAAAATATATCTTTAAAAATATCTATGTTATTCATATGACGGAAAGAAGATTTTCAGGAATCGAACCCGGTTCACTATTGTATGCCAAATTCAAATGTCATTTTGTAGTATAAAAATTAAATCATCATCATGTGTAATTCTGCCTCTCGGCAGGTCCAGTCATGGCAGCCCTCCAAGCTTCTCGATCCTGGGCCAGTATCTTGGTATTATCATACATGCCTCCAACCTTAATTGCATCCAGCATCTGGTACCTCCTTCTTCCTCTTCCTCTCTTTCCATTTACCATTTCTTCAATTGCAGTCTTCAGCAGGCATTCTCTTCTCATACAGTGTTCAAGCCAATTCATCGTTCTTTTACTATTTTTTCCTAACATCTGTCTTTCTTCACCAATTCTTCTCAACACTTCCTCGTTCCTGACTCGATCCTCCCAGTTTACTCCTTCCATTCTTCTCCAAATCCACATTTCTAGCGCTTCTAACTTTCTTCCATCTTCTTTCCTGAGTGTCCACATCTTTGCACCATACATTACTACACTCCAGACATAACACTTCGCCAATCTCTTCCTCAATTCTTTGTTTAGCGACCAGCACAATAATTTCCTTTTCCTATTAAATCCTTCCTTCGCCATGGCTATTCTCGATCTTATTTCCTTGGAGCAAAGCATGTCTTCAGAGATAATGCTCCCTAGATACCTGATCCATCCTACCTGTTCAATCTCTTCACCATCCAATCTGATGTTAATTCTTTCCCCTTTCCCTCCTAGTATCATACTCTTTGTCTTTCTCTTATTCATTCTCATCCCATATTCCTCGCATTTTCTATTAAGATCCTCTAACATCTCAATTACTTTTTCCTTATTATCAGCCAGCACAGCCATATCATCTGCAAACCTAATGCAATCCACATTTCTTCCACCCATACTCACTCCTCTCCTTCCATCAAAACATTCTTCGATTATTTCTTCCAGATAAATGTTAAATAGAGTGGGTGACAGGCAGCATCCCTGCCTAACCCCTCTTCCTAATCCAGTCTCCTCTGTCACCTCTCCTTCTATTCTTACCCTTGCTCTCTGGTTCAGGTATAGGTCTTTTATCAGTTTCCTCTCTCTCCAGTCAATTCCATGTTTTTTCAATATCAGCATGAGTTTGTCCCATCTCACTCGGTTAAATGCCTTCTCTAAGTCGGTGAATACAGCGTACACTTTCCTATTCTTCTCTATGTATCCCTCTCCGATCACCCTCAGTAGACCTATCGCATTTCTCGTCCCGACTCCTCGTCTGAATCCATATTGTTCCTCTCCAATTATATTGTTGAGCTTTCCGTACAATCTTCTATTCATCGTTCTTAATAAGATTTTGGCCACGTGAGATATCAAACTCAATGTCCTGTGTTCTTCACATTTCTTAGTATTTCTCTTTTTCTTTTTTTTTTAAATAATCATTGTAAATCATTTTCACGAAAACTTGAAACTTTTAGTGTTGACCACAACTTTACAAATAAACAAATATACAGTGAAGTGCATATAAAATGTGATAATAAAAATACTCATTTCAATGCTTACATTTCTGCTTGTACGTGATAGTTTCCCACCCACTCATATCCGTCATCAATATCATCTTTAATATTTGTGCTGAATAAAAGTGATATAAAATTTAGAAGTTGTCGTTTTTGATTATTCAAACAGGTAAATGTATGGTAATTTAATAGTTGAATCTGCCCACTTTTATCAATGTTTCTAATTGTTTCGAATTTATACCATGGATAATTTTCTGGCAGTTAATAAATGTTCGTGAAATCCCATAATAATTGTAATAATAATTGTTTAATTAATTGCCAATAACATAATTTATATGCCTCATGGTTTTATCGTTTCTTTTTCGCATTCATTTACTTATTTAATTTAATGAGTCATTCCTTTCTCACAAACTCGATTTGCGAGAACATCTCCCATCGTACCGTATTTCGGACTTTTTATTCGCGTTATTATGTTGCTTCTTCATTCTTTCGTGTGAATCGCATTTTACCGACCACCACAAAGACTTCGACCTTTGTGGAGGAACCAACGCCACCTGCGACAAGCGTGTGCGCATTCACTTATCCCAGATTCTACTTTTGAAGGGGTCTTGAGTCGGATGCGACGCATTTGCGAGCCTCGGAGATCGGAGGGGTAAGTTTTTTTTCTCTCTTGAAGCAATGGTTCTGGTTCGCGCTATATTCACATAAAAGTCAGCAATAGAGAGAGGGAAAGGAAATAGATTGAGCGAAAAGATGGAAGGAGGGTGGGGGAGTATATGGATGTTCTTAAGGGGGAGAGAGGAAGAGCGAGTAGGTCGGTATCTGTCTGAGAAAAGGATACAAATATATGAAGAAAGATAGAGGAAGTGCAAAATCGTGTAAAGAACAGAGAGGTACGATGGGACAGGAAATGAAAGGGAATTGAGAGGGAGATGAAGAGGGCAGGAGATCAAACAAGGAAGGTTAGATTGCGTTGGATGAAGTCGGACGGAAAAAATACCGAGAGAGTTCAGAAGAAACTTACATAAAACGAACCTAAACCTAGAAACGTAAAGTTAGAACGACATTATTTTTATAAATTTTACCAACTTTGAACTTTGAATTCGATTTTTTATTATTCATCATTCTACCGCCATCTCTACTCTTGTTTACGATTCGGAAGTAAAAATGTTGCCAGTCATAATTTTTATCTCGATTTATAAATATGTTCGTGAACATCTGGAGAAAATTTTGAATAAGCGTAACTCTGATCAACATATCCCGCTTTACTACTGAGCTCTTAATCCATTTACCAAGAAGTATTTAAGAGGAAGAGTTTTTAACTTCTTTCTCGACATTTGGAGAAAATTTCCATTGTCACTCAAGAAACAAAGTTCTTGGAAAAGGGAGGTAGAATAGAAGTAGGATGAAGAGATTAAAAATTCTCGACGAAGAGAATCGGTGCGACAAGTGGATTTCAGAGCTCTCGCTTGGGGAACAGTTGATAAGAGACAAGGATCTACTCAAGACTGTTGAATCCCTTAGCTCTCCCGCTCCTTGTCTATAGGCACCCACTCGTTTTTAAGGGCACATTTAGTATTGTTTCTTTCCACTTTGCTTTGCACTATCTAAGAAAATTTCACTTTCCGACTCCTCGCTTTAATTCGTCTCCTATTTATTTTTGTAACATCTAATCTCCGTTTCTAATGCGCTTGCGACTAATTTTCGTACAAATGACAATATTATGGGTAAATAAGGCGCATTAAAATTTAAGTTGGTTTTTTAATGGGCAGAAAACTCGAGTGTATTAGCTAGTTAACAATGTTATTTATAACTACTACTGATAACTGTCATTGGAAGAGCCTACAGAAGCTTCGCTTTCCACAAATGAGCTCTACTTTCTGACTCGCTTGTCTCGACTAATTTTTATAAATTTTGTTGCTTGCAATTGATACAAAATGTTTTGTAAACTTTTGTCTAACAAATATTTACTTTTCTGGAATTGTTAGGCAATCGAACATGTATTCTACGATAAAACTATAAGCTCACAGAGAGCTAACGGGAACTTAAATTATTGATTCAAGATGCGATTAGATTTCTTCCCTTAGTTTTAACAAATACATTTGTAATATTTATTTATCTTATTATATAAAAGAGTTATTCCACAACCGATTCTGTTGGTGGGTAGCAAAACGTAGCGTGCAGGTCTTTTTTCGTTGCCATATTTAAATTATTTAGAATCACCGTAGGAGTTCGGGACTTGGTCAAAGGACGCCTGAAATTGACGGCAAAGTCAATTTTCGAATACGAGTCGAATAGGTCCACAAATCAGTTCAAACACGAACATATGACGTATTTTAACGTGAAAATCTTTCGTTGTTAATGCGATATGCATTGTTGCCGGTTTCGTCTAAATGCAAATGATTGACTCGGATTATTAATTCGCGGCGCATCTGTCTACATATTAACGATATTTCGACGCTATTTTGAAGTTTAAACAATACCTTGGTAACGATAAGAAATAGAAAAAATAAATATCACGTTATTTGTTCACATTGTACTTATAAGTGTTTTGAAATCAGATATAGAGATTAAGTTTGCTTAATTTTCAAAAGATTTTGGTACATTTTTTGCGCAAACTGAATTAAGTATTTTTGGTATATTTTCGTTCTTTACAAAGTAAATTTCTTTTCCAATAAACATTTATTAAAATATATGAGACAAAATTAAAAAGGTGGGAAAAATCCATGCAAACAAATTTGTCCTATAATTTGATATGAAATCTGCACATATTTCAACTTACAACAATATTTTTTAGTATCATTAATGATAGCAACTAAACAAAAGCCTATATTCTGAATGTTTATTATATTTGTTGTTGTTTTTATATGAAATTAGTTTTCGATTCGAAATTGATAGCATTTATAGGGTTGGATTTGGTTTGGCAGGATTTTTCACCGTATTTTCTTAATTTTGGCGAATATATTATAAGAAATATGGGTAGAAAAATTGATTACATAAAAGACAAACAACGAATGCAACGAAAAATTCAGAGTAGAATAATGAATCTGTTCCAAAAACAAAAAAAAATGTATTTAAAACATGAAAAAATCCTCTATGTGCACTAAAATATATAAAATTAGTATAAAAATTCCCGTAAATAAATAAATGTTTCGGAAAGTTAAAAGAGGTTTGGCCACACAAAAGTTGTGTTGCGTGATCTTTAACAAAAAATTAACATTATTTCTTTGGCACGCAAATTTTATATACCCAAAATAATTTTTACTTTCTCCATACATGAAGTATAGGAAAGTATTGTTTTCATGAAAAAATAGATTTCGAGATTTCAACGGAACTACATGTTTTAAGGTCCCCTGAACACGTTTTGACTATTTTCTCGATGATGTCTGTGAGTGTGCTCTAACTCAAAAACTATTAATCAGGACAATGCGAAATTTTATATTTGACATATTTGTTAAAGACAAAAGAACAGATTAGTTTTGGTAAAAATTGGTCAATCGAAAGTGGGTGTTTCCTCTTGTCACATCCGTTTTTTTATATATTTGCTTTAATATTTTTGTTAATGCTAATACGTATTGGAATACATGTTTTTGGAAATTTAGTTTTCTATAACTTTTGTTCGAAACATTTTCCCATATTATGCATTGTTCAAGAGATTTTTAAAACTATATTTTTTAGCTGCCACCACCACACCACTCACCGGCGACTACTGTAAACACTTTACGCTCAGTTACTTCTTAGTAATGCTACCTTTTATGTTCTTAATTGTTGGAGCTTCCTGGCTGTATCAAATATCAGATAGGTACGGTGTCAGTTTATTCTTGTTCTTTGTAAAGCCTTTAAATTTTTCTCGCAGTTCCTTAAATATTTCTCATTATTTAACCTTTTTGGAATTTTTAGAAATATTACAGGTGTGGAGAAAGTCATATGGTGGTCACATCAGATTTTTTAATTTTATACTTAATTAATGCACACCCGTAATTTTGTATGGGCAATTCAACTAGTTAAAATATAATTGGGTCAGATTTTGTGTTAAAAATAGAACTTCTAGACTTATCATTGCGACAGCACACGCATATCGATAGCACGACAGTATTATGGTTTTTTTCTGTTTCATTTCGTAGTTTCTGCTTTCACAAGATAATTTTCTCATCAAATTACTTCGCATTGATCACCGAGTGGTAAATTATTACGCCATATCTTGACTGTTAAAGCACTGATATTAATTTTCTTTGTCTGGAAATATCAAGAATAAAAATTTGTGATTCGTCTTTCTATTTATAGTCGTTAGAAATGTCCTTTCTTCGAAGATTGTGATTAAACTAAAGCCCCACCGTATCGCTGCCTGTGTATTTGTACCGCGGCGAATGTGAATAGACATTTTACGAGCCTTGATAGATGCTTCTCCTTATCTCAGTCGGATTAAACTCGTTTATCAACTCGTGCGCCGATCTCACGGCCCCCAAAGGGACCGTTTTTAAATCCTACCGGAGGGAAACATACTTAGAAATTATCCCATTATTTTTTCTTTCTTATACTCCCTTCGACCTACTTTATTTTTTATAAATAGTACATACACACTTATAGGTGCCCTAAATTGTTATCATACATTTCATGCTGTCTTTAACTCTTATTGGATTTTTTATTGTTTATTTTATTATATTCATCAGATTTATAATTTATTTATCAGCTTATGTTTTATTTCTTCTGGCAAAAATTCTACAGGACAAATTTTTCACACTAAAACAAGGAAACAAAAAATATTTTCTATCAGAATTTTCTTATTTTATTGAGAGGCTACCGGTTTCATCGGGCAGGAGACGATTTGTCTGGGGTTTCCTCCTTTCTTCTTCCCGCGCCAATTTTTGAAAGACATTTAATCTAGTTTTTACCATCCCCGTTTCAAACACAGAACGATTTAATATCCCCCTCCCTTTTACACCAACTAGTAATTTAGTTTCTATATGCTCAGCCTGCTGAATTGTGATGATGTGCTCAATCGGGACTGGTAGCCTATGAATAACATCAGAGGGTCTTAGTAGAAAAAAGTTTTCTTTCTTACTTTATTGTAAGAATGAATTTCCAGATAACCACGATTACCCTGGTGAATTACATTCTCTGAGATTGCTAGACTTTTTAAGCCATATTATACCGAAACTGGTTAAATTACGGGGCCCGTGGAAATATAGATCCGATAAAAACTGAAAATACTGTGGGAAAAAATTAAGATAACCTATTTTCTAAGTAATTTTCTTACTATTTTTGCTTTTCATGTAAAAAGGTTTCTTGCATCTCAATAATGAAAGATAGGTAGTTGATAAAAAGGCAAAAATTGTATTCCAAAGGTATAACGTACACGTAAATTATGAAGCGGAAGTATTGAATCGAATGTGCGTGAATGTTCAGATTTTAATGTTTTCGGTATCAAACTACGCGACTTTTAATAAATTAAATGCCGTCATAATTTTTAAAAAACATCGAGAAAAATTATTTTATTCCCGTAGAAGTGGAATTTTTTCAGGATTTTATGTAAATGGCATGTTTATTTTTAGCTACATGTCTACTCCGTCCAGAAATTCTCTCCACACCGACCTTTTATCTTTTACATCATATAACTCTCCTTTTTCTTCGATTTACTATATCAAAGAAGATAAGACTATATTGATACGTTACGAAAGTAAAAAAGTAATACTAAAAGTAATAATATTACAAATTCCATTTATTTGAGAAATATGAATTGCCGATACCCAGTGAGTCTATTTTATTATCTTTTATTCATGCTATTTAACCAAAACTGTTAATAATTAAAGAAAGTAAACTTCATTTATACTACACGTAAAACAGAATTTTTTTGCGTTTTAGTTATAAGATGAATATTTTGATGAAATTTGCCCCGAAGGCTGACGTTTCTGAGCGACTTTATATAAAGTGCTTACACACAATGCATAAATTGAGACGGCAATGTAGCGTTCTTTTGCGCATGTTATCACGAATCAGTCATTTCTCTCGTTTATTGCATTAATGCCTTCGTTCTTTAGTTATCCTCACTCTGTGGTGTGTATTTTCCTCCTCGTGCTGGAAAGGGCGGACGTGTACAACAGCCACACTGATAAACAAACTAACCAAGCGGCTAGAAACGCAGTAGAGTATACATCAAGAGCTTGTGATAGCGGGCATAACGTGCAATGAGTTTAATCAGCCATGTTTACTAGTCTCCAAAGCATGAATCCTAAAGTGGTAGTTATTCATTTAAATTTATAGATATAGTAAACAGTATTTCAACTGGTCAATCGCCATATGATAATATAAAGTGAATAAATCCTTGCGTTACGGAAGGTAAGAGTGAATGTCGGAAAACCCTCACGTTTGCTATTTTCCTATATTAAATAACATCTATATTCACAATCGGCATCGGGTTGGCGGTGGCGGAGTGGTTAAAGCGTTGGCCTTTCACGCAGCGGTCCCAGGTATTGCCTGACTGAGAAATTCAAGATGAATGGTAACCGAGCTGTAAAGAAATCTCGTCTCCCGCTTACAGTATTTTTTTAAACCTAATAACACGATGGTGGCTTAGTATACTGTTTGCTTGGGCAAAAAAGAAATTTAGTTACAAAACATATAGGATTATAAATACACGATCAGAATAATGTCCCCAGTTACCATGATATTACAGACTACAATATAAAGAAGCAAATTTAATTATATTTATTATTATTATTAATTATATCTAATTATTGTTAATTTTAAATACGGTCCTTAATGATTTGTTAGGTTGTCATCGTAAATAAATAAATAGTTTGAATATCGAAATTTATATTACTGTTTTAGTTGTTCGGATATATAGTTGAACGACATTACATAGTTATATACATTTCTACATCTACATCATACCCTTCATTTCCATCCTTTTGCTCCATATTCGTATTTGTTATAAAATTCTTAGTTGATGGATACCAATGTCGACAGTGTTTCCTCAGGATTTCTTAACCCCTCCCCTTTCCTCCCCCCCCTCCTTCTGAACCCCTTCATTTTCATCTTTTTTCTCCATATTTGTAAATGTTATAAAATTCTTAGTTGATTGATACAAATGTCCACAGTGTTTCCTTAGGATTTCTTAACCCTCCCCCTTTCCCGTCCCTTCCTTCTAAACCCCTTCATTTTCATCTTTTCGCTCCATATTCATAAATGTTATAAAATTCTTAGTTGATTGATACCAATGTCGACTTTATTTCTTAAGATTTCTTATTGGCAGCAAATTTTTACTTTGTTTTGTTCAAAACATATAGAGTAAATCTTGCCTAGCAAGGGTCTCAGGCACTGGACTAAATCACCTGCCTAGCGTACGCTATGCCTGGGCTTATGTTTAGGCATGCCGTAGGTATGGAGCCATCATGGTTATTATTTAAGGATATACTAGGAAAAGGTATCAATAGATTTATCCCCAGTAAGTTAAACTCTGATAAGAAAGAACCTCGATGGTTTAATAAGGAAGTCAGGATTGCCTTAAGACGACAGAGGCGTAGCCACGCAGAATTGAAAAACATACCTGCCACCGCTTCCGATGAGTATCGCACAGCTATAGTCCATGAGTATAACAGTGCCCGCGTATTAGCGAGAAAAACCATGCGTAACGCATTTAACACCTTCCGGAATGAGGTATTAAATACAAAATTGAAGGAGGATCCAAAAGCGTTCTGGTCCTATGTAAGAGAAGTCAAGGGAGGTGGTCCTTCAATACCCTCCCTGCGATGTGATTCCGGAGTCATCTTTCACGATGGGGAGGATAAAGCTAGTCTACTAAACGTTTACTTCGCAAAAGCGTTCACGGCAGGTGGAGATAGACTTGAAGATAATCTTATTCCCAATGGATGTACTCGGATGGATAATATAAAAATCTCTGAGGCAGGAATAGCGAAGCAACTGGGTGCGATAAAGCCCAACAAAAACCCAGGACCAGAAGGATTTCCCGCGCGTGTATTAAAAGAACTAGCAGAAGAAATAGCTCCCTTCCTTCGGATAGTATTCGAGAAATCCCTTACCCTCTGTGAGGTTCCTGATGATTGGAGACTAGCACACGTCACACCCATTCATAAGTGAGGTGACAAAGAAAACCCCGAAAATTATAGGCCGATTTCTCTAACATCATTATCATGTAAGATTTTGGAGCACATTATTGTTAGCAACACAATGCGTTATCTCGAGAGTAGATCGCTCTTAGTCAGCTGTCAACATGGCTTCAGAAAAGGTAGATCCTATGACACCCAACTCGGTCTGTTTGTGAATGATGTTTTATTATGCGGCGAAAATAATAAGCAGGTCGATGCAGTGTTCCTTGATTTTAGAAAAGCTTTTGACAAGGTTCCCCACCGTAAGTTGTTATTAAAATTGGGAAATCTTGGCGTTAATGTTAATGTCATTAACTGGGTTCGCGCTTTCCTTTTGAATATAAAACAAAAAGTAGTCATCGATGGTAAGTCCTCGAGTGTGGAAGGTGTAGTCTCTGGAGTGCCGCAGGGTAGTGTGATCGGACCTATGCTTTTCTTGCTTTATATAAACGACATCAGCTCAGTTGTGAAAAGTAATATCAGGCTTTTTGCGGATGACACCGTAGTCTATAGAGAAATTAGTGGTCCTAGCGACCATCGTCAGCTTCAGGATGATCTGGATGCGTTATCTGTTTGGTGCAAGGAATGGCAGCTAGAAATCAATCAGAAAAAGAGTTCTAAACTTTTGGAAATCTAGAAGCCCATCGTCCGTGTTTACCTACTCGATAGATGGTGAGAGCATTCCTGTTTCGGAATCCGTGAAATACCTCGGGGTAACCTTGAATCGTGACCTGTCTTGGGACACCCACATAAGACGAGTGATAGGTGCGGCAAATAAGAAGTTGGCTTTTGTGCGTAGAATAGTCAGGAAAAGCACGGAAAAGGTGAGAGAATCCTGTTATTTATCCTTGGTTAGACCTCAAATGGAATACGCAGCAGCGGTTTGGGATTCATATCAGAGGGGACTCATAAAGGATTTAGAAAAAATACAGCGGCGAGCAGCTAGATTCGTGAAAAAGAATTACGATAAAAAACAGAGCGTTACGTTACTCATTGAAGAGTTGAGTTGGCCATCGTTGAAAGATTGTAGATTACAGGCGAGACTTAAACTTCTAGATAAATATAGGTCGGAGATATTCGTAAATGAAATGAAGGATATTATTCGACAACCAACGTATATCGGACGGAGGGATAATGAGGACAAGATTCGCGAAATAGATAGTAGGACAGAGAGGTATAAGGAGTCCTTTTTCCCTAGGACAATACGTGACCACAATAGATAAGTGAATAATAATTAGTAAGGAACTTGGTGCGCGGCACCCCCTGCCATCCACCGTCAAGGTGACTTGCAGGGTAATATTTAGATGTAGATTTAGATGTACTCTAGAGTACGTCCTACCGCCAGGCACTATGTACTCGAGAGTACGTGGTGCCTAAGTATAGGCATCGCAGAACTTGGTGGCGCTCGCCTGCGCGAAGCGTGACGTCAGGGAGGGGAAAGCGTGCGTGGAAGGGGTAGGCAGAAGGAGGAGAGAGGAGAGCGCATGGCTGGCAGAGCTGCCAAAATACTCGCATTAACCCTGGAGAGGGCGCGCGGTCTTTTCGAGTGGAGTGAGTAGGAGAAAGAGTTTTAAAGTTGGCAACGAAGAAATGCGACCGCAGATACCCTGGTTGACACACGCGGAGACTGCCTTTCTCCCCCGCGTCGAAGAAGATTTTCGACAATGAACCCTTCCACTGAAAAGAGTCTTCTGCACAAGTGCCACCAAGTTCTGCGATGCCTATAAGTTGTACTCTAGAGTCCGTCTTGCCCGGAGTCCACGTTGCCTGCCACACCGGCACCGAGTTTCTTTCCTCCCTTGGGAGGGTGTTCGGTGTGGAAGGAGTTATGGCTATAATAATTCAAGAGGTTTATTACCCATAAATACAAACCAACAACAATGAGTAAGCATGTAGAAAAACAAGAGAGAATATATAATTAGGTTCCAAATAAAAATTAAATAGAAGCCTGAATGTAAATGAGCAAAAACACAATAGGATCACAGAGCCAACAACTAAACACAATCGGCATCTGTTTGATTCAGAACAAGTCTTTTACTAACCTTAATCTTTGGAAAATAACCTCCATAATCATAATATCCATATATTTATACAAACCTTTTCCTTCGTAATGGGAATATTCTCGATTCTCTAACTATTTATTCTAAATTCAACGTTTCAGAGATTTCATTTTCAATGAAGAAAGTAATAGCTAAGAGGCAAAGTCATTTTCTGCCATTTCGATAATTGATTAATATGGGCGATTTCGTATCTTTGTGAATTAAAGGTTTTTGAGATCGATTCATATGTTTCTCTGAATTTTAGTGTAAGATTATCATGCATGTGAAAGTAAGTCACTGATGTAACTTGTCGATCAATAAAAGGGTGTTCAATGATAGTATTTGGAAATGTGGAGAGTGTTTCTATAAATCCGTAGAAAATATCTCTCGGAAAGATTATTTTATGTATTGCTTATACATAAAATAAGCTGTTATGTTATAGAATTTTTCTATCGCCGTAAACAAAGTTATATATTATTATTCTAACAAATTTGCGCCCATTTTTTATTACTCGCAATAGCTAAGTGAGTGCTATTTCAGAAAGTTTCGGTTGTTAAAAATAATTATTTTTACAAACATTTATGTCAAATGCGGTATTATATTAGAAAAATATGAATTGTAAGTAAATATTTGATGAATAACATTTACCCAAAAAGAGTTACTCCATCGAACTGCTTCGAACGCTATAATAAAACTTGCGCATATTTCTCAAGAAAATTTTTTAACTTAACCGTTCCGTTTCATTGTAACATCTCCACCTGTCGATATAATTGAGTGGCGAAGTCTAGGTCACGGGATAAATTGAACTGGAAGAATTCTTGAAAAGGAAATTTTAGATGTTTCTTTGATTTAATCTAAAAAGCATAGATTTCGATTTTTTTGGGGGAGAATAGTGTACACAAGGATTAGGATACTTGGGAATTTGAAGTACCAAACAAGAAGCTTCCTATTTATTATAGCATCAATAACATAAGAAACGTGTAGTTATCGCAGAAACCTTTTTAAACACCGTGATCGGATGAAGAATGTATTTGTATTGGGTCGAAAAAGAACGCTAATGAAGGTTTTGAACCATTTGATAACACTGGTCAACAGAGATTTTGTTAAATATAAAATTTCTACTGTTTCTTAGGTATTTTTAGGTGCTGATTTCAAAAATGAAGTCAGAATTTTTCTATCACCCACCATTTTTGTGTAACAGACATAATAATATGTATATAGAAATTAGCGTATAAATAAACATTACTTATTGTGTTCATAGAAAGAAACAGGTAGTTTGTAAATGTTGGTTTGTTTATGTGTTGACTGCTAACATGAGGTCATTGTTTCCACATCACCATAGTCCAAAAGCTATGAGTCATCACCTTGGATCTCTTTGCTCTCAGTTGAATGCCCGCCTACCTTTGTGAAACATGTCTAGTGTCTGTGACTCATAGTCCAAAACCTATGAGTCATCACCTTGGGTAGCAGCTACTAATGTAAATATGCTGACACTTTCACAATGTCTGATTCAGTATCTTCTCTTTGCTCTCAGTTGAGTGTCAGCTTTCATTTGTGAAGCATGCCTAGTGTCTGTGAGTTCTAGCTTAGTGGTGAATATTTTTAGTGTGTAGTGTGTGTTTTTTAAGGGAAATGCCTCGAAATTGTAAAAGTCATCGAAACAATTTTTGCTATATTTGTGGTGAGTTAACTTTTAAGGCACAGGGGCAAAATATTACCCCTCTATTTAGTAAATCATATGAGCTTTATTTTGGATGCAAAGTAGGTGATCAGGACAAATCTTGGGCCCCTCACATCTGTTGTGCTTCATGTGTAACACTACTGACTACTTAAAGGATCCCATCACATGCGATTTGCAGTTCCCATGGTTTGGAGGGAACCTAAGGACCATTCATCAGATTGCTATTTTTGCTTGACTAACATATCTGGAATTACATCTAAGTCTAAACATACTGTAAAATATCCAAATCTTCCATCAGCTATCAGACCTGTGTCGCACGGTCCAGAGCTTCCTATGCCTAAGCCACCAGAAACATTGACCTTAGATGAAGACGATGATGGTGATGTCGAGACCCGGAGTGACTCAGGAGATGAAATACAGAATGTCCCAGCATTTATGGAATGCCTGACTTCTTCTAACCCTCACTTGAAAACTCAGTCTGAACTCAATGATTTGGTTCGTGATCTTAATTTATCTCAAAGTCAAGCAGAACTTTTAGCTTCAAGATTAAAAAGATGGAATCTTCTTGATCAGGGCGCTAAAATGTGATTTTTCTATAAACGTCAACAGCAATTTGAACATCTATTTTCTAAAGAGGGAGATCTAGTTTATTGCAATGATGTTGATTCTCTACTGGAGGCCTTAGGGCAGCAGCACAATCATAGATTCCTCAAAGGTGAGTTTAAAAGCAGTTCTGCTTCACAATGGAAACAGGTACCCATCTGTTCGACTAGCCCATGCTGCCCACATGAAGGAATCGTATGAAAACATGAAACTTCTGCTAAACAGTATCCAGTAGGAAAAGTATTCTTGGCATGTCTCTGGAGATCTAAAAGTGATTGCTCTGTTACTTGGGTTACAGCTTGGGTACACCAAATCCTGTTGCTTCTTGTGTGAATGGGATAGCAGAGATAGAAAAAACCACTACAATGTCGTTAGACAGCCACTGGTTAGTTCTAAAAAAATCTATTTACCGCCATTGCACATTAAACTAGGCTTAATGAAAAATTTTGTAAAAGCGATGTATCATAATGGATGCGGATTTCTCTTCTTGAAAAATGAATTTCCGAGACTTAGTGAGGCAAAAATCAAAGAAGGAATATTTGTGGGTCCTCAAATAAGGGAACTGATGAAGGATGCTTTGTTTGAAAGCCAACTGAATGAAACTGAAGCAGCTGCATGGACATCTTTCAAAAATGTAGTCACCAACTATCTGGGAAACTACAAGGCAGAAAACTACAGGCAACTTTTGAGTGAGCTTATTGTGGCCTACAGAACAATGGAGTGTAATATATCTCTAAAAATACATTTTCTGGACTCCCATTTGGACTTTTTTCCGGAAAACCTCGGGGTTGTGAGCGACGAACATGGAGAACGCTTTCATCAGGACATCTCTGCTCTGGGAAAATGGAGCCCAAAAATGTGGGCTGACTACTGCTGGACACTTAAAAGGGATGTTCCTCAAGCAAAGTTCAGCAGACAATCCACATCAGCCACATTTTAGGTCAATAAATTTTAATTTTTTTACATATAATAAAAATACCTTTAATTTGAATGACATACATCTTTTGATTGCTTAAAAATCCTGGGCGATAGAAAAATTTAGTAAACATGTAACAAAAAAGTTTTCTTTTGTTATCCAGTGTAATTAGTAATCTGCATTTAAAATTGCCAGATATAAATTTCGGGTTTAAGCGTGTTATAAAATAGTTTTAAAATAAAATCTGATTATATTTCGCCGTAGAGTTACTAATAAAATTTTATTGCCAAATAATTGACCATAATAAACGGAGACACAAATTACGTGCATTCATAAATTACTTTATAAATATTAACCTCCTAAATTACACGAAATTTGTTTGGAAAATGCAAGATCGTTTTCTTTTACTTCATTCCTTTCATATTGTTTCTTATTCATTTTTGTATATATACATATATATATATATATATATATATATATATATATATAAACTTAAGGAAAAGAAAAGGTGGGCAACAAGGTGTTGAAGGAAGCCCAGTGGACACTTACCAATTTGAGGACCAAGTTGGCAGGCTGCTGGAGGCGTCAAAGAGACACACGTAAATTAACACGCACACAAAAATGAAATCTTTTCGGGCGTGTGCCCTTCGTCAGCGATGAAGATAGAGTAACTATATATATATATATATATATATATATATATATATATATATATATATATATATATACACGAGTATTCGGTGCTTGCAAACTGCAAGCGCTTCAAAAAATCACCATACACCAAGATCTAAACTCGTAAATAAACCAACATGATCTCCAGGGCAACAGCACTTCAGTCACGTGGAGCCTACATGTATTAAATAATAAATTCCATGAGTAATAGCAGTATATTTATAATTTTAGGTGAAATTAAGGCAACTATCCGTAATTTTCAAATTCTCTGGCAATCGATTCGTGTCAAAGTTTTCGCATTTCAAGTTTCGTGACTCAGTTTCAGATCGCATTGCATGAGCAGTAAGAATAATCATCATTAAGACAATATCCTATACATTGAATTTATGGAAAAATTAGGATATTTTCTGTTAATATTATACTATCATCCATGCCTTGAGCACATATTTGGATAAAAACAAACGCGAAAAAGGTATGACACCATTATATTTAACAATTGAAAAGAGTTCAAATTCATAGAAAAACTACGAAACACAACATTAAAATACTTTTCGCGTTTTACCGTCACTGCTATCGTGGTTGTTTCTCCTATTGTGATCCCTTATAGCCTTGGAGAAAAACAAACCTATTCGCTCCTTCCTTAAGTCGATAACCCAAATTAGTGTTTTTGATAGAGTAAAATCTTACATATTATCGGAAGAAAATATTGGTGATTTTGTTTTCATAATATCCATGATATTGAAAATTAGAATAAGTTCAATTATATGCGTGTGAGAATAAACTTGATGTTAATTCGATTAAAAACATGAAAAAAATATAATTCCGCAACTCGAATTATCTATAACTCGTATAATTTTCGCTTTCCTTTGAGATTCGAGTTATAGAGGTTCCACTGTATATATACAAACATTTAAAAATATATTTCCATAACTTTAATTTTCTGTTACTCTTATAATTTTTCCTTGAGATTCGAGTTATGGAAGTTCTACTGTAATTCGTTATGACGGCATTAAATTCCATTAAAAGCATTAAATCACTGCAATCGTAGCGTATAATATCAGATCCCTTTGAAAGCATTGAGGTCGTTGCCATAGTATTTAAAAAATTTAATTGTTGAAAAGAGGAAAAAATTCACACTTTTTCCGATTAAAAGCAGATATTTACGCTAATTTGGAAGGTATTTGAATTCTGCTTTCAAAAATTAAGAACTACGTTCTTCAGACAACTGTTCTTTTCCCGAATCCGTATCTCAATTTAAAATAATTTAAAAATTTATTTTTAGAAAGTCTTACCCTGAATCTCATGCTTTTCTTATGGGGTATTGAAATGAAACATTGGGGATAAAAAGACATTTTTGTGATTTTCGATTTTTCTCGTCGGTTGTGTTACTCAACCTACCAACATACCAAATTTCAGATTTCTATCCCTTCTAGAAGTACCTTAGAGTTTTGTGTCAGTGAGTGAGTGAGTGAGGCACAAGTAGCTATATTATTATAGATTTATCCTCCACCACGAAATTATTCATTTATGCATTACATTGTTAATCACTGAATGCTGCCCATTCTCTACTTAATAAAAGTGTACTAGGTCTCAACATAAATGTTTCTACGAGAAACCGAATTTCTTTAAATTCTGCGCCGAAGGTTTCATTTTTTTATGCTTAGGAGTTTTTAGGTGGACTCTATTGTTTCTGAATTCCGTGAAAGTATAATCCAAAGGAATTCTTGCGCTAAAGTCCCTGCAAAATTTCTTAGAAACAGAAGTTCTCGACACTTTCTCACAACTTATTTCCGCTCCAAACTCTCTTACTCTAGTTTGCTTTACTAAATTCACCTGGATGTTTAGAGAAAGCCGATCGATTCGAGCTTGCACTGCAATTAGGAGCCATTGTATTCCATTCGACGATTCCGATTCTTCTCTCGAAGTTTGTTTTAGATTACATATTTTATATTATACGTTACTTGAAGCATTTGTTGCTTTTCTTACAATCCTCATTTTCTTTTTATTTGAATCCAATTATTAAAATAATCTAATCCCTTCATTAAGGAGCATCAAGAAATTATTTAAAAACCAACTCACGCGATGCGGTTTTTTTAATTATAAAGTAACGCTCATGGGCACCATAGAACGACAAATATTTACTAATTGATTGACATAAAAACATTTATTCATTTTTGAATTCGTGTAAATTTAAACAGTCGGAACTGAAAAAATGTATTTACCAATGGGGAGCGTTACAGTTAATTTCTTTTTTATTATTCTTTTTTCGTGGATGAAAGGCTCTGTTAATTTCTGAGAGCGGATAGCAAAATTAAAGCCAAAGGTGCCTAAATCCATTCCTTTATTTGCCGAAATTAATCCTATCAAGACGAAAACTCAAAAGTCATTCGTTTATAGAAGATAACTTCGCCGCAACTTCGTCGCTTGCCTAATTCCAAAGGCAACATCTATAAGGTTTTGCTCGCTATTTCCGGTTGCTCCGATCTATGCAGCAAAATGCAAACGTGTAACCTATGCACGTTTTAAATACCACCCAACCTAACTTTGTCTCACACCCTCCTGCGTTGGAAACCTCCCAGGATTCAGGAAAACGGAAAGGTTTTCGCTTCCTGCGCTCCCCCTAAAAGGCCCATAACCACTTCCACAGGTAAGGCCTGAGCTACCTATCCCCGTAGGAAAATCCCTCTATACGATTCTCCTTACCTTTCTCCCTCCGTCCGATCTTATCATCTTCCATCATCATTCACCTTAACTCCCCATTTCATCGAAACTTTTATTTAAATTAACCTCCTTTTAATTATCACTCTTTTGGTCCCCGTCTGATTTTCATTCCTCCGTTTTGCCAACCGATTGTTTCTCTTCCATCTCACGATTATTACCGTTTTCAGTTGAGTTTTAAGTTTGAGTTATCTTTCAATCGAGAAAATCTTCACTTCGTTTTAATTTCACCTATCTCTATTCTCTTTGCGGGATCTCTTGTGTTCTCCCAGCTAGAACTGACGTTCTTTTATCTTAAATTATTACTACCTTTTCCTACCCTTCTCCTCCTGGACTTCCTTAAAACCTTTAACTCGAATAAAATTAGATAGGTACTGAAGACCTGAAGAAATTCAAGCGGCAGCGGATGCCTTTTTTGTACCTCGTTGTCCCTCTAAATCTATCTTTTTTGTACCTCGTTATCCCTGTAAAGTCGCCCTTTCTCCCTCCACTTTAACCTTCAGCTTTTACATTAGGTACGCACTTAGCTGTTATGGAACTAAAAATCAAAATTATGCGAACGAATCAATATTTTTAAAAACATGGAGTAAGTGAGATGATGATGGAAACTTGGATTCCGATATCTGTCCCAAAATTAAGTCTGATGTTCGTACAATTAAAGACTTCCGAGGCTAGCGTTTTGACGATGAAAGTACACATTACGATAGATTGAAAGCAAATACGATTAAACACTCACCTCATCTAAGCATTTTGTCATTGTTGTTCATCTAACAATAAGATGAAAGCGCTTTCTATGATTTAAAAGCCATTGAGCAGTTTTCCGAGCTATAGACGAAGATGAAAAGGTAATTTTATGTTCAGATGCAAGATTACACAAACTGAATATTCAATTAATTAACATTCTAGTAAAACCAATATTTTCAGCAAATTTTATTGTATTATTTTCAGGACAATTTGGTGTATATATCTTTTGACGTTTTACTGCCCTTTTTGAACTGCTTGCAATAAAAATTCTACTTTTGAAAACGATTCATTAAAAATCAGATTTTTCTGTTGTTGGAAAATGATTTTAGCTATAGGCTATAAGTTCATTTAATTTATTTTATTAAATTTTCGCTTGGTTTAATGAAAATAAAAGCTGGAGTTTATTTTTATACTTACAAAGTGGTTGTTATTTAGCCTTTGAAAAATAAAATTTTGTAAATCATGCGTTTAAGTGAGTTATTGTCTTTTTTAATGGCCGTTTGCTAATGTCCTCGAATATGCATTCGTGTATGCTCATAACGCCAAAATCCACGCCGATGCTTTCATTCTCGATATTTTTGCGACGCTAATAACTACCGCTTTTTCTAATTAAATACGCAAATTCTAAAGAAACGATAAAAATGGCAAATGCACATCTCCTAAACTCGCGTAGATATTTCCTTCTTCCTTTCCTTCTTCTCGTTGACATCATTTCTGTTCCAACCAATCAATTTTATTTTCATTCTCCTGTGTTCTCTATTGTCCTCATTTATATTTGTTATGATGATTTTAACTATTCTATATTTATCTCTATTTTAATGCTAACTGCTGTTTATAACAATTTTTAAAAAATATGTAGAGTGCACGATGTCAATTCCAACGAAACCAACACACAGAAGAGGATGTCTCCAAAATGAGTGAGGGGAAAGGAAGGTCGAAGGTGAGTTTGGCGTAGAGTTCTATTATTACGTTATATTCAAAGTGAGTTGTTTTCTTTTCGTATCGTGTTTCATCGTTGCAGTTAATTTTTAGGAAACTGTCGCAACAATGAATATCTTCGCGCATTTCATCTTTTCTCTACTTATTTCTAAACCTTTGCGCGTTTCAACCAGTTTCAAAAATAGCATCTAGGGTATAATTGGAGTCAGTTTTTTAATGATCAAATTACTCTTGTCAAACGTAAAGTTATTAAAGCCTTTATGTAGAATGTGAACATATAACAGAACAATCTTCTATTCATCATCATCATAGGTAGTCTGTCCGTAGACAGGTTCGTGATTATTCATAGTTAAACCTGGTTCTCCATACACTCCGATTTTCCGCTGTCTCTCTTTCCCTTCCAAATCGTCTATCAGCTGAAACCTTTTCCTACCTCTTTCCATCTAGTTTTCCTTCTAACACGTCTTTAATCATACTCTCTCTCCTTAGGTAATGTCCTACCCAGTTTGCCTTCCTCTTTCTAATAGTCTGTATAATCATTCGCTTCTCTCCTACTCTTCGTAGCATTTTATCTTCAGCATTCTCCTACAAATCCACATTTCAAAGCTTTCCAAGTATTTGATATCATTTTTCCGTGCCGGCCATGTTTCTGCCTCGTACAAAGCTATACTCCATGCATAGCATTTTTTGAACTTCTTGCGGATATCTTTCCTTATATTCCCCGTAAGTAGACGTTTCTTTTTTCTGAAAGCCGCTTTTGCATTTCCTATTCTAGTTCTGATCTCATCTGTATATTTTGATTCTCTTGTTATGATGCTTCCAATGTATTTATTGTCTGAAACTTGTTCTAAAGGCTTTCCTCCGATACTTATGTTCAGATTCTCTTCTTTGTCCGATAGTCGAATGACCTTGGATTTTTCTATATTTATTTCCATACCGCATTTTATACCTGTTATTACTAGTCTATGTATCATTTTCTGGAGTTCCTCTTTCTTTCTTGCTAGAAGTACTTGTTCATCGGCGTATTTTACTGTTCTTATAATCATTCCTCCAATTTTAAAATCTTCTGTGCCTTGTAACGCTTCTTGCATTAGACTTTCTCCATATATATTGAATAGGGTCGCCGACAGGTAGCAGCCCTGTCTTACTCCTCTACCGATATTTACTCCGCAGGTGTGCGCATTCTCCAACCTGACCTTTACAACTTGATTCACTTATAGATTCCTGATCAGTCTCTTGTCTTTCCAGTCTACAGCTATATCCTTTAATATCTTCATCAACATTACTCAATTTACTCTATCAAAGGCCTTCTGCCAGTCTACGAAACATACGCAGATATCTTGACTGTATTCTATTGCCCTTTCTGATATGATTCTAACTACTCCTATAGCATCTCTAGTTCCTCGTTCCTTTCTGAAACCGAATTGATCTTTTCATAGGATTTCTTCTGTCTTTTTCTCCAGCCTTTTATTAAGAACCCTCGTGATGATCTTCGAAGTGTGTCACAGAAGGCTTTTCGTTCTGTAATCTTTACACTGCATTGCCTTTGGCTTCTTCTTTAGAGGGATCATTGTTACTTCTAGGAAATCCCGAGGCCACTCTCCCGTGTCGTAAATCTTACTAATTAATTTCGTGATCGCTTTTAGTCCTTCTGATCCCATGACTTTAAGTACCTCAGCCAGTATTCCATCGCTGCCTGTGGCTTTCCCTTTCTTTGGGTCCCCTATCGCTTTTTCTACTTCGCTCTCCATAATACTTGGTCCTAAGTAGTCCTCTTGAATGTTTTTCTCATCTTCCAGTTCTATCTCCTATTATAATAACACATTTTTTGTCTGCCCGGAGAATAAAGCGCTCCACCAGAACTAAATCTTCTATTATTGAAGTGAAATTTAGATTATCATTTATTTACCTAGCAACAAAGTTATTAAATATAATATATATTTTATACAACACATTAAAAGTGCTTCGTAGGATATTTTGTACAACATCTTAAAAGTTCAAATTCTTGAAATGCCAAGACGACCAAGAAGTGTATCTAACGAACGTGGAAATGATAAAAGGAGAAAAGGGGAAGGAAGAGAAAATGAATCTACTGAAGAAAGAGTTCAACGTCTAGAACTGGAAAAAACTTTCGTTTATAACACTCTTACGCATATTATACGAGGCAAAGGAGATGTAATTTTGCCATGTGCTTCAACTGGTGTAGCCTCTACCCTTCTCACTGGAGGTCGGACAGCACATTCTCTCTTAAAAATTCCAATACCAGTCAATGAGTCTTCAACAAGCAAATTTAAAGCAAATTCTAGAGAAGCAGCCAAAACTTATTATATGGGATGAAGCACCAATGATGCCGACATATTTCTTCCTGACGGTAGATCGTTTGCTTAAAGACTTAATGAATAACGATATTATATTCGGAGGGAAAGTTGTTTTGATGGGAGGTGACTTTCGACAGCTCCTATCAGTTATTTCTAGAGCCTCGAGAGGGCTTATTATAAGAAGTTGTCAGTGGCGTAACTATAGCTTTTGGGCCCCTAGCAAAAAATCTCTCAGGGCCCCACTTAATAATTGAATATTTGTTAGTGTGTTCTGAGTGTAATGGATATTAATAGAAATAACATAAATATAGAATTTTGATAAACAAAGTATTTATACTTATTATGAATAATTAAATTTATAAATTATTATAAACAATGGATGCAAGGGTGAGGGCCCCCTTGGTCTTGGACCCTTACGCGATCGCGTTACTTGCGTACCCATATTTACGCCACTGGAAGTTGTATTAACAAAAGCGGTATATGGCCAAAATTAAAGATATTAAAACTGAAAGAAAACGAAACAAAAAGTGTTTGCAGATTGGCTTCTTAAACTAGGGGATGAAAAACTAGGAGATTCGATTGGAATCCCAGAAAATTGTTTCTCCGAAGAGTCAAATTGCGTAGATTTATTATTTGGCGAAAGCATTGATTTACTAGATACAACTTATTATTCGAAAGCTATTCTTTGTGCTAAAAACGAAATTTCACTAAAACTGAACAAAAAAGTTTTAGAAAAACTGTCAGGCGAATTAAAAGAATACCTCAGTTTCGAATCTATAGACGAAGAAGATTGCAACAATGTAGTATACCCTCTAGAGCAGAGGTCGGCAACGCGGCGACCGCGGGCGCCATGGCGCCCGCAAGACATTTGGGTGTCGTCCGCCAGCCAAAAAGAGAACTCAAGTTAAAAAATTACGGA
Organism: Tanypteryx hageni; assembly: GCA_028673005.1. Lineage (NCBI taxonomy): Eukaryota > Metazoa > Arthropoda > Insecta > Odonata > Petaluridae > Tanypteryx > Tanypteryx hageni. Next base: position 182,651,538 of record CM054112.1, on the reverse strand, counting down.
AAACTCTCAGAAGACCAATAAGTTGCGGAACAAGATGAAGAATAAATTTTTGTAACCAACATCTTAATCTTACATCACACCGAGCCGAATTGTATGTCTGTTACAAAATAACATCGTCAAGGTGAGGACTTATAAGCGAACAGAATGGGGACATACATTGTTGGATAAAGACATTGTTGTCATTAACAGAGTTCTTTTCATGACTCCTCCGTTATCCCTCTCTTGAGAAGCCGCTATCGTGTTTGTGTGATTGCCGTGCCTGTGCTGACAATTCATACAAACGTTCTCGTACGAACTGTACGAAAAGATAGGGAATTCTCCGCCCCTAGTTTATGCTAGGTGAAGGTGTCCTGTCGCCTTCAATCGCTATTACTGGTGCAAGGCTAACTGAGATCCTTGTTCTCAACCCGTTGTGTACTATAGCTCCGTTAGGTTAGGTTCAGGCTATTTGGAGGTAGGCGCTCGATACGGGAAACCTATTTCCCTATGTCGCGTGAAACTCCCAAGTTCCTGTCAAAAGTCGTTGGTTTTGGAGTTCTGTCCTCCGTCTTGTAGCATAACTTGCTTCAAGTTATTGTTAAAAGTCGTTGGTTTCGGAGTTCTGTCCTCTGTCTTGTAGCATAACTTGCTTCAAGTTATTGTTAAAAGTCGTTGGTTTTGGAGTTCTGTCCTCTGTCTTGTAGCATAACTTGCTTCAAGTTATTGTTAAAAGTCGTTGGTTTCGGAGTTCTGTCCTCCGTCTTGTAGCATAACTTGCTTCAAGTTATTGTTAAAAGTCGTTGGTTTCGGAGTTCTGTCCTCTGTCTTGTAGCATAACTTGGCTCGAGTTATTGTTGTGAGTCGTTGGTTTTGAAGTTCCGTTCTTCGCTTAGTATACAAGGTACAGGGTTTGGAAGATTTTTCTTCGTTTCTTACAATATCAGCCAGTGATAGCTCATTTCCCTCTTCATTGGTTAAACATAAATCAATTTAAATTGACCAGCAGTTCACAATATTTCTGATATTTTCCCGATATTCAGTGTGTTGTGTTTATTCAGTCATTTGTAGAAAATTCCATCCCCATTATGAGTAATAAGAAGCAAAGGACATATTACTTCAATGTTGATTGGGAAGAACAATTCTGCTTTATTGATTTGAAAGGAAAGCGTGTTTGTTTATTGTGCAATGCTTGTGTCGCACTTTCAAAGAAAAGTAATGTTGAAAGACATTTTAATACGGTCCACGGAAATTTTAATGCTAGTTATCCGTTAAACTCGGAGATCAGGAAAAAGAAAATTTCTGATATGAAATCTCTTTTAACTAAACAGCCGAGCATTTTTACCAGACCAGTCCAGCAGTCAAAAAGAGCAACGATTGCATCACTTAAAATTTCGCATTTGTTGGCCAAGAGAAAAAAGCATTTTGAAGATGGCGAGATTGTAAAAGAAGCCATGCTAGTAATTGCCGACTCACTTTTCGAAGATTTTAAAAATAAAAATGAAATTACCTCAGCAATCAACACGATTCAGTTATCAGCCAGAACAGTTACAAGAAGATTTGAAGTTATTGCAACCAATATGGAGAAAGAGTTGGCAAATGATTTACAAATATGTATTTTCTTCTCGTTGCAACTGGATAAGTCAACAGACATATCAGACACTTCTCAATTGGTTATGGTTGTGAAGATGGTGTTTAATGATTTTTCAGGAAATGAAGAATTTCTTAAAATTCTTCCATTAAAAGGACGAACAAGAGGTGGAGACATTTTTTCAGCTTTTAAAAATATGCCCAAGAAAGTAACATACCATTAATGAAGTTGACCGCAATTACTACAGATGACAGGTTGTAAAAATGGATTTATTGCGCTATGTAAAGCAAAATTTATTTCATATCACTGCATTATACACCAATAAATGTTATGCGCAAAAGTTCTTCATTTTCAACATGTCATGAAAACAGTAACAAAAATAATAAATTCCATAAGAGCCGTACCAATGCAACACAGATTCTTTAAACTGCATTTACAAGGTAAAGATGCCGAATTCGATGATCTCCTTTTACATACCGAAGTTAGATGGCTCAGCAGAGGCAAAATACTTGTAAGGTTTATAAATCTCATAAAGGAGGTAAAGGAATTAATCACAGTTGGATGACAAAGCTTGGTTGGATTTCGGATTTCTTGTTGATATAACTATAAAATTGAACGAACTGAATATGGAGATGCAAGGGAAAACTCAACACATTACTAAAATGATATGTGCAGTAGATGCATTCAAATGTAAATTGGCATTGTGGAAGTCTCACCTAGAGAGAAATTCATTATCACATTTCCCGAATTTAAAATGTATTATTGAGAGTCTGACTAATAAAAATGTTACCGCTGAACCTTTTTCACAACACATTGAAACTCTTCTGAAGGAATTTAATTTTAGGTTTCGTCAGTTTTCCGAAGTAGAACCCATAATAACATTCTTTGCTAATCCGTTCAATTTTATGGACAATGATATGTCTGTTAATATTGGAACTTAACTTTAATATCGTTAACACCGAGGACTTAGAAATTAAAATAATAAATATGCAGAATGATATTATTTTAAGGTCACATAGAAATGATGAAAACTTTTGGAATTTAGTTGACGAAAATCGCTATCCATTATTAAGAAAATGTGCCCTAAAAATATATTCTTACTGTGCTTCAACATACAATTGCAAGTCCATTTTTTCAAGCATTAAACACTTGAAATCCAAATACCGATCGAGACTCACCGATTACAATTTAGACGACTGCCTAAGATCAGGTATCTCGAGTTATGTGCCAAATTATAGTAAGTTGGCTGAAGATATGCAGTCCCAAGTTTTATTTTTCATGTTTTATAATAAATTCTTTAATAGTTTTTCTCTTATATATACAAATATATCATTTTAATAAATATTGGTACACATCTACTATTGTTACTTCACTTCACGCCCCCAATAATTAAAGTTGCGCCCTCATAGATAAAGAGGTTGCCGACCACTGATACAGAGAGATATCAACTGATCTTGCTTATGCGCCCTTTACGTCCTCAGTAATATAAATTGCGCCCTCGTAGGTGAAAAGGTTGCCTACCCCTGCTCTAGAGTTTCTACAAAGACTAAATCCAATAGGTATGCCACCGCACAAACTTAGACTCAAAGAAGGAGCAATTATAATGTTGCTACGAAACTTGAGTCCCAAACAAGGTCTTCTTAATGGAACAAGATTGGTAGTTAGAAAGCGGTTTTCTTCATTGATAGACGCTGAAACTATAACAGGAATATTCCGAGGAAATAGAGTGTTTATTCCTTGAATAGAATTGACCCCATCAGACGTAAACCTGCCTTTTCAACTCGGAAGAAAACAGTTCCCAATTAGGCTTTCATACTCTATGTCTATAAACAAGTCACAAGGCCAGACATTTGATGAAATTTGTATATATATTCCTAAGCCCCCTTTTACGCATGGACAGCTTTATGTGACTTTTTCCAAAGTAAGAAGTTTTAATTCTGTTAAGGTCTTTGGTGAAAGATTAACTAAAAACCCTGTATTTAAAGAACTGTTGTTGGAATAAAGTTTTAATTTAATCGCAAATGTTTTGCGGGTTTTAACTAGTCAATAAAGAATTCGTGCATGTGCACTGCCAACATGTCCAATAAAATAATTTATATTGTAGCCAAACACGATAACGTCTAATAAAAAAGTCAAATAAACTTATGTTTTAGAGCAATAGGACGTAAATATAAGTAAACTCAGTCTACATATATCTTATTTCCTGATTTATATGCATTTTGTATTTATTAATTCTCATTATCAATACCATTTCACATATTATAACTGTTTAATATAGAGGAGCTTCAGTTGCTGACGCAATATGAACAAGCGCGTTTAATTTATTGAGGTTTAAGTAGCTTGGTTTCCCGAAAGATAACTTTAGGATGTTAAAATTCGTTTGTGATTTAGTTCTGTACTTATAGTTCAAATTATGTTCACTTAAACAAGAAAGAGTAAATTTAGTCATTTCCCCTCAGCCATTAAAATTTGTTATTTAAAATGCACGGAAACCAAAGATTGGGTTAAATTAGTTCAGAAAAACTTATTTTTTTGGAAAGTGCTTGCGCAGTATCTGTTGCTCATTATGTCAGAATTAATAGATATTAAATATATTTGACAAAGGTGAAATATTTCTTTGCCAACAGCTAATCCTCACTATGGTTATCCGTATGAGAGTTGTTAAATAACCAAAACTCACCTCTCAAATATTGCATTCGCAATGATTTCAAAACATTTCCATGGAATTTGTCCCACTGGTCCCTTTTTTAGACCTAACTCTTTCAGAAACGTATTATACTATTTATTCTTCTAAAAGTTCAATTTTTTCCTATAAATAGTTCTCAGTATAACGTCGTGAGCGTGAATTGAGTAAAGTAGGTTTAACGTGTCCTAGAACGACGTAAGGAATGGGACTTAAAAATCGCTTTCAGGAGTGTCTGTCGGTAACGGCGCGGGATATAGAAACGAACGAGGACCAGGGAAGGATTTTCGTGGACCATACGTTGGCGAAGACAGACAAAATAAAAAACGCGGCCCTTTTTCATGACGCGTAAAACTTTTTAGTGGCCCTAAACATTGTCGTTTCCTCGTGTGGCCGGCAAACCTGCGCTTTTGCACTTTCGAGAGGCGAGCGAAAATAAAAGACAACGTCAGTCAGTCGCGAAGTGAATTCGACTTTTAAAGGCACAAAGAAATAGACAAGAAAGATTGGTTTTATGTTGAGAATACGAAGTGAACGTTAGATTGCTTAGCCGAATGGCGAGAAGGGTCGCCCTCGCGCCCAGATAAAGATCGAAACCCTCGCGAAATTTTCTGTTGGATCTCGCCCACAAATTTGCATTCGTCTGACAGTACGTCATAGGCTAAGGAGTTTTTGTGAAACGAACTGAGTGAAAATCCTAGAAAAGGCCCATTTGTCATATCGAAGTTGTAGCGAAATATATATCGCTTTAAATTACTGCATGAAAGGGGCATTTAGGATGACGTTTGGTGTTACTTTAAAGCGAAAGTCAATACCAAAGAAAATAATAACTGTCTTATGGAACAGGTCTGACGTTCAACTGGGAGGTATTTTACTGCCTTTTACTTGGGTCATCTCACTCTAGAGATGAAAATGAAAGGAAATTCGTTAGATGACGTTCTCTACGTCATAAACACGGTAATGATTTACAATAAGTGATTAGGACAGTCAATTTCTACGGGTACACACTTTCGCCTGGTGACATACATTTGTTACTGTTTGAATCAGATATTAACGTTGTTCTGCAAAATATTTCTAAATTAATGCGAGTTTAAAAGTCGCCTGTCCTAATTTGGATTTGATCGTGCAGTCCTAATAGAACGTGTTATAAAAAAGGGCCAATAAATCTAAAAATACAACTAAAACATATTTAAAAAGTTTGGTAACGCAAAGAAATTTAAAAAGAAATCAATTGGCATTCATTAACGAAAAAATTGAAAATGCAGTCTAAGTTTCATAATCCGGCATAGTCCTCAGGTTCGTGATTCTCGTGAACAGCGTTTGAATATAACCGTCGATCGTTTAGTTCAATGTATTGCGTTGAAATATATATTAACCACCTCAAGCATGACTTCCTCCATGATTTAAATGGTACAGAATTCAACGTGTGTTATTGCAATATATTTCTCCGAAAATTAACGAAAATCAAGTCCAAAAAATAGTATAATAGTAAAGAATAGTACAAAACTTGCTCCGATATTACAATTCTAAGATATTTTAATGTGCAGGAGAAAATTACCCGGCACGATGGATTTAAGATTTCCCATGTAAATCAAATGGGAAGGTTATTTCCTGGAATCGAACCCGGGACTTCAATCTTCGTAACAAAAAACTATCCTCGGGACCTCGGCCCATGTAGCAAGAGATTTCCACAAAGTTTCATGAAAATCGGTCTATTAGTTCAACAGACGGACAGACACAACGACAAAACTATAAGCCTATTTCCATTCTGGAAAGTAGGCTAAAAATGGCAAAGACTTATTACAAACTCGAGAGTCGCATTAAATGTGGTCGCGGGCCATAGTTTAGAGAGCCCTGGCTTAGCATATATTCTAAATTTACTGTGCCATTCTAATTAGGACTTATTAAGGGTCGCATAGTTAACAAAATCGTTATTAACTCGCAAGAATAATTTTTAAGAACATCTAAGTGATCTCAAGGGTTCATTTGAGGTCTAAAGATAATCTCATCTCATTATCCCTTAATCGTTAGAATAGAGAAGGGTCTATTACTTAGATTTCAGTAGTTTCTGCCGCGACTGAATAGTCACGAAATTAAAGGAGTGGATAGAATCAGTTCTTGCACGTGTATTTTAAATTGCATAATTTATTGATTCCTGAAGTAAATTCTACTGATCATCTTTATCCCTTAACCCTCTATTCAAATTTCCGCTATTCCAGAGCTGTAGTTCATGTAATAACAACTATGCATATCATCTCTAGCGTTGTTATTTTGAAGATCATATTACTGAGATGGAAGAAGTCTTCACGTAACTTAAAAACCTATAACATTCTCTATATTAAAATCGTGTATTAAAATCCTGGATATATTTAACGTATGAAATTAAAATTTATCGTAAAATCTGAGTTTTAGGTAATCGTTACTTAGTCACATTTTTCGAATAAAATTAATTTTTATCAGTGTTCACACGTTATTAATGCTAGTAATCTGCGTAAAAACTTCTAATTACGAGACTTTAATCGGTTTAAAAAATCCTAGCAAGACGTAATAGTATTCCATAGTATTAAGTAACGCTAGGATATTCCATAGGAAAAGCAAGATAAAAATAAATAGACTGCCAAACGCTCAAAAAACCCCAAATTAACACCCTACACCAAATGGTTTCCTATTAATTTGAATTGCGGTACGTCAAAAACAGGTGAGCGTAACGATTTGTAAAAATTTTATTCACATTTTTGCCATGGCATATGGAAAAGCATGTTAACTGTTCATGGTTATTAATTTTAAACATATTGATCCTGAAAAATGCAATTATTTGACGGACGAAGTGGCTGCTCTGACTTTGCTAACGTATCGTCTTACATGAAGCAAAGTTGGGATATTATGCCTGATATGTTGGAAAACTCTTTATCTTAAACTACACAACAAACCCTCGCCATTCGTGGTTTCGGCTATTAGCGGGTTGCAGCCTCTCTGAACAAATCTTTACTCAAACTGCTAGCGCTCAAAATCGTATTCTTTCTCTAATTTTTTACGAAAATATGAATGATTTAATTACATAGTTAAGAGAATCGGCTTTTCATTTTGCATTGCCACTCACTGAAACCGAGATGATCGTTGACTTTCTCTTGAAAGGTATTCAGTCATCTTGTCTTTCAGCCGAAAAATCCCGTTGTCCAAATATTTTATTTTTACTCTTACCTCTGATAAGCGTCATAAAATATGCTATCTGCTATTTTTATTTTAAAAAACGACAGACTAAGCTTTATATTGTGTGTAAACGCTTTACTGAGCACATGGCGATCACCGACTAGCAGATGAACAAAGATCCTTTATTTAAAGATTAGTTAGTTCAGCATCAATAAGATGGATGCATATTTTTCTGGAAATGGTTTTTTAGTTTTTTAGAAAGGTCATAACTTTAGAATGGTTGATTACATGGGTCTATTATGTGATAGTAGCAGTTCAAGAAGTTAAAGTTTTAATAGCGGAAGTGATTAGGGTATTGATGGAAGCATTAACATTAATTGAACTTGCTTAAGAATTAATTGATATTATATTAATAAAAAATCCTAATCCGCTTCCTACTCTTAATTTCGTTTAGCGATGTTATTCATATCTTCAGTTTTTCTCTTACGTAATGTAGCATTTTATTATAGTCGGCAGACCAAAAGAGCTTAATGAATATAAAATTAAATAATGATACTTTATTCATGATATTGCTATTTTGTTTTCTAATTAAATTTAAATACGGAAGAAAATTAAAACTAATTACAAATATGTCTAAGACCTAATCCAAAGATATACGCGTTGAATGTGGCCTTATGTATTTTTATTTCTAGAAAAATTATAATATTAATTATTATAGAAAGCAGATAGAAGAGTCAAGTTTTTGGCTTTATTGCACCGTCGCCCAAAAACTAGTTCACAATCTCAGGATGAGATATGAGGTTTCAGGCGTTGAGATTATTGATTTATGCTTCGAAAAAAGAATATTCGCCTCAATATCGGCCCGAATTATTTTTACCTCCACCAAATACCCGCCAGGTGTATATAGCAGGCTGTTGAGTCATGCCGAAGACGTATCTCTGTTAGAAATGGTAATGGCTGCTGATAATACTTTTGCGTGCGGGAGATTTTCCACGCCTTCTTCTCGAACCTCCACTCATATTGGCACGAAACCTGTAGGACCACAAATATGCTGCGTAATCCTGGCGAAGGGTCAACTCACGCTTCCCGACATTCTTCTTTACTGGAAGGAGCCAAAGGATGAAGTTACGGGTCGCTTCGCCTCTCTTGACCCCTGTCATTCGGCCTAAGTAACACCCCTAGCGCCCCTCCCACTTCAAGGACGAATTCTCCATATTCCCCCTCTCCAACTTCCTACGTCGGATGGATAATTTTGCATTCATTGAACCAAATGGCAGAAGATCGTAAATTTTTAGCCCCAAAGAAGCGGAAAGGATATTTTCAAAACGGAAAGGGGGATATTTTCACTCCCTCTTATTAAAAAAGATCCCGAATGAATCATATAGGAAATATTGCGTTATTTTAAACCAGGGTCGGCTTTCATATGTTTTTTTGCCAGTTGGACTGGAGAGAATCCTATTCTTTGCAAAGCATGAATTCAAAAGTCAATATTTCACCACATGAACTAATTCCTAGAACCCCATTAGCAATCTAGATAACTCTTGTATACATGAAATGTTTGAGTAAACTATATGCGCTATCAGCAATAGAGCAGCCGTTTCCAGTGTAATTTCGCCCGTAACTTACTGTAAAATTAGCCTCAAACATTTTATGACTGGAAGAGTTATCTTGACCATGTGGCTATGTTGCTAGTACATGCGTAAACTGCGCTATGATATTTACTTGATAATTTAAAGACAAAACATATTCTGCTCATTCCACCACAAATAATGACTTTTTGTAGTTCCGAAAATGATTATATTGTTTAAAATAACTTTAAAATCATAAATCATGAATTTTTTATATTTTAATAAAATGTTTTAAGCGTAATGGGATAAAGGTAGATTAATGGTTCTTCATAATCGAATCGCTGCATCCTTAATATTATGCAACCAATGCACAAAGTATCCTTTGCCCTATGCAACCAAAATGACATTGAAACAGGTTGAGAGTAAATCGGCTAAACATATTGAGTCGGTCACATTGCATTGCTTAATAACGCAAACCCAAATTATTAAAGTTTATAAATTTTAGAATTTAATGATTCGCTTATATTTCCATCTTTTCGAATAAAAATCGACGAAACGGTATAAATCGAAGTGTTTTAAAAAAGAAAAAGTTGATTTTCATCGATTCGAATCTTACGATACTTAAAAATGATGAATTTCGACACTTCACGTTTAACAGGTTACCAAAAACAAAGACAAAGTAGGACGGGATGTTTTGATACTACCACTCTGACTCGAGATATGATAGAATCCAAAAATAACTTTCACTTCCGGACACACTTAAAAGCTTTGAAGAAGGCTGAGAAAAGGAGAAAAGAAAGAAGGCATAATGAAGAGAGGAAGGGGTTGCTACGGGAGACAACTGGTTCAGGAGAGGAGAGTTGAGAATGGAGGGTAGAAGGAGAGAGTGAGAGAGAATGAATGAGAGAGAGGCAGCGAGTCTGCTTAGTAGATGGAAAGGATGGATAGGATGAGTGGGAAGCAGAGGGATTGAGGCAGGCGAACGAGAGAAGGAGAAAAGAACAGGGCATATGCGCCGTGAGTCGAGGAGGGCAAGGAGGAGTGTGGAGGGGAGCGAAGGGAGGAGTGCGAGAGAGAGGGAGCGGGGGAAGAGCGGGGTGGATCGCAGAAAGCGGCGCGAGGGAGCACTTGCTTCCCGCCAGTGTTCTCTCGTCAGTCCGATCTCGGAGTCCCAACCAGACGCCGTTATATCCGCCGCTGTCTTTTTCGCGCGCTTCTCGTCCTCCGTTTATTCGACCTTCGTCAAATTTTAGTCTTCAAAACCTTCCTTCACCGAAAATGTACCAGTAATCCTTTCGTTCTCATCCTTCTCTTTCTTTTATTTTTTCCTTGTGATGGTGGAATGAAATCATTTCCTTACCGTCCCTTTCTTCCCTTCCTTTAAAGGATCTTTTGAGGGCGGAATTCCGTTCTATCTCTTTCTTTCTCTCCCTTTCCTCCTTATAAATATTATAACTTTCCGACGGCGAATAGTCTCTCATTCGCTTCCATATACCTTCCCATACCTTTCTCAACTTCCACAAGATAACCTTAAAGAATCCTTTGACAAAGGACTTTTGGCGCCTCTATCAGCAACTTCGTCTCCTTCCCCCTTTTCCTTTCTCTCTCCTCTCCCTTTCCTTTCCTCCTTATCTCCTCCTCCTTTCTTTTTTCCCTCCATATACTCTTTCCTCTCGATTTCACCACGCATAAATTCTCTTCGAGTGAAACAATACCTCCAGTGATTCCATCCCCGGAAGTTTCCCTTTAGGAGATAGCCGCGCGTTCGTTCCCTTTGCGTCGCCTTGTGGCCCCTAAAATCCTCGCGCGGTAACTCCAAAATATAACCCCGTCGCCCTGTTCCATCAACAGAGGCGCTCTCTTCCTCTCCTATAAGTATCCTTCAAAAAATATCTGCTCTAGCCTCCGTTCCTGATTTTGCCCTTCCTTCATATTTCTTCCATTACATCCCTTTTCGCTCCCTCTCTCTTCCGACGATCGCATCACAGCGGCGTCCCATCGAACTCCTACGTATCCAGTCTCCTCCGATAAGGTTCGACCTAAGGGACGATGGGAATAGGATAGTAGAAACCGGAAGACGTAATCTTTATCGTCCCGCCTAAAAAAGAGACGGCCCTTCCGACGAATTCCTCAAGAAAGGAAAGGAGGAAGGAGAGCTCTCCCTCCCTCCCGTTAGACGAGGTATCTTCTTCATCGGAGATCTGCTGTTGCCGGAGCGGCGCGTGTCATGATCGGCGGAAGAAGAGGAGCCGTTTTCCCGCTTCCTTGAGAAGGCGGGCCGCAGTTTAGAGAATAAAGTGGGAAGATAAATCGGGATAAACTCTGTGAAAAGGCGCGAGAGGAGAAAGGAGCATAAAGAAGTCTGCGAAGGAAGAGAAGAGAGGTCAGTCTCGCTCAGTTGGATTTGTTTTGGTAAGGGCAGTGATATTCCTATCACTCTCATAATTTTATCGCTAGAAACTAAATCTAAAAATTGTAATATCGTTGTCGCTAATTTCTTCTTCTATGTTTAATGAATTCTTCGCTTATCCCATCTGCTTTAAAATCAACGTTCTCCTTATTCCCGTATATCTCCTCAACGTAGCGAATTATGTAATTAACGAGCCTGGCGGATCGTGATATTGGAAACGGAAGAAAAACATGACACGTATGTTTACGAGGCGTCACGTTAAATTCAGTGAAACATCCCAAAACAGGAGTTTATTTTCTCAGGCCCAATTATCTCATTACGTTCATGTGTAAAAATAAAATCGCGATTCCAGTCAAAGCTGCTTTTTATTTTAGAAGCAGGATCAAGCATATTGCTCCCATCCAATTTAACGTACTTTCGAGACAAATTGCTAATTAAAACGACTATTATATTATAAGGATGAATCTCACTGCGATTTCTTAAAGAGTGGGGGTATTGTATAATTATTCTCGCTTTGTTTCTGCCTCACCTGTACATTACCGTAAATGAGCCTCTCCCTTGAAGTTGCACTTCCTTCTTACACCTATGATTTAGATTTATGCCCGTGTTTTGAGAAAACCTTCTCTAGAGGGTCTTCGCGGAGCGCCCTTCTTGCTAATTTGTCATGCCGTGTTTTGTTGTAATCAATCTCAACAACTCCTTCATATGAAGCGACTGGTGTCTCTTCGATGTTTCTCGAAGAAGGTAATTCATGAGGTTGTTCTTAAAAATCAGAAAATTAAATGCGTCAATGGAAAAAGACAGTTTTCATATTGGGGAGAGAAAGAGAGGGAAGGATTCATACGCAAGAGAACAAGCAAAGGACAATGAGATGGAGATGAACAAGTGATGTTACTTTCAGTTTAACCATATCACGTGCCGTTACCGTATTCAAGATTACTTCTTGATGTTTCCGTAAAAGTTGAAAAAATTCTCATGATCATTTTTTCGGTTCCGTGGTAGGTTTAATTTCATGTTGACACTCATGAACGTCCCTCGCTTCCGCTTGCTCTTTGATTTTTTAAAGGGAAATTCTCAACCTCGAATTTTGTTATCTTTGTGAATTGCTTTAATCAGATTCATAATAGTTTTTCATACAAAACTATAGTTATGTTTTATGCAAATAAGAATATTAAAATTGAAATAAGGAAGTGGAATAATGCATGATGTAGTCTTCTAAATTGCGTGGAAATCGAGTGGAATTTACTGTGGATTTAATTATGCAGAATCTCTTCGAATATAAAAATTGGCAACCATAATAAATAATTATAATTAGAGCAACGATTGAAGATTTTCTGTCCAGAAGTTATATCAATATAGAGAGCATCAAGTACTGCAGCGCCGTTTGGTGGCATATCTGTCAACTGGTTCATCTAGAGAATACGCGCGAAATTTCAAGACCAATTTATGGCAAACCCATTTCATATTTACTAGATATAGTGTATTTGACCATAACTATTTTTTTAAATCTCCCGGGTGCTTTGACATTTGTTTTGCATCCATGTTTACAGAATTCGTCAATTAATATCATTGCGATTTTCATTAGAAAAATAAAAAGCAAATACACAAGAGCAGTAAAAATAATAGTATTCATTAAATTCCTCGAGTATTTGGCATTTTATTTAGGGATTTTAAAATAATTTTCAATGCAGTTGTAATACTCCAAAGTGAATGCACATTTCCTAAATGTCAGCTTGCATAATTAGCATTCCTATGCATTGGTAAATCCATTACATTCCTGCCACCAAAAATTAAAACCGTTTCACGTTTCATGTCAAACATTTTCATAGAAAGGAGTATTCATTAAAGAAAGGCTCATTTTTATTTCAAAATGTAACGTCGATTTTGATATGAATCAATGACTTGTCAATCCTCATTTGCGAGATATTATATTGCAGAAGTGGCACATTAAAGAAAATAAAGGAACAATTTCCTGATTCCGATTGTCATTATTTTTTTAAAAACGCTGTTTATGTTTTCATAAAAAATGAATTTATAATGCCTTTTGAAGAGGAATTGGAATTTAACCCTCGCAATAGAGCAATGTTCTGTGAATACAGTTAAATGCATCCTGCGATATGACATGGTTTTTTACTGCTATTTAAAAATTATATGAACTTTTCTGACAGCCTGAAAACAATTTTTTTTACTCTTAAGTAGTAGGCGGTAACATTTTGTAGTAGTACTGTATCCTCTATTTCCCGCGGAACTGGAAAATAATAATTATACCCGCGATTTATATCAGTTGAATTGTTACTCCGATCGCTATCAAATGTTATAAAACCATCTTTTTCTCACGCAGTCCCGCATACGGCGAAATATTAATCCTTAATTAATGTTAATTAATTTACGATAGTAATTTTGTGTATAATTTTTAAATTACAATCATTAAACTATCACCAGTAATTTTAAGTGTTAAATAAATATTCGCCAACAAGTGTAACCCTTTTTGACTTTGAAATTTCTCTTGATGCAGTCTGTAGAATTATATCGCTGAAATAGATAAATTTTCATCACGTGGAATAAATAAACATTTTTTTAACATAAAATATTTGAATCATTGAAAAGCATGCTCAGATTATCTGAAGATTCAATTAATCGGAAGCACTTCTCAAAATGAAATGAATTTTTACGGTAAATTAATTTTTAGTCATTCGTCCAGTCATAGTGACTCAAGCGAAAACTACCTAACAAGTTTCTATAGTCCAACAATTTAACTTTTATAGCGCCAGAAACAGCCTTAGTGACGAGCCGATTCTTTAATTTTTTGCATGAAAGGGATTTCTAAGAAGATTTTTCTAATAAAACTAAAAAGACGCTTTAATTTGCTACTCTTATTCAAGAATGGTTTGATATTTAGCGAGTGAATTATTCAGTTTATCGGTATAAGTGACTTCCCTTATTAATTTATTTAATACTTCATAAACTGTAGCCTCTTCCTTTTTACTTTATTTGAGAATTTTTTCTCATTCTTAGTTTGAAATTATTCAGTTACTTCCTCCTTTTTAGTTTTCTTGCTTCTCAATGGTAAAACTTTCATTTTTTATTCGCAATCCTTGCAATTTATAAACACGCATTCATTTGATTCAGTGAAATTCTTCTAGTTTTGATTATATTAGGCGTGTGAGAGAGAAAGACAATATAGTCTACAAATCCAGCTAAATAAATTACTCAGGATGTTCTCCTCCCCAGCAATGCGCGTGATTTTATTACTGTTTGTTTCGCTTATCTCACTCTATGTTTCCCAGTAAAAGAAAGTTATTGCAGATGTGGCTAAACGTATTTTTAAGATAAATTATTTCTCCTAAATCTGGTCTGCACTCTCGCCACGCAATCGACCCTCCTTATTGTTCTCTTTATACGCTGTTCACAATCTCCCCCCCCTCCCCCTTCACGCCATCACTCACCCATCTGTCCTTCGCTTCTGATCCCTCATCCCTCCACATCCGTCAGTCCTCTCAACCACACAACTTAACTAATGTCCTCATTCCCCACAGGAACGCCCTCCTCCCTCTTCCCTTTTGACTCCTTACTCTTCTATATCACGCATCCAGTCTCCCTCTCGGCCTCCTTTCTCCAACGAAACCTCGTCCATTAAATTATTACACCCCATTAAAAGATCCTCAAAGTCTCCACGCCCTAGTCTATTTTTTTATTACTCGACTTTTTTTTTCTTCCTGTATCTTTCTACCTCTCGTCTGAGCGTAAACATATCTGAAAGTTGTTTTATAATATAATGAAAGTCCGAAAAAGTGGTGTGATGAAAATAAACCCATGAACCAAGGACACGGTCATAATATATCAATATTTTCATGCGTGATTATATCAGAGAACTGCATTACTGTGCAAACATACATTGATATGTAATTTCACACGTACTTTTTTGTTTTTTTTCTCACTTTTAAAACGCGGGAGTATCGTCAACCAATTGTAGTTGAATAATAATAACACTTTTTAAGTATGTATCGGAAAAATAATTTTCAATTAAATTTTTATCTTTTAAACAGAAAATAACAACATGTATAACTTTTCCTGCATTCTCAATATAAATCAAGAGCATCGTTCCATCTTTTTTATAAAATGTCCAGCTAGAGCCCGGTTTTAATACCACTGAAAAATACGTAATCGCCTTTTACGCTGAAATTCTATGATTAATAATAAACGAATGTGATAAAACTTTCTGGTCTTCAAATAAAAAATGCCCTTCGATCCTTTCTTCCGAGATTTTCGCCGTCTCCCTTTCAAGAAAATAGACGTCATTTCCACACGAATCTCTGGAGAGAATTTATTACTTTTGTCCTTTCTCCGCTTTATACTAATCGTTCAATTTTTCTTCTTTTTTCAATTTGCCCATTATTCTTTCTTAAAGACCCTTTATCCGTAATCTGTGGTTCTCTATATTTTGTCTTCGTCCGCAAGCCGAATGGATTGTTTCAAATTCTACATATTTTATATCCTGAAAATTTTAGGTTCCCCATCACATTATTGCAGGATATTTCCTTATATCTATCTGTGCGTATACTTTGCGTGATATCACACAATTTTACAGTCACTCAGCTCTTTCCCACAAATGCGCATCTATCATTTAATCTCCCAGAAGTTTTTTATGCATGTCTAATTTTGGTTGACCCCTTTGTATTATAAATAAAATTCTCCTTAAATTTGTTATTTGTGCCACTGAGTTTTATTCAACGCATGAGAATTGTGTTTAATAACTTCCCTGGTCTTTATATTCTTATTCCATTGATCTCTTTTACGGTATGTTTATATAAAGATTGAATTAAAATACATGTATGAATACAGGAAGTGAAATTAAATTCGCACAGTCTCATATTATGAGAAAGTAGATCTATTTAAGATGCCAAAATATGTCATTTGCAAATCTTTCTCTTACATTAAATGGAGAAAATTATTCAAATATTCTAAATCTAAACGTTTTATGATATATCATCCTCAGAACATTTGAAAAAATATAACAAACTTATGTGGGAACCCTAAAAAGTCCATGTACCTGGTAAATGTATCTTGGCTTCAAAGGGTACAAAGTTTATTCGCGATTTTCTGCCGGTTATATTTTACGAATGAATTCGCTGAAATTTTAGTACTTCCGTACGTCGCGAGTAAAAATATGTTTAGTAAAGATACGCATCGACATTGAGAATTACGCTTTGGAAGGCAAACAAACGAATTCTAAAGATTTATTTTATGCAAGGAAACAGCTTGAAAGAATTTCGTAATGGAAGACCGGTAATCGGAGGCAGTCATTTCGCGAACGAACTCACCCTCTACGTCAGAAATGGCAAACCTTTTTCTGCTCGCGTGCCAAAATTTCAAAAATTGCCTATTCTTTTTTTTTTTACTTACATGCCAATTTAAGTATATCCAAAAACAAATAACTTTTTGGGGTAACCAGAGGCGGATTTAGGCTGTCAGAGGCCCGAGGCGCAAATAATTCGAGGCCCCCTCCAAAAAAGTATTCATTGATAAAATATGACAAAATACACGTTGTTAACAAACATATTTAATATACTGTAAATAAAATATATACCATTTTTAAAACAACATTCATTCCATTAAAGTAAAAAATACATTGATCTACAAAAATAAATAAACAATCAATTGCCATAAAAAATACATAAACGTTAGTATGTGACAAAGGAGCTGACAAAATTTCTAACTAAAAAAGTGTTAAGTTTTATGTAGCCTCCGTAGATAAAGCGATGAGAAAAGGGTTAGAAATTCGGTGTGCTAGGAAAATCGTAAACGATACATTTAAATGGCCGAAATCCGAGGACAAATTTGTAATAGACTACGACCAAATAGAAAGAAAACTTGAACCACCCGATTTAATTTCTATAAATAAAAGGTGACAAGTTTTAAGTTTAAAGGAGGGTTTCAAGGATATAATTGAGGCTATAATTGCAATCTCGCTAGAAATATTCTATTACATTGTGCCATAAATGGAAAAATATTAAAGAGACAGTCAATGAAATTTTTTTTCTGTTGCTTGCCAGTTTAAATCGCCTCTCGTGTCAAAAGTGGCACTCGTATCATAGATTTTCGATCCCTTCCCTAATTTATTGACGTCTTCTCCAATAACTTTTGAACTTGTGATAAATTTTCTGCAGCATTGGAAACGGCTCTCGTTTTCTCTCTAGTGCCGCCAATACCTTTAGACACATGCTTATAAACATGTCACTTCTCCTTTCTTCTTCGGGATAGCAAACATGCTCTGCATCCATAACTATAATTAAGCAGGAAATTTTGCTCGTTTTGACTACCCTTTGTGACGTCGACTTGTCCTTCTCTCTTATAAAAGTCGACGATTATACTCCTTTACCTCCCACGTCTTGTCCATGATTATCTACGCACCGAAACCTTACGTCTACGCGTCTTCCTTATTGACCTTTCTACCTCGGACAAGTTTGTCTGCTAATATACCGGGGAAGTGGAGCGGGGAAAGACGAAACTGTAAAGGAGTAAGGAGTTGGGAAAAGGGAGAGATTGAAGTGAAGGAGACTGGAGGAACACAAAAGAAATTAGGAGGAAGAGAAAGTGATGGAGCTGGAACAGGTGACAGAAGAAAAAGAAGAGAGGAACGTTAAAGAATGGATAGAGAAAAAAATACTTATTAGAAATGGAAGAAGATAGAATAAATACGGAAATATGGATACTGAAGTAAGGATTGAGAAATTTTGGAGAAAATTGCATAAATGTAAGGAGTGACATGTAAGCAGAGAAATGGTGTAATGACAGAGTGAGGGAGAAGGGAACTTAATAGGGGGCGAGTGAGATTAATAAGGATGGGTAGAGGAAAGAAACGAGAGCGATAGAGAGAGAGGAAGACGCTGAGAGAGAGAGAGAAAGAAGTGTAGAAGAAGTGAGAAAGAATGATAGGAGGGGTTTTGGAGCTCGTGCAACCGTTATCCACTTTACCGAAAGTTTTTTGAGTCCCATCTTCTTGTAACCACCCAACATAACAATGTCAACGCTGCTTCCTTTCCTTAACCAGTTTCTTTAATAAAACTCGCACCACGCCTCATTTTCTCTTTCAAGCAAAAGCGTACAACCTTGCGTATTCTCCCATTTACTCGCAACTCATCCTGAATTTTCCTAACTTGATTTTTCTTTAACATTTTCGCACTGCCCTGCAATATTTGGCCTAGCCTCTCTGTGGCAATCAGCTCGTTTTTCCTTCTTCTACTCGCCTCTTACCTCTCTCCGGTATTAATTAGTTCGGTATGCATAAATCGCTCTGTAATTTACTAGATTTGATGGTGGGTGTAGGTGTAATGCACCAAATTACCGCTGACATTCTACCAAGGCTTCTCTGTCCTATAATGAAAGCCATGGGAAAAAGTACCTTTCTCTGTCGTCCTATGTTGCAATATATCTGGCGTATACTCTCTTTTTGGACATGCCTACGGCATAGTTCATCATTTCAGTTGATTTTCTAAATTTTGCCATTTACATCTCTATAAGCTTTAGTGCGTATAATGCTAATTCGTCGTTTTTCGTATGTCTGTTTTAGGTCCTCTTAACAATGCCATGAAAATTTTATGCATGCCATATATTTGTTTTACAATTCCGTTTACCTTGCTCTGAGCATTATGCACTCCAATGTGAATATATTTTCTTATGAATCTCATATAAGGACTTTTACTCATCTTCTGGTCGAATCGGAGATTTTATGACAACCATGCAAATTCCCAGACGACAGGTTTCCCGGAAATGTTTTGCGGACGACTAAATTTCACAATGTATTGATGTATTGATTTCATGCTAATTTAGGTAAAAGTAAAGTTAAGTAAAAATGGGCCAGTAATATTTCAATCCTTATTTATATGGCTGATATAGGACATTCTCTCATTTTTTTCCATACTATACTGTATTACTCTTCTATTACTGCCGTCTTCCTATTCCCAACATCTATCATCAAATGATCATTCAAGATAAATCAGAATTAAACGGAAATAATCTCATTCCCTTGCCTTCGAGCCACATAGTCTCAACGATTTTTCTTTCATTTTTTATCAAATTATCATCAATCGTTCGCCAAATTCTTCTCTCGTAATGCATATGTCATTCTGTTGATGAAGCACATAAGCATTTGCTGTCGCTCCATTCGTACGAATCGCATGTAATTTCTTATTCGTCGGTTTCCCGGAATATTTTACTCAAGTGCAGCGGAGTATTTGAAAGTCTTCCTTCGCATGGAGCAAGATTGCGGGAGTAGTTGATTTGAGCGTGACGCATTCACGTCAGGGGTCGGACAGATTCAATTATGGTCGCTACATCCTCTCTTTCCCTCGGCGTCCTCTCAAAGGAATACAGGAAATGAGTAACCAGAGCACTCGGAAAATTTTATTCCTTCACTCAGATACGTCAAAAGAGGAATCCGTATGTATTTTACGGGCCGGAAAACGCGTAAAGCGTAAAGGAATTCGAAATTTTGCTTGCATAATAATGTTTATTTGCATTTCATGACGTTTCAGCCGGCTTTGGGAGAGGGGTGATTAGCGTGTTTGACTCCCAACTCTTGGGTCGCGAGAACATAGTTGTATGTGATCGTCTTTAGTTTTTCTATTACACGTATTTTAAAAGGCCGGTAACGGCTGTTTATGAGCTAGTTAAAGTCTGTTGATAAATATTCTAATAGGAAATAATCAAGGGAGAGAAAATGCGCTTGTATTTTCGTTCGTTTTTACTATCTGTCTATCTAACAATAATATAAGGCTACCTCTGACCCTTTGTTTCTTGGTCCATTTGTGGCTCCCTCTGTCACACTATAAAAATGCAAATAACTCGATGATGGAACGAGATATATTTTTGATATTTAGTAGGAATGATCAATTCACATATTGTAAGATGATGACGAAAAGAAATCTCGAAAAAGTCCTAGGTTCGACTCCAGGGTAAGCCTTTCCATTTCCCATATGATAGCACGTAAAAATTGACTTTTTGACTTGCAGTTTTTTATTCTTTTTGAGATCTAAATTAGAAAGAATTAACCTATAATCTTCGGATCTAGCCCATTTTAAAGAAATAACTATGACGTTTTTTATTCTGGTCATCTTTTCCCGTCTACAGTTCGAAATTTCTCATGTTAAACATTTAATTCACATATTTTGGAAAAATCTTGCCATTTAATGGGATGTTGCCATGCCAACCCATTACATTGTTAAACCTCGAAATCCTATTTTTATTTCAACCTGCTTTGAATGCTCTTACAGTTAGTACAAGAGAGAGAAGAGAGAAATTATTTTCGTAGCAACCAATTTAAACAACATCCGTTACGTTATTTACGAGAAGGAATACATTTCAATGTAGAACATTAATCATTCGCATATTTAAATTATTTACTTAGAATCATCGTAAAAGTTCGAAACTTGAAACAACGAACGTCTAAAAGAACGCAAGTTTGTTTTCTTGCCATCCAAAGAAAGTCATGGCATATTTATTAGTTCATTTTTTATTTCGCTAATCAAATTTAAATTGCTTGTTCAAAATTTTATGTTCCTTACATCGATTTAACTGTCTCCTATTCTCCAGTAATCCGCTACCTCCTCGCTGTACCTCGACTCAGCGATTTTCTTGTCGTTTTATCACTTCGCTCTTTTTTCCTTTCTTTTTTATTTATCCTTCTCTACCTCTTCCCATCTCCCAACTGCCGCCGCTTTTCTTTTCCTCCTCGTCCTTTTCATCTTCTTCCTTCTCTGTTTACGCTAAAACCATCCTCCCGCACCCGCCCTCAAGCTTCCGCCACCTCTCCTCTCTCTCTCTTTCAATGGCAAAGCTCTCCGCAACCTCTTTCCTTACATAGCCGAACTTTCTCCTTCCATCACTTGCATATCCCAATTTCTACGTCACGTCCTCATCCATCCTGTCCCTCTTCTCATATCTCTCTCTCTCTCTCACACACACTGTAAACTCTCAGAATTTTATTTTATCATCGCTCCCTACGCTTTGTATTTTTCATTCACGCCGAGTATCACGTGATGTGAGCGTACTCTCCGCGCCGTAAATTCAAGTAGGTATTTTTTTAAACTCAACTTTCTATCACTCCCAGCTTAGGCAGTTACGTAAACAATTTTTATTTCGTGGCACCAATCCAATTTTCGATAAATATATTAAATATTAAAAAACGGTGATAATTTTACTGAAACTACCTAGTTCATGTGGTATGTTTTTCTTGCTAATTATTTACTTAAATCTCAGGCAATTATATGAC
The DNA here is from genome assembly GCA_028673005.1 of Tanypteryx hageni. Taxonomy (NCBI): domain Eukaryota; kingdom Metazoa; phylum Arthropoda; class Insecta; order Odonata; family Petaluridae; genus Tanypteryx; species Tanypteryx hageni. The sequence continues at coordinate 182,629,890 of CM054112.1, read as the reverse complement.
ATCACTGAGTCGTCTAGATAATCTACGTTGTAGCTGAACTTCTCTGTTTTATACCCAACGTACGCAGACAATACGCCATTAACTTGACAGAGTACGAAAAATAGGTTTAAATTCCAATGTACCAGGTGCAAGAATAATTTCCTGCGTCATACAAAGTACTCATTCAGATGAGATCCTTAGTTAATTGCCTGAGTAGGTGATTTTCGAGGTAAAGAAACAAGTTACATATATAACAATGCTAAATACCTACATTGGCTTTTTTGCGAAGCATGCGTAGCTTCTCAAACCAATTTTTCTCTACTAAATGCATCTCTCATGTTTATTTTTCTTTTTCGTTTTGGGTATTAACTCAGAATTTCTTTTAAATACAATATTTAAAGAGGAAACATTATTTGAAAATAGCTCATAAGCATAAGTATAATATTAAAAGAACATTTTCAATGATAATAATTTTACATTGCGTCTATAAAAGAACACCACAAGCATTAAAAATTCTATTGACTATGTATTTTTTCCCTCGCGTATCTTAGTATTATACCACCCTGATGACGTTAAGGGTTACTTGGACAGTTGTTTACAAGACGCCGTCCTACGCCTCCTACTTATTTAACCTATCTCAAATTAATGGAAAACCTATTTAATAAATGAAACCTGTGCCATAAATTTACCTCACGTCATCTATCCTATATATTGAGAATGTGTTTGACTGTGTGTCATGAGACAGTATACGTGACATTATAGCGTGTTTTAACAAACTCCCCGACTAGGCAGAAAATTTGGTAGGAATGCTTTCATCATGCATAGAAGTCATTGACGAAAAAAGTCTCGAAGTCCGAGAGATAATTTACGAGGTGAATCAGAAAGTTCCCGGAAAGTTTCAGTAACAATCTTCCTGCATTCCAAATAATAACAAAGCATTGTTGCCTAAAACTAGCAATTTCTTAGCCATAACAATTCAATATTTCGTAAAAATTCATTCGTTTTAATATAAAAGCAGTTTTTCTAACCCTTTAATTCATGAGTATGGGTAACTTAAAGTTTGAGATTCGAGTAAACGTTATGTTTTTAACAGCAAGTTTACGGGGATGATGCATCTAAGAAAACTGCAGTTTATGAATGAATTAAATGGTTGGACGAGAAGACATTAAAGATGACTATCGATGTGGAAGACCATCAACGTCGATCAACGAAAAAACCGTGGTCGCCGTCCAATCAATTGTGGAAGAAGATAGACGAGTTTCAGTGCAAATGATAGCCAAACGTTTGGACATCTCATATGGCTCAGCTCAATCAATCCTCAAAGATAGTTTAGGATTAAGCAAGCTTTCTGCTAGATGGGTACCAAAAGCGTTGCGCCCTGAACACAAGACTCAGAGAGCTGACCATGCAGTTGAGTTCCTCAACCGATTTGATGCAGACCCAGAAGATTTCTTTCGCCGAATAGTGACTGGTGATGAAACATGGATCTACCAGTACGATCCGGAAAGCAAAATTTAATCTAAACAATGGTTACCAAGGGGGTCAAGTGGACCAATAAAGTTCAAAGCTGAACAATCAATCGAGAAGGTTATGGCAATTGTTTTTTGGGATAATGAAGGTGTAATCATGGTCGATTTTCTTGAGGGGCAACTGACAGTGACAGGAGGTTATTACGAACAAGTTTTTTTTAAACTGAACGCTGCGCTTATAAAAAAGGCCTTGGAAACTGCACCGGCGAATTCTGTTTCACCATGGCAATGCTCCAGCACATTCATCTACGGTATCAAGAGCTGTTCTTCGAGAATTGTGCTGGAAAATTGTCTCACCCACCCTACAGTCCAGACTTGGCTTTTTCAGACTTTTTTCTGTTTCCCAAATTAATGGAGCACATCAAGGGAGTTCGCTGGAAATTGATATGCGATGCCAAACATTCAGTTTTGAAATGGTTTCATTCAAACGATCAAAATTTCTACAAAAATGGGTTAGAACGATGGCGACATCGAATGGAAAAGTGTTTAGAGTTAAATGGTGAATATGTGGAAAAATAACTCCAAAATAAATGGTTCTTTTTGAGTTTCTTTTGTTTTTATATGATAATTCCAGGACCTTTTTGATTCACCCTCGTATATTTTACATATGATAACACCTAAAAACCCATTTGTCCACGTACAGGCTTCTTGTCTATTGAAAATTAAAATTAGAAAGTAAATTGACTTTCGATTTTGGACCCGCACTGTTTTAAAGGAAAAATAATATAGTTTCTTATTCTTATCGTCGATTTCCCTGTATCGGTCGAAACGGTCCACAAATATTGTTTTAACTTAAAAATATTACGTTTTTAGACGGGAAAACTTTTGGTTTTTATCGACTTCCGCATTGTTGCATAATTAGCGAAATTACGTACATTAAACTATAGAATTTAACTATACAATTGACTCTATTTTATTACCCAGAACCATTCTTCAGAAGGACCTAGGGGTATTAATTGATAATAAGTTAAACTTCACAGCAACAAAACGCAAAGCTATGTCCCTACTAGGAATATTATACAGATTTACGGACATAAAGGATGCAGCTTCCCTTAAATTATACTTTTCCACATTAGTCTTCCCAGTTGTGAATTATGCTTCCCCTATTTGGTCTATGGCTGCAGCCTCTAATCTTTCTTCTCTTGATTGCGTACTAAATTTCTTTGTTAGAATAGTTAAATATCGTATACCCTCTCTCCGGACTTCCTCTAAGGAAGCCATCCTAACGGCCTTGTCCCTAGACCAATTTTCGGTATCTCGACAAAAATCTGACCTCTCCTTATGTTATAACATTTTAAACGCTAATATAGACAGTCCAGAACTCTTGGCCTCTTTCGGTTTACGAGTGCCCTCTAGAACAACACGCTCTATGGATTTACTCCACACTCCAACCACAAGGTTATCTATTGTTAGGCGCTCTCTTTTTTTCCGTCTTCCTACCCTATTTAATTATCTACCTTCCCACATAGATCCGTTTATCCTTTCCTATAAATCATTTATCAAAGGTTCTAGAGCTCATTTACCTCATTCTCACCTCTGATTTCTTTGTGCTCTATCCGCAGTGTTATTTTCCCTTTTCTCTTTAGTGTTGTATTCTTATTATTATTCTCTGTATTTTTCCTGTTTTTTTATTCGCTTTTATTTATACTCATGATGTTATATATTTCACTCTAAAATGGCGAATGCTGTATGTGAAATTTTTAATTAAATAAAAATAAATAAATAAATTATATGGAAAACGATACCTAGGTATATATTAAGTGGGAATATTGCCTATATTAAACGTAGGTCTACCTAAAGGAACCCGTGTTTACACATGGGCAACTTTATGTAGCTGCCTCTGGAGTTAATTATCCTGCAAATATCAGGTTTGCTTTGCCTGATTATCCAGTAACATTAACCTACAATGTTGTTTATCATGAGGTCTTGATTTTTAAAAATTTCAATAAATTAAAATAACAATGTACAAACCAACTATTATTTTTATGCGTTCTTTGCAGGAAGTGAACGCATATAGGGGAGGTCGTTTCCGTCCGCCCGTCCATCCGTCCTTTCGTCCGCATGTTAAAACTCGGGAACTACTAGATGTATTTTGATGAAATTAAGTATTGAGGTGTTTTACTAAAATTGGTCGACCGATTATAATTTTGGTTAAAATCGGACTACAATAACGACCACTTTACATGAAGACCTACATGTAGTGCACAATGTTCCTCTGTTCATTTTTGGACCCCAGGACGTATTTTGAAAAAGTTTGGTATTGGAGAGTTTTAGTAAAATTTGCCGACCGATTTCAATTTTGGTTAAAATCGTACGATAATAACGACCACTTTACATGAAGGCCTACATATAGTTGACTACGTACCTCTTTCAAACCGGGAACTGCAGGACGTATTTTGGTGAAATTTTGTATTCGGCTGTTTTACTAAAATGTGTTGATCTCAAAGAACGCATTTGGAAATCTGTGTACTCCGACATGAAGTACACCTTTCCATACTTGTTAAAAAACGTAAGCAGTCAACTATTTTTTTTAACGTACACAAGCGTAGCTGTGTCACATGCTACTAGTTGTTATTAAATTCCTACATCCTCCAAGACTAAGAGACTTGTGCTAAATAGGATAAATTCTTCTAAAATGTCGAAAGAAAAATTCTTTAGATGGAGGATCCTATTTATTAGGTTACTTAATTCCAATTAATTAAATCAACTGCTGCATTATTTTAAAGTTCATATTTCCTATTATTTGTTTTTTACAGGGAAGATCTACGCGTAGAGTCCCTTCGTTGTATTGTCTTATATGAAATGGAATTAAGACGTATTAAAACTAGGTTGTCTAAAATAGATACGAGAAAAATTTCGCTTAATTATTTCCCGAAATAAATTTTTCAGCTTGCATTTTCATTTATCTAAGTCGCTATTTGTCCATTTTTTCTACACTTTTCGTAAGTCCATCTGTGCGGCTATCTAGGTGGCACTTCGAGGTTTTTCCTTCCGCTCCTCAGTTTCTCCATCTTTTCTACTTTCCCCTCTCTCTGCTTCGCGACACCTAAAAATAAATTTCAAGCTTTGAAGAGAGAAGGTGGGTGACGAAACCAAAGCGAAAGAGAAGACGCGTTTTAAAAATAATTCTTTATTTTACAACTATCCCGGACGGCGTGCTATTTCATCCTAATCGAACTAATAAAAACTTGTCCGGAGGTATCTATAAAAGTTATTTGATGGGTTTTATGATTTAAAGACAAAGAAAAAAGCATCAGAAAATAACAGAATTTTTGTAATTTTACCGTTTCAAAAATTGCGAGGACGTGGAAACAAGGAGGTTATGGCGCGAATTTATCGCCGAAAATGTGAAAGTCGATACGATTTAAGGGAAACAGGACGGTGTATAAGAATTTCTAGAGAAAGCTATATATATATATATATATATATATATATATATATATATATATATAAGAGAGCTCAGAGAAACACGGAGAGAAAAAGGGGTGAAGGAGGAGCGGCTCGAAGGGCCATCATTGGGGGCTTAATGGGCCTCTTGGAAGAAGGACTTAAACGTTAATGGGATGGCCTCCCTTAGGATGCGCCTTGGAAATCTCTCCATGGTGTTTTGATTCCTTATTGTAAGCGTAGGTCCCTTGAAATCCGTTCCCTAGAACCTTCCGCCGCTCGCTCCATTTACAATTCCAAAAGGCATTAGCCAGCAAAGGTCCTGTTCCTTCCCATTACCTTACTAGTTACCTTAACACCTGCTCTACACGAAGAGTCGAGCGATTAGATTTGTTCTGCGATGGTTAAATCGTGTTATGGAGTTGGGGTGACCAACCGGCGGTTCCGGAGCCTATGTGGCTCTTCAGAAGTTAGTTTACATCTCTTCGAATCTTTGAACAAGCATACAGTGATTAGCTTTTATAGCTGTGATGGACATCACGCCAGTAACGTCACACTAATCCTCGCGCCGAGCACATGACGCCTAGGCTGGGAGGCCCAAAGGATCAGTTTAGACTCAGAAGTGGCAGTATTGCTTGTACTGCCAAGGAAATTGTATCAGTAAGTTATATATCAATCTACCAATGGAAGCGAAAGTGCAAACAGACAGGAAATAAATCTAGGCTTCCAACAATAGTAAGAGAATAAGTGCTTTTTCGTTTAACGTAATTGTAAGCCCCTGTTTTCTTTTTAAGCCGTTTATCGTCAGACTTGTAAAGTCATATCATCTACATCTACAGTTTATCCTGCAAGCCACCGCAAGGGTGTGTGGCAGGGGGTGTATTAACACCAAGGGGAAAACTCCAAAATTAGGCCTTGGTTTACGCCCCTACGCGAGGTTACTTTTGATCGCAAGTTTTATTCTGCTCAGCTATCGTTCTAGGGAAAAATGAGCCTTTGTATCTCTCTGTCCTACATTCATTTGGAACAAGAATTACCATAATGTTTTTAACTCCGCATATTAATACTAACGTCTTAACGGATATATAAGCCCAGGTGGCACATATCCCATGCAAAAAAGTCCTACTCGGAAGGCGAGTTAATATAATCGTCCCTCCCTGATGTGATTTCAATCGTGAATCCAGTAAACAAAAATCTAAAGAATAAACTTTTTGGTTGACAGCTCTCACGACACGCCAAGAATGCAGAGTATGACCTGAATTGCGCTGGAATCGCGAGTGCACTCTCAATTTCGAGAGTAGGATTGTTAGGGATGGACACAGAGGAGGTCGATGAAAGGCACAAAACCAATTTTATGCCAGATGCACAAAATTTCTAAGACGCAGTCGTCAATGGGGATCAACAAACTAACAATGCAGTAGAAGGTTGGCACAGTAAATATAAAGTTCACCATCTTTTCCTTTGGGAGTTTATTTAACATGCTTATGAACAAACAACGATAAAATGAGGGGTCATACGCAGATACGGCCAAGTGGTAATCGACATGTTCTATCGGCATGTTCTATATTATGCGGAATATAAGACAAAACTGCATAGACTCAAATCTCCGAGGTTTCGCGTGTTGGCTGAAAACAAACCTTGCTGTAGCTTACGATGAAAAATAATTTGAGGAATGAAATTCTTCAAATATATAAATCATTTCCTTTAATTCTACCTTTTATTTTGATTGCTAATAAAATTCATTGATAGAGAACTTGTGCGAATCATTGTCTTCTATAGTTAATAAGTATTACCTTCATTCTAGTTAGCGACGAATAGTAGATGCCTTGGTGTAAGACTTGATGGCGTTTACATCTACATCTACAAGTTACCCTGCAATTCACCAAGTTGGTGGGTGGCAGGGGGTGCAATGCACCAAATCCTACCTAAAGATTGTCTAACGCAATTCGAAATTTCCTATTGTGATCTCTTATTGTCCTCGGAAAGAACGAGCCTAGATAACGCTCCGTCCTACAATCGATCTCACGTATTTTATCGTCTCGATCATTTCTACCTATATACGTCGGTGCCACAATTATTCCCACTACCTCCTCTTTTAGACATTCTGACCTATATTTCTCTAGAAGTTTCAACCTTGAGTGCAATCTACGGTCCTCTAGTGATACCCAGTTCAAATCACTCAATAAAGAGGTGACGCTTTCCTTATGTTCGTACTTTTGTTTTACAAATCTGGCTGCTCTGCGCTGTACTCTTTCTAGTTGAATTATGTGTCCCTTCTCGTACGGATCCCATATGCTCGCTGCGTATTCCACTTGTGGTCTTACCAGTGATAAGTAGCATGTTTCGCGTACTTTCTCTGTAGTGTTCCGTACTATTCTACCTATGAATGCCAGTTTCTTGTTGGCCGCGCCTATAACTCGACGAATGTGCATGTCCCACGAAAGATCTCGACAAATGGTTACTCCTAAATATTTTACATACTCAGCTTGTCGAATACTCATTTCATCTATTTTATATTCGAAACCTAAATCTTTGTTCTTACTTTCCCAGAACGTGACTGCGGCACTTTTAGTATAATTAATTTCGATTTGCCATTCTTTGCACCACGCTGAAATGGCTCTTAAGTCTTCACGCAGAGACTGATGGTCCTCCTGATTTTTTATTTCTTTATATAGAAAGGTGTCATCGGCGAAAAGCCTAATTTTACTACGAACAACCGAGCACATATCATTTACATAGATTAAGAAGAGCAGTGGGCCCAATACACTTCCCTGAGGAACACCCGAAGCAACTTTAACGTGGGACGAGTATTTCCCATCGATGACAACTATCTGTTCCCTATTCGAGAGGAAGTCTCTCACCCAACCGACAACTTTCGAATTGATACCACATTGTCCTAACTTCGCAATTAATTTCCTATGAGATACTTTATCGAACGCCTTCCTGAAATCAATGAATATGGCATTGACCTGAGTATTTTTCTCTCCGCATCGCAACAAATCGTCCACGAACAGGCCGAGCTGCGTTTCGCATGATCTATCTCTCCGGAATCCGTGTTGGCATCCGCTAAGCAATGAATGACTATCTAAATAGCGCATTACAGAGCTAAAGACTATGTGCTCAAGTATCTTGCACGATAATGAAGTTAAGGATATCGGCCTATAATTTTCGGGGTTCTCTCTGTCGCCACTCTTATGGATGGGCGTAACATGTGCCACCTTCCAATCTTTAGGAACTACTCCTTCTCTAATGGATTTCTCGAATATAATTTTCAAATACGACAAGATTTCAGCAGCTAATTCTTTCATTACACGCGCGGGAATTTCCTCCGGTCCAGGAGATTTATTTGGCTTAATTGAATGAAGTTGGAGCGCGATGCCATTTACCGAAAATACCAAATCTTCCATCGAATCGCCCTGACGCATAGGAATAGGGGTTTCACATTCCTCGTCATCACGAGTAAAAGCTTTCTGAAAGTGATGATTTAATAGGTTTGCTTTATCCATACTATCGTGAACTACGTTTCCCGTTTCCGACCGCAGTGACGCAATAGTGGGGCCTCTACCTTGAACTTCCCTGACGTAAGACCAAAATGCTTTTGGGTTCTCTTTCAAGTTTTCCTGTAAAACCTTCTTTTTATAATTGTTAAACGCATTACGCATTGACACTCTGGCTATGGAGCGCGCCTCCTTGTATTGCTGCCTTAACGTTGCAATCTGTTCGACCGTCGGTGTTGAGGATGTGTTATTTACGGCAGAGTGGAGTTTTCTTTGCCGTCGGAGAGCGCTCCTAACTTCCTGATTGTACCATACAGGTTCTGCACTATCACGCTTCAGTTTGCTCGGAATAAATTTATCTGTACACTCTCGCATCATATCTCTGAACATGCACCAGGATTCCTCCGCGTCTGCACTATCGGTTAAATTGCAGAAATTAGTATATTTATTTCGCAGAAAAGACCTAAATCTTGTGAAATCGGCTTTGGCGAATACATAAAGTTTTCTTTTGGCCTTAACCTGTTTCTCAATAATTAACTGAAATTCCACGTACACTGCCTTGTGATCGCTTATTCCCTCAGCATCAGATACTCTATTCATACGCTCAGGAAGATTAGTGACACATAAATCTAATATATTATTAAATATCGTGGGAAATCTCACTAATTGATACAATGAGTGCTTACTGAAAGTTTCTAGTAACGCCTCGCACGATTCACGCTCTCTACCTCCGGGATAAAAGCAATGATGGCTCCAATCAATTGACGGAAGATTGAAATCGCCCCCGATTATAATGGCTTTATCTTGATTAGACGAATTTAGCGTCGCCACTTGTTTCTCCAGAGAATGAATAGTTTCCACGCTCGCATTTGGGGGTCTATAAAAAGCGCATATATTTATAGTTTTTGAGTCGCTTCCTTTCACACGACACCAAACACTTTCGACTTCGTCTTCGTTAATCTGTATTGGGTAACTTTCGTATTTATTGCTAACTGCTATAAAGACTCCACCTCCCGACCGGATACATCGATCTTTTCTGAAGACGCTATAGTCAAGAGGAAAGATCTCCTGACTGGCTATGTCTGCCGTAAGCCAACTTTCAGTGCCTATAACTACATCAGCACGCAGACTACGAATAATATGTTCAAATTCGGCCTCCTTCCTGCGAATGCTGCGACAATTAACCGTAATGATTTTTAATTTCTCGCTATGACTACGTAACGATTCCTCGCGCTCTACTGAGCTATTATTACTGTTATTATTATTAAGATTATAATTATCATTATTTACTGCCTCCTTATCCTTCCTACTATGTCGACTATTTCTACGCTTGGAATGTATTCTACTGTTACCTAACGTCGGGTTTATAGCGCTATTAAGATCGCACGCATTATCTACGGAATTGTTTCATGGAAAATCGTTTATCCCCATGCCTTCGATAATTCTGTTACCGCACGGATTTCTTACACTTTCCCCTATTGTGCTCTCAATTAATCCCGTACCGGTAAACTGCCTACATCCTATCCTACCATCTGATCTACTATTATTAATTATGTTGAAAGGAAATTTTCGGCCCAGTCATTTAAACGATTGGACATTTTATTTATTGGACGTTTTCGTCTTGGACATTTTCGCCTTGGACATTTTTGAATGGACGAAAATGTCCTAAAATGGAAAAAACTCCTTGACGAGATCTAAAGGTCGCGTTGATGTCGACAGCTGTGAAAAACAACTTGGCATTGCAGAAACCCATTGCCAGCGGGGTTCCATCTATTTTGGGATCTGAAAACGGATTATTAAGGCTTTGTAAGTCCGCCGACAGCTTTCCCGAATTTTGGATATTTCATTGAATAATTAATTGGGAGCAGCTGGTATCTAAAAACTCATATTACATATATCATGTCGTGAAACTCGTCTTGGACGTTGGAAATTTCATTCATACAAATCCACTCAATCACAGACAACTTCAATATTCGATTCAATGAATGGATGAAGATTCTCCAGCCGAGTTTCCACTTCACTGCTCTCGAGAAGAAGAATTATTTCCCGTGTTTTCAAGCTAATGGAACCAGCGAAATTGTTGATGGAGGAGAAGCACAGAACACGCTACGAGCTTACAGATTCTATGTGGACTCTATATTTTACATGTTTGCAGGCATGCTGCTATATTTAGATAAAGTGCACGTTATTTTTCGCCCTCTAAAAGAGTGAAGTGGTTAGGAGTGATTCTAAGCATTTCACTCCTGAGGAAGTTACGTGAGAAAACGTTGGAGCTGACACGTTCTCTTCACTTATCGATGTCCGATAACCGCAACCAACGCCTTAAACCCCTTCTTAAAGTAGCACTCAAACATTGGCCATACGAATCAGATGATGGGAGGATAATCGATATCTTGTCGATAAGCGCATTGGGAAAAAGCTCCACTCTGACAACGCTCCGATTACTCATCCCGATCAGAATTGGGTGGTGGTGTGATAGCAGTAAAAGACGACCACGGGATTTAGAGGTCTAACTTATGAAAATATATATGGGAAGAGATATGGCTGATTGAAAAAAAATGAAAGTAGAAAACAAAAAAACATTCCATTGATGGGCAAAATTGGAAATGTTTGGTGGGGTAAAGAAAAACGGCTTCCTGCACTCGCAGGACTTATCGTTGACGATATTGAGTTACCCGGGAGGCATTTATTGAGTCGAGATCCAAAAAGGGGAAGAGAGCGAATAAAAATCCGGATTCTGCATGTTTAGGTGGAGTAATAGGCAAGTAATATATCACTAGCAGTTGCCCGTCGAGAAATCGACTCGTTGGTTAGATCAAATATTGTCTTGGTAGTTGGCCTTCTGTCACATTACCATGAAGGTTAACGCCTGCAAGGTTTATTTCCTTTTACTAATGTACGCTTAGAGTGCCACGTTATTTCCTAGCGTCTAATGTCCTCTAGCAGCGCCACCTTGGCATCAACCACTATAATTACGTCGATCAGAGCTTAGCCGGTCAAAAAATACCTCACTATCTCGCCAACGGTTTGATCTATTTCAATTTTATAATTTTCTTGCAAATCTGCAGACCCAGACTTTTAATTTGTTGAATCTCATGTTAAGGTGGCCGTTACCGTCGCTTTAAAAATTTCATTTTTTACGCTATTATTATATAGATATAATTCATTATCGTACTTACTCTTTCCCGATCATTTTGATTTGAAAATGTTTATATCAAAAAATGTCAGTATGGAAACAAAATTAAAAGGAAATATACAAGTGTATATCGCAATACGCTCGGGTTGTCTTCCAAAAAACCAGAGCGTATCGCGAATCAGCGTATTGCGAAACACATTTTTACATAAGAGCAATGCTATAAAAATGGATTAAAATCACCAGTAAGCATAAAAGATATGTTCCTAAGAAAGGGTCATGTTGCGCGAAATCGTGCTCAACAAATGCAAAAATCCCATTGAAAACCATGTCAAAGATAGGATCGCTTTAATTTTTTTCGTTTGGGACATTTCAAACTTATAAGAGTAAAAACTCGAACATAAATTCAATGTGTCACCATCGCGATCTCGGACTGAAAACTGACTGTAGTCCACAGAAACACTACGTTGGACATAAATAGAAACTCGTCCATTACATTATTTCTTTGGTGCAATATTGTGTACACATGAAATGAATATGAAAACAATTTATTAAAGTAGATCGTATATAATGAAACAAAGTTGTTTTTCATCGCTCACGTTGAGAACTATTTAATGGGCAGAGAATGTCCCATCGTTCTCCGGGCTTTGTAAGAACATATGTCCGAATCTTTTAATCGAAATCACTACTTATTTGCAGTATTAACAGATAGATATTGGGTATATTATGGAAGACTCCGAATGACTCCGATGTGAATCTATTCTAGTTTATTACAATAAATTAATCTTTAAAAAGCTACAGAGACAAACACAATTTAAAAGCAGTTGATTGACTGGGCAGTGTACTTTATATTGATAAATATAACTTAACGATTAAAAGTCTCTTCTTCGTTGTTTCATAAATTGTAATAAAAAAGTCCATCGACCTTTTTAAATTTTTCTTTTATAATAGTTAGGTCGATGATACAAGCTAGTTGGATAAAAATTTTAATTACCTTATTTTGAAGACGTGAAGTGGGAAATAACTCAAATACTGAAATAAATAGGGGAAGTTCAGATGCAAATACGATTTCATACAGAAATCAATCATTCCCGGAATGTTTATCGATTCGTACTGTTTTATTGTCTCATCCTTTTTTATGGCGTTGGCCCCTTTTATTGCTTGCGTCAATATATATATTATTTGATATTATGATGTAGATATTACCCAAATGTGAACCGAAAGTTGCAAAACAGACTAGAAAAAACGAATACCTTGAAAAGGTGTAAGAATGCGGCCGCTAAAAATTAGCAATTGTTTTTTAAAAAATTCAAGGTTTATGTATTTCCGAATGTGCTACGGAGCTGAAATTTTTTTTAGAGGTAGGATTTGTAAAAAATGGAAATAGGGATTATAGAAATTTTAATTTGTGTTTCCGTTAAAAATTCTTAAAATTTAAACAAATAGATAACTGTTTAGGTACTACAGGATAAGCTAGGAAGCTGAAATTTTCATGTTATTTACAGAGTAGTACATTTGCACATATAAATATTTAAATCTCTTTATAAATATATTTCGGCGGCCGTTAAAAATGTTTAAAATTTAAACAATTAGAAAAATATTATTTCACTTCTAGAAGTGCTACAACTTGAAAATTTGGTATAAATGTGTAGCATTAGTACTCCATAATGGAGAAAGTATAAAATTCTTAAAATTGCAAAGTTTGGGGATTGTTTTAATCTATTATCTTTACATAAGGGAAAAACGAAAATTCCTGCGGAGGTGAAATATTTAGAATTAATAAAATATTTGTAATGATCATATATCTGTCTGAAAAATGAATGTTTTTTCAAGGTGAGATGATATGCTTGCGAGGAATCCTACAGGAGTGGTCTCATATTATCCGAAGGCCTACTCATCACATCTACAAACCTTGAAAATTTCAGCGCATTATTCCTCTTAGTATTGTCTGCGCACCCAAAAATGTTTTCCCTTTGCTTTTAAATGTCACGGTCTGAGAGTGACGTCATGACACTAAGCTACTTTTCAGTTCGTGGCACTAAGCTCTCATTCAGTTTTATTAACACGTAAAATAAATTCCCGAAGAAAAGCATTGTATCGTAGTCATGACAGAAATATTGGGCCATTGTTATAAATTTTATAAAATCCCGTTTTTATGCAGTAAAAATCGAATAATTAACTAATTCGGCACGGATTCGTGTTCTACTTTCAAGAAAAATAATTTTCGTTCTTTTTCCCGTCTTTTAATTCAGGTATTGGGGTTTGTACCTTAATTAAAAGTAATTTTAAAATGCAATTATAAAAAGACCTGTACGGATTTAAATTGTTTTCTAATGGGACTTGAAAATGAACGTTTTGGGGTGTAAAACACCCCGTTGTAACGAGAAATTTCGGAATTTTCGATTTTTTCTGATGGTTTTGCACCAACACCAAGGTTCCCTCCAAATTTCAGCTCTATAGAATATCTAGAAGTTTTATATCATTATATATAATATATCCTCCGTAAGAAGCAGCTTTTTACTATCGTAGTAATCGGTGCTTGCATACTGCAAGCATTGGTGCCCTATGACCACCACACCAAATTTCATTCCACCTACTTGATGAGAATTACCGTAAATTAATTGCCAAATATTCCGTAATGCTATTTACACAGGAAAAACTCAAATGTTGGAGTGTCTGGAGTCGAACCGAGGAATCCTACAGGAGTTGTCTCATATTATTTGCTAGTCTATTCATGGCATCTACAAACTCTGACAATTTCAGGACTCTATTTCTCTTAGTTTGGTCTACATACCGGAATCACTTTTTCCTATGATTTTAAATATATTATCCGAAGGCCTGCTCATGACATCTACAAACCCTCAAAATTTCAGCGCAATATTCCTCTTAGTATTGTCTGCGCACCAAATATGTTTTCCCTTTGCTTTTAAATGTCACGATCTGAGAGTGACGTCATGACACTAACAATAAGCTACTTTTCAGGTTGTGGCACTAAGCTCTCATTCAGTTTTATTAACACGTAAAATAAATTCCCGAAGAAAGGCATTGTCTCGTAGTCATGACAGAAATATAGGGCCATTGTTATAAATTTTATAAAATCCCGTTTTTATGCAGTAAAAATCGAATAATTAACTAATTCGGCACGGATTCGTGTTCTACTTTCAGGAAAAATAATTCTAGAAAGTTCATGTAAATTTATCGCTTATGTAATCATTTATATGAAAAAACCGGAAAATATTGATGAAAAACTTCTCTCTTCATAAATTCATCCGGTAGACTTTTGCACAATTCTTTTAATCATATCCTTAGGCCATATCAAAAATTCTACCCGGGCAATATTCACCGGTCATAAAATGTGCAATCAATCTATATCTTTAGACACTTCTCTCTCTAATAATTCTCACTCTCTCATCTTCCCATCCTCCTTCCTTCTTTCCCTTCTTTTATTCTGCTGCGCTCTCAAGGACGATTTTTTTCTTCTCGCCCCTCTCTTCATCTAACATTTCTTTCTCTGATCCCTTTTAAAGCTTCCTCCTACTGTTCATACATTCTCGTCTCTTTCTGCTTCGTTCACCACCTCTGATTTATTTATCGTATTACACGTCACGCTCTTAATCCAAATAACTATAAATCATTGATGGAGCGGGGAAGTGAAAAGCTATAAATATATAGTCACAAGACCGTTTTTCCCATAGTTTTATATATTCTCCTTTTCTTTCCGCCCTATGTTTTTATGGGGAATATATAAGCCACAATATTTACTCCTCATTGCCTATGCCTTCTCTATTTATTGATTAAGAAAATTCAAAACACGGCCTTCATCCGGTCAAATCTGAGGTCCCTCAGTTTGATTTCTTGACTGATAATAATAATATATTTATTTTCATATCGAATCTTCAAAATAAAATTTCTTTTTAATACTAGTAGTTTCATAATACACAACGGGTTAAGTAAGCCTGAATCTGTTTTCATTACAATTCTCACGAAGATTAATTCACTGAAGTGATTCTGTCATACTATAGGCTTATGGATTCCGTGTCAGTTCTAATCTACTGGGCATGTTAAACGTGACGGATTGCCGAGCAGATGCGGAACAGTGAATCTCTTTCAAATTTTACGAACGATTACCATCCTTCCGATAAATAATGATACCTCTTTGTTTACTTAGTTGGCTTCAGGTGGGAATTTTATTTAACAGTCGCATGTTTCGTAATTATTGCATTAAAAATTCATATAATCGGGTGATGAAATGATTCCACCTCTCTAAATTCGTGAATACACGCGTAACCTATAGGATATCGATCTAAAAATAATTAAAGAAATATTTTATTTCTGATACAAAGCCGATATGACTCAGATAACATTTTGACCTTTCATGTTTTAATGATTAAATTCGTCAAGTCGTGACATTTTTGTTTGTCGTGCTCTTTGGTAATATTAAATCACTACTCACTCTTCTCAAAATATTGGGCGCCTTTTTTTCTATATTCACTTGATAATTTAATGTCATTCTCCTAGTAATCCTCACAGTCTTACAAAAAATAATATTACAGAGTTATTTTCGTTTATTTTATCTGCCAGGACTAACTACAATTTTAGCAATTTTCATCTGTAAACAATTTTTACCGACGAACGTCTGCAATACGTATTTTATAAAGATAACGGAATAAATTCAATAGATTGCAGATATTAGTACAGGCAGTCCCCGCTTTTCGTCGGTCCGCCCATACGTCAGTTCCTAATTGACAAAATTGTTTCGCTCTTTAATCTTCGTGATTCGCTTATTCGGCACATTGAAGCTTTTCGTCTTTCCACTTTCGGTACAAGTCAATGGGTTACAACTTGGCCAAACTTGGTGAGTTAATGCTACAATACTTGTTAATCTGTATTCGAAAAATTAATGGTATTTGAATGTACAGTATGAGCATTCAATCCGGTCTGAATTGGAAAGAGATCTTTTGTTTTACATGAAGGGAGTATACCACATCTGCATCATGGCAGTGGCTGTTGGTGTAATCCTTTCTACAGCTCATCATTAGTCTCTTCTATTAATTAATCGTTTTACATATATGTATCTGCAAAAGTATATAGTATAGTTAATTAATTGTATTGATAAATTCATCATATTGTTGCCATGTCTCTACACTCGCCACAAACATTTATTTCTTTTTCCATCTCAGCGGCGTGCCAGCAAAAATCGTCTCGCGTGTCACTTTGACATGTGTGCCATAGGTTCGCTCTCACTGGGATAGTGCATAGTTATCTTCATGGTGTAATTTTTTATCAACTAAAGTTTGATTTTCATAGTTATTCGTTTGTATTTGTGTTTATTTAATAGTTTGCCGCCACTAAACATTGCCAGTATTGCAAATTTGCCGTCGACTAATTTTGTATGCACGAGGCATTTATTGTACGGCTTAATAAAATACATTATGTTGATAATCTGCATTTATAATTTTGTTTAGCATTAATACTCTTCGAATGCGAGTTATTAAAATATGAAGTAATGATTGCCTCTGCTGTAATCGTATTTCGTCTATTTGTACGATTATCGTATTATTCTTTTAAAATACATATTTCCGAGAATTTTCGAGCCTAGTGTGCTTAGTCAGGAACAAAACCCTTCATTTTAGCATTGTCTGCGGAAAAATAGTGATTCGCTTTTCGCCGCGATTTCCAGGAACGTAACCTGACGTTAAAGCGGGAACTGCTTGTAACGCTCTTTGAATAAATTTTGTCTATATACGATCCATTTCAGTTACCACATTTTACACGTTTTAATTGCAATTCTTATTTTCATTCTCGCACATAATCGGATAGAAAAGACGAGGAAATTGAGTCTAATTCAGCATTCATCCTGTAGGAAAACCCGGGGCAGTATGCCTTTGAATCCACTCCGTTATTTTTTGGTTCTCTTTACCATCCTCACGACATCATCTCGTCTTCAATCGCTTCTCCTTTGCCTCCACCATGGTGGAATAAATGAGAAAATGGTCTTTTTCGCACGATTCCATTCATTTCGGTTAATGAAAACCGCAACCTATTCTCTGCTCGATGCCAAGTCAATCGTTCCCGTTATTTGCGCAGATAAAATGTCACGCGGTAGACTGTTCTCATTCAGCAATCAATTTTTATCCTTGAGCTGTTAATTTTTTATCCTCTGATCCAATATAATATATTAAATCGAGTCTGTCTGAATGTGTTTCACAATCGGTGAATCCGATGTTTGTTCCCGTTTAGCGTCGTTTTTTTTAAAGAAAACAAATGGGAATAACGTACGCAAGAAGCATGACATTTAATAAGTGCATAATCCAGAGAGTAAAGAAGAAAGCTCATCGGAGAGAAGAAGATAACTTCTAAATTTGACCGAAAATCGAACCCGGGTCTTCCACTTGCCGGGCAGATGCTTTTACCAGCTAAATTATCGAGCCAGTATGATTCTTCGCTCTCAAATTAAGATATTTCCGGTGATTAGTAAAGTATCTAAATAGTAAAGCTGACTACACTAAACCTCATTAATGAGGCACCACTGATCTCAAACAGTGAGATAACTTAACTTACAAAGTTTATTTTTTTTCTTCATTCCATTGAAATGTATGTTCACGCCTGTGCATCTTCGCTTGCCCAACTTCACTAACCACATTACGCCTTGTAGATTAAGAGATTAAAATTTCCGTTTTTGTTTTCGATAACGTAGCTCCCCTGGTGGGGAGATATGATTCAAATTCGGTATAATCTCACTGCAATTTTATTTTTGTAAATACTAAAATTTAATGAAGTTCTATCTCAGAATAACGGAGCTAAAATTTCATTTCCAACATAAACGTATCCGTTTGATTATGCTATTTCATAAGGCAGGGATCACCAAACCTTTTACTAAAAGGACCACATTAGGCTTTATATACCATTGTGTAGGCTACATGTTACCTTTCAGTACCTGATGTGTGTGTAAATTTCAAAGAGCTAGTTATCAGATTTTTTGTTCGTGTAATGTGTCATACGCCTATATCAAAATTATATTGCATCTACTTACTTAAAAATATCGTGTAGATTTCATAAATTATCTAACGACAATTTATACTAATTGTATGAATATGCATGTCTTAAATACATTGATGATGGCCGTATAAATTCACTGCGTGGGCCGGATATGGCCCGCAAGCAGTAGTTTGGGGAACTCTGCCATAAGGGAATCCTGTTACAGCTTCAAAGGCCTCGCCTTGAATATATGGTTCCACTAATACCCTGCATCAATTATCGATTAGTCTTTCATGAATATATCCGGAGATGCCCTTAAGAGCTTATATATAATAGTACTAATTTGGTTCTCAAACAAGA
This sequence comes from Tanypteryx hageni, assembly GCA_028673005.1. Lineage (NCBI taxonomy): Eukaryota > Metazoa > Arthropoda > Insecta > Odonata > Petaluridae > Tanypteryx > Tanypteryx hageni. Next base: position 182,611,027 of record CM054112.1, on the reverse strand, counting down.
GGCATTCTTGTTTGTTTCAATTCCATATCGCTGAGTATGGAGTTTAGAGAGAATGTTTCTCCTTCAGATGTAAATTTATAGCCCAACTCTTTTTACAAGTTTAATTCTCAAGCAAATTCTGTGTATAAAATGGTTGTCTGGAAAACGTGTGTTATGGTTATGGTTCCCTGCTTTTAGTAGTTATGATACACTCCAGTAGCTGCGAAATCAATTCATTTCCGTGGAAAATGTGAATTGTTCACATTACATTTTTTATATAACAATATGCCTCGGCAAAATTTCATTAACCCAAAACATCCCGTTTTTACGGAATGGGTCGCAATCAAGTTCATTCCTTAAAAACGGATTTTCTTGAGGAAAAAACGGAAATTGGAATTTTACCTCAAGAATTTTTGTTATAATTTCTGTTAAAGACTCATAGGCATGATTCTATGTACGGAAATTGTATTACTTATCAATTTGAAGACTCAGATCGCTTTGAAGATTCGAAGATCAGTTACTGAAGAATTGCTTGTTTCAGCGGCTCTCACTTATGCACGAAATTTGCTTTGTAATTGAGATTGGGATGTTGTCTACCTCTGCGGGTAATTAGGGCTTGATTTGCGAGACAATTATACTTATCGCAGTACCAAGCGCATCACCAAACATTTTTAAGCATTTCATAAGAAAGTTTCGTTATAACAGTATTGTTATATATTGTAAATACATTTGCGTTATTCATTACGTTTTTGCTAATTAATTACATGGCTATAATCATTAATATAACTAAAACTGAAAAATATTTTCTCTCAATTTTTGTCCCGTTAATGCATCAGTTTCCGTTTATTTGCCGTACATTTAGATTACGGAAACTTCATGTTATAAACGCCGTTTATAGTGAAGGTTAATGATAATCTTAATGGACATTTGGATGGAATGCGTTTTACCTCAACTATTTAAGCTGAAAAATGATATGCAATAATTGTCTCATCAAAATTGGAAAACATAAGTTTCATCCGTCTCTCACAATGATTTGATTGCGCGTTAGATTTTTCACATCCATTTTGGATCCTTTCGGAGAGCAACTATTGATGTCTACAATGTAGTTTTATTAGCCTGTAATTCCCTTTTCTTTTCCTCTCACTTAATTCCTTCAGCATCCTCCCCTCGCTTTCTTTTTCATTCTTGGACGCGTCTCACAGTTCACTTTCCCATATTGGCCAAATAGCGTAACCCTCATTTAGATATATGTTACTACACATCTCCTTTGATTCTTCTTCCATTGTCCAAGTTTTTTCTCATCAATTTTCCGTAGAATTTACTTTAATGATAAGTCAGAAATAAATTTCCATATGATACATTTATGCTTAATGAAAGAGGGACCTGTCTACAAACGTTAAAGAAATGTTTTAGATGAAATATTATAATTTGAAGCGTCACTTAAATAATGCGAAAACAATTTTCTTTGTCTTTTGCAAGTTACTTAATATTTCTTAAAAAGTAGTTATCGTAATAGCAAACTATAGTCTATTCCAGTTTGCATAGAAAAATACATTTACAGCTCTTATATTGTTCTTAGAAGTTCACAGAATCGCTTATTTTGGACACCAATATCCTCTATTGATTTTTAATATCGGTCTTGCTTGTTTGCATATATATTTACATACTCCTCGTTAAAGGTTCTATTAGCTGAGCTACGATGCGTATCAGTATTTTTATTGCTCGAAATTATACTCATCGTCGTGATTATATTTTCAGCACATTTATTGTTTAAAGAGATATATTAGCAGTAGTATATGTATTATACTACTACTCGATTTTAACGTTTCTTATGGAAACAAATCAACAAAAATATTCTGAAAAAAGTAGTCCTTATAAATTACCAATATCTATTAACTACAAGATATCCAGGTGCATAATTACAAGAATGTGTTCAGGTAATATTTACCTATTTTTACATTGCATGAATGCACTTTCATTTGAAACGATGGTTCGAAATTAATCCATTAGGGATTAAAACGCTACATTCATAATACAATCTCATGCTCTCAAATTTAATGGAAATGAAGAGAGAGAATGGTTACTTAAATTCTTTAAAAAGTTCACTTTTCTTATCTAAAATAGGTCAGTTTCATTACTAATCCCGCAAATTTGATATGTACTGGCTCGATGAAACCTGATTTGGAAATAGTCGACTTTTTGTCTTGACCATGTTATATCAACTAATTTCCGATTTGCATTTCCACTCCGAGCAGTCGTCTCCAAATAAGCGAGGTTATCTCTGCATAATTTTCGCGAATTTGCGTAATCCGAGGTCACGGACGTGATTTGCAAAAGTAATGGCGTTTCTGCCGGAGGTGTTACTTAATTGGAGCGTTGATATTCAAATCTAAAGGTTTTGAAAGGCTAACTTATCCCAACGTTTGTTCAGGAAAGAAATTTAACCAGCCATGCGATCTGAAAGCCCCTGGATAAAATTATATTTGGTTCGGTCGACATAATTTGGCCATGTGAGTGCAAGAAAGGTTTTCAGCACAAATTGACCTAATACAACTTGAGTTAAAATGTTTTACTTGCGATAATTTCCATGTACAACTAAGTCGTTTTGAAATGTAAAACACCGCATTTTATTCTGAAATCAAGGACGTACCCAGGGGGAGGACCCGGGGGGTCAGGACCCTCTCCACCCGGTGTACAGACATTTGTGGAATCTGCGATAACCACGCTACAAACTTAGTACGTTGTCTCTTGTTACGCTGCCACTTGCTGCGTTGAGTTATGAGAACTAAAATCGTTATAAAAGTTTATATTGTTTGAATAGGACTTTTATTTAATCAATTGCTAGAAATTGGTTTTCGGCCTCAGACCCCCCTCCCCAACCCCTCCCTCTTCCCCCGAAATAAATTCCTGGGAACATGCATGCCTGAAATAATGCTATCTCGTTTAATTAAACTCAGCAGTTTAACAAGGAACGTTATTATTCTTTTACCATTGCTTTCTATCTCCTTTTTTGTCGTAAATGGCGAGTTAACTGACCGCCATTATGTCTAATGTATGTTCATCTTAATAACTGAAAATAAACCTTTTGCTGCACTGCTTCATATTTCTCAGTGAAATTTATTTTTGTATATTTTCAGATCTTCGCCATTAAATCAGATATTGCGCGAACGACTTTTATCCCATTAAATTTTACCAAAACAATCCGCAACTTTGGCTGATATATATTAGATAATGATATATATTTAGGCATGAGTGTGACTTCTATCTTGTTTATACAGAAGATGTAATTGAATATATAGCGATAACAAGATTTGGTACAATCCTCGAAGTAAACAAAGTTTAGTTCGTGCTAATATAATAGCATTGTTTCTTTTTTTTCAAAAATATCCTTTTTCTTCGAATTTAGACTTTCCATTAATTGTCTAGATTGTTTTAAATACTTGTGTTTAAATTCGCCGTATTCGAAAAATTAAGCTATATATGTGAAACTTTAGTTTTCTCAAAACAGGGACGCCCAATCCTCCAAATGTTGTCTTAAGATACCCAGCAAAATTCCAAACCTCTTATCCTAAAATTAAATCAATTCTGCATAATTTAAAACTAAAAAAGCTCCAGGCCTAGATAACATTACCAACCTCATGCTAAAAACTTTGACTTCCTCCAAGCCTTTTATTAACATCTTAACCGACCTTTTTAACAACTGTCTTCAAATTAGCTACTTCTTTCCCTTATGGAAAAACGGCAAACTTTTACTCTTTCTCAAACCAAGCAAAGATCCCACCTCTCCTTCCAGCTATCGCCCCATCTCTCTTTTACCATCTCTCTCCAAAATTTTAGAACGCATTATTCTAAAACGCCTAATTCTTTTCTTTAGCGAAAACAAAATTCTTATTCCTGAACAAATGAGCTTCAGACAATACACATCGACAATTCATCAAATATTAAGGCTCACAGATACTATTGCTCGAGGCTTTTATTACGAGAAAAAATCAACAGAAGCGGTCTTTTTAGACATCAGCATAGCCTTTGACACTGTTTGGCACCAAGGCCTCTTACTAAAACTATCCAGACTTGAATTTCCCATCAACCTCCAAAAACTAATCAAAAATTTTATATCAAATCGCACTTTCCAAACCAGCATTAACTTTTCTCTCTCCACCTGCCGCCCAGCTCTCACAGGTGTTCCTCAAGGGGCAATATTGAGCCCCATCCTTTTCAATTTGTACATTAACGACCTCCCCAAACACGCAAATACCGACCTTTTCGTATATGCAGACGACACGGCGATAATTAGCCAATCCCTTTTCCCGAACCTAGCGACGAAAAGACTAACGACCCACTTACGACAAATTTACAACTGAGCTCAGACATGGAGACTAAAAATTAACCCCGAAAAAAGTGGCCACATGCATTTCATCCGCTTCAAGCGATACTCCCTTACCTCAAACCCAGTGATTGCAGACCAAAAGATCCCGACAGTTCCGAAACATAAATTTCTTGGCATAATCCTTTACTCTAAACTTCTGTTTACAGCCCACTCCCAACACGCCCTCCAAAAAGCAAAATTAGCTAAGTCAATCCTTTCCTCATTGTTAGCACCTCACAGCAAAATAAGCCTCACCGACAAAATGCGCCTCTACCTCCTCCTAATCCGCCCACATCTTACTTACGACAGTGAAATTTATCTAAACACTGCAAAGAAAAACAGCCAAAATTGAAAGTTTTCAATCATCCACCCCCCGCTTCATTGCCCAGCAATCCAAACTAGTACCCATCAGAGAACTACAACTTGCCCACAATATCCCACCACTTTTAGACTTTACTAAACTGCAAGCACACAAATTCAACCGCCGGCTCAAACTTACCAATAACCCTTTCCTCCAAACCATATGGATCTACCACACCACCAAACGCCACAAATACCGGAGGACGAAAGATATCCTTCAACTCTAACATCCTGTTACCACTATTAACCCCTCTCATCCCTCAACTTACTCCTATCTGTGCATAACCTAAACTTAAATTATATTATGATGCATTTTTTGGCCCTAAAAAGGTCCTAAATACATTAAAAACCCATGTGAAGATGATCGCCGCCAAGCCTCTCCAAACTTTTCCGCCTACCTTTTATAACTTGCATATACGCAAACTAAACCTCACCACCATTGTATATATCATAATCATTGTAAATATCTCCTGAAAAGGGTCGTTTTGTGATGCTCCCCATATCGATTTCTGCTCCCTACTCTCTTTTTTCATTTCTTTTCTTTAAGAACCCCATGTTCTATAATTAGTTAGTTTATTTTATTAGATACTTAGTTACTTATTATATTTAGTTTAGTCTTTGAAAAAAAGCAACTATTGCCCATGTTGTAAAGAAGTTCTACCCAATTCAAAGCTATTCTGCAAAAGAATATATATATATATATATATATAATATATATAACAGTAATAATGATAAAAAATATAAATAAATGAGAAAAAATATAATAACAATAACAAAATAATAATAATAAAGAAAATAAATAATAATAATAAATATAAAAATATAAAATATATACAAAAAAATAGCAGTAGCTAGTTGGTATCTTCTTTACTAAACTACCTTACTAATGTACATTTATTTATTTAATAAGTTCAAAAACAGCACTCAGGCCTATCACATTGAACATTACAACCAATAAATAATAAATGCATATAAAAATATATAAAAACAGTCAAATAAAACAATAAGGAACTCAGTGAAATACATCAGTATGAGGATCTTGCTTCAGAGTTTGGTTATATAACTTTGGGAGGCGGAAAATTAAAGAGCGTTTTGTGGTTGAGAGCCGAGGAGTGCGGCAGTGGAATAAATCATGTAATCTGGTACTTCTAGAGGGAATACGGAGGGGGTAACTGGAGTTCTATATTTTCCATTTACAATGTTACGGAAAAACTTTAGGTCGATTGCCAGTCTACGATCGGTCAGAGGTAGTAAACCAAGAGTGTGGAGAATGTGGGAAGAGAAGGAACTCGCTGGCGGATAATGTGATGGAAGAAATTTAGGGGCCTTTCTAGGTGATTGAGATTAGATTGGAAAGCTGAGGACCAAACGAGTGAGCAGTATTCTAAAATTGGGAGAACACAACTGACAAAGAATGTGCGTAGAGAGAAAACATCCGTAATTTCGGCGAAACGATAGATGAGGCTCAGCATAGACATGGCACGAGAAGTGACGTTCCTAATATGGGTAACAAATAGTAGCTTCTGGTCAAAGATTACACCAAGATCCTTTTGTGTTGTAACTAAGGGGATTGTAATGTCAAGAATTTTGTATTGGTTTATAATTGGTTGCTTACGTAAGGTGAAGGTAAGAGTGGTGCATTTGGAGAGATTGATTCTAAGACGCCAGGTTTTAGTCCAGTCTGAGAGACGGTCTAGGGGAGCTTGGATAATAGCAGAATCGGCGGGGGAATTAATCTTTTTGAATAATTTGCAGTCATCTGCAAAGAGTAGTATCCCGCAGGGTAGTGCAATTATGTCAACTAAGTCATCTATGAAAAGGATGAAGAGAAGGGGGCTTAAGACACTACCTTGAGGCACACCGGAAGTGACAGGAGCGAGAGAAGATAGGTAGCCGTCGCTAACTACACGCTGACTTCTGTTTGACAGGAAAGAAGAAATGAGGGAGAGAAAGAGATGATGGATATTAAAGCGATGGGAGATTTTGTGAAGGAGGAGAGAATGGTCAACGGTGTCAAAAGCTTTGGCGAAATCGATGTAACACACGTCCAGTTGAGAAGAATTTTCATATATGTGCGTGATATTATTCACGTGCACGGAAAGGTTGGTTAGAGTTAAGGAGTCCGGAAGAAAGCCATGTTGCGTGGAAATATAGGGAAGAGTGAAAGCGGTAATAATTTTTTCACAAACGATTGATAGGTTGGAAAGAAGAGATATGGGTCTATAATTTTCCGCCTGAGATCTACTGCCATTTTCGTGAACAGTGATGATTTTGGCTATTTTCCACTGTTGGGGAAAGACTCTCGTGGCGAAGCAGGGGTTGAGAAGCATAGAAAGAGGTATCGAGAGCTGAGAAGCAGTTTGCCTGAGAAATTCCGCTGCGATACCATCGGGTCCGTTGGCTTTCTTGGAAGGGAGGGCAGAGAGGAGCTGGTGCACTTCGCCGGGGGTGGTGACAATGGAAGATAGACAATGGGAACATTTATGGTTTAGAGGAGGGGTAGGGGAGGGATGTGAAAATTGTGATAAGAAAAACTCGTTAAAAGTTTCAGTTCTAGCACTACCAGAAAAGACGGAATCATTATAATACACTGAACTAGGAATTCGTCCACCTTTTCTGCGACAATTTATTATATTCTAGAATGATTTACTGTTGAAAGTAATTTCTGAGCACACACTATCAATGTAGTCTTTGTAGTCACGCCTCAGTAGAAAGTTAACGTTCCGTCGGTGATAAGCGAAAGTTCGTTTAGTGTGAGGATTGGGAAACGATTTCATTAGCTTCCAACAAGCCTTCTTATTTTTTAGGGCGAGAAAAGCTTCAGCGGATATCCACCGGGGTCGGTTCGGATACGATTTTTTGCAGGGAACGAAGTCGTTAACAACACTCACTATTAGGTCGTAGAAGAATTCGACCGCTTCATCAACGGAACCGAGTCGTATATAGAACTTTCCACGGGAGTAGGTTGAGCACATGGTTTATTGTCTTCCAGTCAGCCTTTTTCCAAGCTCTGAGGGTTCTAACGGGAAGCAGATTCCGAGAAGTCGTTGCGCTGAGCGAGGGAGCAAGGCCAGGAACACGAGCAGTTAGGGAGACACTGTTGCCAAGTAATCGGTTGTAAGTAAAGATTACATCGAGTGATTCGTGGTCTGACTGTAAAAACTTTGGGAAGGGGAAGATTCGAGATCACAGTCTAAGAAGGATGATTCACGAGTGACATCTGGATTAAATTGGCACAATGATAAAGCAGTTATAAAATAGTCTATGAACCACGAGTCCAGTGCATTTTTTTGCGAACCGGCGTCAGGTGACTCCCAAACCACAGATAAGTTAAAATTACATACTTTTTATTTTTCATTTTTATTGTATTGTATTTATATTTATAAGTTGTTATATTAATTTTAAGTTCATAAGCAAATCACAAAAACCGCAAGGTATTAAAATTATGTAATTATAAGCAGCAAACCCCCATTGTAATTGAGCACTTTCTGACCGGCCGGGAACGTGGGTGTTACCACGAGGGGCGGCCCACATTTGTGGTAAAAAATACTTACCAGACAATTTAAGAGAGAGAGAGAGAGTAAACCTAAAAAGCTTGAAATTGCTTCTAGAGAGGAATATGGTTCTCTTTAGCTAATCGACAAGCCTTTGAATAATGCCAAGTTTAAAAACGAATTATACCTTAGATCCTACCTATAAACTAGTTACGTATCATCCTTATATAATAATTCTCGATTGTCCGTCCGTCTGTCTGTATGACCCAGTAGTTTTGGGCATTTCGCAATGGAATTAAGAGCTGAAACTTTCACAATCGTTAATCCCCCATGAGGTGGTCCCGAGGAAAACATCCCGGAAAAAGTCCCGGATTCAACTTCGGGAGACGATTATATTTTCCCATAAGTTTACACGGGATTTTCGATTTTTCAAGGTGTAAGGTTTATTTCATTCAGTCATTAAAATATGTAAATAAGAACAGAATTTCCCCGTTTTTGTTTTATTCGACGGCTAAAACTATAGAATATTTTATTCTTGCAATGTTTAGTTGTTACACGAAAGAATTTCTTTTCGAAATTTCATAACTTTTTCGCACTCTTTCCGGGTGTTGTCAAGGCGACCCACGTTGTTGCCTCCGATTGAATTAGCGTCTATTAAGCCTTCAAATAGACAAAATAATTGCGTTATTCGCTTCGCGAGTTTTATGAAACATCGAAATTATTGTTGTAGCAACGTCAAACGTAATAGATAGCAACGTAAATAATTTCAGTTAACCTATAAAGCTAATTTGTATTGATTTGTATTTAAAGTAGCAGCCTTTAACCCTTTGCACTCATAATTTTTCATATGGTGGTTCCCAGCCAGCTCAGGTTTTTTTCATGTCAATTCTTACATTTTAACTTCTCTTATTTTCTTCTTCTAAACTGTTGGAATCCGAGGTGTAGATGGTCGTTTCTACACAAGAAATATTGTTTATAAAGAAATACTACGAGATTTTTTGGAACATATTATATGAATCTGTAAAATCTTTTTCGAATATTTCTGTTTTTATTTTAATTTTACTAACTACTTCTTACTACCGGAATTACCCGTTGCATATATCAACAGTAAAGTCTGTGTGTGTCTATATATAAGTTTTTAACACGCACACCCCTCAGAAGTTAAATTTAAATCACACTACATAGTCCAGTTGATGTTCAACGGGTAATTCCTCTAGTATCCATTAAAAATTAAATGCCACACTTTGACTAAATACAATTCGTTCTCAGTGGAGTTGAGTGCTCTCTGGTTTACTTTACTGTTTCATCGGTTACGTAGATTATCTTTTTGAAAAAAATATTAAAATTTATATGGAATTCCTCTGTGAACACCATTAGAATATTAACCACCATTTCCAAGAAACGCAGTGCTTTTACATTATCAGTGGACGTTATTCTTCCGCCACTATTTTAGTATGAAACGCAAGGGGATTAATTTTTTGTTTTATTTTAACGAGGTTTTAGTTTAGTTTAGCACTTATAAATAATTCTACTAAGGCTATATATTGAAGTCAGATCCTAATACATAAACTATGTAAAGCAAGTGATCTCAAGATCTTAGGTTTTTACGTCACTACCGATCTGACATTTCATTCTAGCCTGATATTGTGCTCTTCGCGTGGAAAGCCAAAAATTCGAAGGGATTAGCTTCTCCCAGCAGACTACACGCAATGGAATCACGTCGAAATTATTACGTGTCAGAATTTTGCTTCTTTTCGCGTGACTCAAACGTGTTAGCGATTATGGTTGTATTAATCTTTTTTTGCGATCACTATCTAAAGCTCAAGAACAAGAAGAACAGTTGTATAAAACTCCTAAGCCAAAAAAATTGTAGGGTAAGCCCTATGCATTTCGCCCACTAAGTGGGCATCTTCAGGGGAGAACCTGCCTTGGCAGTGAACAAGTTGAACCTTGTTCACTGCCAAGGCAGGTTCTCCCCTGAAGATGCCCACTTAGTGGGCGAAATGCATAGGGCTTACCCTACAATTTTTTTGGCTTAGGAGTTTTATACAACTGTTCAACTTGGAGCCAAAGTGATTACGAGCTACCATCTACTGCTCAAGAACAAGCATAAAAAATACTTGTCTCAGGTATCTCCATAATCGAGATACCCTAGAAAACTATTTTTAAGTGCTTCTTGAATTTTTCAGCCATAAGACGAGCTCAATAATTCCCTGTTGAACTATCTAAGATGTTATTTTCTTGATTAAATGAGAAGTCATTTAATTATCCGATTCCAATAGTTGATAAGTGTAACCCCATCAGTTAATTCTCTGAATAACAATGTTATATTAATGAGTGACGACAGAATTTCCTTACCTAATCAAAACTGCATATATTATGATTTTAAAGAGAATGAAATCTAAAAATTTTGGAATTTTTCTCGGTATTTTTATTTTTCCTACCCAGTAAATCTTAAAATGGACTAAAACTCATGACATGTTCTCTCGGATCGCTTACCTAAGAAGTTTCTCATTCATCGTTGTTACTGTCAGTACTAGTTGGTGTTGTATCTAAAATCTCGGTTTCTCGCTCCAGCATTCTCTTTAATCTTTTTACATATGGACAACAGGTATGATGATAAGTTTTTGTAGCATGTCTGTTTATTGCTTATGGCAAATGTTACGTCGGATAAAATCATTGAAACTAACTTCTCATTTTAGACGGTCTAAAATTACCTTATTTCTGTTCGTTGAAACGAGTGACTAGAGGAGCGCAGAGAGAGAGATGCTTTCCGCAAGAGAGATGAGTGGAATGGAATTGAGAGAGATGAGAAGAAAAGGAAAAGATAGTGAGAATAGTGAAAGGAATGGGTAATCTGACCCTTGCTTGGTGTTAACATTAATCGTGCGAATTAGACATTTCAAACAAATTAATTAAATAAGAAAGCGTTTTTAAATACGGTACATCATGAGAATAAGAGCTTCTCCATTTTTTAGTCTGCAAACATTTATTATGTATACCTTCACTTGATTGATACGATACACATGTAAATTCACATTTATATTTTTATATTTGACAAAAGAATTTTGTATGAAATGTTAAATCATTTTTATTTCCATAAAAAAATAATTAATATAAGTGCTTATGCGCGTTGAAAAATGAACGATTCGAATTAAATCATAATATATGCCATTATTCTACAATAAGCTAACGTCCAAGTGATGTTTACAATTGAAACGGATTACAGCTTTACTGTAAGGTTTTATATTATTAGGAGTATCATTATATAAAATTTTAATTGCAAATTGTTTACTTTCGAGATTAATCTTTTTTTCTATCCTGTTAACGCGGTTAAGACAATTAATGTTGATCATATTTTAATAAATATTAAATTTCAATTACTGACAATACAAATAGTATATTTAACACATTAAACTAATGCAATAGTCTATGTTATATGACTTTTAACCGTGAGCAAAGTTAGCTGTTATTTTTTTCTTTTGCGTCAGATATTTATATTTAGTTTTTGAGCTTCATATGCCAATCAGACGCAAGCATACTGACGGTGATTATACTTAGGAGTACTAACATTAATCTCTTACCGTAAAAGGTTGCTAAAATATCTCCGACACTTGTAAGAAACTATGTCCTCGGGAGTATTTTCGGAGGAGGGAACCCTGCTAGGAACGCCTGATTCTCACCACTGCTGCGGCTGGAAACCATCAACGAATCAAAAATAGTGTTCCAGAAGCACCAAGTGTCATGTGGCTAAACAGAGATGTGAAGAATGAAAGGAAAATGCCAGAGAATTGGCAATATTGAGAGAAAATGGGGGGAGAAGGAAGTACAAGATAAAATTTTAAATCATTTTCGTATTTGTAGAAAGTGCTCAGTTCTCAACATATGGAGCAGAAAGATAGAATTTTTTATGTGATCGAGATTTTCCGTGAAAACGGAAAATCACGTTAGTTGAGACTTAATTTCAAGTCTTCTCGAAGATAATACTTTGACTGGCATATACCGCCAAAAATTTTCAAATTTAAATGTTTTTTAATGGCTGAAAGTCAGTCTTTATCCTATTCGTCTTAACGAACACAGATTAGAGATTCTGACGAGATGCACGCTCGAAACACTCCGAATTGAAGATACAATTTTTAAATGTATACTTTTTCCGGACGGTTACATCAGTAATTTCTTTGAATTTTTGTGGATGGATGTTGGTGCAGGGTAAATTCCAGTGCTTAATAGTAAATAATACTCATCTACAAAATGTTCCGAAGTTATGATGACTTTAAATTGAAAGATTTTTCAACTTAACTTTTAGTTTGTTTTTCTTAATATTTTCTTACTCCAAAAGTATGCAGTATTTTAAAATTCACTTAAAATCATTGAAAACTCTAGATGTTTACTGAGGCATAAATTTTGCGCGTAGTAAGCTACGTAAAAATGCACATAAATTGAATTATGTTTATTAAGTTTAATTTCTAAAAATATTTCATAATGTAGCGAAATGAAAGTAAATCTTGTCCTTCAGCTTGTTGAGTAAAAGTTTGTCTTCGTAAAAAATCAATGCTGTCCTTGAGATTGACACCACCGTTATTACACCAGAGTGCAAATACATCGGCTAAATATAGTTCGTCCTACGTATTCCTAAAAATCAGAACTTTTCTCTAGGAAATTAAGTATCCAAATAACTTACTCTAATATCCTCTGAAAATCACTGATCCATAGTTGTATAAATATATTACGGATGAACAAGCTTTCGATACGCAGTGTAAACACGGTAAGTTCTTCCTTTCACAAACTTGGCGGCAGTTAGCGCATAATAAAGCAAACAGTAATAGACTACCGTTAACAAAATGAAGGTAATACACAATCATATTATAAACTTGTCAATACGCTCCCCCTATAAATTGATACTAATTCAATAATTAAGCATGCGTATGATTTGTGGGGAAACAACTATTTACGTTAGCTCTTTGTCATAAACAAAATTTAAAAAAAGAATTTATTTCGCATATCATATTTATTCATTGCTTAAAACTGAAAAGGGAACGATTTAGCCATGCAAATTTTGTTGTATCACAACATTTAAAATGGAAAACGTACAGTCTTTAATGCTCATACTTTGAAAATGATGCTCGGCTTTATATTAATGCATTTCTATGCAATCGCATGGAAATGTATTTTCGTTATTTTAATACAGGTCTTTTAAATAGACAGATACGACAAAGGGAATTCTGGTATGACCTATATGCAAATCGGAACTTCAACTTGTCGACAAAAATACAATTTTAAACGTCGAAAGGTTCTTTGGACTTGGCGACTTAACTGTGGAGATTCCGTCCGTCCGTAAAGTGTAGGGTCCGGGTTCCATTGTCCGTTATGCCAGTTTTATTGTTCATTGCATTATAATTAATGTAATTGAAATATAACAAACATAATAGGTCACCAACGATGGACACAACACAGATTTTTACGGATAATGCTAAATTTGGTATTTAGTGTTTATTTAGCTGAAATACGTGGAAAATTAAGTAAATGCTTTCCCCGGGGCTTCTTTGTATACAAGATGAATGAAAATAAAGATTTTAACCAATCCGTATTCTCCCGATGTATTTGATATGTTAAATGGTATACTGTAACGAGACCAGACCGATAACGGACTTTGCTGTTCATTTTTATTTTGTTTTTGCGCGCAGCCAACAGGGTGCGCGTCAGTTCTCTCTTCTCTTGTGGAAGCTTACGGAGTGTAGTGTGCGCCCCAGGCGATTAAAGGTGTTTGTGTTTTTACGCGTAACTTTCATTTGTGCCCTTTCCTCTCCGAGAAACCCTAGCCCGTCACAATACTAATTATATCAGTGAGATATTTGATTAACTGCCCCTGAAAATTAGCGTAGAAAGTAATAAATTTGTTCCACCGTGGTTCAATAGCATTCAATACAGTTAATATTCGAGTGTGGAGATAGTTTGTATGAATCAATAGTTTGTAAAATTTTGATTCCCTTTGATGAATTGAATTAAAATATTCATAGTGATGTAGTTATTTTAGCAATTGTAAGCTTCTGATAGGCTTACGAGAAAAACGTTGGTTGTTTTCCTAAATACAAGAGCAGAACAGAGACTCAAATTTATCAAAACCGCCAATATTTACTTATCAATTATTATCACAAGAAAATGTTTTCAAATAATTGACTTTGACAAAAATAAACATATATTCAATTAATATTCGATATTTTGCATTACTACTAAATAAAAGCCTCTCTTTGTGACTTTTCTTTACGATTTTTTACGCATTTTAAAAGCACATTTCCATATTTGGGACTTATCTGTCATAATAGTACAGTTGAATTGGAAAAAAAATCCTTACACAAGTAACTCTATTTTTATATTTTAAAATGTATCAGTTTTTAGTATTAATCATTTTGATAGAAATTAAATCTTTGAAAAAACTCAAGCTCTTTAATTGTTTAATGATTTAAACTCAAAGGTAAAATTATTATATTTTCTACATTCTCAAGGTCTCTTTAGTAAATGTGCCTCATTTTAAGTCTCTAAGTTTCTTGGTTTTCGAGAAATGCTGTAGGATATGTTTTGTATGGCACCCCCCTCCCCTTCCCTCTCCCTCCAAAAATCAAAAGTCTGGCTCCTCTAGGTCAGTGTTTCTCAACCGGTGGGCCGCAAAAGGGGTTGAGGTGGACCACGATAATTTGAAATAAGTTAAGATTTTTGACAATATTTGAAAACTGTGGCAAAAGTAAAGCAAAAACTTAATATTTTGTAAAAATTAAACTATAAATAACTAATGACAATTTAAATAAATTGCTTTGTTTTTTATATATAACCCGCTACTTTTAGTCAATATTATAGAATTTTCTCCTGATCATATATATTCACCTATTGATAAATACGTGGGCCGCGAAAATTTTTCTGTATTTAGGTGTGCCACGGATAATTCCTGTAGCTTAGGTGGGCCGTGTTATCATAAAGGTTGAGAAACGCTGCTCAAGGTCTCATTAGTAAGCGTACCAAGTTTGAAATCTCGATATTTCTTTGTTTTTGAGAAATGCTGTTTACACATACACACGCCACCTTTTATTAATACTAGTGGCTTGCCTGTTGCTACGTAAATTAAAAAAATAGAATAATATACTTTGCTTTTATAATTCGTATATTTCAGGATAACAGAAAATGTATTATTTAAATTTATTTAAAACCTTAGTTAAAAAAAGATGACTCGATGGCCATATTCAAATCAAAATCATCAATCAAATTAAATGAAGAAGAGAAATATAAAATTGAAGAAAGAAGTCACCCGAATGGGATCGAACCCGGGACTTCATATTCTCGAGTTGACGCGTTTACTCACTATGCCACCCGGACTCTTAATTTATTGATTTAAGTTGTTATTCAAATAATGTCATTCAAATGACCTTGCCTCAGACGGACATTCGACAATTTATATGTAGATAGATGTATAATTCAACCTTTATTTATACTTTTATCTGTATCGAGCGCAATTATTAGTTACAAATTAAGATTACTCATTTTTCTCGTTAATCTAACTTTCCTACATTATAACGTGCAAATAAAATGCTAATCAGGCTTAATTTCAAGATTTTTCCTGAGGTTTGCATTCACAATAAAGTCTTCCTAAGGGTTAATTTTTCGTAATAACTTATTGTTTGTAAAATTTCATTCAAAACTCGAGAATAATTTGGAACACTCTGAGTAAGAGCTCCTCAGACCCCTACATTTTCGTAATCTGTTATACTGCACCTTACATCTCCTATATCTAACCAGCATAGCAAGTACTCAAATGACAGAAAAATACCGCTACGTCCTTATATATTCATTGTGCTTTAAAGTTAGATTTTTACCAATTCTCTTCCAGAAACTTAGACACAAATTAGTTATTTTGTTTTCCCTAAAGTCTGACCAGCGATGTTTTAGCGTGATTATCTTACGAAAAATCTGAAAAACAGCATGACCAACTACCTGTGACGTCGGAGGAATATATTTACTCACTAAGGCTTACGTTAGCACCGGAAATTGTTTACACCCGTGAGCCAAGTACGCCTTGGATGAGTTTTGGTGAAGGTTACATTCGAAGAGAGAGTAGAAATCTTAACTGAGCTTACAATCTTTGGAAACGCATCGAAAATACCTAAAAGATAAAATCTTTAGGTTTTGGAAAAAAATTCCAGCTACATTTAATTCCGGCAAAATTAATAAAGTCCTATAAAGAACATAAGATAAAATCCCGACGTGTGTAAATATATCTCAAAATCTCATATGTTTTTACTTGTTGTTAATAAAATGAAATTAGCAGCACACATTTGTATTGATATGCTGGGTAAAAAATTATCTCTTTTATATCTGTCAAAAATAACTGAATACGTCAATTATGTATAAGCAATGTTTTTTCCTAGAATTTGGTGATCAGCGAATTTGAAAGGAAATGAAACTGGCGGTCTCTCGAAATTAGATCGCCTTCTTCACTTCAAGAGAGTATTTGTCTAGCTTGAAACCGATATCCGAATCGTAATAGCTTTGTACTTATTGTTGGCTTGTTTGCGTTAAAGCGAGCCCCTGCAGGTTTGATTTCACAAAATTTGGGATAAAGGCGAGGCAAAAAAAGGAAATTAATAAAGCTTAGAAATAAATGCGTTTCCGAGAGAAAAAAAGGAGAGAAGTTATTGCGAAGAAAGAAAAATTGATGACGGGCTTTGTTATACCGCAAACTTTGGCTTGAAAAGGAGATTATCAAAGGGATTGCGATAATTCGTGGGATATATAAGAGACCGCAGGATGCGAAAAGTGGGGAGAGAAGAATAGAGAGGATAAGAATGTAAGATAAGAGATGGCGAGGAGGATAGAGAGAGAAGCGGAGATTAATGGGAAATAAATCTTCCCGGGGAAGATTGAAGACAGATATTGTTTAGAAGACAAAGGAGAGACAGCGAGAGAGGTCAGATCATACGCTCGAGGGGTCAGATCATACGCTCGAGGGAAGAAGCTTGAAGAAAATTTTGTCGAGTTAAAAGTAAAAAGAAAGACGAGCTCGTGAAAGCATGGTAGATGAATGAGTGGTACCAAACGTGAATGGAAGAGAGAGGATATCTGCGTCGGTGACGCCGATGGAGATGGAAATGAATGGATGAGAGGAGGGCGGGATAAAATCTCGGAAAAATTCGAGAGTAATGATGATGGATCCGAGAGAGAGGAAAAAAGCAAAAACCGCAAATTAGCGAATATGGGGCGCGTGCCGCGGAGTGAGATTCGAGGATGAAACGACAGATTCGTGAGAGGGGGAGAGTGAGGGGGGGGGGAGTTTTGAGACGGCGGTCGTGTGAGGCATCCTTCAGGAAGGAAGAGTGGAAAAGAATGAGTAAAAATGAGGAGTGGGAAGGAGTTGTGGGAGGGCAAATTAAAAAAAGAATCTCTCCAGGTCGAGCGGCAAAAATTTCATCGACTTTTCTCATAAATAGATCGCGGCTTTATTTAATCTCGACAAAGTTCGTAAAAAAATCTTTTACGATAGCTTAAAAATTTATTTAATCTCAATCACCCCGACTCGTTCACTCCATCAAAGACTTTAAAATGTCGCTTAAAAGTATTAAAAATACGAGTAGGATATAATATCTTGGTTATTAAGCAATTTTATTGATACTTCGTTTTTAATTTAGATTCTCGTCAATCGAGTTTAGGTTTTCCATAGTGATCAATAAATGTTTCGTTTTATACAAAGATACGCGACTCGCAACGTCGAGTAGCGGGAATCATTAAAGATGACCTCCACGAAAGATCCACTGAAATAAGTGAAATGAGTGAACACGTTTAAAAGCAACGTTACACTTAACTTAGAATGAATTAAATGAAGAAGCTTCAGAAGACTGCAAAGGTGAGAGAATGACATTTTTAAGGTGAAAGAGTAAAAGAGAGAAAGATTGAGGTAAAAAAAGAAAGGTAGGTGAAGAAAAAGGGGGTCACACCAAA
Source organism: Tanypteryx hageni (assembly GCA_028673005.1). Taxonomy (NCBI): domain Eukaryota; kingdom Metazoa; phylum Arthropoda; class Insecta; order Odonata; family Petaluridae; genus Tanypteryx; species Tanypteryx hageni. The sequence goes on along the minus strand of CM054112.1, from coordinate 182,592,847 downwards.
TAACCAGAAGTAACTCCAGTAAGAATATTTTTAGAATTTTCTTAAAGGAAAATTAAAGATTGGCGTTCTAGGAGAGGTGGGCAAATTGTTGACGTGGAATGAACCGAAATCAGAGTCGTGTAACGGCTTACAGACACGAAATTTTCTTATCGCGACGACCTCGCGAAAGATTGGAGGGCTCACACTGGTTGACAGATTAAAAGGGATGCAAGAGTGGAAGTCATCATGGAAAAAACTGACTATAGAGTAGCTAACCGCTCAGAGTAAAGACTGTGCACTCCTGACGTTTGCATAGTTTTTTATATTCGTTTTCTTTGGCAATAATCACATCCAGATGTTGTCTTTCAAAGGGGATCTAATAATATAAAAACCTTTCTATTTCATTCTGTCGTCGTTATGAGCAACCGTATTGTTATAGTCATGAGATTATGTATACCAAATTGGATTTATATATTATTATTATTTATTACGTGTTTACCTAAATGACTAATATGTAGCGTAGAATGGTATTTCTTGCGTTGTGAATATAGTTTAGTCGTAATGAGTGTAATGAGTGTACTTTCGTATTGTTACGGGCGATAACTGTTACGTTAATACATTATTTGTAACGAAAGAAACAATTGATGTATTTCCGTCGGAATAAAAAATATTTTCAAACGTTTACATTAGAATTTTTTTATTTGTAAAACGTTTAGTGTTTATTTTATATTGGAAATATTCATCGTAAATCCGTTTTTTAATTGCTTCACACAGTTTTTTATTTACATAGCAACAAATAAGTTCTTGATTTTATTTTTAGGCAAATTTTTGTGTTGCGTTAAGTTTTCCAAGTAGAACTGTTCCTCAACGTTTTAAATCCTCAATGTATAGTAATAACTATTTAATTGAAATTTATTTTGTAAGATATATATATGATGACTGTGACCGATGGATTTGTTATTATACGTAGCTATTTTGAATTAACGCTTACCTAAATTAAGTTTAAGTTTAATACCTCATTTATGTCCACCAGTCTATGGCCATAAAAAGGTCATGAAAAATTGTATGCGTATTTCAACTCCAGTTCATCCTTCATCAGCGGCATTCAATGCCGGCATATTCTATAATAACTATTTTTATGATTATTGGATATGCGTAACTAAGTACGTGTTTTCTTCTAAAAAGAAGATGAGAATTAAAATAGGAAGATACAGCAGAATAAAATGAGTTGAACTCGAGAGAAAGGAGGAAAATTGGATGAAGGGATGAAGAAAAAGAAACTAAAACAGCCTAATGCAAAGAGTAAAGAATTAAAAGTAATTAGGGAAAGTGAGTGCCTATAATAAAGAACGTGAAGAGGTAACGGAGAGTAAAATGGTTGTCGTTTAGAACATTATTACGATCCCATTTTCAAAGTATAATCGAAATGTTAAGTGAAGTAATTAATATAAGCTACTTCCTTATTGAATCTTTTGTGTCACCGGGCCCCTTAACTCTCGCGATAGTTGGTAATCACGTTATGCAAAGCTATATATGTCCTCAAATTCGATAATGCGCTCCTTAGGTAGAAGAAAGGAAGGTCATTTGCGTTATTTGCTTTTGTGAACTCCTGTTAAAGACTCCTATTTTCTATCCTATAGAAAGAAACGTATGCCAGAGTTTAGGTAAAGCAGGTAGAGAAACGTTTCAAATTATGCAAGTTTATTAAACAGGGATTATTTTTCTCGCAGTAGTATTTTAGTGGCACTAAAGATTTTCTGAGGGATGTGAATATATAGATTATGAACACTACTGCGGTCAACCGTCCACTTAACGATTTGAATCAAACGTCAGTCTAATCGACGAATTGATAAAAAAGAAACCGTCGTGTCAATTTAACTAAAGATTTTGCTACTCGGGGTCTGGGTATAGTCTACGTCGGTTTAGGCTACAAGAAGATGGCAGCCAAGTGGATACCAAAAACCGACCACCCTATAATCTTCCCCTGAAGCATACACAAAACTTGAGTCAAATATCCCCTTATACTATGTCAATCATCTTACACAAGTTTGCCTCCACCTAACTTAAACCGTTTGTCTCTTTAACTTATGCCACTCATCTTACAGTAGTATTCCCTAAAACGTATACAACTAACCTTATCCTTATTTCATTCCACCCACCTTAAACCACTTTCCTCTAAATTTTTACACCAAATTCACATTGATTGCTCCCTGATCCTATGCCAGCCATAGTTTTCTCATAAATCGTATACCACCAAAAACATCTATTTGCCCCATCCTGATTATATTCTAACCCTCTTACACCTATTTTCCCCTAAAATTTATACGCCAAACTCACTCCGAACGTCTCCCTGATTTTATGCCATGCACCTTACACAGGTTTGCCCCTAGTCATATATACCACCAAAATCAAGCCGATTGTCTCATCATCTCATGCCTTCCATCTCTCATTAGCTCGCCCAAAAAACATACATGTACCACCGAACATACACCAAATACCCCTGAATTTATGTTACCCATCTTTACCCAGATATTTCTTCTAAAACTTATATGTGCACTGGTGGCCAGAATTAAAGCAACACCTCGTGGCGTTCTACGGCGGCATCCGCGCGAACTTAAACGAGCGAAATCTCTTTCGACGGAATGGCAACCCAGAACAGGTGCAGGAGTAGGGGAGGATCCGAGCGCTGAGTGGGTGAGGAAACGTCGACAGTATTTGATAAATTCGGGGTATGGTTCAAGGTTTCTCGGTTGTGTAGCGAAGTTTTCTCGTTGCATTCGAGCTTCCTACTCTCGGAACTCAAGCGATCTTACAATTTAGAAAGCACGGAGAGGGATTAAGTCGAGGGTGAAAAAACGTTAAATGCTATTTATAATCATCACCGAAACCTTTGTCCCTGTAATGCGGATGAAATACAAATAAAATGATAAATAAAAACTAACAACTGGTGTTTATCTGATATTATATCTTTAATTAATATTCAATCCACCCTCCTCTGTTCTCGATGACTAGTTCCATCCTCTTCGGCATGGATTTAATAATGTTCCCGCATAATCTAGCGCTTATGCTCTCCCATTCTTCTTATATTTGTTGCCACAATTAAGCAGCGTTTTGGGCACTCACATTTTTATTTTTAATCTCCTTTGCCATGCATGCCCAAATGTTTTCAATAGGGTTGAGATCGGGGCTCCTAACTGGCCACACCAGCTGTGTGATTTGTTGCTCTTCAAACCACCTTTTAGCCACCATGCAGGTGTGCACTCGAGAGTTGTCCTGTTTTTCATAAAAAATAAAGTTATAATAGTTAAATAATGATTGTTACATCATTCACGAACACTTCTATTATATGCTGTATCCTAGGCGGGAGGGCGTTGCGGCGAGTGTAGAGCGGGGGAAAACTAACATATCAACTATAATGCGTCTTCCGTAGTGAGGATTTGCGGGCGGCGCGGAGATGCTAACCACCCGCCCGCACTTGATTATATATTTGATGTGACCAACTCATGGCTTTCGTCAGACTGCATACAAATCTCCGATTGGGAGTTTCGTTGAAAGTTTGGAACTTTATTATATTCAGATTAACTTATGTTAAGCGATGCACTTTATAGGAAATCGTTTCCAACAATACTTGTAAAAGATAACATTCTTTACGTTTATTTGCATACAAAATCTTCATTACCAACGTTTTCATGGGGATAACTGTGGAAAACTTAGGACTCAATTGTGCGTTCTATGGATAATTATTAAAAACATACGTTGTAGATATTTATATCATCTACATATGTTATGAATCATTTTATTACTGAAATATTAAAGGACATGTTCGAGTAAAATGAGAATATGACGTCACAATACCCCACTTCAGGTATGCAGACTGTTGCCAACAAGTTATCAGTTCATTGTTGGGTTAAATAAGTTGTGGATGTTAAATTTTGTGGATCGTGGTGATAGGATTGTAACTATTTGAGTTGCCGTGTCCTCAAACGTTTGTAACACAGACATCATTACCATCGCTAAATTTATCAAAACGTATTCATGGGATCTCAAAACGTGTATCTCCGTCAAAATCAGGAAATCGATAATTTCCATGAATACAATATTTTCTCTATATACGTCGTATGCATGGAGAAAGTAAAAATGTAAGTTGTTTGTTTTTCCTCGCATCCCCCTTGCATGGCTATGACGTAGACTTTCACCTTAAAGGTCCCCCCCCCAAGTCTTTGCCTTCCACTCTCACGAGTCGCCAAGTGCCACGGCTTGATAATATACAAATTATGACTGGAAAAATTGGCCTACATTTAAAGAGGCAAGTGAGTATCGATAACAGCTTTTCAGACCAGAAGAAAAGGATCGGCAATAGGTATGGAAGGCGGGAGGAAGAGAGGAATGTTAGCCGAGGCCGGCATTTGCCTGCTCTTAGAGAAAGGTGCCAAGGGAGGGGAGTACGGTCCCATCTGACAGACGGCGCACTTACGGTTTCTCCTGAGAATATCCCAGGCCAGCCGCCTCGTTTGTTTCAACCTCAGTGGTTATTCAGGAGTTTATTAAGGCAGAATGGGATAGCATAAGCACTGGATTATGCGGGATCGTTCTTAAATCCATGCCGAAGAGATTGGAACTAGTTATCCAGAACAGAGGAGGGTGGATTTATTATTAATTAAAGATATAATATTAGATTTATAATTTTATTTGTATTTCATTCGCATTACATGGGCAAAGGTTTCGTTGATGATTATAAATAGCATTTAGCGTTTTTTCTCCCTCGACTTAATCTCTCTCCGTGCTTTCTAAATTGTAAGATCGCTTCCTGAGTTCCGAGAGTAGGAAGCTCGGATGCAACGAGATAACTTCGCTACACAACCGAGAAACCTTGAACCATACCCCGAATTTATCAAATACACTGTCGGCGTTTCCTCACCCACTCAGCGCTCGGATCCTCCCCTACTCCTGCACCTGTTCAGGGTTGCCATTCCGTCGGAAGAGACTTCGCTCGTTTAAGTTCGCGCGGATGCCGCCGTAGAGCGCCACGAGGTGTTGCTTTAATTCTGGCCACCAGTGTACCACCAAGCTGGCGGTAATGCCCCCTACCGAGTTTATGCCACCCGTCTTACATCTGCTGCCCCTGAAACATATACCATCAAACTTTCTTCGAACTTCCCCCAAATCTTATGTCACCCATCTTACACTAATTTGCCCCAAATCATATCACGTCATTAAATTTGATAGCCCCTAAAACTTATACCACCCAGCCAACCCGTGTGCTTTTGCATTCCAAGTAATCCTGTAATTAATATGTACTGCTTTGAGATTAAATGTTTATTGACTAATTTGCTATTTTTGACGAGTCGTGTTTTCATCTTTACTATCCGTGACTGAAGTCCCAAAGTTGCCTGTAGAAACTCTCAGGAATACCAAAACCGTGGTCATTCTTAGTGATAGGTAGCTCGAACGTCCGGCGTTTAGTGGCACCGTTGAGGGAAAGGGCCCGCCGGGAGGGATATGAGCGGGTGTTCTCCTGGTGTATTCCAGGCGGAACAGTGCCACAGGTGACGAAGGCGGTTCGGGCGGCGGAAAGTGGCACGGGATGCTCCAAGCTGCGGATAGTGGCGCATGTAGGCACCAATGACGCAGAGGATCGGGGTTCTGAGGAGATATTGGATTCCTTCGGGGATCTGTAATCTGAGGTTCACCAACTCCGACGGGTCATGAGTATCGACATGCGCCTTACCGTATGCAGCATGGTCCCGTGGACCGACCGGGGTTCGACGGTTTGGAGCCGAGTGATCGGCTTGAATCGGAGACTCTGGAAGTTTTGCGAGAGCATGGGAGTAGATTTCGTGGAACTCGGGCCGGTTCTCGAATCGTGTAGGGTGCCCCTGAACCGATCGGGAGTTCACTATACTGCCGTGGCAGCCCAGAAGGTAGGTGGTAGAATCTACGAGCATTGTAGAGCTTTTTTAGATTAGAGATTAGGGCAGTGCGTAGGTCAATCTCGGGGTCATCAAATAACTACACTAATTATCAGAATAACTTTATTAACTCCGATAGTAGGTCAATACCTAGGTCGACGTTGGGACTCAATATACTCTGCGCTAACAATGGCAATGATAACGCCGCTCTTAGAAGTCGCACCATCCATAACAGAAAAAATTCAGAAGCGGCCCGAAAGCGACTCATTAATAATTTTAAATATAAACTGCCGTAGTATCAGGAATAAGACAGCAGAATTTCAGAATTTATTAGAGGAAACTGAGGCAGATATAGTGATAGGCACAGAGAGCTGGCTAACTTCGGATATACATGACCGAGAAATTTTCCCCTTAAGATATAATATTCACAGACGAGATAGGGTAAATAGGAACAGAGGTGGAGTTTTTATAGCGGTGAAGGACACGCTTATCAGTTCGCCAATTGAGTTTACGGAAAACAGAATAGAAAGCATTTGGTGTACACTCAGCACGGGGGGTTTAGGAAACATCCACGTATGTGCATGCTATAGGCCGCCAGGTGCAGACGCAGAAGAAATTTATGAGCTAGAGGCCCAAATCAACTCAATACAGATGAAAAATAGCAAAAGTATTACTATAGTAGGGGGAGACTTCAATCTACCCTCGATAAATTGGCGCAGTTGCAGCTTCACATCACACGGTAGAAATCGTGAGTCATGCGAAGCACTAATAGACATCTTCAATAAACATTCCCTTATTCAGGTAGTCAGAGAACCCACGAGAGAGGACAATATATTAGACTTAATAGCAATTAATATCCCTGAACGAGTTTCTGAAGTAGTTATTGAAGAAGGAATCAGCGATCACCGAGTAGTTCGAGTTCTCTTGAACATAGCATTCGTAAAGTATCGCAAGCCTAAGCGAAAAATGCACATATTTAAAAATGCTAACTTTGCGGACTTAAAGAGAAACTTATTGAAGATTACGCAACTTTCAAAAAATTAGCAAGCACGAAGAACGTTGAGGAAACTTGGAAAGCTTTCTTATCAGTAATTAGAACTGGTATAAATACGTACATACCAAGTAAATATATTACCGATAATGGAGAACCTAGGTGGTATAATCGGCAGGTTAGATGTGCTCTCAGGTGACAAAGAAAGCTTCACTCGAAACTTAAATGCGCCAAAAATAATATGTCACAGGAGGTAATAAATACAATTTCAAACAAGTACAGAAATTGTCGGACTTGGACTAAAAAGATTATGCGCAAGGCATTAATGAACTTTAAGAAAAACATCTAAACAAAAATCCCAAAATCTTTTGGTCTTATGTTAGAGAATTTTAAGATCGACGCCCAACCGTAGCACCATTAAGAAACGACAAAAGAGAGGTAGTTTACGATAGCATTGATAAAGGAACCTTGTTAAACTCATTTTTTCAAAGCGTATTTACGATCGAAGTGGAGAAAAGGAAGGACGATCCACCCGAACCAAGCGAAGAGAAGATGAACGATGTACTTATATCAGCGAAAGGGATAGCAGAACAGCTCAAAATCATCAATGAAAATAAATCCCCGGGACCGGAAGAGATACCAGCTAGAGTATTAAAGGAATTAGCGTTAGAAATAGCACCTTATCTCGAAACAGTTTTCAGTAAGTCACTTAGTCATGGCGTTATACCTAAGGAATGGAAATTAGCGTTTATAACTCCGCTACATAAAGGCCGGAAAAAAGACGACCGAGAAAACTACAGGCCGATTTCGCTAACCTCAATATCATGCAAGATTCTAGAGCACATCATCGTTAGTTCTGTGATGGACTTCTTAGATAGCCAGGACTTGCTCAGTAAATATCAGCACGGTTTTAGGAAGGCAAGATCTTGTGAAACTTAGCTCGCTCTTTTTGCACATGATATACTACGATCCGGTGATCGAAAGACCCAGCTAGACGCGATTTTTTTGACTTCAAGAAGGCATTCGATAAAGTCCCTCATATTAAGTTATTGAAAAAATCGAAATCGAAAGATAATCGAGTGGATCAGGGACTTTCTCAATGATCGGGAACAAATAGTAGTCATAGATGGATTTAAATCAGTTTCGGTCAGCGTGCCCTTCGGCGTTCCACAGGGAAGTGTCATCGGTCCCCTATTATTCCTTATATACATAAATGACTTAGATAAGGTTATTACAAGTAAAATCAAGTTATTCGCGGATGATACGGTAGTTTGCAGAGAGATTAACAGTCCTGCTGATCAAGCATTACTTTCTAACGACCTACACGCAATTCTCGAGTGGTGTAAAGAGTGGCAATTAGAGCTGAACTTAGGTAAGTGTTCCGTCATGAGATTCTGGAGAAACAAAGAAATTGAGGCGATGAATTACAGTATAGAAGGCGTACATCTAAAATTAGCCGAATCCGTCAAATACTTAGGTGTCATTTTAACAAGCAACCTCTCGTGGGACACACACATACGAAATATATCCGGGAAAGCTAGGCAGAAACTAGGATTTATCAAACGGATAGTAGGTAAAAGCGAAGAAAAAGTCAAAGAGAGATGTTACTTTTCTTTAGTTAGACCGCTGCTAGAGTATGCGTCGAGCATATGGGATCCGTACGAGAAAGGATTAATCGCCGAGTTAGAGAAAGTGCAGCGAAAAGCTGCTAGATTCGTCAAAAATTGTTATGATAGAAATAAAAACGTTACAGGCTTGATACAGGACTTAGGATGGGAATCACTAGCTGAGCGCCGATCACGTGCTAGGTTAAAACTTCTTGAAAGATTTAGAACGAGTACTTTCTCCAGCAACGTCGAAGAAATAATAAGAACGCCCACCTATATCGGTAGAATGCACCATCCTCGTAAAATAAGAGAGATAGCCTGTAGGACAGAGAGATACAAAGGCTCATTTTTCCCTAGAACGATAGCTGAGCAGAATAAAACTTGCGATCAAAAGTAACCTCGCGTAGGGGCGTAAACCCAGACCTAATTTTGGAGTTTTCCCGTTGGTGTTAATGCACCCCCTGCCACACACCCTTGCGATGGCTTGCAGGGTAAACTGTAGATGTAGATTTACAGTCACTAGGCACCTAGCGGTCAAGAAGGAAACGATGAGTACTATTTCAATGTACAGATAGGCTCGCTATTAGCATAACTTTTTAATGCAACTGCACATCGCTCTCGTGTTTACCACAAACAATCTAAGAATTGGAGTTCAGGATCATAGCTCGTCCACGATATTTACTTTTCTCTTCCTGGAAGTTAAAGTTTATTAGCTTACTATCTAGAATGGAAATAGGCTTATAGTTTTGTCGTTGTGTCTGTCTGTCCGTCCGTCCCCCCTATTAACTTTTGAACCAATAGACCGATTTTCATGAATCTTGGTGGAAATCTCTTGTTACATGAACCGAGCTCCCGAGGATAGTTTTTGTTACGAAAATTGAAGCCCCGGGTTCGATTCCAGGAAATAACCTTCCCATTTGATTTACATGGGAAATCTTAAATCCATCGCGCAGGGTAATTTTCTCTTGCACATTAAAATATCTTAGGATTGTAATATCGGAGCGAGTTTCTTACTATTCTCTGAGGAAAGGAATGAAAATTCTAATTTTTATCGTAGAAATTTGCTTATCGATTGTATCGATTTTGCAGTTTTTGTCACTCATTACGAGAGTGTTGCCATAGTAACAATTATTGTTGGACTCAGATTCGGTATAATCTAATATGTACACGCGTTATTTTTGCCGCACAAATACGCGTGATCAATTTAATATCCCGTTCGATTGTATTTGTAGTATTATATAACGCTAAATTATGAAATTTGTGAACACAAAGCGGTACATATCCGCGATGACTTTAAAGCTATTAAAGCCAATGTAAGTATTAAGTAAATGTTTAAATGGTAAGTAGGCATCATAAGTTCTGTTTGGATCATTTTGTTTAGAGATAATTTTGAGTCTGATAATGAGCTAAAAAATTCTGTTACGAGTATATTCAGCAAACTATTAAACGCCGATTTCCACGTCTTTGATAAATGGAGAATAAGATATAAATATATTACGGGGGAAAGAGAGCTTTTGAAGGGCATTTAATTAATTTTATAATAGAAAGTACTTTTAATTAAGTTTTCCTATCAAAAAGTTCTGTTATTTTCCAATCACTCCTTGTCATTACAATTTACTCAACAAAACAACGAAATAAAGCAGGCTGAGATTGCTGGAAAATAAGCGATGCATTGCAAACCCACTACCAAGGCGTCCACCACCGCGCGCCACTGTAACATCGCACCGGTATAAATCATGAAGAGAAATGTAAGTGAACAATGTAATAAATATCTTCCAAGTAAAAAGTTCCTATTCTGCTCAGAGTCATAAGCGATACAAATCTTTAAAAAGGAGTTACAAAATGGTTTTAAACAAAATAGTAATCGCGCTTAATTTCCATATTTATATATTAATTTCGTTTTGTTTTCTATTAAAATTTTCAATATTTTATATTATATAATATTGTTTTCGGCCGCTCGGCCAACCCGTTAAGTTGCCCACATGCACGGGAACTGGAAACTACCTTGGTTTTGGTTTTCAGGAGATTATTGGCGTTGTTAATGTTGTTAAATTATTTCGCAGGTATTAGTTTAAAATTTAAATTATTTACATAAAGCTAATTTAGAGCATCGCATTATGTTTTGGAGAAAAATAATTTCTATCATAAAACAGGAGTACGAAATATGCTTTATCTGTGTGTCGATTACTTAATTTATTCTTACATCTGAAATATCCTTGTTAAAGTCGAAATATTTTACAGTACGAAATAATTTAGAAAAAAAGTCGCCTTGTAACTTTTCACTGAAAATTTGATAACTTTGAGAAGAAAGACCCGTTGTAAATCACGCTATCTGTAGAGTATGATATACTATTATACGTATATTCGAGAAAACCTCCGTCTCGAGAAACCCTTGGGTGAAAATTGTTGAACATGTGCGTGAAAATATTTACCTTTCGTTTATTATCCGTCGAGAGGTACAAACTTTTCCCGAGGAAAATGAAACTATTCTTGATGAATCCTTAGCTCTTTTCCCTAAGGCCTTAAAGGTTGTTTTCTCTAATTAACCTGTAAATTTGTTGGCTGAAAATGGGAGCAGGAGAGAGTTCTTGAAGAGGGAATTTTTATAGATCGCTGTCATTAAACAAAAAATATTTCTTTCCCGGAGGCTATTTTCAAATGTATGATAATATGAAATAAATCTTAAAGTTTGTGGAATATGAATCATAGTTTGAAGCACATAGAAGTGTTTTCTCGAGTCTACAAGAAATTTAGAAATATTTGCAATGCTGAATGGAACCAGTTATGCTTAAGGGTGGTTACATTAAATACAACAACAAAAAACCTTGACACTTTCCCTTGCAGGGTAAGCCATGCCACATGTCTGCCAATTACCAACCACACCAACCACCACATGCTTCCTCCACACACTTCTATCCTTGCACACTTCTTTTGCTCCACTTACACTCATACACTGAGTTACACATCAGTAAAATGCACGTACCTCCTAGTTGGTAGGACACGCCAACGGAATGTTGGCTCACAAGGTAGTCTCTGAGTAGAGATCATAGCTTGTGGAGAATAGCGTAAGCATACCTGGGGTAATACTGGGTGTTGGTTTCGCTTGTAGCATGACGGCTAAATTATGCCAAAACTGACCGTTATTGTGCCCTTACCGTTAGTAGGGAATGCTGCATGTGGCACGGGTACAGTATAGGCTGGTAACCTTGCTTACCCTATTTTCAACGCTACTACATTGTGCTATAAGAATGCCATTAAATCCTACGCTAAATATTAAATACCTCTCACATAAGTTAGTAAAATATATCGGATAACTGCGGCTCTGAATCCAGAAACAAACTTCTAGCACGAATTACTAGTATGTGGCTCTTGATTAATCTACATAAAACAGGTGAAAGTGCGATCATGTTAATAAAAAGAGGAAAGCTGATGCAAGAAAACAGCAAGAATCATAAAGGTAAACTATTTATCGTGGAGTTCGTTTTGGGGGTGCGTGCTTACATTAGAAAAATGTATCTATGCGATAATTAAATACAAATTTAAGGTGTACTAATCCAAAGTCTATAAGGCAAAATACTAGAAAACGAATATTTATTGTTATTAAATTATAATAAAATTTATATATTGTCTTCCATTCCATTTTTTGCCTTATTCTTGAGTTTTTTCTGTTATTAAAACTTAATTTCACTTCCATTTCTTCAGTAATGATTATTTAACCTAAGAAATAGTAATGCACTTCCTTTTAAATTACACTAAATTGAAATTATTAAACCGTATGTACAGTCTGACGTTGTGGCTAAAACAACCCATAGTATATGATTGTCAACACGGCTTCAGAAAAGGTAGGTCTTGTGATACTCAGCTCGGTCTTTTTGTGAATTGTATACTGAGAAGCGGAGAAAATAATACGCAGGTTGATGCCATCCTCTTAGATTTTAGGAAAGCCTTTGATAAGGTACCTCACAGAAAGTTAATAATGAAATTAGAAACCTTAGGCGTTAATTCTAAAATCGTTAGTTGGATCCGTGAATTTTTAAATCGTAGGAAACAGAAGGTTGTTATAGTTGGGAAATCTTCGAACATAGTGTAGGTTGTCTCTGGCGTTCCACAGGGTAGTGTAATTGGTCCGTTAATATTTCTAATTTATATAAACGATATCAGCTCTGTAGTCAGAAGTAAAATTTGGCTATTCGCGGACAACACCGTCATTTATATAGAAATAAGCAATTCGGAAGACCATCAGTATCTCCAAAATGATCTAGAAGCTATTTCTGCATGGTCTAAGGAATGGCAGTTAGAGATCAAACAAAAGAAAAGCTGCGTCATCAATTTCTGGAGAACCAAGAATATCTCGTTGGATGTTAATTATTCGTTGGACATAGAGATTCCAATTTCAGACTCGGTTAAATATCTATCTAAATATCCCACCATCGTGATCGCTCGTGTGACACCCACATTCGCCGATTAATAAGTTCCGCTAACAAAAACCTGGTCTTTATAGGGAGAATAGTTCGAAATAGCTCCGAGAAAGTGAATGAATTACGTTATTTATTCTTGGTTCGACCGCTGGTCGAATATGCGTCAGCTGTGTGGGATTAGTGCCCTGCACGGGTATGATATTTTCCACCCGTACCCGCAGACTACTAACCCGTACCCTGCAGCAGCATGTTTACCTCCTGGTCGTCATTCAGCTAAATTCTCGACTTATCCCTGGGAAAGAATATTTATTGATTTTGTCGGTCCATTGCCTAGGAGTAAATTTGGTCATGCCTATGCCTTAACCATAATTGATGGTTTTAGTAAATTTGTAATTATTCAACCGGTTAGAAACTCAACAAGTAAAGCTGTTGTTGAAATCCTAACCAGGCTTGTATTTTCTAAATTTGGGGTTCCCAAATATATTGTTTCAGATAACGCTTCCTCTTTCAAATCCAAATTATTTTATGACATGTGTTTTAGCCTAGGGATTAAACATATTTATACTGCCCTCTATTATCCCAGGTCCAACCATGCAGAAAGAGTTCATAGAAATCTGAAGTATGCCTTATCTGCTTTCACACGTGATGCCCATGATAAATGGGATGCATTTTTTTCCGCGCTGACTTTTGCCTTTAACTCTGCTAAACACTCTTCTACAGGTGTTTCACCTGCTAAGGTATTTTTGGGTTGTGAGCTTCCACACCCATTGTCACTGCAATGGGATTTGCCAAATGAATTGGCATCAGCTGATTTTAATTCAGCTTCAGGGCAGCAACTTTGGAATAAGGTGCTAAGTAATTTAGCCAAGTCACAACAGCGCGTTGCTAGAAAACATAATGCTAGACATTCTCCACAAGCCTTCTCACCAGGTGAACAGGTTGTGTTCAGAGCTGTGCCGAAAGTTTCCAAACTTAATAAAATGTCTGCCAAAATTTCCCCTCTATGGGAAGGACCCTTCGTGGTCGACAGGATAATCACTGCTGTAACCCTGTCTTTAAGGAAGCCAGACAACCCAAATTATTTTCGAATAGCAAATGTTAGTCAAGTTAAGAAATATTTTTCTTCTGGTAGGAAATAATTTATTATTTTTAATATCACGTGTTAATGTTATTTCTATTATGTAATGCTTTGGTTGACCAAAGGTTATATTGGTCATTCTCAATTACCACATACTATTGTTAATCAATTTAAGAAACTTTATGTGGCTATCAGATAACAGTTTGATTTCTTGGCTTTGAAAAATGAATCACCCATTGTATTGTAATGTTCAGAATTACTTTGTCTTGTATGCTTGTTTATATATACAAGCAAGAGAGTATCCTTGGGTGATTGCATTTTGGGTCTTGTTTTTCATTTCCACTTGGAGGTGTTTTTTGTTTTTTTTTCCTGTCCTGTTGACAGAGTCACTGATTCCTATGAATCATTATTGTTCTTTGATAATGTTCCGGCGTAGAGAATTAGCGACCTCATCACCCGTTGATTTATAATCATCGCAATCAGCCCCCAGGTGCAAATCTGGTAAAATAAATTGATATTTACTTGGCCAATTGCCACAATACTGCTCGGTGCAGTCAATTTTCAGACATCATAGATGGATCCTGACATCTGTGTATGTCTCATGGCACAAAATTATTTTAATAACCTTGCCATTTTATATCCGTTGGTACTATTTACCACGGTTAGTGTACTCCAGCCCCAATTGAGCTAGGATACTTTAAAATGTTTATCTATGTAATATGTATCTATGTACTACCTTTCACAGTGATTTTTTTTATTTTTTTATACTGTGAATTTCTTGGCACTCTACTTGAACAATGTGAGGCAAGTCTAATCCATTTAGTCCTCCAATTATTAACTCTCTCTTGCATTTTCATAACGGTCGGACAATGCCAGGGTTGGCATTCCTTTTTTTTCTCGTTCTCATCTAATGGTTGCTATTAATTTTCAATTTTGCCCTGTTGGCAAATAATATTTTCTCATTAATTTTGTAACTTTGTAATAATAATATTGTGTTAATGTACCTTGAAACTTTTGTGATTATTTTCGGATTCTTATGCTGTGCTTCAAGCTGGTGCGTCGGTAAACTCTGGAGTGTGACTTTGTTTGCTGAACTAAACAGTGAGTGAACTCATCGAAAGTGAGGGGGGATGCAGCATTTTCCTACCTTTGACAGTTTATCGAGTTCCCCATCAGTTTTTCGTGTTCCAGCAAATGACGACCCCTGCCTGCGACGCACCCTTTTTCGTGGGAAGCCTTCTTTTATAGCAACAGACATTAGCCCGGAAGAGGACACTGGTAGATCGAGGGTAGAACCAATTAGCGTTCGCGAGTGCAGCGCAATCTACCGGCACCTCACTGCGAACTGAATTAGTTCGGAGCTGACAACGTCGCCATGAGCAGAGGCAGTGAAGGGGAGGGGGGGAGCGAGATAGGACGAGGAGAGAGAGCGAAGACAGCGGAGCGAACGCACCTGTGGAAAGGTTATCTGCGAGTCGAACCCTTTTCCATATCATTGGTGATTCCTCTAGTGGACATTTCTACTAAGTATTGTACTATATTTGTGCAATATAATTGTTAGTACATTTCGTGACATTATCCAGTGTATGCTATTTGATTTGTGGTCGGCACCAGCAGTGTCACCGAGGGTATCGTATCGTTTAACTATTTTCAAGTACTTTTAGTATTACGAGAGAATAATGTAAAATGAGACAGTTTCGTCTCAACCCGCAGAATATTAACCCGCACCCGATCCGTACCCGCAGGCTCGCACCCGCACAGAAGGCCTACTTGTCCCACCCGACCCATATTTTGTAACTGTTTGGTCCTCGAAACGAATCCGTAGCAAGAAATCGTAAAAAAAAATAAAAATATTTCTGAGTCAGCCATTCATTTTGTATAAATTAAAATGAAATGCAGTTGTACATTAACATTCATTTTTAAGATAAAAAATTTATTTCAAGTATCTACGATTTATTTTTACAAAAATTACAAATTTTACAAAATAATTTAATTGAAAAAAGGAAACATTAATTAATAGTATCTACTCAGAGATTTAAAATTACTATTTAAAAATAGGACATCATCCACGTTTGCGGGACCTAAACCGTTTCTTCTTTCACTAACCACCTGTCCCGCCAATCAAAAACACCTCTCTGATGGAGCACTTTCAAAAATACTATTCGCTAAAATACTTAAATTTGGCAAACAATTCTTTTGCTTATCCCACTATTTCATCAAATCAAAATTATTAGTAATGTCGTCAGATAGTTTTAAGTCAATATATGCAGTCAATTCGTCTGGATAAATATGATCATTTACTGTGTCTGTATCTATAAACTGAACTAAGGTGTCTAACATTTTATACCTTTTCATCGGTTGTTCTACAAGCGTGCACGGATTTGGTGTCACGGATTAGATTTCATATCCCTTCTCCTTTTTAATGTCATCAATACTTACTTTAACTTTTTCATAGATTTCATACTTTTCTTCAGTTTTTAACATTTTCACACACACAAACAGACATTTTATAAATTTTTAAACCCATCTACTGACACTATCTCGAAAGGTCTCGAATCTCTAACTACAAGTTCGACACAGCCAACTAAAACCTTTTTTTTTCTTTTCAGCTGAAAGTTTTGTTAAATCGCATTTTTTCGGCACAAGAAAATTAGTAATTTTAGACACGCCTTCTTTGTTATTTTCACACTTGATGTTCCCAGCTTCTTATTATCATAACGGTAAATATTTTATAATTACTGCAAGCGATTATCTTCGATATCAGTTCTCACTTTTCATCTAAAATTTCACAGAACGTTTCCCAAAATTTTGATTAGGTATTTTCTTTTCTTCTTAGGGTGTACTCTAAACTCAAAAGCTGCCTTCTTATCTGATCAGTATTCATTGTTCAAATTTAAAGGGCAGATAAAAGTAATGTTTTGATTGAAATTTTGATTTATAATTGAATGATGCATTAACTTATAACTGAAAATTTTACCGTTCAATCAGCTAGTATTGGTTCCTTTTAAGAATGTGGTAGATTGATATTTTGTCACAAAAGCCGAAATCACATATAACTCACCAGTGTAATTTTGTAAAATAACTGTCGTTCATTTCTCTCGCAAACAAATTATAAAATAATACAACCCACACGCGACTACTTAACGAAAAAATACTATATATTTGAATGTTAAATAACATATAAAGAATGCTTATAGGCACTCTATTATGTAACCACGTCTCTTCAAAAGTGAATTCACAATGATAGATGTTACCCTCATGAATGGGCAAAACCAACTGCTTAAAAGGAAGAGTTCTCCCACAAACCAATCCGTCATAATTACATTGTACTACATAATTATCCTATTCACTCTTTCTCACTCCATCCCTAGGTTCTCTTCTACTAAACGTAATTGACAATCGTTTGTCAATTGCAACATTGTATCTATTTATATAATAAAAGGAATCGTTTTTCGTCAGACTCTTTTCTTGAGACATGATACACAAAGCCTGCGATCTGCCGATCTGCATATATTGCAAATTTGTATCTTCCTATACTTCTGACCGCGATGGTGTGCTTTATTAGCAGTAAAAGGCTTGTGAAGAGTTCCTGTGCCTACATTGGCAAGGCAAATTGAATTGGAATTAAAACTAGTTTCGTACCCGCTCTTTACCCGCACCGGTGCCTTTTGTGTCCGAACCCGACCCGTACCCGCATGGAAGAACTCTATACCCGACGCGACCCGCGACTTTCGCTGCGGGTAGCCGCGTGTCGGGTAAACTGCGGGTATGCAGGCCTCTATGTGGGATCCCTACGAAAAGGGACTCACTAACGAGATATTAAAGGTTCAAGGGACGTTAAGTCGCTGGCCCCCTTGGTGTTCTTCGTTAAGAGTAGGCTAATGCCGGTATCGTGTTTCTATTCTCCCTTGCTATCCAGCTATTCATTGCACTACCTCTTAGATACCCATTGCGCGTAGGCATGAAGTGAATCAGCTGGAAACATTTTAGTATGTGACCTTGGAAGTTATTCTTAGAAAAGGTTCAGCGCAGGACAGCTAGATTTGTAAAGAGAAATTACGATAGTAAACAAAGCGTAACATCATTAACAGAAAATCTGAAATGGACATCGTGAGTGAAACGTAGGCTGCAGGCTAGATTTAAACTGCTGGAAAAATTGATCTCAGAGGGACTAATGAGGTAGTCGGTTTTATCAGAATCCCGACGTATGTTGGAAGGCAGGACAGCTAGGATATAATTCGCGAGATCGATTGTAGAACGGACCGATATAGAGGATCGTTTTTCTCTAGGACGATAAGAGAACATAATACGAAAAGATAACGTAGGAAAACTAGGGACCTTTGGTGCACTGTACCCCCTGTCATCCACCAAAAAGGTGACTTGCATGTAGATGTAGTATCTTACTATCGCTTTCATTTTTGTGACATAGATAAATAAAAAGACAAAAATTGCGAAATGATTCTATTTTTAACGAGAAAAGAATATAAACCGTCATTTTGAGTTTTCTTTATTGGAATTTTAATCAGCAATAAAATTTAAGGAACCTTCTCCCTCTCTCGCTCCTGATACGCATACTCAATATCTTTTTATTTCATTTTCTTCATTCTTTCTCTTCCTCTCTTAATTCTTTCTCGATTTCCTTCTCTCGCTCGCCCTTTCCTTCCTTTTCGCCCTTGTTGCTCTCTACATCACGTTTCTCGATTCCTTCGTGCCCCGACTCAAGACTTACTCAGTTTCTTCCCCTCGACATATTGTCTTCTTTTACATCTGACTTCTCGCTCACGGGAGAAACGAGCCTTGTCTCGACCGTCATCATAATTCATCTCCATTTCTGTCTCTCTTCTTCTCTTGCACAACCTACATATTATTTCGTCACGTCCCTCGGGCTTCCTTTTGTATCCCACTCACGTCTCCGTTCCGCGCAAATACCCAGATTATTAAACAATCCACGCGCCACCCATGGTCTTCATCGCTGAGTCCTTCGGAAATTTGATGCGTCAATCTATTCATTAATAGATATTTTTATATTCGTCGCTGAAATATCCCCGTAAAGTCGTAAAGCTTGCGTCGACATTTTTCCAGCTCTTTATCTCAGTAGGTCTCGCGCGGGGTAATTTAACACTCCAGCCAGATGTTTTACGCAGATGTGGTTTTTTTTAACGTTTCCTCCTTCTGCACCTCCATAATTCTTCCTAGAATGATGTTGGGAACTTTTCCATGAAAGGTTCCACTTGTGTCATATTAATCGTCGAGTACAGTCAATTTTCTTCGGCGGTGCATATGTTTTTGATTTGAAAATAATTGCCATTTTCCATGCTCAATCTTTTATTGACTTTATTTTGGAAGTTACTGAGTCACTATGAGCGTTCTTATTTCTTTTCTAGTTTTTGACCTTTTTTTTAATACATCATACTTCCAAAGGTCGTTGTTACTATTTTAGCGTTTAACCTCCCATATTATTTGATTCGGTGAAAGAAAAATATTCATGCAGTATAAATGATATACTGTGTTGCCACCCATAATACTGCTATATTTATAAAGAATGTTAATAATATGGCCCTTTTGAGGTTTTTTTCGCGCTGGGTATATTTACACCCCACGCGACCAAACTAGTCAAAAAATACTACATGGCCTCTTTCTGGTGAAATAAATTTAGTTAAAGGGTGAGCGAATTTTAAAGCCATGTGCCGAAAATCGCGCAAGTACGCCTTGCCTCATGAGTCTCAGTCTCTATCCTACGTTATCGAACTACGGCACCCAGTTTTTTCACCGCCACCTTTGTATTCCAAACGACTCTCTTTTGGGATAAGAGTTACAAAGAAACTTTTTGTTTCTTTTTTGTTCGTTTCTCCTTTCGCATCACCTTGCTGTATTTGTTTTCTTTATTTTCTCTAAACTCAGACTCTTTTATTTGTTTCCCTTTCTCTGACTTCCCCCTCTTTCTTTAAACTTTATTTTCTGTTTCTCACTCCATCGCTTATTTCTCACTTTCAGTCGTTGCCTTTTCTATCACACTTTTCATCTCTTTTTCCAATTTCTCTTGTACCCAGCATCGTGCTCTACTTGTTAAGGGTGAGTACAGATAAGTCGCTTGCGTATAGGAGCTTTTCAGTAAGGTGACCAGATTTTCAAAAGATGAAAATAGTACAGTGCAGTGGCTGGAGGTTGAAACCTCGTAGATCTTTTTTTAGACTATCAAAAGGGGAGATAGGCAAAAATGATTTTATCTTTGAAACGTTGTTTTAAAAGGAACGATATCGGCATGGACCTATATGGACTATACATTGCGGGAGAATATGTTGCGTTTCAAAGGAGTTTTTAAAGGAGTACTTCATTTTTCAGGAGTACAAAGTTGCTGAAAGGAGTACCGTACTCCCGAAAGGAGTGCGCATGGTCACCTTATTTTTGGTGACTATAGGTGGGAGACCATAAAGTGTAGAAGAATGGTGCTAGAAGGAACTCTTTCAAAAGTTTAATATCCCCGAATCCAATGAGGATGTGTAGGAGTAGATCACAGTTTACAATAAAATACCTTGAAATACTCGCTTGAACCGAAAGATACTCTTGATCATTTTTCCCAGATGCGATAAGACCAATATACATTTAAATTATAATGTATGTATGGTGTAATTACACACCCTGCCAAACGTCATTGCCGGTTTGGCGGGTAGTAATTTAATGTACTCACTCTACTTAACCCGCCTGCTTTCTCTCAGAAATCTCCCGCTCTGCTTCCTCTTTTGCCCCCTAAAATCCTCTTACATTCCCTATTCCCTATTTCTTTCCTCTTCCTACTCTGAACCCTTCAACCTCTCACTTTCTTTCCTAGCTCTCCCCTCTTCTCCACTCTCACTTCCTCTCCTCCTTTTCCCTTTTATCATAACATTTTCCTTATCTCCCTTCCGACTTTTCTCGCCTCATTAATATCCTATGTCGTTTCCGTTCGCAACTCTCTTCCTCTCCTTTGGCAGTCGCCGTTCCTGTATGCTTGTTTACGTGTATTAGCGATTCTCATCTCATGGAACTTCACGGTTGCGGGTGTTTTGAATGAAGTAACAGGACGTTGAATGATGGAAGAGGTCGAGTCCGATATATAGAGGCCACGAAAGGGGAATTTGGACGTGATTGAGTGTATGTGGCCTGAAAAAATAATTCTTTTTTGTTGGTGAAACGTTCGTTTGCTTAGAAAAAATTAGAAAGCCTTATTTAGAAAAAGTACAGTTGACTTATTTATCTTTAGATTTTTGTCTTTTTGCCTATGTGGAGGAACTCGTCCAGGAGTTTTGCTGAGTATATTTTTCTTATTCATTATGACGGTTCGAGTAAAAGCGGCAAAATTTAAACAAAAAATATTTATTGAAACTTAGGTTACGGAACCTTTGTAATTTTAATATAATCTTTCAGTAGGTTTCTTCTATCGTGAACTTCTATCCTGAGTAAAATTTCTTTGGTTGCTATCTGAGCTACTGCTGCACTGTTTTGCGAACCTCGTGGAAATGCTTTCCTCTTTTCCAGCCTCGGTAGAGGGTTGATTAGCGTGCTAGGGCCGCACAATTTATTGCCCAGGGCTTGGTTGTAAATCTTCGTCTTTATCATTGTTACTAAGCTCATTGTATAAAACCATCAACAGCTGTTTATGAGCTAGTTTTACTAGATAAAGGTTATCTCTTAATGCTTTGAGTGATCTAAAAAGATGATAGTCATTTGGAGACGTTATTGGTTTTTCTACCCCAAACAAATATTAGAAATTAATTATAGTCATTTCCATTCATTACGATGGTTGATATTTTTAAAATAAGTTAAAATAAAATATACATACCAGACTGTAAGTTGCACTTATCGGCGATTTCTGTCCAAATCTTGTTCTTGATGTTTACGTTACTATACTATTTCTCCTCGGTGTCATACAGGACTTTGTAACTGCGAACACATTCAATTATTTGCTCCTCCGTCATATTGCACAACGTTAGTGGGAACAACACTACTGCGTCTCAACTCAACAAGTGAGGATTTCAACTTGGATGGGGCAATTTGGAGGAGTGGTGGGGGTACTGAGTCAGGTTTCAATCCGTCTGCGACGGGAGTCTTCTTGACTCAGGATAGCCGAGTGCCTCAAGTCAAGTCCAGTCAGGAAGCAATGTTGCACTCCCCATAATAAATAAGCAAACCGATTTTCTTCCTGACTCAAGTCAAGTTCAGTCCGGATCCAGTGTTGCCTCGGCTTGAGGGGGATTTGATACCGCTTAAAAATGCATATCTTTAATTATCTCAGCACTGTGAGGACGGGCGTTTTAGTGCTGTAAACAGGCTCCTTTTGAGATCAACTCTCGACGTTTGGCTCAAATTCTAAGCTTCAGTTGATCCTTAAACATACCTCAGTACGAATCATTGTTGACAGTTGTCACATCCTTCATGTAACTCGACAAAATAACCCAGTTCAATCTCCAAATACGGTTGGTATCGCCTTTCTTGCTGGCAGTTTCCACTAAATTTTATTTTCAAATTTCTATTTTGTTTGGTTATTTTAGTTTACTTTTCTTGTAGGATATTTATAACATTTTTATCTTGAAATAAAAGCTGAAAACCCTAAAATTAAAGTCGGCAAATTTAGAAAATGAACATCAGTAAATAAATTCAAATGTATTTTCTTGGGAATAAAACCATAAATTGGATAACCTGTATGGTGTTTCGGAATGAATTATTGCTCTGCGGTTTGCGTTTTATTACTGTCTTTCATTAAGCTGTCACCCACTCGAAATTCCAGAGAACGCCTCATCCCCTCATCATCCTTTCATTCACTCACCGTTTGAGTAATTTTATATTTTACTTTTCTGGTAAAATCCTACCCCTTTCTATCGTTTCCACCCACTCTATGCTCCCTTATCCTCTTACTTCTTCTTGTCCTTGTATCTCTCTCGCCATCGCACATCATTCCATTCATATCAAACAATACGGGCCTCCTCGTTCTTCTGTATGGACCATCCAATTTTTCTATAAAATTCTCCAAATGCCCGTATCAGATGTTTCCAACTTGCTCGCTTGAACCGCAGTGTTTTTGGTCGGCAGCGGTTCTCTTCTACGATCCTTAACGGTCGCACTGGAGCTCGTTACATTGAAAATGTTGGAAACCCCTGCCATACATCATCGTTCCCTTCCGCACGAACCACTAGGGTAAATAATTCCAACTTGTGTTTTCCTCCTCCATTCCTCCTGTTTTTCGCACCTCCTCCCATCCCTCTCTCTCTCTCTCTCTTTTTTGCAACCAACCCACTCTATTCCGAGATGGTTATGAATCGTGGCGCCCCTCGCTCGCTCCCCGTCTAATTCCCGCTGACTGCTTCCACCCCCAAACATATCTTCTCCATTCCACTCACTCCCATTCGGATACTCAGCATTCCACCTCTATTTATTTCTCGGACGCTGGATGCTCGAGAGTGAATCTCTCATTGCTCTCTTCCTGGTATAATTTCCAAAGAGAGCGACGTAATGAGAGATACGGAATGATCCCGTTTTACTTCATTTTGTCACCACGGATCAGAAATTATATTTCGAGGAAACTTCAATTACGATATATATAGCAATAGATTAAAAATTCACCCATACATTCATTCACAAACATTAGTTGATACAGACAAAATATTTATTTGCATCTACATCATATTTACCTAAAATACCGTAAATGCGTTTAGTGCGCATTTTTTCCGGAATTTTTCAGGATAAATATGGGGTACTTAATTTTTCCTAAAATCAAAATATAAAAAATGTACATGTATAAATTATAAGTAATTTATTTAATATCATCGAAACAAATAAAATTACGTATATGTTATGTTACATAATATCTTTTCTAGATACTGTGCAGTTTGATATTAAATAAACAAAAATTCCTTCGCCGTAAACAGGATGAGAATATGTACTCACACTCACGCTGTAGGTTGCTGGTAAACACTGTCTCAGGACTTAAGTCAAAAGGAGACACGCTGTCATCTTCAGTAGTGTAGGGTGTGGGTGGGGGAAGGGGGTGTATGTACAGTGAGTGACCGTTGGGGAGAGGGGAAGGAAAAGTGAAAGGAGTGGGAACGGTTAACTGAGTAACTGAAAAAGGGGGGAGTGGGAGATGGGACCTAAGTCTTTGTTCATAACCGTGTTTTTGCTTTTATATATGTAGATGCTTTCGTATGCATCGAGTTTATTGTATTGGTCAATGGATTTGAGCAAGTATAGGTTTTCTGTGATAATAGGATGGTGTGTCAAAAATATGAGTTGCAATGCTTCATTTGTTGTTAATTCTGTTGTTTTTTAGTGTGCTATTTGTTCTTTAAACCGGGTTTCCAATTTGTGTATAGATTTTCCTACGTAAATTTTGTCACACGAACTGCAATTTACTTGGTAAATACCTGATTAGTGGTGATTGGGAATTTTATCTTTCGGATTTGTCAGTAGGTTGGATAATTTAATTTCGTTGACAAAAACCGGGTGAAGATCAAATTTGAAAGTATGTATTGGAGATTTTTTGTTAGTTTCGGCGCACATTGTAGTTTTAAGTATTTTTTTTTTGTGTTTTGGTTCGTGAGTGTGGTGCATGATTTAATTTGTGTTTTGAATCGTTTTTTCGATAATTTGTGAGT
Organism: Tanypteryx hageni; assembly: GCA_028673005.1. Classification (NCBI taxonomy): domain Eukaryota; kingdom Metazoa; phylum Arthropoda; class Insecta; order Odonata; family Petaluridae; genus Tanypteryx; species Tanypteryx hageni. The sequence continues at coordinate 182,568,237 of CM054112.1, read as the reverse complement.
CGAGTCCGTTGTGCCATTCGCAGGTTTTAATAAATGTAAGTTCTTTGTAGAAATCTGTTTTCGATAGAGGTGTGTTTAATAGTCTGTGAACCATGGAGTGGAAAGGAGCCAATTTGTGAGATATGGTGGTGAGAGTTCATATGAATATATGTGTTGGTGTGTGTAAGTTGTCCGTAAATGTTGACTTACAGTTTGTTATATTTTTCAAATCTAAAAAAGGCAAAGATTTATTGTTTTCTATTTCGTGTGTGAATTTGACCGTGTCCAATTGTTGGTTGAGACGTATGAAATTAAGGATGCTTTCTTTTGCCATGTCCAAGATTGCAAAGATGTCATCTACGTATCTGAGCTAGATTTTTGGAAAATATGGGAAGGAAAATTTGCAAATCTTCTCAACTATAAATGGAGTAAGAGCTGCTGTTGATTTTAAAGAAGCTTTGTTGCATGCACAAGGAGGTTAAACGAACGTATTCTTCTCTAGCTTCCTTAGGAATATTCTTTTCTAATAACCAACTCTGTAGGAATTCTATGGTTTCTTTGATAGGTACGCTTGGGAATAAGGAGGTGACATCGAAAGAAACTAAGATTTCATTATCTGCAAGTGCAGTGTTTTTTATTATGTTGATTAAATCGCGTGTTTTTAAGCGTGAGTCATTATCTAGTTGTATTTGTTTTAATTTATTATGAATCAATTTTCTGTTGTAATTTTTTGAAATTATCAGTGTTAATAGTTTGAACTAAATTTTAATATTAAAATTTAACTTAATTTTTGATTAATCTGCGTTGAATTTGGCACTAATCGTTGTGTTGTAACCCGCCAATATGACAAAAGTATACTTCTGTCGTAATGGTTAATCGAATTTGGTTTATGCCGTTTAAATTAGAAAATCGTAGAAAAGCGATAATTCTACGTAGAAACTTAAACAGGACAATATAATTTCATTTACTTTCGCTTCACAAAATTGATAAAAATCTCACAGCATTGTTTGTCTGGTCTTATATCATTAATGCGATAAGCAGCGTGCCACGTAAAAATTTTAAACGACAATTGATATTAAATAACAACGACAAGAATATGCTTATTCAAGACTCAAAATAATAAAATAAATATATCTTGGCCAAGAGTTATTTTCAAACTGCGACATGACTTCTAATACGCTAATGTCTTCTGTTCCGCTTTGCAAAGTTGTCATTGTTAATCTTAATAATAACAGAAGCTGTTTGTGTATCTTTGTGTCTGTGTATCTGTGTCTGTGGCAGTCATAACTCTTCAGATTATAAACGTAGGAGCTTCAGAATTTGGCAGAAGCTTCAAGTTGATCCCGAGAGTGGCAGCACCAAACATAATTCAAATCGGCCCACGGGAGCCTGAGGGTCCCCATTGTTGGTCCAAATGCCGATTTTTTAAGATATCTCAGCAACCAATTGACCGATTTTGATGAATTCTCCACTAATATAATTGATTTGATGAGATATATTTTCGAGGCTGAAATGGATAAAATCGGTCTACGGGGTCAAGGATCGTAATGTAAGGGCCGATCCAAATTTCACGATTTCGAGGAGTCCCCATGGAACGATCGGTCCAAATTTCGGCGATGTCCGTCCATCCGTACGCATATACCAGGTAATAACTGGCTGGGGTGCCACAATTGCAAAATAAATCTTTTCGGTAATTATGCTTTTTCAACCAAATTTTGTATGAAGGAGTTGTACAACATAAAAAACAAAATCAAGATTTTTAGGACAGATATAGAAAGCAGGGCTGCCACAATAAAAGTAATAAAAACTTCTTTTTACAAATGTTTGTGTTGAACTGTCCTCATCAATTTTAACGAAATTATAGTATTCATTATGTACACATATATATTAAAACATAATATCATATTTGGACTGAATCAGCTAAACAGGGGTGCCACAATTACAAATGAAACTCTATCAGTAATTATGGATTTGGAAGGAATTGGCTGAACGGATGTCAACTAAATTTTATGTGTAAGATTTTTACAAAATACCATAATGAAATCAAGATTTTTAAAGCTGAGCTTAAGAGCAGGGCTACCACAATTAAAGGTACAATAATATTTCATTTACACGTATTTCTATAGAGCTGTCCGAATGGATTTTAACCCATTATGGGATACATATATGATCTTCAAATAAATAACCTTATCGACTAACCAGGGCTACCACATAATCAAGGATAGAATTTTTCTGTAACTATGAATTTTGATGGTACTGGCGGAACCGATTTCAATAAGAAATTTTGTTTGTAGTATAGTATTAGTAGTATAGAATGACAAAACGAAATGAACATGTTTAAAACGGATCTTAAAAGCAGGGCTACCTCAATATAAGGAAAAATAATTTTCTGATTTCAAAGCAAACACATTAGTGTGCGATTATACTACGGCGAATATATGCACCTCGGAGTCAGAACTTTCATTTCTTGGAGGGGTTATCATATTTGAGTCTATATTTAACTTGTTCATACCAATTAAAGGGAAATATTGGTCACTCACCTTGAGATTATCTTGAGTTTGAATGAAAATATTACCGAGTGATGTGCATGAAAAATTCTAAACTCCAAACCCGAGGCAAAGCCCGGGCAATTTCACTAGTATAATCATGCGCAAAAGTTACTAATCTTCCAACGTTGCACCATTCGTAGCTAATAATCTTTTAGTTTCATGAGTGATAAAATCGTTCATGGTTAACGACTTCATAAAAATTTATTATGATTCTGGGAGTGTCATGAAAGGATAAACAAGGAAATTTTATGGGCTTTTAATAAAAGAGTCATCAGACACCTCTCACATACATACGGTGTTTCCAAATAAATCTTAGCAGTTAAATGGAGAAAATATCTTTATATGTAATTACTCAATGTCTGTCCAACTTCCCGTCTGTCTGGCTGTCAGTTTGTCATAGAGAAATTCTGTAAACGCCATTTTGTTTCTGCCAACTTGGAGACCTCAGGAAAACTATCTTCGTTTACGGAAGTGTCCCGGATTCGACTCCGGGAGACGATTATATTTTTACATATGTTTACACAGGAGTTTTCATTTTTCAAGGGGCAAGATTTATTTCTTCCATTCATTAAAAACGTAACTGTAGACCAAATTTCTCCGTTTTTGCTTTATTTGACGGCTAAAACTATAAAATATCTCTTTCCTGGTGTTGCCAAGGCTACCCACATTGTTGCCTCAGATTGAATTAGCGTCTATTAAGCCTTCAAATAGCCAAAATAATTGCGGTATCCACTTCGCGCTGTTTATGAACCATCGAAATTATAGTTGTAATAATGTCAAACTTAATATATTGCAACGTTAATAATTAAAGATTATTATTATTCAGTAAACTGCGTGTGGACTGTGGGCATTTTTAATGATTGATCAAAAGAAAAAATCTTCTTTATTTCCATACTGGAATGTGACCTTTTCCGTATGAGAGAGAATTAAAACTGCATATATAAATTATAAAAACAAACATGACATTCAAAATATCAGTTTACAATTTTAGAAGGAGAAATTGGCTATTATTACTTTTAAACATGCAGATTTCTGACAGACCTCGCAAAAGTTTTTGAGGGTACCACTAGTTGCTATTAAAAAGCACTAAAACAAAACTGACAAATAAAACTCGCCATTCATACTTACATTTTATATACCAGCTTACGACATTTGATATCAAAATCTTTGTCTGCGGCCTTGACACAGTTTGGTAAACAGTGACTTGTCCTGTATTACAACTATGAAATCGTCGTCGTCAGTTATCCTGCATAGATTCAAAGAATAAATAAGATTTCTTTCGTAGAGCCGAAACATCCGTGTATATAGAGGGGATCCCATCACTACGATTACATAGTTGAGATCGATTGTAGGACATCAACGCTCATTTTTATTAGGACATTTATTAAACATAATAGGAGTAAAACTACAAGTGAAAATTTTTAGGAACTTATTGGTGCATTAAACCCTTTGTTACTTACCAATTCGGCAAATTTCAGAGTAATATAAATCTAGCTATCTTTGCCAAATTTATGGCTATATAACTTTCTTTTAAAATATAGAATATAACAATTTTACTTTTCCTAATTAAATTAAAAATAAAATTAGTTCAGATAGCCACAAATAATATATTTATACTAAAGTAAATGCCCGTCATGTAACGGGCGGGAGTTATATAAAGAATTCTTTTTAGAGCATGAATCGACATTCATACATTTATTTTAACCGAATTAAAGATATAAAAAGGTTTGAGACGTGTTTTTTCGGAGTTTCCAACACCGCAGCACAAACTATTGCCCGATGAGAAACTATTTCGACTTTTAAACTTTAAAAACTTCACCATTTTACTTTAATAGCTCGTTTAAATGAAGATAATCAAAATTTGATGTATTAAATATATGGTTTTATGGTCGCAATCAAAATAGTTTAAAATATATTTCTTAAATAATCGTTTATTCAAAGTAGTAACAAATTAACAAATCCATGACTCACTTTAAACATTTAATGAATATTACAAAATAAATGTTAATTGTCCATTTAATGTTATTCTTTTATAATTTTGATCGTAGATTAAATTTACCTGAATAATTTTCCAAACAGTTTTCTTTGGATAACGAAACGCGTTACAAAAATACGACTGAAAATACATAAAATCAACAGGTTATTGGTTATGTAAACAAAGCAAAAACAAAATTGTGTACAGCTAAATGGAAAACCATATATTTTCCGTATAATATCATCTGACTCGCAAATAAGATAACGGTGCGGGTTGCCATGGCTGTAACATTTTCTCATTTTCACAAATGTGAAATATTTTCTTTGTTTTCGAATTCCTAAATAATTTTGGGCTAATTCGTAACGGATTCAAACTTTCATAACAATAAAAATAAACTACATTCTAGCCTCCGTGTATACTTTTAAGTCTCGAGTTCTTATCTCGATTTAAACTTATTTTAAAGCGTATATTAATTATACTCTGCACTCGTTCCAATGATAATTAAATGGAAGAAAAAAATGTTTTAGGATACTTATAAGGTTTTCGATTTCTCTGGGTCATAACCCAATCTCTTATGGACTTTTAATGTTTCAGCAATAAATTCCAACTGCAAGTGCTAAAAAAAACTGTAACGGACGGACAGACACTTGCGATTTATTCGACGTTCTTTACAAAAAGTATAAAAAATGAACGCCTTATGGTCAGGTAGTGTCCGTCTGTTCGCACGTTTCATCTCCGAAAATATTGAGGGATTTTCATGAAGTTTTGTACTAAGGATTATTGGGCAAGGGCAATAAGAAAATTATATAAATGGTTCACATAACCCAAGCAGCGGTACCACATTTCTATGAACAAAAAATAAACTTTCCGTCATATTTCGCAGAAAAAATATTAGTAATGTGAAAAAAAAACAGAAAATTTGTAGAACTTTTAACATGATTACATAATTCGTAAAGAACGCCTTTACCTTGTATACATGCACGAATGATGTGTACCTCTTCCCTGTTTGTTATGTATGATTCATATTTCAAAAATAAAATTACATCCCTTTAAATAATAGATTGGCTTTATATTATACGCCAATGCTGAAAACTAAGAATGGATACATTTGTAATTTAGAAGATATGCCCATTTGTTGTTCCAGAATTTAAATAATTAAATTACAAAAACCACATTTAACCTGATTCTCGAAATATAGTAAGTCAAAGGATGAAGGTGCGATGAAACCCGCTCACGCATGTCTTTGCAATGGAATGTTACACATTTTTCCGTTTTTTATTTGTTTGAGCATGGCATACAGTCGTCCCTTTCTTTATTTATTCATCACAATTTATAACATTGCTTTATTGGTTCATTATCGCGCCCGTTCGTATTGAAGAATGTATCGCGTAGTAAAAAGCTTTTTCTCCCTCTTTAGCTATCTCTTCATTCTAACCCTCTCCCTCAGTTCTATCTCGCTGTCGCGTCATTCGTCATTCCATTTAAGAAATTCACTTTTCACGCCAACTTCCGTCTCTTCGTCCTGCAGCCTAGTTCTCTCTCTAACTTGTGACGCTGTCCTTGGCCTAACATTATACAAGTGTACTCGCCATCATAAGCCACTTCCTCCTCCTCCCTTCATCCGCAGACCTCTAAAAACCTCCAACGCTACTCCCTAACCTTGTTTCCTTTCTCGTGCGCTTCACGTTCACCTCAATATGTTTTTTTTCCATCCCTCCTCGTTTCTCGAGCAAATTTTTTTTGTCTTCTGACCATCCACACGTACTCCACTGACCGTTAACAGCCCCTTTTTACTCTCCCGTACTGCTCTCTGCGTATTTTTAGCCTCTTCGTTTCCACCTCCACCCACAACCTCTTTTTACCCCCCTCTTCTTCTCCACTTCCACAACCCTTGCTATCTAGACCGGCGTTCTCCACGAAATTGCCTTCCCACAGCTCTGTGAGAAAATATTGATGCTAACTTTTTTCTTTTTCCAAAATAGACTTCGTCAATGAGGTGCCATTTTCCCCGGACACCGCGCGCTACTTTTCCAGATTTTTGTTTATTTTCGGAAGGTTTTAAGGGCACAATAAAGAACATCGAGTTAATTGTGTCGACAGAAGGTGCCGAAGTGTTCGATTCAATTGACGTTTTGACGGAACTCTTTCAGTGCTCGTAAATTGTTCATGTTTTTGTTTTGCAATTTCCGCCTCGTCGTCTATTCCTATTTCTGAGAATTAACTTGGAGAAAAAAATCCGCCTGGTTTGAGTCTTAATTGTTCGTTTTCGGTGTCTCTGAAACAGTTTTGATTGGGTGAGGTATTTCACTGTATTAACCAAAGAAAAATAAAATTGAAATGCTATATTTCTCCAATAGCCATAAAAAGATGGATCGCCACTCATGGCAGTAACTTTGTAAATACGAGCCTGGTTTCCCAAACTTTTTATAGTTATTGTAGAAAAGTAATTTTTTTATTTGATTTCTGCCATATTGTTTGCTGGATAATTATTTCTTGAATGAAAAGGCACTTAAATACATAAAAACACATAAATCACATAACACTATGGTTACAACCCAACTCATCTATTAAACTGTCAATTATTAAAAAGCCTCAAATATTAAACTAAACTGTACGCACTCAATCTAAAGAATAACTGAGCATGATATCGTGAAATTATTATTTTGTCCACATCTCTCCATAGAGTAATATAAGACGTGTGTGGATGCGCGTATACGCCGGTCTCTTATTCAGACTTGATAAATTAGCGTTAAACCATTAAACCATTTGGAATGAACAAAAATCAGATTAAATAGAAATAGTCCAATATATATATATATATATATATATATATATATATATATATATATAGCACAAACTCATCACAATGCGACGAGTTTCCCATGGAGAAACAGTAAATCAGTTAAATATATCCTTTAAAGATCACAAAGCACCCTTCATCACGGTAGTTTTCAAAAATTAAGCGTGATTAAACACGTTCAGATTAATCACGCCTAGTTGCAGCTAAAATTAACATTTAGTTTACTCTGTTTATGGATTACCTCAATAGGAAATTGTATTTGAGGTATAAGTTAAGATCGGTAATTCTTTTTTCGAACCATGTAATTTTTATCGTTGCCAGAAACTTTAACAAAAAGGATATTTAACTTTTTTAAACGATTCTAATAAAAACAAATTCGGCAACACAAATATTTCACGTCTATAAAAAAAGCAAGAGATCAATTTGCCGAGAAAAAATATATCCAAGTTGATGAGAACAATTTCAAAGTAGTTATATTTCAGGATTTATCACTCATAATTCCTTAATTTCGTTCCGAGATATTCATTAGAACGCGGGTTAACTTGTTTAAAAATTCGTTTTGACAAATGCGCGTTCTCTGTACTGTATCTCGGAGAGAATCGCGTGGTAAAAAATGCACCATCGTGAAAGGGAAAAGATATGATTCCAGACATGTGCATGCTATGTTATTCCTGTCTCAATACCATGGAGTCCATACACCGTGTAGAATTTAATGACCGGCGAGTTTCGAATAGGGATAAAAAATAACCAAGCATATTACGGCCACAGCAGGGACGGTAAATTAAAAGTAATCAACGTGGATAAAAAACTTTGATTGTTAGTCTGTTTTGGTAAATTATACTCAACTTTCCTTTTCATGTAATCTGAATTGAGCGCGAAAAAATGCTGTTTTTAAGCCATGTGCAGCAGTCGAAATGAAAACCCCCAAATCCTGATTCAGATCAGTCAAACTTTTCATTATAGGAATATTTTTATCGCTTTCAACCTTTGTCTAGTGCTTTCGCGCCGACAACGCAATCAGCACCCTCTATAGCTCGTGAATGGCGTTCACTTTTATGTACTACTAGCTGGAGTTACCATGCTTCGCTCGGGAAAGAATTTTCTTGTAAGTAGCAAATGATTTTTATCTCTCGGGGCTCCGCGCTGTCGGTGGCCCCAAATTTCTCAAATGTGTTATTTGGAGAAGAGGTTCACAAGGAATTTAGCTTTGTTGCCGCCTGGAAAATGTAAATAAATTTTGCGCTTAAAGGATAATTTCGAGCAATTTAACATGTAATACGACAAAACATAAACAGAATTAATATTCAGTTTTTCGTTCGCAAAATAAACTATTTCCCGTGATCGTAAGTTAATATTTAGGTATATTTATATCCACATCAGTGAAGGGCTGCATGGCATTTTGAGGTTTCTCCACAACATTTCCCATGCAATCTTATGGAAATAGTATTTTGTTGACCCCATGGGATATAAGACACCCCACGGTCTGCAAACCTAAACCAATTTCTTCCGTTTGTCCATAGGATGGGCCATGAAACATTTGAATTCGATAGCTTCAACGGTGTAAAAACGTATAAGGGACATACAATCATACATATATTCACACATTCATTTTTATATATTAGAAGATATTCTTCCGCAGCGCTTAATGACAGCGCCGCTGATTTGAGTGAGGTGCAGAAGTTCACGACGTGAAAAATATAGAAAGGGAAATCGGGTGAAAGAGAAAGTTATGGGAACGAGAGGGGAGAGTAGGAAGAGGGGAATGGAGCGCCGTGGATTAAACTGCGAAATGGAGTGTGAGGGAGTAGAAAAAAATGCGGAGGCATTGAAGAGTAACAGGCGTAGGATGGAGAATGGGAATTATTGGGAGGAGGAAAGAGATGAGAGACGGGGTGAAATTGATGAAGAACAGAAGAGAGAGGAGGCTGAGAGAGAGAAAGAGGACAGAGAGAGGTGGAAGAGAGAGAGGAGTGAGAAAGAGGGTAGGGGGAGAGAGAGGGGGGAAAGAGAGGAGGAGGTTATAAGGAATTCGATTTAGCGGACATCAAGAGTGAGTGAATGAAACTTGTGAAAGTGGGAAACATATTCTGATAGAATATGAATGGGGGGTTAATATGAAATCCTGGAGTGTCAATAGTGATTAAGATAGGAACATCGAAGTAAAAAGTTTGGTCCAAATCAAAAGCGGCCGTAGAGTGCAGGAATGGGTGGAACAAGGATTAATAGCAAGTTTAGATTGAGCGGTGTGTGAGAGATGGAGTGGAGAGGAACAGGTGCATTGTACGAGAATGAGACGAGGGTTGAGAAAGAATACGCAAGAGTCGACATAATAGAAGAAAATATATTGACACAAAGTGAGTGAAAGAGGCGGCAGTTTAGAGATTATGACCTTTGTTTAGAGATGAAAAACGAGACTTCTTTCCCTTAAGTGGAATATTTTTATTGGTCGAGGAATAGACAGTAAATTTTAAGTTAAAAATATATTCTTACAAATAAAAATTTATAATCGATACACCACTGAAGTTAATGAGGAAAACAAGATGAAAATTTGACTTATATTCGTACGTTCCGTATTAAAGATGAAAATAAAACCAAATAAAATAAACCGTACTCAAATTTCTAAGAAACATTTCGATTTCCATTGAGGCCCGCCGAGTTATATAAAAGATAAAATTAAAATGGAAAATGAGGGTGTTGAAAAGAAAAGTAAGGAGCTGAAAGAAAATATGAATGGAACAATGTAAGGTTGAATTAGAATGTTCCTCCAGGTAGGATAAAGATAAAGGTTTATGTTAGGTGCAAAGTGCCTCACCAAAGAACAGGAGGATCTTTTTGTTTCATTGATAGAAATTCCGGCTAAAGATATTGTGGGAATGGTTATGGGAATATAATTTCATTGCCTTCCTTCCTAAAAGATGTGGGTTTTATTTTATGAATAAAATAAGACGTTGATGATGACGAAGAATAAAATGATAGATTAGGACAAAATAAAACAAGAAGTTCCGAATTGATTACTTATATTGACAGGAAATATTTCAGTATGTGTTAGTCATTCTAAGGAATTCTCATACCATTCGTAATTATTAGTTTATCAATGATAGAGAAAATTGGAAAACAAATTAATACTAAAAACTGTCAAAATCTCTTTCTGACATTATATTGTGCAATTATGTTTTAAATAAACAAATTCAATAAATGTTACTGTTTATACGCTAATATGTCTGGATCATTGCTAAAGGGTAGTCGAGTGGAAAACAAAACATGATTGGAAAGGTGTACTCCATGTCGGAGTGGACAGAGTTTCCAAATGCGTTCTTTAAGATTTCACAATATGCTCAATATTTTTCGCTCAGATGATAATTTAACGAGAAGCAAGCGAGGTACGTTGTAAAATACGTGTAGGTCTTCATGTAAAGTAGTCATAATTATTGTCCGATTTTAACAATAATTGTAATCGGTCAATTAATTTTAACAAAATTTTCCAATACCAAATTTCATTATAATACATTTAGCGGTTTCCGAGTTTTAACATGCGGATGGACGGACTGAATCGACCTCCCCTATATTTGTTCACTTCGTGCAAAGAACGCATAATAACCCATTTTTTCACTCGTCTGTGCTCAAGCCGAGTTTGGTAATAATTGTCTTCATAGCAACAATCCGATAAAATGCGATTTAAAACGCAAAAACTCTGTTTTAATAGAAATTCAAGAAAATACGATCAATTATAAAAATTCTGTGATAAGAATTAGTATCTACATTCTTATCCCCTTAGAAAAGTACAAGCCTCGCTCCGATATCACAATTTTAAGATATATTAAAGTATTAAAGAAAAAATCTCTGCAAGATGGATTTGAGACTTCCTATGCAAAACAAATAGGGAACGAGATTGGAAAGGTGTACTCCATGTCGGAGTACACTGAGTTTCCAAATGCGATCTTTTGGATTTCACAATGTTCTCAATATTTTCGCTCAGATGAGTATTTAATGAGAGGTTAGCGAGGAACTTTGTAAAATTCATGTGTGCTTATGTAAAGTTGTTATTTTGTCCGATTTTAAACAAAATTGGAATCGGTCGACAAATTTTAGCAAAACTCCCCAATACCGTATTTCATCATAATACCTCCAGCGGTTTCCGAGTTTTAACATGCGGACGGACGAACGGACGGATGGAAAGGACCTCCCCTATATTCGTTCACTTCGTGCAAAGAACGCATAAAAAACGCTCCTTGAATATAACACGACGCTTTAATCTTCGCCAAATAAAATATAACCCGGAGGTGGGCCCTGGAAGCACGAGCCTCATACCAAGTTTCATGAAAATCGGTCCATTGGTGCAAAAGTTGTTAGTGGGGGACAGACACACCACACAGACAGACAGGACCATTTCATAAGGCTATGTTTCCTTTGGAAACCAGCCTAAAAATGGGAGGTTCATTTGCTGACGCAGTATGAAAAAGTGCGTTTTATCTATTGAGGTTTATTTGGAATTATTAGCTACATATTATATATAAACTTAGTAATATAATTATATGACATAAAGTGAGTTATTAAATAATTAATTCAAAAAATACTTCCATACTCTAACACATGTTACATTTCTAATCGAATGGCTTTGGCTTATGATATGTATATACTATATTACTAAAAATGTCCCTCCTGACGATATCCGATTCTTCCAAAACAGGGCCCCATGCCGCCCTCCGATTTATCGCACAGTGAAAATATTTAACTTTCTATCTATAACCGTTTGCTCTAAATCATAAGTTGAAAATGTTGAAGGTACCTCCTGCCGCCCAACTATTTCTCCAAAACATTTCTTTGGCAGCGTAATAAATGGTATCGTAGATCAGATATACCCTGAAAATTTCAGTTTTCCATCTCTTACCGTTTACTTGCTTTTTTAATTTAAATAATTACGCAGACGGACAGGCAGAGAGAGAAAACGCCAGCGGGATTATGAAATAAAATTCGCTGAAAAACAACAGCAATGTGCTCTCATCGTTCAGGATTTGATTACGCTTGGTTGAAACTACGAAAGATCTCTGTCATCAAAATATTCAAAAACTTTATAAATATTTTAGAGTATGTGTGTATGTATATGTTCATATATGTTTGGTAAACTTGGGGTACCTTACAGCGAATGTAAGTAAATTTCAGAATTTATTATATTAGATTTATTGTAATATGACGACAAAAGTGAGGCATCAATAAAAATTATAAGTAACAAAAATCGTTTGCTAGATAAAAGAAAACTTTCCCGAGCGAAGCCAGGCCTTTCAGCTAGTCAATTATAATAATAGTACTCTCTTCTTAAAAAATTTATTGTTGCCCCATATTCTCTTGATTCTCATTTGGAAGCTTTTTTCTAGGCATTCAACAAATATTTTCATTGCTCGCTAAATTATACGCTTCATTATAAAACCCGGTTTAAAATAAAACCTACCCAGAAAACATAATCACCATCCAAAGTTGAATATTCAACAAAAAATTACATTTTCTGATTTTCCATTGTTTCCATGGCATGTCACGTACCGGGTTTATCAATACTTAATAAAGAGTTCGAGCTTAACGTCACGTCCACTCGAGGTAATCGCAATCAGTGAAGTGCCATGGATATGTTTATGCAAAAAACACGAAAAAGAGAGTAGCAGTGTCGCATGGGAAAAGGAGATGAATACAGAGTAGAGAGAACTGCAAGTTTTGGAAGGACAGTTTCAATAACCTAGTTATCGCTAAATTTAGCTATATAGTAACTCGAGCTTAAAGAGCTACACCGTTTCTAAAATTAGGCCAAAATTGATCTCTCCCCCATCTCCCTCTCCCCCCTCCCCCATCTCCCTCTCCCCCTCGCTCCCCCCTCTCCCCCTCCCTCCTCCCCCCTCTCCCCCTTCCTCTCCCCCTCCCTTTCCCCCTCTCTCCCTCCCCCTCCCCCCCCCCTCTATCCCCCCTCTCCCCCTTCCGCTCTCCCCCCTCTCTCTCTCTCCCTTCCCCTCTCTCTCTCCCTCCCCCCCCTCTCTCTCTCCCCCATTTCTCTATTTCTCCCTCTCTCTCCCCCCCCCTCTCTCTCTATCCCCCCCTCTCTCTCTCTCTCCCCCTCTCTCTCCCCCCCCTCTCCTCTCTCTCTCTCCTTCCCTCTTTTTTCCTCTTCTTCAGTGTTTACCTTTTTACCCCAAAGCGGTATCTCCACCCACAGTATTTCCGTATACCCTTGTTCATTTGTTCCGTTATTAGACGTTTGTTTCTTCTTTAGGCTGATTTTGCCTTCGCTATCCTAATCCTTATTTCATCGGTGCATTTCTTGTTGTGATGCTTCCATGGTATTTACTGTCCAATACTTGTTCTATCGCCTTCCTGCCGATACTTATGTTCATGTTTTCTTTTTTTCCCTATATTCGCATGGCCTTGGATTTTTCTCTATTATTTCCATTCCGTATTTTTACCTGTCTTAGTAGTTAATTTCTGGAGTTTCTTTTCCTTTCTTACCAGAAGCACTTTATCGTCAGTACATTTTAATATTCTTATAATCCTTCTTCCTATCTTGAAATTTCCTATGCCTTCTATGGTTTTTGCACTAAGCTTTCTCCATATATTTTTAATAGAATCGGAAAAATGCAACAATCTCGTCGTACTCCTCTCTAGATATTGACTCCGCTGGTGTCAGCTTTCTCCAATCTGACCTTTACAACTTGATTTATGTTTATATTCCTGATCAATCTTGTATTTCACGACTATACCTATATCCTTCAATAACTTCATCACCATCACCCAATCTAAATACTTCGGTCAGTCGACGAAACAAGCAATATTCTTGGCTTACTTCCTTACTTATATGATTTCTACTACTCAGTTAGCAACTCTTATTCCTCGATTTTTATGAAACCGAATTTAACTTCCCCTAATATTTCTTCATCATTATTCTCTGTTGTTTTGTAGAAATTCTAGTAATGATCTTCGAAGTGTGTTACAGTAGATTTCTCAACCAGACCTGGGATTAATTTTATTGGAAGTCGCTTCCGCAATGCCGTCTACCAAATAATTTTACAAAGACTTAAAAACTGTTAATTAACTTTTTATAACCTTTATAACGGAAATAAGATTATTTATAATTTTGTTAATACCCATTTACCAAGATTATGAGTATCACTACTTACTGGATATATTAATGTATTTGGGAAGCAATCATTTTTTCGTGGCTTAAATAAATAGTAAACTTGTATGACGGTTATTTGTAAAATAAATCCTTTTCTATGCGTAAAATACTAAGAGAAAAAGTTATTGAAGTTGCTCTTACTTTTAAATACACTCGGAGCGTTTTTTAGTTTTTCACTAAATTTATAAGTTGAAACCTTTCGTGTAACCATGGTGTATTTAGAACAAACCGACTTTTCATACACGCATTTCCGACTAGGCATTGAAATTAATGGTAGTAATGTAACGATTCAAAACATGGTAACATGGATTGATTCTGTTACCGATTTTTCTGTACTTCATAGAAAGCAAAAATCTCATGTAATATTGACGTTTTACATAACAAGCAAACTTTTACTGCCACAAAGAGAGAGTAATTAGAAATTTATGTGAAGTCTGTCCAATTTTACTTCGAAAATCAATTGCTTCTGACATGTTTTATAAAAACGTGGGTTTTTCTTAACATTGTTATTTTGATGATAACAATTTTATAGATTTAAACAGCCAATAAAATGGTCGAACTTTTCATAAAGTTTAAAATATTTTCTCTCTGAAACCCTTGCTTTTTTCCGTGGCTACTAAATGCAAACAGTTTATAAAAACTCCTTAAAATTAATTTATAACTAAAAGAGCAGGTGTGCAAGACATGACATCCAAACGACGAGAGTACCGTACCAAGTGTTTAACGAAGAACGACCGTCTATTTGAGTGGACATTGAAAAAGCTACCGTCCACTCTTCCCCTAACCTCTCATATTTTCCCTCTAAACGCCGTCCTCCCTTCTCATCCTCTATTTCACTTTATTTCGAACCACTTCAAAACAAACTGCACTTAATTCTCCATCCAGCGACTTCACTCGAATCCACGTTTTTTACACTGAAACCCGGCTTCTGTCGAGTGTTTTTTTGCTTTCACTTTCCCGACTCTAAATTAAAGAGTGAACATTTTTAAAACTCCCAAATGCCCTTCTCAGAAACATCCTTTGCAATTTATATACGCCAGTTGACTATCAAAAGTGTGGTTTTATGTACTTTCCGATGCCGTGTATTTCTAAATTCAAGAAATTAAATTATCTATAAATTCAACCCTGTAAAACTTTCAAATTTTATTTTTATAAATGATTGGACATATTTATTAATATTTGCAGGAACGTTGTAAAATTCTTGGTGTTCGGAATGATAGAAGGCCCAATATAGTTTTTTGAATGTCATCTGAAACCAAACTGCCGTCTTTCTGATCGTTTTACGTATACATGTAAGGATTTTTTTGTGCCCAGAAGTGCCCAGTTGAGACAAATGACCGATGCGTCAACGTGGATTACAGCTTCGTAACGTTAAAGCATGGATTAGCAACCCTTTTTGCATGGCGGGCCGCACTGGTGGTAGCGAATCCTTCGGGCCGCATTTGAAGTTCCCAATGCTTTAGCGGACTGGGTTAAATGGGAAGTTACATAGATATTCTGAGTATGAGTGAAATTAGGTTTATAGGGTTAACATTTCAATATTTTGTTTTATTATCATAATTTTAATTTAAAAATAAGAATTTGTTTGTTAAATTTTACGGATTTATTTTTCGTCATAGCTGTGCAAGCCTCATAAAACGCTCTCGGAGGTCGTACCTGCCCATGTCTGAAGCATTAAAAAAATCACGATGGAATTCCATCTTAGAAATACCTATGAGAAAATATAAAAAACAACGTTAAAAAGAACTAATTAGAATTGAAACGTATTTACTATGGGGTTTCCAATTTAACGATAGATATTTCACAGATTTTGCTAGATAAAAAGAATAGTTGGTAGGTAAATTAAAAAATGAAAAAATAGTTTTGAAAATTATAACACCATGACAAATTTTCACATTGAGCCTCAGGTTAAACACCCACCCCTGCCTTACAGGATACAATATAGCCACTTATTATGCGAATACGTCATGATTCCATATATTCTGTCCGTTATAATCTTCCACGAATAATTGCCGAATGTAATGAGGAGCCCAAACTTTTAATAAAAGTCATTTTTCGGAATTGATATGTCGTCTCGCCTTGCAATTTTTAGCTTCTGAAACTAATACCCCATAAAATAGTTTGCTCCTGAAAACATATGCTTCCCTTCTTGGAAACGGGTCCGCCATGAAACATGTACCACCCTTCATGCATATTTAGTTCCTGCAACATATGCATCCTTTTCTACAGGAGGTTGCCCTGTAACATGATTCATGTCTATGCGCGGCACCCTTTCCAAAAAAATACTGAATTTCGCGTCATTCCCACTTTCAAACAACATTGTATATTTTTGCATACATGTATCGCAATGTTGGAAAGCATTCATTTGTTGTTGCTCCATCATCATTAAATTATTAAAGAAACGTCTATTGCCTTGATGATCCATCGACTTTTCCGAAGATTTATTTATTTATCAACGCTGTACGCGGTATTTCTAAAATTCAGCTGCGGCGCCCAGTTTGAGAACCACTGCTATTAATTCCGCCATTTCATCGATATTTTCAAAAAAATTTGAAATTGAAGTCATCATTTCTATTACTTAACTGGTATTTATTAATTTCTAATGATAATTTTTTATTTTATTGGCATCCACTGTTGCACCGGAACCATTTGTAACCTTCCACTGTCAGTATTAATCATTGATTGTCAAACTATGTAACAGACTGCAGTTATTTATTTCTCAAGGTTGTAAAAAAAACACTTGGCCATTATTTCCCCTGAAACAAATTAAAATTTTGCTAGATGCTCCAAGATGTGTGTGCTACACTAAATATAGTTAAAAAATGAAATAATTGTAGTTAATTCAAAACACGAAGTTACTTATCATGTGTATAAATAAAGTGCTCGATATTCATGATGGCTTTGGTAATGGGTCACTGTAAAGATATAGTAACTAGAATCAAAGTTAAAGATATCTAAGTGGTGTAGCCCGGTAACACATCCCAGATCCTTTTAGGTGGTGTTTCAAATTAAAAACGGTATTTGTAGTTCATGTATTAATAAGATATTTATAGTGAGACGGGCTAATAACTGTCCTTTTTATATACATTTAACTCCACTCTATCTCTTTTCCAGTCATGGTCTTTTCAATTCCCTCCATCTGATAGAGATTCAACAATATCCGCTCATTCAACGGTCTCCTTTCCTTTCCACGCTTTCACCCATTCCTAATTTTCCTTATACGAGTTCATCTCTCCCATTATTTTCCACTTTGGCCCCCTGCTTTATCTTGCTCAGTCTCCAAAACAACCATCTCTAATTCATACTACCCTCCAAATCCACTCAATCTAACTTCCGTGCCTCCCTCTTAATTCCTCATCCATCATTTCCTCAAATCAACATTCGCGTTCCGTCTATTTCCATCTCATTTCATGATCTTCTTCTACCCATACAAGTTTCCTGTCTTACCTTTCTCCGGTCTCTCTCCTTTTATTCTCCTTCTCTCTCTCTCTTTTTCACTCAATCTTCTATCTCTCCTTCTGTTTCTCTTTATCTCCCGCTTTCTCCCTCTGCCTTCCTCTCTACCTCCTCCTCTTTCTTCTCTCCTCCTTAAATATGAAAAGTGACCTGCTGATCTCAAATTCTCCCAAATATATATATATATATATATATATATATATATATATTTATTTATTTATATAGATAAATATAGACATTTATCAATCTTTCCATCCATCTTTGTTGCCCTCTTTTTCTTTTGCGACCTTCCGTCCTTTCCCGTTATCTTCTTCATTTCAGTCTTTCATCTTGCCTCCTACCTATTTCTCGTACACTCCATGTGCCGGAAGTAGACCATTGCTGACCGGTGATTGGATTTCCAGGAGATGTCGGGCCGCGCAGTGTGAGAGAGAGAGAACCCTTGGTTTCCCAGTTTTTTTGCGCTCGCCGTTCGATCTGGATTCTCGTAGGATGACCACTAATTTAACCTGGACCGTGAAAAAAAACGGTTCCGCCGCCAGGCGCTGTTTATCTCAAAGCCGTCCGAGATATTTTGCTCCGTGTTATTTTAGTTCGAGCGCCGCATTTCTCTCTCTCTCGGGAGAGAGAAGGGGGAAAACCGTCAAGGTTAGAAGCACGTGTCCGTAAAAAATAAAAGTCAAAATAACAATCCTAAAAATTCGTGACACAGCGCTATAAGTTTGGAAGTAGGTGACCCTAGATGGTTTATTTGTGTTCGAAAATGACACTTACGGAAAATATGTGTTCATACCTCGGTGATTTGGAGAATCATCAGATTTTAGAAGATGATTTAACGTTGCAAGAAAATTGTAAGGGACAATTTACTCATTAGAAAAACATCAGATAACATGCTGTGCCATGATGAACTAAGCTACATCATTCGTATTTTTAATATATGATGGATTTTTTAAACCAAAGATTTTATATCTTAACATTATTTTGTCAGTTTTATCAGTTTAATAATCTTTAAGCAGCATGGAAATAATTGAAAACTGAATTGTTTGATACGTCTTCCAATTTACGTGGAATTCTAAGTCGTCAAAGTCTATCATGACGGAAACTATAAAATAATCTCCATCTATATTGTAGAAAGTCTCCATGAAGTCAACATTGGTTCATTTGGTTTTTTGTTTTTTATTATTACATTATAACGTCATTTTCAAAGGGTAACCACTTTTTGTGTCCCTTTTTTTAATGGTTCGAATTTCATGACAAAATAATTTTTCCGAAAATAACGAAGTTTCTATTTTTGCTCTGTGGTGAAGATTTTGTTTTGATGATTATAAAAATGGACACAAAGGAAATGATTCATGGATTCATTCTTAGACTGAGGGAATTCCAAATTTTTCAAAACAAAGTACAGTCGAGCGCCGATTATCCGTAGCCCGATGGGGTGGATTATCCGTGGTCGTGGGCGAGGAGTCGAATTATTTTCACGTTTACATTGTTGGAGTCTGATCTTTTATTCTTACTCCCGTTTCATTTTAAGTTTAGTTTGTCGTCGTTCTTTGGCGATGTATTTAACACGTTAACATTGTTGGAGTCGTATCTTGTATAAATTCACACTCCCATTAAAGCAAGAGTTAGTAAATCGAGATGTTTCATGATATTTCATGAAATGAAAAAGTTCCCGGTCTTTTGGAATTTTCAGAGGGTAATTAATAACTTTTTTGTTATTCAAGTAAGATATATTTACCTCAAAAAATTTTCTTTTTCAAAGTTATTGCAAACCCTTTAAAATGTCGAGAAAACAAAAACGGGTGGTTTTAACAGTTGAAAGGAAATGCGAAATAATTGAAATATGCAAAAAAAATGTGGAAGTGTTTCAAACTTGGTGGGCGAATTCGGAATTGGCCAACAAACTGTGTGGAATATTATCAAATACAGGTCGAAACTTGAAGAATTTGTCTCTAATTGTAAAAGATTTGCTGGAGCATCTCAAAGAAAATCAATGAAATGTGCGACGTATAGGAAACTTGAATCTTTCATGATTTAAGTCGCTCCACCAACGTAGAGCAGAAGGAACTCCAATATCGGGGCCGATGATTTTGAATCAGGCAAAAAAATTTCCAAAAATTAGAGATTACTGGGACATTTGAATTTTCTTCTGGTTGGTTAAAACGGTTTAAAGAGAGGCATGGCAATAGGGAACTACAAATATAGTGTGAACAACTCAGTGCCGATAACATTAGAGCTACAGTGTGTGTTTTGTGACGAGTTGGAAAGACTATTCAAGGAGAAGGGTCTTGTTCCGTAACAAATCTACAACACTGATGAGACGGGACTTCATTGGTGAGTGATGCCCACTTGAACGTTAGCGTCCATCCAGGAAATGCAATTGATACGGAAGAAGTCGCTCCATTAATTGTTAAATCATTGATAGAAATCGAGGGATTTCAAGATATGGACGAAGAAAATGCCAATGAATGGTTAAAGGTCGATGAAAAGGAACCTGGTTATAAGAGAATGACGGATGATGATTTGATACAAATTGTACTCTAGCTGATGGCTGGTCTGAGCAACTCTACAGAAGCAGAGGAAGGAAAGGATGACGAAGAGCTGCAACATCCTGTAACATAAGCTGTAAAGAGGCACTCTCAACTGCAGAGGAATTTTTCCAGTTTATGAAAAATCAAGACAACATTGCCTATGTTGGCTTTTTACAAATTTGTGGATACGTAAGAAAAATCAAAAACAAAATAAGCAAAAAACAAATTACGGACTTTTTGAAAAAGTGACCGGTTTTAAAATAGTAAATCATCTCATTTTTATTTTTACATATGTTTATAATGTATTGTATATGTGTAATTTTGTAGTATGTTAACGTAACAATTCAAAAAAAAATATTCCGTTTGGATTATCCGTTTTTTTATTATTCGAGTTCCGGTTCCCCCAATTACCACGGATAAACGGCGCTCTACTGTGATTACGTATATTTTATTGTATATCGCTGTTCTTGAGTGTCCTCTTAGTCATAGCATTTTTGGATTAATAATTGCATTAAAAGCATTCATGATGAAATTTTAATGTCTCCTGTCCTTTCTATTTTACGGAGAAATTTTAGGAGAAACCTTTTTCCTAGAAGCTTACGGATCCGGTGTCAAAGGTGAAGACTGAATCCCTTTTGACATTTCACCGAACCGTATTCAAAATGAAATGGGCGATCTTTGTCCCCCTTCCACGAGTATAGCCAAATCCACAGGTAGACGGCTTTCACATATTAGAAAGGTGAGCGTTTACTGCCACTCTCCATGAAAAATAAATTATATTCCTTCGAAAATATTACCCGCATCTTCATGCGAGAGGAAGGAGTGACGAAGCTTAAATCAATGTCGTTGCTTGTTTTTAAGTTTTATTAGAACTATACATTCGTGAAACAGAACACTCATTTTCTCCATTTATGATGAAGCATAATAACATTGTGTCAGATATGATATTTATTTGAAGTAAGAAGCAATGGCGGATACAAAGGAGGGTAATGGGGTAATTACCCCCTCTAAGGGAGAGTGATAATAATAATGTTAGGTTTTAATAGGTACTCTTAAAAGTTATTTATGAATTTAAATCGTCATACGTTTAGTGCATAATATACACTATATTTATTATAATTAGAGGTCATTATTTGATATTAATATGTATCAGTAAATTTATTTATTTTTTTACTCCTCGCCATACAGTGCATCTAGATCCGCCACCATACGTAGATATGAGAGCTTACAGTTGTAAATTCATGGTTAAATTTCATGCATTCCCATGCGATTGTTGTGGAATAGTAGAGGCGCACGAGCATGCGAGTGGTGGTTGAGAATATTAATGCAAGTGGTACGGCTTTCATTTGGTTTATTTCAGGTCTCTGTGGGCAACAACTTCCTCCTAGCAGCGGTCATCTTTCATTTCTTTCTCTCGCAGTCTCGCAGAGATTTTCTCATTTCGAAACCCTCCGGTGTTCCCTCCTCCCGCAAAATCAATCTTTCCTCCAACCCCTCTCTCCCCTCCAATCGTTAACCTCCACACATCCTCCGATTCCTCTCCTCGTCTCTCTACTTCCTTCGACCGCGTTCCTCTCTTCCGTCTTAAATCTTCTATTTTTTCATCGACGAACCTCCTTCGTCTCATATTCTCTCTCTCTCGTCACCTGTCTTTCTCTCTGCAGACATAATTCGTTCAATTTCTTCCATCCTATACCCGCAGCATATCTATCCACATCCACAAGCTGTTCCTAATTGCAGTTTTTTATCACCCGTTTTGAGCTCCTTTTTCGGCCAGATTTTTGCGCTCAATTACGAGTGGTATTCGAAACGGCTCTTGGTTAAAATATATTTTCCGTCTCGTATCAGTACGATTTTATTGAATCCTCAAAGCAACGAAACGCAATTTGAGCGCACAGTTTTGTTGTTTTGTTCCAGCGAAAATCGTATGTTCATATTCCATTGTTTCTTCGCAGACCGTTCAAATAAACCTTGTTCGTAGTGTGAACGCCATACATTCGGGTAAGCATTAAGGTTTTCTGGTATAACCTTGTTTACGATAAATTTAATCGATTATCGATTGTGTATGTAAACTTTAATGCATGGTAATTTATTTTCTCGAAATTGTTCCAATCGACTGTAAATTGATAGGAAATGTTCGTTTAAATAATTGCTCGTTGGCTCATTTCTCTTCCCACACGTGATAAAATTGCAAATAAATCAGCCTTGTGAAGCGGCAGCAAACACCTAAAGGTTTTACAAAATATTTAAGGTTTTATATGGAATTTGTTCCAGTCTGAGTCTACAGACTTTCTACGAATAGTAGTTTCCTCTCTGTGTCGATATAATTGGAAAATATTTATTTTCTAGCTTTACATCTAATCGGACCAAGTTGAACCATAAATACTCATTGTAGCAAGTGATCGTGTCTTAAACAAAATAGCTTCTGCGAATCCGAAGTGTTAAGTTCGTCTAATTTTGTTTTGGCATTATTTCATATTTTTCATTCAAATGATCTGTATTTTTCTGTAAATATACCGTAATAAATCTATCATCACACATTCACTGCATCTTAGATCATTTCTTTTAAGTTATTCTGCCCTTCAACATAATAATTTATTTACTCCAATTATTAATTCTCTTTCTACTCAAAAAACCTTCAATTCAACACCCTTTTTCCCCTTCGTTATCCTTTGCCTCCTTTCCTCCCTCCCACCCACGTCCCCTATACTCCCTCACCACTCTCATTCCCTTCACAAAATCTTCTAATTCCACCTCCAACAAAATCTAGAGCTTTTTGTAACGTAACGTTTACTCATTCATGGAAGAAACTACTTTTCACATTTCTTAGAACTTGGTTCGAATATTCCGAAATTATGTAGAGTAACTTCTGCTCTAATAGCTCTTTAGCAACCCAATAATTCCAATCTCGTTTCATTCATATGATTTTCTCTATCGGATTACGCTATTTATCGGCAAATATAATTTGGTTTTTCACGGAGAGAAGTTAGGATCTTTGTCCTCTCACTTGCCCAACTGCATTTTTGTTACCGACTCAACATACCGGATCTTTATTCCCAATCTACACTTGACATCTTAACCCGAATCTCAGCCTCTTACGCTCTCCTTTCTTTCCTTCCTCTACCCCTCTCCTTTCCCTGACTTCAATACCGACTCCATTTTCCTCTCTCCTTTTATAGTCTCACCAATCTCCGAAATCTAGGAACTTCTCAAACGACAGAGTCTAACTTCCATATTCGTCCTATGCCCTCTCCTTTCCTTCCTCTTTCAATTCGAATCGATTCATTGAAGAAACCCAAAACTCTAATGTTATATCCGTGTCCAAACGTTCTGTATCTCTATTTCTAGTTTGTTTAATCTCCCACTTTTTCCCATCAAACTTCACTCACAGTCTCTCTAATTTTTAGCATCCTCTAATAACTCAAATCAACGTAAAACGCCTTTCTAAACAACTTCTTTCCCTTTATTTGCTGTTCCAATTAGGCACTATGTGCATCCACGCTTCGCAACTCTGTCCTTATATATAAAAGAAAGGGACAACTTCTTGGAATATTTCCTCGTCCGGCCAATCTTTCTCAAGGTATATCTCCGCTGCATCTTCCTACATATCCCTCCGTCTTCTCTTTTCCCTTCCCTCCCCATTTCCCCCCTCGCTACCCTCCCGGCTCCCCTCATCCCGCTGTGCTTACCGTAAAGCGAGGAACGTATCCTTTCCCGCTGACTGCCCCTCGAGATACCTACCGCGTTATCTCAGTTCGCCGACCTCCCTCACTCCCTCCCCTCTCCCCCTTCCCCCCGCACGACCCCTCCCCTCCCTCGATTGCCATTTCTGTTATTATCCCACCAAGCAGACTATGCCAACTCTTATGACTCCGTTTTACGAGAGAGGGACTCTGTAATCCAGCATCTCGCTCCCCGCTTCCGTCTGCTGAGGGAGCAGAAAGGAAGGAAGCCATCGGAGACACTTTCTTACGTGGAGAGAGGGAGAAAGAGAGGTTGCGGGAGCAAAGGATTAAAACGGGGAGAGAATCGACACGCAAATGAGGAAGACTGGATCGAGGAGGAGGAGAACGGAGAAGCCTCTAATGGCGTAGAAAATTTCGGAGTGAGTATCCTCGCCGAATGTTTTGAGAAAGAACCGTTTATTTCTCTCTCTCTAGAATTTCGCAAAGTCGTGTAGTCCTCGACTATGCTTTTTATGAATATTTCCTCAAAGCTGTGTTCTTGAAGATGTAAATTTATTTCGCATTGGTTGGAAGTGTTAAAGCAAGGAAAGTTAACGGATCACGTCTTAGATACAAACCAGTTACCGTGCTATCATATGAGAGCCATATGCTCGCCTATGATTTATTAAGACTGGGACTACAGCAGGGTTGGACTGACCCGGGGGGACACCGGGACATTTCCCGGTGGGCCGGTGGGGCCGGGCCAATCGGCTGTTAAAACCGTAATTTAATTATTTTTATCCGTGAATCCAGAAATATGGAAGAAAGGATTTTATGTTCGTTTTTAACTAAGTTTCCTCGAGGTTATCTTTCCAAATATTTTAAGTCTCTCACTCCTTTCATCATTGCCTCTCACTATCTCAATCCTTCCATCCCCTATTGTGTACTTATAGTCAAGTCCAGAGATTTCTCCGCAAGTCAGTATCTTTCCCCTCTCCGCTCTGAGTAAGTTATGATGATCCACAATCATCAATTTTCATACAAAGTTGCAAAACTTTAAAAGATATATGTGAAGATTCAACATTTCCATCTGAAACTCGTTTCACCGCATCCAAATTTAAAGAAAATAAATTTATTAAATCATATTATCTGCTCGTGTTTATTTAAAATTATTTTCAGTACATGTCTTTCGAAATATTTTCATACTAATAATATGGTATTATCAAGCGCTTTTGCTATGGTTCATGCAACTGTGAAAACAATATCAGATGATATTAATAAATTTACAGAAATAAAAATATTGAATGATAAATTCGTCACATTTATAAATGAAGAACTAGAAAACGATTCTGATAGTTCTTCATGCCTTCAAGTTCAATATAATTTTCAGGTAACAAACAAAAACAAATATAAAAGTATTGAAGAAATTAATTCGAAAAATCTTTAAGATTTCGAAGAAAACGTTTTCAAACGTAATTTCAGACTTTTGTAAATGCTTTTTAAACAATAATGATTCGATAAAGGAATTAAAAATTTTTTAATCCGAAGTTTTTCAAGAATAATGCTAAGAAAATCGTTTTTGTTAATCTTGAAAAATCAATGAAAACATTTTTCAAGTATCTGATTTAATCGCCGAGTGCAACGATTTTGCGCAAAATGGATCTTTAATAAAACAATCCCTGATATTTATGTCACTTCAGAAGTTCATGAAGAAAATGTACTTGAAGATAATTTTGATGAAATATTTGAGTTTCTAAATGATGATAAAATGGCAATATAAATCTTGTAAAAAATGTTTATTTGTTGTTTCAAAGTAAGTATTAAATTAATATAACTTATACAGTTCTGCTTATAACAATATTTATAAAGCATATATAATTATACTTAATTATCTGTTACACAAGTTTATTGTGAGAAGTTTCAAATTTTTAAGTTATATTAAAAGTAAATTACGAAATAGATTAGATCAAAATGTTGATTCTTTTAAGAGAGATATCCTGGTCAAACTATAAAATGATCAAATAATAAAAAATTATGCAAAAATAGTAAGGAGTTTGACGACAAATTGTAAATTTAATATAATACTTATTATTTCTATTTCACTTAATATTGTGCAACTTAAAAGTTACTTAAATATTGGAAAATTTCAAGACAAAGTAAATTTTATTTATTTCTTTCAAATGTCTTGTAAAATGTTTGCTTTATATATTATAAAAATAATTAATTTTTTTACGAATATCTAAATGTTTACAGTGTGAATTTCATATTATCTATCTGTAAGTTATACTTTATTGAATAAACACATATAGTTTCGTTCCCTTTTATAAATTTCTTATTTATTGAGAAAATGTTATGACCAATACAACGCAAAAATCTGGGAGGAAAGGGGGAGGAGAGGAGATTGGAGGGGAGATGAGGCCGCTGATCTCGATTTCCCGGTATGAAATTGCTTCCCAGTCCAACCCTGGACTACAGTGAGAAAGAGAGAACTGGAGACTCAGTAGATTGTACGAGTGGTAATTGCAAAGTGCAATAGAGACACGCTATAATGCGATCGCATTATAACGAGACCTCTTTTCTTAATTCAAGAGCGCCATAACATCAGTCATAATTACGCAGAAGTACAGATAAACTGATGAAAACGGCCACATAAACGCATAAAACATTTGATCTGTTGTAAATAAAAGTAATTCTGTTTAAAAAATTAAGAAAATTCCAATTTTCCGAGTTATGTCGCGTAGACTTTGAACAATGACGTCTTTTACACTGCGAAATTTGAGATTTCCAACGCATTTCGGCAGTCGCAATGGCAATGCTTCAATATTTCCGTTTATCCTAAGCGCAGCGCGTTTGTAGCGAGTTGTTGACGTCTGCAGTGCGGTCCGGTCTTGGAGTTGTCTAGTCGCGGATTCGTTACATTAATATGTTCCAACCAAATATGCTGCGTAACGAAAGCCGAAACCTATTATCTTCTATGGATTTTTATTTCAAGCAAACCAATTTTATGCGTAAAAAGTATTCAGTTGTTCGTGAAGTTGCTGAGACGCCATTATTTGTTCCAGCTGTTGGATTCAATTGAGTTGTAAAACTATTGTTTTATTATAATTATACTCATTGTACATAGTTTTATTCTATATATTCTCATGTTTCTGTAATTTGTAATTCTTATGTTTTGCAAATTAAGCAATTAGTGAACCTCCATGATGGTTGGGCCTTGTTCGTGAGTAAAAAACTGAAAAGAAAGTTAACTAATGGACTATTTATATTATCATGGATATTCCGGAGCATGGTGGAGCATTTATGGTTCAACAATATCGCAAAAAATACTGGAAATATATTTTGGTAGGCTAAAAAAAATTGAGCCCCGAAACATCCGCGTTATGCCAAGTTGCGCCATATAGCAGCCCGCATTATAGTGTAATAGGCGGTAAACGGAAGAGAGGTTAATTTGACTTTTCAATGTTTCAAGAGGTAGATGAAAAGGTACGAACGTGAAAGAGACTTTCAATAAGGGATGCAGCAGCTCTGCAGAGAAAAAATAGCTTAAAGTGTAGAAATACATAGATTTACAGAGACTTTCGTTTCGTTGATGCTTTCATCGCACTTTGCTGTGAACTATTTTCCAAAATATAATAGTCGATAGCCAATTCTGCTTAAAGCTTTATTGTGATTTCCTGTAGATTTAGCATATTTAAATAACTCGTAACTTTTTTGGACGGAATAAAAAACTGTAATTAGGATGAGAAATTGAATTCTACCATGCCGTTTTTCTTATTTATTCCTGATCTTAAGTATCTCCAAAAGCAATAACGCGTGATTTTCATAATATTGGTATGGCTATTGGAGATACGTAAGATGCTTATCTTGATTGTCTTTTTAGCCATATGATAATTCTCTAGTGAGTTAAAAGTGTAAGCAATAATTAAATTAAGACGAAATTATGCATCAAAATTCGTGTATACTAGAAAAAGCTATTATTTTGTTATAAAATGTTCATAATATCGTTCTCTGTTTGTCATATTTTTTTGGATATTATCATAAATATCCCGTAGTCCCATCTTTGGTCTATTCCGTAGTCTCTTTCTTTTATTTATCTATTTCCTTTCAGATCCGTTAGTAGACTCATTCCTTCCTCTTCTCTTTTTCTTGCGAAAAGCCTTAAGGAAATAAATACCACTGAAGATATGCTCAAAGTATTTTCTATTTCTCCTATAATATCATTCCTTTCTCCTGCGGCTTGCTCGTTTGTCTCCCTTTGTGACATTTTAACGTTATCGGTTGCCACCTGCTGCCACAACCTCAAAGTCATTTCTTTCATCATTACTTTTTCTTGAGCTCATCTTTGCCACCCATCTTTTAGTTTCTGTTATTTTTCCTTGAGATTATTTCATAAAATGATAACGTGAAGAGCTCTGCACAATCATTCGATAAGCACGGTACGGAGTAAAGTCTCCAGAGTGAAAGTCTCACCTAAGTCTACTTCATTCAACTTTTTCCTTCGCTTTTACTACGAGACCGATATTAAGACACAAAATTGGAAAAGGAATAACTTTTTTATGAATAAATGTCTCATAAAAAGTTCCCTTGAACAAGTTCTTGAGCTGTCTAGTATTTCATGCTTACCAATGTTATTTACAGTAGCTGCAAAAATACCTCGTCTACTTCTTTTCGCCGATTATCAATATTTCCGTCACAAATCTATCTATATTAATACAAGAAGACCAAATCAGGATTGATGCAAGCTGGTTTCCCAAAGTTGATGTCCCGAATTGATTACTTATATTGACAGGAAATGTTTATGTATGTGTTAGTCATTCCAAAGAATTCTCATACCATAAATAACATTTGCAATTCATAGTTTGTCGATCATAGAGAAAAATTGGAAAACAAATTAATTGAGCATTATCAGGTTTAAAATATTAAAGCAATGTCTAAATCTCTTTCTGACATAATTTTCATATATATTTTTAAATAAACGAATTTAATAAATGTTACTCTTTATACACTTATATGTATGGATCAACTGTCCATTGCTAAAGGATAGACAGATGGAAAATAAATTAACCCATTTGTTTATGCTCAAGCCGAGTTAGGTAATAATCGTCTCCATGGCAGCAATCCGATAAAATGCGATTTAAAACGCAAAAACGCTGTTTTAGTAGAAATTCAAGAAAATACGATCAATTATCAAATTTCTGTGATAAGAATTAGAATCTACCATCTTTTCTCCTTGGAACAGTACAAGCCCCGCTCCGATATCACAATTTTAAGATATTTTAAAATAACAAAGAAAACATCTCTGAACGATGGATTTGAGACTTCTGATGCAAAACAAATAGGAAAAAACGTTCACGGAATTGAACCCGGGACTTCAATCCTCGTCAAATAAAATATAACTCGGAGGTGGGCCCTGGCAGCACAAGCCTCATAGCAAGTTTCATGAAAATCGGTTCATTGGTGCAAAAGTTGTTAGTAGGGGACATACACACACACACACACAGACAGGATAATTTCTTAAGGCTATGTTTCCTTTGGAAACCAGCTTAAAATGGGAGGTTCATTTTGAAAAAGCGCGTTTTATCTATTGAGGTTTATTTAGAATTATTAACTTAGTAGGGTACATACACATACACACGGATTGGACCATTTTATAAGGCTGTTTCCTTTGAAAACCTGCCTAAAAACGCTTAATTTAAAAATCCTACAGGTTGCAGTATGACTGTAGCATAAACATCTGCATTTAAGCAGCTTCCACAAAGAAAATTGCGCTTAAATAGAGAGGGCTCAACATCAACGCACAAAATACGATCAAGTACAGTTTATTTGAAATGTCGTAGAGGACTGCACCCAAGATGCGTAGCCAAGCACAAATGTTAAAATATATTCCATTATTGAGTATCCAAATGCATCGTTTGTGTTTTTAAGTATTTTTCACCATTGTTATATATATATATATATATATATATATATATATATATATATATATATATATATATACACATACATACATGCGTGTGTGTGTTATGAATGTATTTTCCGTATGATATTGAATTTTCCTGTTTGTAATATTTTATTTTTCGAAATATTGAGTCAATTTACATATTCTTTTTTATCAATAGCATTTCATGTCCTTTCAAATAATAGTCATTAGTTTTATATGTATTTATAATACTTCAAAAACAGTGTTTTCGAAAAAATATTTTTATAACAATTACTGTTACAAAAATATTTGCTGAGGATTAATGCGGATTAAATATTTAATTGGAATATATTAAGTAGTAATAAAATAAGTTTACTATATATTGTAAAAATTTCAAGTCTTCTAAATGAATATTAACAATATAATAGCTTTTCTCCAAAATCCCTGCCTTTTTCACTAAAACTGCTCGGCACTTTTCAGATCAGTTTTAGTTATTTCAGTGGGCACTCAAAGGGTTACCCTTGGAGAGCCAAGATCGCTCAGAGCAACGCTCAAAAATATCTGCCAAAAATGCCAGCGTCGCTCACAGTTTTTCGTCGCGAACTCTAATACATATTGGTATAGTCGATTTAAGGTGCATGTTTTATGTTCAGTGGTCTGTGGAGAGTTTAAGTTACTTATTTCTGCCGACTAACGTTCTATTCCGATATCTCGAACAAAAATATCGATTTAAATAGCCGGATTTAATTTGAGGTATTTGAATATATGTTTAAATTTTAGTAACCTCGCATATCTCCGGAACTATTAGAGAGAATTTAATCAAATAAAAAGCATTTAATGGTAAAAACATCGGAAAATCATGTGGTTCTACTTTATGAATAGCAAACTTTTATAATAAACGAGAGCCATCGTAAATTCATATACATGTGGCAACATCATAGAAATAAATGAAAGGCATGTTTATTTCTTGAGTAAGTAGAGAAAGATGAGCATTCTCATGGTTAGGGTACATTTTCTATTTTTTATCACCGATCGCGCTATCTGTTACATCCCATATTCCAATGTATTTATTATCAATCAAAGTATTTATTTATTTTTTACTGCCTCACAAACTGTTTTTACAACAGCCATGCAAACGACAACAAAGACGAGCATATACGACCCTGACCTCGGCAGTATTCGAACCCTTGTTATGCTAACAACCGAGGTCAATGCTTAACCAATAAAAATGAAGATCACAAAATGCCATGCTCACAATAGGCTTTGAACTATCAAGCATAGTGTTTGAATGCATCTATTATATCAATGCTCCCATCAACGACGGCATAGTTTTGGTACTTAAAATCTCTCACTCGTGTTTTTTTCATAAAAACTCTCTCGGAACTCCGCGTGTTCCTTTCATATCCATCCATTCTCATTCAAGAGTCCCCAATTTATTATTCCCAAAAAAACGAACGTCGAAATAGTCATCCGAACTTTACTTCTTTATCATCTCTCCGCAGGTTTTCCCCTCCAACAAAACATGTCTGCCCTCGACCACGTTCTCCTCTCCCCCGCCCCGATCAACACAACGACAGCGCTTCCCCCCGTTTCGTGGGGCGGAGGGTGGGTTCCCCCGGAAGATCCCTTTCCACCAGCCCCCCGTCGCCGCAGAAAGCGGAGGGGCGGCGGGAGCGACAGGGACGAGTGGGAGGGAAGGGAGGCGGTCTCCCGTCTCAACGCCTCCTACACTCTCGCAGAGCTGCTCGCCCTCAACCTCACCGAGGAGGACGTGGATTACATGTTCAACATCACCATCGGCGGAGCCGGCGGTGTGCAGTGGGGAGGAAGGAGCGGAGGTGCGGGGTTTTTTCCTATGGAGGCGGAAAAGGTCGCTTTAGTATTCCCGATGATCGCCGCATGGAAAAGACAAGTTTTCGCGATGCATATTCTCGAAGATTTATTTAAAAAAGAATTTACTAGTTTTTTATGAACTTTGGAAAATAATTTTATATATTTTTTTAAGCGAACGAGTTGCCGAAAAACGTGGATAAAATGTTTATGTTGGCCATGAAAATAATATATTTATATATATACGAGTGGCTCAAAAAAGTTCCGTGGAATATTAATACCGAATTACGGTTAATATGGAAGCTGTAAAAATTATTTTTCTATCGAATTATATTTATAATTATAATGAATTTCTCTCTTAACGTAAGCGATTACAAGTTAGGAATAAAGTACATCCTCAAAATGTTTAAAGCTGGCCGCCCCTTTCACTTTTTTGGAACCAGGAGTAATATATTTTATCTTCCACAGTAAAATGAAAAAATATTTGATTTTATACTTATGTCCATAAGTAGCGGCCGTTTTATTTTTCCACCAATTATTTTTATTTTTATTTACAGCATATTAAATTTAAATCTTTAATATAAATTTCGTCGGTAATGCGTAAAAATAAGCTATCAGTAACATTTAATTGACTAAAAAATATCATAAACTACCTCAAAAGTCGTTTAATAAAGAATGCTAGCCATAATAGTTAAATTTAAGCTTTCTGCTTTATGTAGCCTACTTATTTCTGTGCCCATATATTTTCACTATATGAATTTTAATAATTATATAAAAATATTTTATGCTTTCGTAACAGAAAAAAACATAAAGCTCGTATGATATAATAGCTTTTAAATTTTCATTTAAGAGCATTTTCGTGCCAAAGATATTACTAGAGGAATAAAACTTAGCTTTTACCTTAAAAGTTATCCAGCACTACTAGAATTGCTATTATTCTTTGAATATTTATTTTAAAACTTTTCACATATCAATTCCATAAAACTTAACAGTGCTTGAGTCCATTCAAGAAATAAATAGAATTAGTAATTTTTGTCAAAATGTATTATTTTTATTATTTTCGCCTAAATGCCTTTTCAATGACCATAAAATTTTATATGTCTGGGCTAAGTTGAAAGGTATGATCTTTATTAATGAAGGAGAAATTTTCGAAGAGGTTTTATCGATTTCATGCAGATGGGCTTCTGTTTGGAGCATCCTTCCGACCATTATTTCCCAATAACCGCATTCCATCTTAAACTTCATCGCTTGATTTAATCGTCCACGAGCGAGCAATTAATCTCGTACGATCTTAAAAATAAACCATTTCTGACGTGATTTAAATTCGCAATGAGGTCGTTATAACTCCCTAACGCCTGCATTGTAATGGAAATACTACCCGAAGTTCACATTTGCCACGCGGGTAGTCTACACACATTTAAAGCACCCCCTAACAAATGTTTTGTCTTATTTTAAAACCTCGCAAATGCTTTGCAAACCTGATGTTTAAGTTTCCTTTCACTCGCTTACAATCGCTTAACCAGCTTGTAACTTAAATTAAGCTAAAATTTTACACGTTTAAAGTCTTGTTAATTATTAATGCAAATCGTTCAAAGATAAAAATAGTTATCAAGCAGAATGGGATAGTTTTAGTACATATTATCCTTACGCAAACCCGCACTATATCATTTCATCCTTACATAATAAATTTTTATTCATTGCTAATATGCTACTCTCCGAATTGTATCAAAGCTCTTTCCCTAAATCATCATTGATGTATAAAATCTTTCGAAAACTGTTTCATTTCTTTCTAGGCGCTATCGGATATGCATATAATGCTGAGCACCGTCGTCACAACACATCTACTGTCCAACGTCAAAGAAAAAAGAGTAAAAGCAACGAGTAAGTATACTGTTTGATGACAAACTAATCGTTCTCCAGATTTAAAACGAAAGGTCACAATTTTTCCCGCCAAGCAATAAAAATCACATTTTTCGAGTAAATATTCGCGGGACTTTTTTTCGTGGAGCCAATGTTAAAAATATATATATCTTCCAGTATCGTGCAATCATTCTCTTGGCACCTTTTCGTCGTAATACGCCCCCAACACATGCGGCCAATTGTATTGAAAAATGGATCCAAAAATGAAAAGGGAGGCGTATATCCGAGCGGCTATTCACCCCACGTGACCTCTCACACGTCTCGCATTTATAAAACGCACGCACACAGTGCGGTGTCGCATAACCCGTTCTAGTGGTCCGCGATCCTTCGAAAAAAATGTATATTTTTCATGCTCCCAGGTCTTGTTACTGCGGCAATTCGGAATCGCTGCTCCGTCGCATGGCCCTCGCTTACCGCCCCCTCCACTCCGTGGCCGCCCTCACCGTCTGCGCCCTCGGCACCCTCGCCAACGCACTCAACGTGGCGGTCCTGACGCGGCCGCACCTCGCCCCCGCGCCCGTTAACCGCATCCTCACCGCAATAGCAGCGGCAGACGCCGCTCTAATGGCGGAATATGCCGCTTTTGCGATTATAGTGTGGATACCGCACTCAAAGGGTGAGTGTATGTGGCCCTCGCCATTCTTATCCGGCCCTCATAATGCCTCATTATCTGACCTCTTCTCCTCTCGAAACCGCATCCATCTCCATCAATCCCTACGAAGGGACATCAGGAAAGAAAGATTCGGTAAAATAAATGGATTTGATAAAGAAAATCTTACGGCTGGATCTAAAAAGAAGGGACGAGTTTCTCTTTCTAGCAACTGAGAGTAAATGCAATATGCGAGATGGGTCACTAGATAGATATGAAATGTAGACATTGAACTTACCTTGTCCAATCAATAAACATTTACTACTAGTCATCTCTAACAATCGATAACTGAATTAATAAATGTTTATTCTATGTGCCCACAAGAGTAGAAAAAATGAGCATAATAGTTGCACGCTCAAAAATAAAGGAAAGTGTATTTTGCGACTTTTGTAGAATCGATTGACGAGCGATGTAATACTGGTCAACTTTATATCGATGAAGGTGTTAAAATAAAAAGTAAACGGTATTATTTAAGAGTATTACGAATATAAGATGTAGGTGACAGCATGTTGTTACGCCAAAACCTTAGGTTGGTGAAGCTGAAGCAAAAGTTGAACTAGGTATTTTGCTTGAGTTTCTGCTGCAATTTGTGATTTAAATTGCTATCGGAACTAACTAAAACTACATAACTCAGGTCTCAATGTTTCTTTTATGTGTTGTGTGCATTGCCTCTTTTGGTAATTCCTATCACCAAGTAAAAATCAAATCAATCTCTATAATTATCTAACTATATTAAAAAGAATTAGTGAATAAAGATAATAGCGTGTTATAGAATATCGAGAGATTTACTCAAATATCAAAACAGAATTTCCTCTTTCTGCGTAATGTTCGGCGAGCATTTTGCTTTAAAAGAAAGTAAAAATTGCCGCTTCTTTTTAAACGAATATCCATATGTTTGTTTTCTAAAAGTTTAAACCAGTATTACAATTTATCGATAGAATCATACCCCCGAACCTGAAAGACCTTGCAGTACTCTCCCATAAATTTCTCGCGTGACAACCATATAAAAGAACCGTTCGGTTTTATCCTTCCCATTTTATTTGTGTCGATCCCAACTGTAAAAGGTCTAACGGTAGGGCTAAAATGAATCAATGGAAAGTCTGCGTCGTCAGGGGTGTAGTGCGTGTCGACTGGAAATGAAGGGATTGCGAGAGATCGAAGATGAGAGGAGAGAGGGGGAGTCGGACGATCCGAGTCGGAGATATGAGAATGCCAACGAGAGAGAGAATGATGGTTTTAGGAGATATCAAGCAGTGTGAGGAGAGCAGCGAATCAATTTCAACCCGAGATGCTCCTTTAAAGGAACAGTTTCACCACGCCTCATCGTAATAATCACCAAATTCTTCCACCTTTTGATTTCCTCGCTTTTTCCTCCCCACCCTTTCTCTTCCGTTATCCTCGGACTCAGTTCCTTTCTCCCTCTATTCCTACCTCACTTTCCTTTTCTTTTGCTCTCCGCCTCTCCCTGTCATTTATGTTTGATACGTATCTGTTCCGTGTACATAATACCTGCTTTTATCATTGGTTTGTTTTTTGATCCAAGTAAGGGTTATAAATGTTTTACGCCTTGATAAAAATGAATCTTTAAATTTATTTCAGATTTCATGAATTTTCGTTGCGAACGCAATGAAGGTAATTTGTTGAAATATTATTTGGAATTTTTCAACTGATTTTCGTTGGCATATAAAATAATCCCCTACGCTCTAAAATTTATTTTCTATTACATTTGCAAAATTAATTTCCCCGTGTCCTATGCTCCCTAAATGAACTGAATTATTATCGCTGGATGTTAAAATCCTATTGCACTTGAAATTATTTCACTTTACATTTTCATCAATCAGTTCAAGTCCAAAAAATCCAGTCATTGTAGAGGAAGAAATATTTACTTTTAAAAATACTGGATACATTTATGCACTTCATAAAATTTCAAATTAAACACATTCCATATCCCGAATTAATCTCTAACCTTAAAATTGAAAACCTTTAAAACTTCTCGCATTTCGAAAATTATGAATCAAAGTCAAATACTTTCCAATATCTGCCGCCATTATTATATCCTGTTTTAAATGACTGATTTTTGTGTCCTCTCTTCCGTTTCGCCAGCAGTTAGAGTGGATAGTTCGCTGGAATCGCCGACGATGACACCGGCAGAGGAAGCTGCGAGGGCGGAGCGGGACTTTCCCTTCGCGGCGGCAGCTTTCGTTCTCTTCCACATGCACTTTTCGCAGGTTGGAAGTCCCACGCCCCTTCTCCCCATCCCCTCTCTGCCCTACTTCTATTGTTTGCTCTCTCATTTATAGTCTATCACCCGCCACCCTTGATCTTCTTTTCTCTTTCACTTTTCGCTTTTTATGAAACTTGACTCTCGAGATACTTTTTCCAATGAGCCTATTATTTCGCAATCTAAGTTTTAGAGGAAGATTCTACGAATCAAACGAAAATAATATCCACGTAAAAGGTCTCATTATCTCTGAATTCTTAACTTTAAGCCTTTCATCTCAACGACGGCTGTTGCTTTTTAGGATTTGTCATAAGATTTCTACCTCTCGGTAGGTTTTAGGTCACCCAAGGCAATTTTTTCCAACCAAGTCCCTTTCTCTTCGTCTTCTCGAAGCCGTCCTCGTCTTTTAAAATATCCACCATCCGTTTACCCTTCCAATCTCATTCGCTCTATCCTATCATCCTTTCTGTTTCCTTTCAACAGACATTCATTTTCTCTGTATATTCTTTGTCGTTCCTTTTAAACTTTTGTCTCCTCATTCTGTGTTTAAACTTTGTTTTCCAATAACTTATTTTATTCCGTCTACTCCATACCACCACCACAGAAGTTTCTGATATGCTCAAATATTCTCACACAATCCACCTCTCACACTCATATAATGCTCCATATCACCGTTTTCACTAATCACATTTTCGTAACTTGATTCATACTCCCTATCCTCAACTCTCGTCGTCTCATAAATGCCTACTTTTCTTTTTTTACTCTCATCCTGATCTCATGTACTCCTTACAACCCGAAAAGTAACAGATTCTTCAGCCACTCAAACCCTTGTACCAAATCCTGGTTAAAGCCCAAATAATATGCCGACATAATACATTTCGTAATGACCGATATTTTTAACTTTTATTTGGCCTAGATTTTCATTAGCGATTGAGACTAAGATTGACAATGGACTGGCTGTTTTTGTCACTTACCTACGTTTCACAGTCTTCGTATTAACACTGACACAATTTAAAACATCGACCCTATAGGAATACCAAAACCTTGAAACTATTATAAAAAATTTTTTACGCATCAAAATATTACAGAGGAAATGTAGTCACCTTGAATAATAACGGAAATATAAACATGTAATTTTAATGAGTCATTTTTGCTGTAAAATATGGTACTTTTAGTATGCTCCTGCCGCTGATTGGACGTCTAATTTCTCGTAACAAATTCCAGGTACTGCACACCGTGTCGATCTGTCTCACGCTGACCCTGGCGGTCTGGCGTCTACTGGCCCTTCGCCTCCCTCCAGAGAAGGCCCGCATACTCTGCTCTAGGCGCCGCTGTTCCGTCGCCCTCGCCGTTTCTGTCCTCTTACCCCCACTCCTCTGCTCTCCCTCGTACCTGGTCTTCGGAATCACGACCACACACGTCACCATGGGCGCACAGCAACCGATGGCTGCCGCCCAAGAGGATTTTTCCGTGCCGCCCGTAGACTATACGTACGTCCGCCACTTTATTTTCCTTTCTTGTCACCCTTCGCTGTTATGAGAGTTAACCACTCCTCTCCTGGGAGTCTTGAAAAATAAACTGTATAACTAATTTTATGGATACTAAACCGTAGCAATAAACCATAAGTTCATTTAACCACATGTATGTGGCACTCGGTTTTTATCTTAATTGAATCAAGGGTCGTCGGAGTACAACATAGGTAGGCTACTTTGAAGATGAAATACGCATAAGTTTTACTCGACCGTTTGATGACTTCAAGGTTTACCTTCACCATTTATTAAGTGAAAGCCAGGAGCTAGGTTCGTCAGTTGACATTTTAATATCAAGAATTGTGTTTATTTATCGTATCAAGCATTTTAGTATCCACTCCGAGCGTTCGATTATTCGTTATGATTCTGTATTGAAATGGTTCGCGGTAAGTGATTAATGGCCCTGTTTATATATTTGTTTCTATGCTATTTGTTTCATTCCCGCTTCATCCAAACGAATATATTTTCCAATTCAAAGGGATGGTCTGAGTTTGTCTCTTTAATTTAAACACGGGAGAGGCAGCAATGCGTAAATATTTAAGATGTATTTCAATCCACGTGTGAAATTTTCATCTTTTTTAATTGAATGGTTACAACGTCCATGCAGGAATAAATATTTAATTAACCAACTCTTTTGGTAATTTTATAATAAAAATAAAAGTTTGTTTCAGGTACGAGTTTCACAGATAGCTAGTTTGCAAATATGTACATGAGTGTAGAAAATATTTTTTTCGAAAACAAACCCAGCAGTGTGAAAATACTTTCGTGCCTAAATTGGCGAAAGAAGCAAGTTAAAAGCCTGCAATTCCCTCGTACTCGTATTGCTTTTCTCGTATATTTTATTATAACAACGAGATTAAAACTCTTCATCACTGTTAATTTTCTAATCTACATCATTTTGAAACCATTTTTATCCCCCAAGCGTCCTTGTCTTTATTTTCTCCGAAAACACATGGTAATTTTCGTTCTTTGATAAAATACCAGAGTTTATTCTTTCATCATACAGTAAGCCCTCGATTCTCCGTACTAGATGGGGGAAGGGATGTCCAGTGTTTGCGACAATCCGGAAAATCGAGGCGAAAACCATATGGTCATACATATTGCTGAAATAAATTTGTAAAACCAGTTCGTACTCTTGTTAGAGAGGACATTTACTGACTAGGCAAGCTAGGATACCCCGTTATACATAATTAGTGAAAATTAGTTCTAAACCTTTACTGTAGGGCAGGGATCTCCAAACCTTTTTCAAGTGGGCCCCTTGGTCAATAAATTTTATATTCGCGGGCCAGAGCATCAACATGAAAAACCTTTTGAAAATATAGGTGCACAATATACAAATGTAGGCTATTTTTGTATTAAAAGGTGGTTTAGTGAATTGGTTAAATTACGATTCTTACGGAAAATTTTTTCGACATATCCAATCTAATTTATTTTATTTTCTCTTCACTAAATATGACTCAGACATAAATTGAGTGGATCTCTGTCATGTTTTGGAACTAGAAAGACCTCCAATCATTTTCTCCTTGGTGCATTTTATGACGGTATAACTGCACGTGGGGGCTAATAATATCGTTGACGAAGAGAGAAAAGAAATGGGATGGAAAGCAAGGGACAAAATGTTACACAGTAGAAGCGTAAACAAAACCAAATAACGACGTATTTTTTTATATTTTTCGTTATAGTTATTTTGAAAATTTTGTTAACGTTTTTCGTTGCGTTAATCAAAAAACATTAGTTATTTCATTACGTTACGCATAACGTTTTCCTACACTACTGTACGTTGTAAAATACATGTAGGTCTTCATGTAAAGTAGTCGTAATTATTGTACGATTTTAACCAAAATTGGCATCGGTCAATTAATTTTAACAAAACTCCCCAATACCAAATTTCATCAAAATACGTCCCGCGGTTCTCGAGTTGAAACAAAGGAACATTGTAAACTACATGTAGGTCTCCATGTAAAGTGGCCGTCATTGTTGTCCGATTTTAATCAAAATTGAAATCGGTTGACCAATTTTAGCTATACTCTCCAATACCAAATTTTTTCGAAATACGTCCTGCGGTCCAAAAATGAACAGAGGAACATTGTGCACTACATGTAGGTCTTCATGTAAAGTGGTCGTTATTGTAGTCCGATTTTAACCAAAATTATAATCGGTCGACCAATTTTAGTAAAACTCCTCAATACCAAAGTTTATCATAATACGTCCTGCAGTTTCCGAGTTTTAACATGCGGACGGACGGAAACGACCTCTCCTATATGCGTTCACTTCCTGCAAAGAACGCATAAAAATGGCAGACTTATTTCCCATATTAAATGGGTTCGCGGGCCACATGTGGCCGCGGGTCATAGTTTGGAGAGCCCTGTAGATAATTAAAATCCCGCCGTGGTGTCTTACGATTGATTTAGGATATTTTAATTATATGTTTGAATAAATTCTCGTATCTCTGGAACTATTAATAATAAAACCTTCAAGCAAAAAGCATTTTATAGGGAAATTATTGAAAAGTTACTTGGGCATGATTAATCTAAACTGGCGCTGAGTCTGCTTATATGGGGGCATAGGCTCTCGATATCGTCCAGACTCTGTGGAAGGGCGTGTTTTTTATGAAACGTGATAAACATCGCTCCAGACGGATGGCTAAATAATGTAAGTGTCCAATTATCTTGGCGGGAGAAGCACATGGTCACCTAGACAAGATCACCAATTCTCCGAATGCTGTCCGGAGAATCCCCCATCTGTCTGGTCCCGTTAAATCCTGTAATGGTCTCTCATTGTCTTGGGGAAAAAAACCCCTTGTGTCTATCTGTCCTACAGTCAATTTTTCGTATATTGTCAGTGTAATATTTGCGTCCTGCATAAGATTAGCTCTTAATTACTTCTGATAATCCATCTTTAATTGAAAAAGAGAGAGAGCATGTTTCAAGGCGTGTTAGAAAGAAAAAGAGAGAAGGAAAATGTTTGGAGAGATAGAGAGATCTACCAAGAAATTGAGAAAATTTCGGAAGTGTGTGGAGAACCAGTTTTAACCAATCATAATCACGGACCTTTCTCCGGACAGGTAAGCTATTATCATGATGATGATACCGAATGTCCCGGAAAAACGCGTCCTATTTGAAGAGCCACTGATCCGTTTTTGTGATAGGCAGAGGACTGAAAAGCTCACGATCGAATAATAACGTATGAAAAATATCCGAGAAATCTTTCATTAAAGTAATATGTTTTAAAACATTATTATAGATGTTTTGACTTAAGACTCAAAACAATTAAATTTCGCGTTGAGGTATTAAATTTTGCTGAATAGAAGCGAACACTGTTAAAACTTACGTGTAGTATGAACATCATTTTCACGAGTCGTTTTCTTCCAGAGTAACGGAAGCTTGAGTTCGATATACTGATACTATTTCGCAAGCGATCGAGTAGTTCCGCTGTGCTGTGCAATGGCTGACGGCGACCCCTATTAACTTTTTCTTCGAGTGATTTCCAAACAAAATAAATATTGTGGTGCGGAGAATTTGTTGGCCATTCGCAGGCTTTAGTATGCTTTGGTGTTTAATGCGTCAAATACTCTTGAGTTACTTTTACCCGATAGGAAAACCCACCATATTTTACGAAACTGTAATCGCTGCTAGAATACAAAATATTGCACAACGAGCAGCGTTCATTAGCTTTTGCAAAAACGCTAACTTTCATGATACAAGCGTACTGATTCTATGGTAATTATCTTCTGCTTAATACGTACTCTGTTATGTTAATAAATAGAATTTGTAACGAGAATACTTCCCTCTCCTGGAAACATTAATTTCTCATCATTAAAATAGTATTTGTGATAAGTGTACGGAATCTGGCTAGTTGTTTGTTCGGGGGGGCTTCGGAAAGCCACTATGTTTTCAAGCGTCGAAAAAATCGTATTCTCTTAGACTTCACAATTGGTTGCACCGTGCGTTTCCATATACCGAACTGCCGTTCTATTCTTCTTTATCACAAGTGAGTCCCTGGCCGGTCTTCTTATGGTTACGCCCAATTTTCTACTTTCAATAGCAACAGTTTGGTTGGTTTTCGGCCACAACCACAGCTTCGTTGGCCAGAATTATAACCCGCGCTTTCAAGACGTTTAATCTACACGATGCTAAGAGTTCATGTTTTCCCGGAAATTCAGTAACGTGTCTCAAATTTTGATTGCGACTATTATGCGCGATTTTATTAATCAGATTGAATTTGCCGTAAATTTTTGTCTCTTCTCAGTAAATTCGGTACTATTTTGGTTTCGTATAACTAATTTTCATTGCTTCCAGTAGATAACAGCGGAAGTTGATGTCATAATCTTAATATAAATGAACGAATTTAAGGTTGGATCGTCACTTAATGCAAGCATAAGATAATTACAAATTGGAATGTTCAAAACACACAATGCAATTACTTACTGAAACGCTCAAAACAAACAGAATTGATTTTCAGAAGGAAATAGAACTATCTAGAACGTAGGCTTGCTTTGTGTCTTCCGCTGAACCCATTGTTCCATAACTGTCAAACATGTTCAAGTAAATTTGTTTTAATCACCCAAAGTTTTCCCACTTTTCGAATTTC
Organism: Tanypteryx hageni; assembly: GCA_028673005.1. NCBI lineage: Eukaryota > Metazoa > Arthropoda > Insecta > Odonata > Petaluridae > Tanypteryx > Tanypteryx hageni. The sequence goes on along the minus strand of CM054112.1, from coordinate 182,525,470 downwards.
GGAATGCCTGCCTTTATGCGACAGATACATAGGTTCCTGAAAAATTTTTGCTATGCAAAATTCTCGCAAAAGCGTAAGATTAATAAAAAATACGCCGTTAATCTAAAAAAGCATCTTCTTGTCGGCTTCCATCCATCAACGCCAGATGCAAATCTTTATAAATTTTTCAATAACTTATCTTCATCAGTAATTTTATAATGTTATAGAAATTTAAAAACTTTATTATATTCAGGCAAAAATGTTAATATTTTCTGTATGAGTAAAATCCTAAATAAATCAGCGAGGAAGTCTTAAATCGGAAAATCACTTTTCTTCAGAAATAATAACGCCATAATAATAGTCGATCGAGTGATTATGCTAAAATCCACAAGCCTGTGCAAATTGAATTTCTAATACATTTACATATAATTAGGTCACCTCAATTGTCGGCCGCCTTCATTTTTTGGACACATGTTGGGCGCGGGCCTGCTTCACACTATAACGAATCCGCTTAAAATGGGGTCGTTCTAAGCGAGATATGACTATATATATATATATATATATATATATATATATATATATATATATATATATATATATATATATATCAGAGGCGTATATTCAGGGTGTGCTAGGTGTGCGGTGCACACCCACGGATTCGCAATGTCACAGATATTATATTTTTGCATTTATTCCTGTTAAAGACTCCCCTAATCGTTTTCTGGCTTCGCGTGATTCCTAAAATCAAATTCAACATACAATGTTTCATGAAGAGGAGAAGTTTCGGCGCGTAAACATTGTATCACATTCACGTTAATAGCCCGGGTGTACGGTACGGACAGCTTTGAGCCCTTTAAACATACGTACAGATGGCGCAGCGGTTCAAATTCTTAGCCTCCTTGTGGTTTTAAACCGTCCAGAAGGCGTGGCAGGGTGTGCGCTGAGACAACAGCACCCAGAAGTAGTTAGCGGTTGTGATTGGCTATTGTGTGAAGCAATCCAATTCAACGTTGTTACTTGTCATGAGATGCTGTTTTTGTTTTCTGAGTTTCGTCTGTTTTGCGTGCGTGGGGTAAGGTGTGAACCGACGTGTTTATGACACCGATTTAGACAAGTTTTTAACATATATTTATAATTTTTTAGATATAATTTATAACTTTTTGCCCATATTTACAATGGTAAACAGTGTTGACGATGTACTGAATGCCTCGTTTTCTGCCAGAGCTTTTGCGGATTGTATGAACATAGTCGAAGAAGGTAAGCCTCGTCCTCCACTTCCAAATTTACTGTGCAAGCAGAAAGATGCAAAAACTGAGTACATGAGACTTCTCTGTTTCACAATACGATACAGTAGAATGGTTAACTGGATGTGAAGTGCGGTCAAGACTTTTTTGTTGGCCTTGTTTATTATTCTCCAAAGAGAAAGGTGTTTGGAATAAGCACGGGTATTCCGATCTTAATCATTTAGCTGCAGCAATGCAAAAACATGAGCGCTCCCAACCACATTTCAGTCATTTTTAAATCTTAAGATGTTTGGAAAACAAAGAATTGACACTCTCATTGGCAGCCAAAGAAAAACTGAAATTAGTCGTAATAATGAATGAAAAGACATTGCTGGTGGAACTTAAGAAAAGACCTTCATTTTATGATGATGTGCTAGCTAACACAGTTCCTAAGGCAAAACAGGAGATTGGAACTGGTGTATAAATAAGTAAGTAAAATGAGTTTTTTAAGCCTTTCTTTGATTCAATCCGGAAAATAATATTTTCCCAGGTGATTACATTTTCAGATTTCTGTGCGTATTATATGGTTGTACATATTTAAAAATCGTAACAAAATACAGATAATTCGTGCCTCACTCTAGTATTTGCCAATGATATCCTAATCTTCTCACAATGAAGCGTTAACCCTTCTCACATAAACGGCGCGCGTGATGCATAGCTAAAGTCTATTTGACGGGGAACCTTCGTGTTGTCCATAATTATGGATTGTATAGTTAAAATTATATCAGTTAGTAAATTAAAGTATTCAAAATTATTCTAAGATTAATTGCATTAGACCAATTAAGAAGAACGCTGCTGCGCTATGCTATCTTAAAACTTTCACACGTCGATAAAAATGCAATCGTACGTTCAAATTAACACGTGAATTTTGTAGCGCGGGTTGCATACCCCCCTCCCCAATAAAAGCCCACCCAAACTAAATAAGCACGCGACGCCACTGATATATATATATATATATATATCATCATCATAGGTAATCTGTCCGTAGACAGGTCCGTGATTATTCATGGTTAAACCTGGTTCTCCATATACTCCTATTTTCCGCTGTCCTCTTTATATCTTGATAACTCTCTTTCCCTTTCAAATCGTCTATCAGCTGAAACCTTTTCCTACCTCTTTCCCTTTTCCCATCTAGTTTTCCTTCTAACACGTCTTTAATCATACTCTCTCTCCTCAGGTAATGTCCAACCCAGTTAGCCTTCCTCTTTCTGATAGTCTGTATAATCATTCGCTTCTCTCCTATTCTTCGTAGCACTTCATCGTTTTTCATCCTATCTGTCCATTTTATCTTCAGCATTCTCCTCCAAGTCCACATTTCAAAGCTTTCCAAGTATTTGACGTCATTTTTCCTTAGCGTCCATGTTTCTGCCCCATACAATGCTATACTCCATACGTAGCATTTTATCAACTTCTTGCGGATATCTTCCCTTATATTCCCTGTAAGTAGTTGTTTCTTTCTCCTGAAAGCCGCTTTTGCTTTTCCTATTCTAGTTTTGATCTCATCCGTACATTTTGCCTCTCGTGTTATGATACTTCCAAGGTATTTATATTCTGAAACTTGTTCTAATGGCTTTCCCCCAATAGTTATGTTCAGATTCTCTTCTTTACCCGATATTCGAATGACCTTGGATTTTTCTGTATTTATTTCCATACCGTATTTTCTACCTGCTATCACTAGTCTATTTATCATTTTTTGTAGCTCCTCTTCCTTTCTTGCTAGAAGTACTTGATCATCTGCGTATTTTACTGTTCTTATAATCCTTCCTCCAATTTTGAAATCCCCTGTGCCTTCTAAAGCTTCTTGCATTAGACTTTCTCCATATATATTGAATAGGGTTGGCGATAGGCAGCAGCCTTGTCTTACTCCTCTACCGATATTTATTCCGCAGGTGTCCACATTCTCAAACCTGACCTTTACAACTTGATTCTCATATAGATTCCTAATCAGTCTCCTGTCTTTCCAGTCTACACCTATATCCTTTAATATCTTCATCAACTTTACCCAATTTACTCTATCAAAGGCCTTCTGCCAGTCTACGAAACATGCGCAGATATCTTGACTGTATTCTATTGCCCTTTCTGATATGATTCTAACTACTCCTATAGCATCTCTAGTTCCTCGTCCTTTTCTGAAACCGAATTGATCTTCCCCTATTATTTCTTCTGCCTTTTTCTCCAGCCTTTTATTAAGAATCCTCGTGATGATCTTCGATGTGTGTGACAGAAGGCTTATAGTTCTGTAATCTTTACACTGCATTGCCTTTGGCTTCTTCTTTAGAGGGATCATTGTTACTTCTAGGAAATCCTGAGGCCACTCTCCCGTGTCGTAAATCTTATTAATTAATTTCGTGATCGCTTTTAGTCCTTCTGATCCTATGACTTTAAGTATCTCAGCCGGTATTCCATCGCTGCCCGTGGCTTTCCCCTTCTTAAGTTCCACTATCGCTTTTTCTACTTCGCTCTCCATAATACTTGGTCCTAAGTTGTCTTCTTCAATGTTTTCCTCATTTTCCAGTTCTATTTTTGCCGCTCCTGCCTGTTTGCTGTATAATTCCTTAATGTATTCTTCCCATACCTGTGCTACATCCTTTGTTTCTGAGACTATCTTCCCATCCGTATTCATAATTCCTTTACCACAAATTCCATTAGACTTCTTAGCCTCTAATTCCAGTGCCCTAGCGTACATCATATCGTACCGTCCTAATTTCTCCATTTGTTCTATTTCATCACATTTTCCTTTTAGCCAATTTTCTCTAGCTTTATCTGTTACCCTTCTCAACTCATTGTTTATACGCCTATAGTTGGCTCTACCTTCTTCACTGTTAACGTTTTTCCATTTTCGTCTCTCATCCATTTTCTCCAGCATTTCCTTCGTGATCCATGGTTTTCTGATTTTCTTCTCTTGTTTTCCAATCTCTTTATCCAAGGTATCCTTGATACTGGTTTTAATTTCATCCCATTCTATATCGACGGTCTTCGGTTTGTTTTCCAACTTTCTTAGGTTATCTTCCAACTTCATGCTGACTACATCCTGCCTTTCTTTCAGTTTTTCTAGGTCCCAGGTCTGTCTTTCTCTTCTCGTTTTTCTTATTTGTTTGAGCTTTGTACTCACGTCAAGTATTAGAAGGCTGTGATCTGAATCAATGTCTGCTCCTTGCAATACCTTGGCGTTCTTTATGCTGTTCCTAAATCTTTGTTTTACAAGGATGTAATCTATTTGGCATCTCATTCTATCTCCTGGGCTTTTCCATGTGTATAACCTTCGTTTATGGTTTTTGAACCATGTATTAGTCACTACAAGGTCATTATTGATGCAGAATTCTACGAGTTTCTCCCCTCCTCGATTTCTCTTCCCAAGTCCGTATTGCCCGACAACATTTTCTTCCTGTCCTTCTCCGACTATGCTGTTCCAATCTCCCATTATTATGCAGTTTACCTTTCCACTTCCGTCTTCTTCGTAAATTTCATTAATTTGCTCATATATCTCATCTATTTCTTCATCGTCATGAGCTGACGTTGGCATATATACCTGGATTATCAGCATGTCCACTGGGACTGCTTTTAGCTTTATTGCCATCAGTCTATCGTTCGTTGCTATTATCTTTGTCACGCTTTTCATCATATCATTCCTAAGTACCAGAGCTACTCCCCTTTCCCCACTATTTCCTCCAGAATAAACTACCGTGAATTCTTCCGAGTCGAACTGTCCTTCTCCCTCCCATCTAGTTTCGCTTAGCCCTATAATGTCAACTCTATTTCTTCTCATTTCTTCTTTCAAGTTCTCTAGCTTTCCTGCCTTTCTCATAGTTCTTACGTTCCAAGTCCCTATTCGTAATTTACTTTCGACAAATGTTTTCCTCAAGGCAGTCCCCGCCCGGAGATCCGATTGGGGGACTATTTTACCTCCGGATTGTTTTACCTCGAGAGAACTCATATTGTCCAACCATATAATCTTTACTAGGGATTGTAATGTGGTAGTTTCCCTCTTGCTTTCCACATCGCAGTACTGTAGCCGTTCAAATCGTCCTGATCACGCCTACAGCTGTATTGGATATAGACCCAACCAACATCATTTGTTTTCGGCTCTATACCATACTGACAGTACTGCTGCCTACTGCCAGGCACTGATGATAGTTTTTTTTTTTTTATAAATAAAACCTCCATTCGAGGGGTTTGAACCCCCGAACTTTGCAATAGAAAGCCGACACGCTAACCACTACACCACCAGTGCATTTTATATATATATATATATATATATATATATATATATATATATATAAATGCTGACGGAAGAGGAAAGGTAAACAGGATAAATGAATTGCAACAAGTTGTTGGGATAAGGAAGCCCAGTGAGCACTCGCCAATAAGATATCTTCAAATGGGCGAGTTGCTGGGGGTGTCGAAATGACACATGTAAAACACACACAAAAAACACGGAAGCTTTCGAGGATGATCTCATCGTCAGCAAAAGAATATAGTGAAACATGGACCATGAACGTCAGAGTAGTCCAGCGCCTGCAAACAACAAAGAGGAGCATTGAGAGATGAATGCTGGGGATCGCCCGAAGAGACAGCAAAAGGAGCGACTGGGTAAGAAAGAAGGCGGGAATCTTTGACGTAATTAGAAGAGTAAAGGCACTTAAGTGGCAGTGGGCGGGTTATATTGCTAGGAGAAATGATCGGCGTTGGACGTTCAGTGTCATTGAATGGATCCCAAGATACATCAAGAGACCGAAAAGAAGAGAGAGCTTCATTTTAAATACTATGGAAATAAAATGGCGGAAATTAAAGCTAAATAGACGCAACGAAGGTCTGGCACTAGTTCATGGTTTGAGGAGTAGAGAGCAGAACAGATGAGTGCGTGAGCGATTCTGTCTCTTGGTTCGCATGGATGGTTCGTTAGGCACGCGCCGTAGGGCGTTGCCGTTCGCATCCACTCTCCCAATCATTCAAAAACCTTTTGCGTGCCGAGCCGCTTATTCCCCGCACCCCATTTTGAAAAGGAAGGGTAAGCGTTCTCTCTCCTAAGTGTGCCCCAAAGGGCCGTGGCATAGGGAAAGGAAATGAGTTCCGAGCTTGGATATTCGCTCGGGTATTTTTTGTATTTTTGTAACGATCCGAAAAGTTCTGAAGATAATGAGCCGAAAACTTTGAATGGAGATGGTGTTTTAAATAGGCACTCGATTTTTTGCCTATGAGAATGTGGCAGAGAGAGAGAAATACTGAGATATATAATCAAAGATCTTTGGATTATTCTTTTCAATAGCTATAGGTTTCATAACATGAGTTTTATCAATTCGGCGGTAGCCTTTAAAGGATTTTTTTAGTAATTGCATAGTTGCTACTAGAAATATTTAACTCTGATATAGTTTTAATTGAACAAATTCAGTAAAAGCTCATTAATACAAAACCGTTTTGTACAAAATGCTTTGTTGTAAGAAGTGCACTTCATCTCCTTTCAAAAGCAAACCTATATATCGATTTTTATAACGACATAGATATTATAAATCTCTGTGTCACAAAACATGAAATTTTAAGTCCCTTAGACAGTGTTTACGCTGTTGCAGCAATTTTCATACAACTACGTACGTTAACACCAATTTCCATGCATCCGGTTCCTTCCTACCCAAAATGGAATTAAGGGCTATCGCTTAAAATGTTCCCCGTCTAGATAACAAATTTCACGGAAAATGAGTAATTCCAAAAACCCGTTTCACTTACGTTGAATTTGTTGTTAATACAAAGAAAAGTTTGTATTTATTTAACTACGTTATATAAAGCACCTACGAAAGTTGTTCACCTTTAATGAAAATTTAAGAAGGGGTTGAATGTAGGGATAATAAAGTTGATGAAATTAATTTAAATGCTTTCTCCCCCTCTTTCCCGTGAAGAAGAAAAATATAAATATTCTCAACTCGTATTTTCGGGCTGACGGACGCAGGGAACGTGAAAAATTCGTGCAGGGAATTCCACCATTTTTAGGTGCTCAAGTTTCCTAGGATTTTTTCTTCCTTCTCAAAATGACATGTAAATATATATATATATATATATATATATATATATACATACATATATACATATATATCAACCTCCTCCATATTAATGATTCCACCCTAAGGCATACTGAGAACATTGCCACGTAAATGACATGGCGAAGCTGAGAGGTAGGAGATAGAAAGAGAGGGTGTGTTTGCGGGTGTTGTTGGAAAGAGGAATCGGTGCATGGAGGCGGCGGGAAAAGCAAACCGAAACCAGAACTAATGGAAGATTCTCTTCATGAGATGAATCCAAAATCCCGAATTCAGGCCGAAAAAAATGAACGGCCAAAATACGACGGCGTCGCTCTCCCATATTATACACATACTGGAAAACCCATCTCGTTAATGTATGTGTATGGACCAGACTGGGGAATTACTTGAAACGCGTCCTTTTCGCTAATATCTTTTTTGGGGGCTTTTGTGTTTGGTTTTTCCGTTTTCACCCATATAAGAGGTATTACACGGCTTGATATATTTCGAAGAAGTTTGATATTTAGGATTTATGTTAAAGATGTAGACAAAAATGACATTATCGCTTCATTTCCTGTATCTCCTGGTAGAAACGCTATTTATGGTACGCTTCTTGCTTCCATTAGTGCTGATTGCTTGTTTTTAATCCAGTTCTTGTACTCCGTCCGTCCGTCCGCATGTTAAAACTCAGAAACCGCTTGACGTATTATGATGAAATTCGGTATTGGGGAGTCAATGATGACCACTTTACATAAAAACCTACAATGTTCCTTTGTTTCAACTCGGGAACCGCTGGACGTATTTTGATGAAATTTGGTATTGGAGAGTATAGCTAAAATTGGTCAGCCGATTTCAATTTTGATTAAAATCGGACAACAATGACGGCCACTTTACATGGAGACCTACATGTAGTTTACAATGTTCCTTTGTTTCAACTCGAGAACCGCGGGACGTATTTTGATGAAATTTGGTATTAATGGGTTTTACTAAAATTGGTCGACCGATGCCAATTTTGGTTAAAATCGGACAATAAATACCACTAATTTACATGAAGACCTACATGAATTTTACAACGCACCTCGCTTGCTTCTTGTTAAATTCTCATCTGAGTGAAATCTCAAAGAACGCATTTGGAAACTCTGTGTACTCCGACATGGAGTTAATTTAAAACCACACGACTCAAATGGTATATTTTTAAATTAAAAGGAAAAACCCAATTATTAAACATTTTTATATTTTTTCTTATCTCTTTGTGACTTCGTGGTTACCTCGGAGGCACTCTTTCTTCCGCCTACTTATCGTAGAATCAAAGGAATAATAGGGTCACCTTTTTGGATCTGCGGAGCGCGAACTTGATACACCTGAAATAAAATAAGTTAAGGACATGCCAGCTAAACACAAAGTATTTTGAATTAAAACGGCGTAAACAGGCCATGTAATATAAATTTACAATAAATTTATCGTGGCAGAATAATTTCCACTGTAATTTCAGAGTTAATTATACAAAATGTGAAACTGAACAAATCTTCGTCATAGTAAATTATATATGCTACACCGTAGAACTAACGTAATTTTTAAATGATCGTCATTTATATGACGGATCCATGGTATGTGTCGGCGGTATTACGTTGTACTTATACATTATTATTGGCAATTTTTCATCTCGATCATTCCAAATCTGTATTAGGGTCTCGTGTAAGGGATAGTTTCTTAAAATTCCCAGATCACGATTAGCGAAAACCAAAATCTCTCTAGACAAAATGGTTCAGGCTGTGCGAATGAAAAGTCCTTCCATTAGAATCATCTGCGCGCATCAGACCGCTCGAATTCCCGCCTCCCAACTTCAGGTGATTATTCATCGGTTCTTCCATTGGGATTCGAGGTAGCCTTCGCCTAAACTCCACCTCGTTCCGCGCATTACACATTTTATCCCTTCCAACTAGTTCATTCCACTCATCCATCAAATTCTCGGTGATTTCTCTCTCCTGCAGTTTGCTCTTTCTCATTCTCTCTTCTTTCTTCTTCCTATTCATCCGCGCTTTCCCGTCATTTTCATTTCCATGCAGTGATGGTCTTAAACAAAAATTGTTTATCCATTTTTACTTTCTCCATATACAAATTATAGAGAAAGTATTGCTTTTATGAAAAAATTGAATTCGAGATTTCAACGGATATACATGTTTTAAGGTCCCCTGAACACGTTTTGACTATTTTCTCGATGGTGTCTGTAGGTGTCTGTGTCCTTGTGACTGGAATTTTGTGGGTGCTCTAACTCAAAAGCTATTAATCGGGTAGTGATAAGGGGTACAACAGCAAAGGGAAAGATATCAAATGGAAATTGGCCTAATTATGATGCTAGTTTTAAACTGATAGTGATTAAGTACGCAGAAAAATGAATAACTTTGAAGCCAGCAGAAAATTCGATATCGCTGAAGCAAATGTGAGCAGATGGAAACTCTTAAAATAGATACTTGATAGTGCTAAATCTAGACGGAAATCATCCAGTGGTTCAAAATGTGGTCGCTTGCATGATGTAGAAAAACTAGTACATTACCTTTTTGAACTTCGCGTACTTGCAGTTCGCGAATTTGAACTTCGCGACTACATTTTTTATGACCATTACTTCTGTTTCGCGCCGATTATTTACATTTCGCATCATGCGTATGTGATGCCAACTAGCGTGAACTCCCTCTACATTTTTGTTTCAAAATTCAGTTTAAACTTTGGCACCCTGAAAAAGGACATTATTATTATAATACATTTACAACGCTCATTATTAGCAGTTTTCGAAGTAAATAAACGTGATAAATCTCGATTTAATTATTCTGTAGCACAGTTTGAACTTCACCGTCAACACCGCTATTTCCGGTGATGAAACTTTAGTTTAACATTTAAGGATATGCCATCATTTTGGAATGTAAAGTTCTCATTTTTACTTTCTCATATACGAAGTATAGAGAAATTATTGTTTTCATGAAAAAAATTAAATTCAAGATTTCAACGGAAATACATACATATTTTAAGGTCCACTGAACACGTTTGACTATTCTCTCGATGATGTATGTGGGTGTGTCTGTGACCGGAATTTTGTGGGTGCTCTAATTCAAAAACTATTAATTAGGTCAACGCGAAATTTTATATTTGACATTTTTGTTAAGGGGACAAGAACTGATTAGTTTTTGGTAAAAATTGGTCAACCGGAAGTGGGTGTTTACTCTTGTCACATCCGTTTTCTTGAAACATTTGCTTTAATATTTGATAAATGTACAAAACGTATAGGAATCAAAGTTGTAGGAAATTTAATTTTCTACGTTTGTTCGAAACGTTTTCTCATATTATGCATTGTTTAGGAGATATTTTTAAAACTAATATTTTAGCTGCCCCCACCACCACCTATTGGCGACTATTTTAAGCACTTTAAGCTTAGTTACGTCTTAGTAACACTCCTTTTTATTTTCTAAAATGTTGGAGCTTCCTGGCTATATCCACTATCAGAAGCCATCGGTATGAGTTTATTTCTGTTCTTTGTTAAGTCTTTAAATTTTCTCGCAGTTCCTTAAAATATTTATTATCATTTAACCTATCTGAAAATTTTAGAAATATTGTAGGTATGGAGAAAGTCATGTGGTGGCCACATCAGATTTTTTTGAAATGGTTGCTTTAATATTTGATGAATGTAAAATGCATTGTGATAAAATTTGTAGGAAATTTAATTTTCTACAACGTTTGTTCGAAACATTTTCCCATATAATGCATTTTTTAAAGATATTTTAAAAACTAATTTTTTAGCTGCCACAAGCACACCACCTACCGGCGACTATTGTAAACACTTTACGCTTAGTTACGTCTTAGTAACGCTCCTTTTTATTTTGTTAATTTTTGGAGATTTCTGGCAATATCCAATATCAGATGGCTGCGGTTTGAGTTTATGTGTTCTTTGTTAGATCTTTGGATTTTTTCTCGCAGTTCCTTAAAATATTTATTATCATTTAACCTATTTGGAACTTTAAGAAATATTACAGATATGGAGAAAGACATATGGTGACCGCATCAGATTTTTTAGATAATTTTTTACAAGAATTTCTCCTCTATTTCTTTCTTTACTTGTCCCTTTGTTAGAAATTTCACGAAATAACTCAATTTTTAAAAACTTTTTTCTAGTTGTATTAAGTTTTGAGGAAGTCGTTAAAATCCATAAAAATGTTTAACAATAATACATTTTTAGAATAAAACATTTGAAAACGTGTTTTAATATACCGTAATTTTCCGATTACAATACGCGCCCATGTTTTCACGAGCGAAATTACCTTATCACCGTGTATAATATGCACCTAAAATAACAGTAATAAGATCAATTTAACCCGTGCAGGTTTTAGAGAAGAGGATTACGAACTTTTACTATAATATAAACAAACGCAAGTACACCAAATATCCAACTATGTATTGATTATACAATGTGAGCATAATAGATATTAAGAATCTAAAACGTTTATCTTCTTCATTATTCCTTCTGAAAGCCAGCTTTATAAGGATTGAAAGTAAAAGATAATTCTTATATTTGCTTTTGAAACGAAAATTTTAATAGGAATTCCATCGAAACAACATTAATGACAACTATGCATTTCGGTGAAAATGTGTCCGGAAATAATTATTACTGATAAACTGAAAAAAATGTTTGCGTTTGTTACCACCCTAATGTTTTGATCATTTTATCGCGAAAAAATTGCATATCATACACGGTAAATTGCGGTACTTACGAATTTGAAATATTTTCATTATTTACCTAACCAAAGAAACTACCTAAAATCTCTCTTATGATTTCTCTTCAGTATTAGCTTGTGAACAAAACATTTTTCAATCCTCCCTCCGATATGTATGCATAAAGCCTCTTAAAATGCTTGTTTTAAAAATTTTCTTAATGAATTCCGGATCACTTGACGTAATTTGAGCGTTTTACGCGTTAACAAAGTTTTAAGATTATTTCAAAAAATGCCAGCCGAATTAGAAGCTATTTCTTAGCTATCGCACATATAAATTAATGCCCTAAATTAGATAGAAAAGTATTAAGTATTCTCTAAATTAGCGTAATATTGGCGGAAGCCCCAAAAATGTAACAAAGCGCTTCTCTTGCCATACGGCTGAAATATCCAACAGCATTTCAAGCCTATATATGGAAGGACAGGATTGCAACGAAAATTTATCGTCGTATCAAATTTTTCGCATGTTATTTCGAAGGAATGTTAATTTTTTTTAAATATTTAATAGATTATGAAGCAATAGAATAGATGAAGCAATTTTACACACGACTGCATGCAGTTTTTTTCCTCGCCTATTTCATCCATCAACAAATGTTCGTCTTCTAGTAACTATTCTTGTTACTTTCGGAAATATCCTAAATATTTCTTTCAATTATTCCTCGCTTTTCAGGATTTAACATATAATTTTTCAACTTTTATTTATAATTAAATTTTTATCTTCTCTGTTAAATTACACTAAAACGTTAATTGCTTTGGAGGATTATTCTGGTAAAAAGATTTATTTACGTGAGATAGATAAGCTCATTTAATTATTAATAATAGAGAAATGTTTCCTTTAAATGAATACATTAACCAAGAATGAATACCATTTTAGTCTACTCCTGTTTGAGTTGGTTAATATTTGACGAGGAGTTTCCAAGATTGTAAACTGTAGACTGTAGACAAGTGAACTCGAGTAGGTTTACGTGTATGTTAATTCGGCGGTGGAGGCTTATTAGAGACTCACGCTCGCAGCCATGATTTACGGATTATTATGTTGTCAGGAACCTGTCCTCGGGAACACGCACGCAACGCATATGATCTAATGGTGCCTCATTTGGCGGTCTTATGAAATTAATGAGCATTCCAAAATTTAATGTACTTCGGCAACACGGCATCAGTCGCATTTTTTAAGCTATTGAAGCAGATTTTTTACGTTTATCTCCCTTACAAACCTACATCTATATGACCTATCGGCTATTTTCGATTGAACTAGTTTTCTAGACTTAATACACGGAATTTTTATGCATATTTATTTATTCCGAAACTTTGTAAAAATCCACCATTCAAAGAAACTGAAGTAATTTCCACCATATTTCTTTTTATTCACAAATAGAGAACTATTAATCAAATTGATTTTTTGAACAATTCCTTTTCTGTGTGCTTAATTCGAGAAAATTTAATCTTCCAATAAATTAATTTCTCTCGCGAAAATATTTACGTAACACAATGAAATATTGAAGTCCTCATAGCAGGTCAGTATTTATTGACGAAACAAGTCTCCCGACAGAAACGAGACGCTGGATCTGCTACCCTTTCGATGAAACTCAGTAAAATTTCTACCGCTTCCGATTTGAGAGCCTTTCACGCAACGGAACAAAAGCTTCGCAAGATTAATTTGTTTTAATCCTTGGGTTTAATCGAATGATTTACGCGCTCTCGCGAATGTTCGAACGGACGGGTGGTGTTTGTCTCCTATTCCGAGCTTATAAAATAAAATACGCAACTTCTTTTTCTCTCTAATTTATTTAAACCAGCATTTATTACAAAATATCAATTTAAGGACTCTCAGGTGACAGGTGGAGGCGAGAGGAGATTTCGCGGTTGTCATTGTAGCAGCTGATAGATGGCGAGGAGAGATTTTCTCTTTTAAAATTTTCCCTCTCGATGTTTTCTTTAAGGTAAACCGCAAATCGGTAAATCTCAATCTGGCAAGAATAAAGATTTCCCAAATCCCCCAACCATTTTAAGTCTCGCTTCCGCACCTCATCTCCCTTTTTGCCACTCCAATTCCCCGTCTAACTCCCTCTCTCTCTCTCTCTCTCTCTCTCTCTCTCTCTCTCTCTCTCTCTCTCTACCTCTCTCTCTCTCTCTACCTCCTCTCTCCCCCTCTCTCTCCCTTTCACAATCACTCCATAAAACTTCCCCGAAGAAAATATTCCATTAAAACTCAATTCAGGTTCTTCCTCCCATTGACTGCTTCGCCCTTAAATCACGACCCATGGCCTTGAAGAAAGCATATTAAGTACGTGGGCGTCTCGGACTAAATCATGCGCATCCATTAAGAGGTCTATTTAAACACTCCATTCTCATGTATTTGTTTAAGATAGTTCCTTCAAAGTTTGTCTCGGCAACATCTCGAGCCATTCTGAAGAGAATCGTTACTTACCGTTTAATCGAAATGTGAAGCATCTGAAGTCATTCTTTAGGCTTTTAAATCAACTTCTCGAAAAGTATGCCTTAGGTATCGTCAAAGATCGTTCCTAATTTGATTTTCATTAAGCTACCAATTGATGTGACAACTTTTCCTTTTAAGTGCTGTAAATGTATTTAAATCAAAATTTCTTCTATAATTTATTAATGTTTTTAAGTAGCCGATCCTCCCTTCGAGTTTAACCTACCGTTCATTTTCATGCCCATACTTCCGTCAATTTTTAGGCGTTCTTTACAATAAGTAAAAAAAGAACGCCGCATGTTTCATCTCAGAAACTACTGGGCGGATGTTGATGAAATTTGATGTTTAGGACATAGAAGCAAAGCAACTAAGAAAATTATATAAATAGTTTACGTGACCTAATCGGGAGTGTCACTTGACTGGTGACAAAAACTGAACTTTTCTTTAGATCTCGTACAATATCACTTATAACAAAAATCTAGAAACGACTTTGGTAGAACTAGTCAAATAATATATGTTTTCTTCAGTACATTTTTATCGAAGGGGTAGCCGATTTCAAGAAAATCAAACATTAAAGTTGTAATTTACTGTGAACACGTTAGAAATATTTTCCCGCGTTTTTTAATTGTTGTCAACGAAAACAATTTTTGTGACAACTGATGTAAACAATATCTGCTGTAAATACCTAATTAGTTTAATTTTCTTTCGTGCGCACGGAACGTTTGGAAAATGAAGGGAAATGGATAATCAACGACGAAGAAATGAACGTAAATACGTCTATTTTCATTACGCATACACAGCGTTTGTAAGTATGTACATAATAAGAAACGGGTAATAACGACAAAGGAAAACATTAACGTAAAAATTACATTACTACTATTTGAGTGAGGTAAGTTTTAGATAATTGTCGTTTGTTTTATTAATTACCATTGTTAGGATGTGAATCGGTGAATAGGCTTATAGTTTTGTCGTTGTGTCTGTCTGCCCGTTCCCCTCTATTAATTTTTGAACCAATAGACCTATTTTCATGACACATGATGGAAATCTTTCGCTACATGGGTCGAGCGAAGATTGAAGTCCCAGGTTCGATTCTAGGAACTATCCTTCCCATTTGATTTGCATGGCAAATATGAAATCCATAGCGCAGAGTAATTTTCTCTAGCACATTAAAATATCTTAGAATTGTAATATCGGAGCGAGTTTTGTACTATTCTCTGAGGAAAGGAATGAAGATTCAAAGTTTTATTGTATAATTTTGCTTATCGATTGTATTTCTTAGAATTTCGCGTAAATACTGGTTTTTGCATTTTTTATGCGTTCTTTGCACGAAGTTAACGCTTATAGGGGAGGTCGTTTCCGTCGGTCCGCATGTTAAAACTCGGGGACCGCCGGACGTATTTTGGTGAAATTTGGTATTGGGGAGTTTTGCTAAAATTGGTTGAACGATTCCAATTTTGGTTAAAATCGAACAAAAATTACGACTCCTTTACATGAAGACCTACAATGCTCCTTTGTTTCAACTCGGGAACCGCTGAACATATTTTGATGAAATTTGGTATTGAGGAGATTTGCTAAATTTGGTCGACG
This sequence comes from Tanypteryx hageni, assembly GCA_028673005.1. NCBI lineage: Eukaryota > Metazoa > Arthropoda > Insecta > Odonata > Petaluridae > Tanypteryx > Tanypteryx hageni. The sequence goes on along the minus strand of CM054112.1, from coordinate 182,509,422 downwards.
ATTCCAATTTTGGTTAAAATCGGGCAACAATTACGACCACTTTACATGATCTACATGTAGTTAAAAGTGTTCCTTTGTTTCAACTCGGGAACCACTGGACGTATTTTGATGAAATTTGGTATTGGGGATATAATTAATGAGGTCAGGCTCATTCATTTTGGTATTGGGGAGTTTTAACAAAATTGATCGACCGATTCCAATTTTGCTTAAAATCGGGCAATAATTACGATTACTTTACATGGAGACGTACATGTATTTTACAACGTACCTTTGCTAGCTTATCGTTAAATACTCATCTGAGCGAAAAATATTGACAACACTGTGAAATCTCAAAGAGCGCATATGGAAACTGTGTACTCCAACATGGAGTACACCTTTCTAATCTTCTTATCACTCATTACGAGACTGTTGCCATAACAACAACTAATGTTGGACTCGGATTCGGTATAGTGATATACATACATGCGTTATTTTTGCCACACAAATACGCGTGATCAATTTAATATTCCGTTCGAATGTGTTTGTAATATTTTATAACGCTAAATTTTGAAATTTGGGACAACAAAAAGCAACATCCGCGGCGATTTTAAAACTATTAAAGCCAATATAAATATTAAATAAATGATTAAATGAAAACTAAGCATCATAAGTTCCGTTTTTATCACCTTGTCTCTATTCCGATCTTCCTGCTTATCCGCCATCTCCTACGCACGTTCCTCGGTACCTCTACCTTGGTCCTTGTACCTCCCTCACATATGACCAAAACGCTGTATGGTCCTCCTTTAAATAATTATTTAATACTTTATTCCTGAAGTTAGTAAAAGCCTCGAGCATAGTAATTCTCGCTTTAGCGCGAGATTCCTTACACCAGGGGTCGGCAACCTTTTCACCTACGAGGGCGTAATTTATATTACTGAGGACGTGAAGGACGCATAAGCAAGATCAGTTGATATCTCTCTGTATCAGTGGTCGGCAACCTCTTTATCTATGAGGGCGCAACTTTAATTATTGGAGGCGTGAAGTGAAGTAACAATAGTAGATGTGTACCAATATTTATTAAAATGATATTTTTGTATATATAAGAGAAAAGCTATTAAAGAATTTATTATAAAAACTTGAAGAATAAATAAATGTGAAACTTGGGACTGCATATCTTCAGCCAACTTGCTATAATTTGGCACAAAACTCGAGATACCTGATCTTTGGCAGTTGTCTAAATTGTAATCGGTGAATCTCGATCGGTACTTGGATTTCAAGTGTTTCATGCTTGAAAAAATGGACTAGCAAGTGTATGTTGAAGCAAAGTAAGAATATATTTTTAGGGCACATTTTCTTAATAATGGATAGCGATTTACGTCAACTAAATTACAAAAGTTTTCATCATTTTTGTGTTTCCTTAAAATAATATCATTCTGCATATTTATTATTTCCATTTCTAAGTCCTCGGTGTTAACGATATTAAAGTAAATTCCAATATTAACAGACATATCATTGTCCATAAAATTGAACGGATTAGCAAATAATGTTATTATGGGTTCTACTTCAGAAAACTTACGAAACCTAAAATTAAATTCCTTCAGGAGAGTTTCAGTGTGTTGTGAAAATAGTTCAGTGGTAACAATTTCATCAGTCCGACTCTCAATAATATATTTTAAATTCGGGAAATGTGATTATAAATTTCCCTAGTTGAGACTTCCACAATGCCAATTTACATTTGAATTTATCTACTCCACTTATCATTTTTGCAATGTGTTGATTTTTCCCTTGCATCTCCATATTCAGTTCGTTCAATTTTATAGTTATATCAACAAGAAATCCGAAATCCATCAACCAAGCTTTGTCATCCAACTGCATAATATTCATTTCTTGACGTGAGAAATTCCTTTACCTCTATGAGATTTATAAACCTTGCTGCATGTGATTTGGGAGATTTCTTTTGCACGTGGCGCAGAATCTCTTGCCACTCTTCTGCCTCCTGGTGGAGGCACATAAGCGGCTGCGGCGTGATTGCTGCCACCACCTGAGGTTTAATGAGGGTCAGGACCTCGCGAGGGTTCTTGTCCTGGGGGCGTTGTGAGAGAGAAACACAAAAACTGCTTCCACCTTTTAGTCCGCGAATGACGGCCTCCCAAATGGTGCCGCACCACGTCTTCCTCTTCGCGGATCGCTCTCTCGGTCCGCCTCTCGATACTCTCCACACTCAGTCACCCTTCTCCTCGACCGCTCCTCGGTCCGCTCCCTTCGCACGCCGTCCCGACACTCCCTCACTGCCTTCTCGTGCACGATGACCCCTTTTTGAGAGAAGGCGTCCTTTTCCACCGCCATCTGGAAGGGTCAAGGTGCCCCCTTCTCTTCGTCTCTTGTCTTGGTGGTCCATACTCGGAAACACAAAAGGGTTCAGGGTTATGTGATGAAACTATAACTGCCTATGCCTTCCCGGAAGAACACAGCAGGGGAAGAACGGTCGCTTCTCCGAATACCCTCCATAAATTTAGAGGGACAGTCCAGCCGTTTACCCGGCTCATTACATTACTCCCCCCTTTCTTAAATTAATTTGGGGGCTTCCCACCAATTACATTTAAAAGCTATCCAAATTAAAATTAATAACATTAATGCATCAAGTCCGACAATCCATAATTAAAATACACTTGATGCCCAAACATTCAAAACATTCCCATTACATTTAAAACACCATTAAAAGAAGGATATATATTGCTACATAATAAAATCGTAATCTTAGCTCTTTTGAAATTACAGGTTTTCAATTGTTCGTGTTTTTAAAATCATCCATCAGTCACATACAACTTACACGGAATTCCACTATTAATACCACGTTCGCAATAATTTACAAAAAGTACTCACTTCACAGACACAGCACAAACACATATTTAGGACGTTGATGCAATAGGAGTGTAGTGTCATGGGTTGGAGACGATGGGTCCACGACTTCTCAAGAGGTAGGGGCTGCGTGGGGATTTCGGCGAGGGTGGAGAAGGAGTTTCGCCGATTGATGTGGGTCTCTCGTCCTCTCTCCAGACTTGGGGCTCGGAGGTGGGGGTAGGTTCGGCAGTCTCCGCATGAGGTAAGTGAGGGAGGTTCGCATAGTTGAAGGGAGGCTCAGGCTCTTGCGTCTCTTGTCGCGGTCTAGGAGGTTCCCTTTCCGGAGTCGTGAGACCTTTTGCTATCTTCAGTCGGTCGGCGTGGACCAACTGACGATCTCTAGCGTTATAAATCGCTTCAATTTCAAAATTCACGGCCCCCTTCTGTTCCATTATACGATACGGTCCCCTCCACCGCTTGGAGAGTTTTCTCGTCCGTCCCGGGATTAGGACGGATTGTTGCAAATAAACCCGATCGCCCGCTCGGAATGTGATATTCCCGGACCGCTTATTATATTCGCGAACCTGTCTCTCGCCGCTCTCCCTTAGGCACTCGCGGACCCTCTGGAAGCCGAGGTTCAGCCGCGCTTTCAATTCTGCCGCGTAATCAGCATGTGTCCCGTAATTAATTTCTAGTGGGGAAAAGATATCATCGAAAGGGAGCTCTATATCCCTTCCGTGAATAAGGAAATAGGGCGTTTCCTTAGTGGAGCTATGTACCGTACTTCGATATGCTAAAAGGGCGAACGGAAGCCAGTCGTCCCAATCTCTTTGATTGTCCCTCACAAAATGGGACATTATATCCATAAAAGTCCTATGGCTTCTTTCCACTAACCCGTTGCAGGCCGGATGATACGCGGTGGTTTGTAATTTTTTTATCCCCAACAGCGCACAAATCTCTCTCATCAACTGGGAGGTGAAATTCGCTCCTCTATCCGTCAACAATTGCCTGGGGACCACATGCCTCACGATTATGTTCTCCACAAAAGCACGAGCAATCGTCTCTGCCTTTTGGTCTGGCAACGGAATCGCCTCGGGATACTTGGAGAACGCGTCTTGAAATGTCAATATAAACTTGTTTCCCTTAATAACAGACATACAATTCGGCTCGGTGTGATGTAAGATTAAAATGTTGGTTACAAAGTTCTATTCTTCATCTTGTTCCGCAACTTATTGGTCTTCTGAGAGTTTTCCGTAATTGTTTAACTTGAGTTCTCTTTTTGGCTGGCGGACGACACAAATGTCTTGCGGGCGCCATGGCGCCCGCGGTCGCCGCGTTGCCGACCTCTGCCTTACACGTTTGAACTATAGCTGCTCTATACTCGTCGAATGATGTAGACGGCATATTTCTTATTTTCGTGTGGCTTATTCGCTGACACCTAAGCGCACTCCTAACTTGCTTATTGTACCAATGTGGCTCTTTATTGTCAACCTTCAATTTAATTGGAATGTACTTATCGATACTCTCTAGCATTATATCCTTGATTAATGTCCATGACAACTCAGCACCTGATCGTTCGGTCATATCACAGAAGCCATGTTGTATTTCTCGTAGGCGCGACCTGAAGCTTGACAAGTCTGCCTTAGCAAATATATAAAACTTTCTTTGAGGCTTAAGGTGCCTCTCAATTTTCAACTTACACTCTGCATATACGGCCAGATGATCACTTATGCCATCTGCAATTGTGACTTTGTTTATTCTTTCTGGGACTTTAGTTGCTAATAAATCTAATATGTTTCCCGATCGCGTTGACTTTCTGACTAATTAAAGGAAAGAGTCCTCGCAGAATGTTTCGATTAATGCCTCACAGGATTCGGTTCTTTCCCTCTAGATTCGAAACATAGGTTTTCCCAATCAAATGAGGGTAAGTTAAAGTCACCACCGACTATAATGATTCCATCCTGATCAATCAGTCTAAGCTTTGATAGTAGCTTCTCGAGATTTAAAATACAATTTACACCAGCGTTAGTTGGCCTGTGAAACGAGCATAAGAACACCTTTTTGGAGCCTTCTTTACCTATGCGGCATCAAACACTCTCGATATCCTCGTCACTTATCGGAATCTCACAGCTATCGTACCTATCGCTAACCGCTATGAAAACCCCGCCGCCCGATCTATTAGCGCGATGATTTCTATAGACACGATGGTCTCTAGGAAATATCTCCTGACTTTGAATTTCATCCGTTAACCAACTTTCTCTGCCTATCACGACGTCGGCGTGTAGACTGCGAATAATATGCTCGAACTCAACAATTTTCCTTCGGATGCTGCGGCAGTTCAGTACGAAGACGTTTAATTTCTCACTATCACTTCGCATATTAATCTTACTCTAAAACTACATGCGCTCCCACCACAAGCACTCCCACGACTCTCTGCCATCGCATCAAACTGGGAATCGCGACCCATCGCACCCTTGACGGAACATTCTATCAATGACCTATCTCAACATTGGTACTACATGTTACAATGAATTTCTTCCTTATCTCTCATACTACGTGCATTTACCTCACGCTCGGAGTATGTTATATTTATTAGGATCTAATCTTTTAAAAATATATTAGATGTCAGTTTAAAAAAGAATGAAATTCTGTATTTTTTAATAAAAATATATTAATAACTAATATTGAACATAAAACTCTTAACTCCATAAAAATAAGCAATAATTGAATTGAATAATTTCTAAATTATATATTATTGTTTGTTTATTGATACATTAATTATTTTTATGCATATATTGTATAAATACATGTAACTTGAATTTTAATTAATGTATAAGTAAAAGATATTTGTGAATTCAATATTGTAGCAGTCGTCGATAAATTATTCCGGTTAAATTTCAAATGACGCATAGTCGTCGCATAAATGTGTTGTATGTTGATGCAGTAAAGTGCTATGCTATGTTAGTGTGATATATAAGGAAAATCAACGTGGAAATCAGTGTTGGGATGTAATTGCAGGTGAATGGAGGAGAAGGATACCTAAAACGCATGTTTCAAGGTGTTCGTCTGCTGTTAATGCGATTAAGGCCGGCGACGGTCTCATGTCACGCATGAGAAAGAATGAATCGTTATTCAACCAAATTGGTTCGATGCGCATGGAAGAGTAATGTCGTTGAATTGGGACGAAGAACTCGTCTACCTAAATGCCTCTTCCATTCTTTCCAGCCTCTATTTTCCTAATTAACCCTATATAACCTTATCTCTTGCCTTTCTCTCTTAGCTTATTTTCGTAAAGCCTATAAACAGCTGCAGAAAAATTCTCATTCGTCTGACATTCGACCAGATTTACAGCCTCCGAAAGCTTAACTTCGTCTTCCTCGATATTTGCAATCCTATACTACGCGTATGTCGGAAAGTTCAATGTGAACTCGAGCTAGTGCCAAGGCGGCTTGATTTAAATGGTGCACTTCCCGCACTCATATGGAATAAATTGCGTTTGAAATGTTTTAGCATTCACTCACTCATGCAGAGTAACATGGGCATCAATCTTAACATCTAGCACCAGCCTATTAAAGAGATTTCACACCTTATAATTTGGTCTTTTAACAATGCAATTTCCTTCAACGAACAATTTCTTTCATTTTTCACCCTCCATTGGTGGATTAATTTTTTCTATGAATTTGGGTGTGTGTTTGTGTATTTTATACGCCTCAGGTGTGCAGAAATACGAACACGTAACAAATAACTGCTGAATGTGCATCAAAATTTTGAGTAAGTAATTAATCCGCATCAAAAGGTGTGCCTTTGAACTACCCTAGAAAGGTCTCATTTCGCTTTCTGTTTTCGTACAGACAAAATAGTCAAAAACTCAACAGGCATGGATTCAGGCGCTTTTTTCATCACATTTCATTGATATAATTCTGCCAAAATAATCTTTTTTAAGATAATTTTATAACGATTAAAAAACGCGATTCGTACAATCAAAATGAGAATTGTGGAATGTTGTAGACCCTGGAAAATCACAAAACAAAAATTTAATCCCTCGATTTTTCCCCGCCGGTTTTTTCCCGTATCTAAAGAATACAAGTAACGTGATAGTAGCTATACAAAAATGGAGAGGTTTAAAAACTTATTGTTAGATACGAGAATAATAGAAAGAGGGCATGAAAATTGCAGCCAACAATATCCAGATCCATTTTTAGGCGCGTTTCGTTTCCAGCGTAGGCGCCATTTAACTTCGTTCTGTCCGTCCGTGCGCCTGTTCGTTCTCGGCTTCTACCAAACAGATTTTCATGAAATTTGCTATCTATAACTTATGGGCAAAGCCAATAGCTTTATCAAGGGTGCCACTTTACTGGAAACAAAAAACTAACTTTTCCTCAAATCTCGTAAAATATTAGTCATACCGAAAACGTTTTCAAACAAAATTTGTAGAACTAGTCAAATAAAATATTTTTGTTTGATACATTTTTATCGTAGGAGTAGCTCTTATCACGAAAATCAAACAAACAGTCCCAATTTGCGTCGAACAGAAAAATTCAACCATGGATACCTAATTGTTGTCAACAAAAACAATCTTCGTAATAAATAAGATCTACAATAAATACGTTGATTTCTTTACGTGTGCATGCTGCATTTTGTACTCGGACGGAAGGAAAATGATTATCTACGACGAAGAAAAGAACGTAACCTTAAATATTACGGGAATAATTTTGAAACAGGAAAAAATTCCGCTATGACCGAGAATTGAACCCGGATCTTCCACTTGCCGAGCGGATATTCTACCACTGAACTACCGTACCAGATAATTTTTTTCCGTTTCTGAACACGTGTTTAATAACTATTTAGCTCCACTGGGGTACGTTTGAATATTATTCGATTGTTTGACTAATTACAACTGATTAAAAAATAAATCTATGTTCCCTTGGAATCATTTCTGATATATCATTACCTTTATGAATGCGCCAACTTAAAGGGAGAGTGGAGAAATTTTTCGTAGACAAAAAGACGTATATATATACGTTGTATATTGAGAAGGTATTGTAATCGTGAAAAAATTCGACTTCGAGATTCACATGTCCCCGAGTCCAAAAAGGTGGTTTTCGCCATTCTGTCCGTCTGTTCGCCGTCCTATGGCTCAAACGCGTACATCAAATCGAATGATATCTCGTATTTATGCAATATATCATCTTTTGCAGACCCTTTTTACTTTCTCCATATGCGTACGATATAGGGGAAAGTATTGTATTCATGAAAAAAACGACTTCGGCATTTCGACGGAAATACACGTTTTGAGGTCCTCTGAACACGTTTTAACCATTTTCTGGATGATGTCTGTGCGTGCGCGCGCGTGTTAGTGTGTAGGTGATAGCTTTTTGTGGGTGCTCTAACTCAAAAACTATTAATCATGTCTACGCGAAATGTTATATTTAACATTTTTATAAAAGTCAGAAGAACTGTTTAGTTTTTGACAAAAATCGGTCAACCGAAAGTAGGTGTTTACTCTTGTCACTTATTCGTTATTTTGAAATATTTGCTTTAATATTTGATAGATGTAAAAATGTACTTGAATAATAGTTGTAAGAACTTTAATTTTCTACAACCTTTGTTTGAAACGTTTTTCCATATAATGCATTGTTTAAGAGATATCTTATATTTTTAGCTGCCACCACCACGCCACCTACCGACGACTATTGTTAACAATTGACGCTTAGTTACGTCTTAGTAACGCTCCTTTTTATTTTCTTAATTTTTGGAGCTTTGTGGCTATATCCAATATTTATGGTTTGAGTTTATTTCTGTTCTTGTAGTCTAAAATTTTCTCGCAGTTTCTTAAAATATTTATTATTACGTAACCTATTTGGAATTTTTAGAAATATTACAGATATGGAGAAAGTCATGTGGTGGCCACATCAGATTCTTTCATAAAAATGATATTGCACAAAATAAAGGGTAGTTTATTCTTGGAGATTTTTAGAAAAAATTGATTTACTCAAAAATGGCTCCATAGAATTTGATTAAAATCAATCCTGTTGTAGATCCTGATGTTACAAATAATACTGCGTAAGACATATTTCCCAAAAAATTACCATATGGCGTCCAGTGACATTACAGTTTACACTAAGCTACCTTATCTAAGCCCTATGTCACGCCTCCGCCTCGATCCACTCAAAACCTTACGGTTAAACTAAATCGAATGATATCTCATCTTTGTGGATAATATCATTCATAAAAGACATTTTGAAGACATGAACGATATTGCGCAAAAATTAAGGGTACTTTTTATTCTTGGATATTTTGAAACATTCGATTTACCCAAAAATGGCTATAAGGATTTTGATTAAAATCCATCCAATCGTACAGTCTGATGTCATAAATAGTACTAACTAAGCCATATATCCCAAAATATACGCCAAACTACGGTAAACCCGTGAGTGCATGGGTTGGGTCTCACAGACCCTGGATGATAAATATTTGTACATATTCGAAAGATAGCGCTAGCTGTCCGTCTAGGCGTCTGAGTACCTTTAAATGGACAACTCAGTAGTTCAAAAGCTCTGCCAAGGTGCTGTTATCTGTTTCTTTTTTCCCGTCATACGATCATCAAGTTTTCTTGGGCCTGTGAGACCCAACCCGTACACTCGCGCTACACTTTTTTGTCGTGCTGCTATTGACTTATGTTTCGTTTGCGCTAGTGTTCAGTGACATTTTGGCAAAAAATATTTATTATTTTTTTGGTGGTGGATCGTGAGGAATACCAGCGAATTCAGGCCGTATTAGATGAAACTCTAGAAGAAGGTGAATTAGTTAAAGAATATGATTCTGGTGTGAACCCGGATTTTGCATACAGAGTGATCACGACACGGATTCGGAAGCTGATTAAAACGGAGGAGCCGAAGAAGAAGAAAATGATTCAGTAAGTAATCGCCCCCAACCTCAGTACTGTGATAATATTGACGAGTAATCCGGTGATGCAAAAAAGTCTGAAATCATTACCTTTTATAACGGAACAAAAGGTGGTGTCGATTGCGTTGATGAAAGAGCAGCAACATACAACGTGGCAAGAAACACACGCCGATGGCCTATGGTATTTTTTTTTCACTGCTGAATGTCGCAGCGTATAACGCTTACTTAGTCTTTAGAACCAACAACTCATCGAGCGAGGGAGCTGAATCAAGGTCATTTCTGAAGATTCTTGTTAGAGGTCTGAGTGACGGACTAATTAGGGGAAGCTCAAGCTGCAGATATCTTTCCAGGCATATAAGAAATGCAGCACAAAGGTTTACCGGACTTCCTACATTGCAAAATCCATCACACGCTCCGAACGCAAGAGGAAGGTGTAAATTCTGTCCTGACGGAAAAACCAGATACGCTTGCAAGATCTTCAACAGTTATATTTTATTGGAACATGCGAATTTCGTATGCATCGATTGCAACGAAGCAGACTGATTTAGTCTTAAGTAAGTAAGTAAGTTAGTCATTATTACTGTATTTTTAATTCCTCATAATAATTACCATTGTACTTGTCAAATCCTAAAGTTGTAAAAATGAATGTTTCTAATTGAAACAAAAATATAATTATAGTAAAGATTGTAGAAATTAAATCGGTTAAAATTATTACTACCACACCAAATACTTTATACTAGGGCCCCAAAAACTAAAAATGGAGATAAGGACTTTGCAGTAGGAGGTTAAATAAATTTTATTAATTTGTGGGTCTCACAGACCCAATCCGTGCAATCGTGTAACTTTTTTCCACCCGTGCACTGACGGGTTAACTTTGAATTATAAGCGTATTTCTTTTACAACTGTACACAGTGGACCAAACGTATAAACGTATATGAGAAAGTTTGTGCAATGTATATTGCGCCGTTTATTTTTATGTGTGTTCTTTCAAATTATATCGTTTAGTTTCAAATACTCCACCGCACGTTACGCGCCAATTTGTGATACCCTGTATGTACACTTTCTTAACTTGTTTTTTTACCTGCAATATACCTTTAGAGGTTTATTAAGAGCCACTTCGTGACTTTGAACGCGGGTCCTTCAATTTTTCGGTTTAACATAAGACTTCGTTCAATAATCGTCACCATATTAATTTCTCTTCATATTTTCCGCATTACCCGATTCTAAAAATCTTTATCATTTATCTTTACATTCACAGCAAGGGAGAAGTAGCACGTCTGGCAGTAGGCTTATGAATCATTTATTTATTCCAAAGAAAAAGATTTTTAGTATGGAAAAAAGTTTGAAATCCCATCAACCTCGAAGCTTTCCCTATCCCACTTGAATTATTTACATCTCGAAAACCGCCTGCGGCCCACGAAATCGTAATGAAAAAATATTCAGTGAAAATTTAATTCCGATATTTGCATGCACTATATTAAATTTATGACTTGAAAAGATTTTCTGTTTACATTTTAATGTAAAAGACAATAACCAATTATGGGATTCAAAAAAATATCTTCGTAAAATTCTCTTATATTGTATAGTGTTACCGTAATTAAAATTAACTTCAGAAAAGTGGATTGTAATTTAACCTTCCTGAAACGTTTTTACAGTGAAAAAGTTTTGTTTTTTGTTAATTTAATTAATCCCTGTTTAATGAAAAGTAAAAGAAAAGTACGCATTCTGAATTCCATAAAAATAATTCATTCAAACTATCACTTAATGTAAATTTGTCAATATTAATGGAACTTGATTGCAATCAGTGGAGAGTGATATTTTTAAACTTCCAAGGAACCTTTTCGTTTACTAAGACGTTTAAATAGTTTCCGCAAAACAAATTTGAGTTACACTTGATCAAAAACTTCTCGGAAGAACTTGAAGAACTTCTCTTCTCGTACGAGTGCACGTAAACATCTGTTCAAATATTTCATCGAATTACGTAGAAAACTTTTGAGCGCCGTTCAGATTTCAGATTGGTTCATTTTATGCGAACTATTTTCTTTTCGGTTGCACGTCCCTAAGGTAAATTTTGCAATTGTATTTAGATATCGCCATCCTAAAACGCGTTGAAAATTCTATCTTTGACATATCACAGAAACACTTTACACAGTAAAATGTTCATGATTTGATGATAATCAGAGACATATTTTTAATAGAACAAACATTTCCGAAAAACTTCTTCATTTTAGTTTTATTATTATATGGGATCTTCTTTTGAAGCAGCCCAAAAGTTTCATTTTAGCCATTTGTTTCTCATATACCAGAGGTTGGCAACCTTTCAAAGAAAAAGAGCATTTTTTTTTGTCTCATTCCAAAATAGTTGGGAGCCGCACAGTGACAACCTGTACGACTTTTTTTTAGAGATTCAAGTGACTGCAATAAGGATGTTTCATGACTGACCAAGTTTAGAGAGCTTAGCTAACTTCTAAAGAGCCACAGGTATGTACAAGGAGCCGCACGCGGTCCGGAGCCGCATGTTTCCGACCCCTGTCGTATACGATGAATTCTCATAGAGATTATTGTGATCATAAAAAACTTGAGTTAGAAACTTGTAAGGATTATGCACGTCTTAGGTGCCCCTGGGTCCGAAGAAGTTTTTGCAATTCTGCCTGTCTGTAGTTCGTTATATGTTATCTATGCGCGTATCTATGGACTAAACTGATTCTGATACAATTTCTTCTTTATAAAGCGTTATAGGGTATCGCCTGGAATGTGTCATATTGACAGTGGAGAATAGTTTATTCTTATCGAATTACTTAAAAATAACTGCATTAATTTTTACTCAAATTCGTTCAATTATAAAGCTTAATGTCATAAACAAAAGCACTTAATCTACATTCTTAATAAAAAGTATAAAAATATAAATAAAATATTAAATAGGTATTCGTATATCGTCCACTGACATTATAACATATCGAGTTTTATGCCAATCTCTCCCCACTTCCAGTAGCAATATTGTTGCTGCGAATTTTACTGCGACTAAATACGTATTAACGTATTATTGTATAGATTACAAGAGTACAGAGATTAGATAATGTCAGCAATAGGTATATGTGGCACCATTTTTTAATATTCATTAACCTCTTGTGCTTTAGCCCGAATAGTTATAATGTCGGCAGTTATGCATATGTGAAAGCAGAGAACGACAGAGGCGAGAATTTTAAATGCTGCTGTTTTGCTGTTCCTTCGCGAGCTTCGAACTCGGCAATCGAACGCCACCGATCTAAGAGGCCTCGCTCCCTCCTCGGAAATTCTAAATCGCCCGCCACCTTCAGGTCAATCGAATCGTCTCTTTTTAAAGTCGTTTTGCCTGTTTTTGTTCGGAACGGAACTTGGCATGGAGTGTATTTTATTGTTATAATATTAGCAAAGAATTTTCTATACCCGTTAAACAATCTATTAAAACTACGCACATTTTGTCTTTCGGTAATAAAGTGCAGGTATAAGTTATCTGGTCTAGCATAGGTAAACTAAGTTATTATAATAAGGTCGTGACTGTCAGAACCTATTTAGGGAATTTGATGTTTCTAAGCAGAACTCACTGTGCAAATTGATGTTATGGTACCATATCTTTAATATGTTTAGCCAGCAAGAAAATTTTAAGTGAATATTTATGATAGGATCTATTTGAATAATCGTTCCGAAGATACGAGTTTGTTTAGAAGCAAGGCTTCTTAAAGCGCTCAGTTACTGCGGTTATTTGTTATTTATTATTGTGAGTTACATAGTTTTAAAATTTCCATAAAGAAAAGATGTCGGATTGATTACTATTTAATTAAAAGAATTTTGAAAAGGGAAAGTAAGAGAGTATGAAACTAGTGGATGTCAGAAATTCAAGGATTATAGCTAAAATAAATAGGCATAGTTAATATAGAGAACAGGAATTCATCAATCAGAAAGAGATAAATTAAGAATAAAATCGAGTGAAACAAATATAATTAAAGATAAATGATTCGAGCCATTAAAAAACATAAATAAAGGAACTAATCCATTTAAAGGAAAACTCCATTTCGGTAATTTTTTAGAAATAAAATTCTGTAAAACTTCATTAATACAAAATGCTTGTTTACATGATAATGGGAAATAAGTACAAAACGGAATCGTAAGATTGGGCAGTTCCTGAATATTTATCTCCGAAACTATAAGTCGTAATTACCTATGTGGTCCCGTAAAATTTTTTGTGGTAAATGTTGTCCTCTATCCGAATAAATTTTTTAATCTATACCTCACATCATATAAAAGCTAGGGAGAGAAAAATATGGTATTTAATTGTCGCTTGACGGATGCCATTTAAGGAAATACGAGTATTATAAGTTTATTAAAGTAATTATGTGAAGTGGAAGTTCTCATTGACGAATCCAGTTCAAAATCACAATTTGGCAATATATTTTAATAGGAATTACTCGTACTTAATTTAATTAAAATCCGTCCAGCGGTTTAGGAGATGAAAGTTGCGACAGACGGACGGACGAGACGTGTCCATAAGGCGCTCCGTTATTACCGCTTTGCTGGTAAAAATGTCTAATAATTCCAGTAGCCTTTTAAAGAATAAAATATTATTACCAAGGTTTAGTTAAGAGTAATTCGAAAGAAGTTGGTGGAATAATTGTGACATTTTATTTTCAATTATGTTTTCATAGCGGAAATCTTTATTACAACTCGTAAAAATGATACATTTAAGGGAAAGCGGCTTTCTTAAGTCCAAAAAACTGAAAATAAGAACCTAAAAAATATGCATTTAAAGTTGAATGACTGGCAACCTTCCATATTGTTTAATTCCTTATGCCTTTAAAAGTTTAAGTAGTTACTTTTATATCTTCATTTAACGTTTATTTTTCATCTTTAAGTTCAAAATAATTTTTTTTTTCTTATTTTTATTTTTTACATTTTGAGTTAAATTTTCTGAGCGAAATCATTTTTACTTTCTCCGTACGTAGTATAGGGGAAAATATGGTTTTCATGAAAAAAAATCGACCGAGATTTCAACGGAAATACACGTTTTGAGGTCACCTAAACACGTTTTGGCCATTTTCTCAATGTCTGCGTGCGGGCGGGCGGGCGTGCGTGCGGGCGGGCGTGCGTGCGTGCGTGCGGGCGGGCGGGCGTGCGTGCGTGCGTTCCTGAGTTTTTGGTGGGTGAAGGTCAACGCGAAATTTTATATTTAACATTTTTATGAAAGTCACAGGATCAGATAAGTTTTTGGTAAATATCGGTCAACCGGAAGTGTGTTTACTCTTATCACCTATCCGTTATTTTGAGATATTTGCTTTAATATTTGATAAATTTAAAAATGTATTGAAATAAATGTTGTCGGAAATTTATTTTTCTACAACCTTTGTTTGAAATATTTTTCCATATAATGCATTGTTTAAGAGATATCTTATATTTTTAGTTGTCACCACCACGCCACCTACTGATGACTATTGTTAACAATTGACGCTTAGTTACGTCTTATTGTTAGTAACGCTCCTTTTTCTTTTCTTAATTCTTGGAGCTTTGTGGCTATATCCACTTTCAGAAGGCTATGATTTTGTATACTCTATTATTTTCTCGGTTTCTTAAAATATTTATTATTACGTAACCTATTTGGATTTTTTTATAAAAATTACAGGTATGGAGAAAGTCATGTGGTGGCCACATCAGATTTTTTATTTTTATTTAATGATCGATTTACCAGATATCCTTTTCGTTTGATCGTTAACGAAATGCAAAATTAAATATTTCGTCAGTTGTTTCTAATCAATATACAATCCTTTATCAAGGTACAGTCAGAGCTTTTAACAATAAGGAATTTAATTGCTATTACGGTTTCTCGTAATGCTACCGTATTTTAATCCGTTGCCTAAAATATCTCATAACCGTTTTCAGCCATTAACTAAACCACTAAAAAACTCTTAAGTGAAACGAAAACGCAATTATCGGGCCATGATAAAGTCGATTTAGTTGTGAGGTGGTAGTCATGTTGTTGACGGTCATATGATCTTGTTATAACGATAACATGTCGATCGCGTATGTACACCTCACAACTCACAAAACCAGCTCCTATTATTCTGTCACCGCCGCCACTATTAACGATTCGATTTTCCAACTACATAGCATGTTTTCTTAAACACTCAAACAAGTTCCGCCTAAATTAACGGCAGTTTACGTCATGGACGGCGTTCACTTGAATTGAGACTCCAGTTAAGTATGTATTATGGGGAACTTTAATAGTTCAGTGGAAACATTTTCACTGAACGCCTGAAAAATGTGAAGAAAACTTCACCCAGCTTCCTTGTTCGCCCACTTAATTTTACACTTCGAGTACGTTTTGGTCCTATGATCTTGAATTACTCATAACGGTAACTTGGAAAATTAATTTGGTTCTTCCAGCTGAAATATTGAGCATAGCATAGGTGAAAGTCAATCAAAGGTTGACTGAAGTTGGGTCAAGAATATAAATCGCTCAATTAGCGTTCAAATCATTCATTTATTTTTCAAAATTAAAATTTTACATTTTATGCTAAATTTCTTTGAATTTTAGTGAAAGCTTGAAAAAGCATACCGTATTATTTAAATATGTGTTGCTGAAATTGAAAAAAAATCGAACGACTTTGGAAGATAAATAAGTAATTTATATAACATTCATCTTTGAACGTGATTTAATAAAAGACTAAAGTAATAGGATGTGCAAATTCACTTATTAAAATAAATGATACTTTACGCCTTGGGTTTTTTAAACATCATTACTGGCATTCATAGTCTAAGAAAATTAAACTTTCTAAGTATTTCAAATTTTAACAAATTGATTTTTCGCACTGATAATATTTAGAATCATAGTATCTTCACTCTTTAATTCCGAAAGAATTAATACTAAATCTAAAGAAATGCAACACATGTTAGCTTACAGTATCTGCCAACAATTTCATTCCATTTGAAGCCGATTAAAATTTTTCAAGAAAGTTTCTCCTTCGTCCTTAAAAGTGCTTTCCTCATTTATAGGGTGAGGTTTTGAAAGAATTATTGTTTCGACGCTGTCAAACCGCCCACGAGTTTTAATGGTACCGTAGAGATAGTAATGCAAATCATCTAATGGTATTCGAATGTTTTAACAACCGTGTTGACAACATTTTGAGAATTAAAATACGTACATATTACCGATACGGAATAATAACGGATAAAAACAATACTAGAGTACATTTATTTGGGATAAACAAGCGATAACATTCATCTCGAGATGAGAAAGGAGGGAATAAACAAATTTGAAATTTTTCAACATACGGTATGGTTTCTCGTGAAGCAAACGTACAAATAATAAGGACAGAGGAGAATAGAATGCAGTGGAATAAAAACTTGTGAAATTGAGAAGCATTTGGATGTTGATTGAGAGAGGGTGAGAAAAAGTAGTTGGGACGGTCTCGTGACGGAGGAGAGACAAAGAAGAGAATCTGAGAGTTGATTCGAACCAAAAGTTTTAAGGAATGCAAGGAAAAAGCGATGAATGCAAGAAATAAAGCCAAACCTCCGCTGGAGACAAGGAAATGTGTAGCACGTGTATACTATTTGCGGCTTTGAGTGGCATTCCGCGAACATTTTTTAAACACGTCCATTTGATGACCTTATTGCAAATTCCTAACTGTACGCAATACACGAACACCGCCAACCTAATGAACTCCACCGATTCTTTTCAAGTGCCTTTTTCACCATGTCCCCACGAAATCTTCGGGTGGGAAAGGAATGGATAGGGAAAGAGAGGTGTGATGGAAATGCGAGAAAAGGGGAGGAAGAAAACGGAGAGATTGAGGAAGGTGGACAAAGATGAAGTGGAGAGAGACGATAATGAGGCGGTTTTTAGAGGGGAATACAAAAAATCTGAATATGAGTCCAAGGACGGGGTGTTTTGCGAGTCTGACTTCTCGATGTTAGGGTCGCAGGTTCGAATCCTTCTGAGGACATGTGTTCGTATTTATCAATTTTGCTATCATTGTAAAAGGCCGTAAAGTGCTGTTTATGAGCTAGTTATAACAAATAAAATAAAGTAGTGGGTAGAAAATTGTTTTGATTTTTCCAGTAAAATAAAAAAACTCTCACACACCTTTAAAAAAATTCTTCTTAGTGCTGTGCGTTACATAAACGCCTTAGCGGCTCACCCTAAATATTAACATATATTCCAGCCAAGAAAAAAGGGAGGCATTGCTTTAAAATCAATTTTATGCGAGTATGAATTTGCTCAATTCCTAAGATGAGGGAAGATCAATATGGAAATACAAAACAGGAGGTTCATCCACAAAAGTTTGCTCAAGACCTCGTAAGTGTTTAAAGCGACTCGGAGGCAAGTTGATTATTTGTTGTAAATGGTAATCAGCATAATTTTTTGTCTGGTATCTATTATAAATAGCTACTTCTAACGGATGATATCTATAATAAATAGTGTTCTTCTTACCGAGGATATATTATAATGATATAAAACCTACGGCACTTCTAGATATTCCACAGAGCTGAAATTTGGAGGGAACCTTGGTGTTGGTGCAAAACCATCAGAAAAAATAAAAAATTTCTAAATTTCCCCTTACAACTGGGTCTTTTACACCCCAAAACGTTCATTTTCAAGTCCCATTAGAAAACCATTTAAATCCGTACAAGCCTTTTTATAATTGCATTTTTAAATTACTTTTAATTAAGATACAAGCTCCGGATCTAAATTAAAAGACGGAAAAAAGAACGAAGATTATTTTTCCTGAAAGTAGAACACGAATCCTTGCCGAATTAGTCCAATTATTTGATTTTTACTGCATAAAAACGGGATTTTATACAATTTATAACAATGGCCCAATATTTCTGTCATGACTACGAGACAATTCTTTTCTTCGGGAATTTATTTTATGTGTTAATAAAACTGACGCGAGGCTAGTGCCACGAACTGAAAAGTAGCTTTAGTGTCATGACGTCACTCTCAGACCGTGACATTTAAAAGCAAAGGAAAAACATATTTGGTGCGCAGACAGTACTAATTGTAAGAGGAATATTGCGCTGAAATTTTCAAGGTTTGTAGATGTCATGAGTAGGCCTTCGCATAATATGAGACCACTCCTGTAGGATTCCTCGGTTCGACTCCAGGCGCTCCCAATGCTTGCAATATGCAAGCACCGATTACTGGTATATAATAAAGACGAGTTTTTTGTAATTGTTTCCGTAACCATTTATGGAGTTAAATGGAAGAATGACAAAACCTCTTATAACTCAAAAACTTTTCATTCTTTTTGGGCAAAACTTTCAGCAATTACTTGGCAGCGCCACTTTTAAATTTTAACTTGCCATGTACACTGAAGTCACTATTTCGTTACCATTTTAAAATTACTGATAATCATCGTGCAAACTCGGAACTTAAACCAAGGACGCCTAACAGAATGAATGTTTATTTTCCTGCCGTCGATTTTCGAATGCGCGTCGAATCGGTCAAACAAATTCGTTTTTAACGTCAACATTTCACATTTTTTAAGAAAAAATCGTTCGCCGTCATGGCAACCTAAATTGTTGTTTTCGCGAAATTACGTAATCCTAATGAGACTGGCATTTAGTATGGATTCTTCTGAGAGGGAGGGAGGGAGAGGAAGGCAGGGGGAGTGAGAGTAAGAAAGGGAGAGGGAGAGACAGAGAGAGAGAATGTTACAAAGTAACAGAAAAAGCTATTATTATTTTTAGGTTAAATATGAGCTTGGGACAAAAGCCATGGTATGATAAAACTCATTCGCCTAATATTTTATGATTAAAATTCCGCCATTATTTTTACGAGCTATTACAATAGTTTTTACATAATTGTTAACGTTTGGGGGAGGTGTTCTTAAGTCTTGCTCCGGAGGCATTCTAAATAAAAATATAATTATGGCGGAATAAAATCGTGCTTGGTTGAAATAAATTCTAACTTCTATAGCTTTAATGTCCAATGATGCGATTGGGATATTTTTCTCTAAATTATCTATTCTTCCAAGGTTGGAGATATGTGCTGAGTTTGGAATACATACATTCCAATTTAAAAAGTTATGTAGATCCAGCAGCCATGCAATTTAAAGCTGCCGAATTTTTCAATTCAATTCCTTGCGTAGAGTAAGCTCGATAAATCTTTTTTTAAATAGTGTGTGTGCGGCTTACCCTGTCAGCTGAATAATCTGGGGCGGCAGAGTGCTCGTACAAAGTAAAAAGTTTTAATACGTTTTTTGTTTTTAAATATACTTTATTAGACAACTTTTCAGAATGGTAATATGCTTATAATTTCTTCGTTGTGTCTGTCTGTCCGTCTGTCTGTCCCTCCTATTAACTTTTGAACCAATAAACCGATTTTAATGACACTTGCTGGAAATCTATTGCTACTGAGGCTGACCTCCCGAGGATAGTTTCTGTTGCGAAGATTGAAAGTCCCGGGTTCGATTCCAGGAACTATCCTTCCCATTTGATTTACATACATGGGAAATCTGAAATCCATCGTGCAGGGTAATTTTCTCTTTCACATTAATATACATAAGAATTGTAATATCGGAGCAAGATTTGTACTATTCTCTGAGGAAAGGAATGGAGATTTTAAGTTTTATCGTAGAATTTTACTTATCGATCGTATTTCTTCGAATTTTACGTAAATACTGGCGTTATTGCAGTTTTATCACTCATTATGAGAGTGTTGCCATTGCAACGACTATTGTTGGACTCAGATTCGGTATACAGACACGCGTTATTTTTGCCAGACAATTACACGTGATCAATTTAGTTTTCCATTCGAATGTATTTGTAATATTTTATAACGCTAAATTATGAAATTGGGGAACACAAAGAGCAACTCATCCGCGGTGATTTTAAAGCTATTAAGACCAATATAAGTAATTGCTACACCACATTTAATTTAAAATAATTGTGTGAAAAGTAGGCACATTAATTCTTTCTGGATCACCTTGTTTTTTAATGTATTCCGTCTGATTGTGAGTTCTAGAAATTTGTACTTTGTTACAAAATCGGAGCAGGAACTGCTGGGATAGAGGAGGCATCACCTGAGAGAATGGTCCAACGATATATATTTTTTCGTTATTAAGATTACCTTACTTGACTTTTACAAATAAAATATATTTAAACATACTTTTTGTCATTGTGTTGTCTTGATTCCTAGATAGGCGCCCGTAAAGGAACGCACGCAGGCGGTCAAAAATGGATTTGCACACGGGCGGTTTTGATGCTCGACACGGCCTTGATGGTATGATTCTTAACTAGAGTTGTCCAGTCACTTCCAGTCAAAGAGTACGACATTTTTTCAAAATTTAGAACACTTATCAACAACAAACGTTATTTATACCGATTACCTTAATAATATGACACTCAGGGCATTTTCAGAGGAACCAAAAGTCAAGCATCTTGTAGCCCTAGTTCTGGCCCTCAAAAACTCGACCATTTTCTGTAACTATGTATTTAGATATATCGCAATGTTTAAAAAAGTGAGTGTTTTCACTGCAAAATCTATCTCTCCTCAGGTTGGATCCAGGGCTCCTGCTGCCCACAGTCGCCATGGCACTTGACAAGAGGGAAGGGTTCTCAACTAATGGCTTGTCCTCTGCACCAACGGAATTCAGTCGGGTGGATTGGAGCACCACCCTGCAAGAGGAGGAGAGGGAATGGACGAGCTCCCAGACCCCTCCTCCCACCCTCTGGGTCCCTCCAATCTCTCCGTTTCCCAACCGACCGGTGGTCACTCCCCATCCTCCTCCTGCCATCGCTGTGCTGTATCATCTGGACCTCAGTGATGTAGCCAAAGGACAGGATGAGATGCTCTACATAGTCAACTTTTGGGTTTATGCGGTCATACTCAAGCTGATACCGTGTCTCGTACTTACGGTGATCAGTGTCTGTTTGGTGCGAACATTGTGCCGGGCCAAGAGTCGACGCCGGACTCTTCAGAGCCAAGGAGATGTGAAAAAAGGTGAGGTGTAAAGAAAGAAAGTTGAATGAAAGGTAGACAGTGGTATTGTATCGTTTTGAAGGAGAGAACCGCTAAATGACCTATTTTCTTTCTTGACAATTTAAAATAAATATCCGCATTTTGCTGGAATTGTTAATAATATAAAATAATCAACAGAAAGAAAATCTGGGAAATTTCCTGAACATTTCTGAAATGCTGTACGATACCCTGGAAAAATCTACCATTCAATGCCATTTTTTGTAAAATGGAAGTAATTTTTATTGTCTCATAAATAAAACAAGTTGAAAAAGTCCACAGTGTATAACAAATTGCTGTGTATCGTGTGATGGAGTATTTGAAACTATACAATATAATTTGAAAGAACACACACCATAAAACAGTGAAAAACCATGACCCAGATATGATTCTTTGCATGTTAAAAATTTCTTTAAGTTGGTGCCTTAATAAACGTGTTTGCATAATTTTAATGGCTAAATACGGCAAAACAATGTATTTATCAGAAATAATTCCAGTGATATATTAAATTTTTATTTATTGATTTATTTTCTAATCAGGTGTAATAAATTAAACAATCGAAAATTATTTAAGCATACCCCACTCAAGCTAAGCAGTTGTAATATTACATTTACATTCTTTTCTTCGTCATAGATATTCAATTTCCTTCCATCCAATTACAAAATGCTGCATGCACACGTAAAGAAATTAACATATTTTCGTATTTATGGGAGATCTTATTTAATACAAAGATTGTTTTTGTTGGCAACAATTAGGTATCCTTGGTTGAATTTTTCTGTTCAAAGCAAATTGTGACTTTTTCTTTGATTTCCCTGATAAAAGCTACTCCCACGATAAAAATGTATTGAACAAAATTATTTTATTTGACAGGTTCGATAAATTTTGGTTGAAAACATTTTCAGTATGACTTATATTTGAGGAGATGAGGAAAAGTTCGTTTTTTGTTTCCATTAAAGTTGGCACCTTTGATAGGGTTATTTAAACCATTTATTTCATTTTATTATTGGCTTTGCCTGTAAGTTCTAAATACCAATTTTCATAACAATCTGTCACATGTGTGTGCGGTGGGAAAGACAGGTCTATTAGATAAAGCTAATAGGCACTTTTAAAATAAAATGTGCCTAAAAATCGGCACAATATACATTGCACAAACTTTTTTATATATGTATGTCTGGTCTCACTACACTCTTTCCTAACTGGAAGGAACTTGTAATACTACAAAAACTACAAAACCATGGAAATCTTTGTACCATACTTTAATATCAAGTATTAACTGGATTGGCAAAGCCACAAAGAAACTGAGGCATTATTGCTGGACAAAGATTTTTGAGAAAACTTGGGAGCGCTGGGTGTATTAATCAATATATTACAGTGCATCCTCAGTTTAACATTGTTTCGATTAATGTTGATTTGCGTTAATGTCATTCTAAAATTACTACCCATATTTGAGTTAACATCGCCCTGACTTAGTGCGGAAATAATGCACAAAAGAAATACAGCCTGGATGACTCTCACCCACATCTGTTGCACTGTGCTTCTACAGTTGCAACAGATCGCCTTATTTGAGTGGGAAAAGTCTTTTGGATTAATGCATTTTTATTAAACTTGCATTATTTGCATGATGACATTTTGTGGTAGTTATGGTCTCCTCAAAGTCATAAAAGCAATCATTAAAATCCTCTTAATTCCTTTAAATAGAAACCTTATGAGCTTTGTGAGTTATGCAGAAAGGATGATCTGTTGAGTGCTCTATTTATAAACTTGAATAACTTACCCTTCATTGTTGCACTATCATTCATCTCTTCATAGTTTTCTATTCTAAATAATAGTATACCTATATATCAAATAAAATTTGATCTAGTTAAACTGTTTAGGTTTGGCCTGTTCAACCTTTTAAAGCCAGCAGGCAACTTAAACTAAAAAGGTCAACATATTATTATTGTTAAAAAATTAAATATATCTAACCATAAGAATATTCTTACAAAATAGTGAATTATTTTATTTTTAAGTGAAATCTGATATTGAATTTTGTCAACTAGCTTGGTATATGAAGGAACATTTTGTTCAAGCTATTCTTATACTTGTGGAAGAAGAGGAAGAGGGAGAAAAAGAATAGGAATATTAGAGAATATAAAGCAGGGATATAATACTTATAGAGGTATAAAAGAGGCTTCTAGGGAGAGAGAGAAATGGAGGCAGCGATTCAGTTAAAACCTTTCTTCGGACAGAAGTATGATGATGATGATGATGATTCTTATACTATCATTCATATGCTTGTCTATCAGAATTAATCAGTAACTTGTATCAATAATTTACATAGTATGAAAGCCAGGTTGAGTTATGCATATTAAAGCAAAATGTGGTTTCAGCCTAAGAGAGGTACAATTTAAATGTGGTATTTCTTAATATACTGGTATACCCTAATTTATGTTGCCCAAATTTATATCAATTGGAAGTTACATCTCCTATCAATTAATACCTGTGTATTGATTTACGTCATTTTGACTTGAAGTTACGTCGTCTAAGGTTCTTTAAAATTTTTGTTGCTAACATCCACAAGCAATTATCTGATTAAAATACTAATTAAAAAGGTCATACAGTAATCAGTCTAAATATCGACTTTCTGTAATATAACATCTAAATAAACAACGATCCTAAATTTATTGCATCACTTCAAACTCAATGATCACTAGGGGCTTTCTTAATATGTTGACTTTGAAGGGTTTTGTAATGAGGGAATCTAGCGATTTAAAAAAATTGGTGAATTCAGACACGAAACAATCAGGCAGAGAAGCGATTTTTTATGCCCAAGCTGACCGTGGAATCACATGACATCTGACTCATAGCTTCCACTGCTATAATTTATCGTGTTTATAATGAATTTGTAATTTTAAATGAAAGTAGTTTTTTCACGTGATAGCATGCCTAGAGCACTTAGTCATTCTTCTTTCATCCTATTCCTAAGAAAAGTCTTGATTCTTTTCATCATTAAAAAACTCCGTTCTGCTTCTGATGTTGACATTGGTATCGTGATCAACACTTTTAAAAGCTTTATTGTCTCTTGAAATGTTTCACATAAATCATCAACCAAAATTAGTGACAGAAATGGTACTGCACCAGATATTGCTCTCAATTCCTCTCTTTCGTAAAAAACTTGAAACTCTTCAGTCTCTTTTTTTCCAAAAAAGGATACTTTTCAATTATTTCACTGAGATACGTGTCAGAGAATTTTTTGCTGTAATTATCAAATTCCTCAACCACAAATAGATTCATAGCCACCAAGTGTCCAGTAAATTGAAATCTATCTTTTATTTCTGTGATAATGGTGTCACAAACTTCTTTACCTTCTCTCTTCCTGCAGGCAGAGTCGCTGTCCGTGGTATTTTTGGTCAAACTTCTTCCTCTTCATTTTCTAACTCGACTTCAACCTGTTCGGTTATCACATCAACTTGGTTTCTGTCTATTGCTATTATATATGCCATTATCAAAATGCTGAATCGCTTGCTGTACTTTAACTGGATCGGTGATTCGTTTTTGAACCTGACTAAAAATTATCTCCACGTGAGGCATTATCTGGTGAAAAAGCGTTTACCAAAAGTCAGAGTCATTTTCTTTCAGCATAAGTTTATATGCACCTGCTTGTGTAATAGTAGACTGACACTTTATGTTATCACTGTTTTCAATAATTTCCATAACCATTATAAGTTCTTTCCTATATTCATAAACAGTGCTGACTCCATGAGAATGGAAATTCCAACTGGTCTGTGATACCCGGGGCAATCTTCTCTGTACAACATCATCCAACACTTTTGTTCTTTGGGGCGAATTAGAACAAAATGAACAGATTCCAGACAAATGTGCAAAAAAGATATGGGTTTGGCGGTTGATGGATGCTGCATTAGACATAATGAGATTCAGCTGGTGGGCGTAACAGTGGACAAAATTAGCAAGTGTATACTTGTCTTTTATCAGTTTCTGAATTCCATAACAGAAGCACCATCAAAACTTTGTGCTATAACTTTATTCGGACTGTCACCAATTAGGAGATTGAGTTTATTTTAAAATACAATCTGCGATTGCACGAGCATCATGTCCGTCAGGATTAACAAAATTCCAGAACCTTTCTACCGGTTTTCTGCCTACAATGTAATGTAATACAATGACTAACTAAAATTGACATGACACGTCAGTAATTTCATCGGCTATCAATGCTATATAATCTGCTTTTTGAATCTCTTAGGCCCGGTTGCATAAAGATTATGTTATGGAACCAATAAGTATGAGATCCATAAATTTATGGAACTCATAACTCAAGTCGGTTTTCTAAACGCTTTTCTCTTCATAACTTATGTCTCAATAGTAATTGGTCCAATAACGTGCTTCTCGTGTAGCCGCTAGATGGTGACACATGTCATATAGCAGAAAATGAATAGATTTGGGAATATTGATCGTCACTTTTTTCGTTGTTTACTAAACGTGATTCACTGTGATTGTGAAAATCTGTAGAATATCCGAGAAAAATCTCTCGACTAGTTACAGAATCTTTAGAAATATCTGTACAAGGAATATTTGAATGCTAAATTCTGTTTCAGCTATTCATATTCAAGGAATACTAGAAATAGTAATTCTATTTTTTAAACTAAATGATAACATATTAGAATTTTTGGAAATAGTAAAAATTTATTGATGCAAACCAAAGGAGCTATATAAGGAGTACATAATTGTAATTAGACTCCCCCTTGAGGTATTTGTTATTATTAATCAAATGAAATATTTAAGGAAAATAAATATTTAATCAGTGTTGTCTTCATATGAACATGATGTTTAATAAAGTTTAAATAATCACTTCATTTTCTTTCATAAAATTTAATTTGAATAGATCATAACAGGGAAATGTTAGAAACAATGTGACGTTTTTAAATCGAACGTATACAAAATCTTGGACGAAATATAAAGGAAAACATCTAATCACATATTGCATTAAATGGAAATATGGTAATGCTCGAAAAATGTTGAATATTTCTTCATCCGATGATGAAGGCAAGTCCATGCTGTAAAACGTATGTAAGTCAACAGTAAAAGCAGTAACTATTAATATGTTTTACTGTTTATGATTTCGTGTGCAGTTTACATACATAACCTCGACATCTTGCTATGCAGATTTATTTTAGTAATAATAGGCCACACTCATAGTTTTGTTAGCCAGGTACTAGTGGGTATTAGATACAACATTACGTAATAAACACAATAGCGCAAAAATTTATATACCAATAACCCAAAAGCAATAACTTTGCAAGAAATAGAATACCGAAAAAACGTAACCTATACAGAAATTATATGAGACAAACGGCAAAGTTAATTAATAACAATAATTTATAAAGTCGACATTAAAATAACCTAACCAATTAACTAAAACAAATGTAATTGATAATAATGGAAATAACACATTAATGTAAATAATCACATGCCTGCTATTTCAGCATAGTATATCTCAAATTGTATGATTCTAACCTAGACAAAATCCTGTTATTGATTGTAATGTTGTAATTACACTTTTTCCGTTATTATGAACACTGTATAAACAATATTACAAGTAACAAAACACTAGGAAGGCCTATCATTTCATAAAACATCTGCAATCTTAGATTTTTGTGGAACTCATAATCTTTTAACCGTACACTTACGTAGCGATAAGTTATGGAAAGACTTAAGGAACCTATAACTGCTATTGAACGTTTCAGAAACGGTTTTTAAGAATTTTTCATAACTTATTGACTACATAGGCCTATCGATTCCATAACTCACGTTCAAGAAACCAGGCATTAGTGAACTTCTTCATGGTATACTTCTAACATGCATTCCAGCAACTCATTCTGTATAGTTTTAGACATCCTTAAACACAGCTGATTGACTAAGGTGAACTTTTAAGTCTATATCTAACTCAGAATTAAACTGGATTAACTCACGAAAAACTACCTTATTTTGTGACTCATTTTTATCTACTTGTTCGTTGATTAGATATAGCTAGCCAATACTGTGAGTTAAACTGACTTTGAATATTTGTTTTACCCAGCAACGATAAACTCAAAACATTTTTCATATGTTGTTTAGATTTTTCGTGAGCCCTCATTTTCTCCCAAATATGTAACAAGTCCGAAATCCTATTCCTCGACCAGCTGACATCTCCTTGGAAAAGAACACAAGGAAAACAAAAAAATGCATTTTTTTCATCACACCCGCACAGCCAATTGTTCTTCGAATAAATATCAGCATTAAATTTACGACACCTTTCCTGTTTGTTGGCACACTGTTGCTTTTTAACTAAATTCAAATTAGGGATGGGTCTTCCCATTGGTTTTATTTTGAGTTCATCATCATAAGACAACGATGAAAACGGCTGTTTTAATAAAGCACTTATTGTATTCATTGAGGAGAATTGAAACATTCATGCTCACCAATACTACACTGATAGGCTAGCTTGAAGGCCAGCAGAGCCAAACTGAATTTGGCCCCAACAGTCGATATACTCATGCACAGGAGAGGGTAGGTGAGGGGGAGAAAAGCATGCAGTGTGCATGCGTTCCACATCTTGTGACTGAGCCAGCTAGGCGGTGGCCCGGCAATGCAAGTTGGAGTGGGGGAACTCCCCGCCAGAGTCGCCACCCACTCCTCCCATAAATTCTCTTACCGAGTGGAGTATTGTGCTGCTTCACAACAAATTAAACTTATTAAAGACTCAAAAATAAAATCAATCTGTTCAAAAACAATTATTTATAGTACTTTTTTCTTTCTGTGAATTTTGGTAGGGCCATGGCTCCATGGCCCTATGCCACCGGCCGCCCTTGCTTACACCCTGCCTTATCAAGTTGAATTAATAAAATAAAATATAAATAATAAAATAAATTAAAGCAGATAATATAAAATCCCAGTTCAGTTTAATATGAAAATATTGATTGTTTTCAAATAAAAAAGAAAGCAGCAACAATAAAACACATCAGGTATAAAATCAACTTTTGATATGGCATACATGATTTCTAGAAATAAAATTATTTCACATTTTTACTGATGATTGGTTAATCAAAGAGAAATATCACATGCAAATATATCAGGACAGCTACAACCAAACATTTTTAAATTCTACTGATTCTTGAAGAGCGCAAGCTTTGTATATGTACTTCTTACCCTTTGCTCATAGAGGTGATCTGTGTGCTGCTTACCAACATGGTAGTATCCGATTTTGATGTACCTATTAACAATGGCTTTTATCAATTGTATTCTATGGTTATTTATCAGTTTATGATTGAGAATGTGCTCATTTAAATATGCAAAGAGTGAGCTATCAAATTTTCTCATTGCTTCACCCATAATTTTTGTTACATTTATATTATTCAAATTACAATTAACCAGCTCTACCCTACAGACCTTTTCTGTGAGGCGATATATTCTGATAACATCATCAGAAGGGCAAATCAGTCCTCCTCGGTTTTTCCTATTGGCAATACAGTAACCCCTCCATATTCATGGGTTTCATATTTGCTAATTTGTGCAGGAATTATTGTAGCAAGTTTCAATATTTGCAGGAGGTAAACTTCACTTATTCGCGGTCGCCTACCTTAAAACACAATGCAATACAACGTCATAGTGCTTGCTCACAGTATTTTATATCATAGCCCAAAAATGCAAAGGAAGTGAAATGAGTGCCAATAAAAGAGTAAGCCGAGCAAGAAAAGTTATCTCATTAAGTGAAAAGGTTGAATTGTTAGAAAAGGTGTCACAAGGCAAAAGTGTAGTGTTCGTTGGTAGGGCATGTAATATCAATGAATCCACTGTGAGATAAATAAAAAAAGGAGGCAAGTTTGTGGGCTAGTGTAAGTGGAAGTGAACCTAAAAGTGCCAAAGTGTCCTGCTATGCTCGTGATCATGTCATCGAGAAGATGGAAAATACCCTAAATATTTGGATTGAAGATCAAATGCGAAAAAAGTTCCATTGAGTTCCCAGGTAGTATGTGAAAAGCGCTTTGCTTATATGAGCGCTTAAGGGCAACATCGGCCACTGAAGGAAGCAGCACCAAATCATTTACAGCAAGTAAGGGATGGTTGGAGAAATTTAAAATAAGATATGCTTTACATAATGTTAAAATAAGTGGATAATTGGCATCGGCAGTTATTGTAGCAGCTGAAGCTTTTCCAGGTCATCTTAAAAATGCTCATCGAAGAGAAGGGGTACAAACCTGAACAAGTTTTAATGCTGACGAGTTGGGCTTGTTTTGGAAGAAGATGCCTTTGTGACAATTCATCTCCATAGAAGAACGTTTGGAACCTGCATTTTAAACAGTTGAAGACAGGTTAACCCTCATTCTCTCTGCCAATGTGCCCAGGGATTGCATGATTAAGTCAACGTTGATTTATCGTTCACTTCCTCATGCGTCGGAAGGGAAAAATAAACATAAACTACCTGTTTTGTGGTATTCAAACAAGAAAGTTTGGGTCACCGAAACAATTTTTATGGATTGGTTTCATAATCGTTTTGTTCACAAAGTCGAAAAATATTTAGCTTCAAAAGAATTGGCATTTAAACTCCTCATTTTAGATAATTTGCCTGGTCATCTGCAGAGTATTCAATTTGCTCGTCCGAACATCAAAGTTATCTTTCTGCTCCAAAATTCATCTTCACTTCTCTAATCCTTAGACCAAGGAGTGATTGCTGCATTCAAGAAATATTGTACCTGTGACACATCTTAAATGAAATGGAACGTGACCTCACTGTGATTGTCACCTAATGCTGGAAAAATTATACCATTGCACATTGCATACAAAACATTCAAGAGTCAATTATAGAGGTGAAACCTTTGACTATAAATGCATGTTGGGGAAAATTGTGGAAGGAATCTCTCATTAACTTTGATGGATTTCCTTCACTTGATGTAGAAGTGAAGATGATTGCAAGGATGGCACATGGAGGGGTTTGAGGATTTGCAACCAGAAGAGATAGTAGAACTTTAGACTCACACAGTGGAGAATTAACCGAAGGGGACCTCGATGAACTTGTTCAGTTTAATAATGAAAATGATGATGTGGAGGAGGATGTGACGACAAAGTCTAAGTTGAATTTGAAAACATTGGCAGGTATAACGAAACAGTCGTCTGAACTTATGGATACAGTGGATGATGTTGACCCAGTCATGGAACGTAGCATTAAATTTAAGAGATGTATGGAAAATTTACTAAATCCCTATAGAGAGTTTTACAAAGACCTTTAAAAAAAGTTGAAGCAGGTGCCAACCACAGGCTACTTTAAGAGAAGCTCAAATGCTGTCTCCGAAAGTAGCACTGCCAATGCTCAAAGTTCTCTTCATTCATCTGTTGGATCACTAATGCATGATCTACAGGAGGGAGCCTCCTCCAACTAACATTTTCAATGCCACAACTGTCATTATCATTAAAGGGCCATCAACGCCATTATTAAAGGTATGAGTCATCATTTATTTATTGTTTTTTTACGAATGCATTAAATTGTAAATGAACCACCATATTTACTCTAATTATTCTCGCAATTTTTCCTTAAAATAGTGCGAATAAAACTTGGGTGCGTTATTACGACTATCACGTATTTTTTCATAATTTCACGTCAAGAAGTAAAGATTCGAGAACTACAGGCTATGCTTATTAACACTAAATACAAGTTTAAATAACAATAACAATGTTATTACTATATAAACTGGAGGTAGCTGTTCCCTTAACCCCATGTATCCCATAAGCCTTTAGTATCAATATTCGCAGTTTCTATATTTGTGGCATTTTTCAGGAATGTAACCACTACGAATATGGAGGGATTACTGTATTACAACTTTGTTCATTTGCATGTAATGCATCAAGACAAGTAATGCACTTTACATCTTTATCCAACTTTCTAACAATAAATCCTGCTATGTATGCCACAACATCTTCAACATATTCACTTAAAACATACACATCTGATACCATACATTAGGAATGATCATAATCAACTGCTAATAAACTGACATCTGAAGCTCATTTCAATACAAAATAAACAAATCATGTTATAGCATGTCATAGACTATTATTTATATATATTATATACAAATATATTTATACACACACTATATAAAATCTCGAAAATTTCTCAAACAAATTCAGAACTTGAATTTGCCATTAAGGCTATAAAAGTACACATCCCTTACCTATGAAATGGTACTGGTGTACCTTTCTTAGATTTCTCCTTACACCCGTAAGAAACACAATATTGCACCATTTTCAGCGACAAACAAGAAAATCCATGGGATTCCACACCATACCCCTATACCACTCCTATACAAAACTTCATGCTTCGTTCTCACAGTCTCGTGATTCTAATGTTGACTTCTGATTTTTGACACCAAGTGCCGTCTGTCATATTCATGGTCAAAGATACTATCGGACCAACTTGATTTTTGGAAGGTGGTGCCAACAGTGGCTAATTAGCTAAGTAGTGCTTGTCAAAATAGAAAAACAAAGAAACCTCAAAAACAGGTTAATATCAATAAAGTATGCAAAAAAATCCAACAATTACTGAAAAAATTCACTACATATTACAATAATTTTAATTGCTTATAAAGTTTTAGTAATTTACAAACAAGGGTATAATTTTATAAAAAATTAATATATTTATTCCAATCAAAAGGGGCCCGGGCCTACCATGGCCCAATGGTTGATCCGGCCCTGACCTCACTTGAAAGTTCTTGAAATTTGACTGGCTGTATCATCTTGAAAAGGATTTGAAATGAATGTCACCGAGAAATTATACAATTTTAAATAACTGTTATTGCTTGGAACTTTATCCTCTTCACGGGCAACATTGAAGTACCATGTGGGCAATGTGTTGCCCATGAGCTATGTGTTGGACAGGTCTAGTTTAAGCTCTAGAGTAGTACACAATCAGACAGACTGTATGCATGGGCATCCACTGGAACTTTTCCAGGGGAAACAAGGGGATAGGCAAGCTCTCACAGTCAGGTTTGTTGAGCTAAATATTTTAGTGGTTTATTTCAAGCATATTGCAGGGGTCAGAAAAGTTATTACGTTAATCCCCTTACCCCTTAACACAGGCCTGATTCAGAGGGGGGAAACTGGCCCCCTTTTCCCCCTCCCCCAGCAGATGCCCATGACTGCATGGCAAATACTACTTTTTTCAACACAGAGATGCCTAAAACGTGTATTTCTGTCAAAATCTCAGTTGTTTTTTTGCAATTTCTATTCTTTTTCTATATGTACATACTACATATATGAGAAAGTACAAACTATTAAAACATCAGAACTTCTATATAAGTAAAATTATCAATTGAATCCTGACATGGTCCATGAACAGTGAAGGATTTAATTTTCTCCTCAATTTTTTCCAATCTTAAACTTCTACAATCTGAAGAGGCAGCAAAAAACATAAATTAATTAATTTTACCATAATAAATTCCTCTTGTGTGCATCTTTCCAACAAGACCAGAGAAAAATTTTACCAAATTAAACCAGCAACATCAGTTCAGTTTTAACATTTCTTGGGACAAGATCTTAAAGTTCTTCATCAACCTCCTTGTCATTTATACCTTCAAATTGAACTCCATGATTGACTTCATTTCAGCCTCCCAGAATAAATCAGTGCCCCTCTGCAGATGGAGAAAGACAGAAAAGAAAATTGCCCTCCCAGTTGCCAGTCGCACCATACCACCTCCAGGGGTCGTCAAGGAAAAACCCTTAGATGATGGAGGGGTTTGGATGGGCAGAGAGGAAGTTAGGGATGAGACGATGGAAAGGATGGAGGATGAATGTCCAGAGGTTAGGACCATGGGTTCACCCACTGTGGAGGAGGAAGCGGTCAACCTCGTCCGAGTGGAACAGTCTCATGGGGCCGATGATGATGATGCCATGGCCGAGGAGGCGAGCAGTAAGTTATGCTGGCTGTGGCATCTGATGAGGGGACGGAGAGATGCACCAGCAGTAGAAGGAGGTGAGGGGGCACGCCGGCCGAATGCCATTGCAGTTGTGGGGGCAGCAGTGCGCCGACGTCGGAGGCGGACGGAGAGGACAACAAGGATGCTGGTGGCTGTTCTCATATTATTCCTCGTCACGGAGTTTCCACAGGTGATCCAAACATGAGACCACTTAGAATATCCTATTCCCATTATTTATTTCCTTTTCTCCTAAATTATTACTTTAAATAAATGCCAACATTTAAAATTTTCTAACGGTTTTTGTATGTCTAAAGGACAACACCATCAGAAAAAACAAGGTGATCCCTTCAACTAAAGCTGATTTTCTCTCACATGCAACATAGAAGAGAGTGCAACTCAATAACTGGGAGCCTCAGATTGATTCATAACTTAGTTATAAAATAATAGTATTTAATATGTGTTACTCATTGGGATTATTCATGCTTCAAGAGTAAAAAATTGTGATAGTACATATTTGTTTAAAAAGTACAGTAGATTGCCAATTATCCAGGACCCGATTAACCATGAGGTAGATTATCCATGGTCATGGGTAGGGAGTCGAATTATATCCACGTTTACATTGTTGGAGTCTGATCTTTTATTATCACTCCCGTTTCATTTTATATTTAGTTTGTCTTTGTTCTTTGGCAATGTATTTATATGTTTACATTGTTGAAGTCTGATCTTATATAAATTCACACTCTCATTAATGCGAGAGTTAGTAAATCGAGGTGTTTTGTGATATTTCGTGATATTTCGTGGGCGAGGAGTCGAATTATTTTCACATTTACATTGTTGGAGTCTGATCTTTTATTCTTACTCCCGTTTCATTTTAAGTTTAGTTTGTCGTCGTTCTTTGGCGATGTATTTACACGTTAACATTGTTGGAGTCGTATCTTGTATAAATTCACACTCCCATTAAAGCAAGAGTTAGTAAATCGAGATGTTTCATGATATTTCATGAAATGAAAAAGTTCCCGGTCTTTTGGAATTTTCAGAGGGAAATTAATAACTTTTTTGTTATTCAAGTAAGATATATTTAACGCAAAAAATTTTCTTTGTCAAAGTTATTGCAAACCCTTTAAAATGTCGAGAAAACAAAAACGGGTGGTTTTAACAGTTGAAAGGAAATGCGAAATAATTAAAATATGCAAAAAGGTGGAAGTGTTTCAAACTTAGTGGACGAATTCAGAATTGGCCAACAAACGGTGTGTGATATTATCAAATACAGGTTGAAACTTGAAGAATTTGTCGCTAATTGTGAAACATTTGCTGGAGCATATTCAAAGAAAATCAATTAAATGTGCAACATATGATTCATTCATGATTAAAGTGGTTCCACCAATGAAGAGCAGAAGGAACTCCAATATCGGGGCTGATGATTTTGAATCAGGCAAAAACATTTTTCCAAAAATTAGAGATTACTGGGGCATTTGAATTTTCTTCTGGTTGGTTAAAATGGTTTAAAGAAAGGCATTGCTATAGGGAACTACAAATATAGTGTGAACAACTCAGTGCCGATAACATTGGAGCTACAGTGTTCTGTGAGGAGTTGGAAAGACTAATCAAGGAGAAGGGTCTTGTTTCGGACCAAACGTACAACACTGATGAGACAGGACTTTATTGGTGAAACGTTAGCGTCCATCCAGGAAACACAATTGATACAGAAGAAGTTGCTCCATTAATTGTTAAATCATTGAAAGAAATCGAGGAATTCCATGATATAGATGAAAAAAAGTCAATGAATGGTTAAAGGTTGATGAAAACGAACCTGGGTATAAGAGAATGATGGATGATGATTTGATAAAAATTGTACTCAAGCTGATGGCTGGTCTGAGCAACTCGACAGAAGCAGAGGAAGGAAAGGATGATGAAGAGCTGCAATCATTCTGTAACATAAGCTGTAAAGAGGCACTCTCAGCTGCAGAGGAATTATTCCAGTTTATGGAAAATCAAGATGACATTGCCTATGTTAACTTTTTACAAATTTGTGGATATGTAAGAAAAATCAAAAACACAATAAGCAAACAAAAAAATTACGGACTTTTTGAAAAAGTGACCAGTTTTAAAATAGTAAATCATTTCATTTTTATTTTTACATATGTTTATAATGTATTGTATATGTGTAATTTTGTTTTAATTACGTATACTGTTAATGTAACAATAATTCTAAAAAATAGATTGTTTGGATTATCCACGTATTTTTATTATCTGGGTCCCGGTTCCTCCCAATTACCATGGATAATCTCACTCTACTGTAAATTAAGCCTCCCTTATTGTTCTCAGTGTTGAGACAAGGTAACTTTGCTTTCAAGAGATAATTTCCTGATTCTACCTTCTCCCTAACTCCAAATTAGTATATCCACTTCAAGATGCCAAAAGAAGTTCTGTATTCCTTTCCATGTTAAGCCAAAGGTAGATAAATACTACTGCATTTTCTACTAGGGGCCTGTTGCAGTACTTCCTGCAAACATTTTTGGGAACTTTGGGTGAAGTGGCCCTTCCTTTGACAAAAAATTGTTAGTTGAACCACTTTTATTGCCCCTCTCAAATAATCATATATGTAGTTCACACCATTTTCATAACCAAAAACACAGATCTACATGATTTAGTCTAACACTTACCGGTACACAACAGTATTTGTTTTGTTCACTATTTATGATGGCACAACAAATCATATGTATTGTGGTTTATTTAATATGTGTTAATCAAATGCAAAAACGAAAACTTTCCTGATATCATACCCATCCCTTTTCGGGAGACGACTACCCATTTAAATACCTGCAAGAATTTGTGCTGAGTGTTCAGGTGAAAGATTTGTTGAAATAGAGCCTACCGTTCTTGATTTATTTGTGTTTATACTGGGAGGTGACGTCACTCGAGGATTAATCAGTTTTTGGCCGTCATGCATTTTATTGCAAGCTTAGTGCAAATGCACTTGAAGCCCAAGTCTAACAATGCAAAAATCCAAGATGAACAATGCCAGCTACCCTAGCAATCTCCTTCTTGAAATGTCGAAAAATCAGAGAAAATCGAATATGTATAAACTTAAAATATGAGCAAACATGAATTAAAGAAGAGAATCGGCGGTAAGAATAAGAATCTTCATTTATTTCTACATGAAATAGTGTAAATCTTGAGTCAAAGTCTCAATTGTAAGATATTTTAAAATGTTTAAGAATAAAGGTCTACACATCATATTCTAGCCGATTATGTGTTAATCAAATGCAAAAACGAAAACTATCCTGGTATCGAACCCATGCCTTTCTGGGGGAAAGCTACCCACTTAAAACCTGCAAGAGTTTGCACTGAGTATTTAGGTGAAAGATTTGTCGAAATCAAAGAGATGGTTCTCGATTTATTTGAGTTCATGCCAGAAGGTGATGTCACTCGAGGCTTCAGACGCAGGTAGGCAGGGACACAGGCAGAGACACAGCAGTTATAATATATTAGATTGTGGCTCAAAGGCATTTTCTGCATTGTTGTTCCATGTTCCACTCATTTATTGGTTTATTATGCTTCATTTCAATGAAATAGCTAACAAACAAACGTTGGTGAAATGTTGTCTTATGTTTCAACAAAATGTAGCATAATAAACCAATAAATCAATATAACATGCAATACCCTATTATCTACAAATAAGAAGTTTCTTCAATTGAAATGCATGGTTTTTTAAATTTATGAATAAACTTGGTCCTAAAGCAAAAATTTAAGTCAGACTGCATTTTATGCTATATTATAAAATTTTAATCCTATTTCTTTTAAATTATATTTTATTTTACTAAAAGAATCTCTATTATAAGTTTGCTATCAGAATTGTTTAAAGTTTATTATCTAAATAATTCACAAATTGCATTTGTATTAATGTCAAATTGACAATATTTCCAGATTATCTCTCCAGATGCATAGTTTGTATTTAATTGTATCCTTGGAGTCAATGATGTCACTGCAAGAAATAGCTTCAATAAAAGGAACTACTGTATTTTTTGTGCTACAAGACACACTAGGCTATAAATTAGAAGATTTTTCAGCAAAAAAAGTATTTTGGTTTACCAAAGTATTTCAGAAAAGCTATGTCGCATATCATTTCTAGCTGTGACTAAGTCTGCATTTGGCAACATTTAAAGAAAATATTATGCAATCATAACAGTTAAATATAACATTTTAAAGAAACTTAATTTGTGCAAGTAGTCAGGGTTGATCTAAAAGATTAATGCCTGCTTTGAAATTTTTATAGCTAAATGTGCCCTGTGTGCACTCAGCAGTCCAATTAATTAGGCTGTCGGAGTGCGCTACTCACGATGCATGTATAGATCCCTTACCGATAGTACTTCCTTGAACTTGAGTGCAAGATGAGATTTTAATTCCTAATAAATGGAATGCATATGTAATAATGTTATGTATGCTCAACTATTCCTTTTTCTTCTTCAACTCTTTTTACTTCTTACATAACCATTTTGATCGATACAGCAATACCTTACTTTCTCTGTTCTACTAACCATTTTTCACTTCCTGCTCTAGTTGTGGCTATTTAGGACCAAGCTTATGAAGACCAAAATGACATTCTGCTGCTTGGTTTCCATGATTTTTTGCATAATGAATCTCCTGAAGCTTACAGTGTAGGCATATCTTTTCACTCTTGTAGCCATTGCGATCTCAATACACATAACATTATTTATCCTAGATATTTATAAAATCTTTATGACCTCTATCGGAATTCTAATCACTGTAAGCGGACATGTAATAAAGTGCTATAATGAAAATGCATCATCAAAATTCACATTGCATAAGGTTTTACCATATATATTAACAATTTTTTTCACTATTAATTATTAATAATGCATACTTTAATGATTTTTGAACAAATGACTGCAAATTATTCCATTTTGGGGATGAGTGGGTTTGTCAGTATTAGTACTGAATCTATAATAATAAAGCTACTTGTGCCTCACTGACTGACATAAAACCCTTAGGTATTTCTAGAAGGGCTAGAAATCTGAAATTAGGCATGTAGGTAGGTCGAGTGGCACAACCAACAAGAAAAATCAAAAATCACAAAAAACTTAATATTTAATATTCCCCTAAGCAAATAAGTTAACTTACTCAAATTTTCAATATCA
The DNA here is from genome assembly GCA_028673005.1 of Tanypteryx hageni. Classification (NCBI taxonomy): domain Eukaryota; kingdom Metazoa; phylum Arthropoda; class Insecta; order Odonata; family Petaluridae; genus Tanypteryx; species Tanypteryx hageni. The sequence continues at coordinate 182,470,603 of CM054112.1, read as the reverse complement.
CACATATTATGAAAACATCATCATGTATATTTTCTTCTGATAATTTGTAAGATTTTACTGTATCCAAAACATTAATTGCATCATGCACTGTGATTGAGGGTATCATAAATAATAATTAGAATTCTAATGTAATCCTGAAAGCACAAACACAATGATTAAATTTTGGGATATCGACTGTAGGAAGGAGCAGATAGGTTTGTTCTTCTCTAGGAATATCAGGGATCACAATAGGAGAAGCAACCATGATAGAAGTGACGTTAGACTGATGCACTGCACCCCCTAAAAATCCTATGGTGTAACTTTCGATATGGGCTGAAATGATAATTCCGAAAGCTTCTACGTTTGTGATGTTTCTGTGTTTTAGTGTTCTTTTACGTGTGTCGCTTCAACATCCCCGGGGCCTCGCCAACCTGAAGTCGTCCGATTGGTGAGTGTTCACTGGGTTTCCTCATCCCAACACCTTGTTGCCATACATACATATATATATATATATCCCTCCTCTGTCTCCCTACCTCTCTCCTTCTCTGCCTCTCTCATTTCTTTCTTCCTCTGTCTCCATCTCTCTCATATTAAAGCATTCAAAGCATGCATTCCTTATGCATATAGTATAAGGATTAAGATGACAATACAATCTTGATGTTTAACAATAACATGGTCAGCAAGGCAACATGTTGCTAAAAAGCTAAATTTTTCCAATAAATATGATTTAAGCGTAGAACTTGAGCAATTTTGTATCCTAGGCAAAATGTGACAATAATAATAATTTACTTTTCTTTAAAATGGTTTAGATCCAAAGATTGTAGGTCAATTCTTTCTAATTTTAATTTGCAAAAGAGTAAAAGCCTGTTAATCCAAAAATCAATTTTTATGTGTTCTCTTATAGGAAATAGAAATTATCTACTGGAGTCAAACCCGGATCTCTTTTTAGGATTTTGTTTCATAAATGGCTTTTACCATAAACATACCATAACATTCCTACCAAATTTCAATACTCTACCTACTCGAAAACTGTTAAAAATAGCATTACAGTCGGTCATAAATGAAGTTGTTGCAGATGGAGTAAGAGAAATATATATATAGATGTTTAAAATTTACCTAAATTAGGGTTTAGAAAACCATCAAAATGATTTAACGTGCTTTTAAAAAATTAAATTAAATAATTTCATTAATATCAATAAAAAACATTTCTTCTAAACTATTCTAATATTTGGCATTTCCCTATCTTAATTAGTGGTTTCTTGTCAGACATAATTAGGGATAAATAAAACCATTGATGTAGTGCTGAATGAATAAGTGTGGGAATCCTCAAAGGCTTGAAGGTAGAGTCAAAGTACAGGTCATCCCTGAGTTATGAATGGGTTGCACTCCAAAAGTTCATTTGTAACTCTCGTTTGGCACTCACAACTCAATTTACCATAGACATTATTATAAGCAGTGGTTAGGTTCCCAAGCCAGCCATGATTATGGGTCTTTTTTTGCTAACAATGCGAACAGGTGCACACTACTCTTGGTCGGAAAGCAATGAGGAAGTAACTAAGGAAAACTGTAACAGACCACTGTGTCTCAGAACCTCCTGCAGAGGGTGGATGCTATGATCCACTTCCAGAGAGCCACAACGACTGGTTCACACATTTGGATTGGCATTCATATACCCAAATTATTATAATACTAGGGACCATGCCCCTGGCCCCTTACAGATCCCAACCCTATCTGATGGGGCTTCTTGCTTCACTAACATATTATTTTAACTTATTTATCATAAATTTAATAAATACAGTTGGTCCTCAATTAACAAATGGGTTACATTTCTAGAGTTTGTTTGTAAGTCATTCATTCAGTTCGTGAAACAAGTATCTCCGTAAGTGTTAATGTAATATATGTGTGATAAGTTCATAACTCCTACCCGAATGCCTATATCCTATATAATAGACAAGTGTTGGTTGGTTGGTGATCATTTTAAATCGGTTATATCTCAAAACAGTAAGAGTTAATGGTTCAAAATTTTCCAGGATTGCTTGATTTGCATATTAAAAGTGATTGACAAAAAATATTTGGAAAAATAACCCAGGTTTGACTCCAGGAAATTATTTCTATTTCTCATAAGGCAACACGTAAAAATGGACTTTTCGATGTTCATGTGTATTATGAGGGTCACCAGTGGGCACGTGACAAAATTTAAAATTTTTTAAAATGCAACTCATACAGATGTACAAAAGTGTGGAATGATGCCATAGGCAGTTGCAGTATGAAAATATTTGATAAAAATTCCATGGGACAAAAAGAATATATGGCAAAAATTGTTTGGGAACCAACGTGTTTAGCATAAGTAACTTATAGTATAATAACAACAGTAAAATAATGCAAAATAATCCAGAAAAATTGCTTAATTTGCCTTGAATACTGCTGCTTATTGTTTGCTGGAGGAGATGCAGGAGGTGGAAGTTGTTGTATTAGATCAGGAGTCAGCAAACTTTTCTGCATGGTGTGTCACATTCGCAGTTGTGAATGCTTCAGAGGGCTTCAATTGGAAGTTAAGATAGCCTCAGCTGGCCAGATCAGTGAATATATCTGAAGTTATCTAGAGTTTCTGTGGTCTCAAATAAACGAAAATCAAGACTAGATAATTTACTAGTGTTAAAATTGCACCATAATAGTTGAGACCATCACTTGACTGAAAAAATATGAAAGAGCCCATCTGAAATTTTCCAGTTCATTTTTTCAATACAGCTTCGCAGACCTCAAAAAGCAATCTCTGTTGCTGCATATGGTCTGCAGGCAATAGGTTGATGATCCCTGAGTTAGATGATGGAGAAGGAGGAGGAAGGGACTGCTGCTGGATTGTCAATCATTTGTTCATTGAGTTCAGAGGCAGGAACAGAAGCTGAGTTTATGGATGGATTTTCTTCTAGTTCAGATGGAGCAGATGGTCCAGGGTCTGGAGCAGTAGATGGGCCTAGTTATGGTTCACTTGATAGTTCTGTAGCCACAGCCTTCTTAAAGAACATATCAAGAGAAGTCTGGACAGTGGCCTTCTTTTTCTCAAGATAGATTTCCTTGTAGCAGGCCTTTACATTTGTCATAGCCTTAGAGATAGGGGAAAATCTGGAGACATTACAATCTTGTTTTTAAAGACTGCAGAGCCTTATCTATCTATCTGAAGGCCACCACTAATTTGGCTGTTATAAACGCCTTCTGCTGGGTGGATTCTTCAACATCTTTTTGGTCCTCTTCATTGGTAGCCTTCTGCTGCTCTGTCTTCATGACAACTACCTTCTCATTAGTAAACTCCTCAGAATGGGAGTCCAGCAATCCCATAATATCCTTCTCCAATTCGAGGTCCAGCTGCTTTCCCATTTCAACAACATTGACAGTGACAGCTTTCAAATTGTCCTCAAAGCCAAAAAGTCATAGATGCATCGTGAATGGAGCTTTTTCCATGAGCTGTTTAACAATGTGGACATCACATCATACCAAGTCCATCCAATGTTGAGGACAAATTGTAAATATTGAAGCCCTTCCAAAATTCCTTTAGGGTAGTTGGCCACTCAGCTTCTGTAGTTTTCAATGTCTGTGAAAAGGTCTTTTGAATGTACATGGCTTTCAAAGACCTGATGACTCCCAGTCCAGACTGCAGTAAGGAGGTGGCAAGCAGGGAAAAAAACACTGACATCAGGGTGAAAGTCATCTAGGAAAATAGGATGGCCAGGTGCAAAAATGTGCATAGGGAATGCCATTTTTTTGCGCAATACAGCTTCACTTCAGGCAGAAAATTATTTTAGTTTCACTTACAAAAAACTTTTACATATATGTATAACAAGCTAACATTAAGACAATGAATAAAAAAAGTAAATTTACTACTTCTTGCTGTCCTCTTTATTCATCACAACTTATTCAAATTCAAACAAGTCATCTTCCATACCATCCATGGAATTTGATATGCAGCATTTCTTGAACCCTCTTGAGATACTATTGGGATCTATTTTTTCTATGCTGCAATGATCCAATTACAGAGAAGTGGTATACTGGGCTTCTTAATTTTCCCTGTAGGAGTTAATGCATGGTCCCCTGCCAATAGCCATTCTGAATAAAATGACTTGAATTTGTGATGTCAAACCTCCTGGTATAACTACAAGGTCAGTAACTTCGCAGTGCTATTTCTTGCATTTCTTACTAAAATATGTATTATGGAACTCAGTAATTTCAGAGAAGGCATGAAATTTGCTGGAACACTACCCGTTAGATATGAAAGAAAAATGTGTAGAAGAATGGCTTCATTTTCAGTATTATTTAGCTAGTAGTTTCGCAACCAGTGAATATAATTCTACTTCACTTCTGACTCTGTATACTCTCATTTGGGGAAAAGATATTCAGTCTATCTACCCAAACATTGACATTGCAGTATGAATATTTCTGTGTATGGCAGCTGCAAATTGCAGTGCAGAACAATCGTTCTCCACGTTGAAATGAATTAAAAGCTATTTATGATCAACCATGGCCATTGATCGATTAAACAATCTTTCAACTTTAGTGATTGAAAAGGATTTATTGATGTCACTGAATTATGATGAAATCATCAATACTTTTGGGACTCTGAAATGTAGAAGAAGGAACTTCTGGTTCAGTTGCAAAAATGTAAGTTATGTAGTACCTATAAGTAGGGTTGCCACCTTTTTTCGACCCGATTCCCGAATATTCTAATAAAATTTCTAAAGAACTACGAACATAACTGAACATATCACGAACAAAACCGAACATAACTGAACAGTGTAAATTACATTTCCTAACTAGGTTAATTATACTACTTAGAAGTTTCTACACATATCTTTCCGTGACTATTAAATAAAATTATTGAAATAGTAATAATTTTATAAGGAGACAAAAAATACACTTTTGCAATATTTTACCTGATGCAGATAAATGCACCTTTAATTTTGTAGTAAAAAACTACTCTGCTTGAGTAAGCTGTAGAATTCCTTTACAAAGATGGCTAATACACAGCCCAATGCATAATATAAATATTCAAAAGAATGATCTTTTTAACATTCTTTAGAAATGAATATATCGAAATAGATTTTCATTGGAATCAAATTTTGGTTCCCCTTTGGATAGGCCCCTGAGGAGGTCGACTCAGTGTTATATTTGCAATTTATTAGTCTGTTTTTAATATAATTGGCAGAGGTCTTATTATAGCATGTTACATGGATGAGAAAACTTGTTCACACGAATACTATATGCTTGCAAATTGACAGATGTAACAGCAAATTTTCAAAGTTGCAGAAATTGCAAATGAGGCAACAAAATAACTAATTTTTAGAAGTGTGATGAGTAAACAATGGTGGGAAGAGAATAGGGACGGCAATACTTTGTATGTGTCGGGTGGAATTTTTGGGTATCCGAGCCATCATACATGACAAGATTTCCTTACAATCACTCGCCCACTAAATTCTTCACTTTCAAACCCATTTATTCATTCAAACCTCACAAACTAAACCAATAAAATTATGAGATCATTCTTTTAACGAAATTATCTTAAAAAAAATTTGTAAGCGCCACGCGCCACATTTGAGAGGCAGATGCACCAAAAGCAGTGCATGCACCATAGGATGGGCACCACTGAACTAGAGTGATAAACTATCACTTTACATATAACAAATGAATATTTATTTGTCAAGCAAATAATTTAATGTAAATAATTGTTTTTATAAAAAATAAAGATGTAATTTAAGTGAGGAAAGTAGAATTCCTGATTTATTCTTCGTCACAAAAGAGGGAAAATAAGGCTGGTAAATACAACTGCGCAAAGAAAATTTTAATGTTACCCATTGAATTCCTGATGCTGTAGCATTTCCTTAATGCTAGCGTAGATGATTTTTCTGAATTCATCTCAATAATGAATTCACTTATCCTCCTTCCACAGAAGTAATCTATGGGTGTAGTATGTACAATGGATACCAAACACCTAAAAAATTTCCAAATGACCTAACTGTTCGGTGTTCAGTATAGCATCGGTACCAAACACCGAACAGTATGTCTGATTATCGAACAGTTCGGGTGAAAACCGAACAGGTGGCAACCCTACCTATAAGTAACATTATATTTTATACTAGGACATAAGTAATAATCATTTCTTTCAAACTTGCCATTGTCCAGCGACTGAATGTATTTTGTTATGTTATAGAAAATATTGTTATTAATATATAATAAATGCTCATATAATATTTTTTTATATTGTCTAAATAATATATAATTATGATACTTGTAATGAGAAAAAGGCGCACTGAAAAATAGTGCCTACAGCATTTCTCAAAAACCAAGAAACTTAGAGACTTAAAACTTGATACACATACTAAAGAGACCTTGAGGATGTGCACCTCTGGGCCAGAATTTTGATATTTTAGGAGTTCTTTACCAGCAAAGTGGTAGTAGCCAGGCCTGACAAGAGGGGGTAGTGGGGGTAGCTGCACCAGGTTGTGAGGACCCTCATGGGGCCTGGACCCGAGGTTTGGGGACTATTATACTAAAGTTGCTTTATTAGAAAATTCACCATCTATAAATACTTATTATGAATTTTAACAAAAAATGTTTTTATTATGGAAGAATTGTAAATAAAATATGAATAGTTTTGTTGTATGCATTTACATTGCTGCTCGATGTCGGAATGGCATCCCACTGAATACTCATACCAAATATGTGAAAGATAAATACAATTTATTAGGTATTTCATTTATTTTGCTGACAAGGTCGTTGCTACGCCGCAGAAGCTTTCATATCCAAAACCGTAAAATATAATATCCACAGCTGACCAGCTGGGAATGTATTGGGGATTACCTGAAATCACACTCTGGTTTTATTAGAGCCTGATGCACAGTACATTTTTGGTGAGAATATTTAAATTAGATGCAATAAGAAAACTTTGCTCCATTCATAACATTTTGGTATTTCAACAAAATGTCTATAACAGCATTATTTTTCCTACCTGTGGCACATATGCTCAGTGTTGGCACCAACAAAAAATAAATCTGCTAATTTGTTGTGAAAAATATTTAGACTAAAATAAGCTAAGGCTCTGTTGCAAAAAGCAACGAAATAAATAAAGTTTAGAATTTGAATTTGAATTTATTATTGAATTAAAAATTTTATTTTTAAAAACATGAAACAATCTCTTTAGAGTAAAAATTCTTAAAAGAGAAGAGAGAAGAAGAAAGAAAAAATGAACGATTTTGAAATAGAAGATTAAAATAATTGAAACTTTCATCTTGGATGTATGTAAATGCTATGTTGATTCTAAATTTGGTATGTTTTCAATTTCAATAGAGTAATACCTGTTTTCTTAAATGGAAATACAGAGAAATCAATATACAGGGTGATTCAGGAGGAATCTGCCAAACTTGGAGTATAGATTAATCGAGTGATTTTGAGTAAAAAAGTTCTTATAAACATGGGTCTGATTCGGAAAGGTTAAGGAGTTATGGCAGTGTTAAAATAAGACAATTTCAATGTAGATTGGAGGCTTCAGATAATAGACTGTTGGCAACACTGTGCATTGTTGTCTGCCAAGAGTCAATTAACTAAAATCTCAAGCAGCAACATGCTAAAAATGTCACAAAAATGTAAAACAGACAACAATGCACTGTGTTTGCCAACAGTCTATTCTATGAATCACCTTGTATAGCGATGATAAAATATTATTTAGCAATTACAAATGAAGTTCTAACCTGTTATAAAATAACTGACATCACGCTCAATAAATAACACCACCTTAAAAGGTTGATATCATCAAAGATAGAACTGATTCAGTCAAACTTCACAAAACACTGATGCACTCTCACAAAGGATGTTGTTTCTACGAAAATTCTAGTGAAACTGATGCCAAAAGAGCGTTCTCTTTTTTCCACAAAGGGTTTTTAATTTCTTAAAGATACATTTCTTATAAAAGCTAGCTGTTCCCTCCATCTGGTGACTATTAGGGTTCCAGGGTCATTTTGCTTTACCCATTGCATAGAGAGAAGACAAAGACCATGACACAACCCTTTTTTCCACTCGGTGTTGGGTGTCTTCCGGTCACCATTCCATTGGGAAATGGGACGAGAGAATGAGCGACAGAAGGATAAAAGAGGAATAGTAAAAGAAATGAGCTTCAGTAATTGGTAAAGGAAAATGAAAGAACGAAAAATTAAACCATCCACCATTACATAATATTTTGTGTCAATCAAAGTACCCCAGTTTGGGAAACCTTGCTTTAGAAGATTCAATTTTCGTTGAATTAATTAACTAACCCAGAAAATCTGCTATCCGTTATTTAACATTTTTGTACCCCAGATGGCCAACGAAATAAGCTAGATCTAGCAGAAAATACCCCAAATTGGCAACACAACATATGCTGTGCTTAGATTTATTTATTATGAGAATAATGCTGTTGCAGAAAAAATTTTGTGAGAATTAAGTTTGTACAGTCATGTGCATACCCAGAAATTTACTTCAGGGGAGGTCTGAGGCCAAAACCCAATTTCCAGCAATTGATTAAATAAGAGTCCTATTAAATAATATAAACTTTTATAACATTTTTATTTCTCATACCTCAATGCAGCAAGTGGCAGCATAGCAAGAGGCAATGTAGTAAGTTTGTAGCATTGTTATTGCAGATTCCACAAATATCGGTACACCAGAGGGGGGGTCCAAACCCCCCGGACCCTCCCCCTGGGTATGTCCTTGCATACAGTGGGGCCTGGCAAGTTGTTTGTCCAGGGGCCCATATTGGCTCTCGGCACCCTAGTAGTAGCAGAATGCCTTATGGGCACATCTCGTCCATTCATCCATCTGTTGTAAGTTTCATTTCCTAAACTGCCAGACCAATTTTAAATAAATTAAGTAGGAGTGATCCTTATTAAAATTTATCGCCCAATTGTAATTTTGAACTGCATCAGTCAATTAAACTTCCACTTCACATAATTATTTTAATAAACTTATACTCATATTTCATTAAATGGCATCCGTCAAGCAACAATTAAATGCCATATTTTTCTCTCCCTAGCTCTTATATGATCTGTGAGATATAGATTTAAAAATTTATTCGGATAGAGGACATTTACCACCAAAAAATTTATGGAAGCATATAATTACGACTTATAGTTTCAGAGATAAAAATATAAGAATTGTCCAATCTTTCGATTCCGTTTTTTACTTATTTCTCATTATCATATAAAAAAGTATTTTGTATTAATGAAGTTTTACAGAATTTTATTTCTAAAAAGATTACCGAAATGGAGTTAGGTCCTTTATTTATGTTTTTAATGACTCAAATTGTTTATCTGTAATTATATTTGTTTCACTTGACTTTATTCTTAATTTCTCTCTTTTTGATTGATGAATTCCTGTTCTCTACATTAACTTTGCCTATTTATTTTAGTTATATTCCTTGAATTTCTTAAATCCTCTAGTTTCATACACTCTTACAACATTTACTACATAAAAGTATACGAGACCACATAATTATGAGTTATAGTTTTGGAGATAAAAATTCGAGAAAATCCAGAGTATAACATTGCATATTTTGTTTACATCGGTTTATACGATGATTCTCTCAGTAAACAACAACTACAAATCCAAATTTTTTGCCCCCAGGCTCTTATATGAACTGTGAGGTATAGATTAAAGAATTTATTTGGATAGAGGACAACATTTACAAAAAAATCCATGAGACTATTTCATATGTATTTCCCATAAAGAACACCTTTGAAATCTCTATGTATTCCATTTATGGAGTAAACTTTTCCATCTTGTTTGAGGAGGGGAGTGCCATACAAATCAAACTCTAGTCAGAGGCATGTGTTAATTTTTTGTAAAATTACACAAATTATTTTGAATATTCATAGCAAAATATCAAATTTGAATCTATATTTAATTTTATTCATACCAATTAAGGGGGAATATTGGTCACTTATCTTGAGAGTACCTCGAGTTTAAATGAAAATTTTAGCCAGTGAAATGTGCATGAAAAATTTGAAACTGTAAACCTGGAGCAAAGCCCAGATAATTAGTATATTATATAATGGTAATTTAAAAACAATAACACTTTTAGTACAGATAGTTCCCATTTAACACAAGCGATACGTTCCTAAAAAGTACTGTGTTAAGCGAATTCGTGCTAAGCGAATACATAAATCCCATAAGAAACCAAATAAAATGTGGGAAATACTTGTTCAAGTGAGAGAGATCATCGTATCACAGTGGATATATAAATTTTTATTTATATATAAATATACTTATAATATCCATTAATTTATAATTTGCATCTGCAAATTCAAAACAAAACTTCTTGTAATACTTTCTGCGACTTTAACCATGAAAGTGACGAAAAACATGAAGTAGAATTTGAGAAAGTTGATTTTCCGTGGGGACAGCTGTGTCTTGTCACTAATTTCACGTGTTATAGTCTAGTGTTTCCTCATTTATGTACAGTTTCTCTTTGAATGGAATGCAAAAAGTTTGAATCAGTTTCTCTTTTTCTGACATCACAACTTTAACCCCGAAAGTGATATAAAACATGAAGTAGAATTCGCAAAAGATGAGCTCTGCATGTGAGTCATAGCTGGAAACTATCAAATCTAAAAAGTTTTCATTAACATAGTGGTGGCTATTTGATATTCATCGTGATCATGATATGTCTTATGTTTTGAAACTGTTTTTGGTTTTACATCTACAACTACAAGCATGCTTTTTTCACAAAAGACATTACAAAGCTTATTTCACGCGTTTTAGTCTAGTGGTCCCTCATTTGTGTACAGTTTCTCTTTTTCGTCATTAGACTGCAAATTATGTATTATCTAGTATTTTATGAATAAATCTAAATTAATATACACGTTGCCTTAATGACGACATTTTTTTATTTTATTTTTACATAATGGATCGTGTTGCAACTCGTGTAAAACCGGGAATTTTTCATGTAAAGTGAACAGGTTTCCCAAATGGTAAATTGTGCTAAAGCGAATTTTATTTTAAGCAAACTCATGTTAAGAGGGAACTATCTGTATACGAAATCAGCTAGAAGCTAAGCGTAAAGTGAATTTTTGCAATTATTATAAGAATGTTACAAATAATGTCATCATATAAGTAACACACGAACATTTATGATTGCAAGCCTAAAAATTATTATATTTTTCATAAAACGTTAATGTAAATTATACATAAAACATTTTTAAATTGCTCTTATTTCACAATCAAACACTATAACTCTGATTTACCCAAGTAGGAAGTATAGCCTAGAAGTTTAGATGAGATAAGTATTGAATTTCATCTGACCACATTGTCTTTGAAATGACAGCAGCCATATTATAGGAAAAAGTTGTTTATTAGTAATTCACCTGATAATTCATCAATGGCTATTATTGCTGTTGGGACTGGCTTGAGACTTGTACTATAGGTGCAACATCACCCAGTTCCATGCTTGGAACAGCTCTGCACCTAGTGCCATAGCTAGGTTATGGCAAAGATGGTATTTGCCTTAGGTGCCACTTGCAAAAGATGCCAAATGTTCCCATAAAAAATGCCAAAAGTATATTTTTCCATAAATATGTTAATTTTATATAAGTATCCTTCATGATATGCTCATTTGAGATACTTGGCCTTCCCTGGCTAATACAACAATTTAAAAGTTTCATTGCCATGACTTGTTTCTCTCGATGATATTACTCACATAAATGTTCTCAGCAACAAGGATTAGCCCCTCAAGCATGAATTTTTCCATGGCATTTAAACTCCAAAGTGTGTCTTTTTTGGCTATGTTGATTTCTGAGCACATACAGGGTGATAGAAAAATATTTCGCCAAACTTTGGGATATCGTTCCAAACACTGAAACTGTGAAAAAAGTTAATATGAACATGTGTCCGAAATGTTTGCATTTCAGAGCTATGGTCCTTTGTATCACTTTTCAGCATTATACTAGGAAATAGCTTGATTAGCATATCTTATGTTATCCCGAATGTTTCAGAGTAGGTGTTCGAAATGCAATCCACCCATCTCCACACAGGCCTTGGCACGATGCCTCACTGATTGTTATACACGTTCAAAAATCCCTCACTTACCTCAAATTGTTTCAGTAGCATTTTCAACACAATGTTGCAAACCCACCACATCATTTACTGGAGTGGCATAAACTAAACATTTCACATACCCCCACAAAAAAAGTCCATCATATTGAGGTCTGGCGAGCATGGGGGCCATTGAACAGACCCACATCTGCCTATCCATTTTCCATCAAACACTTGATCCAGGTGTTGTCTAACATGGATGAGAAAATGAGCCAGAGCCTCATCGTGCATGAACCACATCCGATTTCATATTTGTAGAGGTACATCTTCCAAGAGCTCTGGTAAAACATTTATCAAAAAATTATGGTAAGCCTTTCCTGTGAGTCTGTTTGGCAAAACATATGGTCCTATCAACCAGTCCCCCAAGATACCTGCCCACATGTTAATTGAAAATCTATGCTGATGCCTCGACTGGAAAGTAGCATGGGAATTTTCATCTGCCCACACATGAGTATTATGGAAGTTGAAAATGCCATCTCTTGTAAATCCTGCTTCATCTCTGAACAAAATGTCCAACAGAAAATGTGCATGAGTGGCACATTTTGTAAGAAGCCATCGACAGAATGCAATTCTTCCTGGATGATTGGCAGGAGTAAGGCCTTGAACCCATTGAGCGTGGTAAGTATACAGTTCCTGTTCGCGTAAAATTCGAAAAACAACATTTTGGATGACTACCCCTGTGGCTGCATACCTCCTCATACTGGCCCCAGGATCCTCTTCCACATGGTGTGACATCCTTTCCTCCAAATCAGGAGTACTCATGGACCTTGGCCTCTCTCAGTCTGCTTGGTTAGGTGCAAATCCTCCACTGTCTCTGGGACGCTGATGAATCCTGCTGAACATAAATGAAATTGGAAAACTGGGATGGGAAGCCAATTGCCACAGAATTTAGAAATTCTGGATAGATGCTTTCATTTCTGGGAAAATGAAAACTATTATTTCATATAAATGGGCTCTGTGTAGTTCAGATGTTGTTGCGTTGATTTATTTACGAGTTTATATATTGGTGTATGGTGATTTTTTTAACTCTTGCAGTTTGCAAACACTGACAACTCGTGTGTGTAAATGTATGTGTAATGTCCAACCCAGTTTGCCTTCCTCTTTCTGATAGTCTGTATAATCATTCGCTTCTCTCCTATTCTTCGTATCACTTCATCGTTTTTCATCCTATCTGTCCATTTTATCTTCAACATTCTCCTCCAAGTCCACACACGCATATATATATATATAAATATATATATATATATATATATATATATATATATATATATATATATATATATATATATATATATATATATATATATATATATATACATATATATACACACATACATACATACATCAGGTTGCTACATATAACACTGATATCATAAAATTCTGTGCAACCATTATTCTCCCTTATTTTAGTATTATGTCTTCCAATAGAGAGCATTTTATTTATTCATATCACTGTTTCATTAGTCAGCATTTTATGTTAACGTCCTCTCTAATTAATGCTTCAATTATAGCTTATTTAAACAAGAAGTCCAAATCAGGACTAATGCAGGCTGGTTTCCCAAAGTTGATGTCCCGAATTGATTAGTTATATTAACAGGAAATGTTTCAGTATGTGTTAGTCATACCAAGGAATTCTCATACCATAAATACTACTTGTAGTTCATAGTTTATCAATGACAGAGAAAAGTTGCAAAACAAATTAATAAAGCATTATCAGGTTTAAAATACTAAAAACAATGTCAAAATCTTTCTGACATTATATTTTGCATTTATTTTTTAATTAAACGAATTTAATAAATGTTACTGTTTATACGCTAATATGTCTGGATCAACTGTCCATTGCTGAAGAGTAGTTGAGTGGAAAAGAATATAACCCATTTGTTCACTCGTCTATGCTCAAGTCGAGTTCGGTAATAATCATCTCCATGGCAACAATTCAATACAATGTGATTTAAAACGCAAAAATACTGTTTTAGTAGAAATTCCAGATTATAAAAAAGGTATGCATGAAATCAAATTTTTGTGCCCAATCTGTTTTTTTATAAGCCACTAATGGGAAATGTGTCTACTTATGCTATAATATTTTAATTGTACCTTTAAGAAATTGCATATATAACAAGTTTTGCTTGAATCAGAGGAAGATCCAGAAACTTCTCAAGTGAGGAGGGACGATCACCCCTCCTCTCTCTTGTATCCACCACTGCAGAGGACCCTGTAATCTGAATATCCCTTCCTCTAAAATTAATAGACGAGGCTGAGACTTTGTGGAATTCCATAATATGGATATAATGTGGCATTGTTAAAATTAAAAACAAAACAAAAATTAAAGCAATACAGTTTAATCACACTTTTGTTTTTAATTTTAGCGATGCAACAATATATCCATCCCCACCCCTATCAGAATCTTTCCCTTGCCCTGCAGACCTAATCTATGGTACATAATTATAGAATTTTGCACAGAATGAATGCAACCAATGGAGTGCAATGGGACATCTAAGGGACAGGGAGAGGACAAAATGCCATGCCATGGCACAAAAATTTCTCTGTGGTGCAGTTTTCTTTGGTAGATTAATTCACATAAAGTGCAGACAAAAATACATATTTATATGGTTAAACATTAATAGAATGGTTTGAAATTTATTTCCATTATTTGATAATATTTATGAAATATACTAGTTATAATTTAATTATTTATTATATTTATAATATAATTGCCTATTTTCATGTAAAATTATCCCTTAAATTAGAGTCGAAGTTCATTTACAGGAATACATATTAAGAAAAATAAAATGGGACAAAAATATTACAATTACCCATACTGATAAATTTAAGAGTTTAACCTTGGAAATTCCATGTTTGAAATTAAAAGTTATAATAGAGTTGTAGTTACAGTTTAATCAATCTTATTGTTTCTTTTTCAACATAGGGTGTTCTAGGCCTAATGAGTGGACTTCTTGGACGCTGTTTCTTCCGCACTTGCTACCACCTTTTTGGAGACCTTATGGACCTTCTTGCTCTCTTGAATGGCTCCATTAATTTTATTCTTTATTGTGCTATGAGCCGACAGTTTCGACAGACATTTGCTCAACTGTTTTGCAAGCACCCAAGGGTATTATGGACATATATTCACAAAAAATATCCTTCAGGACAGAACAGAGATTCAGATTTATTGAAAAATGGAAATATGGGCAGAGAAGGACTCAGGAAAGTAGGTGCAGCAACAGTGGGTGGTCAGATTTCACAGTCAATGGGAGAAGTTCAAAGTACTTATGTTTAATCTTTTTTCTCATGTAAATAAATTCTCTTGACGTTTACCTGATGGTGTAAAAGTCATTAATGTAAAAGCTTATATAAATGTCACAAATGTAATTATGATTGAGTGTCATGTATACAATTTGTCATTGTTTCATTAAGGTTGTATAGCTGCCACATGATCTGCATCTGCTCTACTTGATTACAAGATAAGCATAATTATTCTAAATAAGCTTTATAAAGAAAATGTGTCATTCTTTATTAATAAATTTAGTGAATAAAAATCTCTTGTTCTTTATTTCAGCAGGGCTAAAATGTAAATTAATAATAAATTTTAGCTTATCAGATAATATCTGCCTAGAAGTGCTTAAAAGATGAAAAATATTATATCCATCTTACCAAGCAATTATAATATGATTCACTCAATAACAATGATTTGACATTAGAAAAGTGATTTAAATTTCATTTTTATAAACCCACTATTCCTAGATTCTTATAAAGATTGTAATTAACAAAGATAATCTTCCTGTGGGCTCAGTTGAAATAGCAGCATAGGTAGTTGTCTTCCCCAATGAATCTTTTCGCAATGAAATTCTGTTCTCATTTTCAATATTTTCTCCTACTGATCAGTTTTGTTTTCACTAATGGGGATGAAAAATAAAACAATTTATATTTCATAAAAGGGGCTTAACTGTTCTTCAAGAAGTTGTTGCATTTTTGTTGGACCCATTTCATATAATGGGTGATGAAGCACTTTCTGTTACAAATCTAGCAACAAAAGATTAAGTTTCTCAGGGATAAAAATAATGTGAATCCATAAACAATTGCATCTTTCTCAATTATAGTTTAAAAATAACACTATGTAGCATGGGTGTCCTCGGGAACTTTTCCAGGAGAGGGCAAGGGGATAGGCACACTCCCACAGTTGGGTTTGGTGGGCTTAATATTTTAGTGGTTTGTTTAAAGCATATTGCAGTGGGTCCCAATCTGCTTGCCTGACCTCAGAAAAATTACTTCATTAATCCTTGAACCTAACCAGACATCAATGGTTGTTTTCCCTTGACACAGGCCTGATCCAGATGGGGCAACTGCCCCCCCCCCCCTCCCCCAGCAGTCACCCAAGTTATTTAGAGTTAAATTTTAAATGTGAATGGCTGCATGTGTTCTCTTGAGCTCAAATGAAAAGTCAACATTTTTTCAGCAGAAAGAGCTACACTACACAAGATCGATGAAGATAAAAGGGATTCAAATTGCTGAACTTGCATATGGTAAAGTAAGCTTGACACTAAATACTATATTTCCAGTGACTTTGAAGGTTAAGCAGCTTACATTTTTTTCTAGAGCACCACTGAGTAAGAAATAGTACAGTTTATGGCCATGCAAGCCACTCATTATAATTTTATATTTCATGGTGAAATAGATAAGAATTAGCTTTGTATATACCAATGGTCAGCAACCTGTTTTGATGATGGGTCAATTAAAGGTTTTGGGAAAATGTGTTGAGTCAATAAAAAAATTTGAATGAAAAGAAAAATCAAACCTGGATGTTTACATAAGCTATATTTAGCAATTCAATTACACTTTTATTTTCAAAACATAAACCATTCTGAACATTTTTACCTTTGTGGGTCACCCAAATCATGATGGCAGGTCACTCATTGACCTGTGAGTCACAGGTTTCCGATCACTAGTATATATCATTTTTACTAAAAATTTATCATAGTGATAAGAATGTTTTCCAGCTATATCTATAGTAACAGGAAAATATTAGATAACTTTCATGTATTTTCAATAAAATGGTTATTAATATTTTAGCAAACTAAAGAATTGAGTAAGAAACAGCCTAACTATGAAGTGTGACTAGTATTCTTCTTTGTATCTTCATTTTATATTATAAAATTTCCAAATGCTTGTAAAAGAAATAGTTGATTTTTGTAACGATAACAATTTGATGCATGAACAAATCAAAAGTTTCCATTTTTAAAGAAAATAAAACAAAAAACTTTGAAAAAATTCCCCTATATTTGAAAGACAAGATCTAGGTTTTAATATGACAACGTCATCATTCTATTGCAATTTGTTGATTGATTAACACTTTTTAGAAAATTATTTAAATACGGTTTCCTAAAAATAAAGGTATTTTTCTCGATAAAAAAACAAATTATTGGCAGTTTAATACTGCGTTGAGTATTTGCTCCAGTAACATAATTAAGTTTTTAATAACCAATGTTTGGAAATTTTTCTTCTGAGACTACTATTTATGTAATTGTATGCAGTAACTACTTTGGTAATAAAACATAAGAATAAGTCTGAACGAAAATTTTTAATTTTATATGTATGTCTCTAGTTAATTATTAGTTGTGAATATTGAATAAAGACAACATATAGTACACTTTCATGTAGTTACAACAAAAATAATAAGTTAAAGGTCTACTTATTGTTAATTCTAATGCTTTATCATCCAAAGTCAATGAATCTAAATCTGTAAATAGTAAATCTCAATTCACCAAAGATATTATTCTCATAATATTCTTGCAATGAAAATTTTCTTAGTGAAACAATAACCAGCTTAGTAACAAAAACAACTACACAAAATTTGACATAATTGCAAAAAATTGATTTTTACTGGATTCCAAACCAATTTTAGTATGTTTGAAATTGTTCACAAATCTAATATTCAATTACAGTATACTTAGCACAAAATGATTAAAATTCGAATACTTCGTTTCTTTAGGTGTTAATATAAATGAAAGTCATTATCATGCTTCAATGTAAATGTAAACCATAATTTCAAAAATATAATAGCGAATTTACTTCAATTAACATTTTCAAGCAACAGAATGATAAATAACATTGAAATTAAAAATTGCAGCAACACTATAGTATTAAATAGATTTATTCAGAAGTTTTATTTACATGCAACAATAAAATATGAAATCCATCTAAATTAATTGATAAATTAATTAAAAATATACTCATAACATCCGCAAATTTATGATTTTCGGACTAACGTTTATTTACAAATAACATTAATTATGTTTACCTAAAACACGTGGATCTTGGCATAAATGGAATGACGTTAATTACTATTACATAATAAAAATATTTCGTTTGGAAAACAAATATCATCTTCGTGATGTTACAATGATTTATCACAGTGTTATGAAGAATAATTACGTTAACAATATATTGTACCAAAACAATAACACCATGTTTTTATCAATGAGTAGTTTATTATGTATAACGCCATTGAAGATCAGTTTAAATGACCAAAATTGTCTTTTTGACTTTCAAATTAAGAAAATTTGTGATAAAATTGAAGATATTTTTATAAAAATAAATATTATTTTCAATAGCATCAAGCGTAAACATTTTCTTAATGTGGACTCATTTTATTGGTAGTAAAAGGATTGAGAAATCAACAACCGTAATGCTACATCTCGGAGGAAAGAGTAACCTTGAGCGTATATTCATGCGCAACCTTTGTTCCACATTTATTGTTTACATATTTATAAAGCTTAATACTATTAAATGAAAGACTGTGTAATGTAATAAAAAAATTACTGCAATTTAGTATAATTATTTTACATTAATAAACAAAGTGTTTCAATTTAAAAATAAATGATTTGTTTACGTGAACTATTTGTGAGCTCGCGGAAGAACACATACTTCGGTAATGAGGCCGACACGAAAACAATAACAACAGAGCCTGTCGCTTGCAAGGAGAACCATTCACTCTCGAGAAGTCGTTGGATACGTAGTATTTTGAAGGGTGACTGCTTCGGAGTGAAAAAACGTATCGTGGTATTTCCATTTCTGTTTAACTGGTTGATATCAAGTAGTATTACTATTGTAAGGCAGAAATAGTTTCATTGTAACTAAAATGCCGAGCAAAGAAGAGATGTGTTTAAGTACGAACGCTGCCACGGAAACAACTACTACAACAGGAGAGTCTGATTTCCTGTCCCGTGATATGGAAGAACTTGTGTATGAGATCAAGGAGAATCTTCGATTGTCGGGATTCAAGGGTCAACCTTCCTTACCATCCGCATTTGCAACTGTGGTCAAGCATAAGAGGAGTGCATCAAGAGCCTCGCCCTATAGGTAAATACCATTCTGTCGAAGATATTTTTAATGCTTAACATTTCTGCATAATATTGAAATATTTGTTTTTTCGAATAATAGGAGCTAGTTATACGTAGATTACGAATTAAAATAGTGTTTGCTTTTTAGTATTATCTATTAAGACGGTTTAGAAAATTCATGCTTTTATATTTTCATTATTTTGACAATTTATGGAAAATGTTAAATATGTGCGCTCATTTTTTTCTTAAACTAATATTTTATGGCGGAATGGACTACTACTTATTTCAAATAATTGTTCTCTCGATACCTCACCGTGATAATGTTCAATATTTTGATGCAGAGTATTTTTGTTTACAAAGTGAGGAGATTGGCCTTTAAAGCGTGTACGTGTAACTCTTGATTCTGCGCATTGTCTGCGAGCTCGTAATGCAGCTCTGTTTTTTTAATCAGTGTATCGATTAAACCTAAGAATTTTATTAGTTTAATATCGATCATTAATTTCATGTGTTCTTTTCTAGGATTCCTGGTAGGCCTGGACCCCTGGAAGATAATCTACCTGCCGATTCATGTAAGTCGTGTTTTCGAGGTTTGGCCCGTAGTAAGACGAAGCCGCAGGATGTAACAGAAGATCCTTATGCAATGCTTCAGGAACTTCTGAGGGAAGGCAGCTTGATAAAGGAAGCTGTTAGGAGACTTCAGCTTGGCCTTTCTCCTAAACAACGTTATTTTTATGACGAGGACGATGTGACTACACCAGTTGGCATCGGAGGTATTCGTGTATGTGATGTTTGAGTTAGAAATCTCAAGAAGTTTGTGCTACAATGATGAATTTTGAGTCAACATTAGAACACGTATTAGCTGACGCAGCAATTTATTAACAGTGGCGAGTGAGCGAAGTGTTGTTTACCCCTTTTATAATGAGGTGTTTCGCAGCGTTTGGTGTTTTCTTCAAAACCAAGCCGCAGCTGAATCGGGATACATTTGTCATTTATTGGACTTGGAAAGTAAAACAATAAAATTACTTATTTAGGGAATTTACGTGTCAATTTTTAAATTTTAATGATTACTTGTTTGGCAATTGTAAAATTCAATGTTTGTAACTTACAAGCCTTTAGTAGGCAATTTTCTAAATATTTGGAAATTTACGAGTAGTAGTAAATAGGCCAATTACTCAACAGAACCGGACCTTAAAGTAATGGTGGCACTATTCTGTGCCACTTAGATACATTCTCTACATGTGGTGTAAAAGGAAAGAACGATCAATGCATGAGCGTGTGACGCACATGTCATCCCGGGTAGATCGGAATGCATTGGGATTATCTATGCGAGTGTACATATTCGATTCTTAGAATCCTTTGTACATACTTGCACTAAGTGTTTAGTTTTCTGTGAAAGTGGTTTTTGTTGACTATATGAATACGCTTAAACAGTGTGCGATAATGTTTTGCGATGTCCAATGTTGCATTACATTGTTTTCAAATCGTACCAATACTAATGGAGCAATAGTGCAAATCCAGACTTCAACAAATTATTTGTGTGCGTGTGTATTCCACAAATGTATGGGTATATCTAATTAGTGTGGTAGAGGAAATGCAACTAACTGTGTTCCTCGAGCGTGTAAATTGGTGCGAGTGTTTCGTATGTAATTATGAAAATTTGCCGTGGATAGAAACGACCTACTCCACTCTTCGTTGTCCTGTCACTATCTCAACTCTTCAGTAAATGTGCTGCTACTCTTAAAATAGCTTGATGTCTTAAGACATTAGGTGACACAATGTAGAATACAAAATCGAATGCACCGTTTCCATTATGATTTTGAATTGATTCTTGTCAGTGGGGACTTGGCCGAAATCTTGGAAACAAGGAAGTTGTGTCCGAGTTCTGCCACATTTCATACATTCTTGATCTCATACTTTTGTTTTGTCCTCTGTTATCGTTGCTGGAAGGCATGCCATACTTTAATTAAAGCAAGAGTTTTGATGCTTTAGGCCAGCATCTCCCGTGTAAGCTGGCACTTAAAATATTTGTGATATTAGCAATGTTCACATTGAAGCCATTGGTATTTACAAAATCAATCTTAAATGACCTCAAGTAGTGCTTCATGCAAATTTGACCAACGTCTATTTATTTGCTCTTCACATTTCAGGGATTAATGCATGATTGCTTTACTGAAGGTTCATATCAATGGCGATATTGCTCTAGAGTATTTTTATGATTATAAGTGTTCGTTTTATATTAAGAAGCCAAACGGACTTATGTTAATAGAATACATTGAACGAGTTTGATGTTAATATTATTGTACTTAGTGATTTTGTTTACTATGCATGTTTTAGTGCATGGAACTTCTCATCTCTTTTGACAGAGCGGTATAAGAATGATTAAATGAAAATTATATGCATATATATTCTTTTTATTTAAGAAACCCCCAACCTCCTACGATCGATATTTTTATAATTACGGATCGCTGATTTCTTGAGATGTTTATGTAATTTTCAAATTATTTTGTTTACGACGTATTGGTATCGTTACCCAACTAAGATAAACTCGTAGAATCGTTGCTTGGAGATAACAAACAACCGATGAGATTGGCTATTTGAAGTTGATCGAGCCCTCATCTGATCGTTCAAGATAGACTAGAATTTAACGCAAGGCGAGCGGCAGTTATTTCCTTTGGAAGAGGTTTCGTTGCTCAGTCACAGCTGCTGAGAGAGTTTACGTCGACGTTCCGAGTCATGGCTGCTATAACTCTGAGTTGGTGAGTCTAAAGTTATTAACTAATGCGACAGCTGTTCGTGAAGTTGTATTTATTCCTCTAACAATTTGTAACACTAAAGGTTTTCTCGATTGAATAATACGATATTAATTTTTGATGTGAGAAATCGTGTCATTCTTGGTGCGTGAGCGACCTAATTTATAAACTATGGTTTTCACGAAATACTGATTTTAGTTATGTATATTATTTTGAACTTTGTTGATAACAGTAAAGTAATTAACTCGGCTTCTGCGAGTAATTGTTCGCATTATATAGTTAATCCTTGTTTGAAGTGTGTACTAATTATAAAAATTCGTAAAAGTTATGTTTGTACATTGTTTTGTCTGTTCAATTTCATTGATGTTATCGGTGTAGCTTTTAGCCGTCGATGTTGGGAGTTAATGTTACTCAGTGTAGCATTCCTCCCATTTCAATTTTGTTTGACATTTTATGATATTTTTGTTTTAGATGTTTTTATTTTGTTTTATTTTATTACGTTGTTTAGTCTATGTTATTGACAAATGTATGAAGCGTTTAACCTCACTAAATTCATTTCAACAATTATTGTCATCGTGATTCACCTTTTTCTAATAATTTTGTTTTCATATCGATAACGATTGCAGAAAACTAAACTTGCTAGTTTTAGTGAGGATTTGTTTTGACCGAGTTGGAAAGAGAAATTGATATAAATGCTGGAATATTGGTAGGACTTAAGCGGCATTGGTTTGCTTAAAAGTTCGAGAGCTGTGATTTTCTTCACAATGTCCTACCGTGCAATTTCTAGAAAAGATTTTCGTTCATGAAAAGTTAATAAAATTATTGTAGACATTCAAATTGTCTTCACGTACATTTACCGTGTCCTGTCCACTCGAGTCCGTTGACCTCATACGCATTATCTGAAGTTGCCCCATGCAGTACAGGAATGTGCCCACACTCGCAACTTTCAAAACTAATAGTATGCTGTATGCATGCCCTTAAGTGTTGCCTGCTATTTATATTGGTATTCACAGTATTTATAATTACAAAGCGCATCGTTCTTTTGGGACAAAATTATATACGCCTTTCCCGTTTGTATATTTGACCTAATCAGGAATGCTGTTTCTGCCATTAAGTTCCTCATTAACGTAAAGCAACCTAACCCGCCATGCTTGCCAAGGAATACGGTATTCCAATAATGACCTTTAGACTTGATAGCATGCGATTAGTCGCTGGAAGCGATAAAATTTTATCGGTCCAATAAATCCATTTGCACTTTGTCTTGATTCATCTTCAAATGTTATGTCATTATAATAGGACTGTACCTCAACATGTAATTTAATTAAATCGGGTGTAAAATTTGATAATTATTACGAGATGTAGATGTATAACCACTATATAAATGTATTATGTCTACAGTAGGAAAGTGACGGGTGATAAAGTGGCCTTTCTTCAAAAATTATTTTAATAGAGAGGATATGTTAAACGTTAAAAATTTTGGTTATGCAATTTTTTTCGAATGAGAAACATTTCAAAGAACTTCCCTCAATGCATAAAATCGGTATAGTCATACTTGATAATTCATTGAAATTGCCATGAGCATGGAATGGCTATGCATTGGAAAAAGTTCTCTTGGATAGTTCTGAATTCGATCGACGACAAACCTATCGCTGGTGGAATATTTTTGAAAGAAAATATTAGAACTGGATTGTTGGTTCGTAAGGATCTTTTGGTTCCTTAATTTGACGGTTTCGATGAAATTTGATATTTAATACTTATTAAAATGAGATGAGATTAAACATGCTATGAAATGCGCCAAATTCATAACGCGTCAGGTATCAATTTTTAGGCGGGCTTCTTAAAAGAAGCTCTTATTGTATTCATGCACGTTCCTTTCTGTTCGCCCCCTTTACGCATATAATTTACTGCTAGAAGCATTTCGCCAAAATCTGGTTTTTAGAATGAATCCCAAAGTATAAGATGGAGATGACATACCCTTATCAAATCAATCAACTAGAGCTTCCATTAAATTTGGCGATTTGGGTGGGAGAGAAGTATCGAAAGATCTTATAGATTTGGAAACTTACTGTTTGCTGGGTAACAAGTGTTTCTTTATTTTTGTGTGATAGTTGTGTGTGTGCGTACGTGTCTGTGGAGTAATTTCCCGTATATCTAAGCGCGAGTGAAAGGGTCCCCGAGTGTGTGTTTTGGTGTGCTTGGTAAGTACCTCCCCCCCCTCTCTCTCTCTGTCCACTTGTCTCCCACTCAGCCATTCTTCATGGTGTTAGGGTGGCTTATCTCCATAGTTATTAGCAAACGCTATAGGTTGCTCGACCATTTTTTCTTGCATCGGGACTTCGATATTGCCGGAAATAAAATTTAACTCCTACGTCATAAGTTAAAAATTCGTTTAATTTGGAAATTAGCTATTATAAGAAACCCAATTATGTAAAAACATGCTAGTATCGTGCCGTTCTGCCATGGCAGCTACTTTCTGGGAACAATGAAATTTCAATTCTTAAAATATATCGGAGAAACGCCCCAAATTTATGCTACGCCTCTAGCCATTGACGGATCCAAGGGCTACCGCTTCCCTCCTCCCCCTTAAACGACCCCATTGCCCTCCTCGGGGTGCATTCTTAAATTCCTTGTTTATATACCGAAGATTAAGTCTGTATGACAAAGGAAAGAAATAGGGGTAGGGGTTTTGAAAATAGTATAGGGTTGTCGGCAAAGGCGGATTGAAGAGGGGGAGGGGCAATTAGGGATATCGCCCTACCCTCTCCCCTCCTTGAGAAGTTTCTGAACCTCATCGGAGCCTCTTTCTTGTAAATTAACATTTTTGTTATACTTTAATTGGTAGTAATTAGACAATCGGAGGATTTTGTATTAAATAATTTCCCGCTCGATTCAAGAAATAGAAACGTGTTCAGCTTCATTGACGACGCAGTAGTAGTAAGGGTACCATACTTGAGCTGATTTCGTTATATATAAATATCGATTGACATTATGTCAAATATAGCTTTAATAATTCGAATTTGAACATCAAAGTCGTGTATTTAAATGTATGATGACGCTTTCTCTAAATTCGTCCGACATCACATACGCATTAATTATACTCTTTGAATTTATGAGCCATATTTTAACTTTGTTAAGCTCGTAAATAAATGTTCTGACGATTAAATTTGATTTTAAGAAAAATGGTCTCAAGTATATTTTTAATACTGGCAGAATTATTTAATTTTTTGCCGCATATTTCTCAACAATAATTTTCATTTTACCCTGAAATATGTACTGTCGACTTAGATACAGCGAAGAATTTCTAATATTAAATAGGTTGACTTGAGACTGTTGTGTTAATTCGTTCGCATCCAATGATTTACATTTATGTAATTGCTGCAAAATCTACCTGTGAAGCTTGAGTTTATCATATATATGAGTTATAGTGCACAGTTGTCATGGATATTAACCTGAAATACTTTTATAATGATCATGTTCTTCTCTTTCATTAATAACTAGCGTAATTGCCCGTCAAATATGACGGGTATGCGCGGGGACGGGTTAAGTTTTTTGCGCCCGTTGGCACTATTTCTCGGTTACAAATATAAGAATTATATATTGTTTAGGTTTAATATTACACAATATAAAAAGCCAGGTTTGTGTATCTGTATTAAACGCATTGTTTACACAGTAACGCTGAAATGGGACTACTTGGGCCAGTCTGTGGCCTAAATCGGTACTTTTTTGTTCACATAACGACCGAGTTTCGTTGTTATAACGTGCAGTATTCATCGAAGTTTGATTTAGATATCGGTAGGTGATAATTGCTTTGTAATCCTCACTTTAATATATCGTCTGTATTCTTATGCAAAAGCAACTTTATTCAGAATAGGTTTCAAATTCAATTTTTCTTCGATAAATTCTTCACTGAAATTTACATTTTTAAGCAAATTAAAGCATTTGAAAGATAATATTTAGGTAAGTTCGGCGTGTCAACAGTTTACAATGTTGAAATAAATTGGTGATTTGTTTTCGTTCAGATAGTTTTCAAATAAATTATTCCGCTGATTGATTAATTAGTAAGTTCAATTTTTATTTCCATGTCTCCAAAAAAATAAGCTTGTCCGAATTTATGCCCACTCAATACCTTTTTATTTAATGTGTACCGTGCCAATAAAGCAAATCATCATTTTTGACGGGGTTCTTATTGTGTTCAATAAAATTCCTCATTTTAGTGTTTATTATCAAGCACTATATAAAACCCTTATTCTTTTGGTCGCTTTGACAATAACGCTCGATATCTCAGCCGTTTCTTCAGCCAGATCAAACAAATTTTATATAGGCTCCTCATTTTTCCTCAGGATGGTCATAGGCAAAATAAATACCCAAAAATAACCCGGGTTCGACTTCAGTAGATAATTTCTATTTCCCATAAGATATGACGAATTAATTAACGAAGGAGCTCGAACTCGAAGCTCCTAACAGGAAAAATATATGGATAGAATATTGTATGTGGTATGTGAAAATTGTAAACTGAATCTTCTTGATATGTTAATTTTGTAACCTTGCCACCGGGCTAGGCGCCCACTTGCATTGTATATAGAAATAATAATAATAACACGTAAAAATCAATTTCGCGACGTGCATGTTTTCATTCTTTTGCTCATAAAGATTAGAAAAATTGATCTCGGTCTTCAAACCGGAACTGTTTTAAAGAAAAATAAAAAAATAATTATTAGTCTTATTGCCGATTGTTTTCCTCGGTCTGCAAACGCTCGAAAATAACGTTTTAATGGCTTATTTTCACGAAATTTACCATGTCATGAGGATTTGCCTTGGCAACCATGCCAATGTCGAAATCGAGACCCCATTACGGTCACAGTACGAGATTTTAAGTTTAATAATAAATAATATATTCATTCTCATCATATTGACGGGCTTTTACACTAGTATTATATACATAGTATCCTTATTCTGTTAGTCTGTCCGTCCGTCCGCCGGAACGCTCTCTAGAAATTCCCATAAGAGAACACTTAAAAATACCTTTTTTCACTTGCAGCCTTTTTTTCTTTTGCAAAATTAATTTAGAAGTAATTGACGTACGATCTTCGGAACGTGACCGTTTTAAAGAAAAATAATCAGATTCTTATCGTCGACTTTTGCCTTCGGTTCCAAATCGCCCAAGTTAAACGTTTAAATCACATTTATTGGAAAATTTTAAGCTTTTTAAAGATATGTTGTCTTGCCGACCGTGTCATTGTATAAACAGATTCTTATCGTCGACTTTTGCTTTCGGTTCCAAATCGCTCAAGTTAAACGTTTAAATCACATTTATTGGAATATTTTAAGCTTTTTAAAGATATGTTGTATTTGTCATTGTATAATCCAAGAGGTTGATTAGTCAAAAATACACACACACCTATGCAATACTTTTCGCCAGTAGCTAATTTCCTCTTCAAGCTACTCAACTAGCCTACAATCGGTCCTACTCGAATAAAATCCTCTTTTCTTCAAATTAATGACACACGTCCCTTGTCCATGTGAATTTTCGTGCTAACAAGCTCTTCTTGCCGAATTTTTCCAATTATTAATTCCTTATTTAGAAAAAACTGATTCACCATCAAATTATCTTCATGGTGGGCAAAAATCTCTACCGGTACTAACGACCATATTAACCATCTGCGTGGTTGTTTTTCTTTGTTTAACAATTTCCGGTCAATCATCTATGACTCCTTTCATGTTGCTACTGTGAATGCGAAGAAGGTAATACTCGTTCTTTCGGCTCGGAATGAAAACTGCTGCCATATACTGAAACACAAGTCACAAATACAGCATTTCAGAAACTCTTGAAAAACTTTGGTGGAAAACATGCTCCTCTTGAAATTATTTGATAGCTATTAATTGTTTCAAAACATGTTCAGCAAAGGATTTTAGGGCCACTGGTTCTTTACAGCTGAGCAGTCAATTAAAACAGTCGCTAAAAATATATTTACATATTTTAATGAATGAAGGAAATAAACCTTGCACCTTGACAAGTCGAAAATCCCGTGTAAACTTATGGGAAAATATAATTGTCTCCCGGAGTCGAATTCGGGACTTTTTTGGGATGTTTGATTTTTCCAGAGACCACCTCATGGGGGTTTAACGATTGTAAAAGTTTCAGCTCTTAATTCCTTGGGGAAGTGTCCAAAAATATCGGGACAGACAGACGGACACTTGAGAATTATTATATAAGGATATTTACTTTCTCCATATGCGTAGTATTGTATTCATGAAAAAAATCGACTTCGAGATTTCAACGGATATACACGTTTTGTGGTCCCCTGAACACGTTTTGACCATTTTCTCGATGTCTGTGTGTATGTGATGTGTGTATGTGGGTGCTCTAACTCAAAAACTATTAATCAGGTCAACGCGAAATTTTATATTTAACATTTATATAAAAGTCAGAATAACTGATTAGTTTTTGGTAAAAATCGGTCAACCGGAAGTGGGTGTTTACTCTTGTCACATCCGTTATTTTGAAATATTTGCTTTAATATTTGATAAATGTAAAAATGTACTTGAATAAAAGTTGTAGGAAATTTAATTTTCTACAACCTTTGTTTGAAACATTTTTCCATATAATGCATTGTTTAAGAGATATCTTATATTTTTAGCTGCCACCATCACGCCACCTACCAACGACCATTGTTAACAATTGACGCTTAGTTATGTCTTAGTAACGCTCCTTTTTCTTTTCTTAATTGTTGGATCTTCGTGGCTATATCCAATATCAGAAGTCTATGGTTTGAGTTTATTTCAGTTCTTTGTAAAGTCTAAAATTTTCTCGCAGTTTCTTAAAATATTTATTGTTATGTAACCCATTTGGAATTTTTAGAAATATTACAGATATGGAAAAAGTCATGTGGTGGCCGCATCAGATATTTTATACTTGAGTGCATATTCTGAAATTTAGGAACTATTATCTTTCTTAGCTCTTAATTTTAAATGCAGTACGATAGAATAAAAACGGAAGATTTATTTTATTTGCATCGGCCTTTTTGCGATTGCAGCGATGGCCCTCACTACCAAATGGGTCCACACACTTTTGCGGTCTCGATGGCGCTATTTTCCCAGAACAGATTCCGCCTCTGCGAGCGACTTAAGCAAAGAATAGAGCATGAGGCAAACAGTGGGCGGCACCTCCCTGGAAAGCCCATGGTGTTCCTGCAAGGCGGAACCGACTTCCATCTGTATTGCACCGACGTTGACCTGGAGTTCAGGCAGGTTGTTAAATTTCTCCATTTTCTCCCTTTTTAACCATACTATTGTTGTATATTAAATATGTGGAATTGAATTCGTCACTTGATTATTGCATCGTCGATCCTCTATATTTCTTTTATCTCGATCGAGAATTTGCCTTGTGTTGTTGCCACTCGGAATAACACGATAGATTTCAAAATAAATATTTCCTGGCTGGATTTTTATTTAATTTTAATTGGGCATTGACGATTGAAGACTTTTTTGAAGAGTACTGTCCAAGCACTTCGTCTCTGTGATCCAGGAATCTTATTTCAACTGGGCATTCGGAGTTCAGGAGCCTGGCGCCTATGGTGCCATTGACGTAGATACGGGTAATAGCATCCTATTTGTCCCGAGACTCCCAGAAGAATACGCCGTGTGGATGGGAAAACTTCATACCACGGACGACTTCCGGAAAAGATACGGCGTACACCGTGTCTGTTTCGTGGACGAGGTAAGCTGAAGAAGTAAAATTATTTACGGTAACGGAAGGTTCATTTCTTAAAATGAGAAATACGGAAATGTTGTCGATAAATGTGTTTTATGACTTGGTTCAGATTTTTGTCGTGTGAGCGTTTAATATTTTACTATTTCTGTCGTCACAGATTTATAATTGGATTTCCAAGTAGGTTGGTGTTCATAAATCGAGAAGTGACTCCGACGCCACTTCTATTTCTTAAGCAAAAAACAGTTAAATTTTATCAACAAAAAGTGAACCAAATTCATTTCACGACTAGCGTTACGACCACACTTTATTTTGGATAATTAAGTATTTATTGGAAATACACTCTCTCTATCGATTATATCAAACATGCAATGTAACTTTTGTGTAATTGTCGAAAATCTGTTCGTCACTTTATCTCGCTCGAGTGGAATATTTCTTTCAGCCTCATATTGTTTCACACAATAAAAAAAAACTTTTTCGCCTTTTACTCTCTTTTTATATAATTCATGAGTTAATGTAACCGCGGAATATTTTTTCCAGCGCTAACCGCCTAGTTTTTGCGTTGAAAAGTTGAAACGGTTTGAAACGATTCCTGAAATTCAGGTTTTTGAGGGCTCTCGAAGCTAAAATACTCGTCATACACGTGGGTGGACGTCGAACCCAATGTTTGAATTGGAAGCTTTTAGAGCACACGCGTGAAAGTTGTCGCCTTCATTCGCGTGTGAAAAAGATCGCCGGTTTAGAGACGCCTAATTCGGCGCCTCTTGAATTTAACAAACGTTATTTGTGAGGTACGTAAAGGATGTCGAAATGATTGGAAACAGTTTTCACCGCAAACTATTCTAATTAAAATCTGAATATTCTTTGTGTTATCCGTTCTCCGGATTAAATGAACGGTATGCAGAGCCATTATGTACTTTACCACGCACAACGTTTTCCGATTAAAATCCTTCTGAACTCCTGATTAATTTTTATTGATTTTTAAATAGTATTTTATTTTTTCGAACGCAATAATGTCTACTTAGAACATCCGACACACCTTATTGTAGTGGGGTGATGGCGGCGGAGTGGTTAGAGCGTTGGCCTTCCACGCAGCGGTCCTAAGTTCGAATCCGGCGGAGGCCAGGATTTTTCAACCTGGGATTGTCCCGTCCCCTACTTGCGTGATTTGAAGACACTGCACAAGTCAGCGCTCCGTCCTTCGGAAGGGACGTTAAGCAGTTGGCCCCCTTGGTACTCTTCGTAAAGAGTAGGCTAATGCCGGCACCGGGTTTCCCTCCTCCTCCCTTGTGCATGTATTCGTTATGGAAGGAGTTATGGCTATAATAATCCAAGAGGTTGATTAGCCACAGTTAAATACAAACAATCTCATTGTAGTGAAGTAGTCGGACCTTAAATAAATTTACCGAAGATCAGTTTCGAAGAAATTAAGCGATTAATGGACTCTTAATATAACACGCTTCGAGAACTTCGTTTAAAACCTTAATAATTGTATGAATGTACACTATCAGATACATACGTGAAAGAAGAGCGAATGCTAACTGGAAAGATATATGTTTACTGGTAGAATAATAACTAGCATATTGCCCATCGAAAATGGCGGGTTCAGATTAAGAAAAACAATTTAAATTTTTAACTTTTAATAAATTATTTTAACTATCATTATTTATACTAGTACAAAATCCCGTCAATATGACGGGTATTCGTGGATTAAATACTAAATTTAACGCACTTCCCATTCTTCTCCCTTTCCCCACTCCATTCTCCTCCATCATATTGGATTTTTCTGAGGTTGCTATCTCGTTGTTGATCTCGGATTTTTGCATTATTGCACTCAGGCTTTCAAGTGCATTTACACAGCTCACACTGAAACAAAATCATGAAGGACAAAAACCGATTGAAAATTTGTGAAAAGTTTCATGTAAACTTAAAACAAATAAACACGTAGCGTAAAAACTTTAAGTCAGAAACGACTCCAATGCATTGTGATGATGGACAACTCAACATTTCAAATAGGAAGGTACTTCACGCGTGCATTGAAAATATCTTTTCGTTTGCAAATTTTATTGGGCAGTTTAAAGCAAATTACTATATTGTCAATTATTATGATTCATTTCTTTCGATGATTAGCAAGATATTTGACACATGGCCGGTGCTTTTATAGTGATTACAAAAAATGTGTGAATTAAAAAAGCTACTTACTAAGTTCTTTCGTCGTCAAGGTAAACAAAACAAAAAGCTAATTAAAATATTAGTGGTCGTGTGTTCGTTTGCATTTCTTCCACGCCTTAGAAATGGCACTGCAGTAAACAAACCTATCGTTCAAATTAAGCGATCATTACTTACTTTTTGATTAAATTGCATTCAAAATTTATAAAAAGAGATCTTACATTTGATTTCAAATACAGTATCCAAGTTCATGTCATTGCTTTTAGATATAGACGTAATCAGCAACAATGCCGTCGCCCTTGACGACAAAAATTTTTCGTCTAAAATTTTGCCAAATTTTCATGTTAATAACAAATTTGTGGAACGATTCGACGTGTGTTCGAAAGTCGATGGCTGGAAAATGAATGTCCGTTCTTTAAAGTGTAGTTTGGTATAAGTCCGGTAATCATCGCAATTCTAAGTGATTTTAAAATGCAAATGAAAAATTGCTGCAACTGTGCAAGCGTGCAAACACAGAAAGAAAGACCGAATTATATTTAATACTAGTAGAAGGTGCTTGCATTCTGCAAGCATATCATCTCACCTTGAAAAAACATTCATTTTTCAGACAGATATTTCATCATTACAAATATTTTTTTAATTCTAAAGATTTCACCTCCGCAGCGATTTTCGTTTTTCCCTTATGTAAAAATAATAGATTAAAACAATCCACAAACTTGGCAATTTTAAGAATTTTATACTTTCTCCATTATGGGGTACTAATGCTACACATTTCTGCCAAATTTTAAAGTTGTAGCACTTATAGAAGTGAAATAATATTTTTCTAATTGTTTAAATTTTAAACATTTTTAACGGCCGTCGCAATATATTTATGGAGAGATTCCAATGTTTATTTGTGCAAATGCACTACTCTGTAAATAACTTGAAAATTTCAGCCTCCTAGCTCATCCCGTAGTATGTACCTAAACAGTTATCTATTTGTTTAAACTTTAGGAATTTTTAACGGCGACACAAATTAAAATATCAAAATTTCTATAATCCCTATTTCGTTTTTTTACGAATCCTACCTCAAAAAAAGTTTCAGCTCTGTAGCACATTCGGAAATACACAAACCTTGAAATTTTGTTTAAACAATTGCTAGTTTTTAGCGGCCGCATTGTTGCACTTTTTCAAGATTTTCGTTTTTTCTAGTCGGTTTTGCAGAAAATCCTACCTAAGGAAAAAATTTCAGGGAGGGGAGGAGGGGAAGGCATTTAGCTTTGAGACAACAATCTGATTGTGAGCTCAAGTTTTGACAATTACATTATGTTCAAAGTTGTCGTTAAAATGAAAATGTTACCCCAAAATAGGTGATTTATTAATATTAATTAATTTCGAGCTGTAGGCGAAAAGAATGGATAGAATAAGGTCGTAGATAGATATAATAAGGTGACTGTAGGGCAGTTTTTTCTTATTTTAATTTCCAAAAGAATAAAAGCCTGCACGTCGAAAAGTAGGTAAGGGAGGGAAAGAGGGTAAGGCAGTTAGCGTTGGCACAACAATATGAGCTCGAGTTTTGACAATTACATCGTCGCCAAGGCATTATCGTTGAAATGGCAATATTACTCCTCCGTATGTGATTTAAACATTCGATATGAGCGATTTCGAGCTGTAGGCGGAAAAAGATGAATAGAATAAGTGTCTTTCATAATTTTTCTTTAAAATAGTTTAAATCGGACGATCTAAAAACAGTTTTTTATAATTTTAATTATCAAAAGAATAAAAACCTGCACGTCGAAAAGTCCATTTTTACGTGTTACCTTATGAGAAAGAGAAACAATCCCCTGGAGTCGAACCCGGGCCGTTTTTCCACATATGTTTTTGTCAATCACTTTTAATATGTGAATCAAGCATTCCTGGAAATTTTCAAACCATTGTCTCTTACCGTTGTAAGCGATTTAAAATGATTACCAACACTTGTCTATTATTGTAGGGATTACACGAAATCTTGAGAATGATAAACAGGAGAGCGTCTGGGAAGGATAAAAATTCAGCGGTAGCATCACGAGCGCACGTTATTTAATACATTCCAATTGAATATGGAAAAATCAGAGGATATGCGCAAAATTCATGCAAAGTACCTCTCACCCGCTCTTCCACTCTTACCAGCTAATTATATTCATGAACATTCAGAGAATATCAAGAGCTCAATTCGTAAAAGTTTATATCCCCAGGAATTGTCACATAAAGCCACAGCAGAGATCCTCGTGAGCAAATATGAATTCACTATCGGTATTTCAATGACCGCAAAAAAACATTTGAAATATCCGTTCATATCTTTAATTATTGCATCAAAGGTACATGTAAACAACATTTATGTTAAGTCGCCAATGCTTAAGAAAACGATATCGTTCCACCTAAAGAAGATAAAACAATAGTGTGAGTTTAGTTGATAAATATACTTAAAACGCTCAGTGCGCTCTGGAATAGTGGAATATGAGAATCTAATGATTATGGAATTATGAACTCGTCTGTAAAAATTTCCAAAGAACGAGAAAAAATAAAGTAACTCTCAGCGAATATTTACGTAATTGTTTCCGAGGCTAAAGTTATTTTAGTCTTTAGCAGTCTCCAAAATGATCGAGATAGATCGTGAAGGTTTAGAAGGGAAAATTAAATAGGCACGGTATGATAAGATTATCAACAAAGGCAGTAAGTTAAGAAACAGGTCAAACCAAGAAGAAAACTTGATTTGTTCGCCAAAGCCAATTTTTCAAGTTTTAGACATTTCTTTGTGCAATGACTACCTTAATTTCTCTTCGAAGCAACAGATAACCGCAGGCGCGGAAGAATCCTGGGACATCTTTAGATTTATGACGCGAGAGTATACGATTAAATTTATTCCAAACAAATTTAAGAGTGATAGTAAAGAACCTAGGTGTTCAAACAGGAAGTTGGGAGCGCTCTTGGACGACAAAGAAAATTCCCCTCCCGCGCAATTACTTTGATTGTTCAAAAAGTGACGAAGAGAGGCAAATCTGCGATAGGAAATCATTAGGTACGTGTTAGTGCATTCCACCATCTTGCCACCTACCACTTCGGTGAACGGCTGGGTAAGGTGTAGATGTATATCTACATTGTTTGGAAATACAATTATATGAACTTATCATAATTTCTCTGGATCCCAAATCGAATCGCGTCGACCCTTCTACTGGAAGAAGTCATCTTTCTTTTACCTCTCCAAATAGATATTTTTATCGCAAATAGAAATTGGTATTCATTTTACATTATTTGAAAAGTCATTGTTTTATTGTGCAAGATTTTTCAAAAGCTTGCGCTCTCACTTGAATATGTAATTGTTTAGATTTAATTCTAACTGGTTTTACTAATAGATTCCTCCAAAAAAAGATTTTTCGTTTAGTAAAATTAAATTGAGCGATACGACGAAACAATGAGTTCCCTTAAGGATCCTGAAGATATAATCTTCAGTAATCACCCACCTTGACTGCTTCTTATTGTAATTTTACATATTTTTACCCTTTTCAGTTCGCGTGTTTTTCCCTTTCTTCCACTATCTCTACCAGATTATTATTATTATATTAAACGGTCCTCCGAGTTCTTTTGTCCTCCAACCAACACATCCACGAAGTTATAAATTGGAATCCACAACGTGGTCTCAGATGCTTGTCGTCGTCGCTAATAATATTCTATATCCTTCGCTACGAATACAGAATTCCTAAATTAAACTCGACGCACCTTTTCCAACTCATCAAAACTCTTGACCAGAATACAAATGTAATAATAACAATAGAAATAGTGTGTGGTTCCTTTTCCCCGGACGATGAATGGGTAATAGCTGAGAGAGATCTACGTAGTTTTTTTATTTTCGGTAATTCTTTTCTCTATTTACATGATGGCGATTTGTACCATCGCGTTGTGTTCTAGAATTTGATACGACTCGCTTCTTGAAAAACTGATGCAGCGTGCATGGATGTACGCGAAAGCTTTTTTGAACATCTTCGTTATTTTTAGTAATAAATTATTATAGAAGCGGTTGCATGCCTCCTTGTGTATCTCGATCGAACTCATATCTCGCTCCTTTTCCCGTCCTCGGTCCTAAAATTCCTTTCCCTCCCTCCTTTGAATTTTTAGTCATCAAAATTTCCTCCGAATGCCGGCACGCGCATCTTTAGGTATTTCCGTGGTGCTTGGTTCCAGATGTTGCTATCTCCACGCCCTCTTCCGCTCGAATAAATACCTTCCCCCCTCCTTCAATCCCTCCGAACATATCAAAAGAACGAATAAAGTGGGAATGTAAAAAAAACCCTCACGCCTCCCGAGTAGAAGCTTTGTTTAGTTTCTGCGAAGTCCTTAAGGCCAGGCCGTGAATAAAAGTGCGGATGTCCTTGATGATGTGCCAGACCATTGGCCACTGATCGGTCATTAGGCGCAACAGGGTCGTTGCCCATTATGCTGCGGGAGAGGGTACGTCAACGAAGCGTTGCCTATTCTGGGGAGAGGCGTTTCGTTCCCGCCGTTTCGACCGACTCCATTTCTCTGTTTCCGCCGCGAGATAAAAGTCGGCTCGCGCGTCGAGCAATTAAGAAAATATCTCGCTTTTCTTATTTAATTGAGGACGTTTGGGGATCGGTATTAATTAGGTCTTTTGATTGAAATCTAGTATTAGCGACGTACGCTGCTGTGGTAATTGGATCAAAACAAACATTTGCTTTCGACCCTCTTGCTTGCGTACTCAAGCGCATAACATTCCTCAATAATTGGCGGATCATAATGAATGTTATCGGTTGCTTTGTAAAGCACCTACTACGGTGAAATATCAAGTGTCGTTAATTGTGAGCTATAAATATATTAATAATCGATCCTTATATATATCGAACTTAACAGTTAAAATTGAAACTGTACATTTCTTTACTTCTGCTCTCCCACTATACTCTTATGTTAAAAGAGGTATTCAGGAAGATAAAGTTTTTAATGAATTTTGAAGATGTTCACGGGGGGATTTTTGTCTCCCTACTAAATACGTCGTTAGTTTTTCGGTTTTATTTTGCGCATTTTGATTTTTATTATAAAAATTGACTTGCTTAAGAATTTTGCGGCGTTAGTAACCATTATTTCCCTATGCATGCATTCTTTTAGACCAATTTTTGGCGGAATTACAGGTTGCCCAAGAATTAAGATTTTTAAAATTGAAGATTCAACGACTGCTACTTACCTCGGAAGCCTGATTTTCGTTAATGTGTAGATTGAAACAATGCGTTAATATAATATGTATCGCGCAATCCTCCTAAAAATCGGGTTTTTGTAATTTCCAGCTGATTGTTGATTTTTGTGCTGCCAAAATGAAATTTTTGCCCTAGACAGCAAATAACCCTTTAGCACGGAAATGAAAATTAAATATTGTCGATAATGATTTTGGTCATAGCAGCTTCTCTATAACTACATATATGCTTATTAATAGTGGTAGCGAATAAATGATACGGCCAACGATTCCACCTTCTGCGACAGTTGGAATCTGGGAGCGCCTAACTTCAGAAATCATAGACGGAAAAAATACGTTGTTGGTGTTGAAATTATTTTCGAACATCTTTTAATAGACTATCCTTGAGACCGTTGATCCTCCTAAACCTTTTCAAACAACATGGCCTTCGACGGAGCCGCTCAGTCACTGGTCGCATTCCTCGCTGAACAAGCAGACTCCCCTCCTTCCTCCATTTCTACCCTACCGACCGCCCACTCCTGCAACAAAAAACCCATCTCACCCCTATGAGACTTCCTCCTCGGATCTCTTTGTGCTTCTCATCCTACCGCTAACTCTCTAGCCAGCGAAATTCCTCCCACCCACCCTTCTCCCTCGTACGGAGATATCTCTCTCCTTCCCTCAAAGGTGAACATCCGAGGCTTAGGCCAACAATTACTCTATCCGCGCTATGACCGTAACAATTGTTACATAAACTTTTGTCTTTATTTGCGCGTACTCTACTGTGTAGAATGAAGCATGGTCGTTTTTTTCTGTTCTACTCTACCCTCGGTAGAGTCTCGAACAAAATTTCATACAAATTTGTTGTATCGAAAGACAAAGAAGTTAACTGTATGACAGATCATTTGGCACATTCCCCTCGAGGTTGTAGCTATAAGGATAAGCTTTAAAGAAAAGCTGCGTCATCAATTTCTGGAGAACCAATTATCTCGTTGGATGTTAATTATTCGTTGGACGGAGTAGAGATTCCAGTTTCAGGCTCGATTAAATATCTTGGAGTCACGATCAATCGTGATTTCTCGTTGGGCATTCACATTCCCCGATTGATAGGTGCCGCTAACAAAAACCTGGCCTTTATAGGAAGAATAGTTCGAAATAGCGCCGAAAAAGTGAAGGAATTGTGTTATTTATCCTTGGTTCGACCGCAGGTCGAATATGCGTCAGCTGTGTTGGATCCCTGCGAAAAGTGACTCACTAACGAGATAGAAAAGGTTCAGCGCAGGGCAGCTAGATTTGTAAAGAGGAATTACGTTAGTAAACAAAGCGTAACATCATTAATAGAAAATCTGAAATGGACATCGTTAGAGGAACGCAGGCTAGATTTAAACTACTGGTAAAATTTATGTCGGAGGGACTAGCGAATGAGGTAGTAGGACTTATCAGAAGCCCGACGTATCTCAGAAGGCAGGACAGCGAGGATAAGATTCGCGAGATCGATTGTAGAACGGAGCGACATAGAGGATCGTTTTTCCCTAGGACGATAAGAGAACATAATAGGATAAGATAACGTAGGAAAGCTATGTACTCTTGGTGCACTGCACCCACTGCCATCCACCAAAAAGGTGACATGATGTAAGGTATAGATTTACTTTTTATAGCAACTTTAAATTCTTTTCTTTGTTGCTCTTTTTCGGGTTGGTCGTATGTACATTCAGTTTTAAAATAGAAGAACCGTTTGAAACTGGTGAGAACTGGCCCTCGCCCTGAGGGACATTTACAACAAACTACCCTCAGATAACATAGAATGGAAATGTCGATCCTTTCGGCGCCTATTCGCAATATATGTGTTATAAAACCCAGGCGAGTGTAATATTGAAGCAGATAAAATTTTTCTAACGACAATTTCGATTGACCTTCATTCAAAACTAGCGGAATTTTAAGTTGTCGCGGGAAGAATAAATTTTCGAGCTCGCTCGCAAGTTGGATCAAGTATAGTTTTTCGCCACATAAACTCAAATGAAGGTGTTGGTTAAGTTTGTCTACTTAGTTGAATAATGTGGAGAAATGAATTTAAGCTGTGCGCTTACTAATATACTTTGAAAATTTTGTTTGAAGTCGCAATCGAGGAAACTCAGGAGAAAATTCCATACAGATTCTAAATAAACAAATAAAGAGTTTTAATTTCACGGGGCACGTACATTTTTCGTCCGAATTTAGATGTTTCGGTGATATTAAGTCGCCCTAAGAAACGTAAACAACTGTTGGCCGCTACCTTTATCTAAAACCAGCATAACCAGACCGTCTTTCGTCAAAATAGCAAGCCTATGGAAAGGAAGCTTCTTATCCTGAAATGCGCCCTATCGCAGTCCATACACATTGTTAACGCTTTCTTCCGACAGTTTTCCCGGTTCGCGCTCAACAGTTTCCCACAGTTGCCGTTTCTAGTTAATCCCTTTCCCTCCGAAGACGTGGAATGCCACGAAATCACACTATTAGCAACCATCCAAAAAAATCCAACTCTTTAAACTACACGAGACTTTTGTTACATCCATCTCCTCTCCTTTTTTGCTTTAGGCCTTACATTTCCTTCCACTCATCACCCCCTCTTCTCCCTCTCTCCTCGCCGCCTTCTCTCTCTCCCTTCCTCTATCCCCACCTTTCTCTAGCCATGCCCTACCCCTTTCCTTTCGCCTCCCAGGCCCCCTCATGCATTACTGGCCGAGCATTCACCCAAACAAATCCAAGGCTAACCTTGAGACGGGTATAGAGAAGGGTAGAGAGAGAGAGTAGGAGTGAGATGGGAAGAAGAGTTGCGGGAGGAAGTGGGCTGTGTATGAGAGGAAGTGGGATGGGGAGGTTCGAATGGAGTGGGAAAACAGCAGGTGCGAGCTGGAGGATGGACGGGAGAGAGAGAGGATGCGAGACGGAGGGAGGAGGGGAGGCAGCAATGTTTGTTGTTTGTTTTTATATTATTATTATTCTGAAAAATGCTCCGCTAATCAATGCACGAAGCCCAAGGGGGGGTTAAATGTAATAAAAGATTTAACGAGCGGGTTGTTATGTAGCATTGATCAATCCGATGGACCGAGGCAAAAGGTGCGCTTAAATTAGAATGACTCGCAAAATAAACATGGGATCACCCCGCACGGTCGAGGATCAGCTTCCAGGGGTAATTTTGCCGGGGAGCTGAACCAAAACAGCAAGCTGTAGTCAAAACAAATCAAAAGTTAATATTTATTCGATGTTTGCATTGTTTTTTTTGTTGGGTCCTGTGGATTTTCTTCCCATGGATTTCGCGGAGGAAATTTCAAAATATGCCATGCAGCCCAATAAATAGAATGCTAAACGCAAAACTAATTCGATATTATATTGCATGGAGTTGGCTAATCTCAGCAGCGGTAATACATTTCTTGCTGTAAAATATAATTTAAATTTTTTTGTTATTTTAGATCAGGGATGGCAAATACGTGGCACGCGTGCGATTATACTAGTATCTTCTGTATAACATACGGAGTTTCTCAGAGAAGGAGTAAACTAATGGCACGCGAAACATTCTGTTGATTCAAGTTACTTTCTTGGCATCATTTGCCACCCCTGCTTTAGACTGCAGTCTGAGTGCAATTTTGGTTTTTATTTGCCGGAATGGCATGAGAGTAACAAAGTCCGACAGTCTCCTTATCAAACGTCTTACCAAAAGCGATCTATTATATAAGGGCAAATCAAAAAGTTAAGCATATTTATTTGTTATTAAATCTAGAAAGGTAAAATGTAGAAACGTTTAGTGTCATTTTTCAATGTAGTCCCCTTACTTTTACAAACACTTGTTAAATTGGTCCACAAGCTACTTAATGCCATCTGAGAAGAATGTTTTCTGTTGTTCCTGCAGCCAAGTATGCACTGCTTCTTTGACTTTGTCATCATGTGAAAATTGACGTCCACACAATGCTTTTTTCAGTGGACCAAAAAGGTGATAATCACTTGGGGCTAGGTTTTGACTGTAGGGTGGGCGAGGAAGAATTTCAGATTTAAGGTCTTCAATTGTTTCAATGGTTGCAGTGGCTGGATGAGGTCGAGCATTGTCACGATGCAAAAGAACACCTTTTGACAGCAATCCTCCGCGTTTACTGTGAATAGCACAAACTTTGCGATATTTAAGGTTATCGTGCATGATTGAATACGCAGATCCATAGCCGATGTCAACATTTCGGCAA
The DNA here is from genome assembly GCA_028673005.1 of Tanypteryx hageni. Taxonomy (NCBI): domain Eukaryota; kingdom Metazoa; phylum Arthropoda; class Insecta; order Odonata; family Petaluridae; genus Tanypteryx; species Tanypteryx hageni. The sequence goes on along the minus strand of CM054112.1, from coordinate 182,429,144 downwards.
CAGCAGTAACACTAATTCGTCTGTTTTCTCGTATGAAAGGATTAACTCGATCAACATTGTTTGCTGTTCTTGAACTTGTCAGATGGCCTGAACGGTCTTCGTCAAGCAAACTTGTTCTGTCACTTTTGAACCTTTCCACCCATTCGCACATTTTTCTTTGACTTTTACACTTTTCACCATACTGTGCTAACATTCACCCATAAATCTCCGAGGGTTTGACCCCTTCTGACCACAAAAATCTGCCAACAGAACGTTGCTCACTAATGGTGCAATCTGAAAGCAGAGCTGAGCCCTCATCTGTATAAGACATAATGAGCATTGGCAACTGGGAAGACACATTTAGACTTGTTGTTTAGTAAGTATGGTGACGTATAGAGTGCGGTCTGACATTGTGTATTATTCTCGCACGCAAATTGCCTTTACTTTTTGATTTCCCCTCGTAGTAGGTATTTAACATAATCACTAGTGCCGAAATATTCACGCAAGACTTTTTATTGACCGTATCGCATTTCCTCGGGATTAAAGGTAACGTAGGAAAACTAGGGACTTCTGGTGCACTGCGCCTCCTGCCTTCCAACAATAAGGTGAATAGCGTCGTAAATTTGTTTTGTGAATCTTGGTGCCATACACTGCTCTTTTCTCCGGCTCGAGTATGTGGCCTTTCTCATGTGGATCCCATATACTAGAACTTCATTCGACCTGCGGAAAAAACACAACCAAACATAGATCCTCGTACTTTTTCGGTACTATTCAGGTCCACTCTTCCTGTGAAAGCTAATGTAATTTCCTGTTGGTTGCTCTGGTCACCCGACGAAAATGTGTATCCCACATTTCTAAATGCGCTGAATTTATTTCGTGAGACGGGATGTTAGCACGATTAATTTCTGGCTCGCCACGTGGATATGGATCGTTTATTACCCATTCCGTCCTCGGCTGGGCTAATATATAATTAAACCAGTCCATAGCCTGCAAATTAGCTAACATCTACCAAATTAGTGCAGTGAACATGTCGATGAGAGCAATGCAAATCAATAATTATTATCCGCAGGTTCGGTATATTTTAGGTAATAGCCACACAGTTTCTGATTGAAGTTAAAGATCCTTTATTCGCATCCATGCGTCAAAAAGGAAAATTAGGATATAATTTCCTGTTCGCATTTGTTTCTCTATTTAGTGGTCTATGCATATTTTCAGCCGAGAGTATTATTCTAGTATCATTATCTTAAAGCTTCACTGGTCCCTTATAAATATTGCTTATTGTTAGTAGTATACAGAAATTCAATTCAGCCTGTTAGTGAATTGCATTTGAAATCGAAAGGAGTTAATATCGGGAGTTCAATGGCTTCTGTTCACTTTGATCTTTACATATTATGTCCCCCCAAGTTATAAAGGAGCGATAGCGGGGCATAGACGTCCTGCTCCGTGGTCGCGCCATTAACCTTCGGCTGAATTGCCAAAAAGGTCTGGAATGAGATGGTTAAATAACCTGCCGTCCTTGGGAGCTGTGGATTGATTCATATCATGCGCATTGCCCACTGTGGAACGAAGCCATGAAAGATTTTTTAAGAGTTTCGAGATATTTTGGAGAGAGAGATAAGATTTGCTATATCATTCGAAATAAGACGTATCGGGATTGGTCGAGGCTCTAAATAGATACTGAACAAGGAAAAATTAATTGAACATTGAGAATGCTGGAGGATTGTAATGTTGAACTTGAAGATCCTCTTCAGGGTAAATAGAAACTGTAATTTTCCTCGTGAAAGGACATTGCTAACTGCTCTCGAAAGAAAGCCGAAAAGGAATAATACCGAAAACGGAAGGCTGTAGTGGAGGGAAACGTCATGAGTTGCTCTCATTCACCCTTCCCTTTTTTCCTACTTGACTTGCTGGTACTCCTATAAACTATTTTCTCATTTCCCAGGGTCATTATCTCCAGGATTTTTACTTGTCTCTTGCAGCACCTCAGGAATTCCTTCAAGTTGGATTGGGCAATATCTTCTGCAGTTGCATCTCAAAACAGAGACTCGATTTGAAATATAGGTTGTAGTTTGAGCAACGTGTTAAACACAGTTGTCCAAAAATACCGATGTAATAAAGATAGATTTATAAGATAAAATATAAATATCAACAGTATTAATTAGATGCGTGACGACGCTGGCTCATCAAGGTGGTTGTTTCTTTTACACCGACAAAATAAAACAGTAAATCCTTTTCTAAAAATGTCGCTGGAATTCGCAGTCAACCATGGCTCTTCTTGCAATCTCTTTTTGTTTCCTGTTGCAAATAAAGCGACAAATTCACGCTATATGCCCAACGCCATTATAATCAGCTGTTTTAAGTTTAAAATTTTTTTGCACCAACATTTTAAATAATATTATGCTTGCTTAAATTACTGTTCTCTGTTAATCTACTATGCTTTTAATGGTTAGAGAAGCACTTGAGCTATAATTTATAATCACAGTTCTGGTTTAGGAATCATCAGCATGCCGTGCTTACAATAGTTATATAGGAATGCACTACTGCAACGATAAAATTCGCGAGATAGGAGAGATAGCGATTCTCCATATACAAAGTATAGAGAAAATATTGTTTTCATGAAAAAAATCGAATTCGAGATTTCAACGGAAATACATGTTTTAAGGTCCCCTGAACACCTTTTGACTATTTTCTCGATGATGTCTGTCTGTATGTGATAGATTTTTGTGGGCGCTCTAACTCAAAAACTATTAATCAGGTCAACGCAAAATTTTAAATTCAACATTTTTATAAAAGTTAGAAGATCTGATTAGTTTTTGGTAAAAAACGGTCGACCGGAAGTGGGTGTTTACTCTTGTCACATCCGTTATTTTGAAATATTTGGCTTTAATATTTGATAAATGTAAAAATGTATTGGAATAAAAGTTGTAGCAAATTTCATTTTCTACACCCTTTGTTTGATACATTTTTGCCATATAATGCATTGTTTAAGAGATATCTTATATTTTTAGCTGCCACCACCACGCCACCTACCGAAGACTATTGTTAACAATTGACGCTTAGTTACGTCTTGTTAGTAACGCTCCTTTTTCTTTTCTTTATTGTCAACCGTAAGTAAATATTGACAACGATCCCAGAGCTAACGACAGTAATTTGCCATTAATATGGAGATAGTCATGTGTTGCCCACATCAGTTTATTTTTCCTAGGACCATCAGAAATCACAATGAGATATTCAAGCCTAACATTTACATTTATTAGGAAGTTTGGAGCAATGAACCTCATGCCATCCGCGTCGTGGCATGCAAGATATTACGTAAATGCATGTAGATATTACGGAGCGATATAGTGAATCGTTTTTCCATTGGACTATAAGAGAACATAATAGGAAAAGGTAACGTAGGAATACCAGGGAGTTTTGTTGTTGATATCATGTTGATATAGATACTAGAAGAGCAGGCTCGAATCAACCCGAAGGCATGGTATTTTTTGCTTGTCTTTGTTTCTGTTGAAAAGCTCATTGTAAAAGACAGCTAAATGAGCAGGTTAAAATTAAGTAAGTAATGATCCAAAAAATAAAACTAAATGTGCAAGAGCATATCGACTCTATTCGCTTCGACCCTTCAGAGGAATCAGAAACGACTCTCTTTTTCGCGAACCGACAGTTATTTTCATATCTGCAACGTCGATCAACATTTCATCATCCAAAAATGTGTCCACGAAACTTTCTTTTTCTCCGCACTCGTAACAATTCGAAGCGGTACTGTCGTCGCATCCGTTACCCGAGTTAACGATCGCACTCGCGCCCCATTTTGAAATTTTGAGTTCAGCAAAAACATAAATGCTCGCTCTTTGTTGACATTTCGAATGGTAACACAACAGACCGTTTCAGCAACCGCTCTCGATCGACGTCAGTCGCAAATGAGGTTCGAGGAATTCGTCGTTCAGATGCGAAAGATTTAATTAAACACGGAGGCTACGCCCCGGAGAGCTGCTTCTCTCGTGGCGACGAAACTCAAGAAGATTCCTCCGGCGAAGATGTGTTATTTGTGAGCGGTCGGAGGAAGGGAAGAGAGTTTGTTGTTCCCAAATGTGTGCCGCGTCGACTTTGGGTCGTCCTTAGGCGGCCACCGACCTCGGCCCCTCTCCGCGCGCCATCCTCCCATTCCGTACTCCCACTCCGTTCCTTCCCTTCTCCTTTTTTTTAAACCCCCATTCGCTCGGCGGCCAATGTTTCCTTCGGAGAAGAACTTTCCCTTCTCTCTCTCTCTCTCTCTCCCCTTTCATATCCCTTGCCTCCTATCCATAGCCTCTCCTTCCTTCCTTCCTCTGCCGTTTCATACCTACTCACCCGCGCGCACGCACACACGGTCTATTCAATCCCTTTCTTAGGGACCTCGCGGTCAAAAATCCATCGGAGACCCATTTCCTGCGCCCCGGACCTAATGGTAATAAAAAAAGGACTTCCATCCTTCGGTCTTTACAGACACAAAAGGCTGGCGGAGGAAATTTGGCCACCGCCGAGAAAAACCCAACTTTCTTCACACGCTTCCATATATTTTTGGATATTCTGCTCGCCGTTTGATGTCTGGAGCTCAGTGAACGAGCGTGAACTTAAAATACGCGTCGCTTTTGTTTTGAAATTTTAATTATTGTAGTTACATATTTTAAGCTGAAAATGATTTTACTCCGAAGGGTCCTTATTGGAATCTGAAAATTTTGAAATGGTGTTTCCAAAGAAAGAGCTCCTCATATAATCAAAACAGAGAAATGACTTCAACTGCGATAACGCCGTACAAATAAAATTCCAAAATATTAAAATGGAAACAAGCCATTTTCTTTTACGTGGTAATTTCGTTGCAGTGAGGTGTAATAAAATGCAAAACGTGGATGGGATTGATAAATACAGTTCCTCTAAATAAAATCAAGTGTGCTCGTTAGACTTTTGCATTTTTACTAAAATCATGTTGAATTGTTACAAGGGTTGCTGGACATCAACTTTGCTCTCTAATTTTCGGTCGTGTGGATGCTCTAGCACTGAGGAACCTATCTCGGAACACCAACATGTTCTTCAAAGTCTCTTTCGCATCAATGCGTCGAGAAACAAAAACTAATTATCGCGTGATAGAAACAAAGTTCGCGTTCCCGAAGCTGAAGTGCAAACGCGACCCCATTCCATTACAAATAGAGCGAAATTTCGATAGTTCTCGAATAGATCGTTGCGGGCCTCTTTTGCCTCCAAATGTGAGATAGCGAAAGTTTTCGATGCAAGTCCTTTGCTCGCATCCGAACCGGTTCCCTTTCGCACTCTTCCTAGCCGGCATGACCATTCGCGCGAAAAAGGGACGAGGGTCGACCGGATGGGTTGTCTGCTAAGGTTCCTTCTGTAAGAAGGCCTCGTTGTTTGGGTTGGTGGATTCCCTCGAGGAACTGGCAACGCCGTAAAGCCTGTCCGCATATGCCGAGTAAACTTTGCGAGAGATTGCGGTTTCGCGCCTTTTGACGATGAGGCCATCTTCTTTATGCCCCTTTTGCACCTTTGTTCTCTCAACCGACTTCTGAAACGCTTACGCGTACAAATTAAATTGCGACTCGAACGCGTCGAAGATATATCGAGAAGGCTCTTTTTGGACGACGTTTTAATATTTTTTTCGCCATCCGGTCGGAGTACGATTCGTTTTCACTCTTTGTTTTTTGGTTCGCCTTCGTTATTTTTCTCCCAGTCGTTTCTTTTGATTGGCCAATTATTTGAAGTTTCGCGATAGTCGTCTGTTTACGTTTTGCCACCGTGGCTGTATGTTTATCTTTTTTGACTAAAAAATAATTTCTCTCGGACGAGGTTATCGAGAGAGGAAGGCAACTTGAAAGTTTTGAATATTTTAAAAACATTTTCCTTCAAAAAAAAAACAACGTTCGATTTTTTATGAGTTTCCTGTTTACCCTTTCGGATTTCCGTGTTTATTTGACGCGGTATGTGGGTTGTTTGATGAAATTTCGAACGTTCCTTCGCCTCGCGTTTCAAATTGGAAGGTCTCAGGGTCTCGGTAGCTCACGTACGTAGTTCCTCGAAGGGACCTTCTTCCTGTGTTCCCATGGTGGGCCTCCAAACTCACCAGTTTCCTTTTCAAACGGAACTCCCTTTCTTACTACGAAACGAAGGGATCTCTTTGTAAACAAGGTTGCCTCTCTTGCACTACCTGCTCTTTTCAATGCCCCCATCCTCTCCGCGCCTCACATTCTCTCCGTTTCTCCTTCCCTTTATCTCCCAAAGGGTGACCTGCGAGTGATGTACTCTTTTGGGTCTGGTTTAAACTCATTCCTCCTCTCTGTGTTTTTCCCAACTTATATTTTGCTATCTGAAGTTCCCATGCGTTGTGGTGGGAAATTAAATTTATATGGAGCGAATTTCGCTACTTTTAAATAACCGAGTGCCTTTAATGATTTTTCGTAGTCCTTTGTTAGGCTTTTGACGGCTAGCACGGTAATCACATAAAGGAATTTTGAAAATCAGGTATTTACGTACTTCCCGTGTCAGATTTTGTCACCAGTCGAGGAAAGAATTCGTTTTATCATTGTTATTTTTAAAACTTACATTATAATTAATATAAAATATTATGTTAAGAATAAGTAGCAACAATCCTCTCGGATTTTGTTTTGTTACGAAATAGCGGTAAAATTGTATATCAAAAATTATGAATCCATTTAGCATTTTTCTTTAAAGTTTCCAATTACGATTGTCATTGCATGTGTTATATACAATGCCCTAAATTGATGGAAACTTAGAGAAAATCCAGGAGAAAAGTAAAAAACTTTAGAGGCAACGAATAGATTAAATTCATTGGTTTACGATTGTTGGCAACAGTCATTTGCGGAAATGAATTCAAGGTCTACAACGAAACACTGAAATCGACTCTTGAGGGATTGTCTCACTCATCTGAAAGCCAACGGGATGGTGGAGGGCAGGCAACGTTCATCGCTAACCTAAATAACTCGAAATAAACGCTCTAACTTGCTTGCGTGTTATTTCGGGCGCGTGAGAACCCTCGAAAACGAACCCGAATTGTTTTTTACTTGAGATCGCCCGTTTATGTGAACGTATTCATATCCTGCGTTGCCCTAATAACAATACGCAATACGATCCTGTCGCACGTACTCCCGGTATAAGATGGAAAACAAACAAGGAAAAAGCCCAAGGACTGTTGTCACCTCTTTAACTGCGGAAGAGTGAGGAGACTAATTTGAAAGCGTTATGCGCATCGGGTTTTGGAAAGTTCTTAGAACGCAGCAACAACAACGTAGTTATATTAATTAATCGAAATAAAAACAGAATCCGCAATGGCTAAAACTATTTTGTAACAGGTGTTGTCGAATTTAGTCTAAATATTTAATAGATTTCTGACTTAAATGTCTTCTATTTGATTTTAACAGATTAAAAAATTTGTCTCTCCATGAAATGCGCTGTAAAATCACCTTGTATTTATTGTGAACCGTGAGAGTAAGATAGGCCAAGTGTTTCCTGTCTTTTTTCCCGTTAGGAAAAAAAGCCAACTATACTAAGTACGTTTCCAACGACGATCGTAACTTCTGTAATTGGAGTGCAATTCGAATGGTGTAAACAGGAAATAAACTAGCGAAGCGTTCAATGTCGAACGTCCAAAGGTCAGCCGTAGGTGGCTTGGGGCGAATCACAACGGAAGACTCTCAGAGAGACGAGCATGTTTTCTTTCGTTCATTGGAGCGAATCGCGTCAGCACTTTGAAATCCGCAAATTTCACTGCGTCTGTAACGGAGAATAATTCTCTCCCCGCGGAAAATGTCCATTTAACAGTAATGTACATATTTGCCCTTGGCTTCCATTCCTCCGTCGCCTCGCCAAGTAAATTTTCCATTTCCAGTCGACATTATTAAATTACGCATTGCGTCCTCGAAATAATATCTAAACGACCGCATTTTAACGATGTTCTTCATTCGCTGACGTTCTACTGAAGTGTTTACGATTACCCTACTCTGTAAGTTTTATTCAAAGTCAATGTGAAATTTTATAAAAAAATTAATCGTCACATTTTAACGCGCAATTACCACGCCTGCAATCGTATATTATTTACAAGGGCGGATCCAGTCTTCATCCTCGAGGAGGGGTGTAATCTAACAAGATCTAATTGTAAGATGTGATAAAACTATGTAGGTATTTGAAAACATCTTCAAAAGGATACAGATTTTAATATGTAAAAAGGAAATAAAATATTTTGTACAACAAAATAAATGCTGTAAAAAGTAACATTTCTTTGATATGTTATTTTTCATTATGTTATTAATTTTTTCGGCGTTCTGAGATCTAGAGAGGTGAGGTTCTTACACCTCTTTACCTCTTCAATATTCGCAGTATAAATTCTCTAATAGTTGATCGGCCGATATTCAGGCGAGATGTAAATCTTAGTACATTTAAATCACCATCTACGAGCACAAATTTGCTTTTGAAACATTTCTTTGGCCGTCGTGATAATTATTTCTCTTAAATTCTGCCAAGTGTTCTTCACCCCAACCCATACCCACGCTTTTTATCGCCTCAGAAATCATCCGGTAGCTGCCGTCACGACTAGTCTTCTCGGTGAGATTTGCTAACAAGCATCAGGTGAATCCCGAATCGACGAAAAAAATCGTTCTCTTGCAGCGCGCCAACACCGCATCCAGTCCAGCCCTCATTCCGCTTTGTCAAGTCACTCCGCCCTCTCCACCCTCCCATTCCTACCCTGCGTCGTTCCATGGCACTGCATCCACAGCTTTCCTATTCGTGTAACTACCTCGGCCTTATCCTCTCATTTTCTTGAAAGGGATACCCTGCTGCTCCCAATACTCCAAAACCTTCTCCCCGTCCCTCTTCCCACTCCGTACCTTCCCACCCGACCCTCACTTCTATTGTCCTTATCCGCTAACCCAAACCCTTACCCTCTCCCCCTTGCCCACCTCTCGTTCCACCTCTTCCCCTGCCCTTCTTGTGTACAACCTTCCTCACCCCTCCACTTCTCGACGGAGAAACTTTTTTGCCCTCATGGCCCTTCTTGAGGGTCGCAACGATGCTCCGAACTGCATAGCACTGTTCCTTCACTCGTCTCGATGTCCAAATTTCGTTCACGAATACCGTTCCTGCGTGCGGCAGAATGAATGGCACGGATGTGCGGTTTTTATCTGCAGAATAAGAGCGGGCGAAATTATAGCCGAGAGGCTATAGACGTGAAGTCGGGAGGGAGCGTTGTTACGCTCCGCCGTCGCGACGTGGTTCGTAGCACGCATTCGGGATGATTTCGTGACGCATGGCGACCCCGAAAGTTGGCGCTGTTAACTTTTTATGGCTCTTCAAAGCAGGAATCTTTGCCAAGCCGTGATACATAATGCCGTTTCGGCGGGGTTATTGAGAAGGAGCGGCGGTGACGACGAGACGGTTTAAATGGATGACGTCTCGTACCAAATAAAAGTTTAACGTCGTGTTTATTTAAAAAAATATATTAGCAGACGAGCGTGAATGTGTCGCATTGGTTTATTTAGAGGTCTGGTTCCGGAGGCCTCCAGTGTAGAGGATGAGTTTCAGAAAAGGTTTCGTCTGAAATAGAATGAGCATCAGAGCAAAGGAGGAGCTATTTATGAAACAATGGCTGCTATATAGAGATGACTTTCTTATAAACGAAATGAGGTTGAAACATCTATAGAACAGGTGTCGTGCTTATGAATTGATAGTGTGGGGTTTTTAACGATACATCTGCATTTTACCTTGTAATTCAGCAAATGATAGCATTGGAAGGCACGATAATAAAATCTCGTTTATACAGATCGGTGGGGACCGAGCATAATTCGTATGAACTAATATCCGGATGATTCAGGGTGACAATGTAAATAGAGACTAAAACGTTAAATGACTCATGTAATGTATAATTCAATGGGCGGTGAAACGGTGGTTATATTAATGTATTTAGCAAAATACGGTTTGGTCTGTTTTAATTCTAAAATTCAAAACTACAAAAAGCATAGATTATTGCTTAATCCGAAACATTTTCATTAAAACAGTTCAGCAGGTTAATTTTTTTCAGCCAGAGAAAATCGTTCCTTTAGTATACTCCATAAATGGAATACACAGATATTTCAAAGGCGTTCCTTATGGGATTTAGATAATATAAAAACGGTAGTAGGCAAAAGTAATGCAGGTACAATATCAAAGATCAAAATAGACAATCAGGAAATTGAGCAGGTGAAGCAGTTTTGCTACCTAGGTAGTACAATTACTGAAGATAATAGATGCGTACAGGAAGTGAAAAGAAGAATAGCACTTGCAAAGCAAGCTTTTCAATGCAAAAGGAACCTACTGACAAGCAGTCATATGAATTTGGAAGTAAGGAAATCCTTTGCAAAAGCTTTTGTCTGGAGTACCTTACTTTATGGTAGTGAAAGTTGGACGTTAGGAAAGAGGGAGAGGTCCCGTCTGGAAGCGACAGAAATGTGGATATGGAGAAGATTGATAAAGACAAGTTGGACAGAGAGAAAGACAAACCTTGAAGTTTTGGAAGAAGTAAAAGAAGAAAGGAAACTGATCAGAGGAATGGAAGAAAGGAAGGCAAAATTTTTAGGCCATGTGATTAGACATAATGGATTAATTGTGAACATCTTGGAGGGGAAACTTTTAGGGAAGAAAGGGAGAGGCAGACCAAGAAAGAAATACCTAGATGACGTGGAGTCAGTGATGGGAGTTGAGAAATACGAGATGTTGAAGAGAATGGCAGAGGACAGGAGTTCATGGTTGCAGCGACAAGGCTTAGCCTTTAGATGAAGAAGAAGAAGAAAAACGGTAGATACCGAAAGATTGGGCGGTTCTCGAATTTTTATCTCCGAGACTCGAAGTCGTAATAGTGTGGACTCACGAACTTTTTGTGGTATATGTTGTCCTCTATCCCAATAAATGTTTTCATTTATAGCTCACAAATCGGATAAGAGAATGGGAGAGAAAAATATGGATTTTTAATTGTGCTTTGCTGATAGAACCGTCGTAGCGTTCGATGTAAACAAAATATGTGATGTTATGCTTGGGATTTTCTCGAATTTTTATCTCCGAAACTATAAGTCGTAACTATGTGGTCTCGCGGGATTTTTTGACAAATGCTGATCTCTATCTGAATAAATTGTTTAATCGGATCCTTACAGATCATATAAGAGCTAGGGAGAGAAAAATATGGTATTTAATTGTTGCTTACCGAGGTACGAGTAAAAGTTTATTTTAATGCTTATGTGAAGTGGAAGTTTTAATTGACATATGCTGTTCAAAATCATAATTCAGCGATAAATTTAATAAGGATCACTCATTTATTCAAAATCCGTCCTGCGGCTATGGAGATGAAAGTCACGATAAACGGACGGACGAGACGTGCCCATAAGGTGTTCCGCTACTATCGCTTTGCTGGTAAAGAATGCCTAAAAATTAAACTTGTTTGGAAAAATCTTGGACCCTTTGGAGAAATTTAGTTTATTTATAAGATAGATACAGGTGAACTAAGTGCATCATTGCGCCTTTAAAAATGGAGTGTTTAAAAATTTATTCTATGAAATCCATAAGAACTCCGTTTATTTTGAGTTCTTAAAAAGCAGGCATAGTGTCTAATGTTAGGCACTCAGCACCGTGTACTTGAGCACTTCTTTAACCGTGAGCACTTTTCTACAAAATATCTCTAAGAAAAAATATTATTTTTCATTCTTTAGGAATAAGGTTTTAAGTAACAAAAACATAATCATTTAAAAGAAATTTGTGAGGTTAAAAGTTAAGAAACGTGAGTATGAATGCAATAGAGCGTTTTTTTAACATCTACCGAAACTACGCTGAGTATTTAACGTAACTATTTATCACCGCTATATATATGAGAATGATTCATCTATTAAAAATGAAAGTGCTTCATTATTTATTAAAATTAATTTTGTTTTTCATGGACACTTACGAGTGGAAACTTATTTTCATTGCAGATCGCGAAGGTTCTGAAGGACATGAGGCCTGGAGTACTGCTCACGCTGGTAAGTGTAATTCTTTTGGCCCTTGACATTCTTTTTATTTACCGCTACCTCTTCCCTCGGCATCTCACCATTACCCACCTCAACCACCTACACTGCCCTCATAACCATGGCTGTATTGTTTTCCCATCCGTCTCTACGCGCCACCACCCGCTAGTCCGCTTTCTCTCGCCAGACCCGCCCCTCTGTCACCTCCTCCTCCCACTCCGGAGGCAGGACAAAGCTGCCCCCGCTACCTGGCTGGAATGCATGGATTCCACGTGCTATCTACTGCCAACACAACAGTCGTCAAAAATCCGCACCAAAGGAAGCGATTCGCGCAGAACTTCGATGCACGCTCGCCTTTTTAATCGATCTTGTCAAGTCATCTCGAAACTCGGTTTTGGCTGACTGCGATTCTGCGCATTTAGCGTTTTTCATGGTCGGGTAAATATAACGACGGAAAATATTTCCTCTTGAATGCTATTTACATGTAACAACCAGACTGATATCCTTGGAGGCATAGAATCTGGATTTGTTTCTAAGACCTCTCAAAAGACATAGTCGGTTTAAACCCTACATGTCGTATACATCGCTTTACGAGTCAATATAAGGAGTTTATTATCGATCCCAGTAGTAATGTTAACATGCTGTTTCGTCGAACTGTTATTTTGTTTGAAAAGGACTCATCAAAATCACCGCATCTGCGCTTAATTCACTCGAGATAATCAATTCAGCGTCGAATGACGCAACATGTATTTTATCCGGAGCAGACTGTTGAAACTGTTAAGAAGACTGGCATGGAAATGACTCATAGACAGATGAAAGCAAATGAACATATAACGGTTATGATGAATTCTATATTGACGAATCATTTCGTGACATAACTCCGTATAGTCTTTCTGATGGTCTATCCCAAAATTACTCTAAATTAAAGAAGATTGGGATCCTATGGTTTAGTTGCATAGTTTATCCCAAAGGCGATCATAGGTAAATGATTGTAGGACAGGGCGATATCGAGGTTCGTTTTTCCAAGGACGATCAGAGATTGACAAACCTGAAGGCGAGATTTTTTAGAGAATCTGTTGCTCCGCTCCCACTGCCACCCACCTCTTGTATGAATCGCAAGGTATAATAAAAATGTCGAAATAGAGCGAAGGTTTGGCGCATGTTTGCCTATTTTGGGGATGCGAATCTGTCATCTATATCTATATATAAGATCATTCATTTCGATTACAATCATAGTACGGACTTATTTCCAACCCACATACATAAAACAATGAAATCTACATTCGAAACGAAAAGAATGATGGAAAAGCGACCAGGGAAAAATGCACTACTGCTTCGCGAGTAAAATCGTTGTTTGTTTTATTTATTTTTTTCCCCTAACCGCGTCGTATTGCATGCCGCTGACGTGGCTCATTGAGGCAATCACGCCGCTTGAAAATCACGTGATTCAGAGAGGCGAGGTTTCTTTCCTGCTCTCCTCCGCTCTCCTATCCAAACCTCCACGCGCCACCTCTCCATCCCTCTCCCTCTCTTAAACTATATGGTACGTGGACTCTTACGCAACGCGCAGTGCAAGAGAGTCGTTCCATTTCCTTCCTATTTAGTGTTTGCGAAACGTTAACTGCTATATCGACTCGTGTTTGTCGTGGTGAATGGATAAGATATATTTATCAGGATCCGTGTTATGGTTCGTGAGGAGGTTATCTATGCAGAAAAAAAATTAAATCGAGGTGTTACGGTCCGTGAAAAAAATCTCTCTCCAAGTCATAATAATAAATCCATTCCGGTTTTGTTTATTGAACCACGAGAAAACATAATTGACCTTCTGCTGAGTTTTATTACGTTTGGACGATATGTAATAGCGTATCTTTTGTTTGATCATAAATTAATTTGGAACTGCGGAAGCAGTCGTCAGATCGATTATGAAGGAAATTTATAAAATATAATGATGTTTATATAAGCTGTTGACGCATATGAAATGAGGAATGTATTCTTAATTTTTGTATCAACGAAATGTTTGACGTTGTATAACACATATACATTTTACGGTAAAAGCGGTAGTTAATAAGCGTTATTACATAATATATCTTTTTGGAAGTCTTAATCACTTTTGGGTATTTCATTTGATGATACTAGTAGGTACTTTAATATTTCATCCTTTCAGCGAGAGAAACCTTAAAGGATATAAACCCTCCACATGTTTGTTTCTTCAAACGCCGTTATAAAAATATATTAGCGTATTTTCATGGACTTTGAATCCATCACGGGTCAAGAAACACTGCCGTTGAGTAAGTATCGAAGGCAAGAAGAGGAGGATGTGGCTTCCACGAGGTCAAGAATGCATTAAATGGCGTGTAAATATATAGATTGGCTTTGGCTCTCTGTACTATTCGCCTCAGCTACCTCCCTTCCCCTCTTTTCTCTCCCGCCCGCCGTCTACCTCCCCTATCCCTCTGACGGTCCCTTCTTCATCCCCTTTCTATTTCCACCCGATCATTTTCCATCCCTTCATCTCCGTCATTTTCTCCCTCTTTCACCACTGCTTTCTTTTTTTCTCGTTTTTTTCTTTTAAATTCCCAAATGCTATCCATCCGTTACTTCCTTTCGCTTTCTCGTCCGTTTGTTTAAACGCTTCCCTTTTCCACACTTTTTAAAATTACAAATCTTTTTTCTTATATATCCTCCTTCACTTAACAAAAGAAATCCGGAAAATAATTTGATACTTTTTATTACCGGGTTTTTTTAGCGCGATTGGCTTCATTGGCTCGGATTATCGATAAATCAAGGGTATTTTTCCATCATTTCTATACTACGAATTGAAGTTTTTCGAAATCTTTATTTACCCCGGCAACACACCAGATTGGTGGGTGAGAAGAGACGAAACGCGCCCTACTATCCTAATCAGCCATCATTCGTTGCATTGGTCGTCATGGTGCGGTATTTATTAACATTAAGGAAAAATGGAACTCCTTCTGTCCTACGATCGATTCCATGCGTTTTATCTCCGTCGTCATGCCTTCCGGTATATGTAAGAGCTAATCCATATACTCGAATTTTATATCACTTGAACATTTTCATTCTATGAAGATTCGAGTATTAAAGCCGGACAATATTAGATACATATCAAAGGATCGGGCAAAGCTGTTTTTTCTCGGATCTTGCCTTTATAACCACCCATAAAAACGAAAGAAATGACGAAGGCGGCACGCAGCGGGGAAATTTTACACCGCCGCAAAGTGTTTTTCTTCATACTTGCACAACGCACATTTTCAGCAACTCGCCATATTTTATTTTATGAGACGTGTTATATGCACCTCGCCCCGCATGCTTCTTTAACTTCCCCCACCTCCCCCTACACCTCCCCCCCACCCCACGCCATCCTCGTGGCATACTTCGAGACACACGTCCGCGCGGACCGAAGAATCCAACGTGTTGTCTTCGTTACGGTCGGTGGTCACATTTCCCGTGCTGTAAACAAAAACGAAAAATCTCCGGACTGGAGAAAACTGCTGATGAAATAAAGCTCAAGGAGTCGTTACTCGGAATGTTTTTCCCTCTCCATTCTTTCTCCCGCGTCGGAAAACTTCTTCGAAGAAGAAAATAGAATCGATAGAATTGGGGCGACTTTCGCGTTCCCCTCACCCGACTCGCAAAACAGCTTCCTAATTAGGCCGTCGCCGGGATAAACAACTTATCGCCCCTCGATTTTTTTTTGTTTTTTAACTCATTCGCGTCGACACACGGTCTCTTTTTTTCAAATGCGTCGAATACGAAAAGGCAATTCTTTTCTCGGGACATAAATAAAACACAAGAAATCTCCGATTAACCCGTAACCACACCGTAACTCTCAGACCGCACGAAAATTTCAATCGTCTCGTTTAGGGTTCGTGAATCATCTCCGCCTTTGAGATTTTGTTTACCTTTTTTGTTACCTTCTAGCATCGGACCTGTGCGTACTAGAGCGTGTTTAGTTTCGTTGCCGGTGTGAGAGACCGCATATCTGTGTTCGCATAATTTTTTCGGAACAGTTCTTTTTCACGGTTTCGGAAATTTCTGAAGATATGTCGCAGTTAAACCGTCCTGGACCGTCGCACGTCCGAAAAAGAAAACAAAAACTGCCTTCCAATGTTTTATTTGTAGCAGCCCAATATGTTTGAACTGTTCAGCACCCGCTTGAGGAGCATGCGCTGAAGTGACGAAGTTTAGGGTCTTCATTTTTTAATAAGTTTTTCTTTTTTAATTCTTTTATATTCGTGCGTTTAAACAAACCCTCTGCAAAAGACTAAAGCAAATACTGAAGTTTCTGTATGAAATTTAAAAAAGTAACCTATCAAAAATTAGAGCCTTGTTCGTGTTAAAAAATTTTCATTTTCATCATTACTAAGGTGATATCGCATACTAAGAGTTCATATTTTTGTGTTTGTTCGCCAAGACCCTATTTCAAATATAAACGTAAGAAAACTATATACAATGTTGTTTCTTCTCACATAATTATTTATTTTTGGCGTGGGATCTGAGAGACCGCATGCCTGTGTTGGCGCGTCAATTTCTGATGCCTGTGGTTACGGGTTCAATTGCCTTTACCACGCGCTCGCTCCGTGCGCGAACAAAATTCTCAACGTTTTTATTATTAATCTGCTCCACTTTCTTACGTAGCGTTCCGAATAATTTTCCGTGCGAATAGCGGTAGAGATCCGACACACACACACACACACACGTCGTCGCCGTTACGAGCCGCATTTTTCGACTCCCTCGCGAATACGTTTGGGCAAATAATAAAAAAATAATAACAGAAGGATCGGAGCGAAAGCGGTTTTCCCGCAGACGGGAAATATAAAAGTTACCCACACGTGAGCGTGTGTTGACATGCACGTTCAATGGGGTGGGAGCTTGAGTCACTCGGCTCTCGCGCGCCCTCGTCGGGGAGGAGGGGGATGCGGGAGAGAGAGATGCCGCGGGGGGAGGGGGAAGAGCGTGGAAGGAGACAGAGAGCGGCGGAGAGGAGGAGATACTTTCGAGCGAGGGGAAGGGGATGGTGGAAAGAAAGAAGAAGTAGGTCGCCGTCGTGTGGCCCCGAATGACGGAGCTAAGTATGGATTGGAATAAAGGAGTGGAGAAGGGGGTTGTTAAGGCTTGCATCGATCGTTGAGATTATCGACCGTCGCCACTTGGCAGCCCTTCTACCTGCGCATCGATGCGTTCCCAAACGCATTCGCATCGGGCCGATGCGAGTCGCGCTTTTTCTGGCAGCCTAAATTGTTGCGAGAATTCGGACGGTGGTTACGTAAAAAAACAAAAGTCGGGAGGCTTCGGATGCCTCGGCGCGAAGATAAATTGCTTAAACGGACGAATTGTTGGCTAAATATTGGTTTTGGTGGACGAAAACGTGGGTCAGGAATACAAAATGAGTTGGAATGCGGAATGCGCCGCTTATGAAGCTGAAAATGAAGTTAAATGTGCTTTTAAAGATGTTTTCAAACTTGGCAGTCGTAGATTATTTCAGACGGTCCGTCATTAATTATCGCGATGATGTTCATTTTTTCAATTAAAACCGCAGTAAAAGAAAATTCGATGAACTCTCGAATGAAGATAACTTTAAGGAGTGTGTCTCCGGATTAAAATAGTCGTATTTACGTTCCATTGATCGATCGATCTGTAAGGTAAAGTGGGGCAAGTGCGTTTCCAAACTACAGGGTTCAAACCGTCTCAAAGGAGTCTCCTCCACCAGAACCATTCGTTCCTCTGGTAAGGAGAATATCTCGGTTTTAATTGTTCTTAAATATTTTTTTAAAGGGTTTGTCATTTTTCTATACCGGATATTCTTTAATGTTTAAAAGTAAATAAATAGCGAAATTGATTCATATTTTTTTTCTCTACCACTTTAGAAAACCGTGTTCCTTTACAAGAAATATTTTATAACTTTTAAACAGTTGCAGGTAATTTAATACAATAAGCACCATTGTGATTCTTGAAAGCAGGAGAATACGAACTTCGTCCACTGATTTATAAGCTGCACATGAATATAAAATACTATGCCCAGTACGCACTTGCCCCGTTGAGATGGGCAAGTGCGAACTACCGAGTGACTTTATGATTATTGTTTATTAGTCATAGATGAGTGAATACAAACAAAAATAATATAATATAAAAATATTTATTAGGAAATGAATTATAATTGGGGAAATTTAATTTTAATAACTCAATAGCTGACTTATAGTCATTTAAACATGAACTTGTCAAATATGGGTATGCACTGCCCCACTTTATCTTATATTTATTTTTATATCTGCTGATACCACAGTTGAAGATTAAAAATTTCGTTACCTCGTGACCAATCACCTTGCGATAGTGAGTTTCCTTCGCCGTAAAAATAACAAATAATTTCTCAAGTATATGATAGTTTTCCTTAGAATTTTAACTACTTCGTTTTTTACGCTTATTCACGTGCCGATGCAATCATGCAATCCTCCATCTAGTATATTGTCTTGAGAATATATACTTTACTTTCTCTTGAGTTTATTCTGATTGTATTAGCAATGCATTATGATAGTGTTCTCATAAAAGGAATAAATTTATTTTTCTATATTATACTTAATCTTTTTATGGCGTATTCCTCAATTCTTCCGGATCCTGAAAATATTTCTACAACTATAATATAAAATGAAATCACAAAACCGCTGCAAGATATTATTTACAGAAACATGTATTTGTTTGTATTCGACCACAGAAGATTAAAATAAGTTGCTCGAATATACATGGTTGAAGTTTTAGTCTTCACTCGATCGCATTAGCCATTATAAATAGGTATTTAGAACTCGTAGTGAATTTTTAAATTAAATCGGTGGTTCTCTCTCTCTCTCTCGCCCGAACATCGATGCCACAATGTGAACGCATGGTTATGTCTCACTAACCACCAAGGTTAGCGTATGGAATGGTGTTATAATGATTGACCTAACTCGCCAAGTCCCTGCTCTTTTTGCTATGCATGTCCATAACAGATCTTTCAGTTATTGTTTAGATGAAAAATTCCTTGTCTTATCCTCTTGTATGATCACCGATCCCAATTGAACCAGATCTCTTAAGACTGAATTCATGCTTGCTTAATTCATCCGTGTGCCTATTCCAAATTTGCTTCCATTGACTGATTGTTGTCTCGACCCACTTAAACGAGGCGTGACTCCAATCCCCCGCCATTTCATGAAAAGCGTCAAATTACGCGCAATTTTAATCTTTTCGTCAGGTGTGCTAATCGCGGTTTCTCGATCGTGTTTCTTTCACATCTACCTCCCGTTTCCTAACGTTCATAATGAGAAATCAAATTTCTCGGAGCGATTTATCAGATAAAATATTTCTTAATTTTGCGCCCTTTTCCAATAGCGTGCGAGATTTTTCCATGCATCATTACTTTAAATGGATCAAATCATATATTACACATAATCAGTTTAAGGGATAAATAAATTTCAAGTACAAGGGAGACGGCCTCCTATCGTTTTTCCTTAATGCCGTATGGATGCCATCGCTGTTCCTATTTAGCATAACGACGTCCACAACGTTTATTTATTTGAGCAAATAAAGAGGGACACACTCCGAGGGAAACTTGACTGTTGTTCAGAGTTGAATTTGCTGCTTCAGCTTCGGACTTGCATGAAAAGATTGTTACGGGAAGTTCATATAGCCATAAAACGGCTGAGTAGACTTGTAAGTAGCCATCGTTGCTTGTTCGCCGTTCGTTGATTCTAACTAGGAGTGAATAACCACTTAGGACTTTGTAGATGAAATAAGCATGCAGCCTAACCAATGTTTTATGACCGAAGGAGGTACGTACATCATTTATTAGACGGCATAGTTATAGCGAGAACCCTGCATGTTGATCTCATTCGTTAAGTCCTCGATGGTATGTACCTTTATCGCTTCGTGTATTTCTCCCACCCCTTAACCATATGCCAGGAATGGGCGAACTCGCCTCGACACAATTCGTACGATCCGAGAAGTTGTCTGTGATGAAAGTGGTCGGTGATATGTAGTGAAGATAGTTTCATATTTGTTTCTTGCTATATTTCCATTTATGCCTCTGTTTTCTCAAGTTTTAAGGCTGAAATTTTTTTTGCTGATATTTTACTGATATTACATCGTCGAATCTCTTAAAACGGTGTTTCTCAACCAGTGGGACGCGAATAGGGATTGCAGTCCCGGAGGGATTTTCTAATCCCGGGATTACGGGATTGTGATTTTTTCGATCCCGGGATCGAGGAGAAGTGGTGGGGAAATAAAAAACATTCATTATTTGTAAACAATAATTTTATATCATACACGGACATGAAATCATCATTTGCAGTTATGGAAGTAATATCAAGTTTACCCAAACTTTAAGTAACGTCAATGAAAATAACTTTTTATCAGCAGGTAAAACTAAAATAAAACACGTATTTTTGGAGAAAATGTGAAGAAAATTTTAATAACCAAAGTAGCAATTGTTGCAGTATCTTAAATTAAATTAAATTGGTTGCATTTATGAAAATAAATGGTACTTTTTGATTAAGGTTCTCCTCACTTAAAAGCTCACCATATTGTTCGATTACATATTTCTGAAGGAATCTCTGGTTTTTTTACGGGTGATTTTCTGAAGAGAAGAACAGTTTTCCTTATTTTTTGAATCAATATCTTAATGTTTGTTTCTGCTAGTTTGTACGCACCTCCGCCTTCAAACGAATCATCTTCGTCTGTTTTCATCACTCGACGAAAAGGCCTCATCACTTGATTCATGTCCTTCCGATTCAACTGTTTCCATTTCTTCTTGATAATATTCATTCTTCTTTAGGTTTGCCACACCCCAAAGGATATTTTTCATTTTTTTTTTCGTTGTTCTTATTTTCCAAGAATGATGAATGCAGTATTACTCAGTGAATTCTAACGAATTATATATTTTATTATACATCAAATACAATTTAATCGTTAGCGCCACCTGTTAGCAAAAGCAAAAATGTCAATCCCGAAATCCCGGGATTTGTGTCTACCTAATCCTGGGATTTCGGGATTGAAATTTTGGACGGGATCCCTGGAATCGGGATTCCGGGATCCCGGAATTGCAATCCCTAGACGCGAAGATTCGAAATTAACTATTATTATACAAAATTTAAAAAATATTACAATATTTAAAGCCCTTAACAATTTCCATTAATGACTAATACAATACTAAAATGCATTTATTGTAAAAAGTCCACTTCTTGGAAAAGGTGGGGTTTTGTGGGACCCTGGTTTTTTTGACAAAACGGTTAGTCGGATGTAATTTGCAAAAGGTCTTAAAAATTTGCGATTTCAACTACATATTTGCTATTTCAAAAAATTGCTTACTCCTTTTCATGATTACCCTGCAAACCGCAAAATATATTATAAAATTATTTAATCGATTTAAAGTATTTTTATTAATTCCTACCGAAATTCCTAATAAAGTTACTACAATTTTACATTAGCAAGTAATATAATATGCATTGTGTACTTTTTATCAGACCAATATTTAGGGAGATTTACTGCTATACGTTGGAGATTCTCATGGTAAAAAAAAAGCTCTGCTATTTTCATACATTCTCTATTTTATTATGGTAATTTAATTGAAATCTCCATCCTTATTCTATAAATAAGAAATCAAAAGCTTTTAGTCAGTCTTAACTGGAATACATTCGTTCACGGTGACTGCTCTGATTAATTAAAGTTGGCAACTCGGTTCTCGGCATGAATGGTAGGTATAGGTTGAGGCCAGCCGGAATGCTCTCGTGTTTTGATTTCGCGAGAGATAGAGAGAGAGAGATGGGTAATGCAGGCAGGCAGGTAAAGAGGGAGAGAGACTTTTTGCTTGAAGGATTGGAGGGAAGTGACGGAGGAAGGGAGAGAGCAAAAAAAGGAAGAGGCAAGACGGGGAAGGGTGGCGGAGAATAGTAAGGGATGATAGGAGAGGCGTCTGGGAACCACTGGAGTATGTCTCAGGATAAGGACACGACATCTGCTAGACTTCCCCGAGGTCACCGGTCCCTCCATCCCTCCATCATCCGCGCGATCCAGCACGGTCCTTGCAGCAACGCACGGGAACTATGCGATAGCCTAAGGACGGATCGTATTAAAAACGACGTCAGCGAAACTAATCGTTGGTAATCAGTCGCTCGAAATGATTTCTCTTAACGTGAAGAGTCTATTATATAATCCCTAGCAGAGTTTAGAAGGACTGGAGGTCAGACGGACAACTCCTGCATCATTTCGTGATCTACTCGAGAGAGAGAGAGAGAGATCTTCCGTGCCGGCCCTCTCCCTCCCTATTTATCCGCTCCGCTACCCCCGGAGGACAGTCTTGCGGGATATGAACTGGGGTCGCAGCCTTCGGCGGCGGTTGTTGGACTTCGCCTCCCCTTTATGCAGGCGGCAGAAAGGCTGGCTCGGGAGAAGACGGGGGAATGTGACTCTGGGGAGACCGGTTCTCCAGTCTGAAGTGGTCGCCGTTTTCACGAGCATATCAACTCTCTCCCGTCTGCAACTTTTTTCTCTCCCTCCCTCACCCCTCTCCTCCTCCCACCCTCACCCCTCCCATCCTCCCACCCTCACCCCTCCCCTCCTGCCTCCGTCACCTCTCCCCTCCTCCCTTCCAGACTTCTTCCTCAACGCCCCATCCCACGTCCGAAGCACGTCAGCCCATAAGGGTGCGAATTTCGTTTCGCCTAATCACTTTCCACCCTACGGTGTTTTTTTTTATTTTTCGTCCCATCTCTCATAGCGACGAGAACCGCTAATCTAGGGGGGGGGGGGAGGGAGAATAAACTCGCGCAGACCTGAGCTTTCGTCTCCTTCCAACTTCCTCCGAGCCACGCCTCGAATACCGCACCAACGGTTGTCAACACAGAAATACGTCAGAGCGCTCTCTGTTTGTGGAATTGGCGTGTGTTCAAAACGCGGCGTTTCCTTGAACGCTCATAAGATCCTTTCCCATATCTCAGAAGACATTCGGCTTTTTTACTCTGCGTCGTCTCCTTCCACTTGATCACGGCTCTCGTCTTTCTTCCTCTCGGACCATGTTCGTTTCCTAGAAGCCGACGAGCTCTCTCTTCCCTCCCCGTCCTCTCTCTCGTATCTCTTCCTCAGCCGGGCTTCGGTTTACCTCATCTATTTACCCTCCCACGCACAAGCGTTTTTCGACCCCCTCCTCCTATTCCAGGTGCAGCTGGGGTCGATGCACTACTCCCTTTAATCGTGTCGTAATTTTTTTCTCTTTAATGATTCTTCCTTGTTATTATACAATCCTTTTTCCAAAAAAAGGTAATTTTTAAAAGGATTTTGCTCTAAGATTCATTTATCTTGTCCCGTGTCTAACTCGTTATATAACTTAAGGCTTGACCATTTTATTTTGCAATTTATTTCTTGTGTATTTAACCACGTTCAAACTATATACAACAGTGGTTGTATGCATGTCAATGGGTGTATTTTCGTGTTGTTGATGGTTTCAACATTTCATAAATGTCATCAGTAGCCTTCGAAGATTTTTCACACACCCCTTCTCGTGGAGGTGTTTTCCTGTTATGGGGTTTTCCCCTGAAGTGTTGTTACATAATTTTCCCGAGTTTTCTCCAAAATTGTCCTTCTCTTTTCATTTCCACCCGAGTTATTTTCGTTGTGTCACGTTTATCATGTTGTGTTTTGGTGCTTGACGATCGCAAGATGGAAGGAGACGCTGTCTAGTTTTATTCTCGCTGAAGAAATATGTATATAATGAGAGGATATTTGGTCGCCTGTCGGGGTTTTATCTTTGAAAGGGAAAAATTATTTAGTATTATCTGCTGATTTAAGCAGTTTCCTTTTTCGATTCGGTTGTTTGTTAAGTTTTGAATCGGCTTCGATCCATGCACGAGTTACGTGTAAGCTCGCCAAAGAATATTTTGCTGGTTAAATAGTACAGTTGACATCCTATGCGACCGCTCTACATAACGGTAAAAGTGAACGCATGTATGCATTATTGTGCGAGAGTATGATCTCTTAAGATCAAGGAGTTGATATATATATATATATATATATATATATATATATATATATATATAAAGCGACTCTTACTAGATCATCTTTGTATTGCTACGAACCATATCGCATTGCGAAAGTATTATTTCGTGAGATCGGAATTCATTTAATTTTTATTTGCCTATGTAGTGGTAACTGTTATCATCATCATAGGTAATCTGTCTGTAGACAGATCCGTGATTATTCATGGTTAAACCTGGTTCTTCATATACTCCTATTTTCCGCTGTCCTCTTCATATCTTGATAACTCTCTTTCCCTTTCAAATCGTCTATCAGCTGAAACCTTTTCCTACCTCTTTCCCCTTTTCCGTCTAGTTTTCCTTCTAACACGTCTTTAATCATACTCTCTCTCCTCAGGTTTTGTCCAACCCAGTTTGCCTTCCTCTTTCTAATAGTCTGTGTAATAATTCGCTTCTCTTCTACTCTTCGTAGCAATTCATCGTTTTTCATCCTATCTGTCCATTTTATCTTCAGCATTCTCCTCCAAGTCCACATTTCAAAGCTTTCCAAGTATTTGATGTCATTTTTCCTCAACGTCCATGTTTCTGCCTCGTACAAAGCTATACTCCATACATAACATTTTATGAACTTATTGCGTATATCTTCCCTTATATTCCCCATAAGTAGGTGTTTTTTTCTTCTGAAAGCCGCTTTTGCTTTTCCTATTTCCGTACATTTTGCTTCTTTTGTTATGATGCTTCCAAGGAATTTATAGTCTGAAACTTGTTCTAAAGGCTTTCCTCCAATACTGATGTTCAGATTCTCGTCTTTGCCCGATATTCGAATGACCTTGGATTTTTCTGTGTTTATTTCCCTGTCGTATTTTCTACCTGTTATTACTAGTCTATGTATCATTATCTGGAGTTCCTCTTACTTTCTTGCTAGAAGTACTTGATCATCCGCGTATTTTACTGTTCTTATAATCCTTCCTCCAATTTTGAAATCTCCTGTGCCTTGTTTGTAAGGCTTCTTGCATTAGCCTTTTTCCATATATATTGAATAGGGCCGGCGACAGGCAGCAGCCCTGTCTTACTCCTCTACCGATATTTACTCCGCAGGTGGCCGTATGCTCCAACCTGACCTTTACAACTTGATTCACTTATAGATTCCTGATCAGTCTCCTATCTTTTCTGTCTACACCTATATCCTTTAATATCTTCATCAACAGTACCCAATTTACTCTATCAAAGGCCTTCTGCCAGTCTACGAAACATGCGCAGATATCTTGACTGTATTCTATTGCCCTTTCTGATATGATTCTAACTACTCCTATAGCATCACTAGTTCCTCGTCCTTTTCTGAAACCGAGTCGATCTTCCCCTAGCATTTCTTCTGCCTTTTTCTCCAGCCTTTTGTTAAGAATCCTCGTGATGATCTTCGAAATGTGTGACAGAACTGTTATATTAAAACCAAAACAATAGTGTATATTCAATGCCAATGGGTCTGTTTCTGTATTTTTCCATGACCATGGGAATGGCTAACGCAAAACCTCTCTCCTCGCCGGTAGACCTTGAATCCTACGTTCCATTTCTACATTTCCACCACTCCGTGGAAAATTCTGGCTGACGTCATAAGGCGTGCCTCGATTTCATTTTATACACGTTTTCGCAGTTTTGAAAATATATTTATTTTATTTCATTGCTCATTCTTATTTTTTCTAGCAAATTCATATTGCTCAAATGAGTTTCCTTCGTATTAGGACTGACTTTCCCATTTTACTTACTGGGAGAAAATGATGTACGTTATGTTGATATATTATGTCTTCTCTACGGAAGAGTTAGTCAATAAAATTCGAATTTACTCACAAAAACTTTGCATGCCAATTTCTCCTAGCCCTTTTTTATTTATAGTGACGAGTATTTCATTTATTTTTTCTAGATAATAAATAAGTCACGAAAACATATCTCCGTGATTGTAAACTTGGCTATGTTACAGTGAAGACGTAAATAATTCAATCCGAGTTATATGTAATAAATTGAGGAACCTTTTTCTAGGGCACCTTTATCCCTTTAGTTCCGCTTGAGTTTCCTTCGATAGTTATGTCCTACTGAGTCCAAAGTTGAGAAGTTGCGAGTGAAAACGCGAGGTCGTTTCTTTGCGGGTAGTATTCGATGAGAATCAGTAGCTTTCCATTGCCGAGTGTCATGCCAGTTTTATAATTCAAGGTGTTTACAACTAGTTCCCTTCTCAAAGTTACGGAGGTATTTTGTTAAAAGGACGCATTAGTTGGCAATTAGTCATTCTCGAATTTGAGCAAGAAAGAATTATAATTTACTTGGCGCAGCCGCGAAATCGGTTTTTTTATGGTTGGCCCATGGCGGCCTTCTGACCCAAATATTGATGACATTTTCAATTGAATCTGAATCGTTTTGTGTTTAGAATTCTCTATCGCGTGATTCCCATGACTTTTATATGACTTCAGAACATGAAAGAACGAGGAAAATCTGTTTTTATCTGATGTTTGTTTATGGTGAGGTTCGGTTCCTTGTCTAGGCTTAAGTAACATTTTGTGAAAGTAGGATACAATTGACTGATTTCTTGGTCATGCCGTTAAAAGAAAAAATTCTGTGGACATGAAATTGCTAGATTTTCACCTTTTATATCATATATATTAAACTTTAATCGAAGATTAAATTCGGCTCCTTGTATATTATGGTATTGAATTTCCGTCGTGTATTTGCTTATCTTAATGGGTTCTTTGTCCGACCTCATTTGAGTTGTTATTATCCAAAGGAATTCTTTTTGTTTCGTTTTTTGAGAGTCGTATCGAAACTATATAACATACTAGTAAAAGGTGCTTACATTCTGCAAGCCTTTCATCTCATCTTAAAAAAACCTTAATTTTTCAGTGAGATTTTTATTATTGGAAATATTTTTTAATTCAAAAGTTTTCACCTCCACCAATTTTCGTTCTTTCCCTATGGAACAATATTGGAGTAAAAGCAATCCCTAAAATTTGCAATTTTAAGAATATTATACTTTTCCCATTGCTTGGTACTAATGCAACACATATGCCAAATTTTAAAAAATTTTAACGTCCTCAATAATAATCTCATGGAGATTTTCAAATATTTATTTGTGCATATGCACTATGCTCTAAATAGCTGAAAATTTTCAGCACCCTAACTCGTCTCCTAGTACCTAAACATTTATCTATTAGTTTAAACTTTTAAAAAAGTTTAACAGCCGAATTAATTAATATATAAAATTTTCTATAATCTCTATTTGGTTATTTTACGAATTCTACCTTTAAAAAATCTAGCTTCGTAGTTCATTCAGAAATACATTAACCTTAATTATTTGTTTAAACATTTGCAATTTTTTATCGGCCGCATTATTGAATTATTTTAAGATTTTCGACTTGTCTAGTCGGTTTTGCACATACTTATACCTACATTTAAAAATTTCAAGTCTCCAGCTCACTTGGAAGCGCCTAAACATTAGTATCCTCCTATATGACAGTTATGACATATCATAAGTAAGAAGCAGCTATATATGTAGAATGATACTGAAGCAACTTGGTGGTTAAAATAATAATTTGAAATTGTTAGCAACGCACAAAAATGGTCAATCTTGCGACGTAATGATTGTAATATTTCAGATAACACTTTTCCAGTTGGCTGAGATAATTTGTAAATCCCGAGACAAATTTTTAACAACGATATTCACACACAAAAGATCAATGAAGTCTCTTCTTTATCCTGCAGTCAGTCATATCGAACTGATCGTGGTTTTTGTTACATTGAGGAAAAAATTTAACGAGAAAATGAAAAGATCAAGGATTGTTTATAAAATTCAACATTAGTGAAAATGTCTAACATGTAAGTAACGATGATACAGAAGCGAAGGAGCAGCGATTACAACTTGGTAGTCATAGGCAGTCGAATTTTTCCTAACTAGCTTTCCAACCGTGACGTTTTCCTCTAGGTACTGTTTATAAAAAGTGTAAAAGTTTTTATGACCGTGCCGTACCTGTCAATAGCGGTACTCA
The DNA here is from genome assembly GCA_028673005.1 of Tanypteryx hageni. NCBI lineage: Eukaryota > Metazoa > Arthropoda > Insecta > Odonata > Petaluridae > Tanypteryx > Tanypteryx hageni. The sequence goes on along the minus strand of CM054112.1, from coordinate 182,401,097 downwards.
TGGTCAGCCAAGCACAAACGAATCTATTGGAATATTATTTATTGCGAGAACAAGCCATGGTTGGAGTTAATAGGTCAAGATCGGAGTACAATAGGCAACGATACTTTTAAAATTGTGCATATAAACTCATCCTGGGGTGACTATTTCGATTGTAAAATATGAAAAGTTTTGATTTATAGAAAGTGTTTTCAGTAGAATAAATCTCTCGAAATAAACTTTCATTATTATTTGCGATAGGAAGAAACAGTTATTGCTCTTCGTAAAATTAGGAACCGTGAGGTAATTATTTCGTTCATTTAGCGAGTTTAATCGGCGTAATTACCTCGGCTTATTTTACATATCAACAGACGCGAGCGTTACGTCTCCAATCTTTCTTATTTAGCAATTTGAAGAAGAAAGAAACAGAGGCTTGGGAAAATGTACCCGGAACAAATGGCCTATATTTTCCTTTTTCATCTTGCCAAAGATGTGGAAACAAAAACTGTTTACAGAGAGCTCTTGCCTGCGTGCGTGAAGCGTTTGGAAAGCGTCACATGACCCATGAATAACCGCCTCTTACCCGACCATTTTCAAAATCTCGGCTTCGATTTCCAGGAAAAAACGTTTTCCGAATGACTGGTTCCTCCCACGTATTCGCCTTCTCAGGGACGTCGGGGACCGAAGAACGCCAATTCATTCACTCTCTTTCCCCTCCCCACCCTTTGTCATTTTCCACCGCCTCCATCCCCCATATCTCTCGGTGTTTCCCCTCCCTCTCTCTTCCGTCTCCCTCGGCGCTCTCGCTCCATCCGTCCCAGACCGTCTCTTCCCTCTCTCCTATAGTCTCCGTATTTCTCTAGAGGCGAAAGTCCCAGCTTCGGCCTCGCCCCGTCATTGTTCGTTGAGACCGTGCGCCTCCTGTCGCCTCGATTTGCTTCACCCCAGGCTACGTTTACTTGCTATACCACTGCCTTTATGCTCGCTTCGCATTTCCATCCGAGGGTGGAAAGGTGACGTTACGGTCCGACCATGGCGTAACAAAAAAGTTATCGGCGACTGAAATATGGGAAAGCCAGTCGCCTTAGGATTGAATTCCCTCTAAAATAGGCTTTGGGTCGCTTTTCTAGTGCAAAGATTTTGACAATTCTCGATCGAATTAAGAGATGAGATTCGTTTCGGGGAATGACACTCACGGGATCGAAAAAAAGTTCTCATTTTCTGCTTCGCCCCTAAGAGGTTCATATAATCGACTTAGCAGTCTAATAAAATGCCTGATAACTAAGATATTTAAAATTTACTGGCCCTTGAAAAATGACATTTTGATAGTCTGCGTACTTCGGGAGATATTCTGATAAGTTTATTGTCATGGCTTTACGATTGTAAATCACTAGATTATATAATATAATAATAATACATAATTAGCATTATATCAACGTTGAAATTATGACCTATGGAGTTCTTTTTATGCGTTCTTCACATACTATATTCTGTGTAAATTAACGCGTGTGACCACATATTCGGGTGCGTTACTCGTGACAGGAAACTAAAGAAATATGTCTCGACATTTCTTAAATTAGTGGTTTAATTACACCACTCAAAAATTATTTTTGCTCGTTCAAAATCAGATAGTATGTAGCATTTTTTACGCGAGCGATCTTCGATACTCGACTTAACTAAAGCCTTCGAAGATAGGCATGTCGAACTCGAAGAAGCATCAGAGCCGCATTGATGTTATAGAATTGCATTGGCATGTATGAGCATGAATTAGGGCCAGATTTGGCAAAGTAGATCTTATTTAAGATTGGGCGTCTGTTTTGCAATGAAAGCGACCATTTAGAAAACGCGTTCTTATCATACATCAATAACCATGAAAAAAATCTTGTCTCCTTTTCACAAATAATAAAGTATTTATGTAAAATCTCGAACGATTTAGTTGAGATAAAAATTAACATTCGGACCGCAGTAAGGCACAGAAAGGACCGCATGTGGCCCTCGGTTGACCAGTTTGACATGCCTGCACTAAGGCCATTTTTAACGATACCTATTTAATTTTTTCCGAAATTGTTTTTTTTTATTAAGTTCCGGTTCGGAGGAAAGAAACCCGACAACTGACGTCAGCGAGAAGAGGAGCTCTCACTCGCTAGACATGTCGTGTGTCATTCGGTAATCACTCACGTGGTAGAGAGAGAGAGAGTGGAATGCGAAAGGGCGGATTTTCTAGCGTGAAAATTTTGCCCCCGTGGTCGTCGCCCACTCTCTGTCACTCGCACTCCTTGTTTAGGCGCCTCAATTCTCCCCGCGTCACGCTATGCGGCACGTGTGACTGACTCATTGGAGAGTGAACGAGATCATTTAGAGAAGCGACCGATTCGCCTCGAAAATAAACCCGCAAATATTTTTTTATGAAATTCGCTTCTAGGAAAATTAATTTTGTTAAAAGGGCTCAAGGTCCCCGTTCGCTAATGTAAATTGCGGTTACCGTTTCCTTTCCACGTGAGCTGATTCTCATTATGAAGAATAAGCGGTGCATTACGTCGCTTTCTCTCTCGGCGAGGCTTTATCAGATGCGCTGACACCGGAGCTAGTTTGGGAGATATATGTATTGTAGAAATTTCGGAATGTTGTTAATTTACATTTTCTTGCTTATTGATCCCCAGATTAATATCAAAAAGGACTTCATTTTCGTGCGTGACGAGTTCACATAATTGCTTCTTTGCGGATGACGAGAAAATGTATGCACATATTTATGCGCTACAATCTAGGGTGATCACATTGTCTTCTTTGTCCATGAAGTCGGAATCCACTGATTATGTATAAAATTCAGGTTAAAGCAACATCATTACTCTTGATTCTGATGATCTTAACGAAAAAATAGGGTGATATCTATTTCTCTCTCCTTCACAGAAATAATCACATGTAGTCAAATCATAATTTATATAGCAAAAAATACTTGTTTGTCTTCTTCCATTTTTTTAATGGTTTTATAATCTTATTTGTGATGAGCAAAGCATTAGAAAATTATTATCTATAGAATTTAGGAAAATTGCCTCCGAATTTATCAGCAAACGTAATTCCATCTGTTCGTAAGTAAGGTAGTATATTACATATTTGCTCATTCATTTTAAGTTTTCAGATCCTATATTTATCTCTAAAAACTACAAGAATTTATCGCAAATGACAATTTTATTCGTTTTCCACCGTTTCTGAAGTAAAAAGTTGCCTCGATATTTATTGCAAGAGTTTTTTACAGATAAACCAGTGATTTTTTTAATTTATGGATTAGTGCAACTATGGTAAAACTCGAGGGAACGTATTTCTAATTAATTAACTCTGTAGAAATTAGTCGAGACGAGATTGTACGTACTTTATTAGCGGGATAAGAAAGGAAAGCAAACGCATTCATGATGCAATCTTTTATTGCCGCCGCTTTTCGCCACACGCCTTCGCGCAGCGCGATTCCTCGTGTTTGCATCGATCTTCCGGTCGCAGGTTCTTCGAGTCATCCATCGAGTGCGTTGCTCCTACCTCCGAGCATGACCGACGTCACCGTTCCTAGGTTTCTCTCACTCGGCTGCCTGCGTGCCTCTACGCCGCTCTCTGTTTTATTGATTCGCTTCAAAACTGTTTTCATTTGTATCGCGCCCGACGCAGACGACGGGAACTTTTCCCGGATAATGCGGACTTTTATCCATATCGGAATACATCTGGAACGGTCAAAGCGACGTGAACTGATCTCGTTGCATTACACCGATCCGTTTTCTTTCGAATTCAACCAGATCTCTAAATCTGTTAGAAGTAAAACCGATGAAAAGTCGCATTCATCATGCGAATCGATTGCTGTAGTTTTATCTCCACGAGAGCTAAACTGTTTCATGCGCGTATCCGCGACGAGTTGGCGAGCGTGCAATTTCCGGGACGGATAGCGGTTTAATGCGACTCTTAATTGGAATCTTAGAGCAGTAGACAAGATAGTAGTTCGTAGCCTAGCTCCGTATATCTTTCCAAAAATAAATAATCGAAATGCTACAAAATGAGTTGATTTTTTTTAAAGCCGGGAGAATACGCGATTCTTTTTCCCGATAAAATCGATTTAATTAACATTTATTAGGTTATCGAGAAATTAATGTCGTTTTTTTGAAAAAACTAAAGAAAAAAATTTCACTGAAAAGCAATTAAGTAGTTTAATCAGTGATATAATTTCCATTATTACCTATGATAGCCTCCCATGACCAGATTTTCAATTCCCCATTTGAACACCCGGGTGGTTTTGATCGAAGGAAAAAAATGTTGTCCTCTCTGACTGTCTCTTCATTTTCAAATTCTTTTCCACTCAAATGATGTTAAAGCGCCATATCTGGAGAGTATGGTGGGTGCGGGAGGACTTCCCGTCCTAAGTCCCAGATTTTTTGAGTCAAACGTGCCACATGGGGACGAGCGTTGTCATGGAAAAGGTGAACACCTTTTCTGTTGACAAGTGCCGGACGTTTCTGACGAAGAGACTAGTTTAATCGATCCAATTGTTGACAGTACAGGTCAGAAGTCAGTGTCTGATGTAGATTCAGGAGTTCAAAGTGAATCACTCCTCTCATGTCCCACCAAATGAAGAGCATTATCTTCCGTGGATGGAGTCCAGGTTTTGGGGTGAGAACTGGTTATTGCTCGCGACTCAGCCATTGTTTTTTACGTTTGATGTTGAAGTAAAGAATCCATTTATCATCCCCGTTCACAACCCATTCCAGAAACGGTTCGCGTGTTTGGCGCGCGAGGAGAGAAGAATCAAAGCTGACACGTTGGAGAGTTTGTGAGGCACCCAAACACCCTCTTTAAGGTCTTTGCCTAGATTTCTGAGGTGTGTTCACACTGTCTTGTGAGAGACATTCAGTTTTGTCGCCATTTCACGGGTGTGTTGCCGAGGGTCAGACTCCACGAGCGCCTTCAAAGCTTCGATGTCG